>CP125837.1:58540597-59910047 GCA_030408175.1 Trifolium repens | reverse complement strand
ATAGCACATGAGTCCACCTTGAGCATTAAATTTTTATTTGTGAGAAAAATTAAAACATGATACTTTAATAATGAATTTGTTAATTCATTAATATAAATATTATAGAATAACTATTTTTTTCTAAAAAGAATAGTTGACTGCACTTTAAAGAATATTTTCTTTGGTCTTTAATATAAGAGAAAAATTACTTTATTGAATTGAAAGTTTGAAAGACTGTTTTGAAAGAAACAAAATCTTGAAGATTTTAAAAGATTTTGTGAGATTGTATTGGCCTTTTGAGATTTTAAAAGATTTTTTAGAAAGACTTACAATCATAAATTTTTTTTGCCCTCTTAGAAACATCTCATTAGCAAATTCCGACCTATCTGATCAACCTTTTTAAATCCCTACAATAAATCCCTACATTGTAAACTTTAATTAATATTGTTGTAAAATACAGATGAATGTAATTTGACGTCCTTATAGAGACTGGTCCCTCAAGACGCACAACTGTTAAGATTAATCTCTTAACGTAAGTGAGATTTATTTAAGAGGTTAATATTTTTCCAACATATATTGTTCTATACACACCGGTCAGGAATTAAACCTTAAACCAAATGGTTATAAGGATCGAAACATCTACATTTACCACTTGTAGTGCCACAACATGTTGATACCACAATTTAGAACTATATAATTCCATATCGTGAAAACAAATATAATTCTCAAGTTGTCATATAGGTTTTGTTTCATCTCATCACAATACTAATGAGAAAACCAAAGATCACAAATAAAATAATCACACACATATTAGCACCAATTAATCTTGATGAGTATAAATTAAGAGAATTTGAAGTTATATACTACTCACATATGTATTAAGTTGTCTGACAAAACTGGAGAAATTGTTGTGCTTGAAGAATCTAGGGAGAAGACTAATGGAAAAGGCATGAGGATCCCAAACAACAAAGTTTGATGAGTGGAGAAAGTAACTGTGGTGGATGAGTAGAGGATGAAAAACGTACGGCGTCGTTGAATAATGGATGGAGAAAGTGAAGTTGTGAGGTTCAGAGAGAATGAGGCCATTACAGTTACAGACCAAATAACTAACTGTGAGGATCCTATTCTATGTAGTCTTATATTAACAAAAATATATGTATAATTTCGTATAATTCGATAAAAATGTTTAAAATATAAATTTATGTATAATTTTATGTATAATTCCGTAAATTTATATGTAGTCTTATTGATTGCATGTGTAAAATAACTTTACACTGACAGTGCATAACAATTAAACTCATTCAAAAGGATTTAATTTATATGCACTGACAGTGTAAAATAATTTTACACTGTCAACCAATAACAACCATGTATTCCGCCACATCACCCCACTTTACCCCACTATCTTTATATGACATGGAAGTTTAAATCATTCTTATTGATTGCATGTGTAAAATAACTTTACACTGACATTGCATAACAATTAAACTCTATTCAAAATATATACTTTGTTTGAATCTGTCTGGTGAGCGAAAGCTCGCAGTCTGTCTAGTGAGCGTATGCTCACAATCTGAATCCGGTGAGGGGATACTCACATCTGAATCCGGTGAGGGAATACTCACATCTGAATCCTATCTGAATCCGGTGAGGGAATACTCACAATCTGAATCCGGTGAGGGAATACTCACAATCTGAATCCGGTGAGGGAATACTCACAATCTGAAATTTGAAGTCTGATTTCTGAAGTCTGAAGCTGAACCTGAAAATCTGAAGTTTGAAGCTGAATCTGATATTAGTTTAATCTGATATTAATTTATTTTCAGGATTGATTTTGTAACAAGCTCAAAGCTTAGTAAGCTTTAGCTTGAGGGGTAATATTAAAGGTTTATTTTTATCGGAAGTTTATTTTATTTGATATATGTTTTTCGTATTTTGTTTGACAAACTCATAATGCTTCTTGTTGATGCATCATGAGTTTGAGGGGAAGTGTTAGATATATTAGGACTTTATGTTATTGGGCTTTTAGGTTAGTAGTCCATTAGGTATCATTATATATTCTCTTATAATCCTTATTTTGTTAAGCAATGTTATTCAGATATTATTGAAACCCTTGCCGCCGTCTCTTTTAGATTTTGGTATCTCTGATTCTAACAATAAATACATAGTAAAAAATTAAAGCAAATTGATAAATACATATTTATATTATATTATGTTGTGAAGTATACAAAACTCATATTGTCAGAATTAAACAAAATAGAATTTAATTTTTAGCATTGACAATGTAATATCTTTTCTACATGATTGGAATCAAATCAAATCACTTCATGAAAAAATTAATTTGATCTAATGCATGTGTAAAAACATGAATATTGAAGGTTGATCTAATGCTTGTGTAAAATAATGGAGACATCAAAAAATTATTCTCGAACAATAGTATTTGTTTTGGCTTTTCTTGCATCGGGGCTGAATGAAAATGGATGATTTTTACTGTTTTTCATGAATTGTCTTTTAAATTCTCACTTTTCTAATTTACTCGTGTATTCTCTCATATTTCATATGCAATTTTATTCTTATTTTTGTGTATTATTTGTGTATGTAGATATGTATAAGGAAACACAAGCCAAGAGAGTGGGTGAAGATTTCATCAGAGAGAAGATGTCATCTTCACTCACTCTCCTGGCTTGTGTTTCCTTATGCATATCTACATACACAAATAATACACAAAAATAAGAATAAAATTGCATATGAAATATGAGAGAATACACGAGTAAATTAGAAAAGTGAGAATTAAAAAAACAATTCATGAAAAACACTAAAAATCACCTATATTTTCATTCAGACGTGATGCAATCATAAGAAAAACCAAAACAAATTCTATTATTAGAGAATATTTATTTTTATGTCTCCATTATTTTTACATAATATATGTTGTTTAGGAGTGAGTCTATTTATATAGCACATGAGTCCACCTTGAGCATTAAATTTTTATTTGTGAGAAAAATTAAAACATGATACTTTAATAATGAATTTGTTAATTCATTAATATAAATATTATAGAATAACTATTTTTTTCTAAAAAGAATAGTTGACTGCACTTTAAAGAATATTTTCTTTGGTCTTTAATATAAGAGAAAAATTACTTTATTGAATTGAAAGTTTGAAAGACTGTTTTGAAAGAAACAAAATCTTGAAGATTTTAAAAGATTTTGTGAGATTGTATTGGCCTTTTGAGATTTTAAAAGATTTTTTAGAAAGACTTACAATCATAAATTTTTTTTGCCCTCTTAGAAACATCTCATTAGCAAATTCCGACCTATCTGATCAACCTTTTTAAATCCCTACAATAAATCCGTACATTGTAAACTTTAATTAATATTGTTGTAAAATACAGATGAATGTAATTTGACGTCCTTATAGAGACTGGTCCCTCAAGACGCACAACTGTTAAGATTAATCTCTTAACGTAAGTGAGATTTATTTAAGAGGTTAATATTTTTCCAACATATATTGTTCTATACACACCGGTCAGGAATTAAACCTTAAACCAAATGGTTATAAGGATCGAAACATCTACATTTACCACTTGTAGTGCCACAACATGTTGATACCACAATTTAGAACTATATAATTCCATATCGTGAAAACAAATATAATTCTCAAGTTGTCATATAGGTTTTGTTTCATCTCATCACAATACTAATGAGAAAACCAAAGATCACAAATAAAATAATCACACACATATTAGCACCAATTAATCTTGATGAGTATAAATTAAGAGAATTTGAAGTTATATACTACTCACATATGTATTAAGTTGTCTGACAAAACTGGAGAAATTGTTGTGCTTGAAGAATCTAGGGAGAAGACTAATGGAAAAGGCATGAGGATCCCAAACAACAAAGTTTGATGAGTGGAGAAAGTAACTGTGGTGGATGAGTAGAGGATGAAAAACGTACGGCGTCGTTGAATAATGGATGGAGAAAGTGAAGTTGTGAGGTTCAGAGAGAATGAGGCCATTACAGTTACAGACCAAATAACTAACTGTGAGGATCCTATTCTATGTAGTCTTATATTAACAAAAATATATGTATAATTTCGTATAATTCGATAAAAATGTTTAAAATATAAATTTATGTATAATTTTATGTATAATTCCGTAAATTTATATGTAGTCTTATTGATTGCATGTGTAAAATAACTTTACACTGACAGTGCATAACAATTAAACTCATTCAAAAGGATTTAATTTATATGCACTGACAGTGTAAAATAATTTTACACTGTCAACCAATAACAACCATGTATTCCGCCACATCACCCCACTTTACCCCACTATCTTTATATGACATGGAAGTTTAAATCATTCTTATTGATTGCATGTGTAAAATAACTTTACACTGACATTGCATAACAATTAAACTCTATTCAAAATATATACTTTGTTTGAATCTGTCTGGTGAGCGAAAGCTCGCAGTCTGTCTAGTGAGCGTATGCTCACAATCTGAATCCGGTGAGGGGATACTCACATCTGAATCCGGTGAGGGAATACTCACATCTGAATCCTATCTGAATCCGGTGAGGGAATACTCACAATCTGAATCCGGTGAGGGAATACTCACAATCTGAATCCGGTGAGGGAATACTCACAATCTGAAATTTGAAGTCTGATTTCTGAAGTCTGAAGCTGAACCTGAAAATCTGAAGTTTGAAGCTGAATCTGATATTAGTTTAATCTGATATTAATTTATTTTCAGGATTGATTTTGTAACAAGCTCAAAGCTTAGTAAGCTTTAGCTTGAGGGGTAATATTAAAGGTTTATTTTTATCGGAAGTTTATTTTATTTGATATATGTTTTTCGTATTTTGTTTGACAAACTCATAATGCTTCTTGTTGATGCATCATGAGTTTGAGGGGAAGTGTTAGATATATTAGGACTTTATGTTATTGGGCTTTTAGGTTAGTAGTCCATTAGGTATCATTATATATTCTCTTATAATCCTTATTTTGTTAAGCAATGTTATTCAGATATTATTGAAACCCTTGCCGCCGTCTCTTTTAGATTTTGGTATCTCTGATTCTAACAATAAATACATAGTAAAAAATTAAAGCAAATTGATAAATACATATTTATATTATATTATGTTGTGAAGTATACAAAACTCATATTGTCAGAATTAAACAAAATAGAATTTAATTTTTAGCATTGACAATGTAATATCTTTTCTACATGATTGGAATCAAATCAAATCACTTCATGAAAAAATTAATTTGATCTAATGCATGTGTAAAAACATGAATATTGAAGGTTGATCTAATGCTTGTGTAAAATAATGGAGACATCAAAAAATTATTCTCGAACAATAGTATTTGTTTTGGCTTTTCTTGCATCGGGGCTGAATGAAAATGGATGATTTTTACTGTTTTTCATGAATTGTCTTTTAAATTCTCACTTTTCTAATTTACTCGTGTATTCTCTCATATTTCATATGCAATTTTATTCTTATTTTTGTGTATTATTTGTGTATGTAGATATGTATAAGGAAACACAAGCCAAGAGAGTGGGTGAAGATTTCATCAGAGAGAAGATGTCATCTTCACTCACTCTCCTGGCTTGTGTTTCCTTATGCATATCTACATACACAAATAATACACAAAAATAAGAATAAAATTGCATATGAAATATGAGAGAATACACGAGTAAATTAGAAAAGTGAGAATTAAAAAAACAATTCATGAAAAACACTAAAAATCACCTATATTTTCATTCAGACGTGATGCAATCATAAGAAAAACCAAAACAAATTCTATTATTAGAGAATATTTATTTTTATGTCTCCATTATTTTTACATAATATATGTTGTTTAGGAGTGAGTCTATTTATATAGCACATGAGTCCACCTTGAGCATTAAATTTTTATTTGTGAGAAAAATTAAAACATGATACTTTAATAATGAATTTGTTAATTCATTAATATAAATATTATAGAATAACTATTTTTTTCTAAAAAGAATAGTTGACTGCACTTTAAAGAATATTTTCTTTGGTCTTTAATATAAGAGAAAAATTACTTTATTGAATTGAAAGTTTGAAAGACTGTTTTGAAAGAAACAAAATCTTGAAGATTTTAAAAGATTTTGTGAGATTGTATTGGCCTTTTGAGATTTTAAAAGATTTTTTAGAAAGACTTACAATCATAAATTTTTTTTGCCCTCTTAGAAACATCTCATTAGCAAATTCCGACCTATCTGATCAACCTTTTTAAATCCCTACAATAAATCCCTACATTGTAAACTTTAATTAATATTGTTGTAAAATACAGATGAATGTAATTTGACGTCCTTATAGAGACTGGTCCCTCAAGACGCACAACTGTTAAGATTAATCTCTTAACGTAAGTGAGATTTATTTAAGAGGTTAATATTTTTTCAACATATATTGTTCTATACACACCGGTCAGGAATTAAACCTTAAACCAAATGGTTATAAGGATCGAAACATCTACATTTACCACTTGTAGTGCCACAACATGTTGATACCACAATTTAGAACTATATAATTCCATATCGTGAAAACAAATATAATTCTCAAGTTGTCATATAGGTTTTGTTTCATCTCATCACAATACTAATGAGAAAACCAAAGATCACAAATAAAATAATCACACACATATTAGCACCAATTAATCTTGATGAGTATAAATTAAGAGAATTTGAAGTTATATACTACTCACATATGTATTAAGTTGTCTGACAAAACTGGAGAAATTGTTGTGCTTGAAGAATCTAGGGAGAAGACTAATGGAAAAGGCATGAGGATCCCAAACAACAAAGTTTGATGAGTGGAGAAAGTAACTGTGGTGGATGAGTAGAGGATGAAAAACGTACGGCGTCGTTGAATAATGGATGGAGAAAGTGAAGTTGTGAGGTTCAGAGAGAATGAGGCCATTACAGTTACAGACCAAATAACTAACTGTGAGGATCCTATTCTATGTAGTCTTATATTAACAAAAATATATGTATAATTTCGTATAATTCGATAAAAATGTTTAAAATATAAATTTATGTATAATTTTATGTATAATTCCGTAAATTTATATGTAGTCTTATTGATTGCATGTGTAAAATAACTTTACACTGACAGTGCATAACAATTAAACTCATTCAAAAGGATTTAATTTATATGCACTGACAGTGTAAAATAATTTTACACTGTCAACCAATAACAACCATGTATTCCGCCACATCACCCCACTTTACCCCACTATCTTTATATGACATGGAAGTTTAAATCATTCTTATTGATTGCATGTGTAAAATAACTTTACACTGACATTGCATAACAATTAAACTCTATTCAAAATATATACTTTGTTTGAATCTGTCTGGTGAGCGAAAGCTCGCAGTCTGTCTAGTGAGCGTATGCTCACAATCTGAATCCGGTGAGGGGATACTCACATCTGAATCCGGTGAGGGAATACTCACATCTGAATCCTATCTGAATCCGGTGAGGGAATACTCACAATCTGAATCCGGTGAGGGAATACTCACAATCTGAATCCGGTGAGGGAATACTCACAATCTGAAATTTGAAGTCTGATTTCTGAAGTCTGAAGCTGAACCTGAAAATCTGAAGTTTGAAGCTGAATCTGATATTAGTTTAATCTGATATTAATTTATTTTCAGGATTGATTTTGTAACAAGCTCAAAGCTTAGTAAGCTTTAGCTTGAGGGGTAATATTAAAGGTTTATTTTTATCGGAAGTTTATTTTATTTGATATATGTTTTTCGTATTTTGTTTGACAAACTCATAATGCTTCTTGTTGATGCATCATGAGTTTGAGGGGAAGTGTTAGATATATTAGGACTTTATGTTATTGGGCTTTTAGGTTAGTAGTCCATTAGGTATCATTATATATTCTCTTATAATCCTTATTTTGTTAAGCAATGTTATTCAGATATTATTGAAACCCTTGCCGCCGTCTCTTTTAGATTTTGGTATCTCTGATTCTAACAATAAATACATAGTAAAAAATTAAAGCAAATTGATAAATACATATTTATATTATATTATGTTGTGAAGTATACAAAACTCATATTGTCAGAATTAAACAAAATAGAATTTAATTTTTAGCATTGACAATGTAATATCTTTTCTACATGATTGGAATCAAATCAAATCACTTCATGAAAAAATTAATTTGATCTAATGCATGTGTAAAAACATGAATATTGAAGGTTGATCTAATGCTTGTGTAAAATAATGGAGACATCAAAAAATTATTCTCGAACAATAGTATTTGTTTTGGCTTTTCTTGCATCGGGGCTGAATGAAAATGGATGATTTTTACTGTTTTTCATGAATTGTCTTTTAAATTCTCACTTTTCTAATTTACTCGTGTATTCTCTCATATTTCATATGCAATTTTATTCTTATTTTTGTGTATTATTTGTGTATGTAGATATGTATAAGGAAACACAAGCCAAGAGAGTGGGTGAAGATTTCATCAGAGTGAAGATGTCATCTTCACTCACTCTCCTGGCTTGTGTTTCCTTATGCATATCTACATACACAAATAATACACAAAAATAAGAATAAAATTGCATATGAAATATGAGAGAATACACGAGTAAATTAGAAAAGTGAGAATTAAAAAAACAATTCATGAAAAACACTAAAAATCACCTATATTTTCATTCAGACGTGATGCAATCATAAGAAAAACCAAAACAAATTCTATTATTAGAGAATATTTATTTTTATGTCTCCATTATTTTTACATAATATATGTTGTTTAGGAGTGAGTCTATTTATATAGCACATGAGTCCACCTTGAGCATTAAATTTTTATTTGTGAGAAAAATTAAAACATGATACTTTAATAATGAATTTGTTAATTCATTAATATAAATATTATAGAATAACTATTTTTTTCTAAAAAGAATAGTTGACTGCACTTTAAAGAATATTTTCTTTGGTCTTTAATATAAGAGAAAAATTACTTTATTGAATTGAAAGTTTGAAAGACTGTTTTGAAAGAAACAAAATCTTGAAGATTTTAAAAGATTTTGTGAGATTGTATTGGCCTTTTGAGATTTTAAAAGATTTTTTAGAAAGACTTACAATCATAAATTTTTTTTGCCCTCTTAGAAACATCTCATTAGCAAATTCCGACCTATCTGATCAACCTTTTTAAATCCCTACAATAAATCCCTACATTGTAAACTTTAATTAATATTGTTGTAAAATACAGATGAATGTAATTTGACGTCCTTATAGAGACTGGTCCCTCAAGACGCACAACTGTTAAGATTAATCTCTTAACGTAAGTGAGATTTATTTAAGAGGTTAATATTTTTCCAACATATATTGTTCTATACACACCGGTCAGGAATTAAACCTTAAACCAAATGGTTATAAGGATCGAAACATCTACATTTACCACTTGTAGTGCCACAACATGTTGATACCACAATTTAGAACTATATAATTCCATATCGTGAAAACAAATATAATTCTCAAGTTGTCATATAGGTTTTGTTTCATCTCATCACAATACTAATGAGAAAACCAAAGATCACAAATAAAATAATCACACACATATTAGCACCAATTAATCTTGATGAGTATAAATTAAGAGAATTTGAAGTTATATACTACTCACATATGTATTAAGTTGTCTGACAAAACTGGAGAAATTGTTGTGCTTGAAGAATCTAGGGAGAAGACTAATGGAAAAGGCATGAGGATCCCAAACAACAAAGTTTGATGAGTGGAGAAAGTAACTGTGGTGGATGAGTAGAGGATGAAAAACGTACGGCGTCGTTGAATAATGGATGGAGAAAGTGAAGTTGTGAGGTTCAGAGAGAATGAGGCCATTACAGTTACAGACCAAATAACTAACTGTGAGGATCCTATTCTATGTAGTCTTATATTAACAAAAATATATGTATAATTTCGTATAATTCGATAAAAATGTTTAAAATATAAATTTATGTATAATTTTATGTATAATTCCGTAAATTTATATGTAGTCTTATTGATTGCATGTGTAAAATAACTTTACACTGACAGTGCATAACAATTAAACTCATTCAAAAGGATTTAATTTATATGCACTGACAGTGTAAAATAATTTTACACTGTCAACCAATAACAACCATGTATTCCGCCACATCACCCCACTTTACCCCACTATCTTTATATGACATGGAAGTTTAAATCATTCTTATTGATTGCATGTGTAAAATAACTTTACACTGACATTGCATAACAATTAAACTCTATTCAAAATATATACTTTGTTTGAATCTGTCTGGTGAGCGAAAGCTCGCAGTCTGTCTAGTGAGCGTATGCTCACAATCTGAATCCGGTGAGGGGATACTCACATCTGAATCCGGTGAGGGAATACTCACATCTGAATCCTATCTGAATCCGGTGAGGGAATACTCACAATCTGAATCCGGTGAGGGAATACTCACAATCTGAATCCGGTGAGGGAATACTCACAATCTGAAATTTGAAGTCTGATTTCTGAAGTCTGAAGCTGAACCTGAAAATCTGAAGTTTGAAGCTGAATCTGATATTAGTTTAATCTGATATTAATTTATTTTCAGGATTGATTTTGTAACAAGCTCAAAGCTTAGTAAGCTTTAGCTTGAGGGGTAATATTAAAGGTTTATTTTTATCGGAAGTTTATTTTATTTGATATATGTTTTTCGTATTTTGTTTGACAAACTCATAATGCTTCTTGTTGATGCATCATGAGTTTGAGGGGAAGTGTTAGATATATTAGGACTTTATGTTATTGGGCTTTTAGGTTAGTAGTCCATTAGGTATCATTATATATTCTCTTATAATCCTTATTTTGTTAAGCAATGTTATTCAGATATTATTGAAACCCTTGCCGCCGTCTCTTTTAGATTTTGGTATCTCTGATTCTAACAATAAATACATAGTAAAAAATTAAAGCAAATTGATAAATACATATTTATATTATATTATGTTGTGAAGTATACAAAACTCATATTGTCAGAATTAAACAAAATAGAATTTAATTTTTAGCATTGACAATGTAATATCTTTTCTACATGATTGGAATCAAATCAAATCACTTCATGAAAAAATTAATTTGATCTAATGCATGTGTAAAAACATGAATATTGAAGGTTGATCTAATGCTTGTGTAAAATAATGGAGACATCAAAAAATTATTCTCGAACAATAGTATTTGTTTTGGCTTTTCTTGCATCGGGGCTGAATGAAAATGGATGATTTTTACTGTTTTTCATGAATTGTCTTTTAAATTCTCACTTTTCTAATTTACTCGTGTATTCTCTCATATTTCATATGCAATTTTATTCTTATTTTTGTGTATTATTTGTGTATGTAGATATGTATAAGGAAACACAAGCCAAGAGAGTGGGTGAAGATTTCATCAGAGAGAAGATGTCATCTTCACTCACTCTCCTGGCTTGTGTTTCCTTATGCATATCTACATACACAAATAATACACAAAAATAAGAATAAAATTGCATATGAAATATGAGAGAATACACGAGTAAATTAGAAAAGTGAGAATTAAAAAAACAATTCATGAAAAACACTAAAAATCACCTATATTTTCATTCAGACGTGATGCAATCATAAGAAAAACCAAAACAAATTCTATTATTAGAGAATATTTATTTTTATGTCTCCATTATTTTTACATAATATATGTTGTTTAGGAGTGAGTCTATTTATATAGCACATGAGTCCACCTTGAGCATTAAATTTTTATTTGTGAGAAAAATTAAAACATGATACTTTAATAATGAATTTGTTAATTCATTAATATAAATATTATAGAATAACTATTTTTTTCTAAAAAGAATAGTTGACTGCACTTTAAAGAATATTTTCTTTGGTCTTTAATATAAGAGAAAAATTACTTTATTGAATTGAAAGTTTGAAAGACTGTTTTGAAAGAAACAAAATCTTGAAGATTTTAAAAGATTTTGTGAGATTGTATTGGCCTTTTGAGATTTTAAAAGATTTTTTAGAAAGACTTACAATCATAAATTTTTTTTGCCCTCTTAGAAACATCTCATTAGCAAATTCCGACCTATCTGATCAACCTTTTTAAATCCCTACAATAAATCCCTACATTGTAAACTTTAATTAATATTGTTGTAAAATACAGATGAATGTAATTTGACGTCCTTATAGAGACTGGTCCCTCAAGACGCACAACTGTTAAGATTAATCTCTTAACGTAAGTGAGATTTATTTAAGAGGTTAATATTTTTTCAACATATATTGTTCTATACACACCGGTCAGGAATTAAACCTTAAACCAAATGGTTATAAGGATCGAAACATCTACATTTACCACTTGTAGTGCCACAACATGTTGATACCACAATTTAGAACTATATAATTCCATATCGTGAAAACAAATATAATTCTCAAGTTGTCATATAGGTTTTGTTTCATCTCATCACAATACTAATGAGAAAACCAAAGATCACAAATAAAATAATCACACACATATTAGCACCAATTAATCTTGATGAGTATAAATTAAGAGAATTTGAAGTTATATACTACTCACATATGTATTAAGTTGTCTGACAAAACTGGAGAAATTGTTGTGCTTGAAGAATCTAGGGAGAAGACTAATGGAAAAGGCATGAGGATCCCAAACAACAAAGTTTGATGAGTGGAGAAAGTAACTGTGGTGGATGAGTAGAGGATGAAAAACGTACGGCGTCGTTGAATAATGGATGGAGAAAGTGAAGTTGTGAGGTTCAGAGAGAATGAGGCCATTACAGTTACAGACCAAATAACTAACTGTGAGGATCCTATTCTATGTAGTCTTATATTAACAAAAATATATGTATAATTTCGTATAATTCGATAAAAATGTTTAAAATATAAATTTATGTATAATTTTATGTATAATTCCGTAAATTTATATGTAGTCTTATTGATTGCATGTGTAAAATAACTTTACACTGACAGTGCATAACAATTAAACTCATTCAAAAGGATTTAATTTATATGCACTGACAGTGTAAAATAATTTTACACTGTCAACCAATAACAACCATGTATTCCGCCACATCACCCCACTTTACCCCACTATCTTTATATGACATGGAAGTTTAAATCATTCTTATTGATTGCATGTGTAAAATAACTTTACACTGACATTGCATAACAATTAAACTCTATTCAAAATATATACTTTGTTTGAATCTGTCTGGTGAGCGAAAGCTCGCAGTCTGTCTAGTGAGCGTATGCTCACAATCTGAATCCGGTGAGGGGATACTCACATCTGAATCCGGTGAGGGAATACTCACATCTGAATCCTATCTGAATCCGGTGAGGGAATACTCACAATCTGAATCCGGTGAGGGAATACTCACAATCTGAATCCGGTGAGGGAATACTCACAATCTGAAATTTGAAGTCTGATTTCTGAAGTCTGAAGCTGAACCTGAAAATCTGAAGTTTGAAGCTGAATCTGATATTAGTTTAATCTGATATTAATTTATTTTCAGGATTGATTTTGTAACAAGCTCAAAGCTTAGTAAGCTTTAGCTTGAGGGGTAATATTAAAGGTTTATTTTTATCGGAAGTTTATTTTATTTGATATATGTTTTTCGTATTTTGTTTGACAAACTCATAATGCTTCTTGTTGATGCATCATGAGTTTGAGGGGAAGTGTTAGATATATTAGGACTTTATGTTATTGGGCTTTTAGGTTAGTAGTCCATTAGGTATCATTATATATTCTCTTATAATCCTTATTTTGTTAAGCAATGTTATTCAGATATTATTGAAACCCTTGCCGCCGTCTCTTTTAGATTTTGGTATCTCTGATTCTAACAATAAATACATAGTAAAAAATTAAAGCAAATTGATAAATACATATTTATATTATATTATGTTGTGAAGTATACAAAACTCATATTGTCAGAATTAAACAAAATAGAATTTAATTTTTAGCATTGACAATGTAATATCTTTTCTACATGATTGGAATCAAATCAAATCACTTCATGAAAAAATTAATTTGATCTAATGCATGTGTAAAAACATGAATATTGAAGGTTGATCTAATGCTTGTGTAAAATAATGGAGACATCAAAAAATTATTCTCGAACAATAGTATTTGTTTTGGCTTTTCTTGCATCGGGGCTGAATGAAAATGGATGATTTTTACTGTTTTTCATGAATTGTCTTTTAAATTCTCACTTTTCTAATTTACTCGTGTATTCTCTCATATTTCATATGCAATTTTATTCTTATTTTTGTGTATTATTTGTGTATGTAGATATGTATAAGGAAACACAAGCCAAGAGAGTGGGTGAAGATTTCATCAGAGTGAAGATGTCATCTTCACTCACTCTCCTGGCTTGTGTTTCCTTATGCATATCTACATACACAAATAATACACAAAAATAAGAATAAAATTGCATATGAAATATGAGAGAATACACGAGTAAATTAGAAAAGTGAGAATTAAAAAAACAATTCATGAAAAACACTAAAAATCACCTATATTTTCATTCAGACGTGATGCAATCATAAGAAAAACCAAAACAAATTCTATTATTAGAGAATATTTATTTTTATGTCTCCATTATTTTTACATAATATATGTTGTTTAGGAGTGAGTCTATTTATATAGCACATGAGTCCACCTTGAGCATTAAATTTTTATTTGTGAGAAAAATTAAAACATGATACTTTAATAATGAATTTGTTAATTCATTAATATAAATATTATAGAATAACTATTTTTTTCTAAAAAGAATAGTTGACTGCACTTTAAAGAATATTTTCTTTGGTCTTTAATATAAGAGAAAAATTACTTTATTGAATTGAAAGTTTGAAAGACTGTTTTGAAAGAAACAAAATCTTGAAGATTTTAAAAGATTTTGTGAGATTGTATTGGCCTTTTGAGATTTTAAAAGATTTTTTAGAAAGACTTACAATCATAAATTTTTTTTGCCCTCTTAGAAACATCTCATTAGCAAATTCCGACCTATCTGATCAACCTTTTTAAATCCCTACAATAAATCCCTACATTGTAAACTTTAATTAATATTGTTGTAAAATACAGATGAATGTAATTTGACGTCCTTATAGAGACTGGTCCCTCAAGACGCACAACTGTTAAGATTAATCTCTTAACGTAAGTGAGATTTATTTAAGAGGTTAATATTTTTCCAACATATATTGTTCTATACACACCGGTCAGGAATTAAACCTTAAACCAAATGGTTATAAGGATCGAAACATCTACATTTACCACTTGTAGTGCCACAACATGTTGATACCACAATTTAGAACTATATAATTCCATATCGTGAAAACAAATATAATTCTCAAGTTGTCATATAGGTTTTGTTTCATCTCATCACAATACTAATGAGAAAACCAAAGATCACAAATAAAATAATCACACACATATTAGCACCAATTAATCTTGATGAGTATAAATTAAGAGAATTTGAAGTTATATACTACTCACATATGTATTAAGTTGTCTGACAAAACTGGAGAAATTGTTGTGCTTGAAGAATCTAGGGAGAAGACTAATGGAAAAGGCATGAGGATCCCAAACAACAAAGTTTGATGAGTGGAGAAAGTAACTGTGGTGGATGAGTAGAGGATGAAAAACGTACGGCGTCGTTGAATAATGGATGGAGAAAGTGAAGTTGTGAGGTTCAGAGAGAATGAGGCCATTACAGTTACAGACCAAATAACTAACTGTGAGGATCCTATTCTATGTAGTCTTATATTAACAAAAATATATGTATAATTTCGTATAATTCGATAAAAATGTTTAAAATATAAATTTATGTATAATTTTATGTATAATTCCGTAAATTTATATGTAGTCTTATTGATTGCATGTGTAAAATAACTTTACACTGACAGTGCATAACAATTAAACTCATTCAAAAGGATTTAATTTATATGCACTGACAGTGTAAAATAATTTTACACTGTCAACCAATAACAACCATGTATTCCGCCACATCACCCCACTTTACCCCACTATCTTTATATGACATGGAAGTTTAAATCATTCTTATTGATTGCATGTGTAAAATAACTTTACACTGACATTGCATAACAATTAAACTCTATTCAAAATATATACTTTGTTTGAATCTGTCTGGTGAGCGAAAGCTCGCAGTCTGTCTAGTGAGCGTATGCTCACAATCTGAATCCGGTGAGGGGATACTCACATCTGAATCCGGTGAGGGAATACTCACATCTGAATCCTATCTGAATCCGGTGAGGGAATACTCACAATCTGAATCCGGTGAGGGAATACTCACAATCTGAATCCGGTGAGGGAATACTCACAATCTGAAATTTGAAGTCTGATTTCTGAAGTCTGAAGCTGAACCTGAAAATCTGAAGTTTGAAGCTGAATCTGATATTAGTTTAATCTGATATTAATTTATTTTCAGGATTGATTTTGTAACAAGCTCAAAGCTTAGTAAGCTTTAGCTTGAGGGGTAATATTAAAGGTTTATTTTTATCGGAAGTTTATTTTATTTGATATATGTTTTTCGTATTTTGTTTGACAAACTCATAATGCTTCTTGTTGATGCATCATGAGTTTGAGGGGAAGTGTTAGATAT
This sequence comes from Trifolium repens, assembly GCA_030408175.1. Taxonomy (NCBI): domain Eukaryota; kingdom Viridiplantae; phylum Streptophyta; class Magnoliopsida; order Fabales; family Fabaceae; genus Trifolium; species Trifolium repens. The sequence goes on along the minus strand of CP125837.1, from coordinate 59,893,416 downwards.
ATTAGGACTTTATGTTATTGGGCTTTTAGGTTAGTAGTCCATTAGGTATCATTATATATTCTCTTATAATCCTTATTTTGTTAAGCAATGTTATTCAGATATTATTGAAACCCTTGCCGCCGTCTCTTTTAGATTTTGGTATCTCTGATTCTAACAATAAATACATAGTAAAAAATTAAAGCAAATTGATAAATACATATTTATATTATATTATGTTGTGAAGTATACAAAACTCATATTGTCAGAATTAAACAAAATAGAATTTAATTTTTAGCATTGACAATGTAATATCTTTTCTACATGATTGGAATCAAATCAAATCACTTCATGAAAAAATTAATTTGATCTAATGCATGTGTAAAAACATGAATATTGAAGGTTGATCTAATGCTTGTGTAAAATAATGGAGACATCAAAAAATTATTCTCGAACAATAGTATTTGTTTTGGCTTTTCTTGCATCGGGGCTGAATGAAAATGGATGATTTTTACTGTTTTTCATGAATTGTCTTTTAAATTCTCACTTTTCTAATTTACTCGTGTATTCTCTCATATTTCATATGCAATTTTATTCTTATTTTTGTGTATTATTTGTGTATGTAGATATGTATAAGGAAACACAAGCCAAGAGAGTGGGTGAAGATTTCATCAGAGTGAAGATGTCATCTTCACTCACTCTCCTGGCTTGTGTTTCCTTATGCATATCTACATACACAAATAATACACAAAAATAAGAATAAAATTGCATATGAAATATGAGAGAATACACGAGTAAATTAGAAAAGTGAGAATTAAAAAAACAATTCATGAAAAACACTAAAAATCACCTATATTTTCATTCAGACGTGATGCAATCATAAGAAAAACCAAAACAAATTCTATTATTAGAGAATATTTATTTTTATGTCTCCATTATTTTTACATAATATATGTTGTTTAGGAGTGAGTCTATTTATATAGCACATGAGTCCACCTTGAGCATTAAATTTTTATTTGTGAGAAAAATTAAAACATGATACTTTAATAATGAATTTGTTAATTCATTAATATAAATATTATAGAATAACTATTTTTTTCTAAAAAGAATAGTTGACTGCACTTTAAAGAATATTTTCTTTGGTCTTTAATATAAGAGAAAAATTACTTTATTGAATTGAAAGTTTGAAAGACTGTTTTGAAAGAAACAAAATCTTGAAGATTTTAAAAGATTTTGTGAGATTGTATTGGCCTTTTGAGATTTTAAAAGATTTTTTAGAAAGACTTACAATCATAAATTTTTTTTGTCCTCTTAGAAACATCTCATTAGCAAATTCCGACCTATCTGATCAACCTTTTTAAATCCCTACAATAAATCCCTACATTGTAAACTTTAATTAATATTGTTGTAAAATACAGATGAATGTAATTTGACGTCCTTATAGAGACTGGTCCCTCAAGACGCACAACTGTTAAGATTAATCTCTTAACGTAAGTGAGATTTATTTAAGAGGTTAATATTTTTCCATCATATATTGTTCTATACACACCGGTCAGGAATTAAACCTTAAACCAAATGGTTATAAGGATCGAAACATCTACATTTACCACTTGTAGTGCCACAACATGTTGATACCACAATTTAGAACTATATAATTCCATATCGTGAAAACAAATATAATTCTCAAGTTGTCATATAGGTTTTGTTTCATCTCATCACAATACTAATGAGAAAACCAAAGATCACAAATAAAATAATCACACACATATTAGCACCAATTAATCTTGATGAGTATAAATTAAGAGAATTTGAAGTTATATACTACTCACATATGTATTAAGTTGTCTGACAAAACTGGAGAAATTGTTGTGCTTGAAGAATCTAGGGAGAAGACTAATGGAAAAGGCATGAGGATCCCAAACAACAAAGTTTGATGAGTGGAGAAAGTAACTGTGGTGGATGAGTAGAGGATGAAAAACGTACGGCGTCGTTGAATAATGGATGGAGAAAGTGAAGTTGTGAGGTTCAGAGAGAATGAGGCCATTACAGTTACAGACCAAATAACTAACTGTGAGGATCCTATTCTATGTAGTCTTATATTAACAAAAATATATGTATAATTTCGTATAATTCGATAAAAATGTTTAAAATATAAATTTATGTATAATTTTATGTATAATTCCGTAAATTTATATATTCAAAAGGATTTAATTTATATGCACTGACAGTGTAAAATAATTTTACACTGTCAACCAATAACAACCATGTATTCCGCCACATCACCCCACTTTACCCCACTATCTTTATATGACATGGAAGTTTAAATCATTCTTATTGATTGCATGTGTAAAATAACTTTACACTGACAGTGCATAACAATTAAACTCTATTCAAAATATATACTTTGATTGTGGCATGTTCTTTTCAATAGACCATGATGGGCGGATGTACTTCCGCACGTCTCACGAATGATTAAGGACTAAGCATTTGCTTACTCTTAACGATTATCCGTCTTCCACAAATTAAAATCAACTTCAACTCATCAAATTACGTCACTCTTTTTTCACGTGTTGGAGTAAGCCCTAAAAGGCAATCTATTTTGATAGCATTTGCTTTTGTATTGTGACTTGATTTATATATTTAATATATATAATAAGACATTTCTTTATTATGTTTATTTTCCAAAATAATAAAGTCTCTGGAATAGATAGTTCATGTGATGAAACAAAACAGAGCACGCATACAAACTGTGAGAGCCGACGTTAAACATACAAGAAGACTATATATACATAATAGTGCTTCAGAGAGGCAAAGTGTAATACCTGAATATTTACAACCTGTTAGCCCATATTTTTACTAAGTGAAAATATGTTCTAAATGCATGATTAAAATAATAAATGTGATTCATTTAATTATTTTGTTGCTTCAAAAGTCATTAAAGATGTTTGGTCTTCAGAGCCAATGAATTTAATGAGAAATCATGCATGAACATGTCATAAATGTTCTATCTTGAGCATTATTATTTATGTTGTTTCTTTAGGATCACTTCGAATTGGTCGAAGTCTCAGTAAGGTCGAAGCGTTCGCTGTGCAGGAGAAAAGTATATACTTAGCAAAATATTCAAGAAAGCATTGCTATTTCGACTTCGATGGACACAACGGCTAATTCAAAGGATAAGAAGGAATTCAAATTCAAAATACGTGGCAAGACACGCGTTGCAATTTATACACTCGTTGTCTAAGTAGCGGGAGGGGTAATTTGAGAAGGTCATGAGGTGCGTGAGTGACATGGGGGGTGCGAAAAGAAGCTTTCATAAAGAAATTGTATTCTGATGCTAATTTACAAAGAAGAAAAACAAACAATAGTTTTTTATGGCAAAATGTATAGGTAGGTCTTTCAAATTTTGCATTTGTATCAGATAGGTCCTTTAAGTTTTTTTTTGTTTTATATAGATCCTTTAAATTTTAAAATGTATCATCTAGGTCCTTCCATTATATTCCGTTGCAAAAAAAGATGACGTGATCGTCAACTTGATGACATGGAACGACCTAAATGATACATAAATAGAAGAAGAACAGATCCTAGAATTTTTTGTAACGGAATATAACGGAAGGACCTGGATGATACATTTTAAAAACTTAAAGTGCTTATTTAAAACAAAATTAAAACTTAAAAGACCTATCTAATACAACCGCAAAACTTAAAGTACCTGCGTATGCATTTGGCATTGATAAATACATAGTAAAAAATTAAAGCAAATTGATAAATACATATTTATATTATATTATGTTGTGAAGTATACAAAACTCATATCGTCAGAATTAAACAAAATAGAATTTAATTTTTAGCATTGACAATGTAATATCTTTTCTACATGATTGGAATCAAATCAAATCACTTCATGAAAAAATTAATTTGATCTAATGCATGTCTAAAAACATGAATATTGAAGGTTGATCTAATGCTTGTGTAAAATAATGGAGACATCAAAAAATTATTCTCGAACAATAGTATTTGTTTTGGCTTTTCTTGCATCGGGTCTGAATGAAAATGGATGATTTTTAGTGTTTTTCATGAATTGTCTTTTAAATTCTCACTTTTCTAATTTACTCGTGTATTCTCTCATATTTCATATGCAATTTTATTCTTATTTTTGTGTATTATTTGTGTATGTAGATATGTATAAGGAAACACAAGCCAGGAGAGTGAGTGAAGATGACATCTTCACTCTGATGAAATCTTCACCCACTATCGTGGCTTGTGTTTCCTTATACATATCTACATACACAAATAATACACAAAAATAAGAATAAAATTGTATATGAAATATGAGAGAATACACGAGTAAATTAGAAAAGTGAGAATTAAAAAAACAATTCATGAAAAACACTAAAAATCACCTATATTTTCATTCAGACGTGATGCAATCATAAGAAAAACCAAAACAAATTCTATTATTAGAGAATATTTATTTTTATGTCTCCATTATTTTTACATAATATATGTTGTTTAGGAGTGAATCTATTTATATAGCACATGAGTCCACCTTGAGCATTAAATTTTTATTTGTGAGAAAAATTAAAACATGATACTTTAATAATGAATTTGTTAATTCATTAATATAAATATTATAGAATAACTATTTTTTTTCTAAAAAGAATAGTTGACTGCACTTTAAAGAATATTTTCTTTGGTCTTTAATATAAGAGAAAAATTACTTTATTGAATTGAAAGTTTGAAAGACTGTTTTGAAAGAAACAAAATCTTGAAAATTTTAAAAGATTTTGTGAGATTGTATTGGCCTTTTGAGATTTTAAAATATTTTTTAGAAAGACTTACAATCATAAATTTTTTTTGTCCTCTTAGAAACATCTCATTAGCAAATTCCCACCTATCTGATCAACCTTTTTAAATCCCTACAATAAATCCCTACATTGTAAACTTTAATTAATATTGTTGTAAAATACAGATGAATGTAATTTGATGTCCTTATAGAGACTGGTCCCTCAAGACGCACAACTGTTAAGATTAATCTCTTAACGTAAGTGAGATTTATTTAAGAGGTTGATATTTTTCCAACATATATTGTTCTATACACACCGGTCAGGAATTAAACCTTAAACCAAATGGTTATAAGGATCGATGTTGGAACAAAGTGGGTCTGACATAAATCTCTAAGTTTTCAATGAGTTTTGATGATAACAAAGTATTAAAATTACAATTGGTATTACTAATGAGTGTTCTAGTGTGCAGAATTATAAGTTAAAATTCATTCAGAAGTACTACGAACAAAAGCAGAGAAGCCAAGTTTAGAAGCTCTGAAAGCGTATCGCTGATCATCAGAAGCTTAAAATTCAAGTTCTGAAGTTAGTGGCTCTGAGTACAAAGGCTAGACTCTGAGAAGCTCAGAAGCTGAAGACCTTAAAAAGCTACGACAACAGACTCTGAAGCAAAGGGAATTTACGTCACTCAAGAACTGACAGAATCAGAATCAATGATTGAAGAATAATCTACTTAAGGACTCTGTCATATCCACAGGAAGGAATATTCGTTGGTATAACGTTAACCTTATTCATAAGTGGAGCGCATTTGAGGATTGTACAATCGTACTATTATTACTCAAAATGGTTGAGTGATATTTCAAATTGCAAGGTAGTGGAATTGAATTTCTTTACTAAAGAAGGCAATATACAGCTATCAATTGTACGAGCAAATTCCAGCTGGCACCTTATCTCTCTGCAACGGTCATTACCATTCCATTCAAGTATAAATAGAAGACTCAAATGGAAGAAATGACTACCGTTCTATTATTGCGTCTAAGACTCTGAAACATTCTGACATTACAGCTTCTATCTGTCATTCTTAGTCTTAAGGCAAATCTGTGTTGTATTTTATAAACACCTCTGATAGTATATCAAGTGTTCATTAACATTCATTCTTATTCTTAAGTTTGTTTGAGAAGTCTCTTGTTAGTTGTAACTTGAGCATTTGAGAAGTCTCTTGTTAGTTGTAACTTGAGCATTAGAGAAGTCTCTTGCTATTGTACTTGAGCATCTTGTAATCTTGTGATATTTTAGTGAGAAGCCCTTGGAAGTGCAAGGGGACTGGACGTACTCTCGATTTGTGAGAGGAACCAGTATAAATTCTGTGTCTTTCTTTCTCTCTCTCTGTTTCATTATTGTTTTGTGTTTAATCCGCTGCAAACTTAGTTTTTATTTGAGAAAAAGTTTTAACTTTTAAAACACAATTCAACCCCCCCTTCTTGTGTTTTTCCACCTTCAATTGGTATCAGAGCTAGGTCTGTTGCCTAACTCACCTTACAGTGAAACAATAAAAGATCCAAAGGAAAAACATGACTGACGCTGCTGGAAATGATGGAGGAAAGAAAAGTAATGAGATTCCATTTGATTATGACACAAGCTCAAACGATAGGAAATCTTCTGACAGGATTCCATTTTTCAATGGAAATCCTACTTCTTACCCATTCTGGAAAACAAAGATGTATAGTTATATCATAGGTATTGATGTTGATTTATGGGATTTGGTAGAAGAAGGTGTTGTCTTTGACAACATGGATAAAGAAGGAGTGGTTAGCCATCAACATAGAAAATCTTTCACACCTTCTCAGAAGCTAGAGTACAAGAAGCATCACAATGTAAAAGGTATAATGACTAATGCGGTTTCGCATGATGAGTATCTCAAAATTGTGGACAAAAGAACTGCTAAGTCTATTTGAGAGTCTCTGAAATCTAAATATGAAGGAAACAAACAAGTTAGAGAGGCTAAAGCAAACTTGTTAGTTCATCAGTATGAGTTGTTCAAGATGAAGGATGGAGAGGATATTGAAGCTATGTTTTCTAGGTTTCAAATTTTGGTCTCTGGACTTCAAGTACTGGACAAGAGTTATACTACTACTGATCATGTTAGAAAGATTCTCAGAAGCCTACCCCCAAAGTGGAGACCTAAGGTGACTGCTTTTCAAGAAGCCAAGGATTTGGATCTAGTATCTCTTGAAGATCTGATTAGTTGCTTGGTCCATTGTATCTCTTGTAATTGCTATCAATTGAAATCTCTTGGTCACGGGAAGAGATTTGGGAAAATGGTAGAATTTAGGAATTCTTGCAACTCTTGTAAATCTCATTGTAATCAAGTTTGAGGAAGCTTTGATAGTGGAAATGAGAGCTCTCTCTCCCCCAGATGTAGGTTTATTAACACCGAACTGGGTAAACATTTCTATTGTGTTCTTTATCGCTTTTATTAGTTTTAGCCTTGGTGATTATAATTGCTTGGTCCATTGTTGTTGTTGGTTGCTTTATTTGTCTTGCCACAGACACTAGTTAAAGGATTATTGGTGTGTTTTTGGTTCGAATTCACAACATTTTCCCTTGTGGGTGGAGTCTGGATTCAACAAGATTTCTTTCTGTTGCTCCATTTGAGGTGTTAATTAAGAGATGTCCATTTTTTTTTGAAACAAACAAACTTACTACATTTCATTAGCTATTAAATGTTCAATACAAAAAGGAATAATCTCAAATCTATGGAAGCTAGCCCAAGAATTGGCCGCCCTAGCAAGAGCATGAGCAACCGAATTCGCTTGCCTCCTAACAAACTTAACCTCAAAGTTTAGAAAAGATGACATAAAGTTAACAATATCATGAACAATTGAAAGAAACTCAGAATTGCCTCTACGCTTCATGTGAATAGCATCAACCAACACCTTCGAATCACTTTCAAATTGAACTCGATCCAATTCTCTATGTCGAGCTTCTTGCATAGCTAAAAGTAGCGCCCATGCTTCTCCCTCTGCAGTTGAAATCACAGTCGGCTGCCATTGTGTCTTCCCGCCGATGAATTGACCATTACTATCACGAAAACACAATCCCGTCGAGGTCTTCCCAGTACCAGTAATGAAAGCGACATCAACGTTACACTTTACCCATCCTGGAGCCGGTTTTTCCCACCGTACTAGACCTGGTGATGTCTCCATACTGACATTGTTACGCTGTAAATTATGAACTGAGTACCAATCATTCCAAGCATCAAAGGCATGCCTTCCTATTTGGCTCGGCAGCGTTGCATTATCGTTCCACAGTTTATCATTACGATTATGCCAAATGCACCAGAGTAACATAGCCACTCTTCCAACTGTATCACTACTCTCGTTGTTGCTCAAGGCGAAAATACGATCCGCAACAGTAGCTTGCTGGTACATATTGTTGTGTAAGACCGACGAAAGACCAGCTGCACACCAACTGTCATGAGCTACTGAACAGTTAAAAAATATGTGAAGCTCATCCTCAGTCTCCTCGTCACACACAGGACGGTTGAGAGTACACTCTACTCGTCGTTGTATTAGTCGGTACCGAGTCGGGAGACATCCTCGACATAAGCGCCAAAGTAAATGGCGTGCTTTGTGCGGGGCTTGAGCTTTCCATATATCATTCCAGTTACCTGTCACATGATACTTGTCACTATGTATAATGTAGCGCATAGCTAACTTATAGCCGGATTTCCCTGAATAACACCCATTTATTTCCTCCTCCCAGACCACTTTGTCCTCTCTGACCGAGCCGACAAGTGGTGTTGCAAGAATTCTCTCCACTACATCCCCTGAAAACAAGTTACGAACCTTAGCTATGTCCCACGCTTTATAATTTTCGTGTAACAGATCTTTAACATATAACTGATGCACACCTGCTGGTTGAGGCGAGGACACCCATCTATTATTACTCCCACGCAGCCAGGGGTCATACATAACACGAATATGATCACCAATCCCAATCCGCCACCTACACCCAAGGCAAAGAATTTGTCGCGCATGCCAAATACTATGCCAAGCAAAGCTAGGATTATATCCTAAAGGAGCTTCAAACAAAGAGGAGCGTGGAAAATACCTTGCTTTAATTAACTTTGCCACCAACTGTAACAGCCCGAGCCTTCGGCGTTCCCGGCACTGCTACCTCACGATCTTCTCCAACCCTCTTCTCTATTGGAGTTTTTGCCTTCCGTGGGAATCGAACCATGTACCATGGGGATAAGTACATGTTCAATCCATTCCCACTACCAATTGAGCTACTAGCCCAATTGGTAGTGGGAATGGATTGAACATGTACTTATCCCCATCTTTTTTTGTAACAGCCCGAGCCTTCGGCGATTCCGGCACTGCTACCTCACGATCTTCTCCCCTTCACTATTGGAGTTTTTGCCTTCCGTGGGAATCGAACCCATGTACCTGGGGATAAGTACATAGTTCATTCTATTCCCACTACCAATTGGGCTAGTAGCCCAATTGGTAGTGGGAATGGATTGGACATGTACTTATCCCCAGGTACATGGGTTCGATTCCCACGGAAGGCAAAAACTTCAATAGTGAAGGGGGTTGGAGAAGATCGTGAGGTAGCAGTGCCGGGATCGCCGAAGGCTCGGGCTGTTACATAAAAAGGCGCCTTTTTTTGTAACAGCCCGGGCCCTTTTCTACGTATATAGTAGGCCACCCCGGCGCTGTACATCACGATCTTCTCCACCCCCTCTCTAGTGGAGTTTTTGCCTTCCGTGGGAATCGAACCATGTACCATGGGGATAAGTACATGTTCAATCCATTCCCACTACCAATTGAACTACTAGCTCAATTGGTAGTGGGAATGGATTGAACATGTACTTATCCCCATGGTACATGGTTCGATTCCCACGGAAGGCAAAAACTCCACTAGAGAGGGGGGTGGAGAAGATCGTGATGTACAGCGCCGGGGTGGCCTACTATATACGTAGAAAAGGGCCCGGGCTGTTACACCAACGAGTTTGGATTCTGTACAATATTCCAAGCTTGTTTCGCTACCATAGCCTTATTAAAAGCTTCAAAATTGCGGAAACCCAAACCCCCGTGAGCTTTCGGGCAAGCAAGCCTCTCCTAAGCTAACCAGTGAATACCTTTATTATTATTGTTATTATTATTACCCCCACTCCACCAAAAAGCATTTATCATTTTTTCAATATCAGCAATAAGTGAGGAAGGAAGAATAAACATACTCATAATATAGGAAGGTATCGCCTGGAGAACCGATTTTATCATTATTTCCTTACCGGCTTTAGACAGCGCGCGCCCTCTCCAAGAATTTATTCTCTTCCAAATACGATCCTTGATGTAGGAAAATGTTGCTTTTTTACTTCTCTCAATCATGGATGGTAACCCAAGGTATATACCAGTACCCAACACATGTTTAACACCAAGAATGCGAGAGAGATCTTCCTTATCTGCTTGCGACATGTTCCGGCTAATAAAAACTTCAGACTTAACTAAGTTAATTTCCTGACCTGAAGCGTGTTCATAAATTTGTAGGATTCGCATAAGTTCATGCACCTCAGCTATATTAGCCCTACAAAATAAGAAACAATCATCTGCAAATAAAAGATGAGAGACCTCCGGAGCACCCCGACAAATCCTCACACCATGAAGGTCACCCCGCCCAACAGCCTGGTGGATGAGAGAAGTTAGTCCCTCCGTCACCAAAATGAATAAATAAGGGGAAAGGGGATCACCCTGCCGCAATCCTCGCCCTGGTGAAATAGGACCAACTCTGTCAGAGTTCATAAGCACCGAATAGTTGACTGAACTAACACACATCATAACCCACCGGATCCAGACATCAGCAAACCCCATCTTAGTCAAAACCCCACGGAGAAAACCCCAGTCTACTTTATCATAGGCTTTACTTATATCGATCTTTAACGCCAATTCACCTCTTCGACCCTGGGTCTTTCGTTTCAATGCATGGATAACTTCTATGGCTATTAAGGCATTATCAAGGATCGATCTACCTTCCACAAAAGCTGACTGCTCTTGAGACACACAGTTATCTAGACAACACTTCAACCTGTTAGCAAGCACTTTAGAGATCATTTTATAGAGACCATTACATAGTGAAATGGGGCGTAGGTCCTTCATCGAAGTAGGATTGTCACATTGAAATGTGCCAAACCTCAATTATTGTAACAGTCTTTTCTGAGTATATTTGAATTTGTGCATTTAATATTTTAAAATTATAAAAAACTTTCTCATTAACATTACGTGTCTTTTTTTAGTATGTTTAACAAGTGTGGACTGTTTAACATAACACTTATTTTTAAGACCTTGTTTTTGTTCAAACTGCTAAGTTGTTTTCTTGCCTAATCACATGAACTGAGACCAAATATAGTCTTGCATTAATTAAGATTTTTAAATCCTGAGCGTTTCTTGCAATGCCTAACTCTTAAGTCAACAGACTTCAATTTTGTAGAATTTTTTTTTTATTAAAATAGGATGAGGCATAAAATACACCTAATTAAAATTTGTTGAATCATCATTAAGTATATAGATTCACATATCCACCTTTTCTTCTTCCCTTAAGTTTTGGTGACTTTAGGCATGGAGTGAAGTAAGATGAAAGAGTATGTGACTATGTGTTATAGGTGAGAGTATAGAGAAAGACATGGAAAGGTATATGACATTTCCCTCCTTTATAGGATATCAATCCATAGATCCGCATACATTTAAAAAACTGATCATTAAAAGTGATAAATACCTAAGTTAACTGAACTGATAAACACATGAGAGAAGAACAATCGACTTGTTTACCTTTTCATATTTTATTGGTGTATTCAAACCAATCTTCATTGATGGTGATCGATTTATTGCATAATAGATGATTTTATCTGTTTATGCAAACAAGAGTTTTGCAACCATTGCTATTTTTGTGTAAAATTGTGTATACATGGTGTCGCTGTGATTGTTATTTACGCTGATTCACTCACTCCAAGATTGTAGAACCATTTCTCTTAAATACCAAGATTATACTAGTTAGAATTATTTTAGACATGCAGTTCTACCACACTTTTTAGTGTTAAAAATGATTCTAGATATTATGATGTACAAGATCATATTATACTACAACGATAAGGCATTCTAAGAATTTTTCTACATATCTAACACCTTACCAGTTTGCGGTAACGGACAAGCGACCACTAATCAATGACACTAATAGTATCACAAAACTAAAATAAGAGATGGAAAGAAGAAAAAAAACCTAAACACATAATATTTATGTAGAAAATTCTCAACAAATAAGGGAAAGAATATCATATGGCAAAATTAGAAGAAATAGAGAATCTCTTTATAAGTATATGGAAAGAACAATTACACTGTCTTTTGAAAATATGAGATTACGAAAAACCTCAAAGAAGTAACTACATAAAAATATGCAGAAAGATTCATAGAACGGCTTCTAACTACAAATCCTATAGACCTTAATTGTGTCCCTATAGAAGTCTATTACACAAGGGAAGTTCCATTAACATATTCAGTAATAGCCAAAGCAATCAAACCCAACATAGCAATTCTTCCATTCCACAACTCTGCATTTGAGGACATGATACCTTTTGACTTAGATTCAACACTAACACCTTGGAAAAATGGAATCAATGAAGCAAGTGTCAACACCACACTTGTCCCCAAGAACCATGGAACTCCACCACCAGATATTTGTTCAAACAAACCCTGTCCTTTTGCTATCTCCACCCCCATTGCAGCTACAAAACCAACCATAGCCAATCTTCCATTGATCCTTTCAGGTGCTGGCCCACCAAAAGCCATCAAGTCTGAAAATTTTGTGCTTATCTGCCATGAATATAATCATCATTATTTATCAAAAGGGTTTCATGATTTTGACCAAATTTAATTCTTTACACAACTAATCGTCTTGCACATGATGACTCTCGTCATTACATTCACTTCTAGATCATTTCAATGTACTTAGGAGGTATTGTGATGTATTTTTTATCATAGTTTATTTGGAAGTTGCTTAGAATTAGAGATTACTTGTAATAGAAGGAAGAGGATCAAATCAGGAAAGGTATATGTCAAATTCACCTGAAGCTAATTATTTTCGTTTGGGTGAGTTTTGGCTAAAGCAAGTATGATTTCACTCTGTCAATTTCGCCTGCGGCGAAATGGAACTCGCCCAGGCGAATTCCCAGCCTACCACAGCTTGACAAATAGCTTATGAAGAATTCGCGTGAGGCGAAAATATCAGCTTTGTGTGTGCTCAATAAAAGGAGATCTTGGCAAAGGGAGAAAGGTTACGAAATTTACACAAAAATTGGGGCTTGGAACCATCATTGGAGGTGGAGAATCATGGATTGAAGGCTTGGAACCAAGTATTCGTTTAGTTGCATTCGTTTAGATTATTCACAATCCCTGTGGATTCAATATTTTTACTACTTGATGATAATAAGTTCACTTGCTAAATTGTCTATCTATCAACACGCAATTCAGAAAAAACAAAGTTGAAACTTGAAATTTTTTACTACAATGCTCACCTTTGGTGAACGAGTATAGGCTGGTTTTGGTGGTGGTGTAACTGGTGTTGTTGTTGGTGTAATTGGGTCTACAGGCACCTTTGGTTGCTCTTTCTGCTCATCCTGAATAACATATCAAAAAATTATTATTAATTAAAGTAACAACAATAACTATTAATATACAACCGTCTCCGACAGATTTTGAACTTTGTCTCTTTGTCGTTTGAGGTTATAAGATCAAACTCTTACTACCGAACAAAATAGTTCATGAACATATTTCATAAGTCATAAAAAGTTTCATACGGTTGATTATTCCTAATAATCAGATCAAATATGCATATATGAACAAATACTATAATATATAACCTTAAAATTTGTTTTTATAAAACATGAATTACCTCAGCCATGGAACGAACTTTGAGGCTAACATTCCTTCTCATGTTTGGCATGTACACAGAAGGGATGTTGTTGAACTGGTTAACTCTAGACCTGCTAGAAATGTTGGTCATAGAGCTTGACATGATAGACTGGTAAGATGAAACAGCCATTGATAATAATTCCTTTTAATGTAACAATGAAAATATTGAAGAGACCAAATTAAGTCTTTTATGAGTATAGGATATCTTGGACTTAACACTTTGAAGTTAAACTCTTTGACTACAACTTAGATGGTTAAGGTTGGTAAGTATAGCATTGAAGAAGGTTGTTTATATAGAATAAAATGGAAAATGTTGAGGGACATTTTGGTTCCACGTAGTGTGTAATAACAAGTTCCTAAAGGTTATTGAAAGGAAAGTATAGTGGTGGATATTTAGGTTCCACGTTATGTGCATATGGGTCCTAAAAGCAACAAACGTGGCTCTAGTTAGGACAAGAAGTTGCTACTGCTACATACATACATACATACATACATACATACATACAAACGTACGTACATTGAGAATTTGAGGTGTTAATTAAGATTTGTCCACTTGGAATGTGCCCAATCTCAATTATTGTAGAAAATTGGTGGCTTTGAATGATCCTTAGTTAACCAGGAACCTAAACTCTATTTTTTTAAGACAATGTGTTTGTTCTACCTGCTAAGATGCTTTCCTAATCACATGAACTGGGGTCCAAGTACAGTCTTGCAATTAAGATGCTATATATTTTACATCCTGAGTGTTTCTTGCAATTAATATAGCACGCCCACAGCCGAACAAAATTTTTTGCCTGACTTTATTTATCTTGCGGCCGAACTCTGAATTATCGAGGTCCCCTTGCCCTGAGAACCAGAGGGTTAAAAGAATATATAGCACGCCTTACTTCTAAGTTCTAAGACTTGATCGGACTTAACACTTCAATTTCGAAAATGAAGTGTATGAAGAAGAAAAAAAATTGTTTTGAATATTTTTCCTCTCTGGGACGAGGATTTTTTATTTTTATTAAAATAGGATGAGGCATAAAATACACCTAAAAGTTTGTTGAATTATTGTTAAGTGGGTAGATCTACCGATTAAGATTGTCTACATTTTCTTCCTCTACCTTTTGGTGACTTAGACATTTTTTAGAGAGAAAAGTAAAAAACGAAAAAGAAAAATGGAGGGAAATAAGGCGAGAGAGAATGTGTTATTGGTGTCTTCAAATCAATCTTCGTTGATGGTGATCTATTTTTTGCATAATAGATGATTTAATCTTCTTCTGCCAAGAAAGATTTTGCAACACGCTCGCTATTTTTGTGTGAAATTGTGTATACAAAATGTTGATGTGATTATTATTCACGCCGATTCAGTCACTCAAAGATAGTAGTAAAAGTGAGTAGAACCCTTTCTCTTAAAATATCCTGTTATAAAGTGGTTTAAGTTTCTACAATTTAATCCGAGCATCGATCATACATTCTATTTGTTGTTTTCATTTCAAAAACACTCTAAAATATTGAATCTGTCATTGCTAAGTACAAATTAACAACCACATGATCATCCATTTCTATCCAATTTTAAAAAATGTTAACTGTGAGTATGACTTCTATTACATCCAGGCAATTAACATTTCTCAAAATTGCCTATATCTTCATTTTCACAAAGAAAATTTTCGCTCATTGAACTTCTTATCTCAAATTTTACTGTCATCGTTTTACACCGAATAAATTTTAACCGGACCAACTTATACAATTTTAATATTTATATTTGACATCAAGAGATTGTGATTGTAGATTGCAAGTTTCCCTGATAGAGGTATTAGCAAGATTTTCCCTGAAATACTAAGATTTTCCTAGCCAAAATTATTTTAGACACACTTTTATTACACTACTACACTTTCTAATGATAAAAATGATTCTATTATGATGTTCAAAATCATATTATACCTCAACCATAAAGCATACTAAAAAATTTCATATTTATCTAACATTTCACCGGTTTGTTTGTAACGGATAAACGACCATGAATCAAGGACTCTAATTGTAGCACAAAACTAAAATATATGAGAAATAAGAAAGAAAAAAAAAAGCATAAACACATAATTTAGGTGGAAAATCATAGAGCAAAATTAGAAGAAATTAGAGGATCTCTTTATAAGTATAAGAAGTTACTGCATAAGAAAAGCCTCAAACAAGTAACTACATAAAAATATGCAGAAAGTTTCATAGAATGGCTTCTAACTACAAATCCTATAGACCTTAATTGTGCCCCTATAGAAGTCTATTACACAAGGGAAGTACCCTTAACATATTCAGTAAAAGCCAAAGCAATCAAACCCAACATAGCAATTCTTCCATTCCACAACTCTGCATTTGAGGACATGATACCTTTTGACTTAGATTCAACACTAATACCTTGGAAAAATGGAATCAATGAAGCAAGTGTCAACACCACACTTGTCCCCAAGAACCATGGAACTCCACCACCAGATATCTGTTCAAACAAACCCTGTCCTTTTGCTATCTCCACCCCCATTGCAGCTACAAAACCAATCATAGCTAATCTTCCATTGATCCTTTCAGGTGCTGGCCCACCAAAAGCCATCAAGTCCGAAAAATTTGTGCTCATCTGCCATTATATAATCATCATTATTAATCAAAAGGGTCTCATTGATTTTGATCAAAATCAAAACTTTACATAACTAATCTTCTAGCATGCAATTCTTAAAAAAAAAAAGTTGAAATTATTTTTACTACAATGCTCACCTTTGGTGAACGAGTAGAGGCTGCTGGTTTTGGTGGTGGTGTAACTGGTGTTGGAGTTGGTGTAATTGGATCTACAGGCACATTTGGTTGCTCTTTCTGCTCTTCCTGAATAACATATCAAAAAACTATTATTAATTAAAGTAACAATAATAACTATTTTACAACTGTCTCCAAGATATTTTGAATTTTGTCTCTAATTCGTTTGAGATTATAAGATCAAACTCTTACTACCGAGTGAAATAGTTCATGAACATATTTCATAAGTCAAAAAAAGTTACCTCAGCCATAGCCCGAACTTTGAAGCTTGCATTCCTTCTCATGTTTGGCATATACACAGAAGGGATGTTGTTAAATTGGTTAACTCTAGAAATGTTGGTCATGGAGCTTGACATGATAGATTGATAAGATGAAACAGCCATTGATATTAATGTTACAATGCTAAACTCAAGAAGTAATTGAAGATAGGAATAGCTGATAGCTTTGTGAATCTTATTGAACTCGTTTACTACACCTTAGATGGTTAAGGTTGGTAGGTATAGCATTAAAGAAGGTTGTTTATATAGAATAAAATGGAAAGCATTGTGAGGGACATTTTGATTCCACGTAGTGTGTAAATGGGTCCTAAAGGTAATTGGTTCACGTGGGTTCATTTGTCCACACATCCTAAAAGCAACAGACGTGGCTCTAACTAGGACCAAAAGTGCTGCAGTGAGAATTTGAATTTGAGGCTATGAGGGGTTGTAAACTTGGAACATTGAGGACCTCAAATATTGTTTTTACTGTTTATTTTTACTTTTGTATATATATAGTCCAGAACATTCTATTGATTTATTGATAAGACAATAATTTGGTGGTTATGAATGATCCTTAGTTAACCAAGAATTTAAAACTATTCATTTAATTAATTTGAAGACCAATGTTTTTGCTCTAGCTAATTTTCCAAATCACATTAGCTAGTACAACATGTAGACTTTGATTTTGAGATGGGCATGACAATTTCTGTTTTGCTCTGGCTACTTTTTCAACTGTGACAAAACCCCAAAAAAGTGGTGGTTCAAGTGGCTAGAGTCACCAGGCATTGTGGACCGGAAGTGCAGAGGCTTGTTATCCCTCCACTGTCAAGAGCCAGAGGTAATCGCTGCTCTGTGAAACCAGCCTGACGCAGTGCCCTCTTGTCTAGGACCAATGAATCTTAAGCCTTCGCCTAGGACCCATTGATCAACTCTCAACTTGGAGCGGGCAGGCCAACATGGTGCAGCCTCCAGCCCAGCCTGGCAAATCCTGAGCCATGTTCCATCACATTGATGCCCCCACTTGGGTTACAAGCTGGAGCTACCCAACTCGGCAAGCTTACTACTTTGTCAGAAGCTTATAAACACCAATTTCTGTTTTGTTTTAATCGATGTGGGACTTTTCAATGTTTACTTAGACTTCTTTTCATTTTTTTGACTAATGCTAACCATGACTTGTTCACATGCTCATTTTTCAATGTCTATGTTTTCAATTAATTTACTATGCTAATTTTATTACTTTAACCAAATGGTGATTCTGAATGATCCTTAGTTAACCAAGAACCTAAAACTCGTCCTATAATTTAAGCGATGTTTTTGCTCTAGCTGAGATGCTTTCATTCCAAATCATATTAGCCAGGACAGCATGTAGATAGAATTCACAGAATGTTTCTTGCAATTAAGATGGCATGGCAATGGCATGCCTTAATTCTAAGAGTTGATTGGACCTAAGACTTCAATTTTACAAATGAAGTATAAGATAAACTTTGTTTACGATTTAATTAAACTTGCTTTTACTGTTTGTATAAATTATCATGTATTGAAAGAACTTAGTAAAGATGACTATGAAATAATAGAAATATATTATATTTAAACTAAAAAAGATATGTACACAAAAGCATATTATGGTTTATTATCATTATCTTCTGGAGAAGTTATTTCATTGAGATAAGCATAATGGTGGAATACAAATACAGCACTCAGTTAATTACATAGTTTCACAGTTCTCTCTATGCAATTACTTTGGTGGTGTAGTTGCAAACTTCCAAAGATATTGCGATAAACTATCATATTCTCGTTTCCCAGCAATTTCTTCAACGGGAACTGCATCAGAAATTTCCTTCAAATCTTCTTCTGTAAGCTTCACAGTCAGAGATCCAATGTTGTTTTCAAAGTTCTTCAGTTTAGTAGTCCCTATGGTATCAAACAAACAAATACATCATAAAGCACTTATTCAATAAAATCAATTTAGTCTCGTACTTACAATATCTACACACTTTATGGTCATGACTTTAGGTACTATCAATGAAGAAATGACCATTATGCCAAGCAAAGATAGATGATGGACATATGAAAGAAGTTACAAAGAAAATGGTTTTAATATCATCATGTTTTTTCTTTATCGAGTAGTAACTTTTGAGATAAAAGGTAAAATCCGGAAAGTAGATTTCCAGAATATGCCAAGTGTTTAAGACAGTACCAGGGATAGGGATTATGTCATTTCCCTGATGGAGAAGCCATGCTAAGGCTAATTGAGAAGGAGTGCATGCATGCTTTGAAGCCAAAACATTGATTCGTTCATAGAAAAGCTTGTTCTTTTCCAAATTTTCTCCTGTGAACCTTGGATGCATAGCCTGTTACATAAACAGGAAAAAAAATCAGTAGAAAATCACTGCAAGGAAGGTACTAATTAGGCGATATTTATGGCTTTTTTTTCCCTCGGCAGAGATGTGATTCAACAAATTGTCCAAAACTTCTCTCAATAATGTTATTTCGACCATCATTTTAAGGAAAGTTTCCAAATTCATGCAAGCCTAAAACTGTATTACTTGTAACTAGCTGCATACCAGCAAGCTCTGACTAGGCAAAGCCTCTACAACTGACTTTCCTGCAAAAAAGCCACGGCCAAGAGGGCTGTATGCCACTATTCCGATGCCAAGTTCTCTGCAAGTACACAAAGCTTCTTAGTCACAGTAAAAACAATTTCAGATACAACTGGAGTATAATTGTGACTAGTGCTATATGAGTAGAAAATATTTCAATTTCTATACCTGCAGAGTGGAATTATTTCCTGTTCGATGTCACGGGACCATAAGGAATACTCCATTTCCAAAGCAGTAATAGGATGAACTGCGTGTGCTCTCTTTATAGTGTCAGCATTAGCTTCTGACAAGCCGATATATTTTATCTTTCCTTCATTTACCAGTTGTTTGAGCTCCTCCATCTTTCATAAAGAGATCAATGTTAAATCACATAATCATATAAGTATTTTCTAGAGTTTACTAGTGTCAGAATGGTATGCATAACTAAGACCATTCAAAGCTTACGGTGTCTTCAATTGGAACTGAAGTGTCAACTCGGTGTTGATAATATAAATCAATATACTTAACGTCAAGCCGCTTGAGACTAGCTTCACAACACTCCCTCACATATTCAGGAGTACCTTTTACTCCAAAAACCATCCCATCAGATATAGTAACACCAAACTTCGTAGCCAACTGGACTTTTTCGCGAGGAAGTTCTTTTAATGCCTATGACAGAAGAAAAAATTCACTTATAAGTTTGCTTATGTATTTTCAACGCTCGATCTTACAATAAAAAAGATTTATTAGTTATTGGATAATATGTTACCTTACCAACCATGATTTCATTATCATGTTTGTGTCCATAAAGATCTGATGTATCAAAAAAGGTAACCCCTCTATTGAATACTTCCTTAATAATTGAGCATCCTTCTTCATGTGACAAAGGAGCATTGTAAATTCCAGATAATCCCCCACATCCAAATCCCAACCTAGAAACCTGCATTCCACAAATATCTTATGATTCACAGTTACTAATCAATTATTAATTTAATGTATTCTTCCTCCTAAAGTTGAACTAATCATTCTGTTATGAAAAACAAATCTTAATGATATAGTAGTTGCAAATAAGCAAGATGAAAGTCATCATACATAGTATTGGGGTGATGAAAGTTTACCTCTAAACCTTGGGTACCCAGTTTGACTCTTGGGACTTGGATCTCAGTTTTCTCCATTCTTCTTCAACACTATTATTGCCTTCCCTAAGATGCAAAGTTGAAACACAAAAGTGCATATCAGTTAGAAAAAAAAAAAACTATGCTAAAAGCCAAAGGGTTGTTGAAGTGTTTGTCCCCTCTGACTCACTATCAACTTAACAAGAACTTTGGCTTCCAAAATAAATAATATGTAATATCTGTCTTTACTGACACTTTTTACGAAGTACGTGATTACGTCAAAAAAAAAAAATGGTGGTTCAAGTGGCTAGGTTCACTGGGCATATTGGGCCAGAGGTACAGTGGCTTGTTATCCCTCCACTGTTGAAAGCCGAGAGTAGTCGCTGCTCTGTTAAGCCAGCCTCACGCAGTGCCCTTCAGTCTAGGACCAAGGGGAATTGAGCCTTCGCTCAGGTCCCGTTGATCAACTCCCAACTTGGAGTGGACAAGCCAGCATTTGTAGCCTCAAGCCCAACCCAGTGTGACCTGAACCATGTTCCCCCAATTTGATGCTCTCACTTGAGTTACAAGTTGGAGTTACCCAACTCAGCAAACTAAAAGCTGTGTCAGAGGGTTATCTCTATTATATACATTACGAGATTTTCACGGAGCTCTCTCGTGCATTCTTAAGAAAAAAATCCTACGTGGCATTATTATAGAGATTCTACTTATGCGGAGCTTTTAGCACGAGGTCTGTGGTTCGAATCTCATTGACAACAATAATTCAATTTTTATAATAATATATGGAATTCTACCTTTTTTTTGTTTTTAAAGAAAACTACTTTATTATAAGTATAAGGTCGGTTGTTCGAATCTCATTGACAACAATAATCTAATTTTTATAATTTGTTATGTTATGGAAAGCTACTTTCCTTTTTATTTAAAAAAAAAAAAAATTGTTTGAAAAAAAATGGTTGGATATATACAACTAAACTAGAGCTTCTCTCTTTTTTTGTTTTTTGATTCAAGCTTCTTTTTTTTTTTTTTTTTGTATCTATTTTTTTCTCGATTTTTTTTTTTTTTTGTCATTCAATTAGAGATTCTGTAATATTTATTTATTGTAAAAACGCTATTTTTTTTTTGTAGAATCTTCGATATTAAATCTTTTTTATGTAGAAATCTTTATTTTTGTGGGAATTGGTATTTTTTTAATTTTAGAAATTCTAATATTATATTTTAATATTATTACATAGATGAAATTCAATTAAAGCTTTTCTAATAAATTTTTTTGTAGAAATTCAAATATTATATTTTAATTATTAATATATATTATATTTTTAATGACGACGAGTTTATTTAATTCATTAAATATTATATATTTTCTATGTAAAAACTATGTGAACACTTCGACTAAAATTTGATTGGACATGTATCTATTATCCAATCATTCAATTACATGTTATGTTTCTATGTTGATTTGTTTTAAAATAAATTTAAATCATATTTCATATTTTTTTATGGGATCACTCATTTAAAATTGTATCTAGCACAATGAAAAGTGATCATGTGATGAAGTGTGTCTGTAGATGATAGTGAGAACTAGCACGCACGGTAATTTTAGTGTAAATTGATGAAAGAAAATATCAGATTTCATATCCTTATATAATTAGATTGCACACGTTTGAGTTATGCAACAGAAATTTTATATATATATTGTGAGAGAGAGAGAGAGAGATAGATATAAAGATAATCTCTAAAATAATGTAGAATAGAAAAAGAGAGCATTTCACACCACACTATTAAAATTATACCTCGACTAAATATCTCTAAATTTTATCTAGCACGACGAAAAGTAATCCTTATAATCAAAAGCGTTCGTAGATAATAGTGAGAACTAAACACGAGAATTTTATTGATATTCATTAAAAAATAATAAAAAATTAACAACTATTTTTTGTTCATGGAGCGGTTAGATTCCTGTAACAGACACAGAAGACAGGTAGAATGACAGAGAGAGAGAGAGAGAGAGAGAAAAAAAAAGAGTCTCAGTGGTGTAGAATAAAAAACGGGGAGCATTCTGCACCTCACTATTAAAAAAACACATTGAATAATGAAAATTTGAATTCCAAGTGTGGATCCATGTTTTTATATTTTATCATAGGGATTACTTATTCAAAATTTTATCTAGCACGATGAAAGTGATTCTCATGATGAAAAGTTTATGTATATGATAATGAAAACTGAACATGAGAATTTTATTAATATTCATTAAAAAATAATATATATATATATATATATATATATATAGAGAGAGAGCGAGAGAGAGAGAAATCTGTTAATGTTGGAGAAATAAGAAACGGGAAGAACTTCTAACCCCCATTTTTGAAAATACACATCGACGAATTAAAATTTGGATTTCGACGGTAAGAGTTATCCATATTTTTATATTTTATCATGGGATTACTTATTCAAAATTTTATCTAGCACGATGAAACATGATCCTCGTGCTGAAAAGTAAATGCATATGATAGTGAGAACTGAACACGAGAATTTTATTGATATTTATTAAAAAAAAAATATAGAATTAACAATTTTTTTTGTTGATAGGGCCCTACGGATCTGTAATAGAGGCGATAGAGAGATAGAAATAGATAGAGAGAGAGAGAGAGAGAGAGAAAGAGAGAAAGAGAGAGAGAGAGAGAGAGAGAGAGAGAGAGAGAGGAAATCTCAGTTGTGAAGAATGGAAAACGGAGAACACTTCCCACCCGACTATTAAAAATACACATTGACTAATTAAAATTTGAATTCTGACTGCGGGGCATATCCATATTTTCATATTTCATATTTATCATGAGGATCCCTTATTCAAAATTTTATTTAGCACGATTAAAATTGGTTCGCCATGAAGAAAAGTGTATGTAGAAGATACTGATAAATTAATGAGCACGAGAATTTTATTGATATTCATTATAGAGAAAGTCTTACATAGGCACATGTATTTAGGCACACATACAAGAATTAAAAAAATTAAAAGAAAAATAAATTTGTCACATCAACTAAAGCCACTTTATTTCTTTTCTCTTTAATTTTTTTTACTTTTTAGTGTGTGCCTAACATGTAATATTTGTGGTTGTGCCTAACCAAGTATTTTTCGACAGAGAGATAGAAATAAACAATGAGAAACGAGAAACACTTTCCATTATACTATTAAAAATATACATTGACTAATTAAAAATTAAATTCCGACTACGGGAGTTTTTTTTTTTTATATTTTGTGTTTATCAGACTTTCACTATTTTACATCCAACTGAAAAAATCTATGGGAATTGAAACCAAAAATAAATTAATATAATTTTAATTTTTTATAATCAATGGATTTTTTTATAACTCCAATTTTAAGATTTCCATAAACCTTCATTCAAATTTTTTTCGGAATGCTAATTTATCAATGTGAGTGGAGATTCATCTATAAATTTTTCCATTTTACGCTCACACGTGAAAATTGCTTCTTTGTGGACAATGATAAAAAAAAGTTTGAGAATGAGAACATGGTCAAAATATGTTAATATTCATTTAAAAAATAATATAAAATTTATAATTATTTTTTTGTTGACGGAGTCCCTGTAGAGATGTGAGAGAGGGAGGAAGAGAGAATCTCATAGTGTTGCTGAACGGGGAATGAGGGAGTATTTCCCACCCCCACTATGCCCCTGTAACATCTTTAAATTAAACATATATGCAACATTCAAAATAATATAAAATGAAAAATGACATAGACAACATGCAAAAGAAAAAAAAAGAACATAAGCAAATAAATATTATTAAAAAATGAAAATGATACTGTGGGAGAGATGTAGAAATAATGAGAGAGAGAGAGATAGAACTCTCACGGGTGTAGAATGAGAACACATGAAACACTTTCGACCCCACTATTAAAAATGTACCTAAACTAATTAAATTTTCATTTGAGAACAAAGTTTATAATTATTTTATATTTAAAGGGTCATTATAAAGTCCCGTGGATAAAAATGAGAGAAAGATCAACAGTGTAGAATGGGAAGCGTAATAATATTCTTCATCTCGCTCTATTTTATAACATCTTTAAACCTATATAATTCAAAAATTATCTCAATTTTTATCGTATAATTTTAAACCAAATTACTCAAATAATATTACAAAATAAACATATAAATAATATTAAAAAAGAAAATTATCCCGTGCACGGCACGGGCTAACACACTAGTAAAGGGTTATTTGTTTCATGAACTAGACGATGTGGGACTTATTAATGCTAACTAAGACTTGTTTTGTTTGTTTTGTTCCCCTTTAGCATATGCTCACTTCTCAATGCATAAACTGTTGAATTAACACTAGATACTGTGGTAATTTTCAGAAGAGACTCCACAGTTTATTTATATTTCACAATTTACAGTGTGATGCAACATGTGAGTGATGATTATAATCATGAAAATGATAATTTTCTGTGCAAAACAACAACAACTTGAGTTCATGAGAATTTTCATCAATTGATTGCTTGGTCAAAGAAAAATAAGAAAAAACAAGCATATGATGAAAGTTGAATGTATTAATAGAAGTTGTTTAGTGTCATCTTCTTAATGTATGATCAATTCCATTGTGATTTGTTCGATCAGCACTCGAAATTTTTCAACTGATATTAGTTGTAATGTGATATTTGTATATCGATGAGAATCAGAAACGTGTATGATAGATAGTCAGGTTCAGTAAAACATTTAATGCAGCAGGTTAGAGATGTTTGCACTAAAAGCTAAACCCAAATTGTAATGGTAAAAGCTACATATTTTGCAAAGCATTTGTAGATGAAATTTGGAGAACAAAGTCTTAATAATTATGAACTAATCTGAAGGATCTTTTGTCCATAATTTTCAATCAACATTTTCAAGGCTTGTATTGTATGGGGCATGGCAATAGCAACTACAGTTCTATGAAGAAGCAGGGGTAAATTACCATATATCCCAAATTAAATGTATTTGTTGTAGATATGAGAACATATGGTGCTAGCCACATATCATTAAAAGCAGATTGATTTATGACATTTGCATATGGATGCCGAAACAGAATAGATTTGAACATCCATTTAAAAACTTGGTTCTGCACTTCTGCTAAGTGGTTTTTAGATTTAGAAATTTGAAGTAATTGTCTTGTATTATTAAAATTATGTAGTGTTAAATTTGAAGTGATTGTCTTGTATTGTATTATTAAAATTATTAAGTGTTTAATTTTATAAGAAAAACTAGATTGATAAATCTTTAATAACAATTCCAACAAAAATTAAAGCAAAGATGTGAATGCAAACTGAAATTAATTTACAGTCTATGGACCAACAAATGGAAAATCACACTTCAGAGTTCAGACTACATTTTAACTTTAAGTTAGAAGTGACTACTACTATTACTACACCAATTAACCTTATGGAGGATCCTTTGGAAGAGCAAAGTTGTGGAAGGAACAAAACCACACAAATCTAATGTTTCACTTCATCAAATTTCTTCTTAAAGACAAACATGTGTCCAAAATGAAAAAGAAAGAAAAACGGACAACAAAGACAATAAAAAAATGCTAATCGCTTGAAGAATCGTCATCCTTCTCTTCATGATCGGCGACGACTTTCTCTATAAACCTCTTGCGAACTCCATCAATGACGGCTTGTCTTGAGTCCTCATCTCTGCTCTGGCCATCATTAAGTACAGGATCTGATTGGCACAGGATCAATGCAACACCTGATGTTACAAAACAAGCAAAGAATTCAATGTGACAAGTTAGAGGTAGTATCCTTAAATAAAGGAAACAGATTTAGTATAATAGAAAAGTATAATATACACATCTTAAAAATACATACAGTACAAGCCATACAATAATATCATTGTCATATGTTTTCATATCTATAAGAAATACATTAAAGAACAGGAACAAAATTTGCATAAACCTTTCGTGCTTAAAGAACATTAACAACTCAAAATTATCAAAGAAAGAAAACAGGAACAATGGAGGTTAAGCGACTTAAATACCTTCAGGAGTGCATCTTCTCCCAAACCTATTCATACCGACATAATTTCCTTTAACAGCTCCATTGTTGTACACCAACAGCGTAGGAAGATTACAATCCGGGTAGTTAGGAATGCAATCAGTGGATATTATCTTCACAAATTTTGTTGCAGGATACATTGTAGCCAGTTCTTCAATGCATTGCATCAACACCCCACATTCGGGAATCCTGTCGAACAAAAGCACAACCGACTTCAGCAAAAAGAAACATAACATTAAAAAACTTAAATAAAATCGGGATGAAACATAACAAAAGCATGCATACCCGTCTTTGTAGAGAATGACAACCACCCAAACATCAGATGGCGCCTGTGAAACCTCTCGAACAAAATCAGATCCTGAAATGGGAGTCACCGATCCAAACCTCAAAACTTTAGCTGCCTCTTGTATCTCAGCTAATCTCTTCTTCCTATGACAGCAAAATGACTCAATTAGAACATGTGAACTATAAATAATTATTTTCCTCACCTCTCAAACCCCCTAAAGCAAACTCAGAATGAACAACAAAAGGTCACAAATTCCACATAACAAGAAGATAACTAAGCTCTTGAACATTTATTAGCTATGAAATCTCAAATCAAATTCATCAAAACTACTTAATTAATTTAATTAAATCTTAAGCCCACGATTCTTCATTCACTATCATCTCCAAGGCAAACAAAAATGAACCAGAAAAAATAAAACTCAGAAACTTGAAACTTTCAAATTCATGTAAGACCCCCATCAAATTCTAGAAATTACTCTACATTTAGCTGGAATTTTAAAAAGAGACTCCTTATTTTTAAGTTTAAAAAGAACACTGAATCAAAATACCAAAGAAATTTTTCGAACAAGAATAATCCTTGTATCAAATCAAACATCCAAACAGAGTAGCATATTGATTGACCCTAAAAAACTACATTACCCAATTCAAGTTCCTTAATCTGAAAAAAAGTAACAAACTCAACTAGATTGCATTCTGAAACAAAGAAAATGACCAAGTTACAAAATTTCCCAAAATCCAAAATGTCCACTACCTATATTCTTGTAGGAATCGATCATCGTCAAGATCATCTTCAAGGTCTTCAAGTTCATCATGGGTTTTTGAATCAATCCATGATTTGTCTTTGGGAATGGAATCAAGATCAGTGGCAGGAGTGAAAGATGGGGGTTTGAAAGCAGGTGGCTTTGCAGGAAGATTGCCGAGTTTTGTTTGGATATCGTCCCATTGAGTTGATGCTCCTTCTAGATCCTTGTATATGAAGTGATAATCTCCCATTTTTCTTCAATTTCTTCTTATTCTTCTTCAGAAAATTGAAATTCAGTTAGGGTTGATATGTGCTCCATCATGCAACTGGGTTTGAAACCAGTGGCGGAGCCAGGAAAACAAACTCGAATGTGCCACTAAGAAAAACTATAATATATATAAATATAAATTAGATACAAAAATTATATTGCATATGAAAATTTAAGCCATAATAAGCACAAAGTTGATATATACCTCTCAATCCAAAGCAAAAGAAATGCCAAGGTTGAGGAAAAAAGATCAGACTCAAAACCTGCTAAATGAGGTTCACAGAGAGAAAAGGAAAACTTAAGCTAACTAAATCAACCAAAATCACTAATGATCCACCTACACAGTAAGACTTCAGGTAACATTAAATTGACAGATGCAGAAAAAATGCAGCACCAGGGAAACAAACAGCAGTAACAACAACGATAACAAGAAAAGAAGATCGGAACGAGAACAGAACACAGTCAACAAAACAAAATCACTCAATTTCAATAGGAACAAAATCAACAATGTGCAATGACTCATTCAATGAACAAAATCAATCCAAACAAAAGGGAATGTGCAATCACTCATTCAATCAACAATCAACAAAAAATCCCAAACTTTTAAGAATAAGATCAAATAAGTCAATAAAACCAGGTAGCCAGAGAAAGAGACAGTGTGTGTGTGTGTGAGTGTGTGTGTGAGAGAGAGAGAGAGAGAGAGAGACAAGCTTACCGGTCGCAGGCGTGTTTCAGAGAGGGAGAAAGCTTCGCCGGTGGCCGTCGCGTTTTCGAGAGGGAGAGGAGAGTTGCTCAGTTTGATCACGCAAGAGAGAAAGCTTCGCCGTCACCGGTGAATCAAGCAAGGGAGGGAGAAAGCTTCGCCAGCAGTTATAGAGGGGAGGGGAGGGAAGGGGAGGGGAGGGTAAACTTTTAATTACTTATGTGTTTGGTTCAAAAGAGGGAAGGGGAGGGGAGGTGAGGGATTTTAATTATAGATATGTTTGGTTCACGAGGGGAGGGGATGTATTTTAAAATGAATTTACCTTTTTATCCTTATAAACATCAAAGAGTCTCATAATTTTATACTACTTGAGACAAATAAAACTATATATTCACATCAATTTCTCAAATTTTATGATACATCTAACAAAAAAGCTATATAAAATTTTAAATTATCTATAAATACATGAAAATAATTTAATGATAATTATTAGCGTAAATTGCAACTGTAGCAAATAAAATACCTCTTATACTATTACTAATAATATATAATGTTTCAGAAAGAAAAAAAAACAAGAAAAAAAATGTAATACAAGCAAAACATTGTAAGGTGCAACGTAATAACAAACAAAATATATATAGGTTGTAATTTATTAACAAAAAATATACGTTGTAATAAAAAAACAAAATAAATGAAAATAGAAATAAAGAATGAAACAAAAAAAAAACCATTGATGCCACGTAAAAGAAAAAAAAATACTCACAGTAAATAAAATATGTAGGATGAATAATGATTTAGCATGAATAATAAAAAGAGATAACTGTTCCATGAGCTTAGCTCAATTGGTGGACATTTGTATTATTATGCGGGGGATCGGGGTTCGAACCCCGATCATCCCACTTATTCACCTTAAGGGTGGAATTTCAAGTCATTAGGCTACTTGACAAAAAAAAAAAAAAGAGATAACTAGCAGCAAAAAAAGAAAATAAAGAGAGATAATAAAATTTTAATAAGGATAGTTTTGGATTTCAACACAAAATAAGGGATAATTTTGTCAATGTAATTAAAATGATAATAACAAATCTTACTTTCCCTCCCCTCCCCTCCAAATCCCTCCAATTTGGGGGGAAGCAAAAAGTGAGTCTATGAGGGATTTTACTCCCCTCCTCTCCCCTCCCCTCCAAAAAAATGAACCAAACACATAAAATTTAAAATATTTCCTCACCTCCCCTCCCCTCCAAAAACTTCGAACCAAACGGACGCTTAAAGACGCGAGAGTGGGAGGAGAAGAGGAAGATGAGGGTGTAGTGTCATGAACTAAGAAAAAAAGTGGGATAATCTTGTAGTTTTCTTAAAATACTAGGGGTATCTAGTAATTTCATGTATAAATTAGGGGTGGGCCATATAAAATCTAAACCGTCAGATCGGACGGTTAGGATTATTTTAGAATATATACTTATAATCTAAATCGTCTGATATAAAATCGCGTTAAAAATACTTTTTGAATAGGTTCAATATAAGGTGGACAAAAATTATAAACTTGAGAATTAGCTAAAACACGAGTCGCCTAAGCTAATTCATGAGCTACTCGGTTGGCTTGTCGCATGAGCTAATTCATGGGCTACCGGTTGGATTGTCGCCTAACAAAACTGACCTGACAGTTATTAAACTCAACTGACAATTTGAGACATAACTCAATGATGCTACCAAATTCAGTCCTATTTACTGGTTTTGCTACGATGGTTTTTGCTACTTGCATACAATTTGTTTCAATGACAATTGGTGTAGTTGTTCTATTTGTATTATTTGGCCAGCGTAATACTTCCAACCTATGAAGCACGGATACCTTTAGGAGGTGGCGTGTCGCAGTGTCCGACACTTGTATGGTACATGTACGACACCTGTCGGAATAGTCAAACAAATTTCACAAAAAAAAAATAATTTTTTTTCTTTACTTTGACACTTTAAAATAGTTAAACATGTATTGAAACAATGTTATTAATGAAGAATTAAAGATATTAATTTTGATTAGTATATTTTTAATTTTTTTAAATAATAAATCGATAAATAAAATGAAATTTTATCATATATATAACGGTGTCAGTGTCCTATGTTTTTTACATTATCGGTGTCAGAGTGTCCGTGTCGTGTCGCGGTGTCCGTGTCAGAGTCTGTGCTTGATAGCTTCCAACAGCCACATAGCTTCCGCTTCTGCTATCTCTGGGCAGCCTGCAAATCGCTTCGCATAAGCTTGCACAAAGTGTCCTTGTTCATCACAAATACATGTTCCAACATTGTATATATTTTGCTCCATATAACACGCGGAATTAATGTTACACTTAAGCATGCCTCAAGACAGTTTGATCCACTTATTATCCTCAGGTGCTATACTGTTTCTGTAGCTTGTATTTTTCTGTTGTGCCTTTAACCAATCATGCAGATTTCCTTTTGCCCTTCTCCTATCCTCAAGGGTTGTTGGGCTTCTATCTTGCCAACACTTTTGATTTCTTCTCCAAATTGTCCAAAGCTTCATAGCAATTTTCGACATATATAGTTGCAGTTTCAGTCTTTTCAATCATCTCAAAAATCATCGTTACAAATCTTCTCGCATTTGTCATGAAATGATTTATCTACTGCCATTCATCGGTTTCCAGCCACACTTCATAGGCTGAGAGACAACCAAAAAAACAATGTCATTCATTTTCTTCACTGCTATCACAATGAGAGCATTTATTATTACATGATATTCCATTCTGCACTAGACAACCCCAAACCGGAAGAAAGCCGCGTAGTTCTCGCCACAAAAATAATTTAACTTTAGTTGGAACCTACAATTTTCAAAGTTTCTTCCAATTATCTTCCGCTTTAAGATGGTTGTTATGTTGTTATCTATAATATTTTCCATTAGCTGATAATATGTAAACCGAACCGAGTAAACGTCATTCTTACTAAATCTCCATATAAAACTTTTTAAACACTAGCCTTTAATTTTTTAAAATAAAATTACCAAATTATACTTTTTTATTACTGACCCTTATTTTTTATATAAAAAGAAACTTAAATTAGGAGAATAGAAAACTACAAATCTTAAAGAATAGATGTATCAGAAAAATAAATCTTAAACAATATTTGCAAAAAAATTTGACAAGTAAGGAATATTTATGAATGAAATTTATCGTAGTCAACTTATTGAGTATTTTATCAAAAAATACTCTATTTTGTATTTAAATTTAATTTAAAAATTAAATATAAATATATCTTATAATTTTTTAGGCAGTATACGTATTCTGTTTTCTGATTGGCTAGTGCACGTCGCAGTCTCTCTGCGTTTTACACGTAAGCTTGTTATAAACGACATCTCAGTCATACCAAAGCTACCCCTTCAACACCACGACGACTACACTTGCTGCCGTTTTGTTACATTGCGCGCAGTAACGAGAGAAACGGAGAAAGGATCAAAATCCTTCTCAAAAATCCATTCTTTAAGATCCACAAATCACTTCTCAATTTTCCCATATCCCCAATTTTCTTTTTCTTTTTTCAATCTAAAAATAAAATCCCCATAGAAAAAACCCCCAAATTAAATAAATAAAAAAGAGGGAAAAATTATGGAACGACCGCAAGGAAAAAGAAACGCGAAGATGTTGATGGTTTTTATGTGTTTGGTTTTTATCTTCGTTGATCGCATTGAATCTCTTTCTGTAACTGTGAATGAGGTTGAATGTCTCTATGAATATGTGCTTTATGAGGGTGATACCGTTTCTGGGAATTTTGTTGTCGTTGACCATGATATTTTCTGGAGCTCCGATCACCCTGGCATTGATTTCTCGGTGAGTTTAATCTCAATTCGGTAATTTTCTCTTATGGGTTTTCAATTTCGTATTTTTTATTTTTTTGTGCAATTTGGATTTTCTGGGTCACTTTTTTTTTTTATGTTATAATTTGCCTTGCCCAGTTCTTAATTCGTTGAATTATGATCGATGAAGTTATTGGGGTGTTTTGTATTTTGCTCTGGTGATGGAAAAATTGATTTTTTAAAATTTTTTAGCATTTTTTTTTAGGGTTTTTAAGAGGGAATTTGCTGTGCTATATATAATGAATGGTGAATGGTGGGATGTTAGGTTTAATTTTATTGATACAAATTGTATGATGCCTGGTGATTGGTGTGTCCTTGGCAGTAGTGTACCTCCTCATCCTAACATTGTTGTAAATTTCTGTCTAGTGTTTGAACCTTATCTAGATTGAACATTTGTAGTTGTTTGTTAGGTTGTTGACTGATGTTTGTTAGTGCATCATAGGATTTATTAATTAATCCATGTTAGATAAGCATGTTTGCGAATCATATAAATAAATAAGAACATGTAAATCATTTTTCATGCACCTTTAAAACGGTAAAGATGTGAGAATTTTTAGCCAAGTTAGGATGAAAAATTGAATTGTTGAAAGTGGTGATGATTGAAGAAAGTTGAAGGAAGGAATAGGGAGGGAAAAGAAAAACACTTAAAGGACATCTTGTGTTGTGCTTTTTGTATTTTATGTCCATCTCTTCTGCATGTCCATCGAGTTTTGAAAAATCGTAACATCTCCAAAATAGATAGCTGGTGTTGATATTCCAATGGATGGTCTTTGTTTTCTGCACCTAATTGGATTTATTCTCAACTATGTTATGCTTTTATATGTTGCGGAATGCAGATTTAGAATTGAGATCTAAGATACCTAGAGGCTTGACTATATTGTTATTGGCTGTGGGAGACTTATTGGTAACCCCTTTGCATGAAAAAATAATGTGTGCTAGCTAGTATTATAGGAAGCACACTTGAAGCGATATTTGGTTTCTATTCTATGAATCTGTTGTTGCTTATAGCAGTCAGACTCAGTTCAGAATGACTTGCCCCAATTTTCATGTTGTTTTGTAATTTTAGCTTTTCAGATATCCTAATTTTTGTGGTTATCTGCAGGTAACATCTCCTGGAGGTAATGTTGTCCAAGATATCAAGGGAACCTCTGGAGACAAGTTTCAATTTAAGGCCCCAGTACACGGAATGTATAAATTTTGTTTTCATAACCCACACTCAACACCTGAGACTGTTTCTTTCTATATCCATGTTGGTCATATTCCTTCTGAGCATGATCTTGCCAAAGACGGTATGTTCTATGTGAAACCGGGTTCTTTTAGTATATTATACGATCAATGATCATATTACCGTGTGTATTTGTTGAAGTGTTAAATTTACTATTTACCCGAGTTACTTCTTGAAAGTTGTGTAGAATGATCTGAGTGTTCTTTTCTTGCCCTATGTGATTTGCAGAGCATTTGGACCCAATTAATGTTAAAATTGCCGAGCTCAGAGAGGCATTGGAATCTGTTACAGCTGAACAAAAGTACTTGAGAGCTCGTGATGCAAGGCATCGTCACAGTAAGTAGTTTTCTTTTCCATCTACTTACATTGTTCTACTTGGAAGATTCAATCGTGGTAGTCT
This sequence comes from Trifolium repens, assembly GCA_030408175.1. NCBI lineage: Eukaryota > Viridiplantae > Streptophyta > Magnoliopsida > Fabales > Fabaceae > Trifolium > Trifolium repens. The sequence goes on along the minus strand of CP125837.1, from coordinate 59,859,439 downwards.
TATTATCATTCTTGTCATCATATATAATGTATGCACTTATAAGATATATGGACACACTTCTTTTTCTCCCTTTTGGGCTCACTGCACTCTACTTTCATTCTTACTTACCCAACTCTGTGTTGTTTGTAGCGAACGAGAGTACCCATAAACGTGTAATCTTCTACACTGTGGGAGAGTACCTTCTGTTGGCGGCTGTTAGTGCACTGCAAGTCATATATATCAGGCGCCTTTTCAGCAAGTCAGTGGCTTACAACCGTGTTTGAGTCCCCTCCCTCTGTAACCTTATGCCTTTCCTTCTTTTAGTTAAATTAAGTTAAAAGGGTTAGGGGTTTATAGACTTTTTTTTTCTTTCTGTGAAACATTATAATTATTATTCTCGATGAGCACTTTGTTTTTCTCTTTTGGACGCAGAAGTCCCTTGTACTTTGATATACAACTAGATTTTTATATTCCTTGGTCTGAATTTGACTGGATTTCGACTGAAAATTAAATCTTGTGGGAACAATACTTCATATGCGATATGATACCTTATTGTGTTTACCGGGTTTCTTACGGGTTAGTTGTGTTTATCAAAACCATCTGAACCACCAATTCGAGATCGAATGGTCCAAATATGTTACAGCAGGACGTTGTAACAACGTCAAATCTTATCCCGGTTTGGAGGGAGTACACCTTTATAGTTAGACTCTGAATTGACATTACTTTAGTTTCATTTCATCCTATTAAAAAGGAATGAAAATACAATAACATTACTCAAGGGTGTCTTTCTTCATTTGTGTAGCAGGATGAGAGAGTCCATTTGTGTCCAGTTATCAGCATTGTAGGATCTGTTTCGGCTAGTCATATTGTTTCTAATTTGACCACAAAAGTCCCTCGTCGATTACCATACCGTTTCCAATGACTAAAAACACCGGTGGGAATGGTATGAGCAGCCGATGATGGACTATGCGGCCGTTTACAAACAAAATGACAAAAATTCAACTAAACTAATTAAAATTAAACAAACAAATAAAAAACAGAAGAGAATGTGAGTGAGGAAGAGGTGGAGGTGGGCGAGGGGAGTATATATGATAAGCATTTTACTATGACATGGCCGCACAGGTTGTCAATCAAAATTGATCACTTGACAAATATTTGACTGAGACAGGACACCTGACCACCAAATGGTTCACTACTTAAGTAGCGGATGACGTTTTCAAAACTTTTCTAAAATTAATCATTTTTATAACGTTCGCTATTTAAGTAGCGGAAGAATAAATTAGGGCGCGGGAGAAACACCGGGCATTGCAAAAGTCAAGATAGCCCACAAAGAACCTTGGTCTACAGATACAATTCTTTCTTTAATTTTTGGTTTTCAACCTAACCCATTTTATGAAAATGGTATAGATTGATTATCATTTCTCTATTACTATGAAAAGAAATCTCACTTGCAAAAGTCACATATGCCTATCCGAGAATGAATCTCTCAATTTTTTTCAATTTTTACATTTCAATCATTAATCAACTTTTCTCCATTTCTTTTAAATATAAATATTGTTTTATATTTATAATCAAATGATCTAAATATCCATATTATTTTCTCAAATTTTTTTCCTACTTGACAGATATATGACTATCCTACAATTCTTTCCTCGATTCTTTCCTCAATTCTTTTGAAACCAGATTCACACAAAATTAATAGTATATATGACTATCCTACAAAATCTACCATAGACCTATAGAGCAATATCCCCCAACAGCATTAACAATTTACTTGAATATTTACAACCAACAATTCAAGAGACAGAACAAGAACTTAGATCATGAATGGTTTCAAAATCCTCTTGATCTTTGAAAATGTTCCGGTTCCAGAGAAGTAGGTGCTTTGAGTTCCACTACCAAGTTGATGTGGATGAGCCTGTGGATTTGTCAGCTCAATTCCCTCAAAAAAGATAAATATATAATTAAACAAAATTTCAGGATGATAATAACATCATGAACTAATGTCAAATAAGTTAACATCAGGGACTAATTTGACTAACAAAAATTAACATTCAGGCTTCGTTTGAATTGATGGAATATAATTGTGATATGTATGTTTGCAGGAATTTAAATTAATCAAAGTTTCTACAATTCACTAATTTTATAATTTTTAGGGAACCCGTATTTCTAATAACACCACACAGGTGTTTGAGTTTATGTGCCAATGAATCACGTGAGTACACTACATCGTATGCCGGCTTTTTTGGCTCATTAATTGCCACTCTTCTTATTATTTTGACCAGGCAGGCAGGCATAGATCATGGCTGGTGGTGGTACAATCTCATTAACAGATGAGCATAAGATCAAAAGACATAATGTCGGCGATGATGACAACATGAATGATATGATTACCGACTTACCCGAGGGTATTCTTCTTCATATTCTTTCTTTACTCTCTACCAAAGATGCTGTAAGAACTTCCATATTAGCAAAGAAGTGGAGGAACATCTGGACTTACTTATCTGACTTTTATTTTCGAATTGATTGTCCTCGACATGACTCAAACGACCAAAATCAGAAGGACATGTCAAATTTCCTCTTAGATCTAGTTGGAAGACTAATATGCAAATCTAATCGAATAGAAAGGCTTGGCATTACAATATATAATACTGTTGTTGATGCAGACAAAGTTGGTTCCTTAATATCTTCTGCTTCAAATCACAAAATCCAATGTCTTCGACTTTCACTAGGTGATCAAAATAATGAGTTTGTGTTACCACATAGTTTCTCAGCTTTTGAGTCATTGAGTGAACTGTGTTTAGGACTCACGTTCACTCTTCATATTCCTACTGGTATTTGTTTCCCTAGCTTGAAGAAATTAGATGTTTCAGATGTTACCTTTGCTAATGAGAACTCAGTTCAACAACTTTTCTCTGGGTGCCCTATTTTACAAGAGTTGGATTTGTATAATTGTGATTGGAAGAACATACAACAGATCAATGTTGCAATTTCCACCTTAAGGAAGCTGAGAATCACATTCGATATTCTTTGTGTGGATTATGATCATGATATGACAGTCAAGATTGATGCTGTGAATCTTATATCTTTAAAGTGCACATGCAATCCAACAATAGAATTTATCCCCGTTAACCTTACCTCCCTAGTTGATGCATGTATTAATCTTGGATATGTCTATCCACATAGTGAACCATATGCTGCTCAGTGTGTAATTGAGCTATTGAGGGGACTTAGTAGTGTCAAGTCTCTCAAAATATTTAACAATACACTTGAGGTATGTTTGACTTTTGCTCATCATCTTAATTTTTTGTTTTTTAAAATGTATTGTTTACGATAATGTCTAATGAGAATGTTGCCTTTAGTTATGTGTTTCTTATAATCGTTGCATATTTTCACTGTATCACAATACTGAAGTTAGTTTTGTTTCCATTACTAGTGTCTTTCTCATGCAAAGGATACTCTCCATCTACTTCCTTCATTTCACAATTTGACACATCTTTGTGTGTATTCTTGGAGTCCCGAGAAGACTAATGGTGTATTAATGGACATTCTCCAAAAGACTCCTAAGCTGGAAGTTCTTACGATTCCTGGGGCGGTATATTTTAGATTATGCACAAGTGCTTGTATTTGCCAAGTTTCAAGGATGACAATATTATTATTTCTGTCAATTTACTTGTTTCGTGATTCTTGTTTAGGTACTTAACTACTTGGATGGTGAAGATTTGATATTGAACTCGGTGCCTTACTGTTTCAAATCTTCTCTCAATCGATTATCAATTTTAAACTTTTATGGACATGATTATGAAATCCAATTCGTTAAGTTTATTTTAAACAGTTCCCTATATTTAGGGGACATTGAAATACACTGTTCGAGACATTTTTCAGCTGATATGGAGAAGATGACTAATGTCTGGAATCAATTGGAAGATGTAGACGTGGAAAGTTGTGTCATCAAATTTCTGTAAATCGTCTTTCTTTTCTTCTCTTTATTTATTAAACTTGTGGTTGATGAAATAAATAGCTTCACTGGTTAGGCAACTGGTTCATTGCTTTATAGTAAGTTAGGCATGATTGAGTGCTTAGTGAAGACTAAATATCAGTTATATATAATTAAATGATTTATAGTGTGTTTGGCTAGCTCTTTAGGATAGTATACAATATGGACATAATGAAGAGGAAGTGTTTAGGTTTCAGCAGTAAGCTTAAGCATGGCTCAGGCCAATGTATAGATGTTTGAAAACTTAATTGGCAGAGAGATAGACGATTATACGCGGGATCCAGTACCTGTGTGGGAAGTGAGAGATTTTATTGAAATAACTAATAAATTTATGCCAAGGTAATGCAACTTGAACATGAGGAATTGTATTACTTGTTTTAACTATGAGTTCAAATATTTGGTTTGTACTTAAAAATTATTTATTCTTCTAAATGTACCAAGTCTATATTGGTTCGTGTTTTGAGATCATAACCAAAACTTTAAAATTGACTTGATTGACATGAAAGATAATTCTGAAATTCCTTACTTTATTTTTCATATCAACATAATTTGTTAAAGGTCTTTTTCAGTAATATCTTTACTTTTTTGTTAAAGGTCTCTTTCTTTTTGTTGTTGGGGACATATTGCAGAATTTGGAAGATGTGTGTGTGTGTGTGTGTGTGTTATTATAGAGGGGTTTTTTAATTATGTTGAGCTACTCATTGATAAATATTTGTTTTCACTGTTTCAGATACAGCTACTATTCCTCTGATGATGAAGATGATGAGTATGAAGTGAGTAAAACACTTACACTTTCCATAATAGGGCAAAAATAGTGAATACTTCCTAGTTAATAGTGCCTGTTTCATTGTTAGGTGGAACATCTAGAGTGTTTTTGTCTAATTTTTGTCATTGTTTTCAGGCTGCAAATTCTGGGGTGCTCCCTGCTGCAGGTAAGATTGGATTGGACATGCTCTGACCGATTAATTCTTTTCTCGTTGTCTTCATTCTCTACTTATTGTTAGTTAAGGACTTAAGTTATAGTAGTGAACCTACTATGCAATTTCGCTTTCTTAAGTTATATGAGATTTTAGGGATTCTAAAACATGATAAATTCAACTTTTTAATCTCAGAGCCACTTTGAAAAACTTGAAGCATCAAGGACGAAGATCTCCTCAGAGGATATGTTGTGAAAAGGCAGTAGTTGTGCTATCTGCCTCACTGGTGTAGAGTGTAAATTGTTGTCTTCAATGATGTTCTGCTACTATCTGTTCTCTATTTCCTCAAGCCCATTATAATGGATTGAAGATGGTTTATTTTTTCTCTATGAACATCTGTCATATATATCTTTATTTCCTTCAAGTTATTGTAGTTGGTACTAGTGAACTATCACCAATCTTACATTGCTTCAGAATTTTTACATAAAGACACATGGCAGTTTTGTGGATTGTACTTTTGCTTCCCGGCTTCTTCTACTGTTGCATTAAATCGTCATTTCCCTTGCTTATTTTTTGGTTACAAAGTACTTCAAACTGTATATGATGCAGAAAAATTACTACTAATGGACGTGGTTTTGTGAACATTATCAATTTTTGCATCTCAATAATTACAGTTTTTAATTCACTTTGCTATGTACTTTTATAAGTTATTTTATCATAAATTACCTCAAAAAACTTATAATAATACATAAAAAATTATTTATTTGCATAAGCTATTTTGCATAATCTCAAAAATAAGCTAATTCAAACTAGTTAATCAAAAGTCCATTAGCCTTTGAGATGACAGAACTATATTGAACTTGAGGAATTGTATCTTGCAAATTAACAATTTTAGTTCAATTATTTGGTTAGTACTTTTTTTTTTTACAGAAAAAAAATTCATTCATTCAAATTGAAAAAAATATATAGATTATTACAAATTCAAGATTGCTAAAAACTGAAAAAGGTGAATCTGCAAACAATCTTGCAGCACCTAGGTTAATAGCATACAACGGCAACATGAAAGTGCCTACAAATGACAAAATAAAAGTCACCGGAATATCCATACTTTCGGATTTGCAACATTGACGTCCAAGTCTTCAACATATCTGTAATGAATTGAAGTAAATATGTCAATTTCAACTGACGAACCTCGTACTAAGACGAAAAACCAACAAACGCCGCACAAAACGACGAATAAATACAACGCCGCACAAGACGACAAACAAACACAACACCACACTAAAACGGCAAAAACTTAAAAAACGAAGAAGCGAACTTATGTAGATAACCACTTATTTAAATAAAAAGAGGAAAAAACGGTGTTGAGAGGTGATTTTAGGCCAAAAATCACCCCTTGCAATAGAAGAATGAATAGAGAGAAAGTTGAGATAAGAGTGACGGCTAATCCTAACAGAGAGAAAAGAAAGAGAGCAGTTGCAATTATTTGGTTAGTACTTGAAAAACAAACATGCATTCTTCTAAATGTCCTAAGGTTATATTGTGATGTCCTTGATATAATTGGCATAATTTTGATCTTGAATGTACTAACCAAAAAAGAGTATATGTAGTTTGCAAGTATATATAGATTTGAGCAAATGCTTTTATAGATGATGATGCATATGATTTCTTAGGCATATGGTGAATCATCTACTTCACTTAATATAGTTGGGATTAAATATTTAGTGGAAATGACAAATGTAATTAATAGTCGTATAAATAAGTGACTAAAACAAAACTTTTTTTTTTAAATCTCAATGTAAAACTATAAATATTTTTAAAAGATCAATGGACTAATTAAGCCTTATTTTAATTTATTTTAAGAGGATTTTGTATTTTTTTTTTTTTGCATATATTTATTTTATGTGGAAGTATTGCTTATGAAACAAACAAAACAATGAAAGGGGTGAAGCATCCCCTCCCATCCTTGATGCACTCAGCAAGACTGATATGACTGGTAGGTACAATTTAACACACAACTCATCATATTCACAATTCATATCAATCAACAAATTCAAGTAGTAAATACTAAAAAGGCTAATTCAGTAATTGCAATCAACTTGTTGGAGAAGAAAGAAGAAAAGAAATAAATGAGAAAATCGCCCGAGTTGACTCAGTAAAGTGATCCAATGAAAGCAGATAGCGAGTGCTTCGAGTGTCTCCAACACCGAATCAACTCAGATTTCTCCGACCAACTCGTCTTCAATTATGCCGTCTCCAATTCTCCTTTTCCTTTCGGATCTTCAGCTATTCTCAATGTCTCTTTCTCTTTACTCTTACTCTTTTTTCTTCATTTTCAGATGATTTTTTTTTTTCAATTTCAATTCAATTTTCTTAACTTTTTCTTTTTTTTGGGAAAATAGATTACTGGTTCAGCAGGTGGTGAAGCTTCAAGCGGTCAATTTATATTGCAATACATTTCTAGTCATGAGAACAATTGTTTCACCAATTATGTGTAAGTTTCATCTTCTTCATTTTCTGTGAATAATTTTACTTTAGTTTAAATTTAATGGTTTTGTAACTTATTATTTGATTTGTTTGTTCTTTTATACATTCTTGCAATAAGAGTTGTTATAAAATATTGATTTTTTGTTGTTACTGGTCTGTTTGGATTGACTTATTTGAACTTATTTACTTGCGGAAAACTGTTTGGGAGAACTTATGAAAACAGCTTATGACATTGTTCAATAGTTGTTTTCAGCTTTTTTTCATAAGTTCTCCAAGATAGCTTGTGAAAACAGGTTATAGCTTGCTTATACAAAAACAATTTAACTTTATTTTCTCTTTTCCTATAGAAATAGCTTATACATAGCACTTGTGCCATAAGCTGCAAATAAGTTGTTTATCGTTTGGGTTTATTGCTGTGAAATTAATTGATGGTTGGTTATTACTACTTGTTGTAAGTAATAAACTCTTGTTCTGTTTGCAGAAATGAATATATTGTGGATAGTAGTGAAAGTACTATGAGTGATTATTGTGATAATGGTAGCGGTCAATATAATGATGTAGTTAATGGTGGAAATGGATTTGCCTTATCTGATGAGTCTGAAACTGGTAAAGCTCCATCCAAGGATACAACTTGTAATCATTCTGGAAGGTTTTCTTGCTCGAGGACAATTGCTTCGTTTGCTCCAGTTGCTCGTGTCGGAAAGTCTTCCTATTCTGTACTTCAAGAGGTTGCCAATGATTTCTTGTCCGGGTTAATTGAAGATCATGTGTTAGAATCACTTGATCTCTTCATTGAAGGGAAAGCATCTGGACGTGACAGTATGAATTTCCTTAATTTAATTGGGTTTCCATCATTTGAAGAAACTAATTTTCCAGGCTCTTTGAGGCATCCAAACATAGCTCCTGTACTTGCAATTTTGAAAACGTCTGACCACACTAACATGGTGGTGCTTCCGAAGACTCCATACAACTTAGAAAGTATTCTATATTTTAACCCCAATGCCTTAAAGTCTGACTGGAATAGAAGATTTCTTGTATATCAGGTACTCTCAGCTCTATTGTACTTGCATGGTTTAGGTGTTTCCCATGGTAATATATGCCCATCCAATATCATGTTGACTGACTCGTTATGGTCTTGGCTAAGATTATGGAATGAACCTGCATTGGAGTCAAATTTAACTTTGCAAGAGAGTGAAAGTAATAATTCAAAATGTGCAAAAATTGGTTGTTGTAATGGTGGTTGTCATTCTAATGATCTTTATGCTGATCTAAAGCTTTCCCCATTAATAGATTGGCATTCAAGCTTTCATCAGTGGTGGAAAGGAGAACTAAGTAATTTTGAGTATCTACTCATCTTAAACAGATTAGCAGGAAGAAGGTGGGGGGACCATACATTTCATCCAGTAATGCCTTGGGTTGTTGATTTTAGTTCAAACCCCGATGATAGTTGTGATGCAGGATGGCGGGATTTAAGCAAGAGTAAATGGCGTTTGGCAAAAGGTGATGAACAGTTGGATTTCACCTATTCAACATCTGAAATCCCCCATCACGTATCAGATGAATGTCTGTCTGAATTGGCTGTCTGCAGTTATAAAGCAAGAAGGTTGCCTTTGAGTGTTCTTCGAATGGCTGTTCGTTCAGTGTATGAACCTAATGAATATCCTTCTTCAATGCAGAGGCTCTATCAATGGACACCCGATGAGTGCATTCCAGAGTTTTATTGTGATGCCCAAATTTTTAGGTCTATACATGATGGTATGGCTGATTTGGCCATACCTTCTTGGGCAGAGAGCCCTGAGGATTTTATTAAATTGCATCGTGATGCATTGGAAAGTAATAGGGTGTCATTTCAACTCCATCACTGGATAGATATAATCTTTGGGTACAAAATGTCTGGCCAGGCCGCAATTGTTGCTAAGAATGTTATGCTTACTCAATCAGAATCCACAATGCCAAGATCAACAGGACGTCGTCAGCTCTTTACGAGGCCACACCCCATACGTCACGCTACTGCAAGAATAACACGTAACGGATCAAATAAATATGTCAAAGTTTTGACCCAAACAAATGAAATGCAGCGAGAAACATCACTTCTATCTGAAGCTGCTTATCTACAAGAATTGGAACAAGCATCTGCATTTTCGGAACATGCTAGGCATTTGAATGCTTGTTACTGTTATCCATTAAGTCAAATGAAAAGGAAGAACGCCTCATCTCCGGGAGATTCAACAGCAGGCGCATTTAGTAAAAATATAAGCAATGTATCTTTGAGTGACAAAAATTATTGGGTGCCGTATAAAATGAATCATATATCTTTTCTTCAAAATATGAAAGACGTAGATGAAGCCTCTTCAGGATATCCAGACTTGTTGCTCTGGAGGCAGACATTGTCTTCTTCAAGACTTGCCTCTGAAGATATTGCAAGGGACATATTTTCTGTCGGTTGTCTCTTGGCAGAACTTCATCTTTGCAGGCCGCTCTTTGATTCAATCTCATTGAAAATGTACTTGGAGGATGGAACATTACCAGGATTTCTGCAGGAACTACCTCCTCATGTTAGAATACTTGTTGAAGCATGCATCCAAACGGATTGGACGAGGTATTAGTGCATGCGTGTACATCTGCATTCTGCAACTGAATGCATGTGTTTGTCCTATTAGGTATGCTTTTCGTGGGCTTATTTTTTCTATCAAGTTATTGAAATATAATTTATTTATTTTGCTATATAGGAGGCCATCGGCCAAAATTCTCCTGGAATCACCTTATTTTCCAAAAACTGTCAAGTCCTCCTACTTGTTTCTTGCTCCACTTCAGCTTGTGGCTAAAGATGAATTTTGTCTTCGTTTTGCTGCAAATCTTGCAAAGCAGGGAGCTCTGAGGCAAATGGGTGCATTTGCAACTGAAATGTGTGCTACTTATTGCATACCACTTATAGTGAATGCTGTGAGTGATACTGAAGCTGAATGGGCATACATACTACTAGAGGAATTAATGAAATGCTTAACAGCACAAGCAGTGAAAATATTAATATTGCCAACCATACAGAAAATTTTACAGGCTAGTTGCTAACTTCATTTTGTGAATTTATTTAGTTTGCAGATTTCTTTTTAACTTTTAAAAATTCTTCAGACTTTATATTTAGACATCTTTTTGCAGAACACAGGTTATTTACATTTAAAGGTTTCCCTTTTACAAGATTCATTTGTACGTGAAATATGGAACCGAGTTGGTAAACAAGCATACCTGGAAACTATTCACCCATTGGTCTTATCAAACTTGTATATTTCTCCGGATAAAAATTCAGCGGCGTCTGCTTCAGTGCTACTAATCGGTTCTAGTGAGGAGATTGGTGTACCAATTACCATCAATCAGGTAACTTCAGTTTTGCAACAACCTTATGTTTTTCTTTGTCCACATGCATGTCCTCCCACTTAGGTGAAACTATTATTGTTTTATTAACCTTATATTATTAAATCAGACTATCTTGCCTCTTGTTCACTGCTTTGGCAAAGGACTGTGTGTAGATGGCATTGATGTGCTGGTCAGAATTGGTATTCTTAGTTAATTGAATTTTGTATTTTTACTTATTTTCATCAGGGAGATCTCCAGTTCTATTCTAACCCCTTTCCTTCTTTTTTTTTGACTTCCCAGGGGGTATTTTTGGCGAATCCTTTATTGTTAAACAGATGTTACCATTACTGAAAAATGTTGTCCGATCCTTCATTGACGTGTCATGCACGAATAAGACTGATCCTGTTCAGAGCTGGAGTTCTTTAGCCCTTATTGATTGTATGATGACTTTAGATGGCCTTGTAGCTTTCTTGACAGAAGAAGTCATTGTAAAGGAGCTGCTTGAGGTATGTTTTTTTTTTCTTTTTTGGCTTCAAAATGATTTAATTGCCAGTAAATATTGTATAACAATTAATTATTGAATGCATTGTGAATACACAGGACATAAGTTGCATACACATTGGGGTTCTTAAACAGAAACATATGGAAATTGCCGTGCTTCAGGTTCTTCAAATTCTTCATTGTTTGTTTTGGATCTGTCACCCTTTCCTTGGATCCATTGGATTTAAAAGGAATGTTAGCTTTACCCTTTACCAAGGACATTTTGCTTTTCAATCACATGTCATTAAAGATTTACAGTCTTACATGAATATGCTAGGATTTTTTTATATGCCTTGTTTTAATTAGAATGACCAAAAGGAAGAGTCGTTATGGTGTCAATAATAGAGGTTTGTTGTGCCTTGGCTCTTGGGTTTTGAAACCAAGCATTGCACCTAAAACATATTAACACACTATGGAACTTCTTCCAAATTATTTGTGTGTTGTGCAATTCTCCTAAGTTATATTTCAAACTGTTTACTTGGATTGTATCCTGATGCTATGGTGATGTCTGAACCATTTATTTGGCATAAGTTATCTTGTCCATTAACTAGTTGCTAAGTTAAATTGTTAAATAACTCTTAGTTGCCTTCTGTTGTCAGGTTGCTGCTACTAATCTCTTTGGAATTTGCCAACGGATGGGAGCAGATTTGACGGCATTGCATATTCTTCCAAAACTGAAAGAACTGTTTGATGAGCTTGCTTTCTCCCAGGAAATTTCTAAAGGTTCGGCTACTGTCAGCAGAAACTTGAAGGATACCAAATTAAAAACTGGAGGGGACTTCCAAATTGAGAGTCGCATGGATCTAGTGTGAGTGTCCAAACTGAATTCCAGAGTAGGTTTTATGCTGGGAGAAACCACTTTCCTTGGCTATTTAATACAAAAGTATAGTAACTCCAAGTAAAAGGGATGAGAAAATGGTATGTAATGAATGTAGATGAGAAGGAAACCACACAAGGATAAGCAGAAATGACATTAATTTGGTCATATTAGTGGTTAATATCAAATTCTAAAAGCCGATTGTACTAAACCCCTTTTTATATGCAGGTTGCTTCTCTATACCTCCTTTGCATCTCTTCTTGGGATAGAGAAACTTCGGCAATGTTGTGCTACATGGTTGCTTCTTGAACAACAACTTCTACGCCGCCATAACTGGAAGGTATCCTATGTTTACATTTGTTTCATCTTTCCTCCCATGTATGAATTTTTTAGTTTTTGTTGATGCGGTAGTTTTGTCACATAGCCTCATGTACATCTTTCTTGTCTGTTTTTCTAAACCCATTGTGGTTCAGTGGGAACATGCAGGAGAATCATCGAAAAATGGCTCAGAAAATAACATTGCTAGAAGACCTGCAACTGCCCAGGGATTCACATCTGAATACAATCCAGCAAAATTGTTGCTTAATGGGGTTGGATGGTCAATTCCACAATCCCAGGGAAATAGAGGTACCAAAAATTTGATTCAGAGAAGACCATTTAAAATTCATCAAAGCCCAGTAGTAATGCAAGAAGGAATGCCAAATCAAGTGAACCATGAACCATGGTTTTGGTTCCCTAGTCCAGCCACCATCTGGGATGGGCCTGCATTTCTTGGGCGGGTGGGGATCCAAAAAGACGATCTTCCATGGAAGATCAGAGCATCTGTAATCTACTCCATACGTGCGCATCATGGAGCAGTGAGGTCTCTGGCTGTTCATCAGGATGAATCTACCGTTTTTACTGCTGGAATTGGCCAAGGATATAAAGGAACTGTTCTGAAGTGGGAATTGAGCCGAACTAACTGTCTGACAGGCTATTATGGCCATGAGGAGGTTTGCATCTTCATTTTTTTTTCTTCGGAAATAACACTCTTTAACCATACAGAACTAGTTTGGGGTACATCCCTGTAGTATTTATATATTTCCCCAGGGGAGAGCTTTTTAGTACTGTCAAGTTTCAACTAAGGTATTGGTATGCTAACTGCAAAGTGAAGCATGATGGTTAATGATTTTATACAGAAGGAGCTGTGGTATAACCGGATGTATTAGGAATTAGTGCAGTAAAATGGAACTATTAGTATAGCCAATTGTAACTGTTACCCTTGAGTTGAGCTGTGCTTATAGGTTTTTTCAGCTATGGTATAGACTGTGCTAACTACAAAGTGAAGCATGACGAATGAATATTTTAAACAAAAGGGGTTGTGGTATAATTTTATGTAACTAGTGATATAAAATACAACTATTAGTATGCCTATCACAATTCATAACAATTACCACTTGACCTTGAGTTGAGCTATGCTTATAGGTTTTTTCTGCTTCAAATGGCTATTCAATTTGTATTTTTCTACAGTAATTTTTCCTATGAATGTAACACTTATTATTCATCTCAAAGTTTAGGTTGTGAACGATATCTGCATTTTATCATCTAGTGGAAGAGTGGCATCTTGTGATGGAACCATTCATATTTGGAATAGTCAAACAGGGAAGCAAATATCAGTATTTGCCGAGTCTGAAACAGAATCTGGCCATCCCATGAACCATTCAGCATCTGTGCCAAAAATCACCAGTGACCAGGCAAATGTCCTTAATTTGAATACTCTATCAAATGGGATGTTGTCTAGTGCTTTTGATTCAAGCCTTTATACTAGTATGCATCTGTTAGACTCTGCTGAAACTCTTGTAGTTGGCACTGGAAATGGTTCTCTCAGGTGAATTAATTCTGTTTTAGTTATCATTTCAATCAGATACACATTAGAAAATATGTCGATGCCGTTGAACTTAAAGGTTTATCTTTATTGCACAGGTTCATCGATGTTGCTCGAGGTCAAAAGCTTCATATCTGGAGGGGGGATTCTAATGAATCTAGTTTTCATTCACTTATTTCTGCTATTTGTTCCTCTGGATCTAACAAGGCGCAAGCTGGTGGAATTTCCACCTCACCGTCTTTAATTGCAACTGGACTAAGTTCTGGTCACTGTAAATTGTTTGATGTAAAGAGTGGAAATGTCGTCGCTTCTTGGCGTGCTCATGATGGATTTGTGACAAAGGTACCCCAGTATGTTCAAATTTCAAAATATTAGGGGCTACACAATCAGATTTTACTTACAGCTTCATCAATGTCTTTGTTTACAGTTGGCATCACCTGAAGAACATCTGCTCATTTCCAGCTCTCTGGACAGAACTTTACGAGTCTGGGACTTGAGAATGTAAGTGCATCTTTCGTTATACCTGTTCCTATCTTATCTCCCTTTATGTCATATACACCTACTGGTGATTTATAAACTCCATAGTAAGAATGTTTATTTGAAGATATATTCCTAAAGAAGAAACTAAATGAAAATGGCAAGATTTCTTTTGCATTTCTGGATAGATATATCCTGTAGCTCATATCTTTATTACTCATGCAGGAATTTACCGTCACAGCCCATTATTTTCAGAGGTCATTCAGATGGCATATCCAGTTTCTCCATTTGGGGCCAAGATGTTATTTCAATTTCCCGGAATAGGATTGGGCTTCTTTCCTTGTCTAAATCTGCCATTGAAACGGTATGCTTCTCTTTTTTTGAGGCTCACACTCGCATGATGAGGATAGGAATTACTAATTAGAGAGGATTCGTAGATGTTGCATGTCTAGCACCTAATTTTGAACATCAAAATAACTGTTCATTCTTGCTTTAGTTATACCATTTGTTACTTAAATGTGATTTTCTTTTCCCTTTGCTTGTTCAAACCGATTCAACTCTCCAGTAATATATCATGATTGCACTGAAAACATTTATAGATAACCCACCCTTCTTGCCAATCATCTCTTAATAGATTTAAGGGAGTGCAATGTATTATGTATGTGTTTGATAGTTTTCGGTTTCAATATTCACTTGCATGGGTTAACAGCTATGTAGGCCTGCATGTCTTTGTGCTCGATGTCATTGTTTAATGATGATATATTGATTTTTCAAAACTTTGGTCATGATTATGTGGTTTCATGACACAGGATGGACATCACATTATCCCCCAGAAACTCTACGTTTCTTCTGATAATGGAATGAGAAGCTTGTCAGCATTATCAAGTATTAGTATACTTCCTTTCTCTCGATTGTTTCTTATTGGAACAGAAGATGGTTATTTGAGAATCTGTTGTTAAATATGATTTACTTGTTCTCCTTAATGTTACATAGGCAGAATAGAATTCATTTGTGCATTATGATAAAGTCATAAATCATTTATGATTCATATTTAGAGTTATATTAAATCAAGTCAACTCAATACTTGTGTATGTGGAAAATATAATTGGAAATAGAAAATCTATCTTGTGTATCCGATATATTCTTAAATGGGGATTAGTGAGTGTTAAACAATAATGAAAATTTTGTACCTATAATATCATAACAAAAAATAAGACTACATGCATTGATCTTTAAAAATACACATTTCAATATGCTACTTTAAAATCTTAAGATCCCACAACTTTTTTTTATTACTATTATTTTTTATAGAATACTTTATTATTATTATTATTATTATTATTATTATTATTATTATTATTATTATAGTACTTGATATTTTCTAGTTTTCAATATTACATATATTTATAAATAATCATGACGTATATTGCTTTTGATATCAAAATTTTACATTTAGTTAATTTCAATTATGGTTTAATTATGTATCAACTAAGTTAAAATTTATCTTATATATAAATAACCGAATTAAATTTTTAGAAAATATTTTAGGTTTTTCTTTTTTATGGGTTATCATGTTATAGTTACAAATTTCGACAGCTGTTTAATGGTTCAATGTGAGACTCTTAGCACCTTTCAACTAAATTATTTTATGTGCAAATGTTATGGTAGAACTCCTATTTAGATGAAGTTTTCTTGATTTTTATTTTTTTTGGCCTAGCGTTTCTCTTTTATTTGTTACAAAAGTGACAGGTGCACATGATATTTGGTATTTTTTTATTATAACAGGATGTTTGACAGATTAAAATGTTAATTATGATGATTAAAAAATGATAATTAGACTTAGGAGACCAATACCCATTACAATAAGTAGTTTAACGTTTAATGTTGAGAAGTGGGAACCGACCCTTGCAAATAAATTAATACTGTATTTTACTTGGAGAAGAGTCAAAGATGAATTTCAATTTTAAATAAGGAAAATTACATCGATTTTGATCCATCATCTTCATTTTATAATTAATAATCAATATGGCTTCATTTTATAATTAATAATCAATATGGCAAAGCAAAACTACTTCCTTTCTATTCCAGCACGATGCGTAAATAGGAGTTGTGATTATCTTTTGTTATTGGACAATTTTGTTGGTATTTATGTACGGTTGGTACAAGTTATGGTGCATAAGCCATGTTTATGCACCGTGCATAAATACCTAAAATTGCTTAGCGCACCCTCCAGATTTATAGTGCACTTCCCATATCGCTTAGCGCACCCCCCATAATTTTAGGGGGTGCACTAGAAATTTGGGGGGTGCGCTAGAAATCTGGGGGTGCGCTAAGTAATTTGGGGGGTGCGCTAAGTAATCTAGGAGGTGCATTAAGCAATTTTCATTATTTATGCACGGTGCATAAGGAAAAAGCTTATGCACCATAACCACTTCCTTTGTGTACCATCTCTTCCCGGGTGTCTTTGGGTGGAACATACGTGTTTGGAATAAGTTTTCTCATTAAACTAAGAAATAAAAATATAGGATTAAATTTATTTTTTCCCTTATTTTTATAAAAATAAAGTTTTAATTTCTTTATTTTAAAAATCTATTTTTGTATCTCTCATTTTATGCTTATTCAAATTTTGGTCTTCTATCTTATTTTTTGTTATATATATTTTTTTTAATATAAATTATTTTTTTTTGATATAATTTTTTTTTTTGTTATATTTTAATGATGAAGTAACTTATTCATTTCTACACAACAATGGTTATTGACATGAACATTCAATGTGGTCTAATAACCAATCATAAAAAATGACACTTGAATGATATGGGGACCAAAATTTAGAAGAAAAAAGTAAAACCATGGACCAAAACTCCAGTTTTTTTTGTACCAAAAAAAAAATCCAGTTTTTTTTTGTTACATTAACTTTTTTTTTTGGTTATCCAAAAATCCAGTTTTAAAATAAGAGAATTGATTTTATTTTTTTTCATTTTTTTTAAAATAGAATGACTAAAGTTGTATTTAAGCCAAAAGAAAATATTTGGAAGAAGTTTTGGCATTGGGAGGATCACCCACAGGAAACCATTTTTCATTTTGAGGCAAATTATATAATGCACAAGTGAGACAAGTCTTACATCATCCACAAATAGATTTTCACTATTAGATTAATAAATCTCACTTTAAAGTTAAAAAAGAGCCAATTCTATGGCGCATAGTTGAGACGAATTTTTCACGATACACAAATATGTTTATACCATTGGATGAATAAATTTCATCATTAAATTAAATAAGAAATTATTTGACTTATCAATCTAACTGTCAAAAATAAACTTGTATATGTGCAAAAGTAATTTACTTGTGCATATTGATAAGGCTTGTTGATCCAATAGTTAAAAAAAAACTTGTACATAGGGCAAAAATAATTTACTTGTTTTGGATACACCAAAATAGTCCCACATCGCTTGGTACTCGAGGCAAATGGTAGTTTATATATAACACTCACACCTTTCAAACCAATCGAGACGCCTTTTCTACAAAGGACAAAACCGTGACGGGTTAACCCCAAAGCGGACAATCTCTCGGAGATGTGAACTTGAGTTCGGATCTGAATAGTGGCGCCGTCACTTGAGGTCGGATCTGAACATGGGGGCTTCTGTTATGGATACACCAAAATAGTCTCACATCGCTTGGTACTCGAGGCAAATGGTAGTTTGTATACAACACTCACACCTTTCAAATCAATCGAGGCGCCTTTTTTACAAAGCACAAAACTGTGACGGGTCAACCCCAAAGCGAACAATCTCTCGGAGATGTGGACTTGAGGTCGGATCTGAACATTACTTATGCACATTTGACAAAGTTTATTTTGAAATGATTTTTTTAAAACAAACAATTTTAACTTATTTCATTATTAATCATAGATTCAATACACCGAGGTAAAGAACCTATTTCATTTTTATATTGGTAAGAACTTATTTTGTAAAAAAAAAAAAAAAACTTATTTTTCACTATATTATAAAAAAATAATAAAATAAACTTTTTTTCACTGAATAGAAAAATGGCAAGAATATGACCATAGAAAAGGAAACATATATCACATTAAGCATACAATTTTGGAAAATAATTCCAAAAAAATACAGGGTATAATGGGTAATTGAGATTCTATTCCACACACACACACACACACACACTCACCTTATATAACCACCTCAAAAAATAAACCTCTTTTCTACGCAGAATCATCTTCATCTTCTTGATCACATAGTTTTCTCTTCATTCATCACTTTCTTTCAACGATCCAGAAAAAATGCTTGCGATTTTTGACAAATCTGTTGCAAAGAGCCCAGAGGGTCTCGAAAGCCCTCAGTCAAACTCTGTTTCAGCCTTAAAAGACGGTTTTCTCGCACAACACTTCTCATCTGTTTACCCTTCTCCCGTCACCGTTAACCTTGGTCCTTCTGGTATCTTGGCCTATTCTCTTAATCAACAGAACTTTCTCCTTCCAAGGTTTCACTACCCTTTTTTTCTTTTCTTCATTATTTCCATTATTAAATAATAAAAATCTCATTTTTATGTTTTTTATGCTATACTTTAGTTCAATCTTTTATTTTCTTGATCTGGGTTATTAGGTTAAAGTTGAAACCTCTTTGATTATCTTGTGGGTTAAGGGTGTATAGTTTGATCCTTCTGTACATATACTGTTTGATTGATATTTGATAATGATATCTTATTTAGGACAAATTTTTATCTTTGTCGTTCTCAAATCAAACAATAACTTAGGAATATTTTTTTCATAATCAATGAGTCATTATGTGTTAGGTTATTTAATATTGGAAAATCATTGGCATGTAGTTGTATGAATTGAGAACTTGATGACAAAGACATAAGGGGATTAATTTTTTGCCTAAAAGTTAATCCAATAATCCATGTTATATCATTATATAAAATCCCTTTGGACTTTGGTTATATTATAAATAATACTATAGTTCTATTATTATTTATTTACAGATCGAAAACTATAAAGCTCCTACCATGATCCAACAGTAGTAGTAGATAATCATAATCCAAGATATATAGTTTTCCAATATCATTTTTAATATTTCTACCATATGGCTTTCACCTTTTTCTGTTGTTTGTTATTGTATTAAAAAAAGGCAACTTGGTGCCATAAAGCTCCTACAATAGTAGAATCTAGGGAAATGGTTTGCTCATTGTGGATCTACCGTAGGCAACTTTACCTTGAATTTGTAAGATTATTGATTCCACGACTTTAATTTGTAACCTTTTGGTCACATAATATGATATTAACTTCAACCCGTTGTTCTGACTCCCTTATGCTTCATATTATTGTAATTTTAATGAGATAAAAAAGAGTGTATAATGGGGTTTCTGCTTAGACCTTAGAGCAATACATACCTAATTTTTCATCTTTGATGTTAAGCTGAAATTTCTCATTCTTTTTTTTGATCTGTTATGGTAAAAATGCTTCGTTGACAGATTCATGATATCCAAAGTCCTGAATTGATATAGATCCTTAATAAAAAGTGATTTCGTGAAAGACATTTAAATGCTTAAAGATTATTGCTTTTTCATGAAGCCTATTATTTATGTTTCTTTTATGTTGCTAGGCTGTTTGCGGTTGTGGATGACATTTTCTGCTTGTTTCAAGGCCACCTTGAGAATATTGCTAATCTTAAGCAACAATATGGATTGAATAAAACAGCAAATGAAGTGATCATTGTCATAGAGGCGTACAGAACTCTAAGAGACCGTGGTCCCTATCCTGCTTCTCAGGTCGTGAGAGACTTCCAGGGAAAATTTGCATTTATTCTGTTTGACAGTGGCTCTAAAAATGCATTTATTTCTGCGGTGAGTTATATTTGGTCAATCTTTTTTGCTGTCATATTTTCTAATTGTTTGCTTCTCTAACTTGGCATCCATATGGTGGCGTTTTATGCAACAGGATGCTGATGGGAGTGTTCCCTTCTTCTGGGGAACTGATGCTGATGGAAATCTTGTTCTTTCGGATGAGATTGAGACAGTAACCAAGAGCTGTGGGAAATCTTCTGCACCATTCCCAAAAGGTAATATTTAGATTTGATGTGGAAAGGTAGTTTTACTTTACATGTTCCCTATGTTCAACATTCCCTTCTAGACCTCCCTCTTGAAAATTATGAGCACAAGAACATAAAAGTGAATTGAGAGGAAGAAAGGAATGATAAGTTCAATGATTTGGGAATTTCAATACCACCTTCCTTTAAGATAGATAACAAATGATATTTTCTTTTGTTTCTCAACCACCTTTATATTATTGTCTACTTTGAAATTTGAATTTCATTTCAAGTTCCTCATAACCTGTAATTTGAATGTCCATTGCATATCTTTCACCTTCCATAAGGTACATAACAATGGTTTCATGCAAGAGGTAACGGTTCTTATCACGTTTCATTTCAGGATGTTTCTTTACAACATCTGGAGGTTTGAGCAGTTTTGAGCATCCGCTTAATGAATTGAAGCCTGTACCAAGGGTTGACAGTTCTGGACATGTATGCGGTGCAACTTTCAAGGTGGATGCAGAGGCTAAGAAGGAATCAACTGGCATGCCAAGGGTTGGGAGTGCTGCTAACTGGTCTAATAACATCTGATTGCAACTTTATTTGTTCGAATTAAGACTTTTATTATAGCTGGGCTCATTGAATTTTCTAGTTCTGGTCATTTGTTCCTACTTCCCATCATACATTTGTATGATTATGAGGCATCTGTTATTATATGATAACTTGAGGCTCTACCAAGACTTAGCTTATCGTATTAGTTTGTTGAACTAAGAAATGATTTGATGAACATTCATGTTGCAAGCAAATATTGAGATCATACTCTATTGGCACATATCATGTAATAATATTGACTTGCGCGCTGATTCATCATAAAGTGAAGATTATTTACTGCCTGTGTCTGATCTTGTTTCTTGTACATTTATCTATACCCTACTACTTAAAAATGTTAATGTGATTGATATTATATCACAAACAGACTAACCCCAGAAAGTCACTATTGACATGAAGATTTTGAAATGTTTAATTACATCGAAATTGCCAAGATATTATATCAGCTGCTTAATATAAAGGAAACATATATAAAAGGTACTGAAATGATATGTCTGGAATATACTAAGCGTTCAAGCAACAACGCTTTTAATACAAAATATAAGCATATATCAAGAAGATTAAGGTTACTAAAATTATTTAGCCTCTGTTGTGGAATAGTCTTAAAAGTAGGAAGCAGCTGCCTTCAGGTCCTTTGCATCAGTAATCTCAATCCTTTGCATCAGCAATGCCCCCTGCTGTTATCTGGAAGACGTAACTCTGTTAAGATAAAACATGCAGACAATAGTGGTAATTGACTCCTCAATCTCAAATGAACTATAGTTGGTTTCAACGGCCATGATGATAATTTTAGGCATCTGGTTATTTATATTATCTGAATGCAATTTCAAGTTGTATTAGCAACCACTACTGCTTAACTATTGATTTGGGGCAGATTGTGAAGTTAAACCACAAAACTTTAGTTAGCTAAAGTCATTTTTAGTGCAATGAATATAATATTATTTCAAGGGGGAAAACTCTGGTAAAGGATATTGCTTCAGCCTCTGGCAGGTTTGGGGCATCAAACACTTTGCAAACACGCTGTTCACCTTTCCCTTTCCTGAACATCAGCCTTATTGTGGCTGCATGAGCTAGCACATGCCCTCCTGCTGGTTTCTTTGGATCAGTTATGAACATACCACCTCCTGGATCAGCTATGACTGCAACCAAAATATTATACAGATAAGCAGTGTGTCTATGGTCTGCTTACAAAAGCAATAACTAAGATTGAATGCGATAAACAAAAGCCTTAAGATTCTAATCAATTGGGACTTGGGAGTGAAAAAAATTAATTGTGAAAAAAATTAATGGGGAAAAATTCATTTACTAGAACAGAATTTACCTTGATTTGTCATATAAACTGCAACATTGAATTCCTCAGCTATCTTAATTAATCGAGAAAGCATCTGTGCCAATTTTTGCTGCAAAAACTTGTTCATTTCAGTAAAAGCTAACATAAAGGGATTAAAGATGTTAGTGCATGTATATGTAAGACTCACAGACCTGGCGCTCAGCTAGCTCTCCTCTTCCGGTGAAGTCCACCCGAAACAGAGCAATGACCGAATCCACAATCTGCCAAAAAAATATATTCTGTCAAATCTCCACATAACATGATATTGCAACAGAAGAAAAACTCTATTCAACTCCTAGTAACATCTCACCAGAAGTCTGAATGGCTCTTCAGCCATTTTAGCAGCCAAACCAAGGAGAAGGTTATACTGATGCTCATAAGTGTAGGCACGAGCATAGATAATCTTGCATTCACAAACAGAAATTGCTAAGCAGTCAGCACCAAAATATTCACTATCAGGACCTAACTATGATACATACATGAAACAAAGGAAACTTACATTGTCCAATACAGCTCCTGGATCCATGCCAAATCTCTCAGCTATGGGAACAATCCGGTCAGGTCGACTACAGTGCAAATGAACATAAAACATTGGTAAGTAAGTATCAATTGAAAAGAAAATCATAAGTTATCAACTAGAAGTTCATAATAGCTTTTTAAATGCGAAGAGTAAAAAGCATACAAAGTTCCTTCTGTGTCAATGTAAGCAACTTTTCCATTGCCTCCCCTCATATTAGTTGGCAGCTGCAGTATACAACAAATATTTCAATGCGCACGAAGATAAGTCTAGTACTGTACACATAATAATTCGGTGTTTGAGAAGCTATGAATGGATACAATTAAGAGATACAAACATGTGGTTTAGAAAAACACTGGCATAGAGTAGATGAACAATTGAAAGAACATGTTAATTACTCAGTAATATTAGCTAACACCTAATATGCTATGAT
Organism: Trifolium repens; assembly: GCA_030408175.1. Lineage (NCBI taxonomy): Eukaryota > Viridiplantae > Streptophyta > Magnoliopsida > Fabales > Fabaceae > Trifolium > Trifolium repens. The sequence continues at coordinate 59,836,080 of CP125837.1, read as the reverse complement.
CAATAATAATATGTGATAAAAATAAACCTGAGTGGAAACACAGAGAGTATGAGCAAGTTGTGTTTTCCCAGATCTGAAACATAAAGTCCTATTGTTAGAATGAACTTCTTCTGAAACTGAAAACGAATAAAATATATCAGAAACCATACATATGTTTGTATTCTTACCGGAATTCTCCAAATGCTTCCGTAATTGACAGTGTCTCGATTCCACCTTTTTCGAAGTTAAAAGGAAATTCAGAGAGAAAATAGTTAGGAACATATAGGATTCAAAATTAACGAGTACTGAAAGTGGAAAAACTCAAAACTAATAAGAATAAAAACAAAAAATCTCGTTGAAAAGCCACCTCCTAGCAATTCATCAAGTGCTTGGCTTCCAGTTGTAATTCGAACCACAGACTTTCTCTGCAGTAACAGAGTACAAATAAATAAATACTTAATTTAATTAAAAGTAATTAAGATGTAAACCAAAATTTCTATAATGTTATGCAGATCGAAATTGAATCTATAATTAAAAAACTAGAAGCAAATTAAATAACGTACTTTGAGCAGTGCATCACTTCCAGTAATGTAACCAGAATTCTGCATCGGAAGCAGAAATCAAATTAGACACATCAAATTATTAAGAGTTGAAAAATTAATCTAAATTAACTTAGATTTTAGATGTTACAATCACTAACCACAAGCTTCTCAGCAGCTTCACAGATCTTATCAACCTTAGCCTCAGATAGACCTTTGATTCCAGTCAAGTTCTGCAGTAAACAACAACAACATTACGCAAGTGATTAAAGTTCAGAGTAATTCAAAATCCTTAGATCTTAAAATCAGAGAAGAGTTTAATGTTAAACCTTCTTTGTGTGCATCATCAAGCCATTGCAAGTGAAGATCCCTGCATCCTGAAGCTTCTTCACATCTCCGGCATTAATTCCTTGCGAAATCACTGCGAAGATGCATATTCTTATGAATCGGAGACAAAACGTTTAAGACATAATCAAACTACTATAGAATTCTACTTTTGAACCTTGATATTATTGTTTAACGAAACAGTGTAAGTTAACTAGTCGAAATTTTCGAAAAATCGGAGCGAAGGAAAACAAATATCACTTCTAATCGATTTATTATGTAGAAAAGTGAATCGAAAAGTGAATCTAACAAAATCAATGACAGAGATCGGTTTTTGTACGTTGATCTAGAAAAACGAAATCACAAATAGGAAAACAGAGTTGAAAGAAATTACGCTTGTCGATGGCTTCGAAGAGGTCTTCTTCATCTTCCATATCTTCACGTTCAACCAGCTGCAACTGACCGCTGGATTCTTCGGATCTGGAAAGAAAAAAACGAAACAGATAAATTATTAGCCGATCAAAGTGCAAATAGAGTTGAAATTATGAAATGCTAGAAGAAATGGATCGATCTAGTTTCTGTTACTAACTTGAGACTTGAAATCATCGTGGTTGTGGAGAGAAAGTTTGAATTCGCAGAGAGAGAGAGAGAGAGAGAGAGAAAGAGATTTGAATTCTGAGTGAGGTTTGAAGAAGTGAAGGAATGCGTGTGTGTTTATATAGGGCGGGAAATGAGAACTTCACTAAGACGTTAGAGCTCATGAAGTGCGTGCCATAGAAAACGGTTACGTTCCCGCGTTTTTTCATTCCCTTCCATGGTTTTAAATTTTTTTCCGATTTTTCATAATTCATATTTGATTTTAGTTATATTTTATTAATTATTAAGTTAGTCTGAGTGTGTGAGAAGGAAGGGGAAAATTAGAGTAAGAAAAAAATTAAAATGACGTATTTCAGTGTAGAAATTTCAATTTACTTTCAAGTTTCAATAACAATTAGTACTCTGTATATTGTTTTATTATATGAGAAAAAAAGAAAAAAAAGCAAAGAGAATATGACGGAAGAAGTGGCATCATCTATTAAGGTTAAAGAGAGAGATAATGTAATGCCACTAATGGTTTTATGCACCACAATGACTCTATGATTGACACCCAATTTAGCATGCATATTTTCACAAGAGTTTTTTTTAAAAAAAAAAATATGATAAATGAAAATATCTCAATCCTTATTCATATAAACTCCAATGAGTTCCAAACAATTTTTGGAACTTCCTTCGACATCAAATGCACTACACGAAGAGAGTCAGAAAAATAAATCAGTTTGTTATAATCCGCCTCCCAACCAACAAAATTCAATCCCAATCATAATGGCATGAATTTCTATATATCAAATATTGAACAAATTCACACTACCATAAAAGACAAATTGAAAGTTTCCCTTAAAATTTCAAATCAGTCCATCATTGTCCGCTTTACTCGGATTAGTTAAAGCGTTGTCATCCACATTAAGAACCATTGTATTGCTGCTAGTGGACTTCATGAGTTGGCTAAACTGAAACGGTTGAAACAATGTTGTCGAATGCCTCATTATGAGACTTACAATTGAGCAAAAATAGCTAAAATGGTAGTAGGGAGTGTCGTTGATAGTACGCGGTTCAAACAAAACCGGTCAAACCGATAAACCAATTCAAACCAAAACAAACCAAACCGATCTAGTTTGATTCGGATCAAAAGCCAAATTGAACCAAAGAAAGTTGAACTAGTTTGGTTCGATTCTCAGTTTTCAAATTTAAAAATCGACAAACCAGAGAACCAAAACCAGACCTTTTGCTAATACTATCTTTATAAAAAAAAATACTTATTGTTATGATAAATTATTTACAAAAAACACAAAAAAATTATGTGGCATCTTATAACTCTTTCGAATAATAACCACCCACTATTCCATGAATGGTAACCCAAAATCTAATTGGTCGAATTTTCTATTTCTGTGGATTATTTTCTTTCTTATTTAAATTATTCTTACTAAATAACATCGATCTTTTAATTTATTGAATTTTTTTTTCACCAAGGAAATTGAATGTAAGTTTTTTGGATTTTGTATTATAAAACATTGTCTTATAAAATTAGAAAATGGAATTGTGATATTTTATTTTGTTGAGTATCTTGTATGAATTTATTTAATTTGAAGTTGTTTGAAAAATAGAGAATTTATAATAGTTTTGTATAGAAAAAGGATAGTTTAAAAATTTTGATGATAGATAATACACCAAAAAAATAATAGCATAAAATACACAAAATGAATGTATTGTTTAAAAAAAGTATTTTAAATCGATCAACCAAACCAAATTGGTTAATTTGGTTCGATTTCATTTTTTAAAAAATACTAAAAATCAAACCAATTTGAATTGATAAAAGATTTCATGATTTCAAATACTTTTTTGACTAAAAACCGGTACAACCTAACTATTACTTAAGAGAGTATTAGTGCATAAAAAAGACACATCATAGAATCCATATCCAAGCCACACTGCAACAGTTTGCAGACAAAGAACGGGACGGGGCAACGAAGAATAGATTCATCTTTATTCTTCACCGTTATTGATGTACATGTCTAACCAAGAAAAAAAAAATTATTGATGTACATGTCTAACCAAGAAAAAAAAATTATTAAACTTTACTTACTTCATGACCGAAATTTTGATTACAATGAGTGAATTCATTTTGAACCAGCATTTATATCAATTTCGCACATAAGGTGTCATGGGTCCTTGTGAGTTGAAACTTGAAAATATTTCATTTTGAAACAATAATGATGTGTAATATATATGCACAAGCGATTGAAGTATGATATATGACATGTAAGATACAGAGATGCTGGACAACTAAGTAACACTCTTGTTTAACTGAGTGAGGGCAACACAAAAGAAAGATCCTTCGTCTTGTACAATTATTCTGATGGAAGTGAAGTTAGACAATCAGAAACACCAGGTAGTAATTGGGAAGAATCTGGTGTCATAGGTAAAGAAGAATCAACCTTGCCCACTCTCAGTTTTTGCAGTTCTGCAAGTGACTCTCTTGTGGCAGACATGGCTTCAAAGTACCGAGTGCAAGATGCCAAAGCTACAGCGACCGGTCGAAGCATTTCCTAGAAAATAAGACAGGAATTTTGTTTAAATGGCTAGTAAACACACCTCAAAGTAGTGTCTGTAATCGGTGTATGCACTTTGGAAACACTTATTGAAACACAGTAGAATGCATGACTTTCACAACATGTAACAGACACTGAGATTAGTTTCATACATCGAAGATTCAACGTAGCTATTCTTTAAGATTTTTTTTTATAGTATTTGCAGGTTAACTGATGACTTGGAGCAATTTTAGTGTCTCAGAATGAACTTAAATAGACTTGCGACCATTCATAATTTTCCAAGTGGAAAAACAAATTATTTGAATAAAAACTACATCCACTGGTCAGTGATTCAAAATCCTGATGCTTCCAAGCAACTGTAATAATATTGAATTTAGGCAACACGAGATAGTTCGTGAAAACTATTGTTATAGTGTATTCTAACAAATATCAAGAAAACAATAAAATGATTGTAGAAGCATACCCCCCAAACCGAAGGAGGTTCCTTAAAATTCTGAATCCAGTGAAAATCTGCCACTGATGCAGTCAAGGCGGCGCCATAATCGTTAGCTGCCTTCATCAGTAGTTCGGAGAATTGTTTCTGCAAGAATTAGAAAAATATGTCACAACACAAGCATTTCAATGTCTGTCTTACATGATTTACACTCAATAATGATTTACACTAAAAAATAGTTTAGCATTTACACCAATATTAAACTAAGTTATATGATAATTTTTTATGCTTACAATGGGTAAACCAGGTAAAAACATAAAAGCATAGGGACAAAAAAACTAATGTTTCCAAATTATTGGAGTGAAGATATAAATTTAAATGCAATCCTATCCTTATATTTAATTTTTGGTTATACAAAAACATTTTGGACAAGTAAACTTCCGTTCAGCCACTCACACTTTGAGAATAATTGAATGAACTCATACTGCATAAAATATTTATGCCTGTTTACCATAGGTACTTTACACTTGGCTGACCGAGAAAGTGGTTAACTATATTCATAATTTCCGATGTACAATGGATGGTGAACCAAATAGATCAAGTCCCTTAATGTATAACTTTTAATGCATAACAGAATCGTATTTCCAACAGCCCAATTGAAGTCGCTTTATCAAGTATTCTCTGGAATGCTGCGTGTTGTAGTTAACATGCTTTATTCAAGCGAATTAATAAAATCATCTTATCATTGACTACATTTAGCAAAATATGGAACTAAATACAATATAGCAACGTGTGTATTGATGAGGAATGCCACTAACACAACCAGAATACGACACAAATACGACTGCATGTGTTGGGTGGCCAACTGTTTATCAAATCAACAACTTTCTTCGGATTTTCTAGCTTAAGAAGTTTAATTCAATGACCATTTATGTTCACCAACCTGATATTCTGCTTCAACATGAATGCAATCTAGGGAATATGGCCGCTGTAGACGAGCTATTATTCGACCCTGCCAAATTGTAACAATAAAATGATGTTTGGAAGTACATAGTAAGTTGTTTAGTTTACTGCAAAAAAATTGTTTAGTTACATGAATAACTAAATCACTTGAACCCAATGCCAGGATAGAACTATTTAACAAGGAAATCAAACAAGAGAAGAAAAACATGTAGAATGGATATTCTAGAAGAAATTATCATTTTATGTCTAAAATCTCAACTACTTATGCTTCTCCTGAAGCATGTCACAGAATTTAGTCACTGAAGACATCGTACCCTTCAAATGAAACACTGATAAAATAATTTAATTGGTGACTACAGTTGATAAATGAGTAAAATAATGAATATATTGGTTATACCTTATTCTGAATAACATCTTTGAGAATAGTAGTAATCCTTGACAATGTTTCAATCTTCTTCTCCATTTCACTCACATGTGTCAAATGTCCAACAGTTTTATCATCCTAAAAATTTCACAAGTCTCGAGATGATTAAAAAAACGAAGATAAGTAAATCTAAATATCATAAATAGTACAGAAGCATTGGTTATGTCAGCCACTTACAATATTACAAACTAACCAACGAATGAAAATTGTTTAAAGTTAAAACACTGGATGCGGAAGTCCAGATGCACATAAAACCAGAATGGGTAAAGCTGACCTTTCGACCTTGGAGTTCGACTTGCAAATCTGCTATTTTTCTTTGGACAGTAGTTAGTTCTCTCAAAACCTTGATCAAGTCCTCACCCTTTTCTTCAGTTGCCGAGGAAGAATTCAGCAGTCCTTCCTAGAAAATAAAAAAGAAAACCTTAACAAACCTCAATTCTAAAACAATTACGCGAGTTAGAGGATACAAGAGAGATTGGTAACTCTAATTCGTGCCTGGGATGAAGGTGTGGACACGGAGAAACCTAGATCAGTTGCAATTGACAGGGCATTTGACATTCCCCCTGTGCGTTTCGCAGGCTTCCTCCTAACCCAACTTAACTCGCTTGACATCAACAATTTCAAATTCCAAATCAAACACCACTACTTGTTCTGCATTGAAACTACAGCATTTTATTACTAATTAGGATTAGGATGAGAATGATGCAGAAAATTGATCTCCAACACAGTTTCTAACAACATTCAATAATGGTATTTTATACTTTTAATTCCCATTTCCAATTCATATATCAAAAATTCTAAATAAACCTAAATGTTCAATCATCTCAATACAGTAATACACAAAGAATGACCAAATTCATTAATAATTTAATTTAATTATCAACAACCATCATCATCACAATAGTATTTTTTTAACTATAATCTATCTTAAACGATGAATGAACTACATTGTCTATAGGAGAAAGTGAAATTGGATAACCTAGCAGACAGATTCATGAATTCAGTTATAACTTAGAATTATTTTAGGTTAAATCAGTACACATTCTAAGATTTTGTACAGAAAGTATACAATCTTGATGAAATGTGGAATTGGACAGAAAAAAAAATGGAAGAATCTGAGCGTACCAAAATTTTGATAGAGAATCTCCACTCCCACTTGGTACTCGATTCTCTACCCGCGCTTTTATTTTATAATGGTATTCTAAACTTTTAATTCCCATTGCTGTATATTCAAATCAGAGATCAAACTCAAAATTTAAATTAAGTTAGAACTTAGAAGAGATAAGTGTTGCCTCATCTAATGTTCTAGTAATATTGTTCATCACTGATTCACTAGGAAGTTTTACATTCTTTTATTACCAAAGTTAAAATGAACACATATTTTTAAAAAATTCCACAAAGTAAATAGGGGTTTCTAGTTTTTTTTTTTTTTTGAGGAATCAAGTTATACTATTTGCCCCCACTAAATTATTTATTTTGTAAATAATGGTTGAGTCATTTTTTATTTTATAATGATAAAATATTAAGAGAGTGAAGCTGATATTTGTGTTTAAGAAAAACCGCAAAATTCAATTTAATCATTGAAAAAAAATAAAATCAATTTTTAGTCTTTCAAGAAAATGGGAACAACTTTCAAAAAAATGGGACCCACTTTTTTGGATTGAATTGGATGGATTTGACCGGATTGACCGAATTTGCCCAACCCATATATACCCCTAACAACTTGGTTCATACCTTCTTTGCACTCGATATCTTTTGATCTATGTTTTATTTTATTTCAGCAATAAAACTATTTTCAATTTTCTCTTAAAAAGTTATTTATGAATAATTAAATACAAAACAATTTCATGGATAATTTTAATGTTTTTATATTTGAAGATAAATTGTTGAAGGGTTAATATGTTTTTACCGTTTGTAATATATTGTTGAAGGGTTAACAGGGGGTAATGGTAATCAAAAAAAAAAATTACAGTAATAAATTAAAATTTGCCCACATTACAAAGAGAGTAAATATATATTAACTCATTGTTGAATGAATGCTCGCTTAGAAAAATAATATTTTGATATTGTTGAAAAAAGAAAGACTGTGAAGACATATAAACAGTATTTATAGTTTCAAGATGTTGAGATATACATATTTAACTCTTATCTCAAATCTTTTTTTTTTTTATTTGTGGAAAAGTGTTTTGCAATATTAACATGCAACTCACATTGAGCAATAATGTCATGTTTAACAATGTCCAGTTTTAAATCAACTCGATGTTCAACTATACCTACAAAGTACAAATACATTGTAAAATAAAACATAAATAAAGTTATAGCTAAAATTCCAAGGCGGGTTCTACGGTAGGAGACTGTCTCATATCTCTCATGGGTGCATAACTTAGAAAATGAATCTGAACCGTTCATTGAAAATGGTGCATGATGCATATATTGTACATTATCATTGTTCTTGTTCCCTTCTTCTCAAACCACACCATTATTATTCCATTGTTTTAATTTTATAAATTCAACATTTTTTAGCAAATAAACTTATTCATGCTAATATATTAAAATAATATTTACCATTATTTAAAATTACAAAACTTATATTAAAACAAAATGTTCTTCATAATCTTCATCTTCAAGAAGGTATGGTAATGGTAAGTCACCCAAACTATGAAATTTCACAAAATACATCAAAATTTCACATGGAAACATTTTCCCTAACTCAAACTCAAACATTCAAATCTAAATAAATTTTTCTTTTGCTCTTAAAAAGAAATAGATTTGAAGTAAGAAATTGTTTGAGATTGTTTGGGTAATTTTGTTCCTCCCAAAGAAGAAGCAATCTTTTGGGGTTGTTATTGTTTTGGGAGCAACAACTTTGTTTGTAGGTTGCTATTTGGGTTTGTGGTGTGGTAGAGAGAAGGAGTTTGAAGAATGAAAATGAGATGAGATGAATTTGGAGGAAGATGAGTTATTTCTAGATTTGAGATTTTGGGAGAAAAATGAAAATTAAATTTATGTTTTGAAAAATGATGATTAGTGTTTTCCTGGTTTTTTTTATGGAAACTTAATTTACGTTATTTTAATTGTAAATAATAATAGTAATTTTTATTGTAAAAAAAATAGTAATTTTAAATTTTAAAAGTGAACTAAAAAAAGTAAAAAGTCAAGGTCAAACAAAAAGAAACAAATATCATATAGATGAACCACACTAAGATCTATAAACTATCTTGATCTAGTGATATTTTATTGTTGTTCATGGGTGAGAGATATGAGATGCTCTCTCACCCTAGCCTGAGCCAAATTGCCAAATTGGAAAACAGAAATCTTAGTTTTTTAGTTTTGAAAAAAATGCAAGCTGAGATATATTGACACGCCTTGGAAGAAACGAGCAAACGATAACTTTTCAAATCTTCCAATTACTGCTTGCAACTTACCATGTTTCAAAAGATATCTTAATTTTTGAATGTTGAAGAAGTGGAAGTACATAAAGTACAAGCTTAGATTTATTGACACGCCTCAAAAGAGACCAAAAGATAACTACCGAACCCTTCTGAACAGCAAAACTAGAATTTCTAGGGGATATATGGGGGCCTAAAGAGCAAACTCCAAAAATTCTCTCCACCGTCGAGAGTGGAAAGTTACGCTGCTTTGATAAGCCAGCCTCGCGCGATATCCTTCAATTTAAGATTTACAAGACCTGGGCCTACGCCCAACCCAACCCAATGAAACCTGATTCACTTTTGCCAACCCAACCCACCCAATGAGACATCCACTTTTGTCACCCTACGCTTTTTCTTACGCGCCCTACGATTTTACCAAAATACCTTATATGCTACTTAAGTAGCGGATACCTCCAAAAACACCCTACAATTATAACGTCTGCTGCTTAAGTAGTGGACGACATTTTTCTAAATTCTCCATTTTTATAACGTCCGTATGTGTAAGACGCGCAAGTAACTTGTAGGGCGGCAAAAGTAATTTCCCCCAATGAAACCTGAGCCATGTTCCACCACATTAATGCCCCCACTTGGTTTACAAACTGGAGTTATCCAGCTCGGCAAACTGACACCTGTGTCAGTTTTATAAAGATTCACTTTCTTTGTATTCTAGTTGATGTGGAATTCACTCATTCTAAGAGTCCAACGTTCTTGAAAGTGCTGAGTTTCTTACACAGTGCCAAACATTATTTGAACAAATGCAAAAATAAATGAATCAAATAACAGTGATGGTTTTCAAATTAAATTTGTGCATGAAACTCCCATGGCAATATGGCATAGCACATATAATCATTTTTTTTCCTACTAATAGTTTTGGTTGAGTATTAACATAGAGAACTGTCAAAGAAATGTTACACTGACTTGACTCATTTTCCTTCAACTATGGTGCAGAATAAACATAATAGTCTTGGCTTAATGTTTCTGTAAGACTAATTAGAAAAACTTCCCCTTAACATCTGTAAAAGCCTTTAAGCAAAATTTCCTACAATGAAGATTGACACAGAATACTTTTTACAATGCCAACTAAAGTAGTTTTAACAGTAAAACATCACTCTCTTAACATTATCTTTTAAAGCTGGTAATGGCTTAACACCACATTCTCCAGCTGCTCTTGTTGTTCCCTTGGAACTATTATGACTAGAATTACCATCACCTGACGAACCATTCTCTTGTTGCACTTCTGGTTCCATATAGAAACGGGCTCGAAAGGCTGCTAAATGTGCATAATATGCTGGAGGAACTGCACAAAAAGAATTTTGCAGCAACTTAAGGTTCGGACAAAAATATAATTAAATGGAGCATTTTTTACTCTTTTGCAAGAAGGTTAAAATGTTCAATCATGTTGTAAAGCATTGTAGCTTCCTCAACTAGTCTTGAGAGTATGATCAAGGCTTCAAGCATCATAACTCGGAGCAAAAATAGAAAATATTGGTGTTAATGAAAAATAGGCTTACCAATGGATACGGATCGTGTGCACCTAGCATATGTATAACAAAGATTGTTTGTTAAAGATTGGATTCCATCTGCTGTGAAATTGTTTTCGTCCCATAGAACATGATAGTGAGCTGGCCGACTAGTACCCTGCATTTGGAAGCAGAATCCATAGTAAAGAAAAATAACAAGTTTAAATTTGTGTTCTAAACATTATCCAAGATAATTGAATTTCACTTTGGATTCATTTTTCTCTTAAAACTAAACTACTTTATCGAGAATCATTTGTGTGCTAAACATCAAAACAGACTAGTATCTACCTGGATGCCAGCATGACTGCAGAGATAAAAATCAAATTCCGTTGGATGGCAAATTTTAGTATCGACAACAGTCCCTGAAAGACAAATTTATATTAAGAAAATTGTTCAAGCTTTTTAGACAGTATATTTGCACTATATCAATTTGAACTTACCAGGCAATATATTTCCACTTTTATCTGTGCTACTCCTGTCTCTATGATTGTTTGGGAATAACCGAGTATGATGTCTTTTTTGTATAATGATGAAAGTTACTGGAGGCTGATAGTTTGGTTCTAAGGATGCACATGCCTGCAAAGATATTTCTTCTCAGAACATGTTTTTGTTATGAAAAGAATATAAATTTACGATAAAAGAAAGAAATTGACGACATTGACCTTCCGGATTGCGTCCAACTCATAAAGTAAAACTTGGTAAAATTGTCCTTCACTTACACCATCCCTGTTTAAATACATTGTTAATAATCCAATAAACTAACACTTTCATCAACATGAATTATAAATAATGAATCATAAATTAAACATAAGGACCTGTAAAATATAATTCGTAGCGGCTTTTGTCCCGTTGCTTTTCTATAGGAAATCAGTAAATCTCTGCGCAAGAAAAAAATTAATCAACTTATGACAACATTCAAAATTAACGAAGTGAAATTCATATTACTATTAAGTATTACCTTATCATGCCACCACTAACCGTGCCACGAACAGGATCATGCCAAGTTTTGTATAAATCTTGTATAAGTTCTTGTCTATGAGCTTGAGCACATACTAAACCAGCATATTTTGTTACTTCGGGCCAATCTTGAGACGCTACTACCTATAGATTCGAAAGCATGTATCAGTTGCCAAGAAGAGTCAATAACCATTGCAATGTTATGAAAATGAAGATAAAAATATATTAGATTAATACAGCTGCTATCGAGGGGCTAGTGTCTTCTCCATTTTCAGGGTGAGTAACATCTGCTCCAAAAATTATCGTTGGTATGTCGCTAACCAATGGTATTCTGTAGCTTACAGCATCAAGAAGAACGGTGTTTCTACCTCCCATCTGCAACAAGAAGCCGGTAAATGAACATTATTTAATAATTAGAAGTATTTATGAGAACCGAGATAAGTTTTGATATGAATATTAAGTTTTGTGAGAGCAAACAAACCTTAACATTGATCTTCAGAGACACGTTAGCTAAATACTGTTTAGTGATTTTGAAGACATGCTTTGTAAGACAGCATTGTGAAATTAAACCAAGGTCAGTTTCACAGATTCGCTTGAGATCACCTGAAAAAAAAAGAGATGATTAAATGAAAATTCAGCATTTTAAATTCGACGATTGATACGATATGACAATCTTGTTATTATTATCAACAGGTGGCTTACCATATAGAGAACCATTATTGTCTGGCAATATTGCTAGCAAAAGTTCCAATTCCTTTCCTTTAGTTTTGTTTGATGACACATGGTAAACATGCTTCAAAGCTTTCTCCACTTGCTCAGGCTTCGCATTGTAGATAGGGATAACAGGCTCCAAATTAAATTCCTATAGGAAAAAAATATGTTATTAGATATCAGAAATTTTATTGCTGTACTTATAACGCGGAAAGAAGATATAATAAAAAAGATGGAAAACTACCATCCCAGATACTTTACACATTAAAGCGAGGTCATTACAAAAAGTGCGAGCAACACTATCTTGCACGCTCCGTGAGAAATTTATGCATGCCCACCGGTTAACAGCCATTCCATTAATCATTTTCTGTGCCATTCGTAAATTAGGAGACATAGATATCAGTAATACAAGCTACGACAGAAAATCACTAGGCCAACCAAGAATTGTAGATATCTTAATGTTTCATTATTTCAATTAAATTGGACAATGTCGTGATTATAAACTATACAATAATAACTGAGGGATAGATCAAATATGTCTAATTTATATCAATGAAAAAAATACCTTATTCATCATATTCCACTGACCAACATGGGGTAAACAGTTCTTTTCTTTCCCACTTTCGTGATATTTAAGCTGCAGTCGAAAGTGAATTAATCAATGGATAGTACAAAAAAAGATAAATTATAGTTTCGGTATATGACAAACAAGATCTTTAGAAGGAGAAGCAAATTACCCAAGGAGCAGGAAGAATTCGAGCTTCGACAGAAGCTAGCTTCTCGCTGATGTTAATCCCAAATTCCTTTGCATAAGGATCTTGGTCATAAGCATTATGTTGAATGGTTTGTAAAATGTCATTTTCCCGATCGCGGGGTCTCTGACAAGTAACTTTCAATAGAGAAGTAATTTGCTTCTCATTCAATCTTTTCGTATAACGTTGCCCTTCAACAATTTTGCACGCCTGTAGAACCATAAGCACACAAGAATAAATAATAACACTATTGAGTAGTTACTTGAATTACAAGGTACTTTCCAAACCTCCATAGGTAAGTAATTAGCCTTCTTTTGGTTGCCTACTTGAAGGCAAGGAAGGTGAGTATATTGAATAGTGAAACCATACATCTCTTGAAAGTATTCAACTACCGACTTCATAGTTGAATTCTCATCAACGGGAAACCTAAAAGAATAAATCAACATTACAAATTAAGCTAATGCAAAACCTTTATAACTAGTTTGATTATTGAGAAAAACAACTTACACAAGTTCTCTTGTTGGTTGAGAAGTTAACCCTGAAACACGATATTTTCTTCTTACACTTCCTCTGTGTGTTACTTCAACTTTAACTCCTCTTAGGCCTTTCTTAATCTGTTAGGCATAAAGAAAAGTAGTTCTTTAAAATAGAACAATATTGATAACATAATAGATGACTTCACAAGCTCTCTCCATATCACTATGTACCTTGATTCGATCAGCATCCGACAATGGCCTTGACAGCACGTCTTTTCCTAGCAGCTGGCCAACAAATTCTACAACTGGAAGAGGCTCGATGAACGCAGCAGATGCCATATCTGTAAAATGCATTAACAAAGCCAAATGAAAAGAAATGCAAGAGTTAAATTGTACTCGCTCTGGACTTAAATATATAGCTAAATATACATGAACCAAATATATGTAATTTTTGTTAAATACAGTTCATGTGCTATTTTGCTTATATTTAAGCCCGAGGAAGTACATTAATTATTAGACTACCTATATTATTATAATCAATGTTAGTTGTAATATACCGATATTGAGGGAAAGGCCCATCTGAGTAGGCCTTATGCTCTGGTAAAATCCACACCATGATTCCAATCCCTCGCCAAGCCGCTGTGGTTTTCTTATATCAGGTGAAAAGAAAGACCTCCCAATGGGGCAATACCTTTAGAAAATGAAGTCTTTGTAAGATAAATAAGAACTTAATCTTCACACATACTCAATGTATCATTTCTTGAAGTTAAAAATTTATATCCACACATGAATGACGAGTACAACACTACCTCTTAGTTGATAACTCTCTTAGTACAATATCAAGAATTTGAAGTGCTTCCTGCGGTGCATCCGCACGCTTACCAGCTAGAAACTGGCCCAAATGATGCAAGTTTGCTCTAGCAACAAACTTGATCACCACTCTGTACTCTTTTACCCTTCTGGAAAAAAAATGGCCAAAAGGTATTAGCTGAAATTGAACTTATTCAAACATATCAAAAGAACTATTTCGTTTTGACAAATGCTAGATTATGCCTCACTGATCAAAAGAAATATAAAATATAAAACATTTATTGAAAAGGTAGCTTTTTAAGTTATCAATCAATGCATTAAAAAAGAAAAACGGCAATCTCGCGGATTTAGATTGCGTGCAGTCACAAATCTCACACAGTCAACACATTGATGGTCGTCTGTTAAAAAATAACACGTGGATGGTCGTGGATCAAGTTTAGGCGTTCAAGATTTCAAGCCCGCGGTATTGATATTGCACTGTTGGATCTTAATCCAAGGGCCACCGATGATGCGATTATAGGCAAAAAATTATAGGTAATAAATTATAAATCCTTACTTGGGGCAATTAACTCCATCCTCTTCATCTACAAGCTTAATCTTAAAATCTTTCCAAGAAAAGGGTAACTGTCCTGCAGTATACAGACTTTTTCTGCCATCATAAGCTGGAAGCCTCATCCCTAAGTCAGACTCTTTATACAACCTCACAAGCTCAGCTATAATGGACCTGTTTACTGTTCTTGATGACACTTCAGGGGTAATAGTAACCTTCAATAAAATTAACCAAACCAACACATCATTATGACTTATTATGACATTAAGTTAAAGCAAAAGCAACAATAGGAACAAAAGCTTCAGACTATATTTAAGTCTCATAAATAGCACAACAAATAAAGGACTGCAAAAATCAGAACCCCCTCCCTATAAGAGGAAAATCACAGGAAAAACTTAAATACTAATTAATCACTTTTCCAGTTTTATAGTAAATAGTAGTAATAGTAATACCAAGATAAAAGATCTTATCTTACATCATATTGGTTTAAGTCCTTGTCTGGTAACTCTGCAAAGAAGTGATTAGCCTTCACAATACATTTTGTCCCAACTGTTCCATAACCAGGTCTAGGAGCAAAGTTCAAAGACTTGCTTGAAGTACTTGTTATTGCAGTACATGGTCTTGAACTTGGTCTCATCAAAATTTCTACTTGATCAGATTTTCTTCCACCTCTTCCTCTTCTTCTTCCTTTGTTCTTTGGTTGAGGTGAAGTTGGTGGTGGTGGTGGTGATGATGATGGTGGTGGAGCTTTTCCATTTTGAGAAGCCTTTGGTGGATTCTTAGGGTTCTGCAAATTGGTTTTGATCACAATGTGTTGCTCTGAACTTTCTTTCATTTGCCTCACTGGCATCTTGGCTTTCAAATTTTTGCTTCTAGCTTCTGATTTTTATATCTGCCAAACAGTACCAATATTCATGAACAGTAACTAATTTAGAACCAAAAAAAAACATGTATTTGAGTTGACACACATTATATTCATGAATCATGAGTAGTAACTAATTCATGTACTATGAGAATAATCAATTATTTGATTTATAAAGTTAGGGAATAGAAAATGGTATGAATGAAACTGAAAATAAGCATTGTTTAAAGACACAAGCATTACCAATTTTTTGCAAAACTGAAATGAAATCCAACTTTTCAGGAAGAAAATCCAAATATAGTTATAGTGAAATAAGCAAAAAAAAAAAAAAAAAAGAATTTTCACATCAGCTTTCAACTATTTAAAGTTGAAAATAATAATTTTAAAAGAAAAACAAGAGGAGTAGTAAATGAATCCCAATGCAAGTTTGCAGCTCAAAAAATTAAGCTGTGGAAGACGAAATATCACAAATAGAAAAAGACAAAAATTAAAAATAAAAACAAAAAAGAACATTTTGATTGTTCAGTGAAGAAGCCAATGACTATGAACAAGGAAGAGAATAAATAATTAATAAATAATAAAATGTGATTAGTTTTTGAGCTTTCCTTTCAAAAATAAATAGAACAAAGTATAGATTTTTTGAAGACGAAATTGAAACCTGCATTACTAATACAGAACTATCATGAAACTTAGGAGAAAGGAAAAAACAAAACAGTGAGAAAAGACACCAAAATCAGTATGAGAATAAAAAACAAAACTTGAACTCACCCACTAGAAGTTGATTGAAAAATAATGAGTTGGAAAGTAAGTGTATTAGAAGGGTATAGAGAAAATGGAAGAGGGTGAATAAGTAAGTAAGAAAGGGAAGGGAAAAGAAAATGAAGATGATGGTGATTATGATGAAGTTATACACGCATGCAAAGCACTTTTGCTACTTTCTTTATCACGTGTAAAAGACTTTCTCTTCTGCCTTTCTCTCTCTCTTTTGCTTTTAAATAATAAACTTCTCCCTCTCTCTCTCTCTCTCTCTTTCTTTCTCTCTCTTGGGTTTCTTGCGCAGCCTCCTCGGGGATGTCATGTACCTACCTACTAGTACCATGCCTATGCCTATTTATGATAAACGCAAAACTAAAAAATAAAGATATTTGGTTCTACGCATGGAGGGAGATAGAACATAGAAGTACTAGCAAGCAATGAGTCCAATACTCTAGATTTTGAAGCAATCCATGGAAACAAAACAAAGAATAATTTCAACTGCAGTGTTTTTTTCTTCCTTTGCAGGATTGTGCTTGCTAGTTCAAGCAGTGGTTCGGCATGGATACAGATACAAATAGGAGGAATATTCTCTAACTTCCATTTTCTTAACTTTGAGTGACTTTAGGCAAATTTTGGAGAGAGAAAAGTGAAAATAGAAAAATATTTGGAGGGAAATAAAATGAGAGAGAGTGTATTATAGGAGAGAGATAGGAACAAAGGTAGGGAAAGTTAGAGAAATTTTCCCTCCAAAAAGTTAGAGGATATTGATCCACACAAATACGCTGGATATAGATACAAACATTGGAAACAACACAAATACTGACATTCAATGTAATCATAAGTGTTGATATTGGTGTCGGACACCGACACATATCTGACACCGATATATTTAATCCAAGAAATGTCTGTGCTTTATAGGTACTAACCAAGGTTCTATTTTGCAACGTCAAGATTGTATGACAAGTTAATCCAATTAATTTATAGTTTAAGTGTATTTTTTTTTCTCCTAATTTTTTTTTCTCCTAATTTTTTTTTCTCTCCTAATGTTTCTTTTTTTTGGTAGATCCTAATGTTACTCTTATCATCATATTAGAAAGAAAAAATATATACTCTTATTAATTAAGCATGCATTTTTAGTGTTGTATTTCATATTTATAATTTAGTTCAATTTAACAATTCATTTACTAAATATTATAAATTTAATCACTTAAATTATATCTTACTTTCTCTAATTTCATATATAAGTAAAAATTCTTTTTCTTTTTTATTAGTTTATAGCTTATTTTTATCGGCTTATAACTTCAATCTTATGACTTATATTTTTTCTATCAATTATACATTTATACCAATGCCATCTTACTTAAAAAAATTATATATTAATTAAACTTTTTTTTATGTATGTCATTTTATATCTATAAATTATTTCAACCGTTAATTTTATTAAACACTACATATTCAATCAGTTAGGTTATTTACTATTATTTTAAAGTTAACTTATCAACTATAAACTCATCTGCTATAAGTTAGTTGATTAATTATCTGCTATTTTTTGTCAAATTGAACCTATGAGTTATTAATTTTTGTCGAATAAAGTCCAAATGATTTACTTAGTTAAGAAATTTTAGATCAAGACAAATTGGGAAAGAATTTCCTCTGGTGTCAATTTTTACAAGAAGGGAATATCTCAGCATTAAAATCCTATCACCATATGTCCTGTGAACTTAGCTCGGTTAGTAAGACATTGCATTATATATGTAGGGGGTTGGGGTTCAAACCCCAATCATCTCATTTATCCACCTTGAGGGTGGAATTTCTAGCCTTAGATTACTTGAAAAAATAATCCTATCACCCTTTTTTGATTTGTATTTCATAATATTTTTTAAATAAATATTAAACAGTGTCACGGAGATACTTGTTAAATTGAGAGAGACATTATATGTAATATGTATGAATCAGAGTTTGAACTTTGGTATTTTCACTTGTTCATCATAAAAAGTGAAATTCTAACAACTAAACTACTTAGTGTATGTTTGGTTCTGCGGTGAGAAAAATTGATTTTGGCAAAACTTGATTTGAAGGTAAAGTGGTTTATGTTTGGATATATTCATGCAAAAGTGAGTTGAACAAAAAATTTGAGTGTAAAAATCAATTATAGAATCAGAAGCTACGATTTCTAGCTTCAAGTAGAATTAATTCTATAGACATAATCAATTATACTCTTGAGAAACCAAACAAGTCAAAATAAATTCAACATGTTTAAAATCAATTATGGCTGCTCTAAAATTGAAACTAAACATACATTTAATAAAAAATGAATATTGTATAATCAACATATTAAAAGTCCAATTTGTCAAAAAAAATATATTAAAAGTCCAAACTTTAATTTTTTTTTCAATACATAACTTTTCTTTTTAATTTCTTGGCAAAATGCATCCATAGATCCTTTAAGTTTTACGTTTGTAACATATTGATCCTTTAAGTTTTTTAAATAACAAATAAGTCCTTTAAGTTTTTTAACTAACAAATAGGTCTTTTAAGTTTACAATTTGTAACATTTAGGTCCTCCAATTACTTAAAAAATAGAATCTAGATGTTACAAATTGTAAACTTAAAGGACTTATTTGTTACTTAAAAAACTTAAAGGACCAATCTATTACAAACGTAAAACTTAAAGATCTATAAATGCATTTTGCCTCGTTTCTTTAAACATTGTTCCGAATCGGAGTTGTTAACAAGTTGTTGGAGAGACGTGAAACAATCCACTCTCGAATAAATTGTTGGAGAAACTAGTCTTGTCAAATTTTGGATTAAGAAGGTACTTCACCCAAGAACATAAGGCTAAGCATAGTACTATATGTAACGGTTCATTCAATGGTTTTGCTTAATATATGGGCCCACTCAACTTCCTGCTGTAACAACAATACTACTCCTACAGAGTGAGTCCTACTACGGAGGAATATTCTCTAACTTCCATTTTCTTAACTTTGAGTGACTTTAGGCAAATTTTGGAGAGAGAAAAGTGAAAATAGAAAAATATTTGGAGGGAAATAAAATGAGAGAGAGTGTATTATAGGAGAGAGATAGGAACAAAGGTAGGGAAAGTTAGAGAAATTTTCCCTCCAAAAAGTTAGAGGATATTGATCCGTCCTACTACTAGGTTTGTGAGTGATTTAGTACATGGCAGTCTACAGCATTATCTTGTTGACTGGTGGGTCCGATAGGATCTACACTGTTCATCGGTTTCAAATCATGAGATTCTTGAGGTGAGGAGAGGAGAGGAGAGGAGAGGAGAGGAGACGGGTTTTTTAATTAGCTGTGGGAGGGGGTTATTTTTGGGTTTGGATCCTCTCTTTCATCTATTTATCTCTCAATTCCTTCTTCATCCATTTGTTTCTATTTTTCTTTTACTTTTTCTTACACTTTTTCTCTTTATTAATTTTCTCTTTGAAGAGGAGAATGAGATGATTCAACCTCGTTACTTTTTGGGTGCTACTTCTAAGTAAAATGTATGTTTGATATTATGATGGATATAACAGAATCGTGATAATTTACTGTGATTTTACGGAAGTTATAAAGTGAAACTTCATATCCATTGTAACACTAAACATAACCGAAATTATATTGTGTACAGGAGCTAATCATTGGATGATGCAAGAGAGATGAGGTGCCTGTCAATACGACGACAAAAATCAGTGATTGTCTTGTGAGTTATGGTATATGTTGTTATGGATTTTGATAAAGCTTAGGAGTATTTACCAAATGAGTCCTTGCCCCAAATCATATTCATGAACAAAGGAGTATATTCATTATTGAAATTGATAGAGTATATTAAATTTAAGTAAAAATTCAATACTGCTAAAAATGAAAAGGATAAATTTGTAAACAAACTCACAACATCCAAGTTAATAATATCAAACGGCATACTCATGCCTACAAATAATGTGATAAAAGCAAAGCAATTGGAATCAGTATGTTGACAAACTTAGTCACCGTATGAATCTGCATTGTTGATAAACTTAGTCACTGTATAAATTAGTAGTTGATCGAAACTGATTTTCCAATTTAATCAAACGAACACCACAACAAAAACACAAAGACGGGAAAGCAAACACCCCACACCAAGACGGAAAATCAAATGAACACCATATATGACAAAAAATCAAACAATGTCGCATTGAGCCGAGATGATCAAATCACTAAAAAAACAAAACACAAGAAAATCATAATCTACGTAAAAATCACTTAGATTGAAAACAAATGAAAAAGATCCTAATCTTAATGAAACAGTCAAACCTTTTCTAAATAAGTTTGATGAGATACGATCTGAAACCATGTTTGAGACCAAGTATATACTTTTTTTTAACAAACACTAAACATATACTAATAATACTATACGTAATACAACTCTAGTGTCCAGTACATTGTTTTGTTGTGCAATAATTCAAGTTGAGACCATTGAAGCCAGCACTATAATATATAGTGTGGTGCGTGACGCTAGGACCATGTACATGCATATAATAATCCAAATTGACTAGTCTCTTTTCTTTGGTACCATACTAACAACACAAGTATCCATAGCACATTTAATGCACTTAGAGTCACTGAGATTTGTTTTTCATACAAGGCATGGGCTTGTTTTGTTCCCGCATGTAGACATATGGTTATACAATTTACTATATCGCATAAAAGTATAGTGGATTATTACCGAAAATAAAAACTATAGTAGTGAATTATTTTGTTAGAAAACTATAGTATAGAAGTATATTAAGGACAAAAATGATGAAGACGTTGGATGATGGGCAAGACCGGTTCCTTTTTTGGGCTTGGGGATTTGTTTTTGTGATTATTAAATAATGTGGGTTTGTTTTACTTATGGTTGTGTCGTGGTTGTGGACAAAGAAAGGGCATGTTTGAGATTGATGATGCTTGGTAGTGGTGGGGTGAGACTTCCAAAGCAACCAAGGAATGAGCAAGTGCGTGTGGTGGGACCTTCTCATCCACAGACACAACACAACACATCCCAATATCGCACATTTTGTACTCCTACATTGCAGCCTATATGCCACCCACTTCGATGATGTTGGGTTCTTTTGTTTTTCCCCTTATTCTTAGCATCAATCAACTATATAAAATGACCAAGCGTAAATTGGATTAGCGGTAATAGACACTGAATTTGGTAGAAAAAACTACAGTTCGATAATGCTAGAATTGATCCCCGAATCAAATTAAACTTATAGTGAAAAGAAAAAAAAAACTATACAAAAAGATTTATAGAATATATGGTGTCACTACAAAAAAAGCGGTCATTAGCCACGGTCAAAACTGTAGCTAAAAGTGCCATTGACCGTGGCTAATAAAGTTTGCCACGGTTATTTTGAGGGTGGCTTATACAGGCGTTGCAAAAATTTAGCCACGGTTAAAATTGGTTTTTGCCACGGCAATATCAAGTGTGGTAACATTTGAGCAACCACGGTTGTTTATCAATTAGCCACAGTCTAACCGTGTCAAAACAGTGGCTGTGAGAGTTAAGAAAATTAATTTAGCTACGGTTGTAACCGTGGCTAATTAATGCATTAAATATTGCCACTCCTATAACCGTGGCTAACATTGTTTTTTTTTTTTTTTTTTTTAAGCTGCTATTCTTTCATGCTTTGTTTTGGTCTTTCTTTTCTTACACTATTCAAACTCAATAAATAGATATATTCAGACTTTATTAACACTAAATTTATAGATCATGATAACATTCAAATGCATAAAATACAAGGAAGCCCATAACAAGTATTGAAATACCATGACTTCCTCCTACTATACTTGGTTAAAGACATAGAGAAAGTGATGTCAAAAGTATACAAAAAGAATGAAACCGTTAACAATATAATATAGCCATCAAAATTTTGAAAATACCTTTAGTGCTAATTTGAATTGATCCCAACAAAAAGCATGTAGTAAAACAAAACACTGAAATTTCATAACCAATCTTACTATGGCATATCAACATTACTAGATTAATATATTCGAGTTAGCAATATAATATATTTGAGTTCAAGATTATTTACCTTTCCGCAAACTTAATGGTGTCTCTCCTAGCTTCAAATTTTGCAGCTCTAAGTACCAAACTTCATCAACAACGACTTGAGTTGTCATTAGCTGCAGCAGATGATTATCTGCCATAAAAAACAGTGTCCAAATTACCTAATCCTTGTAGAAAGAACATGTAGATCCAAACAGTACAGAACACCAAAAAAAAGTTTATGAATCACTAACCTTCATTTAGAAATGTACTGCACATTTGAAATAAGCCCCCTCTGAAACAAGAACTAGAACTAACAAAATTTATACCTAAAACAATACCCTTCACAACCAGCTGCTTCCACTATAGCCTCATCACCCAAATCTATCTATTTATAATCTATTAAATTTGAAGAGCAAACTATAAAGCTGCTAAGTCAATATTTTACAACTCTAATTTCTTGTCATATTCATAGTTTAAAAGAGTAATAAAGACTAACACACAACAATTACATAATGCACATGTTTGCTTGCTATCTCACACCATGCTGCTACTATCCTATCCTTCATATTTGGTCTACTTATTTGCAATGTTCATCACAATCTAGTGGTCATCACTAAAACAACAGACATGTCACTAGTACATACATACACACTAAAGGCTTTTTGAATGTGAGAGGGCAAAAGCTACTAACTAGACTATCATTTCTAACAAAGCTACTAACTAGTCCATCTATTTGCTTCAATAATTCTTCCATGATTTTGACATCTCTTTACAACAAAGCTATTATTGCCCCAAGACTCAATTCATATAGTATGTGGCTACTGGAAATTCAATAAAACAATCAATCTACAAGAAAGTATAATTGCATTAAGAAAATGAGGGCAATGTCTCAACAAAATTCAAGTATAAGCTAGCTACTAACATCATCTTAAAACTACAAGGACACAAACAATTCACATAAACAATTATAAGAAACATGGACAATAGAGTCACAAATTTCAATCAAATTCCAAAATCATGATAACATATTCCAAATTTCAAACTCACTACT
The DNA here is from genome assembly GCA_030408175.1 of Trifolium repens. Classification (NCBI taxonomy): domain Eukaryota; kingdom Viridiplantae; phylum Streptophyta; class Magnoliopsida; order Fabales; family Fabaceae; genus Trifolium; species Trifolium repens. The sequence goes on along the minus strand of CP125837.1, from coordinate 59,812,383 downwards.
GCATATTGAAGCCAAAACATGAGACAATAGAGTCACAAATTTCAATCAAATTCCAAAATCATGATAACATATTCCAAATTTCAAACAAATTTCAAACTCACTACTGCATAGTGAAGCCAAAACATGAGACAGGCATAGAAATTTCAATTTACCTAACAGTAGAAGTGAAATTAGATCAAAATAAGGAAATATTAGAAAAGAGTGAAATCAGAAAAGAAATCATACGGTGAAGAGTGAAATCCGGTGAACAACTACTCCACGTCGAAGAGTGAGCGGCGAATCACGCAAAAATCGGCGTCGAAGGGAATAGAGAGAGAACGAGCTAACGGCGGAACAGAGAGCGGTGATAGAAGCGTTTATGAGAAGAGAGCGCGGTGGAGGATTGGCGGTGCTTGTGCTGGTGTCGATCTGGTGCGAGATTGGAAACGTTGAGAGAAGAAATTGAGAGAAGAAATTTGCGAAGAAATTTGGGAAATTGGGAGAAGAAATTGAGAGTAAGAAATTGAGGGAGAATGAAAATACAAAGCGCGCGTGTTGTTTCTGGAAAGAGATGGATTAATTTCACCATAGTTATAACTGTGGCAAACATATATTTATTTTAAATGAAAAATGGGATTATTGTAGCCACAGTTAGAACCGTGGCAAACGTATACATTTAGACACAATCAATATAACTGTGGCTAATAGACTGTGGCTAATGAGAGGATTTTTTGTAGTGTGTGTATATTAGTAGTACTTGTAGATGACCCGAGAAAACTTTAAACTTTCGTGTAATCAATGAACCTAGGTAACATATGAACCTTTAAACATTTTCCCCATCTCGTGAAAGTAATTTTTTTTTAGATGGATCTGAGAAATATCATCTCAAAAGTCACCTACACAAATATTATTAGTTTTTTTTGACAAATATTATTACTTTAAACTCGGGTAACAACCAAAAATATGTATTTTTACAATCTCAACAATATTAGTTGAATTAGAATTTACATACCGACAAGTATCTCATTTACTCCTCATATTAAATGACAATCGATTGTTAATTACTTATTTAAAATTATGGTATATTTGATAAAAACAATGTTAACATTTCAAGATTCATTGGACCACGCTATCGGGTAACCCACTATTTATATCCATGTATCAACTTCAATAGTACTGGGTGTGAAGGGGTGTGTTAAGAAATGATGTAAGTTGGTCTGGACAAGGGTTTATAAGTAAGAGCAATCCTCACCTTACAAGTGAGTTTTGTAGAGTTGAGTTAGGCCTAGTTCTCAATTCTAAGATGGTATCAGAGCCTATCATATATCCATTTATTGTTTGATATGGAGACTTCTCATATTTTGGCCACTCGTTGTTATTGATTCCTCGTTTTAGCTTGTTCAGTCCTGAATGTGAGGTGGTGGTGTGTTAGAAGTTCCAATAGTTTTTATATAGGTAGTGCAAACCTCAACTCTTAAGCTAGCTTTTATGGTTGAATATATATATATCTCTCGGTTTTGTTTGTGGAAGCGTTTTTTTTATTAATTGCTATTTGATAAAATTAGGAAAACATTGTCAATTGCTTTTTTATTACTAATACTCAAAACTAGACGAGTATCAAGCAAAATAAAAGGCATCTTTTAATTAGAAATACATGGTCTCTTATAAACGTGTGAATTTAGCTATTAAAATATGATTTAATTATATATTTGGTCTCTTATGTTTATTTTAGGTTTTAATTTGATCCATTAAGTTTAAAAGTTTCAATTTAGTACTTTTAGTCAAATTTCCGTTTAAATCGTTCATGTAACTAACAAATTTGCATATATGGACAACTTAGAAATGTGTTACTTGAAAGTTTTAAACGAGATTAACTCAAATTTTAACAAAGAATTGCAAAAAATTAACTCAAAATTTAATAATAAAGATGAACTTGTGTTGATATCATTGATAAAATGGACCAAATTGAAATTTTTAAAAAATATAAAACTAACTTGAAATCTAAAATAAAAATAAAAATAAAGGACCAACTATACAATTAAGCATTAAAATATCTAATTTCAAAAACTATAAAATAATATGGAATGAAACTCACAAGTAGATGACATATATCATCAACATGGACACAAATATATATACGGTCGTGCAATTTCAACGACTCGCCCATCGTGCCATATAGCATCACTGAAAATTTATAAATCATAACTTCAAATTAGAGTCAATTCACCATGCAACATTAATTGCAATTGTAGTCACCCAAAATATATCAAAACAATTATATGTCTAGAGTTACTTTTGTCTTTCTAACGTGAGTCCAAACACACTAAGCAATTGGAGCTTTTTTCTAATGTATAGTGGTACTACTAGTACTAGTATGTAACCTGAATATAAAATTTAAACATTAAGTTGCAAAAAAGCAGGGATGCCAACAAATTTAAATATAAGTAAAAATAAGTCAAAAAAAATTGATATATTTGATTAAAAATTTGAACCAAATACATTTACTTTTTTTGACTAACTTTTATTTATATTTTAAAACGGATGGAGTACTAGTAGATGAAATAGAGATAGGTGTGAAACGATGAAGTGATATACACGTGATGGAATAATTATGGTTAAGAAGAATAGTATAAAATGTGGATGGATATTTAGAATGTTTTTGAAATCTTCCCTATTGATCCTTGTATGATGAAACGAGGTTGCCAAATGCCATGATACTTCGGATTACATATCATATTTCGGATTAGATTAGATTTGACCAAAATAAAAATTTGAACTACATATGATACTTTGGATTGGGCACAATAATATAACTACTCATTTCAGCATTGGACTGAGTTAAGTAAATTCACTTAACTTCAGGTTGTGTTGCCCAAATTTCACTATATTTTTAGCATTATAAAATGATAATATCATCATGTTTTTACATAAAAATAACATATTTTTACTATTTTCAGATAAATACATTTTACAGCATCACTATTTTTAAATGATGAAAAGAAATCGAAGAGTGAATACTCAAAGGGATAATCTGATAATGCGTTGAAATTGTAAAGTGCTGAAGAGTAATGTGTTTGCGTTTTGAAATATACACACATACAGCTTGTGTTGAAAATTGAAATATTGAACCTTGAACTTTTCTCTTTTAATGATCAATCGGCAAAATCAAAACCTTTGGTACTTCTATAAAAAAATTCAAAAACCCATAGGACTAACTGATTAGTGAGTTTTTTGGGTCTGATTTCGATTTTATCCGAAATTTGATTTTTATGGGTTTTTTATTTTGGAATTTCTATCCAACCAATTATCCACCTCAATCCAGATTTTTTAATTGGATTTGGCGTGTTTGATCGATTTGATCAATTTTGTCATTGATATAAAAAATGCTAGGATTTAATTTGGGTTTTATTTTTGTCATGGACTGAAATGTTCCATTACAAATTTGTAAAAGATCAAAATAAATCTTCACTCTGTAGAAATTTTTGGTAATTTTTGTTTAGGCTTAAATAGTATTTTAGTCCCTGTAATTGTCACTCATTTTGAAAAGAGCCCCTGTTAAAAAGAAATTTTGATTTTAGTCCCTGTAAAATTTAAAAGTTTTGAAAAGAGCCCCTGAGCAGGAATCTTTGATACCATGTCATCATTTTATTGACGTGGAAGTTGCTGACTGGGTGATGAGTCCACGTGTCAAGAACTTGTTGACGTGGCAATACACATTCATTTTCCTTTTATTTTTTTTAAATTTTATTTCAATTAGTTTATTTAATTAAGAAAAAGAAAAAAAGGGAATTTTCAAATTTTTTATCAAAAGAAAAATGAGTGTGTATTGCCACGTCAGCAAGTTCCTGACACGTGTACTCATCACCCCAATCAGCAACTTCCACGTTAATAAAATGATGACATGGCATCAAAGATTCCTGCTCAGGGGCTCTTTTCAAAACTTTTAAATTTTACAGGGATTAAAATCAAAAAAAAAATTAACAGGGGCTCTTTTCAGAATGAGTGACAATTGCATGGGTTAAAACACTATTAAGCGCATAATCTAATCAAGGTAAGTGGACCTGATTAAGCGCATAATCGGGTAAGTGGAATACGAAAGGCCCATCTACATTATTGGACTGCCGATCCAATGGACGTGTAATGGGCTATATGCTATATAATATATTTTTAACATCTTTTCCCACTCCCACATTTTTGAGTTTGGATGCATACTCTAGAAAAAATACATTTCCTTGCCATCGAGAAGTATAGTTCTAAATAACAAAAGTACTATCTTTTCGTTCCAATTTTTTTACAGGGGTTAGTGTTATTATTTTTACATTTTCAAAATTCAGAGAACATATTTGTCTTGACTTCTTTTTATTTAACCAATTTTGCTTATTATCGATTTTCTATAGTTTTATTTTGTTTCTCATTTTCTCCCCACCAAATGTAATCATTCTTGAAGCGTGTCACACATTAAGTATAAATATTTTTTCTTTTAATTGAAATTCAAACTTCGATTCGCTACATTGTAAAAAATACAATCTCTTTTGCTAAACTCTATACTCATTCATATTGTTCTACATGTTAATTTCTATTTATTTTATAGATTTTTTTATTTGGTATATAACTTTTTGTTGTTGCATAAATCGAATATCATCTGCGTGCAACTGTAAAGATTAATCCCTCTAATCTTGTGGGATCCAAATGAGTGGCAAACTCTCTCTAAAAGTTTTAATATTGCTCCATGCCCAAACCAAGGATCAAACCCAAAATTTTAGTTAATCTGGAAGAGACTTGCGTCATCCCATCTAAATACTCTTGGATAACTCAGTATATTTTATGGATATACATATGTGTCATTTTTCTCTTTCAGCACAAAAATTAATATAGTAATTAATAAGAACAAAAAATTGAATAGTTAACCTAACCCTCTTAGTAAATTGTTGGGTGTAAATATATTGGGTTGAGTCGGATTTGACCTAACTTGTTACCCAACACGTTGAATATTTATAAGTTGAATTCATCTGTAAACCCAAATCAAACCAACCTGTTTATTAACAAGTTGTTCATAAAATTAAAAATAACTTTTCTATTATTTTCTAAGAAATTCTATACAATTTAGGTTAAATTACACTATTGGTCCCTTAACTAATTTGTTTGTTTCATTTTGGTATTTATTGTTACATTTTAGTCCCTTAACTCTACTTCAGTTTTAATATTGCTCCATGCCCAAACCAAGGATCAAACCCAAAATTTTAGTTAATCTGGAAAAGACTTGCGTCATCCCATCTAAATACTCTTGGATAACTCAGTATATTTTATGGATATACATATGTGTCATTTTTCTCTTTCAGCACAAAAATTAATATAGTAATTAATAAGAACAAAAAATTGAATAGTTAACCTAACCCTCTTAGTAAATTGTTGGGTGTAAATATATTGGGTTGAGTCGGATTTGACCTAACTTGTTACCCAACACGTTGAATATTTATAAGTTGAATTCATCTGTAAACCCAAATCAAACCAACCTGTTTATTAACAAGTTGTTCATAAAATTAAAAATAACTTTTCTATTATTTTCTAAGAAATTCTATACAATTTAGGTTAAATTACACTATTGGTCCCTTAACTAATTTGTTTGTTTCATTTTGGTATTTATTGTTACATTTTAGTCCCTTAACTCTACTTCCGTTAACCAAGTTAGTCCTTTCCGTTAACTTTTTTACTTTAAATGTGTAAAGTGGACCAACATTGTAATATGTTCACCAAACAAACCTATATATTCAACCGCCCCAAAAAAACCTATATATTCAAATGGTAAAAGAAATTTATTAAGACACAAATACTACGTACCTCATTTACTCCTCGCATCGAGTGACAATTGATTGTTAATTATTTATTTGAAATCAAGGTATACTTGATGTCCATGGAAAAATATGTTTACTCTAAATATTGAATAATTTGTGATCGGTGCATTTCCAATGCACCTTCTTTAATCTTATTCTATATCAATAAATCGATTTCCCCCGTTACATTTAGTGTTTTTAACGTGTTTTCTAAGTTTATGATAGTTTTGCTTTTATTTTAGTTTCATTACTCATTTCATGAATAAACAGCAATTTGACCTCTTCTCACTCTGCAGGCCATAACTTGAGCTACGAGTATCGGATTGAGGTCAGTGACCATGCGTTGGAAAGCTATGAGAAAATGCTACAACTTCCGTGTTGAAGCCAAGAGCCAATTCTGAAAGTCCATCGTACTACGATGGGATCTCATCGTGCCACAATGAGAAGGAAGCTTAGCTATTAAGAAAAGAACCAAACTTGACGACCAAGGAAGGCCCATCGTGTCACGATGGGACGTAACTCTTAAGCTAAATAAATTTTACCTTTAAAGAAACTAAGGTTTGTTTTGTAACAAAAAGGTTTTAAGTTTTGATGTTTAAGTTTGTACCTTCATTTTATTTTGGATCTCTCATCAATTGTTTTTCCATAATTTAATCAATATAAAAAAAAAAGTTAGAATGTATAAAATAGGGATAATTATATAATAAAGAAACAAACGTTTGTTGCTTTCAAATGCAACAATGTATTATGTCTCACATGTATTACACATATGCATAATAATAATACTATGAATAATTTCAAATCCAATGACATATATTTGATGTTTTTTAATTTATTCAAAAACTTGAAAGATGATTTTATTATATCCAATGTAACAACAGGTGTAGTCAATATCAATATAATACTTATAACAAATGTACGTGGTTAATACATGTGAGACATAATACTTTGTGGCATTTGAAAGCAACAAATGTTTGTTTCTTTATTATATAATTATCCCTATTTTATACATTCTATCCTTATAGATTTGTAACAATTGTGAATTGTCAGTATTAAAATTTAAAAAATTAAGATGAAGAAATTGATATTTATTGTAAATATTTAGAATATTTTGTACTCATCCTGCATAAGATGCTACTATAACTCCATGGGGAAAGACTTTCTCTCCATTGTTGTCGTTCTTTACTTCAAAATTCAAGTGTTAATGCACCATATATTAGGCTCTTAATATAACTATAAGTTACGAAGAGTGTGTCTTGTTATAAGATTTATGTCACATTGTAAGGATCACACTTTGGAGAACATAATACACACTCTTCTTCTCTCTATTATTGTACATTTTAAAAAATTTCATTCTAAATTGATTAATTTCATAACAAAATCAACTTATGAGTTAAATTTAATTTATTTTACCTTGATTCATTTTATTTTGTTGAGAAATATATCACATCTAACTCTGTTCAATATACTGTCTCAGACTGAGTTTATCTTAAAAACGGCTTGTTGAAGTATGCGAAATCAATACAATTCTTGCATTGAAGCTTCAAAATTCATATGTTGTTCTTTTTACATATTTTTCTCTCTCATTTCTAGTAAAATTTACCAACCATGAATAATCAACCCCCTTGAGTTTGGATTTTTACAATCATTTGAAAAATACTTAAATATATTGCAACCATGCTATTATAAGTTATTAAATCTTATAATATATTGATATTCTATGAAAATGCATATACTATAACACATATAAATAATGGAAGTTTCTAAAATTACTAAACATAATTAATATATACATGTTTGAATAATGGCAGCCATTCCATTCAAGGCTGTATTGTGCAGGTCTCTAAATTCAAAACAAAGCCTTCAAGCTACAGGATTTCAGGATAGCCATCGATAAAGAGCTTCAACCCGGCGCATTTTAGCCACAAACCTTGATGCCCTTGTCTTGCTTTTATATTTCAGTTAATGTACATTTGAGTTTGAATTTTAAGCACATGTGAAAATCATAGTAGCATGTTCTCTTAATAAGACCTCAATTTGAGCCAAATTCTTCATTCCACTTCTCAAGCTCTTCCCATTTACTTTTGTTTAAACTTGGTCTGATCACAGCCATTGCTTTCTTGAAGTCCTCATACCTCAGTCCTCTTACCTGAGAAAACCGAGAAAAAATAATTAACCTTAACAATAGACTAAGGTCTTCGCTTACAAGAATAATAATTATACGTATTGAAAATTAAAGAAATTCTGAAACCAGCATGCCTGATTTGCCTTGACAGTAAGAATGTTAGGACCCAGCTCTCTAATTGGCATCATTGCAGCTTCTTCGCACAACGCTTGCAGATCACTTCCAGAGTATCCTGCAAACCAAGCATAACAAAAGTGATGGTCATATTTGGAGTCCAAATTTTGGAAGAAAAAAAACCAAAGAATATCTCAACACATTAATTTCCTTCCCATCATAACTCAAATCTATACTTACCCTCAGTTTCTTTTACAAGCATCTCTAGATCTCTATCTGTAAAATCAAAAGTTTTAGTTAAAAAAAGAGCACTATGAGTAATTTAATATTACAATAATAAATTTTTTATCTTTAATTTTATGAAGAATGTCAACGTAGAAAGTTAAAAGCATACAAAACAAAGTACAAATTCTCAATTAGTAATTCTTTGCATGTTTCGTTCCTCCGGTAGCCTCAAGAAGACGCATATCAAAAGAAGTATCAAGGGACATAATAGCATGTTGCTTACTAGGTAAGGAGAATGCTTGACCCTTGAGTTTGTGTTTTAGCAGAAGTTTCCGAACATTTTCATTTGGTAAAGGTACGTATATTCTCTTAACCTAGCTCAGTACAACAAGAAGAGAGTAATTAGTAAGGAATCACACCATCGAGAAAAACGATTATAAAATGAAGAATGTTAGCAACACACTCTCTAACATATTAGAACTAGTAAGATCATTTAATTCAAAGTGCTAAAACATTCTCCACTTAAAGTCACAATGGCAACATGACGTTCTGGAATTATATCATATTTTTAATCCGGTGAAGGACAAAGAGGAAATTCTCACCAGTCTCCTGAGAACTGCATCATCCAGTTCCTGTGGCTTATTGGTCGCACCTATATTAAGAAGGATAAGGAAATTTATACAACTTCGATGAGAATAATAGATACATGACCGGAAACTCAATTATATATATATATATTTATATAAAACGGCTTAAGGCATTCTATGAAATTAAAAAAACAAAAACTGACAAGCAAGCAATTTCAGATTTACAATAGCCGCAATTTAGTTTTTCATCCATCAGCATGCAGCGGCCATATTCTTGAGACTAGGAGGCAGATTACGATGGAAACCAGGCCCAAATAGGAGTTAACATTGTTCTGAATACACCACAAAATGCGAGATACAACTGAATTTAAAAGTGGAAACAAGCTAGGATAAAATAATCATTCTGAATGATCTTATAGAGGTTTGACTCCTCTAAAGTGAGTTTTATCTTTTTTAAAGTGCACTCCTATCTTCAGAACAGCGGAATTCTTCTAGAATAGTCCCAATGCCTGTTTAATAATTATAATTGCACTGGACATCTTTAAAAGAAAAATAACATTACATCATTCATACGGAAGTTTTCAGAAAATTCAAGTCATAATGCATATTAAAAAAAAATCATAATGTTTCCATGAGTGTTTCAAATTCCAGCATTCCCAAGAAGAGAAACTGCACTATCCCAAATAGATAAACAAGAGCTCTGCTCATGGTAGATAGGCTGCAACTGTTACAATGAATCTAAACCAAAGCCCTCTTCGTGGTAGACAACATGATGTTCTTCCAATTACAAGCAGATTGGATCTAACGTCTAAACCATGTTTATTTCAGATTTCAGAAAGGGAGTTATTAACATCATATATAATGCTTACCAATTACAATCACGATATCATCAGGATTGGATGTCACCCCATCAAACTGGATAAGGAATTCTGATTTTAATCGTCTGCTGGCCTCATTTTCATTTGTCGTCCTTGTTGACATTATACTATCAATCTGTTGTCAGATAAAAAAGAAAATTAATATCATTTGAATGAAGTGGTGAAACTTTAAACATGAAGCATTCAACTTCAACATTATATTTAATTAATAGTTTAGTAGTTTGACTCCTATTGTCAAAAAAATAAAAACTAGTACAGCTCCAGGAAGATAGCAGAACTTTGGAATGGAGCCATCATACATGACTAGAATTTAGGACAATCAATGATAGCTCTAGTCAAATTATGCTGGTCATTTAGACAGGGTTAGAAACCTGGATAGACTTATTTGCCAAAGAATTAATCTCTGACATTCAAAAAAAGACTCTAGAGTAGCTTACATGCATCAACGTTTATCAAAAGGGATACTTAGCCACCCCATTTTTAAATCTGCAAACTTAATTATTAAGAATAATTGTCCAATAATAAAATAGAGTTGCACTTTGAACTAAGCATTAAACAATAACAAAAATCATTTATGCAAGGTTCCTGTTCAAAGAGTTATTGAAGAATGTCTTCAGAATTTGTTTTGAAATAATCAATCAATTGCTCCTCGTGAAAGATAAAATAGTTGCATTGTCCCTAGTCCCTACAGATATTCTTTCATGACAATGACAATGCATCTTGTTGTCATATTTAGTAGCAGGATAAGGGGGTCGAGGTCAGAGACTATATAGATGAGAGAGATACCTCGTCAATGAAAATTACAGATGGCTGTCTCGATGTAGCTACATTGAATAGTGTCCGTACAAGCTTTTCACCTTCGCCAACCTATCGAGTACAAGTTAACCATGGTGAAACTTCTTAAGTCTTAACAATTACTACCTCTAATCCTAAATCTAAGAAAAAGGAGTCAACAAAAGTTGGTGGATCGGACCAGATACATCAACTTTTGTTGACCCAACTTTTCTTATATATAGGACCGGACGTAGTAACATAAACCCATTAACTTAAGAAATCAAATGAAACTCAGCAAAAACAAGGGTGATAAAGATGTACCCATTTTGACGTCAAGGAAGCTGCTGTGACATTAAAAAATGTTGCTTCTGATTCTGAAGCAACTGCTTTGGCAAGCATGGTCTTACCATTGCCAGGCGGACCAAAGAGAAGCAAACCTAGAATGAAAAGGTTCAGCAGTTTCAAGATTTGGTAATTCCATTCTACAATTTACAGCATTGTCTATTACACAGCCCAAAGTGATGAGGTTCCAAGGCAATACCTCTAGCTGGCCTTCGAAGACCAGTGAACAAGTCTCTTCTCTTAGTTGGCAAAATGACCATCTCCATTAAAGCTTGCTTTGCCTTTTCAAGGCCACCTGCATTTCGATACTAAGAATCAAACAAACGGTAACACATAAAGGTAAAAAAAGCAAATGTGTGTAGATTCTTACCAACATCGTCCCACCGGACAGAAGGACTTCTATCTACAATGGCAGTGTTAATCATTTCAACCAGTTTTGTGTCATAATTTTCACCAGATGTTTGACTAGATTTCGGGTTTTGAACTTTATTCACCTCATTTTTTCTTTGAGGATTCTTTTGTAACACTTTTTTTGTAGTATTTGATAGTTTAGTTGGAACTGCAGCAGTTGGTGCAAGGTTTGAGGTGCTCTGCAAACATTTTTGGAGAAAGGGAAAGGAATATTAAAGTTCATAAAATCAGAACCCAACTCCCAATGTTCAACGAACGAGACAGTAAATATTTAAGTACTATGGTAACAACACCATATGTTTTTAGAAGCACCGACTGCATTGAAGCAAAAATGACGAAAAGAAAAAACTCTGTACTTAGAGTTTAGAGAGATCATAGCATACCTGATTGGCAACTGAGCTACCTGGAACCGTAAAAGAGGAGTAAAAAAATGAAAAAACAATAAGAACCCATGGAAAAGTCATAATGGAAAGGGAAAAGGAGAAAGTTGCTGAAACAGATGCAAACCTGCTCGTCTATTGAGAGCCTGCAATCTCTCGGATACTTGTCCCTGCCATTTTGATATCTTTTGACGATACGATTGTGCCTTTTGTTTCTCACTGCCACAGAATCATAAATTCCAGTAAGCAAACAATAAAATTTAAGATCATAGGAACCATCCTTTGTCATCAAGTTACTAAGGAACAACATAAATGAAGTGAGTAGACTATATCTAAGCAGTTACACAGCCAAAGGCCATCCTTTAAGATTAAATCACTGAATTCTGGTGCAATATGAAAGCAGAAAAGATGCAGCAAAATAAGAATGGGGGATAAAAGATACCAAATATCCCAAATCTGCTATTATCACCGAGACTAACATTGGATGAACTTTTATAAGAGCTTCTCAATTAAAATAAATCTATGGTTCTTCACTTACAAAAATTCTAAACATACAAACGTTTATGGAGAAGATACATGAGAAAGCTTATTGAGATTTTTTTAATACTTCTGTTTCAATAGGTGCTTATTGAGAAGTTTTATCTAAACTGGCTCCAAATCATCAAGAGACAATTATTAAGTTTTAGCAATGTTGTGATTCAACTATTAAGCACAAAATATACATGGATAACATAGCTAGAACCAAACTAAGGATAACCCTATGAGATTAAAGCACTAAACCTTTGCGCAAAACAATCCAAAATCGCAACATTCCCCATTCATCCTAACAAGATTCATAAAACAGCATCGCAACAGTGTTGTAGTGCCCTATGCTATACGCTATATCGTCACTGTAGCTGCTATTTAACAAAAATTGGAGAACCCCATATACCCCTTTTTGTCACCTCCAACTAATACTAATCAATTAAAATCGACTGGAAAAAAAAAATTCCACATAAACACAACCTTCAAATTAAAATTTTTCGTGATCAAATTGAAAAACCATCAATAATATAGCAAACAACGATGATAAAAAACGAACCTTGAAGTGATGAAGGAAGGAACAGGAGTTGAATTAGCTTCGAGAAGGATCCTATGGGCATTCCTGTAGTGAAGAATAGCGTCGTCGATCAATCCCCATTCTTCAGCCCTAACAGCTTTATCGATTTCTTGTGTGGCTAAATCGTAGTAGCCTTTGAGCTTGTAAGCGACGCGTTCGTTGGAAACCGAAGAAGGAGAAGCTTCCATTGATGAAGAAGCATTGAGATTGGTTTGAGAAGAAGAAGAAGAAGAATTTTGATCGATGGATTGTGGAGAGAAGGCAGAGTTAAAGGAATCAATGATTCCCTGCAAGAAACTCATCCCTCACCAAAACAAACGTGATTTTCATCATAAAAAGTGATTATAGGTGCTGCATAAGGACAATTTCCACTTTGTAATTAAACTAATATTTATATTGATTTCATATGAATTAAAATTAAACTAAATTTCATACACAAACAAAGGAGAAGAAGACATTAAAGTTGCAGCAGTGATGTAGAGTAGTACGTACCTGTTTGTTTGGGATTGATTGAAGATTGGTTGAGAAGTTGGTGGTTGTATGTATAATCTAAAAATGTCTCTGATCCGAAGATGAAGATTGTGGAGGTAGGGACATGGAGGAGCACGCCGGCTAGGGTTTCAGCGAGCAAGGAGAAGACAGAATTTTTCTTACGATTGATTTTTTATTGAATGGAGGGCCTAAGCCAAAACAAAGATTAGAGATGGGATTATTCTTGGAACATTAATTTACGATTGATTTTTTATTGAATGGAGTACTGTATTAGCTACTAAGCAATATCATACACATTTTATGCTTTATGTAAAATTTGAAAAAATAACTATTTTTATACATTCCATATTTTTACACATATCGCACATCATACACTTTCGTGTTCTGCAAACGACGAGAGTTTCATTATACTAATTAATTTTGGATGTCTTGCTCGGTTAATCAATATATTATAGTGGCATTACGAATCGATAATATTTGTGATTATAAAATTAATCTTATGTCTTACAATTAAATTTCATAAATGAATTTATTCCACGTCCCTCAAGTAAAAATTTAATGTCTAGCACTTTTTAAATCAAATGATTAATTTCAGAATTTAGTGTAGGAAAAGCATTAAGAACGAGAATAAATCATAAACATGTGAAAATATACTTCATATATAACTGGTCAGATCACATCTTTACATTAAGATCATAAATAATTAACTTAATCCCAACAAAAGTTTGGCTACTCATATTTATGAGCATAACTTACAAATGAAAAATAAAGAGAGGAGATTGCTTTAAGGACTTGAAAGCAAAACTCCAAAGCTTCCCAACAATGGAAAACGAATCATTCAACCTCTCTCTAGTATATTTCATTTCTCTTCGCAAAAATGAATGAAAAATGAGTAAGTTTGAGCCTCTATTTATAGGTGAAGAAAAATATATTATTGCTGGGCTAGCATAGGTTAACTGAGCGAACTAGCTTTCTTTAGTGAAGGGGAAAACCAGCTCACAAGCAACTTGCATCTTTGTCGCCCTTGGTCGCTCGGCGAGGAGTTGTGCTCGGTGAGCAAAGACCATTGATTCCTAAACTTGGTTCGCCTAGTGGTCGCTGGAGCGAAGTTCTAACGAGCATAATTGGATATCTTTTAACTGTGAGAAACTTTATTAAATTGGGGGATTATGGGAATTAGGGTCGAAAGAACGTACAAAGATTCCTTTCCTTTTTTTTTCTTTTTAATTTTTTTCTTTGGTAAAATCTTTAATTTTTGTTTGATATTAGGGAGCCCATAAAAGAATTAAGCTACGATAAATTTAGGGGTCACTATCTCATAACACCAGCTAGCAATAAAAAACTCACTTAAATCAAACAATGCTCATCATAAATCATCAAATTGATCTCATGATGACACCTAAGATTAGCCAACGCATCCATACACTTGTTTAGTTAACGTTAGAATGACACAATTATATTCTTTTATAAGAAAAATTTAGGGTGAGAGGATGGTGCCCCAGTCTAAAGCAAGGAAGACCTTATGGCTCAAAGAGCTCTTTCATAGGTAATTACATTTACCTCCCTCCAAAGACACTAGCAGGGCTCGAACCTGGAATCTCTCGGATTCAAGACTTGTCTTTTTTAAAAATAAGTCAATTGTTTTTACAAAAATAAAAAATTATTTTAAGAAATAAATATAAATATTAATTTTAAATATTGCATAAATGAAATGAATGGGTAAATAATAGGAGAATTACTTTTCGCACCCCCCACGAATCCTCAGGCACCCCATGAAATTACCAAACTACCCTTGCTTGCCTCTTAGAGATCGAGCGTGTAAATTTTGTGACCGTTTGGACAACATAGAGACACAGCCACCCCCATGACCAATTTGAAATTTAACACGTTTGCTATATGGACGGCGAACTAGTATCAAGTGTTCGCTCTCTAGGAAGCGAACGATTGCCTTATATGTATGCATGGACCTTCAGACACAAACAGTATACTCATTCACCAACTTTTTTTCTCTCTTTCAAACCTCTCAAAAAACGGCGATTTTGGGCGAAAATGTGTTAGAAAGTGTCAATCCAAGCATCCAAGTGCAAAACGAACGTCCAAAGGAGTTGAATGCAAATGTAATGTGATTCTAAAACCTTCTCATTTCCATTTTTAAGTAGTTCGTTGTCATCACGTTAAACACCTAAAACTGGTTGTGTTCGCTCTCTAGGGAGCGAGCATGCATGAGGTTGTTCGCTACCTAGGGAGCGAACGTTACTGGAACAGGACATGATCTGTTTTGAAAATTCTAGAAACTGTTTGTTGGTTGGTTGAATTTGTTTTAGCACATAATTAGGAACTATAGAACTGAAACTATTGTATATTTTAACCCGAAATATAGGAAGTACTATGGCCGATTCAAGTGGAGCTAAATATGACGAAAATGTTATGCATAAGGCCGGTATTAGGTTAGGCAAATGTCCTATGATTGAAGAAGAAATTAATGTTGAAGAAAAGTCGGCCGACGAACAACCTCACAATGATGCGGTCCCGCCGGTGGTTGTTGTACCCGCTCCTAATGTCGATTTTCGAATTGAAATTTAAACTTCGATTCGCTACATTGTAAAAAATCCAATCTCTTTTGCTAAACTCTGTACTGATTCATATTGTTCTACATGTTAATTTCTATTTATTTTATAGATTTTTTTGACTTGGTATATAATTTTTTGTTGTTGCATAAATCGAATATCATCTGCATGCAACTGTAAAGATTAATCCCTCTAGTTTTGTGGGATCCAAATGAGTGGCAAACTCTCTATAAAAATTTTAATATTGCTGCATGCCCAAACCAAGGATCAAACCCAAAATTTTAGTTAATCTGGAAGAGACTTGTGTCATCTCATCTAAATACTCTTGGATAACTCATAATATTTTATGGATATACATATGTGCCATTTTTCTCTTTCAGCACAAAAACTAATACAGTAATTAATAAGAACAAAAAATTGAATAGTTAACCCTCTTTGTAAATTGTTGGGTGTAAACATATTGGGTGGGGTCGGATTTGGCCTAACTTGTTACCCAACATGTTCAATATTTATAGAGTTGAATTCATCTCTAAACCAAATCAAACCAACCTGTTTATTAACAAGCTGTTCATAAAATTAAAAATAACTTTTTTATTATTTTCTAAGAAATTCTAATAAATTTATAATACAATTTAGGTGAAATTACACTATTGGTCCCTTAATTAATTTGTTGGTTTCATTTTGGTCCCTTAACTATTTATTGTTACATTTTAGTCCCTTAACTCTACTTCTGTTAACCAATTTAGTCCCTTTCGTTAACTTTTTAACTTTTAATGTGTAAAGTGGACCAACATTGTAATATGTTCACCATAGTCCTTATTAATTTTTTAAATATGAACCATTTGATCATCTTGTAAGAAAAGTAATCATTGGATCTTGCATGTCTATGGCATCTAATAGTGAACCATCATCAACTAATTATTTTTACTTTTCTTCATCTTCTTCGCTCCTTTCTTTCATCTTCATCAAAATCTTCATAGATTTCTTCAAAGAAACCTATATATTCAACCGACTCAAAAAAATAAAAATAAAAACCCAGAATTTGTGTGAAAATCCCCCAATTTCACACACAAAATAGCTTCCTCGTTCCTCCCTTCCTTGGCTAATGGCTACGCACAATGAAGTCTCTGTTATCATCCCATAACAAATCAAAAAGAAAAAAAAAGCTTCTCTTACTTTGCAAAATGATGAATTGCCTTGGTTTAAATGTATTGGAATATTTTATCTTCAGGGGAAACAAAGCTTATACAACACACTCACCACTAATTACTATTAAAATTTGAAAAAGAAAAAATCTGTGAAATAAGCAAAGTTATTTTCATTTTAAGTAAGAGTTGGAATATAAAAAATCTACTCCCTCCGGTCTCATATATAAGAAACAAAACAAAAAAATTTAAAGTCTTAAATATAAGCAAAAGTCTACTTCAATTATTATGTTTTATGACATTATTCCAATTTCAACCAATAAATGCAATGTTTTACATTTTCCAAGAAGGTATAATGTGTTTTTTCTCTTCGGTTAATGTATTTTAACTACTTTCTTAAAGGAAGAGCTTTTTTAAAAAATTTCTTATATACAAGACTAGAGAGAATACTCTCTAGCTCCTTTTATGCAAGCAAAAAAGAAACTCAAATCGCAAGATTTAGGAATTTTGGGTTATCGTGAAGATATGAAATCTGGGTTTGGAAACTCAAGAGTTAGGAATCTGGATTTTTTATGGGTTTGTCTCGTGAAGATGAAGAAAAAGTGAAAATAACTAAGTGATGATGGTTTCACATTAAATATTGTAGATATGCAAAGATCCAATGGTTACGGGTTACGGGTTAACCGGATGAAAAATATTTGATTTTAATGGATAGGAATGGACGGGCTTGGATTCATTTTTTAGATCCAACGAAATCCGAAACCGACCGAGCCCAATCCATATTAATTTCCATTATTATTATTATTTTTTTTTTTTCTACCACATGTATATTTTTCCCGCATAAGAGATAACCATACTGTCATATATATACTTTTTTTTGACAAAAGGAAACTCAATTCATTTCATTAATTAAAAGATGTTCAATACAAGATGGTAGAGAATCAAAAGTATGGTGACTAGCATAAGAAATAGCCGCCCTTGAAAGAGTATGAGCAACCATATTCGCTTGACGCCTGACAAACTTTACCACAAAGTTGGAATTACTAACAATCATGCTTCTAATATTAGAAACAATAGAACCAAATTCACTTACACCTCCCTTATTTGCAAGGATAGCATCAACGAGAGTTTTTGAGTCACTCTCAAATATAACATGATGAACACCTAAACTTTGAACCCAATGCATAGCTTCCCACAAGACTACAACTTCTCCTTCATGAACTTGCATCATGGGCTTTGTCCACATAGTAAACCCCATCACAAAAGCACCATGAGTATCTCTTAACACACAACCACCACCTGTAAGTCTATATTGTTGATGAAAACTTGCATCTACATTACACTTAATCCACCCTTGGGGAGGGAGACTCCAAACTAAGCTTCCCAATAAATTTGCATTACTAGGACCCGTAACATGGATGTTGTATCCATCTTGAGCAGAACCTTGGGCCACTCTCCATTCTTCCAACGTGACTCTTGCCAATGATAAAATATGGGCTGCAGAATTTTTTTTATCATTCCATATCCAATCATTTCTATTAAGCCATAAGCTCCATATAATCATAATAACCAAGCTACTTGTCATCTCATTCTCAGTAGACAAAATTTGCATGATCACATAGGAAGGAGATAAAGACAAAGCAAGCTTGCTATCAATTATGTTCTTTAAACCAGCTAGAGTCCAAACTGCCATACTCAACTGACATTTGAATAAAAGATGTAAATCATCCTCCTCGTCACCATCACAAAGAGGACAGCTAGAGGAACAATTAACACCCCTCCCTTGTAGTCTCTTACGCGTAGGAAGACATTCACGGCAAATTCTCCAAATTAAATTACGGACTTTAGGTGGGACTTTCATGCTCCACATCCTCTTCCACTCTCCCGAAACATAATGGTGAGAGTTATGCAAGATTTTTTCCATGCAAAGTTTATAACCAGACTTCACAGTGTACATACCTCCCTTATCATTATGCCAAATTAAGCTATCAACAGTGACTGAAGAGTGCAAAGGTACCTGGGTTATGAGATCAACAATATGTGGAGGAAAAATATTCTTAAGTAGGCTGAAATTCCACATTTTGCTCCCTTCTACCATTAAATTACTGACTCGCATGTCATGTGTTGCAGCAGATTGAGGCGACTGCACCCATGTCGAATCACCATGTCGAAGCCACAGGTCATGCATAACTCGAACACAAGAACCATCACCAATCTTCCACCTACACCCTTGAATGAGAATGGATCGCGAGGACCAAATGCTACGCCAGGCATAACTCGGATTATGACCAAGTTTTGATTCAAGAAAAGACTCATTTGGGAAATATTTGGCTTTGAAAATTTTGGAGGCCATAGAATCGGGGTTATGAATAAAGCTCCATCCTTGCTTAGCTAACATAGACAAATTAAAGGCTTTAAGATTTCGAAATCCCATTCCCCCTTGTGATTTAGGACAAGCAAGACGTTCCCATGAAAGCCACCTAATACCTTTCTTTTGACTTCCTCCACCCCACCAAAACGCATTCATCATTCTTTCTATCTCGTCAATAATTGCTTGAGGAATAAGATAGATACTCATGATATATGAGGGGATAGCTTGGATCACCGATTTAATCATAACTTCTTTACCCGCTCTATATAGAGCTCGACCACTCCAGGAATTTATCTTCTTCCACACTCTATCCTTGATAAAAGAAAATGTTGCCTTTTTACTTCTACCCACCATAGAAGGTAAGCCTAAGTATTTTCCAGTACCTAAAGCATGTCTCACTCCAAGGATGCGAGCAAGATCCTCTTGTCCAGCCTGACTAATATTTCTGCTGATAAACACTTCAGATTTCTGGAGATTGATCTCTTGTCCCGAGGCCTCCTCATATGTCTTAAGAATTTTTAGCAATTGATTAGATTCCGCGATATTCGCCCTGCAAAATAAGAAACAATCATCGGCAAACAATAGGTGAGAAACCACTGGGGCTCCTCGACAAATTTTAACACCGTGCATGTCACCCTGTGCCACTGAGCGATGAATAAGTGCAGAAAGACCTTGAGCCACTAAAATGAAAAGATACGGTGAGAGGGGATCTCCTTGTCTAAGGCCTCTTCCCGGATAAATCGTACCAACTCTATCAAAATTCACCAAAACTGAGTCATTTACTGAACTCACACAAAGCATCATCCATTGGACCCACTTGGCATCAAAACCAAGTTGGACCAACATCCCTTTCATGAAACCCCAATCCACTCTATCATACGCTTTACTAATATCAATTTTGAGTGCCAAATCTCCTTTCCTTCCTCTAGTTTTCCTCTTCATAGCATGTATGATTTCAGTAGCCACAAGAGCATTGTCAAGGATGGACCGACCTTCCACAAAAGCTGATTGCTCCTCAGAGATACATTTAGATAGACATTTCTACTTTCATATTAAGACATAGAAATGTAATATATATGTCTGATCTTACATGGGTGATCGAACGATGTATTTAGATTATAAGTCAACTTAATTACATGTATGAATCATGAATGATATATGTATTTAGGCTTTTTTAAGCAACTTAGTCTTGTATATTATGGCAAGTAAATATCCCTAATTTGTTTATTTACTTGAAGTTTTATGCCGAGATTTTTTTTATTATTAAAAAATTGAAAAAATTTGTTGGATATAAAAAATCTATGTTGGCTCAAACCGAACGAACCCAACCGCTTCATCCGATTAAACCGTATAACCGAAATCCGATCAAACCGTTAGCATAATCGAGTGAAATTGGGCCTTGGTTTCTCACCCACGGATTGAATCGGATTTGACATTTTGGACCCGAACCCACTCATAACCGACCGATGTCCACCCCTACAATTTAACATAATTGTAAGAGAATTCTAGCAAATTCATTTAACTTCAAATAAAAAATCAATCCATATTTATAACATTGATGAAGTTGGAAGTGAGAAATTAAGAATGACGGTAGAATGACAATAATTACCGAGGGATTTATGAGAAATTGTAAGGTTTAAATGATTAAGAAATTATGAAAATTTGATAAATCAGTGATAGTAACAACAGAGAGACATTTCAGTCCTATACAAAATGAACGCGTACGGATAAATGGATAATTGATTGGTTAAATTGGTAGCGGATCCGCGGATCTATCCACACCCATTAACACCGCTATATATTGCCATGCTATTTTCAATTTTTAGTTTTTGAAATTCCAGTTTTCATTTTTCACCCTGACACATCCCACAAGGTCTCAAATACTCTCTCTCTCTCTCCGATTTGTTTTTCTTCTTTCTTCTCTTCAATGACACCGAACGAACAATCCCAAATCAATACCAAAACCCTAATTTCGCCTCCAAAAAACACAACCGACAGAGCAAGAGCTTCCGACGACGACTTCGGCCGAGCAACGGCAAAAATCGCGGTGGCACAGCTATGCGAAGCCACAGGTTTTAACGCCGTTAAAGATTCCGCTCTTGAATCCTTCTCCGACATCGTAATCCGTTACCTAATCGACTTCAGCAAAACAGCGAAATTCTACTCCAACCTCGCAGGTAGATCAGAATGCAGTTTATTCGATTTGATTCGAGCTTGGGAAGATTTAGAAGCACCTCGAGGGTTTTCAAATGGTATGAAAGAAATTATGAATTACGCTGAATCTATGCCTGAAATTCCTTTTGCTCAACCGATTCCTCAATTTCCGGTGATTCGTGAACGAAGAATCATTCCGAGTTTTGTACAAATGGGTGAAACTCCACCGTCGAAGCATATTCCACCATGGTTACCAGCATTACCTGATCCTCATACTTATATTCATACACCTGTGTGGGATGAAAGAGTCTCTGATCCTCGTCAGGATAAAGTTGAACAAGCTAGACAGCGTAGAAAGGCTGAGAGATCATTGTTGAATTTGCAGAAGCGTTTGTTGCTTAGTAATAGTAACAGTAACCGGAATCGAAACGAATCCACAGAAACAACAACAAGAACAAGAAGTGATCCTGATGAAGATACGAATGTAGATGTTGCTCCGGTTGTTTTGCCAACTAAGCTACCGATTATTGATGGAGACCGTGTTTCGGTGTTGGAGGCATTTGCTCCTGCAATTGAGATGCTAGGGGGTGGTGGTGTTTTGTGTGATGATGATGAGATTGAAGGGGGAAAGACGGTTATTCCCGCTGCTACTTCGAGGCCTACTGTGCATTTTAAGTTTAGAACTGGGAAGAAGTTCATTGGGGAGTCTTTGGATGATAGAAATAAGAAGAAGGGTGCTTTGCACGCGATATCTTTGGTTGGTAGAGAAGATGAAAGAGATGATAAGAAAAGGAGGGCTGAATATATTCTCAGGCAGTCTATGGAGAATCCACAAGAACTCACTCTCTTATAGGTTCTGAGTCTGAAGTTGAGGGCTTGCCGATTTTCTGGTGAGGATTTTGTCACTTTACATGTAAAATTCACCCTTACCATGTTTTAGAGCTGTTAATTTTGTTTCCATTTTTGCTGGTATAGCTCTAGTTGGTTTGGTGGCGTACATATTTTTATACATGGAGGTCTTTGATTATTGTAATATCGGAGAGTTAACAGTTTGATAGCATTGTGTTATTGGTCACTTTGAACTCACATATAAACCAGCCCTGGTTTTCGGCATAAGCCTCAATGCCATATTTATATGACGGGTTTCTGGCTGGCAGCCATAATTCACCAGTTTTCGGAGTCTATGCTGTTGCGGCTGGATCAGCCACATTTGTCTTCAGTTTCCATGATCATGACGTGATTGCATCCACGACTGTGACAACTATTTAAAACCTTGCTTCTATGCTTGGTATATCATGGTCAAGTTCTGTTGCTTGTCAAGTCTGTCTTGGGCTTTTCATGGGAAAAAGGGTTGGAATAGTAGAGTAATGGAAATAGAGCAGATTTGGAAGTTAAGAGGGAATGAAAGGGAGGTCGAATTACTTCAAGGAAAATTGATTTTAGAAAATTAATTGCGGAAAATATTGTTTTATGTTTTGAGTTATTAGATTTGTTATTTGGATGAGCTGTGAAACAAGTGAGCAGCTAGAGTGTAAAATTTATTGTGGGGTCCATAAGAATTACTAGGACGAAATACTGATCCTACTGATTTTACATCTTCAGTGATTCTACTCTTATCCACCATTACTAGGTTGAAATCACCGATCCCTTTGATTTTACG
This sequence comes from Trifolium repens, assembly GCA_030408175.1. Lineage (NCBI taxonomy): Eukaryota > Viridiplantae > Streptophyta > Magnoliopsida > Fabales > Fabaceae > Trifolium > Trifolium repens. Next base: position 59,789,249 of record CP125837.1, on the reverse strand, counting down.
ATTTTCCTGTGATTCTAGTTTGATTCACCAGATTGCAATCGCAGGTATGCATGGGATAAGAAGCTAGGGTGAAATTTGTAGGATTGTGCATAATTAAACATGTAATTTTAACTACATTGATTGTAACAATCTACCCATGTGACAAAGGTTTTGGAAGGAGAAAGCATTCTTGCAATGTCTGTAGATTTTCATTTCTGTTTTATGATAGATTTCTTATTTGTTCTTGTAGCCTCTTACCTGATATCTTCTTCATATAAGCATTAGTCTTCCTTCTCTTCTTTAGTGGAAAGAGGATTTTAGCTGTTTTTCTTCAATAAAAGTGTAGTATTTTTGGGGTTGTGTCATTTTTTCCGTCCTTCCTTCTCTTCTTAAAACTAAATTCTCTGTAGAGATTTATGCTTCTACAAACATTAGTCTGTGATTCTTTCCCGATCAGCTGAAGTAATGATGAAACCAAAACTGTTAGTTGGCATGGATTAGAGCTAAAATTTGAACACAGAAATAACCAATGACCAACAGATCCCACTCGCTGCTTGCGCAGTATTATCTATACCTACGCATATCTCTGAGCATATTTCCAGCTGGTCCAAATTTTTTATCTTTTCTTTTTCTCTTTGAAGTTAACTACACTGTGAGTTCCATCTAAATAATACACTTCCTTCCATCAGTTTTGCATTTGTTTTTAACTGGTTGTGGGATTCAATTATCTTACCTACAATGCATAAAATTATATGCTGCTAATTATTTATGATGACTCCCCAAACTTAGACCATAGAGTTTTATATCTGTCAAAGCTTCGTTCTTGTCCAAGTAACTATTTGAAGATATTGCATGTGATTTATGTTTATGACGTGATCCAGGTCTGGTCGGCCCGCTCCTAATTTACCAGCTCAGTTCTATCATAAGCTAAAGGTTTGGATCAGAAGAAAGAAAGAAGGGAAGTTTGCCATAGCCGAAAGGTCAAACTCTCGCTGGAGTAACATTTTAAGACTAAAAAAAATTCTCAATTTTTTGACCTTGAAAACATTAAGAATTCTGAAACTTTAGCTGCTGCTGAAGGGCACCATAAAAAAATCAAAGTTCAGAGTATGGGTGATGAGCAAGAAGAGTGCAACTTGTATTGAATTTACAAGTTTGCAAGAAAAACTCTCACTCACAGTGGTGCCATCCCATTAGACACTAGTCCAGATTCTGATAACTTTCTTCTGTGGCATCTCAACTCATGGATAACTTTGCTATAGACTCTTGGATAACTCATGCAGTTGCGTCTATGCGTGTGGTAATTTTGGATCCACAAGTATTTGATTTCATAGATCCAAGATTACCACACCAAGAATGTTGACATAGGCGCAACTACATGGCTTGACTGCCCCCTATGAGGTGAAGATAATTTGAAAAAATGTTTGCCAGAGTTAAGCGGTCCACTTACCAAACTATTATTAGTATTACAACACTATCATAGGAAAATGGAATGTGGGAGATCAATGGAATTGGTCGCGGAATACCTGATGCCATTTTTTTTGTTTTTGAAATCGGTCTTTTATAATCGTCATCTTCTGTATGTAATTGATTTATTGATAAAATAATGTACTAGGTTTTCATAAAACTCATGGATGATGGATCATGGTCATTTAAACTACCAAACCTCTCATTGAAGCAATAAAGTTTACACTACTCTTGTTGTTTTTAGTTAACTAACCGAATTAAGAAAAAACCAACGGTTCAGATTTATCATTTCAATTAAAAATTAAGAAAATGAAAAGTGTGTTATTCATCCCGTCTCTTTGCATTCTAACCTTCATCTTTGATCAATGTGTGATATTCTGATTCCTCATTACTAATGGAATCGAAATCTTTATCTAGTGACTCTTTCATGCTCGAGGTCCCACACCGATCATCGTCGACCGTTGTCGGTTATCGTTGGTTATGCCATTTGCCCGTTGTTGTCAACTACTACTTTGTAACTTACCACACCTTGTTGTATCATGGCCAACATATTTTGAAAATCGAACTTTTTACAGTGTTTCTTGAACCTTTTAAGAGTTTAAATTAGTATGCATTTCACTGTAAAAAGAAGTTTATAAATACATTCAATCATAATTTATCACTTAGATATTTTATGAAGTAACATATTGATAAAAAAATCTACTAAAGAGACATAAATAATGAAATATAATTGGATGCATACACGTGCAAACCTTTTTTTATAATGAATATTGGATTTCAACCGTCTCACTACATAATTTTGTCAAAAAAACCCGTCTCACTACATAATAGGATTATATATGTTAAGTTAAAATGTGTATTCATCTAAAAAGTCTCACATTGAATTGTTAAAAGAAAAAGATAATAACATAAAAAATTATATTGAATTTTGTTCACCACAACTAAAGACAAGCTACATATATTTTGGGGCATGTGCCTACACAATTTTTTTCGAAATTTGTATACTATATGGCATTAGGAAATCCAATTCCTACTGCCAATACCCTATCCAAGATGCAGAGTATGTGAAATGTGCCATGCATACTAGTTCAACTTATTACTACCGCCTATATAACTAACATATAAAATTCTAAAAGATTAAAATTTAAATAGTTATACTTACTACTATCTTTTGGTATCGTTACTTACTAGTTACTAGTATCTTTGGAGCACTAGTTAAAAAACTAAAAAAAGTAAAAAATAATTATATTAAAAACAATACTTTTTATATTTTTAAGAATTTAACTACAAAAATTGAAAATATAAGCATCAACTCTTTCGGTCTCACATATATAACCAATTTTTTCACTTAGGTTCATTCAATACATAATGTATCTAGTCTATATAATATCATATTGGAGGAAATATTATTATTTATTTTTTTTGCTTTCGCACCGGTTCCGACCCACCAAAGGTGGGCGACTAATCCGGCTAGTGCGTAGAGGCATGCGCACTGGCCAAGCGTTGTTCCCCCTGGGAATCGAACCCGGTATTCCCCGGATACGTCCTTGGAAGGAGCTCCTTGCCACTTGAGCCCAATCAACTTGGTTATATTGGAGGAAATATTCTTTAAATTAAAAGAAATTGTTACCATTAAGTTGTTCTATTCCAACTTCTTTTTCCCATATATAACACATTAAAAACTGCCATATATATAATCTTCATTTTATCTCAAAAGAGGAGTAAACGTGTTTAAGTGTCACATTATTGTTATGGATTTTTTTTATGTTTAACTCTATTGCTTCCACAATCTAAAATTTCTGGCTACGTTACTTACCACAAAAACTTCAATCTTTTAGATGTATTAGAGTTTGAGTTGTTGTGACTTGTGAGTCTTGAGATGAGAGTTTGTAGTTTTTTGTCCAAAAATTATAATTGATAGTTTGCAATTTTGATTTTTGTAAAAAATTACAATTGTGTGACAATTTGAGAGATTGTAATTTTGCCTCGTAAAAATTGCAGATTTAACAAAAATTTATTGTAATTAATATAGTACTAAATTATTATTGTAAGTTAATTTTTTTAGTTTTATTTATTGTGTGGTGATTTATTCTGATTGTTTTTCTAACAAGTGATATTAGAGCAAATTTTCCGACCAAGGAAGGAAGAGAAGTTGTGATGCGCGATTATTTGATGAAAAGTGAGGTATCATCTTATTTGTGTTTGAAGTTCCCTTTCTTTGACGGGATGAACTTCTCCTTATGGCAATGCACAATCCAAGACTATTTGGTCCAACAAGATCTTGATTGTGCTATAACAAAAAAAAAAACTAAGATGAACGATTCATCGTAGAGTACCACTAAAAAAGGTAATGAGCACAATTTGTTTGGCAAGGTATTGAAAGAAATTTGTTAGAGCTAGTCCATGTTTGCATCAACAACATTAACCAACCGATTGTCGATGAAAATTAATTTGTACTCGCTGAAGATGGAAGATAGAGATAACTTATTTAACCATATTAATAAATTTAATGAATTGACATTTAGACTTATGAATACATAGGACAACATCAAAGATGAAGAACAAACATTACTTTTGTTGGCTTCACTGCTAGATGAAATACCCATAAAATAGTACATATTACAACTAGATGAATCGGTGAAATCATTGAAAAAAAAGTCAACAAATAATGAGTGTTGAAGACGTACAATAAAATACTAGTAACAAAAAGTTGGCAACGTAACGAAAGAATTGTCGTGATCAATATAGTAAAAGAGTTTAACCAAGAGATATGAATAATTTCAGGTGTCATTATTGTGGAGGAGAGTATTGTCACTTACAAGTTAAATGTCCAAAAGTTATAGAAAATTTATGAAGCCTAAAGGAGAAAACAAAAAAGTTGAAGAGTGCTTCTTCTGCAAATTTGTTGGTTATGAATTATGAAGGTGATATTCTCCTTTATGAGGGTGAAGTTGATAAGAAAGTGAAGAGATGTAATACTTTGGATGAGGAAAGAATATGCCGTGTCAAAGTGAATATTTTTTCAAGAAGTCCCACCTCGAATAGATGAAAAATAAGATAGAATGTTATTATAAATGTAGAGCGTTACATTAATTTTCTTCATCATAACAACTTTAATCTTCTGGGTGTACCAAGACTTTGGTAGTTGTGAGTCTTGTGAAGGAAATTTGTAATTTTTCCATCCAAAATTATAGTTGAGAGTTTGCAATTTTGATCTTATAAAAAGTTGCAATATTGTGAGAGTTTGGGAGATTGCAACGCCAACTTCTTCATGTAAAAATTACATATTTAGTAATAAATTATCACAAGTTTAGTATTAAATTATTATTACGAGTTTATTTTATTTAGTTTTATTTATTATGTGAAAATTCTATTTATTTTTTAATTGTGTGAGGATTTTGTCTAATTGTTTTCGCAACAAAATAATAATAAAAAGACAAAATTACACTGCAGGTCTTTTATCTTATTTTTTTGTAACACTTTAGTTCTTTATCTTTTATTTGTAATACTTTAGCTCGTTATCTAACATTCTGGTTCTTTATCTTTTATTTATAATACTTTGATCTTTTAAAGAATATGAAGATATGAAAGAATTGATGAAGATAATGAACATATTCATCAAAATTATGAATTTTATTTAATTTTAATTAAAATGTATCTTAAAAATAAAATTCAATATTTTTTAATAAAAAAAAAAGTTTATATGTGAATGTTATAAAAGGTAAAGGATCAAAGTGTTACAAATAAAAGATAAAAGACCAAAAATGTTACAGATGAATAAGATAAAAGACCAAAATATTACAAATAAAAAAGATAAATGATCAAAATTGTTACAAAAAATAAGATAAATGACATGAAATGTAATTTTGTGTAATAAAAAATAAAGAAAGTGCAAAACTTTTTTGACTGTGATATTGTAATGCTTATCAAATTCAAATGTCCACCTGTTATCAAATAAAATTTTGTGGATAAATTATGAATCTTGTATCACACACAGCCAGGGGTAACATGTTATTATAATATCTGAGCATACTTTAATTTTGACAAGGCAGTGAGTGTTGTCTCTATATGAGATTAGTTTAACTTTTAGGATGTAATGACAGATTCCCCATTCCACTATACTCCGCCCTCTCCATTATTCTACAAAAATATAAATAATCAAAAAGTTGTGTTTGTTGTATAAAATATAAGCAAATGTTTTTCCACCAAAATAAATAATATAAAAACAAATGTTAATTGATTTTACTTTACTTAATGTTATTAATTTTTAAATCATCTTTCAACAAATTTAGAATTTATTTTCATATAGCTCTTTTATACTCACGCAGATCAATTTTAATACAATTTTATATATTTTGATAAACTTAAATGCAATTAACTTCTTAGTTACTTTTCTTAAAAGGACTCAACTATTTTTGTTGCTTATATAAGAGAGATGAGATTAGAAGGGTAAATAAATGAATAAACTATAGTATGATGTTATCAATTTATTTTGAATAGCACATTATTGTCAGATAAGTATCGGTATTATAATTTTTTGGCTTAAATGCAGTTTTACCCCTCCTATTTTGAATGATTCAGAATTTTACCCCCCTATTTTAAAATCCGAAATTTTACCCCCCCTATTTTACAACACAAGATTGAAGAAAGAATATGGAAATATGTCTTTCTAAATCTTAATATGGAAGATGAAGGAATGAAACATAATCTTACACCAAAGTTTAATTCACACATGATAGCGAAATTTTACATAAAATAGCATACCACAAGCAAAAACACAAGGAACATTAGTCGCAAATTGAAAAAAGAAACAGCTTTCAAAATCAAAAGTAAACTCACAAATTAGAGAAAGAAATACCTAATTTACAAAATCAAAAGTAAACTCACAAATGCTGCAACATATTTACATACATATAAAATTATATTTAGGCATCAATTATGGACAATAAAAGGTAAGGAAATTACACTAAACATATTTTTTGAACACTGCTAAATTTTATATATATGAAAAAAGGAAAAGCACTATCAATTTTATATATATGCGACAGTAGCAGCATATCATATCCTAAACAAAAATAGGCTGCAAAAGTACTATCACAGCGACAATAGAAGTTGCAAAGTTTGATGTTATTATTGTAAAAAAATTGTTATTTGATTGGTGAAGAAAAATACTGCATCAAAACTTGGTATCCCCTTTATAGGTATAGATTCACACTCTAGACTTGTCATGAAAATTAGAGAAAGAAATACCTAACATTAGTCATTGAACTTGAACCATGAATGAGGGTCTTGTTATTCTCCATTTTAATATTGTGACTGGAATCGACGAAGGAAAGCGGCTGGTGACGGGAATCGACGATTCTGCAACCTTATGTTTTCTATATTTTCTAAATTCTGCAACCCTTATGTTTCAACTTGCAACCTTTAGGTTTCCCACCATAGTGTGAACGTGTTTCAACCCTTATGTTTTTCACTCTTTTCCTTTTAAGATTTTAATTTAATTCTATTTAATAGTAAATAACTAATGACATGGATAATGTAAAAAACACATAAGCACTGCCACATAAGCAAAAATTGGTCAAATATTATAGGGGGGCAAAATCCAAAGAATTATAAAACAGGGGGGGTAAAATTCCGGATTTTAAAATAGGGGGGGTAAAATTCCGAATCATTCAAAATGGGGGGGTAAAACTGCATTTAAGCCTTCTTATGTAAATGTATTTATATCATTGATCAGAGTTTAATACAATATAGTATATCAACCAAAATTTGGAAACTAATTAAATATGTGACTGTTTTAGCTAAATTATTAACAGCTCGATTGTCGTTTAACAAACTCAACACAAGAGTTACTATAAAATAGGAAAGATAAGTATTAGGATTAATGTCATTTAATAAAGTTGTTAAATTCTCAAGTTTAACTCTTGTATACTCTTTTATTTTTATAATTTTTTTGCAGATTTTAATAAACTTTGATAAAATTATAAACTCTCAATTTTACAAGTAGTTTACAAGTTTACAATTCTATAAACAAGTGTTGTCATTGTCATAGGTTCAAGTGATGAAAAAAGTTAATGCATGAAGTTAATTAAATTGTATGAATTCTTCTAATAATTAAATAACTTATATATGACAATAATTCAAACATTTCATCTCCATAATAGTAATGTATGAATATATTTGTTAATAGATAAATATTTACTAGAGAATAATATTGAGCAATAGTTTATAAAAAAAAAAATTCAAATCAAGATAAAATTAAAGAGTCCAATTCATTGTCTATAAATTTGATTTATAAATTCTTACACATTTACAAATCAAATTTACGAGTCCAATTAAACTCTACAAATTTATCTAAACTCACAAGCAATTATCATTTACGTACTTTTCCTTGCCTCTATTTTGCTGTTGATAGATGATACATTGTCAAATGAGACAGATATATTTATTTTAGAGACAGATATTTTTATTTAGAGATAAATTTTATCCGTTTCTAATAGTTCAGAGATGAGGAAATTATCGACATAATCAAATCCGTCTCTAACCTGTTTAGTGACTAAATATTTGCATTTTAGAGACAGATTTTATCCGTCGGTATTTAAGATTTTTCTAGTAGTGTAAGTCCGGCCTTTTGAAAATCTAATATAGGCTATTAGTCTGTTTAAAAGTCTAGCTATTTCACATTAACATATTTAAATAAATAATTATATTTATTTTTAAATATATTAATGAACTAATAAATCAATAATATTAAACTTCCTTTTATATGACATCATATTTCAATTCTAGTTAATAATCATACATTTATATATGTTAAAAATTAATGTAGATTAATAAACTTAAACTATTGAAAATGTTAATAGATTGATAATTTAATCAAAGTGTAAATTTTATTATATAATAATAATATAGTAAAAATATTTTTGAAGAAGTTAAATTAGCCCACTCAAAATTGATACCAGAGAGTATATATCGAATTTGAGACCTTAAGAGGAGCACACTCCAAGGTCCCAAGCCAATACAACCAGACCAACCCAAGTGGGTTAATATAGTAAAAATATTATTTTTTTAATGGTTTGGAGCCTGACATTTTTAGCTAAATAGACTTATAAAAAAAAATTTGTCTACTCTATTTTAAAAAAATAGGTTGTTCTGACTTGAACCTATGTAGGGTAGGCCGTAAGACTTTGTAGGCCTGCTTAACCTAATAAGGGATAAGCTTCATGCTTAAATAGAACTCTCTTAATCATGGAATCACTAGCAAATTATATATATATATATGGACTAAACTTATGTACAGTGCTTTAGACACAGTTCTTACTGTGCTAGATATAAGGAGGTGGTTATTTTTATTAAAAAAACAATTTCCTTTTATTTTTTTAAATTAAAAAATATAAATAACTAATTTTTTGTGAGAGGCAAAGTAAAAACTGCACCTAAAAAAAAGTATATAAGTTTTGTCCTATATATATTTCCTTTTGAAGCAAATTAGTACAGCACTAAGCATGTAAAATAACCAAGAGTGAAAAAGACGGATGGAAGACACTCAAATCCATTGAAAACAACACAATTTTCACATAGTTTACAATTTCCTTTTGAGAGTGGATGACTTTTATCTTTAAAGAGAAGTTTATAATTCGTTTGGTTTGATAGAAAGAAAGTGATTAGGATTAGTCTAAATTTATTCACCGGTTTTTGTAAAAAAAAATTCCTTCCACTTTCTTCCATTAAATCAAATGGACCCTTAATGTTTGTTTAGTATATGCAGATAGAATAAAATTATTATATTTCATTTAATTTTTTTTGACAAATTCATTTAAATTTCTTGTTTAGTGCATTAATAAGAAAGAATAAATTAAACTTATTAGTACTAATTTTATTATAATAACTTTTTGTTATTTTCATTATTATTTTAAGGCGACCTAATAGAATTTCATAAACTATTTCATGAAACTGTTTCATTTAATATCTATTCACATCACTTTTTCAAAACATGTTAAAATAAGTGTTTATTATGTTATTATTTTATTCTGCGCATCAAACGGATTATTAATTTTTTTTAGGGTTTTTCAAGATATGGAATAATGCATATGTATTAATTAAAAAAACTGTGAAATATAAATAGTATATCATTGTATACATGGACCGAGTTAAAAGGGAGACCAATAGAGGTCACGGTTTTGTTCAAAAAAAAAATATAGATGCCACGGTCCCTACTAATTTTGTTTTATACTAGTATGATATTATATTATTGATTTAAAACTTTTGATCTCCCGATTTTATTAAACTCACGAGAATGGTTCCCCTTTTTTATTCAATTTTTTGGGTTTTATGTATATATTTGTTGTAAATTTGATCTTAGCAAATGTTTTTTCCATAAAAATGATACTTTTTGTACAAAAAAAAGATTTATTGTCCCAATATTAAATTTAGTGATAAATATCTCTTCTTGAGATTAAAATTAACTTCTTCTTTCTTTTTTTTTTTTTTTGCAAAAGTTGCAATTTTTATGTCAAACTACAAGAGCCGAGACTAAAATTAATTAAAGAGTCCAAAAAGTTTATCTTAATATTACGAATGTAGCTTCATAATATTAACTTATATTTATCTCACAATTTGTTGTGTATATTATGCTTTTAAAATTTAGTTTATTATTTATTAAATTATACTTTTAAATTTGACCCCTAAAATTTAATTTTTAACTCCATCACTGACCGTACATGTATATAATTATTTTTTTTTTTTGACAAAACATGTATATATATTAAAATCTTAAATTTAATAAAAGATCATGCATGCCACCTTTTTTCAGTAGTCAATATTGCATGCCCATGAATCATGAAGCATGCACTCTTAAAAAAATCAATACCAAAGACGGGGGAAATGTTAGTTGAATTCAAAATGAATAATATAAATAAAGAAAATGCTAAAGAGTGTTTTTAATAAAGAGTGTTTCCAAGACGGTCGTTAAAAAATTTGTAAATTTTTATGAAAATTTGCAAATTGTGAATGTATTGAAAAATAAAATATTTAACTTTTTAAATATATATAACTTCTTTAATTGTTTGGAGGTACTCACTCCGTCCCAAAATATAAGTAAAAATGGGTCAATAAAAATTAATGTATTTGGACTAAATTTTGCACCAAATACATTAACTTTTGTTGACCATTTTTTACTTATATTTTGGAACGGAAGGAGTACTCATTAACAAGACCAGATAAATAATATTCAAACACGAATTGGTTTGTTATAAAGTAGACATGAAAGTGTTTGTTTTTCACACAAACACTTAAAAAATGTTTCATGAATTCAAGAATGAATGAAGACGCAAGAAAGGGAATGTTCACTTGTGTACTATAAAAAAAAATATGTTGACGAGCCATCAGGTGTTGAATTGAATGAGCAATTGGTCTTAGGTAACGGATGAGGTCACTTTTTCTTATAGGATATTGTCTCTGTCGTCCAACGTTGATGTTCCAATTCCTTTTTGAACCTTGAATTTCAAATCAGGAACATTCGTAGTAACTTACTAGTAAGTACAACCAGGACATTCATTACCAATAAGGCAATAACATGTGAAGTGAAAATTTGAGGCATACAAAATATATACTGGTAAAAATACTTGTTTATTAGAATTTACATAAAATAAATAATAATGAATAAATTCAAGTGATAAATAAATAAAAAAGTCACATAAAACAAATACTATTAGTACAGGTAAAACCATTTGCACTTTTCATAATTTTTTTTTAAAAAAAATCATTTGCATTTAGATAGCATTATTGTAAAGTTTATTGGTAGCCACATCACACGATGAAGATGCTTCAACTTTATCTGCTTATTTGTTTCTTTTTGGTTGGGTGCTTTCACTTGTGTCGATTATGGATTGATAGAGGCATGCAAAATAGTACTAGTATTGCCACTATTTATTTATTTTTTAACTGATGAAGATTCTTTGATTATGAATTATTAAAAATGTCCATTTATATATTACGAATTATTTTGCTATAAGTTGGTATTCTTCATGCATTACAATGAATACTTTTATCAATTTTATAACATTTAAATAAACGGCAAAGTCTCTTTAAAAATTCTAACACTACTATATCACTGCAAAAAATACCCTCTTTGTCCATGGTCAAAATTGTAGCTAAAAGTATCATAGACTGTGACTAATAAATTTTACCACATTAATTTTGAGGGTGTGGCTTATCATGGCCTCACAAAATTTAGCCACGGTTAAATTTGATTTCTGTCATAATAATACAAAATGTTGGTAACAATTTTACAACCCTAGTTATCTATCAATTAGTCACGGTCTAACCGTGGCAAAACAGCAAGAGAACTAAGAAATTTAATTTGGTTATGGTTGTAATAGTGGCTACGCATTAAACATTATCACCCTTATAACCATGGCAAATTTTTTTATTTTATTTTTAAGTTGCACTGCTTTTATGCTGTCTTTTGGTATTTCTTTTCTTAAATTATACTTATATGTCTAAATTTACTGAATATAGAAGAGAAGTGAAAGTGTTTGTTTATCAAAATAAAAATTATTTTAAAAATTAGTTATAATAAAAAGCAACTTTTTAGTGAAGTTACTCAGATCAGTTTTTCATTTAAAAATTTATTTTATTTGATTCTCATTTTGAAATTAAAAATATGTAATAAAAAATTATTTTATATATATTGTTATTATTTTGTTAAAAAATGAATTTTTAATTGTAAAAAAAGTTATACTATTCCAGTGTTAAATATAAATTTGGTAATTTTTTTATATATCTTTAGTCTATAATAAGTTTATCTAAATTTTAGACCAAATAAATCAACTTTCTAATAACCAAATTTTACTTACAGTTTATACCCAACAGAGTAATTAACAAATATTTTTTTTAAAAAAAAGAGTATTTAAGAAATATACCCTTGTTGCATTGATAGATTGAATATGCTAAAATGGTGGTTCTCTTTATTCGTAAAGTGTAATTCAAGAGGTTGAGCTGAAGCACTCAAAATAAATTTGAAAAATTATAGTTGATGTACAAAACAAGTAATATTTGTCTGCAACAATAATGTTTATTATTATTGTTTGTGTGATATTTGGTGTGATCGGAAAGACAGTGTACTATTCATATTTGTAATACTACTATTATTTTTCAAATTTGGTGTCCTTTGTTGGCTCTCACTTGAAGTGATATCTAATCGATACTTTTTGTCTTTCCCCTCTTTATAATTGGATTCTTGAGTTTTTTATTTTATTTTTTTTCGACAATAATTGGATTCTTGAGTTAGTAGTACTATGTTTTGGTATACATTTGTTATAGATATGTTTTGGTATACATTTGTTATAGATACTAGCTAGTAGATAGTTGATTGCACTCGTGTAGTGTACATTTTCCCTTGACTAATTTGCTGGCTCGAATTTGGATTCTCTATTTTTATTTTTTCTCATTTATCGCGAATTTGGGTTTTCTACTTCTTTTTTCTCTCATTTCCTTTTATGACTCTTTTGCTTTTTCTAAAAAAAAATTCTTTCATAATTTTTTATCTCTCTCCTAGTTTCATACTCTCTTCTTGTTAAACAAATAAGGTTTAATAGGTTTTTACTCCCTGTAAAGTAGACGAGTTTTGCGTTACCTTCCTGTAATTTTTTTTTTGAGATTACCCCCTTGTAATTGAAAACTCAAAAAAATTGATTAAGAGAGAGAGTAATCTAAAAAAAATTACAATTATTTAATAAATCTAGGGATAAAAAAAGATGAAAACCGAATGAGGTATGCACGCGTGGATCACCATTAATTCATAAATAGAAAAAGTAATTAATAAAATGAATAAAAAATAATCAAATAATTAAATTGAAGTAATTGAAGTGAAATAGTGAGAATATCAGCATTCGAACTTCAATCCCTAAATTTTACATGCAATGTCACTACCAATTGTGCTATGCTCACGATGACCGATCTATCAATTAATAAATTATTATTTTTTCACCAAAAAAGAAAAAAGCACCGATATAAAAACAAACAGTTATTCCAAAACGGAAAGCAGAGATTTACTGAGATTCATGAAATAAGTGACCAAACAAATTGGGTAAAAAGAGAATGTCCAGATACATCCCCCCGAACCCCAAAACATGTCTCTATCAAAACAAACTCCACTATATATATAATCCACACAAACTCTTCTCCCTCAAAATAAATACCTACGTTTCTGTCTTTCTGTCTAAGATCACTGTCATCATTCATATACACAAAATCTTTTAATAATAAAAACTTTACGTTTTTTGTGCGTATTTTGAATGACCCTTTTACCCTCATTCATCCCACTAGCAAAAACACCTTTTTAGTTTTATAAATCAAAATCTGTTTCAATTCCAAACCCACCAAAACACCATTTTTCATTCTAAGCCTTCAATGGCTTCCATGGCTACCCTTTTATCAAAAACCCCTTTCCCTTCACACTCTTTGTCAAAAACGTTCGATACCCATTTTTCACCTTCCATCAGAGTCAACGTAGCTATCAAAACCAAACCCATAACCCATCAGAAACTACGAGTTTCATCCGGTTTGATTGAACCGGATGGTGGAAAATTGGTGGAACTTGTGGTTGAAGATTCAAAGAAAGATTTGAAAAAAGGTGAAGCTTTATCACTTCCAAGGATTAAACTTTCTAGAATTGATATTGAATGGGTTCATGTACTTAGTGAAGGGTGGGCTACCCCACTTGGTGGTTTCATGAGAGAAAGAGAGTTCCTCCAAACGCTTCATTTCAATTCACTTAGACTCGATGATGGGTCTGTAGTGAATATGTCTGTTCCTATTGTTTTAGCCATTGATGATGCGCAGAAACATCGGATCGGTGATTCTAAAAAAGTTGCTCTTTTTGATTCAAAGGGTAACCCTGTTGCTATTCTCAAAGAGTAAGATTCTTTTTTCCATGTGCTTTGTCATTTTCTTTTATTATTATTATTGCTGTATGATAAAGTTCATAACTTCTTGCATTTGTAAGATTTAATTTTTAATTGATATGCAGTTTAATGTTTTACACTGTTGGTCAATCACAATCATTAGATTTTAATCATATTTACCTTAAAAGTCATACAAAAAGTTATCTGTGGTTGATTTGGTTGACAATGGAAAAACCTGTGCATCAAAATTGATATGTTTCTCGAACCAGATTAAACTGGTGGTGATTAATCTGTTTCTTGTCTTCATGATTACTGTTTCTATTTTTGCTTGATGAGAGATATACTTTTGTAAATTGTATTATTTTCAATTTCAATATGCAGGTTTGTTGAGTTTAATTGGTCAATTATTGACAGCTTTTTCTTTATAGTATATGTGTGTTGTGATCAAGTTGTGTAATAGGAATTGGGGAGGGTTGAAGGTCATAGACGCAAAGATTGGGATGGAATATGCTGAGGATTAGGTCATTTTCAGGACATGTTGTGTCCAATTCCTTCTCATTTTGTGTTCAAATGTTATGATTGGTTGGATTGTCAACAAGTCATATAATGCCGTAATGATTTTGAGATGTTTCACCTATTGTTGTTGTTTGCTCCTTTTTTTATTTTTTTTTTATTAATATTAATTCAATCTAATTGATATTTAGTCATATCAGATTATGTTTGTCAATGTTGATGGTTCTGATTTGTAAGGAGCTTAGAATTTGTCAAACAATATCTCATGATAAGGTCTTTGACCCACAAAAACCTCTTGACACCTTAGGGTCTATGACCAAATAAATACAAATAAAAATTATATTTTGTTTTCAACGTATTTCAATTGGGAAATTTAAGATAAGCTCAAGAAGGCAATATTCTCACTGAATACTATGCCATGAAATATATTCAATAGGTATAGGTATAGTTTTTCATTCTTTTTGTTAACTGTTCCATTTGTTTCCTATGGCTTATATTTTTCATCTGTTATTTCAGTATCGAAATTTATAAGCACCCTAAAGAAGAAAGGATAGCTCGTACTTGGGGAACAACTGCCCCTGGCCTACCTTATGTTGATCAAACTATAACTAATGCTGGAAATTGGCTGATTGGTGGTGACCTAGAGGTTATTGAACCTATCAAGTATCATGATGGACTTGATCATTTTCGTCTGTCCCCTTCAGAGCTCCGTGACGAGTTCACAAGGCGCAATGCCGATGCTGTGTTTGCATTCCAGCTCAGGAATCCTGTCCACAATGGCCATGCTTTGTTAATGACTGATACCCGCAAGCGTCTTCTTGATATGGGTTACAAGAATCCAATCCTCTTGCTTCATCCACTTGGAGGCTATACCAAAGCTGATGATGTCCCACTTGATTGGCGAATGAAACAACATGAGAAGGTATGTCTACCAAATCAAAGATGTGACAGATGAGTCTCACTGTTGCGGCTAGTATTTGAACAAATCACTATTGTTTTGTGATGTGCAGTTTAGTAAAAATTTTGTTAAATAGCGCCAACATTTTTGTGCAGCATAATTTGAACAAACCGTTATTTTCTATGGCCGCGATTGACAACACTGTCACTGTTTTCTATAGTCCTACAGTGTCACAACTGTAGTTGACTAAGAAAAATAATTTATTTATAGTACCTATTAATAAAATCAGTTAGAGCTGCCACACATATGGTTCAAGTTGCTTTTTATTTTAATTGAAATTTCACTTACATCTTTTGATCATTCTATAGGTACTTGAGGATGGTGTTCTTGATCCAGAGACAACAGTGGTATCCATATTCCCTTCTCCCATGCACTATGCTGGACCAACTGAGGTGCAGTGGCATGCAAAGGCTAGGATCAATGCAGGAGCTAACTTCTACATTGTCGGCCGTGACCCTGCAGGCATGGGCCATCCAGTTGAGAAAAGAGATCTATATGATGCTGACCACGGAAAAAAAGTTTTGAGCATGGCACCTGGACTCGAGCGCCTAAACATTCTTCCTTTCAAGGTAATTGATGAATTTATATTCTCACTAATAATTACATTGAGGCTCAATTCTTAGGCGTCTTTAGTAATTTTTTTCATTCATTTTCAGGTTGCTGCATATGACAAGACTCAGGGCAAAATGGCATTCTTTGATCCATCAAGGCCTCAGGACTTCATCTTCATATCAGGCACAAAGGTATGTTTTTTTTTGTGATTATGGAACTTAAGGTTTTGTTCTAATAGACTATGAAATTACTGAACATAGACATGACAGTGACGCAGACTCAGCGACACAAGTTGCATATATGCAGTATCTTAACAAATGCTACTTGCATTTTACAGATGCGCACACTTGCTAGGAACAAAGAAAGTCCTCCTGATGGATTTATGTGCCCTGGTGGCTGGAAAGTGCTAGTTGACTATTATGATAGTTTAGCACTATCGAGCAATGGGAAAGTTCCGGAACCTGTTCCGGTCTAATGTTGTATTTTAATGTATAACCTGATTGGGAGAAACCTTAAGCTTATTATTGTGCATTATTCTCCTGCTAAGACACTGATTTCACAAAGATCCTCTATGGCACAATCCTTTTAATAAATTGAAAAGTTTGGGATGGCATTTGCATAGAGACACATTGCCTCTCTGTAAGTATGGCTTGCAGTGTTGCCTCTTGCAGTTATAGTGCCACTTTGTAATATATTGATTGTGGTTTGCAAAGGATTTAGTTTGGTTTGAGTGTTTACATTCACTGTACTTTATACTATTATTGTTTTCAACATGAAGTTCTATGAATTCAATCTTCTCGTGCAATGCTTATCATATTAAGGTAGACATTATAATATTAAAAAAATAAGATTACAAAATATTATCAAAATTTATGGCCGCCCTACCAAGTGTATGAGCAAACCATATTCGCTTGTCGCTTTATGAACTCAACCACAAAGTTCGAATGAAAAAACATGACATTTCTAATCTTACAAATTATGGAATTAAATTCGGACACACCAATAAGTAAGCTATGAATTGCATCTACTACATTCTTCGAGCTGGATTCAAATATGACATTTGTGAAGCCTCTTAGTTACACTTCTTGCATAGCTTCTAACAAGGCTATTGATTCACCTTCAATTGTGAAACATTTCCCTTGGATCCATGAAGTCTCAGTCGTGACAGTTGAAAACATCAACCCACACTTGTTTTTCCTACATCATTGTGGAACCCCGCGTCAACATTACATTTGTACCATCGACAGTTTGGTTTCTGCCACTGTGTAAGCTGCTGCTACTGCTGTTCTGTCAGTTCAGATATGCTATTTCTATCATTTTGCACCGCTTTCCATTCGTTCCATATGCACAGCGCTTTAGCCCCTAGTTGTTGTCCCGGTTCCTTCATATTATTCCAAACACTTATTTCTATTATTTTACAACACCCACACCAACATTGCAAACTCCCACATCTCTATCCTCATAATGACAATATTCATGATAGTGTCCTTAACCGGGCTATTCTGCTGACTGTGTGCTGTTATGATGCCATCGATTCCAGCTATTTGTCGCGCTAAAATACTGTCATGATAGTCCATCAAAACATGCCAATCATCCTCATTACAATGATCACAAATAGGACATACCAAAGGGCAAGGGACACACCTTTCTTTCAATCGCATCCGGGTTGGTAGACAACCTTTACAAATACGCCAAAGTAAGTGTTTTTCCTTGTAATGTTTTGCATCAATTTATATCCACTTTTGACACTATATCGGCCATTATATCATTATACCACACTAACGCGTCTTCCTCAACCACATCAAACAAGAGAGTATCAAGAATACAATTAGCAATAGTCACAAGTGAATAGCGATTCAATTTATCTTTATTCCACATTTTCACATTTATTAACGAAATATATATATTTATTGATGATTTGTAAAAGACAATCTATATATAATGTCATCAAATTAATTAGTTTGTTATAATGTCTTCAAATTTTTATGTGGAAGTCATAAAAATATATATATTTATATTTTTATGTCATCAAATTATTTTATGTCTTCAAATAATATTTGTACAACTATTTGGGACAATTTTGTGAACTCTCTCTTCACTTCTCTTTTTATTTTTTTGTCTCAAAAGAAGTGAAAACAAAAAAGTTGCCACAAAGTTGTCAAATATTAGTTGTACACACAACACTACTCATGAAGCTCGTGTTAGGAAAAGTTAGTGAAAACAAATGACAAATGAACTGCAAGAATTAATTTAACGATTGTTTATATGAGGATATCAGTAGAAATATTCATTCAATAATTATGACTAGAAACATGATTGTCATAATAAAAAGATAACACGAGGAGCTAAGGAATATGAATTGGATCTTTTAAAAATCTACAAATAATAGTACAATATGAACTTCAAATTATTGGCTTAATTGTAAATTCTTGTCTCAATAGATTCAACTGGTTAAATCAAAGTCTCCATAAATCAAGGAGAATGGGATAAAGTCCAACCAGTAATGGATATACTCAATACTCCTATCACTGAGAATAAGACCTAACATGAGTGATATTTTGTAGTGATGTGTTAACCTACGATGACATGATGTGTCACACTCTTTTAGTAATTGGACAACATTAACAATTGAGCTGAATTTCTAATTTCCAATGGATTGTTGTGTCATCTGAGATTATTGTCACATCATAAAGTAACATCCACCTTAACTCAAATGTTTAAACAATTAGACAAAGTCATAAAGAATCAAAACCAAATTTCATTCGTTTAAAATTACTAAATTAAAATGTACGAGGACTTGTTTTAACTTTTATGTAATTGAAGCTACAGTGAATCAAGTCACCTGTTTTTCAAACTTACCTAAGGATACCAAACTACACAATCTGAGTGGTAATTTGGTTATAAGAAATATTCAATTTTCCCTTAAATGTCCTACTTCGCTCGTCGCGACAATCGAATGCACCTCAAAGATCCATACTAATATTGGTCGGATCATTTTCATCAAAATCTGTAAGCCAAAGTTTCTACTGTTTTATATCAGTCATCAACCATCATCCTTTCATCATTTGTTACATAAGGAACTATTTCAGGCAGAGGAAACAATCAAAAGAAAATTTGAAATTTGTAAAATCATTTTACAATTCATTTCGACAAAACATAATGAGTTTCAACCGACTGCATATGTAATTTCATTTGGCATTGGAATCCAACTGAAAATAAATTGCGGATAAAATAATAACTTTGTTTCATGAAAACTTTTGTCCTATCATCATCATCATCATCATCACTCCCAGCTGTGAAGGAAGAAAGTATTGAACATGTTGTATACAGCACTCACTTTCTTTTCCTTCTATCAACTGTAGGATTCCTCGGGTCATTTTTTGCAAGACCAGAACCGTATGGCATTGGAGAAGGAGCTTGAGTAGAAGATGTTGTCACAGCAACATTTGTAGCAGCAGGTGGTGGTGGTGGCGGTGGCAGTGCAGGCACAGGTGGCTGGGGTTGAGTTGAAGCAGGAAGTGCAGCAGTAGGTTCTGGAAGTGGTTTTGGTAAAATGTGTTTTAGCCGATTGTTCCTATAGTTCTTCCAGAAATAGAACTGCTGTCTATGCGCCAATTCCTAAAATAGAAAAAATAATTATTTTTTTTGTCAATCTAAGAAACACAAGGCAAAGCAAATCTTAAACTTATTTACTTCAAGGACTTGAAATGCAAATGATCTGGCTTGATTCATCTATGTGCATAATTAACCAAGTAAACAGATAATCTATTAGTGACATAAGATAGATACAGCAAGCAGGAATCAAACCAATTCTTATCAATACCTACCACATCACAATTTCACAAATACAACAATAGACTATAGATTTCCCTACAAAGAGATTATTTAAGTAAAATGACACGGCATCTATATCTACCTTTGTCTCGATTCATACATATTAAAAAATGATAAAGAATGGTTTAACATATCACATGACCACTACAATATGAATTCCATGAGAAATCATGATTTTGTAAAAGGATAGAAAGCTATCACTATAACACTATTTACCTTATTGGTAGGATGCGCCATTGCATTGCGAAAATTTGCATTCTGAAGAAGCTCAAGAAAATAGAGGCAGTGAGGATACCTAAGCATTCATAGAAAATGAGCAACTAAATCAGAAAGCAACCCATTTGAACAAAGCATCACTAGAATAAAAATGACATAGCTGCTTCAAAAAAAATTGTCGCGTTGTGTAAAATTCTTAATAGAGTTTCCCTATTTAACATAAGTCGGCGCCCTTAAAAAACATAATCCCTTTCCCTGCCTTCAGTGGGACAATAAGAAGATAATGCTTACATAATAAACTTAATATATTCAGGACGTTGCCAATATTGAAGATACTTTAAGTACCCAATGAATGCTTCATCCTCAAAATATCGGTTCTGAGCCAAATCTGATCAAAAGTTTAACAAATATTAGAAAAGGAACAAAACAAAAACCTATCATACTAATTCACGCACCAAGTAATGACAAAGCATTCCATTTTAATTTTGTCAAAAAAGAGGAATTTCTTTAAGATGAAGAGAAATTACAATGTGTTTCGAGGGAAGGAATCTTCCCCAATATATTTGTTAAGGAAAACCCTCTTAAACAGGCTATATGCTTGAAATTAAATAGAAGCCAAACACCTAATCTAAGTCCTGAATAATCTGTTGTATCAAAGAATACCTATTACTCCCAACTCCAACAAACTATTTCACAACTTATTCCTTGTTTTCTACCTAAACAAATTATTTCTCCCATACAAAATGCAACAGTCACATATGTAACTATTACTTAATTAAACTGAAACTGTTAAATCATATTGATAAAATGAAAATCATACAGTGGATGTAGGTAGGATTAGCAAGGCATTGAACAAATTCCAGTTCAAGCAAAAACCGCTGCCGCCCATCATCAGGATCCTTGTATACATTCTTTGGCCTAATGAAAAAGAAAAAAACAACCATCAGCCCTTAAGCACAGCTCAACAGGTCCAACCGAACCCAAAAATTGCACTTTTTTTAATGAAGAAATTGATTGATGCAGACAAAATTAGAGTTTGTTGTACACCCTTGAAAAGGGAACAAACTTTACACTGAACACAACAAAAATATTATTAGTTATTGCCAATTTTTGCAAGTTGGTTAGAGAGCTTTCTATGAACACCAAACAGACCTGGTTGGCTTACACCATAACGTTTCTAGCATAAAATGCCTCTCTCTTATCTTTTTGTACCATAAATTAAATTTTAAAATGAATACCTGATAAGCCCAATAACGAAAGTCAATCATAAAAGGGGAGGAAAAGAGTTGTCTCCACTCTCCACCCAACCCGAGGAGAATAAAGGGCCAGAAAGAGTGAGTCTCCAAGTTCATACACGAAAAAAGTTGTATCAAGGGGAACAACAAAAATCGGAGAAGGATAAAACAGTTTAGAGGAGGAATGACAGAAGAGATATATGACAATTGGAGAGTGGAGATGGGCACTCTAATGCTTGAAGTGAGAGCAGCTAAGGTTTGGCATACAATGGTTGGTGATGACAATGAAATGGGGTATAACCAAGGAAGGGAAGACATTCTTCACTAAGGCTACTACCACTAACCAATTCCCTCACACATCCATTTTCTGAACCCCCCCACCCTCACCTTTCAATTATATGGAAATGATTCCATATCTCTCTCTTTGTTAGAAAGATAGAATGCAGGAAAGTGAGAGAAATCATTTTCAGAATTCATTATAATTGGTTGAATTATTACAATGATACTAATTGTATTTATACTAGAAGCTTCCAACAAAAGCTATTAACAATAGAGAAAATCAGCTGTCATAAGACAGCCGTAACAACTAAGCTAACATAGGCTGGACTCAAGGCCCAGTCCATACACTATCTCTAACACTCTTCCATTGCCATTTGTCCCTTCTGTTATTCCTCCTCTAACTGTTTTCACCCATAACAACTTCTGTTGTTCCCCTTGATACTTCTTTCTTCCTTCTTGTATAAACTTGGAGGCCTACTCTATTTGGCCCCTTACCCTCCTCGGGTTGGGTTAAGATAGCAGACCCACCCCCTTGCTCACTTTTCCCCTTTGCTCCCCTTCTACGGTAGACTTTTGTTTTATTGGGCCTATCAATACCAAACACAACCTTACAAAATATGGCCATGATAATGTGATATTCAAAAGGCAGCTAGGTTAAAAAAGATTAAAATTATGCTTACGGTGATGGTGGCGTATCTGTTGGACTCTCGCTTTCAGTTTTAGAGGCCATGGAATCAGAATCCTCAACTACAAGAACAAAAAAACACACAAAATTAGTAAAACATAATTAGCAGGGCTAGAACTTGGAACTTCAATATGACCCAAATTGCCTTTTATCATTGATTTAAAAGTTAAACCAACCCACCAAAATAGAGCAGCAATTCTATGAACTAAGATGGTATGGAGATGTATGAATGTTATAATTACAAGCAAAGTTGTCTGAGACATGTCATCAGCGAAATCAAGACAGACGACCGAGTCATTGGTTGAACCGGTATATATTAAAAAATTCAATACACGATTAGACAGAAGTAGAATTCCATTTTGGAGCAAAATCAATTTCAAAACCCAAAGTGCAAAACTTTATTTGCATAGCCATAGGAAGCGTTTTGGAGCAAAATCAATTTCGAATCAAAAGAAGCGTTTTGGCTTAAAATCGATTGCACAAGGCTGCCCTTTCTAAACTGCATAAAGTTGCCAAAGAACGAAAGTAAACATGAAATTATTTTGTGATGCCCTGCTACTTGTAAAACACTAAAACTGGCACCAGTTAAACATGCTATCGTGTGTCAAGGAATGGAATTAGATATTAAAAGGATTTCCATGGCATCAAATACAAGATGAAAAATGAGTAAACATGAATACAGCTGCAATCTCTTGTCCATTAATATTAATTCAGCCAGTAGAAGTACATTAGTAGACCCTTGAAACCATATTACTTAGTGAAGCATAAGTGAAAGAATACATAGTGAAGCATAAGTGAAAGAACATACACATCGCTAGCTGTGATTGTATCCCCAATTTCTAATTGTTTACCTAAGAAATCAGATTTCAAATTTATAAAAATAAGTGGTTCTCAGATGCATTGGTGCAGACTTTGTAGTTAGATTTGAAGATTGGTGTTGTGCTGCATTCCAATTTTCACGCTGACACATACAACTAAATCCAAATGCTATTTCCAACACACACTACTTCCAGTTTAATACAACACCTATAGGAAACCCGCATTTTTTACTCATCAGTCCATTGTTGTGACCAATGTAGTCAAACATAAGATCTTAAGTAGGCTCAGTAGGCCGACAAAAGATTGTAACACGGCGCGTAGATCCTACCGAAGGGGAAAATTGTAATTTCACACACACACACACACAGAAACAAACAAACACACAAAAACATAACAAAATAACCTATAAGTGTAGTGAAACCTCGTTTGGAAATATCCTTGCGTGCTATCTCCCGTACATTTTTCCTCTTTCCATTTGAATTGGCAGCAACCTCAGCTTCAGCAACATCACATTCGTTACCAATAGACTTCTTTTTCCGAATTCGTAAGCCATCCACAATATCCTCCATAGTTTTCTTGACATCATCTGGAACCGAGTCACAAGACCTAACATCTTTACTGGTTCCAGCCAAATGAAGCTTCAATCGATAAGCACCGCCTGTAAAATCTGTTTTACAGTAGTTACACCTCACTCTTCTTGAATCGTCATCGATCGTAACACCGTGTTCCCATGCCGGGTCAGTCTTCATTCGACGACCATTTCTTGCAACGTTTGCTACCCCAACTGAAGCAGAAGCTACAGTTGATTGAACATTCTGAGTACGACTACCTGAAGCCATTATTATGTTGTGAAATATACCGTAACAAAATGGATGAAACTATGACACTGAGTTCAGGAAACGATGAACCAGAGATCAATGATGAAACGACGAATGAAGCAGATTTGAACGATGAAACAAAATGACAAAGCACAGAAGCCACGCGTGAACAACGTCGCCAGAATCAGTGGCGGACGTCGTCTCCGGAAAAGAAATGAGAGGAGGCGATTAGGGTTTCATTTTCAATTGTTGTGGTTTATAAGAAAGGAATCGCGTTTTCAGCATTTCAACAAAAGTAGGGTTTTAATGTTTAACACAACCCGACCCGGTTAAAAGGCCCCGAAAAACAGGTGACGCAAAAACAGCCCAAAACGACCAAGCCCGTTATAATCCTATTCAAGAAAGCACAGTCTTGTCCACGAAACTCATTCCAGCGATCTTCACAGAATCAGAGCACATTTCCATGGCTGGGGATCGTAAGATCGTACGATCTTAAAACCCAGCACGCGATCTTGACTACATTGGCTGTGACTCTCATTCTCTCATTCCCCCTAAAGTGACAGGGATTTTATTCTATGACCTAAAACGACAAGAACCGACCCTAATAAAAATGTCAACGATAATTTATAATAAGTAAATTGATTTTCTATCTTTGATACAGAGAATCTGCACAAAACTTCCACTTCTTCTCCGGGAAAATCACTTACAATTAATTGAATTTGCACGAAAGCATTTCCACTTCAAGCAATGGCGGATCTTGCCCTAAATATTCGGAGGAGTGGTAAGTACCAACTAAAATACTATAATTAAAATTCATAAAAGTAATACTATAACCAGCTACAACTATCTCCACAAACTCAAAACCTAATATACCGCGAACACGCACAATCCACTACTGTCCCAATACAAAACAAAAACACTAAGAAGACTGGATACATAACTAACTCACCTAAAATCAACAAAAAAAACAATGAATACAATCAACCAACAACAAGCATAAAACCCACACTAATAACAAGCACAAAACTCAGTGTCTCAACTCTCAAACTCACACTAAAATCAACAAAAACAATCAGCAAAACACTAAAACTAACGGTTTAACACTAAAATCAACAAAACTCACACATACAATCTCATGCTAAAATCACAATCTCACTAAAATAAAAAGTTCAAATCAGAAAATTACAATCTTCATATCAGTTCAAAATCACCATCTTCACTCCAACATCACAGTCTCACACGAAAATAAAATTAAAAAAAAACAGTTCAAAATCATTCATAAAAAATAAAATAAAAACAACGTTCAAATTGCTTCACAAAATTTTCAAGAACAAACTCATCCATTCAAAATCAACAATGTGCTGTTGAATAGAGAGTGTGAGAGAGGGATGATAAAGCTTGCCTAAGTTGACTGCGGAGATGGAGAAATGGCCGGAAACTCGCCGTCGCTTTCGGTGACCGGTCTTGGAGGAGAGGAGGTCGAACCGTTTCTTAGTCGCGTTTCTGACAAGGAGAAGAGGGTTTTTGGAGATATACAACTTTTTAAATTCAATTATATTATTAAAATTAATCGTTAAATTTTATTATTCCCTTTAGTGAATGATGGGCCTCCTCAAAATGAACTGGATTGGGCTTGGAATTCAAATCTATCAGTTATTTTTTATTATTAGTAATATTTATTATAATAATAATTGATTCAAAAAAATTGTTATTATAATGAATATTACAAAATGATTTATAAAATAATAATGAAAATGTGATGATAATTATTCCTTCAGTAACAATCTTTCTATGAGTATTAGTTTATTATTATATTTAATAACCCATGGCCAGTGGAAGATCATGTTTACCTCTTAACTTTTTATAGCTTCCATCACCAACCAATATAATTATTTTCCAAAAAGAAACATTTTCTTTTGATAAATTGGATATGACATTTGTAAAAAAAAAAAATTGGTATGACATGGAGGTTGGTCTAGTGGTAAAAAGTTGACTCATATCATATGTAAAATTTTAAGTTTAGTTGATATTAAGTCATGATGAGGCTTCCTCTTCCATTGAGAAGTGTTCGAAATTCAACTCATCTACATTTTTTTAACCATAAAATTTGAAATGGTATCTTTCGTGTGATGTTAGATTATTGTTGCTACATTTACGGATTTCAAATTTGATATCTCTTTTTAAATTAACTAAAAAAGAGTCATGTAATTATAAAGGTAACTCAGTTGGACATTACTATAAATAAATATTATAAAAGGAGTCGATATTTGAATCATGAATTCTTTATTTCTCCACACTTGTGTGTAAATCTAGCCACTTGAATAAAGAAATATTAATCAAAAAAAAAAAGTTTAATATCTATTGATTACCAAATCAATAACATTTAACTTTAATTATATTTGGCTTCATGTTTTATTGAGTTTTTCTTTGACAAATTATGACCCTAGAAAATATCAAACCAAAATAATAAACAAATAAAATATATGGATATAAATTTAAAATATAGCCAAGTCATAATTTAAAAAGAAAAGTTGCTGAAATTTAGGTGTGCTCTACCTATGAAGCCGGGACTTCGACCCAGACACTTGATACGACACGGACATGTCGACACTGCTAATGTAAAAAACATAGGATACTGACACCGCTATATATTTATAAAAAATATAAATTGAGAATCAAAATATATACATATAAACCTCTTTTTTGATAAAGTATATACATATAAATCTAAGTTTTGCAAGTTATTTCTTAAAAAATAATTTAAAACAAGATATGATAGTATTTTTATCTTTATTTATCAATCCACTATCAAAAAGGCAAAAAATATTGTAATCAAAATGTAATGTAGATATTTCTGATATGTGTCTAATGAGAGCATAAACAAAGAAAAAACAAATTTTTTTTTGGACACTTGTCAGACACATATCGTACGAGTGTTTAACAGATGTCAGACACTAATTCAAGGAGTGTCAAAGTAAAGGATAAACTCGGTTTTTTTGGACAACGGTCTTAGCTATCCAACACCATCCTACAGGTATCATACGAGTGTCGGACATCGACAAATGTCGGACACCGCGACACGTCTAATTATAGAGAAGTCTGTAATCCATAGTGCTTTACAATGAGTATTTTAAAATAATATTGTCATATTATACAACTAAAATAGCACTAAATCTTGTCCAAATTAAAAAATAAAAATAAAAAAGATTTTCTTTCAAATTATTTCTAATTTGTAATATTATAGATAATAAAAACGAATTGTGCTTACAAAATGAATATAAGTCAAAATATTTTAGATAGATCTTTTAGCTACACTACACGATAGTGGCCCTCAACCAAATTCACCCAGACTTCCACTATCAGTTGCAGCCTGCAAGTGCCAACTTAATTTGCAGCATACCAGTAAGTATAACATACATATTTATCATGGTAATTGGTAATTGGTTATGTCTAAATTATTTTTATCAATAGATAAAATAAAATTCTTTTTGTATAAGTTATAAATTTTTTCATAAACTGTTTTAAAGAGCTTATAAAAATAAGTTGAAAATTGTCTATGAAGATATAATTATTTTTATAAATTCTCTCAATAATCTCATAAATGTTTACACCAGTAGATAAATTCAAATAACTCAGATTTAAGTAGAATTTAAGTCTATAAAGCATCTCATATTTAATTTCTACATATGCCAAAAGTTTGAAAATAAATATTCAAAGTCTACCTGCCTTGCCACATACCAAAAAACTAGTAGAGGATTTGGGATGAAAAGCAGGTATGCCTAATCCTTATGAAAACAAAATGGTACAGTTACATAAATTAAAAAAGTGGCACTAAACCACTTACTATATCACATTTACACCTACTATAAATTGTAATAACTCAAACACATTATTAAGAGAAATCAAAAAATGGATGAAAAACAAAGGAAAAAATATATTAGGGAACCACCTTCAATTCCTTTCATTTGGGAAACAAAACCAGGCATTCCTATAAAAGATTGGAAACCAGTTGACTCATTATTTTGTCAATTACCAAAAACTCCTCTCAAACAAATAGCATCAGTTCCCTTTGTTTGGGAGGAAAAACCAGGAATACCCCTCCCTAGCTATGATGCAGGTACACTCTCTACAGCAATTCCACTGCAGCAAAATTCATTGTCAAAAAACACTTGTGACAAGTTATATATTTCATCCTCTCCAGCCTCTCCAGCCTCTCCAGCTTCATCAGAGAGTGATAGTAGTATAAGCAGTTATGAAACTGGAAGATCAAGTTTAACTGGTTCTGCTTTTTTGGAATGTTTATTTCCTTTATTTCCACCAAAGTCAAGTTTTCTTGAAAGGGATGTTGGTTATAATGAAAAGGTAGGTTCAAGTTTAGTAGAATTAAATGACAATGATTATGATTTTGAGCTTGGAGATTATACTTTTGATGTGTCAAAGAAACAACCAACACTTGGAGAGCTTATTATGATGAGCAGAAGAAGAAGCTGTATAAGAAAAGCAACTCAAATGAACAAATGGGGATCCACCAAAGGTTACTCTTTCTTTCTTATATGATTTATTATTAATTAATAAACTAATATTAATATCAACTTTTGCCTCAACAAATCCATGCAGAAAACCACAAGAAAGCAAGCTTTTGGATGTTTCTCCACTCTAACAAGCAGCAGTATGATTGAAGGACTGCTCAAGAGAAAGTATTACCCGAGGCTGAAACTAGTCTAGGCAGCAAATTCACAAGATTTGCTGTAGATTAACCATCAAATGAATTCATGATTGTATTAAAATTTGATTTTGTCTTTGTAATATAGTATCATATTTTCTTTAATATTGCTCATACCTATACTCTACCAGTGGAGGTGTATACATATTTCCCAAAATGAAAACATCATTGTGAACCAGTGTTTTTTTATAAGCTTGAAGAGATGACATAAAGGGATTGCTGCAAGTTTATATTCACTCCGTATCAAAATATAAGTCGTTTGAAGAAGAAAAAAAATGAACCAAATAAAAAAATTCAACCTACAAAGCTCGAACAGTCTCTGTAGTTTCGCACAAGAATATTGTTACATATAAAATAAATATAAACATAAAGATGAAGCTGTGTTTCATTAACAACAAACATAACACATATATAGATACCATGAGTAATTTAACAAATTTAACGTAAACATGAAATGATCAGATAATGAGATATGAACGACCAAAATATGTCATTACATCTTCAAGTAATGTCAGTGCTACATAATAGGTCATATATCCATATGAAAATGGAATAACTATCCAAAGATAAAAATATATATTTAGGATAGAACAAAAACTATAAAAATACTAAACTTTTTCATATAATTCTTATCTAACATAAGACATCAGGTGCCTATCCAAAAAGTAAAACTAGAAATATTTATACTTGAACCTTTTGAGAATCTAATACCTAGTAAAAAGTGCTTCTGCAATAAGCAATAGAAAATTCCTTAAGCTTTCTTTCAGTTGTTTTCGACAACCCATTACACATATGGCCATCCATCCTATCCTATTTGCTAAGGTTATATAAATATCAAAACACTAAGAAAAAGTAGTCAATACTATGAATCCCGGTAGGAAGACACTATGAGTCAGTGGGAGCTCTTGGATATGGCATCCCCGAAACGAACAAACCATTCAGCATTGGGCGAACTGTTATCCTGCTGAGGTTGTAGTCCATCCAATTTTCGGTGTTGCTGTCCCTTCTCAACCACAAAAGGCGCATAGTCAAAACTCTTTGCAGCAGCAGCAGCAGCAACTTTAACTTTACTTGGAGGTGCGGGAAGTAGTGAAATAAGCACCCTAGCTACTTCATGCATGGTAGGTCTCTCAGAAGGGTTCCTTCTGGTGCAAAGCAAAGCAAGTTGAAAGGTTTTCTTGACATGGGCCAAATCGATGCAAGTAATGGATACCTCTGGATCCACAGCCTCCATTACAGTGTTATTATCCGCCTTCGAAAGTATCTGAAAAATCATATTAATGACAGTCAAACAATTAAACAATAAAAATCAAAATCAGATAATAATACTATATTCAACACATAGTAGATTATGTATATATGAACTTAAAATAGATAATTAATAGTATAATTACAAACATACCAATTGATGCAAATTGGAGTCATTGTCCACAGCCTTCTTTCCGGTAAGTAGCTCTAGCAGCACAATGCCAAAGCTATATACATCAGATTTTTCATTCAGCCTAGATGTTCGAGCATATTCAGGATCAATATAGCCAATGGTTCCAAGAACATAAGTTGAGGCGTGAGTTTTTGTGGCGGGGATGCATTTAGCAGTGCCAAAATCAGAGAGGTGAGCTTCAAAGTTCTCGTCCAGCAAAATATTCGAAGACTTGATGTCCCTGTGAACAATTCGAGGGTTGCAATCATGGTGAAGATACGCAAGTCCTTCAGCTGCTCCAACAGCAATCCTCATCCGTGTTTCCCAATCAAGTTTTACCTTTAGTGGACCTGTGACACACGAGACAATTTAGGCACACAAAAGTAGCATTAGCATTGAAACATTGCAGAAAATTAACAAATGTGCATCTAATAATTCTGCATAAATAGAATAAGTAAATCCAAAATCCTGAGTTGAAATTATTACCGAGTATGAAAAATTTCTAACAGTTCTGAAATACTAACCATGTAGAAGATCCCACAGAGAACCATTTGCCATATACTCATAGAAAAGAAGATTTCCATAAGGAGTAAGGGCATAGCCGTGCAAGGTGACAAGATTTCTATGCCTAATGCTGCCAATAGTTTCAAGTTCTGTTTCAAAATCTTTTACATTGTGTGGATGCTGATTGTACAATCGCTTGACTGCAACCGGTCGGGAGTTTTTCAACACACACTTGTATACAGTACTAGAGGCACCATACCCTACGATAAATTTCTCACTGAGATTCTCGGTGCTTCTCATTATATCATCCAAAGTGTGTAATGCCAAATCCATATGAAGAATTACAAGTTTAGGAGGCACTGAAAAGACACAAATAACAAAGTTTGAGCGAGTAAAAAGGCAAGCAGACAACTAAGTAGCAATCTACCATTCATCCATACCTTGTACAGTCTTACTAGATCCTTTCATCAGCTGCTTTGAATGGATGGATCTATAGATAGCAATAATTACCATAGCCAATAACACGATGATACCAAGAGTGAGACATACAACTGCAACTTTAGAGAAAATCTCTGCAAAGAAAAAAATGGTGTTATATTTAAACTCGGTCACAATAAAATTAACATTTCAAGTGGGATTAGATTAAAACCTCTTGACTTTGGAACATAAGGACGACATATAGATCCTAACCAATTTCCACATAATAATGGATTTCCAATGAAGCTGCAAAATGTCGCATTAAATGTCATTCAAGAGATAAAAGTTCTTACTTTTCTTAACCATGAGATTAAAAGGTTTCTCTGCATTACCTGTCAGCTGAGAACCGTGTGAAGTTCTTCGTAGATGGAACTATTCCAGTGAAGTTGTTATAAGAAAAGTTCCTAAAAGTTGAAGGAAAAATAAACATTAGCATGATCTACATCAGAGAAGCTAAAAACAGTATAACTGCATACTCACAAGGAAGAAAGACTGAAACAATTGGTGAGCTGTTCCGGAATCTTCCCATGCAGGTCATTGTTGTTCAAAATCCTACATACGGATAAAGTAATGGTAAATCAGCGACCAGTGAGCGATAACACAACTTCAAACTCAAACACTTCACAATTAAACATACAAAGATGCAAGGTTCTGCAGCTGTCCAATTTCTGGAGGAATGTTGCCCGACAGGTTGTTGAAGGACATATCACTAGAGGCGGAAATAATCGTAAGATAAAGTTAAACACTAGGATAGAAAATTAACACAATGTTGAAATTATAATTTTCATAACAGGAAATATCTACAACACTTACATAGTCTGTATGCTTCTGAGATTTCCAAATTCAGCAGACAAGGGACCGTCAAGATGGTTATGACTCAAGTTCCTGCATTTAGGACATGAAATATCACTCAAATTCAGTAAATAGAAACAAGGAAAATAAGATGACATGGTTAATTACAACTTTCATCTTACAATGTCAAAAGATGCTCGAGATAACCAACTGAAGCTGGGACATGGCCTGAAAAATTATTGCTAGATAGGTCCCTGATTCACAATAGAGTCAAATGTTAAAATTCAGAATACTCCGAAACTAGTCACGCTAAATACATGTTGTCAATAACTTACAGTGTATCTAGATTAATGATATGACCCAACTCAACCGGTATAATCCCCTTGAAGTTGTTGGCAGAGAGATTCCTACAGATAACACAAATTAAATAATCTTACTAAACAAGAGCGACTGCAAGTTATAATGAATTAACAGATAGAATTTGTCAGAACGTACAAGTAAGTCAAACTCTCAAGGTTACGAAAGCTCAACGGAATAGAACCGCTTAATTGGTTGCCGTGCACATTACTGCCAAAATTAAATAAATGAATTAACAATATACATAAAAAGGTATCAGAAATCTATAAAAACTAACTAAATACTATTACTCAACAACTGCTGACTTGTTCTCGAAAAAATCTTACAACTGATTTAAGGCTGTGCATGAGCTTATGTTATGCGGAATAGATCC
This sequence comes from Trifolium repens, assembly GCA_030408175.1. Classification (NCBI taxonomy): domain Eukaryota; kingdom Viridiplantae; phylum Streptophyta; class Magnoliopsida; order Fabales; family Fabaceae; genus Trifolium; species Trifolium repens. Next base: position 59,756,343 of record CP125837.1, on the reverse strand, counting down.
ATCAAGACGATTATTGGCAAGATTCCTGAACAATGTATAAGAAGGAATTTAGAACCAAATACTTACAACTGATACTTGTTATTGACAGTAAGCAAATGTTAACTCACAATTCAAACAGATGTTCAAGCTTGCCAAACTCATTAGGAATTTGCCCCACCAGTTGATTATCATTCAATTGCCTGGAAAAATTAAGCTTAGTAATCGTACATAACTTCATGCATAAAACAAAGATACTGATGAGACATATTAAGATCAACTCACAGGTAGCTCAGTTTAGACATATTGCCAAGCTCGGGAGGTATTGAACCAGTGAGCTTGTTTCCATGAAGGTACCTACATAATTTAAAAGTTCAGAAAAAAAAACAAAACTATATAGAATTTTAATCACTCTAAAGTGGCACTCACAGCTTGCCGGTAAAAGACAGATTTCCTAGTATTGGAGGAATTGGTCCCACTAACTGATTCTCACTCAAATCCCTACAACAATGCAAAGATCCAATATAGTCAATATGTGAGTCAATCTCTAAACATTATAATAAAGAAATGCAATTTCAAGCCATTTTCAAGCCAAATATGTGCAACTACAACATTTACAATTGCAATGATGAAATAATTAGATTACACTTACAAAATTGCTAGAGCTTGCATCAAACCAATCACTTCTGGTATCTTGCCAGTTAATCTATTTCCTTGAAGTGACCTAGGAAGAAATCACAATGATAATTGTTCATTAACTTCCCCATTCAATATAACCAAAACTGTCCTTGTTCACTAAGAAAAGATATCGCTCTGAGACTTCGTCAAAAAGATATATTAGGAAAAGTATCAAGTCATTGTACTTACAAAGTAGCAACTTGAAGAAATCCAATGTTATAAGGAATCTCCCCAGTAATCTGATTATATGATATGTCGCTGAAATTCAATGAGAAGATATAGTAAGAACCAAGACAAAAAAAATATCTTATGCAGGTGTTTTTTATCATAAAGACAACAAAATACTTGACATACAAAATTTCAAAACTTGTACAGTTGCCGATGCTTTCAGGTATTGTACCAGTCAAATTATTGTCTCTGACATCACTGAAAATTCATGAAAAACATATCAGAATAACAAAGATATAAAACACAAATCAAGAAACAAAATAGCTCCCAAGAGAAATCTCGATAGGGAAGGACTAGATTACTCACAAGTACCACAAACCAGATAACTGGCAAATATCGGGAGACAAAATTCCTGTCAACGTGTTCCCTCGCAAACCACTGCATCATTGTGCAAAATACATCAAAATAAAGGTCTTTTACCAGAAAACAAAAATATTAAGATATATCAAAGTTATAATTGCATATTATACAAGTAAATGGTATAACTTACAGGTATTGCAATACTTCATTCCAATAAAGTAGCCTCGGTATCTCACCTATGAGCTTATTTCGAGCTAGATCACTGTAAACATGACAAAAGAGTGGTTAATAATGCTACCAAGCAAGCAAGACAATAAAGTATAAAAAACTTGTTAGAAACAAAAAAAAAATGTCATTTCTATCAAGTGTGAACGTATCTAAGCATCACATACTTAGCTTAGCTCCATTAAAAGAAAATAACGACAAAATGAAAACTTACAGAGTCTTGAGGTTTGGAATTTGGGATAATGTTGAAGGAATAGGACCAGTCAACTGATTGTTTTTCAAATTCCTGCATTTACCAATTTTACTTAAATTCAAATAAATCAAATAGGACAAGAGACTGAATTAAATATTCTAATTCAAGACTTACAAAAACTCAAGTTGCTTCAGCTTTGATATAGAGAAAGGTATATCACCGTATAGCTGATTATCAGATAAATCCCTTCAAATTCAATTCATCAAGTAATGTAATTAGCACTTGTTTAACAAACCGGCAAAAAACACTCCAAAACATTAATAAGCAGTAATAAAGGAAACGGCAAGAGTCTTACAGATGAACAAGTGCACCACAGTTTCCAATTTCATCCGGGATTTGACCAGTTAGTTTGTTCCCTTGCAAGTCGCTGACATTACCGAAAAATACATAGTTAATACAGTATACAAATGAAATCAACATTATCACAAAAAAATGCATCTACAAATTATGAAGCACCGACAATTACACCGAACACGACGTTGTTAATAATTTAAAATAAAATGTAATTACAAAATGCAACATAAAGTGTCAGTGTCACGTCGGACACTAAACATGTCTTCAATGTAAAGTGTCAGTGCTACGTAGAATGATACAGTCAAAATGATACAGTCAAAGGAGGACATACATGGACTGCAAGTTTCTTAAATCACCAACAGCTGGTGATATCTCACCACCAAGATTCAAGCTTGATAAATTCCTACATAAACATGAAAAAACAATAGAATTTCACATAAACCAAAAAAATGAAAGTACTAATGAGAGAGTAAAACAAGTGATGGAAATAGTCTAAGGGATAAAAGACTCACAGTGATACCACAGTAAGAGCAACACTGACATTATCACATAAGACACCACGCCATGAGCAGAAGTCATCATTGTGCACATCATCCCAGTCAAGCAGAACGTCAGCTATGTTGTTGAAGGAAGACTTCATTGCCATTAATGCTTGTCCTATAGCAGTTACAAAAATATTCAAGAATTAAGACACTTCATAAACATAGTTTAAGTATGAGTATTAATCTATCTACTCTAAATCATAAGAGTATATATAAGTATTGGTATATGATGATTGCATATCCTAAGAATATTTTAACAAAAAAACAGTTAATTTTTTGGAAGCAAGTGAAACTACAGCATGCTGATATTTTTTATTTTATTTTTTATGAACTCCTCATATTAATTTTTACATGTGCGTGTGATAAATAATAATTAATTTTCTATTAAATTATTCACACATTGCATTTAATGGCATCACTTCAAACCTGTGCAAGGACTGTTAGATCGAGGAGACACTTAGACACAAATCAAAATACTACTGTTTAAATTTGCTCAAGTGTTAATATATTGACTATTCATAGCAATGAAATTTTACTATAACAATCAACCAAAAAAGTTGCTAAAATGTATTTAAAATGAAATTACACAGATTATTGTAAATTTTGGTAATAAATAAAATCATCTTAATGGATTTTATACCATATATTATAATATAAATTAAAAAAATCATACCAGAAAAATAGCCTAAGTTTTATTTAAATGATTTTATTAATTACTACTCCATGTTATTAGATTTTTGTATTTTAGATAAGTTGTTCTACCAAAACCAACATATAAAATGATGAGCCGAGGGGTATCACTTTTTGTAAACTCATTTGACACATTCTATCCTTATCTTTAAGGGACTTAGGTTTTTCCCAATTTAATAGTAATTATAACTCACGAGAATTCCCAAGTTGCATCAACATTGGTACACTGCACTGCTCTGCTCCTAGAAAACAACCATTCGAGCCAATACATTGGTCACTTAAAATAAATACCCTAGCATGTTTTCAAAAATGTTGAACACCTTAAAAGCCTGTACTAAAAAAGGTAAACATAATGGTAGTAACATAAATTTGAATACTACTTTATATTTGAAATATACTCCTTCAATAAGCTTGATTAGTAGAAGTATATTATCATTTTTTATTTCTAATACTAAAAAGTAATCCTTTGATGTGTTTTAACCAAGCATGAACCTTCAATAAAAAAATAAAAAATAACTTGAACCTCTTTGGTAAAAAAAAATTACATGAACCCTTTAACTAAAACATAAAGTTTATTCTTTTGGTACATAAAATTAAACTTTATTCAGAATCAATTTTACAATATATCTTTTGCAGTTTACACATAACCAAAGACACTAAAAAGTGAAATCAAAATCTAAATCATAACAAACGAAAAATGAGCTATGCATCATAACCATAACAGAGAGAGTTCAACAATAAATAAAATACCAAACCACATGGCTTATTCATTCCTACTCACGGGAAATACACTCATTATTTATCCCATCAAACAACAACAACAACAAAATATAAACATGTTTCATCAAACCCAACAAAAAAACTCATCTATTCAGCCGTCGAGAAAGACATTAGGATTGGGTACTCGAATGCTAAAGAAAACAGAATAAAAAATAATAGAAAAAGCATTGAACTTTATTGATAATAAAAAAAAAAAAGTAGTAAAAATCATATCAAAAACAGTCACATAACTGTTGCAATGTGTTTGGAAGAAAGTGAACAAAAACGAGAATAGTTAACTTAACACTGTTCCAATCGTCTTGGAAAATCATCAAACATTGTAATATTGTTTTTTAGTACCAAAACAAAGATGAAAACAAAAGCAAGCAAGACAAAATTTTGATGAGTGAAATGAAGAAAGAAGAGAAAAAGAACTAAAGGGGTTAGTCGAAATGATACTAAAAAAACAAAGGAACACAAACCTTCTTCAGTGAGTGAAAATGCAAATGGAGAAAACAGCAACACCGTGAAAAACATCAATGTCAAAGGGAACATGAAAAATCTCAACTTGTTCTTGTTCTTGACAGAATAGAACAAAAGCAACAATCCTTTTTCTACCATTGTTATTGTTACAAAGAAGACAAAAGTTGAAGACCAATATGAGAGAAAATGTAGCTGTTGCAAAGGTTGTTGCAGTGTTGGAGAGAGAAATGTTATGTGAGAGAGAGGGAGCAGGCGTTTGGCGTGAAGTGTAAGGTAAACACAGAAGAGAGAGAGTGTGTTATGAAGAGAGAGAGAGAGAGAGAGAGGGAAACGGCGGTGAAGAGACGTTAGATGAGTGTGACTGTGTAATAGTGGGATGTTGCCGCCGTCATTTGTACTCGCCGTTTCACAGTGTTATTTATTTGACAGCTATCGCATCGATTTGTTGTGATTTTGTATCACGCTCCATTGCTCGCGTGCTTCAAAGATTTTAACGAGTGAGTCTGATTCATTACATGCCTTTATAGTCTCAAACGCGCTACGAGAGCAGAGAGGGTGTTCAGGTTTTATCGTACAGTTACGGTGCTAGTAGCGCTGGTCTACCACGCGCGCTTAATTAGATAAGATTAATACTACTACCATTACTCTTTTTTTATCAAAGATAAGATGAGATTAATACAGTTACTACTTACTAGTTACTTCAGTTCAAAATTTACTCATGATAGCATAATTTGGATAATATTAATAACAAATAAATTAAGAAAAATGTTAACTAGTGCTCTACTAGCTAAAGAACTAAATAAGGTATAAAAGTCTTGAGATTTGTGTAATTTTCTTTTTAAAACTTTAAAGAATACATTTTTCAATGTAAAACTTGCTTCTTTTGGTTTCCTTAACCAGTGCCCCGGGGGCACCGATTAGCATAACCCTTAAATTAAAGTTTGAAATACAATTCCCATGGAAACAATGTTTGGCCAGTGCGCAAACCTCTACACACAATCCGGATTAGTTGTCCACTTTTGATGGGTCGAAAACCGGTGCGAAAAAAAAAAAAATGTCTGAAATACAATTATAGTATTTAGTTAGAATAAATTCGGTCAATATATGTGAGTTGCTTTCAAATTGAACTTTATCCATACTTTTATGATTGGCTTCTTCATGTCATGCAGATGAGCCTGTATTTTACCTTCCACGGTTGATATGGTGGTTTGTTGTCTCTGCGTGAACGATGAACAACAACTCAATCATTCCACACGTTGTATACCATTTGCCCGACTTGGTTTGGTAAACTAGGACCGTCATTCCAAACTACATCATTACAGTGATGTCATATGCTCCAGTAAAACATTGCAGTTTTTTACCCCACAGTTGCCCGGTCTTCATTGTGGCACATCGCCTATCTATGGCAAGACCCTGTTGATACGTGTTATTGTCCAGGACAAATAACAGACCCGCAACCTTAGACCTACCAGCATCCCTGAGTTGTGGTGCATTCGAAAAAATGTAGAGATCATCTTCAGTCATGTTATCGCACATAGACCAGTGCACCTCACAGTCCACATGTGTTGATATAAATGAACTCTCGTCGCGAGACACCCCCGATATAAATACCAAAGTAAAATGTCAAGCTTTGCAAAGTGTTTGAACTTTTCAATTATCATTCCAATCACCCTCCACATAAAATATATGATTATGAAAAATATGACACATAGCTAAATTGTACCCAAAGCTAAAGTCTTATTTAACTATTTAATGATATATTGTAATAACGAATTATAATCTATAAAATAAATAAAATGTTAAGTGACAAAAATAAACCATTTGTTTTTATTAAATAAATTATATTTATTTATTAAATTCTTTTAACTAAATAAACGATATTCATTTTTTCAAATTAATAAAATATATCAATTAAAATATATCAATATAAATCTAAAATTTTTAAAAACCAAAAAATGAATTTGTGAACAAATTAACTATGATTATGTATTGTTTAATTACTATCCAACTTGGCATTGTCAAGAAAAACCAATATTTTTAAAAAAAAATGGAGAAAGGAAATTATTATTTTTTGACAAAGAGAAAAGAAATTATTAACAAATTTGAAAAGGCAAAAAATATATTAACAACAAGCCAAAGCAGTGGCACAAGGGATGCTAAAGTATGCCAACCAAATATAAAACGACACTAGTAATAATTATCATTTTTCAAAGGCTTAATAAAAAGAACTAGTATTTGCCTCTTAGATTTATAAAATCGACCTCTTAAACTCTGTTTAGATTAATATAATATAATAATATAATAAAGTGGAGTAGAATAATGTGAAATGAAATAAGATATTATAGAATTAATTGTTTATTCCATTGTATGAAATATTATAGAATGGCGGGGAACAATTTTTACATTTTCTTCCTTGCCTTCTAAAGTAGATGGGGACAAAATTGTAAATAATTGATGGTATAGAAATATGGAATGAAATTCACTTCATCATATTCTATTTTATTTTATTTCATTGTTATTTTTAAAATCCAAACCATGAAATATTGTTTTTTTTCATTTCATTTCACTTCATTTTATCAATTTAAACATAGTATTAGATTGTAATAGGAAAAAAAAAACCAAAATGCTATCAAATGTTTTATGGTGCCTGACCAAATAAAAAAATGTAACAAGAATTTTTATTTTTTTACAATAACAAGAAAATAAGTTAAGTGTACGGATGAACAACGCCTACGTCAATATCATGTTCTAAATCTTTGCCTACAAATAATATCACTCGCCAAATTTGTTAGCAAATAGATGCTTGTTGGTCTGTTTGAACCTCAAATATGCCACACAATTTTTCAATGTAGTGACCGCTTTGAATCCAGACCCTTTATTATTTTTGGCTTGTTTTGTTTTCACGTTGAAATCTCTCCGAACGCACAAATTTAGCTTTAAATAGTCGCAACAATAAAGCATTGGATCAAGAGAAAAATATTTTGATCGTCCATCCAAACATTATATTAGTCTATTATAAAAAGATGTTTTGTTGAATTAAAAAGTGCATGTGTTGTTTATAAATTGTCATTTACTTGATTCTCAAGCAATATGGACTTTTAGGTAAATTCAACGAGTTTCCCTACAATCGATTTCAGAGAGTCTGTGGGTTTGGTTCACACGGACAACATCAATGATTCGGAAAAAAAATTGGGATGATAGCTGAAGTAGGTGGGTTGCGGCCGATCACGGTTGTCTTTCATCGGAGATGGGTTTTGGCCAAGAGTTTTATAGTAGGGTTCAATCTTGTTTCTTAACATGTATAATAGTATCACTCTTATATTAGATCATTTTAGAATAAGTAAATGAACATGTATACGGTGTGTGTTTCAAATCATTGTGAATTCGAGTGCATTGTTGAACTGTGAGTCTGACATAATCATGGTAAATTATCGTAATTTGTCAAAAATTACTTTAAAATTTCAAAAAACTATATAGTCATTTCAAAAAAAAATGGTTGATTAAATGTATAATTTTTATACAAAATAGATTTAATCCAACACACAAAAGAAAATATACTAAAGTTTTCTCCCAAAAATAAAATATGAAGCTGAAGAACAATGTATTTGTCAAAACAAAAAAAAAAGTGAAGAACAATTTAGTACATTAATTTTTTGTCGGTAAATTTTGAACAACACTGAACTATCTCTCCAGAACAATTGTACAAGCTTAATTAAGATGGGTTATGAATATGAATATGCAAGAAATAACAACAGCTGCGGAAGTTGCAGCTTTCCCCAGCTGGGAAAAAAACATGTTTGCATTTTGCATTTTGCATTTTGCATTTTGCATTTTGCATTTTGCATTGTAGTATAAAGCTGCTATGTTGCGTCCTTTTCCTCTTCTATTACAACTATGGGTTTTTATTTTATGGTATTGTTTAATATCATGAAAAGAAAGACAGAAAATAAATTTAGAATACGGAAACTAATATATTTACAGAATTTAAAAATTTCAATAATTAATTATAGAACCTTTAAAAAAAACAATTAATTATAGAACTAAAGTTACTTGTAGGAATGACACACATTATACATATAAAAATTGAAGTTTAAACTTCAAACACTTCATTTATTTATTCAGTGAAATTTTAACTACACAAAAAACATTACTCCCTCCGTTCCTTTTTATTTGTTGTTTGAGAAAAAATAGGTCAAATTAAGAAAGTGTATTTTTGTATTTTATTTTCCTATTATACCCTTTTTTGGGATATATTATACTATAATTTTAATCCACCAAAAAATTCCTATTTTTTTCACACACTTTCTCTTTCCAAAAAATTAAAACCATCACAAAAAATTATATGAAGAAGTTTAGTAAAAAAAAAAGTTACAATAAAAAATTATATGAAAAAAAATTATATAAAATCTAGTCAATAAAAAAAAATTATGAAGGAGGGTATAATAGACAACACATAACCTCAAATTATCAAAACAACAAATAATTTAAAACAAATTTGCTTTTCTAAAACACAAAATAAAAAGCAACGGAGGGAGTAGTAGATAAGTTAAGAGGAAAATACTAAAAAAAAAAATTGGTGATCTCTTTTAAATATTAAATAAAAAAGTGAAAAATATAAAATTTAAATCTTAACTCTTTTAAATAATATCTTCAATAATGGCGATCTTTAATAAGTCTCTTAAGTGGTGCATGGTGTACAAATAGTAGATAACATTATACTTACTCCGTCCTAAAATAAATGATCTAAAATTGACTTTGTGTATTATTCATATGATCTACTTTGATCATATTTTTCTACTAATATATACCTATAAACATTAGCAAATATGAATATTGCAAAATTCATCATTAGATTGAAAGTTTATAACATAAAAATTATTTATAAATTTTTATTTTAAAAAAATCAAAATTATTTGGTACTATACTCTATTCAATTAAAATAAAAATATTTAGAGTTTGGAAATACACTATCAGTGTAAATTAATTTTACACCAACAGCTAATAAGAATATACTATCAATCTTCCATATTATATCAAAAAAGTAAAATTAAACGAGATGATATACTAGAAAATATAATTATGATATATAATTATGATTGGTTGATAGTATAAACCGTATATATTCTTTTTTTCTCAAACATTTTTGGACACAAAATATTCAATTTAACTCGCACCAATCCTTTTCTTCACAGTATTCTCCTTTGAAAATGTACAAAACACATGGCAAGATCTCAACGGGATTGAAAAAAAAGCAATCCACGTGGCACGATCACAACGGTTTGAATCAAGTCTATGATCATCTATGGATAGTATCAGAGTAGTAGGGTCAGCAATGCACAGAGACAGGGGGGGCATAGGATCAGAAAAGGATTCTACCGGCGCCATATCCGCCGGCTGTTCGCCGTCAGCAGCGTACGGCTAAGCCTAAATCAAATTAATCTCTCCCGTTTTAGTGTTCTTCATCTTACAAATCACACTCATCATCTCTTCTTACCCTTATTTTCTTTCCTTTTCAATTTTTAACAAAGATTCAATTCAAGCTTTGGTTTATAGCTAGCTTATAGGAGTACAATTTATAAACTTTGGTGGAGGGGAAGGGAATAAGAAGGAGCTGATTTGGTGCATAGGGGGTGTACTGTAACATTTTATGGAACTTTATGATCCAATGATAAAAATGGTTTTGCATGGTGCACCACCTAAGTGGAATTTTATATGAATTATGAAGGAATAATTTAGAAAAAATAAAGCTAAAAAAAATATTAATTGAAAATTTTTGACAAAAGAATTATTCCAATTTATTTTGACGAAAGATTAACAAACGGTTGTGAATTTGTCTAAAAATCACACTAATGAAAATTTGATGTGTGAAGCAACAGAACAACAATTAATAATTAAGCGGATAAGCAATAATAATCAAAAAAATGATAAAGAGATAGCACATAATATTTATTTACCCAGTTCGGTCCAACAATGTCCTACTCTTGGAGAGAGCAAGTCCCCGTTCCACTAGAATCATACGAGTGAATTTACAATAAGATTTCAATTGGGTCACAAAATTTAACATTCGGTCTTAATTCTACCCAAGTCCCGAATCTCTTAACGTGACCAAAAGATTTAATTTGATTCAGTCTACCCAAGGTAAATACAATAACCTTTTGCCAAATTTAGAATTATACCAAAAGACAACCAATATTATTTCTCTTTAAAACTCTAGTATTTATGTTGTGGGAAATTCTTATTGTCACTCAAACCCTTAAATTTTGTTCTTTTTCTATGGATAAACATCCCCTATTTATATAAAAATATATATCTATTATTTTAAAACTATGTTCATACTTAACAGAAACTATGTTCAATTTTTTTTATTAAGGACCAATGCATACTCTATATTTCAATGTCCATTAACAAGAAGAGGTATGTTATATGGACAACCACTTTTTAGACAACTCATGGGACAAGGCAAATAAAAAATTATTTTAAAAAAATAAAATATCTTTGTGTGAAGGGTTGTTCAAAGTTGTCCAAAATTAGATGTCAAAATATATTTCTCTAACAAGAAACCATATAGCATTTGAAGGATAGCTTTGTTTTGTATAGCCATACACCCAACACAAGAAAGAACTATTCTTACATAGGCACAATACATTTAGGTACAAATTTAAGCAGACACACATAAGTTTAAAAAGTTAAAAGAAAAATAAAATGGCCACGTCAATCAATAAATATAAAAGTGAATTGTTTTTGCTTATAATTTGAGACATAAAATAATATTTTTTGTTTATAATACGGCCCTTTGTTTTATAATTGATGGTCGAATAAATATTTATATTTTTAACATGTATTCAGGCACTTATTAACATTTTTTATATTTGCCTGTCTCCCGAAATATCACTTGGTTGAGGCTTTGATTCTCAATATTGAGAAACTCGGTTCGAGACCCGGTACCGAAACCGAGAACATTTTGTATATTTTACTGTTATACTAATACTAGATGGATTACTTAATTTTAGGAACAAAAAGAGTAAGCATTTATTATTCAATAATAGTTCTAAATAAAAGGTACTAGTAGTCTAAACTAGTTAGCCTTAACCTACTATAACATTATTTACGATTATTATTATAAGTAAAGAAGTAAAGAAGTCATCAATGAATATATAGGAGGCTAGCAAGTCAACCAAAAAGGAGGTGAAGAGAAATAGTGAAGGCACGAGCAGTAGCAGTACCTTTGTGATAGATAGGGTGTTAAAAGATGGTATTGTAGAGTTACAAAGTAAATAGTGTTTGCAGACTTATTTCACGGTTAGAAGAACAAAGCAATTACTCCACTTTAGAGGACCACTTATTTCACATTTCACAATCAACTTTGTTATTTCAGCATTAATCTCCCACTTAACACGTTTAAACAAAATTAATCACGATTTTTAAATATATATTTTGTTGTGATATTAATCCATAGCTTAGGAGTTAGTTAGCTAACTGTCATAGGAAGTTAGTTAACAGTGTAGTTAGTTAGAAGATTAACCAAGGTGTTGGTTAATTAGTTAGGTAGTTACAAGTCAGTTACTTGTGCTACAAGGCAAGTGCCTATAAAAGGTTGTAATCAAACAATTTTCATAACTAATGAATGAGAGATTACAACAATAACTCCTTCTTCTTCCTTCTCTAACTTTCTCTCATTTTTCCTAATTGCTTCCTAAAGTGTGTGTGTGTAAACATAGTGTGTATGTTCTTAGCTTATTGATTCTACAACAATAAGCATTGCTGCGCTAACAATTGGTATCTAGAGCTCCGGTTCCGATCTTGGGTGTGAAAGATTCTGATCTTGGGTGTAAAAGATTGTGAATCTTGGTGTTTCTTGCTGCAACAATCATGAATTCAAACGGTTTTCCCTCAAATCTGACAGTGCTCGATGGAAAGAACTGAGATAGGTGGAGTGCAATGATGAAGTCACTGTTTGGAGCTCAAGATGTGCTTGAGATAGTGCAAAACGGTTATGAAGATCTTGCAGTGAATGCCACTGATGCACAGAGAACTGCATTCAAAGAGGTAAAAAAGAAGGATTGTAAAGCTTTGTTCTATATTCAACAATATGTGGATTCACAAAATTTTGAAAGAATCTCAAAAGTGACAAAATCAAAAGAAGCTTGGGATATATTGGCAAAATACTATGATGGAGGTGATAAAGTGAAACAGGTCAAGCTTCAATCTTTGAGAAGAAAATATGAACTGATGTTGATGGAAGATGATCAAAAGATTGCAGATTATTTCTCAAAACTGATGATGGTAGTGAACCAGATGAAGACTTGTGGTGAAGTGTTCACTGATCAACAGATAAATGAAATGGTAATGAGAACATTGACTTCTAAATTCGATTTTATAGTTGTGGCCATTCAAGAATCAAAAGATATTGGCACTATGAAAATTGAAGATTTGCAAAGCTCATTAGAGGCACATGAGTTACTTGTTATTGAAAGAGGTACAGAAAGAACTGTGCAACAAGCATTGCAAGTTCAATCTAAACCTGGTGGTAAAGACAAGAAGAAATGGAAGCAGGGCAAATAGAAATGGCTCAAATCAAAAGGAAAGGTTGATGACAAGACTGAATCTAGTAAAGGAGGAGGTTTTGTGAACAATCAAAAGAAGAAATTTGATAAGAGCAAGATTAAGTGCTATAACTGTGAGAAATTGGGGCACTTTGCTGATGAGTGTAGATCAGGCAAAGGGAAGAAGAGTTCAAATGAAGAAGCTAATGTAGCACAAAGCAGTGGTACAGGAAAAGACAGTGTATTGCTGATGATGGCTACTACATGTGAAGATGATTCAACATGCCAAGAGTGGTATTTGGATTCAGGTTGCTCTAATCACATGACTGGTAACAAAGAATGGCTTACAGATCTTGACACAAGCAAGAAGACTAGTGTGAAACTGGCTGATTGCAGGAAACTTGTAGCTGAAGGCACTGCTAATGTGATAATCAGAAGAAGTGATGGAAAGAAAATAGTGATAGAAAGTGTTCTATATGTGCCTGGTATGAAATGTAATCTTCTAAGCATTGGACAATTAGTGGAGAAGGGGTTTACAATGAAGATTGACAGAGATTCATTGAAGCTGTTTGATGCTGACAGAAAACTGGTGCTAAGTTCAAGCCTATCAAAGAACAGAGTTTACAAGTGCATCATTCCACATGGAAAAATGATGTGTATGGCAAGCACTACACAAGATGATGTTGATTGGCTATGGCATATGAGGTATGGTCACTTGAATTTTAGAAGCTTGAGTCAGTTAAGTTCTAAAGAGTTGGTGTATGGATTGCCTAAGTTTGAAAAAGATGCAAGAGCCTGTGAAATGTGTTTAAAAGGGAAACAAAGTAGAGAACCATTTGTATCTGATTTACCTATGAGATCAAGTAATCCATTAGGTGTTGTGCATTCAGATATCTGTGGTCCATTTGAGAATGCTACTCTAGCTGGTAATAAGTACTTTATTACTTTTGTTGATGAATTTACAAGAATGATATGGCTGTATACCATCAAACTGAAGAGTGAAGCTTTAGATGTATTCAAAAGGTTCAAAGTATTAGTTGAAAAGGAGAGTAAGAAGTCAATTAAGATACTTAGAACTGATGGAGGTGGAGAATACACATCTAAAGAGTTTGAAGCATTCTGTGTAAATGAAGGCATTGTTCATGAAGTCACTGCACCCTACACACCTCAACATAATGGTTTGGCAGAGAGAAGAAATAGAACCATTCTAGACATGACTAGAAGCATGTTGAAACAGAAGAATATGCCACATAAGTTATGGGGAGAAGCTGCTAACACTGCAGTGTATATTTTGAATAAATGTCCAACCAAGAAGTTAAAATTGAAAGTGCCTAAGGAAGCTTGGAGTGGAAGAAAACCAGGTGTTAAGCATTTCAAGGTGTTTGGATCTCTGTGTTGCAAACATGTGCCTGATGTGAAGAGAAGTAAGCTGGATGACAAAAGTGAGATAATGATCTTTGTTGGTTATCATTGCACTGGTGCTTACAAATTATTCAATATTTCAATCCTATTACCAACAAAGTTGTCCTGAGCAGAGATGTGAAAGTGATTGAGTCGGAAGCTTGGGATTGGGACAATGGTCAGAAATGTGATATTGATCATAGTCAAAGTGTTATCAACATTGAACAAGGGGATTTATTTGATACTGATAGAAGTGAAGGTGAAGACAATCAGTTAGTCAACAATGAAGATGTTGAAATACAAGCACCAGCTAGACCTTAAAGAATTAGACAAATGCCTAGTAGACTTGCAGATTGTGAAGTACTACCAGATAGTGTAGTTAGTAATGAAGGTGAGCTGATTCACTTTGCATTATTAGCTGATGCAGAGCCAGTGAATTTCAAAGAAGCTTTGCAGACCAGTGTGTGGAAGCAAGCTATGATAGAAGAATTAAATTCTATTGAGAAGAATCCAACTTGGGAATTAGTGAAATTACCTGAAGGGAAGAAGACAATTGATCTCAAGTGGGTGTTCAAAACAAAGTTAAAACCTGATGGAAGAATCTCAAAGCACAAAGCTAGATTGGTGGCTAGAGGGTTTCTTCAGAAACAAGGCATTGACTACAATGAGGTTTTTGCACCTGTGGCCAGACATGAAACAATCAGGTTAGTTGTGGCATTAGCTAACATGAAGAATTGGCCTATGTATCATTTAGATGTGAAGTCAGCATTTCTAAATGGTCCATTAGAAGAAACAGTGTATGTAACTCAACCACCTGGGTTTGAGATTACTGGCAGATAAAACTTGGTGTACAAGTTACACAAGGCTTTGTATGGATTAAAACAAGCACCAATGGCTTGGAATAAAAGAATAAATGAGTTTCTGATTAACTTGGGCTTCAAGAAATGTGTAGTAGAATATGGTGTGTATGTGCTGAGTTCAGAAGAGCTAGGATCAGTAATTGTGTGTCTGTATGTAGATGATCTATTGATAACATGCAGCAATTCAAGAGAAATTGAAGGGTTCAAGCTCACCATGAATAAAGAATTTGAGATGACTGATCTAGGAAGCTTGACTTACTTTCCAGGAATGGAGTTTGTAAAAACAGAAGATGGAATGGTAATGCATCAACACAAGTATGCTCTAGAGATACTTGACAGGTTTGAGATGAATGAGTGCAATTCTGTCTCAAATCCCTGTGAAACAAATTCAAAACTGGAAGAGTGCAGTGATGAGGAGATAGTTGATGCTACCATGTACAAGCAGCTAGTAGGTTCACTAAGATACCTATGCAATAGCAGGCCTGATCTGTGCTATGCAGTAGGTGTAGTGAGCAAGTTCATGAATGAGCCAAAGAAGTCACACTTAATAGTTGCTAAAAGAATTCTGAGATATGTAAAGGGAACAGTGAACTATGGTGTGTTATTCCCTAAACATGAAGCTAAGGGTGCAGTGAAGCTTGTTGGCTACTCAGATTCTGACTGGTGTGGAGATAGAGTTGACAGAAGAAGTACATCTGGCTATGTATTTTTGCTTAATGGTGCTGCAATAAGCTGGTCTTCAAGGAAGCAACCAGTCACTGCATTGTCTTCATGTGAAGCAGAATATGTAGCAGGATCATATGCAGCTTGTCAATTAGTTTGGTTGGAATCACTGATCATGGAATTGAAGTGTGAATTAGTCAAGCCAGTTCAGTTATTGATTGATAACCAATCTGCTATTAACTTAGCTAAAAATCCTATGTCTCATGGCAGATCTAAGCACATTGAAACAAGGTTTCATTTTATGAGGGAACAAGTGATTAGTGGAAGAATTGAGCTGCTGCACTGCCCCACCAAGGAACAACTTGCAGATGGCTTCACCAAGGCTATGAAGCTTGACAGGTTTGAAGACTTAAGGAAATGCTTAGGCATTGTGGAGCTTATGGATTAAGGGAGGGTGTTGTGATATTAATCCATAGCTTAGGAGTTAGTTAGCTAACTGTCATAGGAAGTTAGTTAACAGTGTAGTTAGTTAGAAGATTAACCAAAGTGTTGGTTAATTAGTTAGGTAGTTACAAGTCAGTTACTTGTGCTACAAGGCAAGTGCCTATAAAAGGTTGTAATCAAACAATTTTCATAACTAATGAATGAGAGATTACAACAATAACTCCTTCTTCTTCCTTCTCTAACTTTCTCCCATTTTTCCTAATTGCTTCCTAAAGTGTGTGTGTGTAAACATAGTGTGTATGTTCTTAGCTTATTGATTCTACAACAATAAGCATTGCTGCGCTAACATATTTAACCTAAGTAGTGGAGTAATATGATAAGAGGTCATGCTACATGGACTATTTGAAGAAGTGATCCATGTTAAAATTTGTCCATTATATTCCTAATTATTTTACCTTTTTTTTCTATAATTTATGAAGTAATAAATAGTATTATGATAGTAACATAAATAAACTCTCTCTATTGAAGGACATACTTGTAAAAATAATATCCAGAATCAATAAGGTTATTACTAATATCAACTTTCTTAATTCCTACGATTTGGTCAACGAAATCCTGCATCTAAAAACGAAGATAGTAATAACGAATTGTTATTAGGTTTACGCATTTTTCTATATGATAGTAAAATATTGTATGTCATATGCGCGCGCGCACACACATATATTCTAGAGTATGTAGTGGTTAATAAAATAGTTAATTATCAGAATATCGATATATTTTAGACAAAATAAATATATAAAAATATAATACGATATTAAATTATATTATTTTAGAAAATACGAATATCAATAATATAAGTTGAGTATTTGAATATTCTCTTAATAAAATTTAAAATTGTAACTAATACAATTGCAATGCACTCTTATATTTATTTATTAATTAACCATGTTGAAACATAATTAACCATTTAAACTATACTATCTAAATTATTTTTTAATTTTCATCTAACTTTATCTTTTGTCTTGGTATAATTTATCATATACATCTATGTACTAAAAAAATACTGTATACACATAAAAGAACAATTTCTGAACAGAGTATAATAATTAATTAGTACTGTAAAAAAGAAAAAGAAGCATAGTAATATAATAGTAACAATAATGCCCACATATGTGGTTAGAAATAAAAGAAGAGGGAATAGCTAGCTAGAGTGATTGAAAATTGATTATATCCATCATAGGACCCGTGAAGCCCATGCCTTCTCCCCTACATGCAACCGATTCTCTCCATGCTACACAATAGTAGTAGTAACAATAATCATGATGGGACTATGATAGTTTCAATGATGTCCACATATTAAATATATATTTCATGAAACTATCTTACATTATAGGGCCCATAAGAGTAAGAAAGTTTTATAATCTAAAAAACAATATGATTATGTTCATGCGTTGTAGGGTAGAGGAGTCACTTGCTCATACTCATACACTAAAAAGGGTACATCCATTTACTTATTTACTATACCAACCGTGGAGATTAGGTCATGTGTGCAACCCACTGGTCCACTTCACTTCACCATATAATTTTACAATTATACACCGTGTACTAATTTTTTTTTTACCTTAATAGAGATAGAGTATGTGTTTGGTTTTTCGAAACATGAAAATTGAGTTTAATATAATTGATTTTAATTAAAAATAAGTTGAATATAAATTAATTTATGTTTTTATATCTATTACTATATATAAAGATGATACAAATTTTTGGGATGACTTTTTCATTATACATATTTTACCCTTAAAAAAAACTACAAAAAAAAACTAAATATTTGTATATGTTGAAAAATAACTTCCACATAAAAATAGATTTTCAGTTTTTTTTAGTAATTTTTTTTTATCTTAATAACTAAGCACAACTTCCACATAAAAGTATGTTTTCAGTTTTTTATAGTAAAAAAATATATATATATATATATTTTTTTTTCTTAACAACTAGCCACAACAAAAAAGGATTGAAATTCCGGCACGCTGGTCATATATGTGGTATATGATGTTTCAACATCGTGCCAGCGTAAAACATAATGGACACAGTATAAACAATAAAAAGCAGGAAGGTAAACAACACATAGTATTTGATAACCCAGTTCGGCGCCAACCGCAACCTACATCTGGGGGATACCAATCCAGGAGGAAATCCACTAATAGCCCTAGTTCAAAGTCTTACAGCAAACTCCTCGTTTACAACTTATCACCTAGCAACTATCCTTATGCACTTCTACCTAGGAACTCCTAGGTATGAGTTCCCAACTCACTCCTTAATTTCAACAGTACAACCAGCACTGTTTTTAAGACAAACACTATGGTGGAGACACTCTCCTAAACACTAGACCACTCTTACCTAAAGGCTTTGAGTGATACACAAGAAACAATCATACTCCATGCTTAAAAGCTTTGGAGAACATACAGAGTTACAACTCAATAAAACAGTCTTACAAAAGTATCAAGATGATACTAGAGAGGCTCACAAATAAAGCACAAGGCTTACAAAGACACGAAACCCTAAAAGTCTACATTTTGGTATATTGGTTTCGGTGAAGAAACTAGGTTTAGCTCCTTCCTTTAAATAGCCGGTAACATGGGCTTCAGAAGATTTAATCCAAAAATATATCCAGCTCACACATTAAAAATAAATCATATCTTAAAAGATTAGATATGTTTTGGAAATAAATCTTCACAATAATTCCTAAAACAATCTTTAAATAAAAGATCTGTTTAGAAAATAAATCTTTTCTTAATGCACAAGCAAAGGACTGAAGAAAGAGAAAAGATCTTCTCTTAAAATAAAAACGCGCATAAAAGATACGCTACAGCTGGCACCAACTCGCGCGCACACAGCAGGTTCCAATGTTGTAACATTTCATACCACATCCTGCTTAAATAATTGTTTTACCAAAATACAGCCAACACCAAATATCCAACAATCTCCCCCTTTGGCAAATTTTGGCTAAAACCTCTTCGTGGGAAACCAGTTGTGATCTTTCCTCCAGGTCTTCATGGATACGCAGTGGAGAAGGAACTCAAAGTGGCAAAGTAAATTTTCAGATAGTTACATCAAGTGAAAATTACTTTACGCACGACATTAGCAAAATAGTTCTTCAGATAGTTACATCAAGTGAAGAACAATTCGGATAGTTACATCAAGCTAATATTATTTTGCAGACAGTCACAACAAACTACTTCTTCAGATAGTTACATCAAGTAAAGAAATACTTTGCAAGCAAGTTGTAATTCAGATAGTTACATCAGGCGAAGAACGTCTTAAACACACAACCAGCAAAATAATTTCTCGGATAGTTACATCAGGCGAGAAATACTTTGCTCCCAGCATCAGAGACATGCAGCAGCGGATTTGACATACTCAGCCTCACACAATACTCCCCCTCAATATCAAAACGTATGCTCCCCCTCAACTTCAGCATACCACAAGAACAGTATCGGAGCAACAAACACATCTTCTTCTTCCTTGTCCATAAAGCCAGAAAGTAACTTCCATGGATCTCACCCAGAAACAGAACAGGATGCCTGCTCTGATACCAATTGAAATTCCGGCACGCTGGTCATAGATGTAGTATATGATGTTCCAACATCGTGCCAGCATAAAACATAATGGACACAGTATAAACAATAAAAAGCAGGAAGGTAAACAACACATAGTATTTGATAACCTAGTTCGGCGCCAACCGCAACCTACATCTGGGGGATACCAATCCAGGAGGAAATCCACTAATAGCCCTAATTCAAAGTCTTACAGCAAACTCCTCGTTTACAACTTATCACCTAGCAACTATCCTTATGCACTTCTACCTAGGAACTCCTAGGTATGAGTTCCCAACTCACTCCTTAATTTCAACAATACAACCAGCACTGTTATTAAGACAAACACTATGGTGGAGACACTCTCCTAAACACTAGACCACTCTTACCTAAAGGCTTTGAGTGATACACAAGAAACAATCATACTCCATGCTTAAAAGCTTTGGAGAACATACAGAGTTACAACTCAATAAAACAGTCCTACCAAAGTATCAAGATGATACTAGAGAGGCTCACAAATAAAGCACAAGGCTTACAAAGACACGAAACCCTAAAAGTCTACATTTTGGTATATTGGTTTCGGTGAAGAAACTAGGTTTAGCTCCTTCCTTTAAATAGCCGGTAACATGGGCTTCAGAAGATTTAATCCAAAAATATATCCAGCTCACACATTAAAAATAAATCATATCTTAAAAGATTAGATGTGTTTTGGAAATAAATCTTCACAATAATTCATAAAACAATCTTTAAATAAAAGATCTGTTTAGAAAATAAATCTTTTCTTAATGCACAAGCAAATGACTGAAGAAAGAGAAAAGATCTTCTCTTAAAATAAAAACGCGCATAAAAGATACGCTACAGCTGGCACCAGCTCGCGCGCACACAGCAGGTTCCAATGTTGTAACATTTCATACCACATCCTGCTTAAATAATTGTTTTACCAAAATACAGCCAACACCAAATATCCAACAAGGATGTTAAGTAGTTATCAATTAACTAAGTCCAATAAAAAAGGAGATTAAGTAGTTATTTATATTTGCACAATAGAGAATTTCGATCACAGCAAATAAAAAAAGAGAATATCAATCACACAAACGGGCATGCGTTTGGCGGCTAGTATTTATATAAAATTGATTCTTATTAATTAATATTATTTGGATAGTTTGAATTAAATAGCGACTTAATGTAAAATTGTTTCTTTTTTTTGAAAAAGACTTCATGTAAAATTGTTATTTTGCCAAACATCTCATAAAATCGTGTTTTAAATGTTCACATATGCGGTTTGCACACACTACCAAACAGATGCATAATAAAATACTCCCTCTGTCCTTTTTATAAAAGACAATTTACTTTTTAGATTTATTCAATAATTGATAAATTTGGTCTATATTACTATAGCTTAAATACATTCATTATTAAATGAATCTAAAAAGTCAACCGTCTCTTATAAAAAGAATCGGAAAAAATAATATCTATTTAATACAGCTAATTAATAAATAACAATAATATTACTATAATCTCCATTACTTTTTATAAGAGTCTATTCATCTCTTAGATTTATTAAATAATTGTTATATTTAGCCTTCTATTAGATTAGATACATCAAGGTAATAAGAATTATTGTTAGTTAATTTATACTACTATGCAATTTTGATTCTTCAAATATCACGATTATACTTGCTGTGAGTTTAATTTTTATTTGCTTATTACTCATAAAAGCTTAAGGGAAAAATTAATGTCAGACGAGAAGACCTTAAAATTTAAATAACACTTATAAATGTATGTTTAATTTACAATTACACGTTTGGTCAAAATATAACCAACATTATATCAAAAAAAATATTTTCTCCATCCCTATTTATAAGAGCTAGTTTGCCAAAAAAATGAGAAAATAAGCCGAGCCAAACGGGGCCTAAGAAAGTGGATTTTAGTATAAAATTGATTGACAAATTATATTGATTTTACATGTCTACCCTTATAATTAATTGTAGTGTTTTGTATCAAACAAAAGATAATTTAATACTATTAAAAAAATTATGCAAAATAAATAAGGGTAAGTTTGAAAAAATAAATCATTAATGTCATTAATAATTGTAAAAAGATCTTATAAAAAAGAATAAATTTATTGTCAAAGTAGCTCTTATAAAAAATGATGGAAGAAGTAATAGCTAACAAGTACACGAATTTAAAGTATATGAATGATGTTATATATATGTATTCAATTTTTTCAAATAAGTATTAAGTATATTCTTATGACACCGATTATACAAGTATGGGGTGGCATTTAGTTTAGGCAAATGTCAAAATATGCTTGCCACGGTCCCATTTTGTTTTGACCATTGACTTATTAAGTTGTCTGGATAAAAGAAAGGACTCTTTTTTTGGTACAAAGGCGACGTCCTTCTTTTTTCACATGCTTGCATCCTTTTTATTGTAAAAATTGTTTTCATCAATTATTACAGGATTACGCTACATGGTGCCCCTGGGACAATGATTAGAGATACAAAAATAGAAATAAAAGTAAAAGTTTTTAATAGAAAAAATTATTTTTTAACATTTTAATGCATTGAATGCACCATTTCCAATAATATTTTACCATTTTTGTAACCTAAACCATTGCTCTGGGGGTACTATTTAGCATTTTCCATTATATAATTCCAACCTTGTCTAATTTTTAAGAAAAATGCTATTTAGTAAGATTTTTTTACGAAAGAAAGAGAAGAATTTTATGTGCTAACATTTAACACTTATAAATTATAATCTTTTTCTCCTTTATATAATATGGTTAACCAATTTTTGATTAGTCAAATTCTCTAATTTTATGAATTTTTTTTTTTTTTTTTTTGGTTTTTACCACCAGTTTAATCTGGTTCGGAGGTCAGTTCTGGCATCAAGTGGTTCCAGCCCCCTCCCAATCGCAGTTGCGGGAGATCGAACCAATTTTATGAATTATTCTTTGTCTTGTACAAATAATTCTTACTAAATAACAATATTCAATTTTTAATATCAACTTTTTGTGATCGCACATGTTGAATTTTGAGCTTCTTCTCTATTTACTTATTTTTTGTTTGTTATCAATTTATAAGAGAAACAGACACAACAATAGATTAGCGGATCAATTAGCGAGATCTACAAATTAAAATAGAATGCATTAATTTATTATCATATTTATTTCTCTAAAAAATTGACAAGAAATAGAAAAGGCAAATGCTAACATGCCCATGTTAGCAAGACCCTTTTCAAAATGACCACTATTAATAATTAGGTTAGTATTTTTCTTCTTTTTTCAGATTTGAACCCAAAATTTTCTCCTTCTTTAATCATTAACTCAAATCAACTCAGTTACACACTGCATCCATTTTTATTAAATTTTAACAAGGGTATTAGTAAATTTAATCTGTATTTTACTTCAAAATCTAGATGATTAATTGCACATAACTAACTTTTTTAATCATAAAATTATTGTTTGCGTATTAAGAGAAATGATATTTTGACATCCATTTTGGACAACTAAGTTGGACAACTCTCTCTCATACTCACATTATATTTTTACCCTCTCTTATTTTATCTTTCACTTTATTGATTTTTGTGCTAAATGAAGAAGGAATAAAAAGTTGTCCACTCTAATTGTCCAAAGAAATTGTAT
The DNA here is from genome assembly GCA_030408175.1 of Trifolium repens. NCBI lineage: Eukaryota > Viridiplantae > Streptophyta > Magnoliopsida > Fabales > Fabaceae > Trifolium > Trifolium repens. Next base: position 59,732,765 of record CP125837.1, on the reverse strand, counting down.
AAATAACACAACTCTAAAAAAAATCATTGAAATTATTGTTTTTCTTATATTAATGAACGGATCTACTACCATTTGTTTAAAAAAAAGTCACGCATAGAATCACTGTGTTGGGTTAGATTTATTTTACCGGTGGGTTGTATTATGGCACCTTTTTGCGTGTAAATAAGAGTTTTATTTGATCTTACCTGCCTTCGAAAGTGGAAAGTTGGGACGCTTCATTTTTAGAGTGAGATGTAAATTGCAAATCTTAGATAATCTCAGATGTAAATTGCAAATCTTAGATAATCTCACTTGACTCGTCTAGACATAGTATGTGTTTGGTTATGCGGTAGAAAAAATTGAGTTTGGTAGAATTGAGTTTGACAGAATTGATTTTGGTTAAAAGTGAGTTGAATGTAAAGTGATTTATGTTTAGATACCTTCTCAACAGAAGTGATTTACATAAAAGATGTTGTTTGGATATTTTTTGTTAAAATTGCTTTTGGGTGTGTAAATAACCAAAATGGGTTTTAGCACATACACACTTTTTTATTTATTAAATTGAAAATAAATATATTAAATTAGCATTAAAAATATTTATCAGATGAGTATTTTAAAAATAAAATAAGGAGCATCTTATTAAAAAAAGAGCAGAAAAGAAACTTAAATTAAGGCTTGACGCACAAAAGACAAAAGAAACCTAAGATAAACTTAAATGGGCCGGGTCACAAATATTAAGCCCAAACTGCTTGTTTTCTTCTTCTTCAACTAAGTAACAAAGTAGCCGCAATAACTTTACTGAGGAAGGGTAACACAGGAAATATATTTGTTGGATACTGGTTGAAATTGCTGCACACTGATTAAAATTTCAAAAGCGATTTCAATCACCGCAAAAGCTCCAAATACCAGCTTCGACTAGAATCGAGTTTGGGGATGTAAAATCGATTTTAGATTATCTACCCAAACATCCTGCAGAAGAGCAAAATCGCGTTTTAGATCTTGGACGCGCGTTTACTGTGTTCCACCGCGTAACCAAACACTCACATAGGTGTTTAGAACTAATTTTTAATAATGTAACTTTTTCGTGTAATATTTGATGTAATTTTTTTGATTAATATTTAATACTTCCTCCGTCCCAATTTAATTGACATAGTTGACTATTTCACGCATGTAGATGCATAACTTTGATGATTAATATTTTTAGTTGTATAATAGTAAAAATTATAAAAATTTGATATTTTGAAAATACTCATCGAGACGAATCAAACAACATCTTATATGCTAATATTTATTTTTGTTTATTAGTAGAAAAATAAGGTCAAAGCAACATGTGTGAATAGTGCACAATAGTCAACCATATCAATTAAATTGGAACGGAGGAAGTATAACTTTACTTTATGTTATAATATACGTACTTAATTATGTTAGAATGTTGTAATTCAAGCTTGTTAATAATTGTCTTGTAAATATCTACATGTTAGTTAGGATATTTGAGTTAGTTAGTTAGTTAACTTGTGTTACAAGTTACTAGTTAGTTAGATAGTTTGTTATAGAAGTTAAGTGTCCCAAGTATTATAAATACTTGTATTAGTGCTTGTAAATTTTTTTAAAAAAAGTTCCATTACCCCAAGGTGGATGAATAAAAATTAGTTGTTTTTCTTATTCATTCATTAGAGTTTGTTTCATCTTGATAGTGCAGAAACACATTGTTTCTGCAACTGTGTGTGTGTCCATATAGAACTTTGTGGATCTGTTCTGTATGAGTATAGAACCGTGTGGATCTGCTCTGAGTGCTTATAGATCTGTGTGGATCTGTGTTCTGTGTTTAGTGGCTGCGCTAACAAGTGGTATCTAGAGCACCAGTTTCAATCCTAAGGGAAATAGGGAAACACGAGTGAATGTGAGGAGAATTCATCACAGGGAAACACTTGAGTGAGGAGTGTGATTTTCTTTAAGAAATTGTGTGAATTTCTTCAAAGAATTTTGCGTGAATTTTTCTCTGCAAAGCAAGAATGAATACAAACGGTTTTGGTACGAATATCTTGGTTCTTGATGGAAAGAATTGGGATAGGTGGAGTGCTGTCATGAAGTCATTATTTGGAGCTCAAGATTGCTATGAAGTGGTGATGAATGGCTATGAAGAGCTAGGTGAAAATCCAACTGATGCACAGAGAAATGCTTTCAAAGAAATCAAGAAGAAAGACTATAAGGCCTTGTTCTACATACAACAGAATGTTGATTCTCAACACTTTGAGAAGATTGCAAAAGCTACAAAGTCAAAAGAAGCATGGGATATTCTGCAAGCCTATCATGATGGTGGTGAAAAGGTTAAGCAGGTGAAGCTGCAATCATATAGAAAGAGCTATGAGATGATGCAGATGGAAGATGATCAGAAGGTGAGTGATTATTTCTCTAAACTACTTGCAGTAGTTCATCAAATGCAAACTTGTGGAGAAAACATCACAGATAAAATGGTTGTAGAGAAAGTTCTTAGATCCTTGAATCAAAAATTTGATTTCATCGTGGTGGCTATTCAAGAATCACATGACATAAGTGACATGAAGATTGAAGCACTACAGAGTTCTTTAGAAGCACATGAGTTGATGGTGATCAACAGAAGCTCTGAAAGAACAACTCAACAAGCAATGCAGGCTCAATGTGGTGGGAAAGATGGCAAGAACCACAAGAACAAGGGCAAAGGTAAATCAAATTGGTCAAAAGATTCAAAGATCAAGACTGAAGACAAAACTGAATCATCAAAGGGAGGTTATGACAAGAATCAAGGCAAGAAGAAGTTTGATAAGAGCAAGATCAAGTGTTATAACTGTGGCAAGCTTGGTCATTTTGCAAATGAATGTAGGCTCAAAGATCAACAGGATGCAAATTTGACAGAAGATAGCAATGATGCTAATGCTGTGCTTATGATGGCCACAACCTGTGATGAAAATGCTCAAAATGAAGACTGGTATTTAGATTCAGGTTGTTCAAATCACATGACATCACATAGAGAATGGTTAACTAGTTTTGATGCAAGCCAGAAAACTAGCATCAAACTAGCAGATGGTAGGAAACTTGCTGCTGAAGGTATTGGTAACATAGTGATCAAGAGCAAGAAGGGAGGTAAAGTAATCATCTCTGAAGTCTTTTATGTGCCTGATATGAGCTGTAATCTACTCAGTTTAGGTCAATTGGTAGAGAAAGGTTTCTCAGTTAACATGGAAGATAGTGCACTGAAGCTGTTTGACAAAATGAAGAATTTGGTGTTGATGTGTCAATTGTCAAAGAACAGAACTTACAAGTGTAAAATCTCTAGTGTGGATATGATGTGCATGTCTACAACAATAACTGATGATATTGAAGCACTATGGCACAAAAGGTATGGTCACTTGAACTTTAGAAATTTAAGTGATTTGAATTCTAAGGAGCTAGTATATGGTATACCTAAGATTAGAGTCAAGCATGCATTGTGTGATATATGTATGAAGGGCAAGCAGAGTAGGTTACCATTTGTGAAGGAGACAAGTAAGAGAGCTTGTGCTGCTCTAGAAGTGATACACTCTGATGTATGTGGCCCCTTTGAGGTACCATCACTTGGTGGAAGCAAGTACTTCATCACTTTTCTTGATGAATTTACTAGGATGATCTGGTTATTCACTATAAAGCTTAAGAGTGAAGCTTTATCAGTGTTTAAAAATCTTAAAATTTTAATTGAGAAGGAGAGTGAGAAATCAATTAAAATCTTAAGAACAGATGGTGGAGGAGAATACACCTCAAAGGATTTTGAAGATTTCTGCAAAGATGAAGGCATAGCTCATGAAGTTACACCACCTTATACTCCACAACATAATGGTCTAGCTGAGAGAAGAAACAGGACCTTATTGAATATGGCTAGGAGTATGATCAAGCAGAAATCACTTCCTTTCAAATTCTGGGGAGAAGCAGTCACAACTGCTGCTTACATTCTTAACAAATGCCCTACAAAGAAGTTAAAAATGGTACCAGAAGAAGCTTGGTGTGGAAGGAAGCCTAGTGTGAAGCATCTAAGAGTGTTTGGCTCATTATGCTACAAGCATGTGCCAGATGCTAGAAGAACCAAACTTGAAGACAAGAGTGAAATAATGATCTTGATTGGTTATCACCCTACTGGTGCTTACAAATTACTTGATCCTATGACTAATAAAGTACATATTAGCAGAGATGTGATTGTAAATGAAGCTGAGCAATGGAAGTGGGAGGTTGAAACTACCTACAATAGTGAAAGCAGCTATATATTCCATGATTCAAGTGATGAATCTGACAATGAAGCAGCTGGAGATATTAATGATGGTAATCAAAATGATGTGATTCCTGATAGTGATGATGATGAGAATGAGGAAATCACATCTCCACCAGTGATAAGGCAATTACCTCAGAGAAACAGAAGTGTATCAAGCAGATTGAATGATCACATAGTCACTTCTGACAGTGCAGTGAATGATGATGGTGATCTAATTCACTTTGCCCTCTTAGCAGGGTCTGAACCTATTGACTACAAAGATGCCTTAAAAAATAGAGTGTGGAAGAAAGCAATGGAGAAGGTTGATCCAACTCTATTCAGACAAATGGTTGGTTCATTGAGGTATGTATGCAATAGTAGGCCTGATATCTGTTACTCAGTGAGCATGATTAGTAGATACATGCATGATCCTAGAAAACCTCATTTGATTGCTGCAAAGAGGATTTTTAGGTATATTAGAGGTACTTTTGATTTTGGCCTGCATTTTCCAACTGGCACAAACAGTAAAGGGAGTGTCTTAGTTGGATATTCAGATAGTGATTGGTGTGGAGACATAACTGATAGAAAGAGCACATCAGGCTATGTTTTCAAATTCAACAATGTTGCAATATCTTGGTGCACAAAGAAACAAGCTGCGACTGCTCTCTCATCATGTGAGGCAGAGTACATAGCAGGCACATTTGCAGCATGTCAGGCATTGTGGCTTGACTCGGTGATGAAAGAATTAAAGTGTGAAGCAAGTAAGCCTCTACTGCTCAGAATTGATAACAAATCTGCCATAAGCTTAGCAAAGAATCCAATATCTCATGGAAGAAGCAAGCATATCGAGACCAAGTATCACTTCATCAGAGAACAAGTTTCAAATGGAGTAATTGAAGTGCAATATTGTCCAACAGAACTGCAGCTAGCAGATGGCTTCACTAAGGCTCTCAAACTTGAGAGATTTGAATTTTTGAGGAGGCAACTTGGGATTTTTAGTTTGAAACAAGTTTGAATTATGGTGGAGTGTTAGAATGTTGTAATTCAAGCTTGTTAATAATTGTCTTGTAAATATCTACATGTTAGTTAGGATATTTGAGTTAGTTAGTTAGTTAACTTGTGTTACAAGTTACTAGTTAGTTAGATAGTTTGTTATAGAAGTTAAGTGTCCCAAGTATTATAAATACTTGTATTAGTGCTTGTAAATTTTAAAAAAAAAGTTCCATTACCCCAAGGTGGATGAATCAAAATTAGTTGTTTTTCTTATTCATTCATTAGAGTTTGTTTCATCTTGATAGTGCAGAAACACATTGTTTCTGCAACTGTGTGTGTGTCCATATAGAACTTTGTGGATCTGTTCTGTGTGAGTATAGAACTGTGTGGATCTGCTCTGAGTGCTTATAGATCTGTGTGGATCTGTGTTCTGTGTTTAGTGGCTGCGCTAACAAATTATAATCATGCTTCTGATAAATAATTTAGAATGTGAAACCACTCTTTCAACCTATAGAATCCCAAATAAAATCCAAACGACCAATTGTTAGTTGGTTCAGCGGTGATTGACACTGAACTTGGTAGGGAGGACCACGGTTCGATCCCCGTACCTGCGATCGGGAAGGGGCTCGAACCAGATTCAACTGGTAGTGAAAATAAAAATAAAAAAATGCAAATGGATTTTTTTTTTTGGTTATAGGGAGGGATTCACTTACCACGTTGTGTTGATGATAAACAACTCAAATCTTCAACAATAGAGAAGCCCAATAACAAGGTATGTTTGTTTGCATGAGATTTACATTTTGCGCCTCCTGCATCTCACACGCACCCCTGACATTCCAAATTTACCCCGCTACTTGGAATGTGAGTGCGTAAATATTAAAAATTGGGGAAAAAAGAGTTCATTTTCTAGGATGCAAACTACGAACTGAGTTTGCTTTCAAGGGGAGTGATTATGGTGCATAAGCTTTTTCCTTATGCAACATGCATAAATAATGAAAATTTCTTAATGCACCCCCAGATTGCTTAGCGCACCCCCAATATTTCTAGCACAACCCTTAGAAATCTGGGGGCGCTAAGCTATTTGGCGGGAGGGGTGCACTAAGCAATTTGAGGGGTGTGCTAGAAATATGGGGGTGTGGTAAGCAATCTGGTGTATTTATGCACCATAATTTGTCACCCAAATTGCTTAGCGCACCCCCTTATTTCTAGCACACCCCCTAGAAATCTGGGGGGCGCTAAGCAATCTGGGGGTGTGCTAAGCAATATGGGGGTGCGCTAAGCAATATGGGGTATTTATGCACCATAATATGTGCGGCTTTCAAGGATGCGAACCTTATAAAAATCAAAATTTTTTGTCCTCTTCACCCTTCTCTCATTTCCTATGTAATAATTTCGAATGAAACACTGTATATATGAGTGAGTGATCAATTTATAGAATTATACGGTGTGTGTGTGTGTGTGTATGTGTTGTGATTGATCGATACTGTCATAATTGCTCCAGTTGCCAATTAAAATATGATATTCGCACTCTAAGTAGCAAGTGATAAGATTTTTAACTCAAACCCAACAACAACCTCTTAGATGAAAAATTTATAAAAATGAGTTCGTTTTCTAGAGTGCAAACTACGAACTTTGTTCATTTTCTAAGATGCAAAGTACGAACTTAGTTCACTTTGTAGAAAGCAAACTATGTTTTTTCATGATATTTTTCATCTAGGGGGTGTTGAAGTTGGATTTGAGTTAAAAATATTTTTTTGATGATATTTTTCATCTAGGGGGTGCTGAAGTTGGATTTGAGTTAAAAATATTGTCATTTGCTACTTAAAGTGCGAACAGTGCTTGCATCCTAGAAAACAAGGAGTTAGTTTGATAATTTTAGGGGGTGTCTGAGAGTTTTTGAGGGGTGCAGAAAACAAATCTCTATTTGCATTATTCTTGTTGATATAACCAATATTTAGAATTTGTTCTTTACATTCCTTTTAACTCATACACCCTTCTCATTTTTAATTTAGTTTTTTCTCTAAAATTTAATATTCTCCTATTATGTCTTACAAGGGTGGCTCAATTGCTAGCAACCAAAATTGAAAGAGCTGAAGTTCGAAAGTCACATTTTCCACTTGTCAAATACTTTTAATGTTTGCGTCTAGCCACTAAACTATTGGAAAAAAAAGAAGAAGACCATTTTGTCTTTGAAATTAGGTAAGCGAATGTAAAATTTAATTTTAAATTGCGCTAAAAATTAAAGTCTGAAACAAAGTACATAGATTTTGAAAATTGAATTTCAAAATGCATAAATCTATGTTCCAGAAACTAAATTCTTAAATTTATTTTATTGTTAAGACTTTGAAAATTCATTTATGTCAAATTCATGAAATAATTCAGCACTCACAAATTTATAGATTAAGGCATGTTTTGATTAGCTTATTTTTTATTTATGCATAACAGCTTACGTAAATAAATAAGCTTTTATGTCTTATTATAAACTTTTCAAGGTAGTTTATAAGAAAATAGCTTATAAAAATAATTTTTGTTAGTTAAAACTTATAAATTAACACAAAACTTTATTTATTTGCATAAGCTATTTTCATAAGCTCAAAAATAAACTGAATCCAAACGGGCCCTAAGCCAACAAGGACTATCCTCACATCATCCCTTAGGCCTGCCTTAACCATGGCGTGAGCCAAGAGTATACAAAACAATTGGAAAATATCACATAATAAAAGAGATTGAAGGTATGGCAACAGCCACACAATTTGCAGTTAATAGTTAGTAATGGTTGAATAATGAAGTCCTTAATTAACAAGGACAATTCTATCTTTTAAAGCCAAAACAAACATGTTCAAAACCATGGTACATTTTCCAGATTAAATAAAGTCCAAACTAGTCATGCAAAAGAAGATTGTGAAATTCAATGAACAACACATGACAACAAATTCACATCCTACACCATCACAGCAATTTCATGGAGTGACTTCTTAAGGTTAATTATAGAGCTTGACCAATTGAAATGGGATGAGGGACATAAAATTAAAGGGGATTATGTTATTCTAATTAATGACAAAATTAATTTATCAGTCAACAGCACCTTTTCCATTTCGATAAAAGAAAACATCGACTGCAGATAGAGAACTTCTTTATTGGTATCTTCACCAATCAGGACTCTGGATCGGCATTATGCCATCCCTTTGTGCAAGGAGGAATGCTCATAAACTCGTCAAATTCTTTTACATGAACATCACAGCACTTCCACTGCAAGATAATATGGAAATGAAAATCAGAACTCAGAACCATATCACAACTACAAAATATAAATATAGTAAGAATATTCAGTGGAATATATAATACAAACCCCTCTCATCCGGTCGTGAAAAACAGCAGGGCCGGGATGGTAACTGCAAGCAGTGTCGTGATTATCTTTTTCCTTGAAAGTTTGACCGCATCCTTTATTTTTGCATATTTGCGGCTCATTTATGCCAACTATCTTTTTATGAGGTTTCAAAACCATAACGCTTGAATTGTTTTCTGCAGATGCATCTCCAGCAAGATTTACAGATTTCTCTCCAACAATAGTTACAGGTTTGCTTTGCGATACACCTGAATTGTAGAAGAAAATTTAACTTAGGAAGCATGATTTAGGTATTAAACAAAAATAAATGGAACTTAAGAGTTAAGACAGTGACAAAAGCTGATACACATGATTACCATGATCTGAGCAAAAGAAACCCTGCCGACACCTAGAACAAGAGTCCTTCATCGATGGATTGGCATTGGTTGAGGGAGCTGCAGTTGGAGGGGGCACTGGTTTTTTCTTAGCCGGTGCAATTACTTGCTTCTCTGCGGTATGTTTTCCCGTCTTACATCTTCATTATAAAGAAAGTTTTAATCAATAAATGCATGGCATTTTAAAATGATACGAAAAGGAACAGAGAGAGATTTCTTACCCTGGAATTTGCAAAAATAAGCTGAAATCATGACTTCTTTTCTTGCAGCAACTCCATTGTTTCATCCCATCATGAAATAAAGGCTGGAAATAAAAATAGAGTTACGATCAATTGCAAAAGTGATATTTGAACATTGTCCAAAAGAAATAAAACGTGAAGAAATAGATTAATAGGCTTGTACTTACTCCCTGAATAAATCAAGATGTCCGCAACAAATCCAAGCGCCAAACGTTCCAAAAGGAAAGTGAATTAGTAACATCCCACAACAGTCATAAATGATAAAACTATCAAAATCGATACAAAGTTTTCCATTTACTTAATTCATAAAAAATAATGTTATCAAAACTCATAAAACAACAATGCACAAATAACATTTAAATCAGGAGTAAATAGATGAACATAATCGTAACATCAAAATTAGAAATTCTCCAAAAGTGTTGTAATAAGAAAATGAGAAGATTTGGTTTTTGCTTGGTTGGAGAGAGAAAGAAAACTTCAAAAATAATTTTCTATAACATTCTCCTATTTTCTCTTGTACAAAACATGGTTTCAAAGAATAAGTAATAAGCATGATAGGAGCTCTTCCTACTTTCTAGCAAGGTTATCAATCGAGGTTCGATCGTGACTCAGAAGACCTATTTTCCGAATTGTATCTTACAATGAATTGTAATATGCTTGATCAATTAAAATGACATTTTTAAGGAAAAATAAGTGAGATTAACTAACATATCATATTTGAATTGCAAAATAATTCAAAATTCAAGTCATGAACCAAAATGACAAAAAAAATAATTGTGGCTAGCCAAGCTGCACAAAGTTCATTTGTTCATAACAGAGTAAAACAGAGGATTAGTGAGGACGCCAACACTTCGTAGGCAAACAATAGGCAGTGTATGAGGGAGTAGGAACAAATATGAATTGTGCTAGGCCAGTATCTATCTTACACGTCTGATTTGAGTTATTTGGAAGGTTTGGTTGCAGACATTTCTATCCATTTGAAAGAGAAAAAAAAGAAGATACAAAGTAACCATAGAAGGCCCTTTCAGAACTGGGTCGGGTGACCCAATCCATTTCTCGACTTATTGCAGTTTTACACATTCTTGTCTTTTCAGGACAGGGCCGTAAGACCCGGCCTATTTATGGACTCACCCGCAATGCTGTTTTTCTTTTGCAAATCTGTGTTGTTTCGTTTCAGAATTGTGTGATTCCTTTCAGATGGTTCAAGCAATTCAACATATTCAATCGCTATTCAACCTAAATTCAAATGCAACATTGATTGATGCCGCAATTTGTATCGGAAGCTTTCAATTTTCATAGCATATCTAGATGCGATTGTACGGTTCTAACTACACTACTTGCTAGGTATCACAAAATGGAAAACAAACCACATAAAGAATAATATGATCAATTATGCCGACAAATAGGGGGGGAAATCAAAGAATGATGGGTTTTGTTATTGAAAGATCAAAACTAACAACCACGAGGCTATGACAATGTTGTTTTTCTCTTGGGCATAGAATCACTGATAATTTCCTAATATTGGATTCTAGCTCACAAACTCAAAGATCACAAAAAAAAAAATACTACCATATCTATGCCACACTTATGGTAGGAAGTGTCCTACCCAACGCGTGTTGATTATAAATCTCTTTCTAAATTCATGAATCTATATGATCTTTATAAATTGCAAACCAAGTGAGTAAAACCACTGGCAGCCCAACATATTTTTAGGCCTAAAGCGAACTATGAGGTGAAGCCTAATCAACTAAGAGATGGTAACAGAAAAATCAATGATTTTAATTTTAAAACTCAACAGAAAAAATGCTTAATAGTTACCAATAAGCTAGGATAACTAATGATGAAAGTTTTATAGCAATTAATAGTAAATAATTTTGTTTGCGAATGCAAGGGCTTCAACCGTCTTACAATTGGACCAGCTCTCATTACATTCTAAACACTTGTTTCCAAACAGAGTTGCAGCTTAATTAATTTTAATTGTCATAAGTTCATAACTCAACAAATCACCCCTAGCTCACATAAACCCTAAACCCACCTAAGATCTAAAGTACTAGAACTACTTTAACTGTCTTATGGGATCGAAACAAACATGTGTCAGCATAATAACATAGTAGGTCAAAATCATAAGCATATAACACAACAAAACTTGAAGAAAAACAAGATATTTAAATTTAATTCATATAATAAAAAATTGTAAGAGAAAATAATTAGGGTGAATGAAAAATACCGAATCATGGTATTGACAGGAACCATCGAGATTGTCGTCTTCGGTGAACATAGCATCGCAACCAATCCTCTGGCATCGAAGTTTAACAACTGTGTTCTCCATAGATTCAGAGGCAATTGAAATTGAATGGAATCAAAACAAGAAGATTAGAGTTTTAGAGTTTAGACACGTTAAACTGGAACACGAGTTTGAATGTTGTCAAGATGAAAGAAGAAGGTTAGGGTGTCAGTGACCGCTTTGTTATGTCTTCGCGTCAAACTTTTTGTTTTATTTTTAAGATTAAATAAATACGGAGTAGATACACTATGGTATTTTCAGGGGAAGATTTTTTCAAAAAATAGACATGATCTAAACAAAATAACAATTTTTTTCTTAAATATTTGGTGTATAATATTTTAATATATTATTTTTTGTATATATTTTGTAATAATATATACATATATAAAATATTTAAATGAAAAAATTACCATTGTAAAACATTGCATGGTCTCAGTATGGTGGGAGGATTTGATTAAGAGTTAGGACTTAGGAGAAGTGGTTTGATGATTGTTGAGGGATTGTTTGATGATAATGTCAATAGAGAGATTTTGTTGTTTTGGAAGGATGACTGGTTAAGGAGGATCTTAAAGGTAAAATTTGGTAGATTTTTATTTTATTTTATTTGAACATACAGATGTATCAATAGCATATATGAGGAGATTGGGTTGGGGAGAAGGAGAGGGTGGGTGGTGGTGGCGAAGACGCCTCTTTGCTTGGGAGGAGGGTTTGGTGGCGGAGTACCGTCTTTTGTTGATAAATGTTGCTTTATAAGGGTTTGTTTGACCTGTCTTTTTTATGTCTTAAAAACTATCTGAAAGTTAAAAGTAAAAATAAGAGCTTTTAAAAAAAAGTTAAAGTTTATTGGTAATTGTTGTATTTTTTAGCTTCAAATGTCTTTTATCTATGTATTTTACTCATAAAAATTAAGCAATTTTTTTCCTATCAAGAGCTTCTTGAAAATCTGTTTGGTCTAGCTTCTCATTTTATTGAGTAAAAAAGTCTAAAATAAGTCAGGTCAAACGATACCTAAGTTAATGCAGTTGACAAATGTAGTTGGAATCTGGATCATACTAAAGGTTAAACAATTAGCGAGGCTTATCATTGGCTGACTCATTATGATTCTATAGAATTTACGACTTGCAAAGAGGTTGGAACAAGTTGATCTCTATTAAAGTTTTTCTATTTGCGTGCAGGGACGGACCTGGAGTCAAATAATTGGTGGGGCTAAAAATTTAGGTGTTATTGAAAAAATTAATTTTTCATATTGATAATTCAGTTAAACAACAAATAATATATGAAATTACTATATATATATATATATATATATATATAAAACAAACCCAAAAATTTCTATTAAAAAAAAAAAGAAACCAACACACTATATCCAAAAAATCACAAAATTTCTATTTAAAAAAAGAATTATAACTATTAAATCATACATTTCACTATTGTTAATTTGATGCTTTACAATATCCTACTTTGAACCAAAATATATAGAACCCAAAATTATACGGGCTTATAACTGATTAAGTTTTATTCCAATTTTACCTATATTATCTTACTTCAAAAAATTAAATATTAATTAAACATATTTATTATGTCATTTCGTATTTATATGTTAGTTCAATTGGTAATTTTACCCAATACGACAAACTCAATTAATTTTCTACTTTTTTTTGCCAAACAAAGTCAAAGTTGATTATTATAAAAGTTACCTATAAAACTAAAATAATATTTTACGTATAATGAAAGACTTTAAACTATTAATAATAGACTATGAATTAATATTTGCACCAATACTTAAATTAATACCCGTACAATAGACTTATAATCATCAATAATAAACTATAAACTAATATTTACATTAATATTTGTACAAATATGTATACAGAATTACTTGAAATTATTTATAAAATATTTATTTTATTTTTTAAAAAAAAAATTGGGCTAGGCTGGTGTGGCTATAGCCACACCATGCCTTGAAGAGGTCCGCCCCTGTTTGCGTGGCAATTGCTTAGCAATCGATTGCCAATAAAAGATAATTTATTGCGGCGCAGGGTCCTAAATGCGAATGTCGTGTTGTGTACATGTGGATGCGGTAAAATTGAAACTGCTAATAACTTATTTTCTGATTGGTAATATTATAGTTTTGTCTTAGTGGTGGTTGAAAGTTAGAAAAAAAGAATGAGTGTTTGATCTTAACCATTGGTGACTAAATCCTGTAGCGTAATTAAATGCTAATATGTAGGAATTTTTGACAGATATTTTTTGTGATATTCACCCACAATTTTTATTGTATTTGTCTCTTCTAACACATTTTATTCATTTTATATAATTTTCTTTAGCATCTTAAAAAAACACTTTAAGCTAAAAAATTATAAAGTAGAATTGAATATAAAATCACTCTTTGTATTTTGCCAAAAAAAAAGTCTCAAAATTTATTTTTCGTTGACAATTTTTAAACCTTTACTCAAAATATTATAAGTTTTTATAATAAATTGAGTGAAAATAATGAAATATTATGAGAGGGTTAGTAAAAGGAAATTGGACGAGCGCAACATCGTTTTTGAGAACGAAATGTTCAGACATTTTTTTTTTGGTTCATTTTATATCAAACAACTCATTTTTTATGTTTATTAAATATTCGACATATCAAATCTATATTATAAATTATAGATACATCAATTATTCATTAAACATAAAAAATCAACTGTTTTTATATTAAACAAAAATAAGTTATGGATCGACATAAAACGTGAGAACCTCTAATTTGAGAGGTATGGATATTGATTTATCATGCATTGTTGTTTGGAGGCAAACCTTTTTTCTACTAGACCAAATTCCAGTAGCCAATTATACTAGCCATTTACTTCTAAAAAAGTGAACCAATTCAACTAATAGAGTACTGATATTAAGGATGGGTCACATATAGGCTTATAAAGAAAAGGATTGATCACATATAGGGTGCGTTTGTTTGAGCTTTAAAAAAAATGATTTTTTTTAAAAAAAATCTAGAGATTTTTTTGTAGAGATTTTGAAGAAAATCTAAAGCTACTTTGTGTTTGTTTATAATCATAAAAATCTATTTTTTTAAACAAAGAAGTTCATACACTTAGATTTCTTAGTTTTAACAAAATAGATTCTTGAAAAGCTATTAGAAATAGCTTTTCATTTTGGGACTAAAAATGATTTTTTTAAGAAAATAATTTTTAAAAAAATCTATAACAAACACTATCAACATTACAAAATGGATTTTTTTAAGAAAAAAATAGATTTTTTCTTAAAAAAATCTCAAACAAACGCACCCATATTCACAGTTCACTGCTATTTTATTTTTTTTAGTTTTACATATAGAAAATTATATTATTTATGTATCATTGTCCATAAAACTCTGCACCTTACAATCTAGTTCAATTGAAGACTCGATGTTTACGTTCCGTAGTGGTGGTGAACTTTCATACCAAGTACTAGTTTTTAGTTTGATAAATTGTCCTTGAACATTAGGAACACACAATCCATCGTAAAAGTAGTTCTTGCTGATTTTTTTGTTGTTGTTGTTAATCATTCCTTTTCCATGATTGAAAGTACCAAATATATGACATAATGTTATGATTCATGTGTTGTGTCGGAAACTTCGGTGGATTTAATTTGAGCTTAAAAATTGTTTGTGGCCATGGCACAACTTATTTTGTCTCGCTGCAACACATTCATTGCCAAACCATGTTGTCCCATTCAACCCTCTCTCTGTACTTGATAATAATTGGAAATCTATGGGGTTTTTTTTGGACTAATTTTTCTATATAATATGAAATATGGAACATATTTAAACATTGGTTATATTCGTAGTAATGAATTTTTATATGCATAAAATCATCTCGTCAAAAAAATAAGCATAATTAGTCCAAAAAAAAAACAACACCTAAAAGCGTGTCTTAAAAAGTTAAGATTTTCTCAATTGGCCACAAGGACTAATAAAACAAAATTAGAAAAACAAAAGTCTTAAAATTAGCATTCAAATTCAAACCATGACTTAGTAAAAACATTTGCACCTAATTAGGGATACAAATTCACTAATGTAACATAATAATCATATAGTTTAATACATAAGTATTCACGACCGTTGATCGCAGATTAAACGGTTCAGATTTAAATCTCTATTTTATACTGTAAAAAAATCTCAACTGTTGATTGTAAATTGGATGGTCTAGATCAATTACAACATCCTACTGATACTGCGGGAAATTCAATTTTCCTAATTAGCTAGATGACAATATGTTATACTTGTTGAATGGATCTAAATTGACTTATGTACTTACATCACACAGTTACATAGAATTTCTAATCACAATCATTGATCATATATCAAAAAGTATAGATTGCATATTATTAAAATTAACTGTGTGACACAATTATTGCGTCAAACCAGTTAATTTTTGATTTAAAAATATAACTTGGACCAAACCAGTTTTATTTTAGAAATCTATACGATTCTTTTACCAAATCTTGTTAGTAATGTTATGACTAATGTTTATGGTTTTTATCACCGGTCACTTTATATTTTTCACTTGGTTTTATAATGAAAAAGCTTGAATAATTATTCTCAAAAACACAATAAACGTTTTATTCGGATTTTAATTTTAATTTCTAATATACTGGTAGTTTTTGGAAGCATGGATTAAAAAAGTAGTTTTTGTAGACTAGCGGCTTCAATGGTCCAACAAGGGACAGATGGGTCACCGACGTTGTCTGAGGCCTCATCATCTCATAGCTACGCACTGTTTTGTTGCCATATCACCCGCTGCACCTATCAATACAGCTTGAATTGAACTTTTTTTTTGGTCATATACTCATATCAATGACCACTGGGACATTACTAACTTACAGCTATTATTTTATTACAATATGGTCCACATTTTTATTCATTTAATATAGTGTTTATATTTTAATATTTTAAAGGAAAATATTCATTTTAGTTGAAATATCACCAAACAAATGTCCTAAAAATAGCCATGTAGGTGCAAATCTCACATGGACTATCATAAAATTTTGTAGGAACATTTGATATGTTGGGTTGGTGTTCATTTTACAATACTTCTCCTGTATTTTTTGTGTGAATTTTATGCATTATATTTTTAGAATAAAATATATATAGTAAATTAATATTACTTGTTTACCAATAATGATATTTGTAGTAATATATCCTTTAAAAAAAACATATACGGAGTATAATTTTTTTTGTTTACAATGAAGTCAATTATAATCCAATTTAAAACTTCATGCATACTATCTAAATTGTTCATCACTAGATTAAACCTAGTGGCTTAATTTTTTTATAAAGATAATAATTCTCTTGTGTTGAACTCACACATAAAATTACTTTCAAATAAATATGAAACTTAAATGATAACCAAATTTGTTGACAGAAAAATTTGAAAGAGATTTTTTTTTTAATCAATTCCCTTTCATAAAATCTTTTTAAGCCTCTAAATTTGTTGAACAATCTTATCATCATATTCGTCGAAATTGGTGGCATGATTATACCCTGGTCTCTTTTTTTTTTTACGAAAATAATATACTATTTCATTCATTAAAACAGAAAAAATACAAAATGAAACCAATCAAATATACGAGGCTAGTGTACATAGGCAACACCCTCACTAAATTATAGATGATGATGTGATTTATTTGTCTCTTAATAAAACTTATCTTAAAGTTAAAAAAACTTCTTAAAAGTAGTCAACACATTCTCAATAAATTGATTACTTTGTAATTGTAATCTACTTCACTTTATCTATTGCCTTTTGGTTGCCATTCCAACATGATCACATGTTGTTAAAAGTTTTTCTAATTTTTCTTCTTTCAATAGTAATCATGGACCCAATACCAATAGCCCAACTATTTTTCAATCATAATTTATTTTGTATATTTTATTTATTTTACATTTGAATTTTATCAAAATATCTTATGGTTTAAAAGCTGTCAATAAGTCAATATATAGTGCTTGGCTTGGTAGTCTTGCTAGACATAATTCAAATCCTAGCTACAATGGTTATAAAACCACCATTGGCAATCACTGTTATTAATAAGGGCTAAGCACGTCTTATGCCCTAAATATGTCGAATTTTGTTTAGTTCTTTAATTATATTTTTTGAACTTTTTTATCCTTTAAATTTTCAATTTTTCATTTTTAGTCCTTTATTGTTTACAAAAGGTTTTGTAGCATATTTAAATAACTCATTTCGATGACATATTGTGCTGGGCGAATTTACGAGATCGTCATATTATGATTTTTTGGAGTGAATGAATATCTTCTATGTGCAAAATATAGACTATAATGATTTAAATCGAGTAGAACCACAATCAGTGAAAAACTCTTACTAATTTTTTTTTGTTATAAAGGAAAATGTTCCGATAATTCAGTTGCGAGATAAATAAAATTAAACTAAAAATCACTCTTACCAGAAATGAAACTCAAGTTCTTCCGCATTACGGAGTATTTGTCTTAAAAACAACTTATTAATTACTTAAGTACAATGTTTTGATTTTTGTCAAAAAAATACAATATCTTGATTATTTTTCCGAAAAATTTAACATGCTACATTTTTTTTATAGAAATTAACATGCTACATTTATAAAATTGAATTCAAATACTGATTCTCTCTTGTTAAACTAACTTCATACTAATATAATTGGATTCATATTTTGTAAAAAACAAAAAATGGATACATATTCAAATAAATAAATAAATTATGTGCCTAGAACTATTATTTTTGACGACATGTGCCTAGAAATTAATCTCATTAAAAACTGACTAAACAATATTTTAAAAAGATTGACCTGAAAAACCTTAAACTAAAGTTGTTTTTATAAGACCAAACAAAATGAAAATGTAGAACACATGCAGATAAACAACAGAGCCCATATGAAGGCATAACAGCCGCAACAAAACCAGCCACGCGTCCCTGAAGCACTGATTCCACAAAATACCTTGTCGGTTTCCTGTGCAGCCGGTAAATTTACCGCACACGTGTCAGTTAAATTCTTTCTTTCTCTATAGCCACTACAACAACATTTACGCTTCGCCATCATCACACGACCCAAAAAGCAAATACTTTTCACCTGCAAAGAAGAATCCACCATTATTTCCGGTTCATTTTCGCCGGAAATTCTTTCCACTCTTTAAATTCTACTTTCTCATGCTTCCCAAATCACTTCCCTCATCGCCGGAATCACAACCGTTTAAAATCTCTGATACAAAAACTAAAACCTCTCTCACAGCAATACTTCAATCACTTTTCTCCCTTCAAAACCCTCGAGCATGGATTCTCTTCGCCGTCCTCTTCATCCAGATCCTTCTCTTTTTCAACCTCCGTAGCTTCCCCACCTCAATTTCCCCTCCTCACCACCACTTCCCCACTCGCCTCGCCGTAATCCAAACCGCCGCCACTCAAAACGCTACTGTATTAGATTCCACTCCCACTACAACTACCGACAGCGATCAATGTGCCTCCGGTAAGGTTTTCGTCTACGACCTTCCTAAATTCTTCAACCAAGAAATCCTCGATAATTGCGATAATCTCAATCCATGGAGTTCTCGTTGCGATGCTATGTCCAACGACGGAATCGGACAGAGCGCAACCGGACTTGCCGGAATTATTCCGGAGAATCTCCTTCCGGCGTGGTACTGGACGGACCAATTCGTTTCAGAAATCATTTTCCATAACCGTATTCTTAACCACAAATGCAGAACCTTAGAGCCAGAATCAGCTGCGGCTTTCTACATACCATTCTACGCTGGACTCGCAGTTGGAAAGTACTTATGGATGAACACCTCTACAGCTAAAGATCGCGATCATCACTGTGAGATGATGCTGAAGTGGCTTCAGGAACAACCGTATTACAAAAAATCTAACGGTTGGGATCACTTCATCACAATGGGACGCATCACATGGGATTTTCGTCGGTCCAAAGATGAAGATTGGGGTTCTAGTTGCATCTACAAGCCAGGGTTAAGAAACATCACGCGCCTTCTCATCGAGCGTAACCCGTGGGACTATTTCGACGTCGGTGTTCCTTACCCCACTGGATTCCACCCTAGTTCCTCTTCTGACGTCACTCTCTGGCAGAGCTTCGTTCGCGATCGCCGCCGCAACGCGCTCTTTTGCTTCGCCGGAGCTCCACGCCGCGCCTTCAAGAACGATTTCAGAGCAATTTTGTTAAATCAGTGTCGTGACTCCGGTGGGTCGTGTCGCACCGTGGACTGCGGCGGGTCACGGTGTGCGAATGGTACAGCGGCGATCACGGAAACCTTTCTCGACTCTGATTTTTGTTTGCAGCCGAGAGGGGATAGTTTCACGCGCCGGTCTATTTTCGATTGTATGGTTGCCGGTTCGATTCCGGTTTTTTTCTGGCGGCGAACCGCGTATTTACAATACCAGGGTTTTTTACCTGATGAACCGGGGAGTTACTCGGTTTATATAGACCGGAATGCGGTTAAAAATGGGACATCCGTGAAAACCGTACTTGAGAGTTACACGAAAGAAGAGGTGAAAAAAATGAGGGAAAAAGTGATTGAGTACATTCCTAGGATGGTTTATGCAAAACATAACAAAGGGATTGAAGGTATTAAGGATGCATTTGATTATGCAATTGATGGAGTATTAACAAGATTCAAGGAACAACTACAACCTGGGTTTCATAAATGGAAATAAGTTTGAGGTAAAATGCATTGCACGTTGTTATTAGATTTAGAAAGAAAAATAAAGAATAATGAATGATACCACATTCACATAGATTTAGTAGGTTAGAATTTTTTTTGTCATTTTGCTTGTCCATTTTCTATTTATTTATATATAGGCTGTACCATATTGATATTGTGATTTTTTATTTTCTTTGATAATTTGATATTATGATTCTTTTTCCTATGATGGATATTATACATTTATGGATATGATTATGTTGTATAATCTTGTTGGGGACATGCGTTTTGAACAAATGAAAACTATCTCATCTTATTAGTGTACTACTAGTAGTATACTATATGATTGTCAAATATTGGATCATGTTTTAGTGTTTTAGGCAGTCGAAATTTCTACTCAATCATGAATTCAAGCATAGACAGTTGTTCGAAATTTCTATATGAGATCGACATTTTAAAATAAAAACAAAAATTTGCGAAATCTATTTGTGATGCGATAGATAAAAAATGTAAGAGTTTCATATGGGGAAATTTGTGGCATATGTATGGAGGCAATATCATTTGGAGGCTTGGTGATGGCGTATGGTTGAATTTTGGAGAGATAATTGGAATTGTGTCTTGACTAGTTTTCTCTTGATAATGTTAGAGTAGGTTTGCCAATTTTTTAAACCTAAAAAATTGTTGCGAATTGTGTAATGAAAATTCTCTTGATAATGGTAATGAAAATTCGGAGGTTGAATGACTTTTCTTTAGCCTCGGCTTATGAGCGCATAACAAGTTCAAAGAATGGAAGTGGACACTGTATTTCCAACATTATGCGGAGATGGAAATGACCTTATCGAATTTAATGTGTTCTATGGAAGCTAAGTTATGAATGGCTATTAACCAACTCAGTGAGATTGCAAAGGCATATATATGACCGACTCAAACGTTTGTTCTTTATTCCGCATTCTTGAATTCTCAAGGGTCAGTGTAGTGAGACATTTGTTTGCCGCATTGATGATGTCAAATGCCTCCGCGTTTCAATTTCAATGAATGAACTTCTACAATTGAACGTTAACAAATTTGGAGAAAAATTCATAACATATACCAATCAAATATACCGACTAATATCAAAATTAAGGAGAGTGTGCAGAATTACCACACATGACTTACACAGATGAGATAATTCACAAACAAATGAAATTAGAAGAAATGACGATAAATATTGATATTTTTTAATGATATTTTTTGTCGATAGGTGTAACCTTTCTTATTTAAATTTCCATGTCAACATGTTGAGCATGGCATCATTGTGAAATTGTAAGGCTGAATCCCATTTATGATTTACAAACCCCTGATATATTTTTTGACAAATAAAAGCCATTAAGACTACTATATGAAGTGAAACAAAGAAAGCAAAAGGAGAAGGGGAGTATTCAAATGGTAGTGGAATGAAAGCCATGTGTAGCGCTGGAAGATAATATAAGCGGTTAACATAAAAATTTACCACATTAGAGATTTTCCTTTAAAGACCTACTTCCTTCTCGAGCGCCTTAATTATACGTTTTTATTTTTACCTTTTTGCTATTTAAATAGTGTTCTAGTGAACAAATAGGGGGGGTGATAAATAAACGGATCGTATATAAGAAATGTGTAATTCTTTAGATATCAAAAATTGTGAACCATTTACAATGAAGCATAAACTCCTATTTATAGATTTTTACAAGTGACAGTTATCAAGGACCGCGATCATGGATACCCCATGATCCTGGTGGTTTCTTCTCTCCACCGCCGCTCCCACGTGGTGGTGGTGGACGGTTATTTTCTGGTTTCGGTGGTGATCATGGTGGTAGGGGGTGGTTATCTCCCTCCACGTTGTATAGTTGACCGGAATTCCTTGTCCAGCAGTTATCTGTCTTGGCGAGGGCGTCGCCCCTGAGTCATAACGCCTTCCCGAGCCTTTCCCGTCAAGTTTCATTTTTGAATAATATGGGTTGAAGGATTGTGCCATCTTGTTATTGGGCCTATGCCATTTATTTTTGGGCCTTAGTCCAGTCCAAATAGCATATGTTATAAAATTAAGAAATTTTTGTAAATGCCGTCTGCTACTTAAATAGCATACCTTATAAACAAAATCTTATTAAGTATTTTTGGAGTAGCAGATATAGATATTTTGATAAATTCGTTTGGCACGCGAAAAAATGGGAGGGTGGAATTTTTTTTTTATCACATTATCATGTTGACTAATGGGCCCAAGATATCTACACCATACATTGGTTTCAAATTATGCGATTTGGAAGGAAAGGCGTTTTTAAATAGTGTGACTGAGAGTGTATTTAAGATAAATGGATAGACTTTATATATTAAACTTTTTTAATAATATTCAACTTATTTAGTTTACCATGTGTCTAAAATGGATACAACAAAATCCAGTTATCCACCAAATCTAGTTGCAGAGACATTGGTGTCTGCTACATCAATGGACAGAACAAGATATTAACCCTCACTTGTTCTTCATTAACAAACAGAATCAAATTGAATGTGTAAGTTTTATGTTTTCGCTGGCATGAGAGTTGACAAACTCAAAACCACCGCAACCTTCACACCAAAGTACATGTTTCTTTACCTCGATACCCTTCGCCCTTTTAATGCATTCCTTCACTTGCTCAAAAGTGCTATGTGAATCCATCTCCACATTAAACTTTTAATCATCTTTCTCGGAACCACGGTCTCTTCTCTTGGTTATGAACAATAACATCTTGATCTTGATTATGTGTTTGTGTGATTTCTTTGCGACAAAACTATAGAAATTCATCTATTTATTCTTGATTTCCGTGTTTGTGTGATTTCTTTGTGATAAAACTATAGAAAATACTTCATTTTATATTTTCATTAAGAACGGCTGGAGAATGCTAAAACCCTGAAAAATGAATAGCTATAAATAAATAAACAATACAATTCAATATATTACATAGCAATCAACATCATGGAAAATGTACTATTTTGCATTGGTCTAGCCGCCATAAATTTTGCATGTAATTCGGGGTGACTCAAGGGCCAAGCGACCAAAGCAATGGTTTTAGGCCCCAATTTTTTTGACTAAAAAAGGGCATATTTTTTAATCTAATTATAAATATATAATACATCAATTAAATTTTAAATATTTCTTTAGTTGAGTTGGTAAAGGGTAAAGTTAAATGCTATAAATATTTTCCGCGTTGTCCGGGTTAGACTTACAAAAATTTATTATTTGTCTTTATTTTCTTTTTACCAAAATTATATTTTATAAAAAGTTCTGTTCATCAAAGTTAAAATAATAGATGTTTAGAATGAATAAATGAGTACATATAAGCATACAAAATATTTCATTATATGTCCAGGGCACGGTTCGAGATGAACAATTTATATAAATATTAGATGAACATAAATCTATTTTATTAATATTATAAATAGTTAGAGGATAATATATATTTTTGTTTTTTCTAGTAGCAATGTACACCGTAAATTTGTAAAATTATCTTTTATATTTATCAATGTATGCAAAAAAGATGAAAGAAAAGAGAATATAAGTATATGAAAATAAATAAGAGATCAAAGAAATAATGATGCACATAGTATTACATAAAAAATTAAGGGGAAAATGAATTCTAATATATTTATGGTGTTATGCATGTAATAAATTGTTGTGAGTGTTTTTTGTGATTGATATGCATGTCTTTAAGAGTCATATTTAATACATGAGTATGAGAGAATTGTGTATAATTTTTTAATATTAAAATTTTAATTTTTTAATTTAAACTTCATAATTGGTATTCTATGGAAGCTAAGTTATGAATCGCTATTATCCAACTCAGTGAGATTGCAAAGGCATATGACTATTCTTTATTCCGGTATTCTTGAATTCTCGATTGAGGGGATTGTTGTAGTGAGACATACGGCCAATTCCACCGCCTGCAAGCTCGGACACTTGTTTGGCTCTTTCAAAATTGTTGGCATTTTTAGGAGTTGGTTTATGACAAACCTGATATTTTTAGCATTATATTACGACAAGACTGAATATTTTATTTAAAATTGAGTTTTTTTCAATGCAAAAGTGATATTTTTTCTTCAAAACTAAAATTTTACAAAAACTTTATATATTTTCCGACTCTGCCACTTGTGAGACATTTGTTTGCCACATTGATGATGTCAAAAGCCTATGCATTTCAATTTCAATGAATGAACTTCTAGAATTGAACATTAACAAATTTGGAGAAAAAAGCATAACATATCCCAATCAAATATACCCACTAATATCAAAATTAAGGAGAGTGTGCATAATTGCCTCAGATGACTACTCTTATATATATGAGATAATCCACAAACAGATAAAATTGGAAGAAATGACAATAAATAATAACTCTCACTTATTCCATCATTGATTGTCTTTATAACTCTGATTTGTTCCTTATCACGGAATTTTTCCCTTTGCTCCGAGAACTTGATCTCAGCCAGGGCCGTCTCCGAACATTTGGAGGTCCCAGACAAATAAGAAAAGAGACCCTTTAAATGTAAAATAAATTTAATGAAATTAATATTTTTAATTAAAAAAATGAAATCTTTTATTTAAAATGTAAATAATATCAATAACATAAAAAATAATCATATTCTAGTCAATAATAATAAAATATATTATCAAGTTTATATCATTAAATACCGATAGTTTCCGTAAAAAAAATCATTAAATACTGATAGTGTTTTTAATAAAAATTAGAACTTAAAAGGAAACAATTTGTGTAATTTTATTCTCTATACATATTATTAAATTTATTTGAATATTTGTTAATTTTATAGTTGTGTCAACACTCAATATAATAGAAAAAAATAAATTGAAAAAAGGTCTTAGGGGGTTTTGAACACGGAACCCCAAACTTACCAAACTCTCCAATCATTCGTGGCCGCTAGGCCATTAAGCTTTTGTTTAATGTTTTGCTTCATAAACCTACTTATCCAATACCTTTATTGATGGATTTGAAAAAAAAAAATAGAGGCCCACAAAAACTTGAGGCCTAGAGCTATAGGTCTGGTTGCACCTGCTCTTGGCCGGGCCTGATCTCAGCTATCCCTTAAATTCCAAAGCATAGTCACTTGGTTCGCAATTCACTTCGGTACGTGGTACGGGTTCGGGTACGTAACCTTGCAAGAATTCAATACGTAGTGGGTATGCATAGTTGGTACGCTATTTCGGTTCGTGGTACGTTCTAATATATTAATTGATAAACTATGAACTAGAAAATTTATTTAGTTAAAACAAAAACAAATTATATGATGAAAGATATTAACACCATCATAATAGTGAGTTTGTAAAACAAATTAGTTTTTATTTTTTTGACAAAGTAAAACAAATTAGTTTAAAGACCATGAGATCTGTCGATTTTTATTTAATATTTAAGTTCATCATAATATTAACATAAAAATGTATATATATATATATATATATATATATATATATATATATATATATATATATATTGCATTTTTGTTTCTATTTTTTATTTATTTTTAATCTTTTATTATAGACATGATCTTCTTTTCTGGATAAAACTTAGTGCATTTCTTTAGATGTTTTTTTGCATGATTCTTAACATAAAAACTATGAATTCCTCAAATTCATGATTTTCTCAAAGTTTGTTATATCAATAAAATATGAATTTTCCGTTAAGAAGCATATAAAAAACACCTAAAGAAATGCACCTAAATGTTGTCCATATTTTTTTTATATAAGTTGCCTAATTTATTTTTTCCTTTTTTCCCCACACAACTTCTTTTATTAGGTTTCTTATATTTTTTTAAATTGTTGTTTATAACTTCCTTTTTTTTTTTTTTTTTTCATTTTTGATAAGTTGTTATATGTTAGATTGAGTTACTATTTTTTATGTCTATACGTTTGTTACAGATTAAAAAACTAGTGATTTTGATGTTAAATAATCTACAGATTACTTTTTAGAGATTTTATAGAAAAATAGAATTTACTATGTGTTTGTTTATTGTAATAAAAATCATTTTTTTTAATAAAATAATCTTTAACTTGTTTGGATACAATATGTAAAAGTCATATTTTTAGTTACAAAATAAACACACTTGTTTTCTCTCTCCTCTAAAAAAATCTATTATTTGAGAAGCTACTCTTAACAACTTCTTATTTTTAGTTGTTTTCTGATTATTTTAAAAAGCCGTAACAAACATATACAATATTTTTAAAAGTGATTATTTTTATAAAAAAAGTGATAATAATCTATAACAAACAGCCTATCATGGTTTCTATTTCTATTTTTATGCGGAGATTTTCTTTAACATATGTACTGTTTGGCCCTGCTTATTTAAGAATTTTTTACTCAATGAAAGGAGAAGCTAGGCTAAACAAATTTTCAAGAAACTTTTGATAAAAAAAAGTTGCTTAATTTTTATGAGTATAATACATAGATAAAAGACATTTGAAGCTAAAAAAACAACAATTACCAAATAGCTTTAGTTTTTTTAAAAAACTCTTTTTTTTTTCATTTTTTTTCTTTCCTATTTTTATGTTTTGTATCTTCTTTTCTTTTTTATTTTTATTTTTATAATTTGTATATTTTTTCTTCTTATTTTTTTATCGAGTCATTTCTTTATTATTTGGTACGTGTGTTTCTGCGAATTGGTTCACGAATTATGACGAACCAATACGTAAAAGTACCGCAAACCGTTACGCTTGAACCAATTCGCGGTTCGCCGGTACTGTAGTGAATTATGTAACTATGTTCCAAAGAACTTACAGTACCAATCTTGATGATGGGGTAGAGGCCCTTTCAATTGCACTTACCAAACTTCACAAGGTTAATCTTACTGGATTTTATATAAGCAACCAGTCGTTTCTCAACTTCTTAAACAATTGTAAGCTTCTCCAAGATATCGTCATGTATAGATACTCTTATGACATAACCAATGCAGGACTTGCTTATGCTCTCCGTGATAGACCTACGTTGAGGTCTCTATCGATTGGCAATGATCCTTTACATCAAGAGTACATGACAGTGTTTTCTACTTCACATTTTATTGATTCATTGGTGAGTTTGAAGTGTTTGACTTGTCTTGTTTTGGTGGGTTTGAAAATCTCAGATAAATTGTTCTACTCTATTGCAAGGGAACAAGGTCTTCATTTGACAAAGCTTGTCCTCAAATGTTGCACCCTATATAGTTATGCTGGAATCTTTTGTTTGTTATCCAAGTGTCAACGAGGTTTCAAACATTTGAATCTTGAATATGCTAAGTTTTTGAATGATCATCATGTTATCCAGTTGTCTTCGTTTCTCGGTGATTTGGTGTCCATAAACCTTAGTCGTTGTGATGAGCTCACACAATCATCCTTGTTTGCACTCTCTAAGAACTGTCCTTCACTTAGAGAGATCAAAATGGAAAGGATTGAGAGAAACAAGAGTTTAGAGAATTTTCATTCTTTGGAGGAGTTTGGTCAACACCCTCAATTAAAGTCTCTTTATTTGGGTTTCAATTCATGGTTAAGTGATGAAAACATTATAATGTTTTCTTCCATTTTCCCTAATTTGCAGCTGCTAGATTTGAAAGATTGTGATCGTATATCTGAAGGTATTTGTCAAGTTTTAAGGAGATGTTGTAAGATTAGACATTTGGACTTAAGCTATTGTTCAAAAGTGAACCTACTTAGAATGAACTTTGCAGTTCCCAAGCTGGAGGTGTTGAAGTTGTCAAGAGCAAAGGTTGATGATGAAACGCTGTATGTGATCTCAAAGAATTGTTGTGGACTTTTGGAACTATCATTGGAAGATTGTGATGATGTCACAGAGAAGGGAGTGAAACATGTCGTAGAAAACTGCTCACAATTGAGAGAGATTAAGTTGGAGAGTATTCAACAGTGTTTATCCTTGTTTTTCTCTTCATCTTTTAGCAACTTTTCTTCTTATATTTCTAGTCTGAACCAAGAATAGTGCACCATCCTCGCTCTCACTTTCACTTTGCATTAACTTTGCCACAGCCTCACTTTTTATTTTCTATCCGCGAAGAAACAAGTTGTTGCTCTTCTTTATCTCGTTGTTTGTTGGGTCTGTATTTTTGCGGTTGTGGTTGTTGATTGGGTGTGAGCTTTACAATCAATTGAGTGACATAAGTGGAAATTATCATTGTTGATTCATTTTGTGTATGCTACAGGTTACAAGAGAGTCAGGAAGATGGTTGCAGTTCAAAGATATTTAAGCAAATTTTGAATTATAGAAATAGCTAGAGCTGGAAATTTTCCAAAGCTCAATCAAGTACCAAATAAATTTCTTTATTTTGTCTACATTTTCATTCATTGTTTTGTTATAATTGTTGGAACAAAACGTTTGGCTTGTTGGATTAATGTGAATTTTTCCAACTGATCTATTGATGTCGAGCACTAGCTCTTAGTAACTTTTGTTGGCTATGCATTGTGACATATACAATACCAGTTTCTATTCTATAACACATTTTTTTTATATTGCATTAGTATGCCTTCACATTGTCCTTTTAAACATTATTTGATGTTATGTTTACCTTCAGTGTAGGAGTCACCAAATTTAGACTATTTTCTGTTAATAGGATTTATTACTCAATTATTGATTTAACATTAATTTTTTTTTTTGCAAATGTTAACATTTCTAGTTTTGGGGCAGGGTGAATTTTGCTTTGGGTCTTGCACATGTTAGCGGCCAACACTCGGTGGGATTTAGTCACATATCAAATAGATAAGATTCTTGATAAGACTTTATAAAGAGGAAATACTCACCACCTTACAAGTTGATTTTATAAGGATGTGTTAGATCTCGATATTCATGACAATGTTGAAGTACAAAAGTAAGTATAGTTTTTATCGTCTCCACAGGGACTGATGCGATATTGATGCCGTTCAACAATTGATACAATTTTAAGTATAATGATTATAAGATTGTTTAAGTGTGAAATTATAAAATTGTAATTGCAAGTAAAAATATGATAAAGTTTCACAGAGATAAGCTTGCTAGGATTAGATTTCACCAACTCAATCGTATGTATACTTCAATCAGTTATACAGGTTTTAGTTATCAATCAATTCTATCACATATCACTCACGTACGTGTCCGTTTCCAGATCACGACGAGAATCCCGTTTATACCTATTAATCCCCGATGTCTCGGGCAATCAATCAATACAACGGCTGTATTGTATTGCTTAAATTCCAATGTCTCGGACGATCTAACCAATACAATAGCATTAAGATTTGATATTTTGAGTGAATATTAAACCTAAATCTATGTCTAGAATTTAGAGTTAAATAGATAATTGTTCTAGATCTTGGATTCAAAAAGCATATGTCTATAACATTTCAAACCCTAGAATTTAACATTGAATTCAAGAACAACATCAAAATTGATAAATAATCTAAAACCATATATAACATAAGATCAAAATAGATACATACTCATAGAGTTGATTACACCTAATCCTAACAAAGAGAAATTTAGATATCCATTAACATGATGAGCTTACAAAGATAAGGAGAAGATGAATGGATGAACATCAAAGTTAGATGTCTCTAATTTTATGTGAATCCACCTTCAACTCCAATGAAACCCAGCTCTGTCAATTTCCCTTTTCCATTCTCTCTGTTAAAAAATTGTGTCTCAATGGTCTCTTCTTCAAGGCTATTTATAGGCGTGAAAAGCAGCTGGTCGCTCAGCTACCATCTGGTCGCTCAGCCACCAGCTAGTCTTGGTGAAGGGGGTATCTGACACGTATAAAATTCCTACTTGTTGCCCAAGACTTCCTTCAATTTGGTCGCTCAGCTATCATCTGGTCGCCCAGCTACCAGCTTGTCTTGGTGAAGGGGTTGTTTGACACGTGTAGAATTCTTTACTTATTGCCCAAGACTTCCTTCAATTCGGTCGCTCAGCTATCACTTGGTCGCTCAGCTACCAGCTTCTTGGTGAAGGGATTTTTGCTCCTCTTTTGGTCATGAAAGCTTAAAAATTAGGATTAGGACATAAAAATTATCTTTAGATAAAATGTACAAAGTTTTGGGGTTTTTAATTATGATTTTCTTTGAAAACAAGTTGATAATTGCCATAATTGAGTATGGAATTTAACTACTTTTTGGCACTTATCAGACAACACATTGTTTTTTGTTTTTGTATATGTATGTTATCTTTGAATGAGCTTATAAAAAGAAAAAGAAAATACCTAAGTTCCACTATGTTACAAGCATGATTATGATTATGATTATGAGAGTGTGTAAAGGATAGATAAGTCACACGATATTACATTGTAGCAAAACAATAAACATGGGGTTATTGGTTAGGTTAAATAGACATAGCTTGATTATAACTTCGACGTGTTGTTTTAATTTTCCAGTTTAATGTGTCATGCGAAGCTGCATAGTGTTATATAGAAATTGATTGATATTTCTAATTTCATGAATATGCTTGAATCTGCTTGATTGATATTTTATAATATTTGAATGGTTTGCTTCATTTAACTCCATGTTTGGAGTTAGATTAGATGCGTTCAAGTTATAATTTTGGACTGGATATATGTCGACCTGAGGAAGAACAAACGTCTACGCCTTAACAGATTTGGCGCTTGGTGGACTGTGGACTGGTATGGAGAACCATGAACTTTATTATACTTTGATCATTCATGTCATCGTATGTCCAGCTCAGCTCAAGCAAGAGCCCCCCCCCCCCCCCCCCCCCCTCTACAAGCTCAGTTAAACCCAACCTTAAGTATGTCCAGCTCAACTCGACCACGAGCTTATTCTTTAGCTGGTCCAGCTGAGCTCGACCACGAGCTCTTCCTTCAGCATGTCAAGCTCAGCTTGGTCATAAGCTTCTCCTTCAGCTTGGTCAGCTTAACTTGACCATGAGCTCCTCCTTAAGCATGTCCAGCCTAGCTCGAGAAGGAGCTCTTTGTTCAGCATGTTAAGCTCAGCTCGGTCATGAGCTTCCCCTTCAGCTTGGTAAGTTCAGTTCGACCATGAGCTCCTCCTTTAGCATGTCCAGCTCAGCTCGAGCAGGACCTCTTCCTTCAGCATGCTAAGCTCAGCTCGGTCATGAGCTTCCCTTTCAGCTTGGTCATCTCAGCTCGACTATGAGCTCTTCCTTCAGCATGTCCAGCTCGGCTCGAGTAGGAGCTCTTCCTTCAGCATGCTAAGCTTAGCTCGACCATGAGCTCTGTAACATCCAAAATATAGTCCTTGAAATTTTAGCTAGTAATTTAAATGTTTAAATTTAATTCCAAACTAGTCTAAAAGAAAGTATATAGTACATGATAATTTACTCTTCTTTATTTCTATTATTTTCATGTATTAGTTAAATCCCATTAATTATCTAATAGAATTATGAGGTGAGTGATAGCTATCTAGTAATTGTCATTCATAGACCACAACTAGAATAAAGGCAACGTGATGTATTATGTGTACCACTAACAAGAGGGTTAGCATAATTATAGGGGACTTAAAGAGGGTTAGCAAAATTGTAGGGGTCAGTTAATGAATAGTTTGGGAAAGAGAAAAATAAAAGAGATACGGTGGAGTCAGAACAGGGGAAGGGGGAAAACCTAAAGTATCAACAGTGAGTACTACAAGGAGAGCCATAATTCGTAGGGAAGAAAATATCAGTATCAACTATTCAAGAGGTGAGTAATCACACCCTTTAAACCTTCCATGGTATGTTAATCTTAGAATTTGGAATTGAGGAGAAGCTAGAGACTTTGATTGATAACTCATGTATTATAATTTATTTTGATTAAAACCTAGCCTGATTGAATTGGGGATTCTATGAATGTCAACTTTAAACTCGGGATTTAATTACTGTTTTAGGTTGCTAATATTTATGGAACTATAACGCAGCACATGCTCTTTGAGGTTTCAGGGGATATAGTTTCTATCTGTGTTATTTTATAGAATAGTAAGGCAGTTAGTAGTATCTTATAGTATTTGTATTATTCTTATATACATGTTATTTGTGTTCTATGTGAATAATGAGAGTAGATAATTTAAAAATGGAGAATAGAACAATTAAGGATATGGAGTTGTGAATTGCTTACATACGGTTCCTTTCATGAACTACTGTTAGATTGAAAAAAATACTTTATGCAAGGGTTATGTCAAGTAGATAGCCACAGTGTTATACTTCATTTTTGGATTGTTATTATAAGAGTTGAGATTTATTGAATTGTTATTATAAGTAGTTGAGATGAGCTTATGCTCCATATGGATGGGTCTAGTACCCCATAGTTAACCCGCATATGAGTTTTATACTCCATACAGATAGGTCTTGTACCTCACATGAGATGAGTTTTATACTCCATATGGATAGGCCTTGTACCTCACATGAGATGAGTTTTATACTTCGTATAGATGGGTCTTGTACCCCATATTAGATGAGCTAGTGCTCCACATGAGATGAGTTTTACACTCCATATTAGATGAGCCGGCGGTGCTCCACATGATGGGATGATATTCACTCCACAAAATAGAATACATCTCCATATAATAATGAGACTCGAGTTGAATACTTTTATTATTATAGCTGTGAAACATTCCTAATTGGTAGAGATAAGAGTTTGGACTGATTATGAGAAAATGACTATTTTGAGCTAGATAAATTATTTGTGTTACTTATGTGTCTTAAAACTATTTTTGAAAGAAAGCGGATACCATGGTTGATTTTCCGGTTACCGCACCGGCTGAGAACAATACTTATTTTCTTTAACTGTGTGTATTATTCACTGGGATTTTGTATCTCATTAAAGTGTTGTTTTCAGAGACACTGACTGAGACAAGGACCGTCGGCGACGGCGAAGACTGAGGAGCTCGTTAACTTAGAAGCATTAGTTCACTAAATTAGGTTGGCAGTTTGAGAATAAGTAGACATATAGTCTACACAGTACTTTTGTTATGGAGATTAGTTATTAAATGCCCAATTTTGAGTATTTTCATATTTTATGGATTTTGATGTATAACGTACTATGAACCTTATATTGTTAACTTTCAGACAATTAGCCTTATTTTTCTTTGAGTTTGTTTCTATGGTGATACTTTTCGTTATTAGTAACGGTCAATGATAAATGCATTAAACTAGACGTTACAAGCTCCTGCTTCGGCATGCTAAGTGCAGCTCGGTCAGCTCAACTCGGCCTTAAGCTCCTCCTTCAGCATGCCCAGCTTAGCTCGACCATGAGCTCCTCTTTCAGCATGCTAAGCTCAGCTCGGTCAGCTCAACTCGGCCTTGAGCTCCTCATCCAGCATGCCCAGCTTAGCTCGACCATGAGCTCCTCCTTCGGCATGCTAAGCTCAGCTCAGTCAGCTCAACTCGGCCTTGAGCTCCTCCTCCAGCATGCCCAGCTCAACTCGACCATGATCTTGGCCTTTAGCTTGTCCAGCTCAGCTCGACCATGAGATCCACCTTCAGCATGCTATGCTCAGCCCATCCTTCAGCATGCTAAGTTCAGCTCGGTCATAAGCTTACCCTTCAACTTGGCCAGCTCAGCTCTACCATGAGCTCATCATTCAACATGTCTAGCTCAACTCAACCATAAGATCAAACTTCAACATGTGTAACTCAGTTGGATCATCCAAGTCATGTTAAGCACAACCTTCATCTCGACAAGCTCAGTGTGGTCATGCAGGTCATGCTGAGCTCCACCCTTAGTCTTCCACGCATCATGTACGAACATAGTGACTTGAGTTAGGCGAGCTCTAGCTCCACGTGATCTGCACGGACGAGTGACGTAGGTCACATGTGCTTTAGCTCCACGTGTCCTGTACGGACGAGCTACCAATGAATATCAGAGTTATAGCTTATTGGGCATATACATCCAAATCTTGTGAAAGGCTCATTAAGCCAATGAATTGTGGACTATAAAAGGAGGCACTTAGAAGGAGAAAAAAAAGCGTCAGATCCAATATATTGTAAACAGTGTATTTTGAACTAAGTCATTTTCTGAAGTGCTCTACGAATCCCTAGAGCAGCTCACTTGTTATAACTCATTTGTGTTTACATACGTTGAATCAGCTCCTTAAATTTATACTTGTTATAACTCAGGATTCTTAACACATGATTGTAATGAATTTCTAACACAAATTTTTAGGATTTCAAAGTACTTTATGGATTTCTCTCGTTTCTTTCCTTGGATCATAATCACCGTCGATCGTCGTACTTTGATACCATTGGAGTCAATAAGTTCCACTGAAAATTCATCAAAACGACATTCTTTGTGAACAATATCCAATTCAATAGGAAAAAACTACCTAATAATAATAATAATAATAATAATAATAATAATAATAATAATAATAATAAAGAAAATAAGTTGTAAAAGAGTGAAAAAAAACAATTGAAGAAACGGAAAAAAAAAATGAATCAATCATATAATATATGGAAAAAATGTATGAATCAAAAAGGGCTAAAATCGATTGCCTTCCTATAGCAATATACTGTTTTGATTTGGGTTAGAAAACATGAATCAATCATCATATATATTTCTATGTTTGCATATCCATTATAAATCAATTTAAAAAGGAGTAATCAATTGCTAGCAATTGATAATACCTTCTTCTTACAACAATATGAATGAACGAAAAATATTGAGTAGACTTGTTTGCATATCGATTGGTATTAGTAGAAAATTAACACGAAGAAGTTTGCAAGAGAATGAATTTGGTAGTAATTGTGTCTTGTTTTGCCGAAGAAGAAAAAAGTCTTGGAAGATTATAAAAAATCTCAAGGGTTTGAGTGAGATTGTTGGATGGGGGTTTTGTGTGTATTTTCAACTAAAAAGTCTTTTAAAATCCATCTCAAAAAAGAATCCATCAAAATCTATGGACTTTTGAATACCAATAGACAATTTAAAAGTGATAAGAAATCTCAATTGAATACCAACGAATTTTATTGCACTGAAAAAAAAAATCTTAATTGTCTTAATTGAATACCACAAGATTTATTTAAATTTTGAAAAAGTCTTGATTGAATACCACAAGACTTTTTTCTCATAAAAAAGTCTTTTAAAATCCCTTGAAATCTTAATCCAATACACCCCCTTAGTTCAAGACACCCTTAACAACAATTTGTAAAGAACATTCATATCACTTTCGTTGGAATGTAAAGATTAGAAGGTCAAAAAGACCAAAATAATTTTTCATTAAAAAAAAAGTTTATAAAAAATAACACCCATATCACTATAGAAATTGTGATTTCTCTTTCAAAAATAAAATAAATTTGTACAAACCATTTTTTTTTTGATAATTGTACAAACCATTTTATAAGATGCTCTCAAATTCAAAGTACAAAATATTTTAAAGAAAAGTTAAAAATATTTTAGAAAAAATGGCCGACGAACTTATTCCCATAACAAGAGATCTCAATATTAATATAAAGTCATTATTACTTCATATAAACTTAAAAACTTAATTTGAAGACAATAATGAGATAACAATAAGTAAAATGATAATCGATAAGTACAAAACAAGAAAAATACCAGTATTATATTGATACACAAGGTACATGTGTCATGCACACCCTAAAACAATAGGTCCATTTGGACAAAAGACCAAAGAATACACACATTAAGAAGGTATATCTGTCATGCACACCCTATGGACAAAAGAAAACACAGAATACACACATTAAGAAGGTATATGTGTTTTGTCAAAAAAAAAAAAAGAAGGTATATGTGTCATGCACACCCTAAAACAATAGGTCCAATTGGACAAAAGACCAAAGAATACATACATTAAGAAGGTACATGTGTCTTGCACACCCTAAAACTATAGGTCCTATGGACAAAAGAAAACAAAGAAAAGAAGAAAGAAAAGTACTAGAAGACCAAAGAAAAGTTCATGGGTCATGCTTACCTTGAAACTAAAGCTCATCATAACAAAAAAGTTCAAGTCAACTGGATCTCACTGGATTTCAAATTTTTGTCATCCGACAACTGTGCACCATTTTGCAAGAACCAAAAACAACGATATTTTTGTTGTAATAATGGTGATACAGTTACCTTTAACTCCTTCAGAGTCTTGTTAACTTCAAAGTCAATTTGAATGGAGATATTTTCTCCATTCAGTGTGATTTTACGAACTTCACCCACATTCACCTTGTGGTACAGATTAATATCCACAACGCAAAACATTTTGATGGTGTCAGTATTGTCATGGTCTCTCTGTTCGACTTGCAAATCTTCCAGTGTGTCATAAGGTTGAAGAAACCTGCGATCCCAACACTTCCATAAGTGCATGCACATTTCTTTAGCGTATCCATTGAGTTCTTGATTCCACCAGTGGACTGTGTTTTCCTTTATTAGCGCTTCAAGATCCCTGACAGTATCCACTAAATCTAATTTTAGCTGCCAAGGTGACTCCTCCACAAGAGGACAGAGAAAGATCCGAGCTTTCACTTTATCGTCATTGACCAACATAATTAACTTGGAAAAATTAAGCTCTGGGCTGTCAGTGTATCATTGTCTTCAAATCGAGTCCCACTGCAAGAATCACACCACAAAACTTTTCTTCACCGAATACCATATGTTATTGAAATACATCAAAGTTAACGGTTTGCTTCTTTTTTAAATCCCGTTGATCTTTATATGTCTCAATAGCATATTAAATGATTTTGGATTTTTCTGAAACTTTATATAAATGATCTATATGATATAAACTTTCAATCCAACAGATTTTATAAAATTTATATTAGTTAAAACGTTATTGAGAGATGTAACATTTAGTGTCAAACTAGTTGGTGTCAATGCATCCTGACTATATATATATATAATTTAGGGATAACAAAAAATTCATACACACGGTAGCCATGACCATGGATAAATCCACATCATAGGCACATTGCTTAATGGATACATGAAGATAAAATAAATTTATATAGTAAATACCCGTAAATAATGGTGGGTCCTAGGCACAATTCGAGATGAACAATTTATGTAAACATTAGATGAACATAAATTTATTTTAATAGTATTATTAATAGTTAGAGGATAATATATATTTTAGTTTTTCTAGTAGCAATGTACTCCGTAAATTTAAAAAATTATCTTTTATATTTGTTAATGTATGCAAAAAATATGAAAGAAAAGAAAAGAGAAATATATGAAAATAAATAAGAGATCAAATAAATAATGATGCACGTAGTATTACATGAAAAATTAAGGGGAAAATGAATTCTAATATATTTATGGTGTTATGCATGTAATAAATGGTTGTGAGTGTTTTGTGATTGATATGTATGTCTTTAAAAGTCATACTTAATACATGAGAATGAAAGGATTGTATATAATTTATTAATATTAAAATTTTAATTTTTTAATTTAAACTTCATAATTGGTTGATGGTGTCATGTATGTAATTGATTGATGTTGTTTTTGGTGATTAATATATATGACTTCAAGAGTCATATTTAATAGATGAAAATGAGAGAAAACAAATTGTGTGCTATTTATCTAATATTCAATAAAGTTTGGCATAGGTGTAAGTATTCAGGACGATCAATGTCAGTTTGTTCTAGCTAAAACAGAGTGATACTCACGTATTCTTGACGTTGATATTGGTGAAGCTTTAGGTCTACTCATTGCAATGAAATGGGTGAAGGATCTTCAAATTTACAACGTGGTGTTTGAACTTAACTCCAAACACGTGGTGGATAATTTGAATAACAATAGGATAAATGAACTAGTCGATTGCCCGTGCGGTGCACGTGTTTCACTGAATACCATACATATACTAATCAAAAAGTTAAAGCATGAAATTAAAATAACTATTTTTAGACATAACAAATTAAACACAATCATTCAAGAAATTTAGAGATAGCACCAAGTTAAGATAACAAAGTTTAAATTCATATTCTTATAAAAAAAAAATTTAAATTCATACAAACCATAGATAGCATAGAAGAAGAAATAAAACAATAAAATTTATGTTAAAATGTGTGCTGCACGGATGTTGCGGAACGTCGTATATATTTGCCACAAACTTTTATCGGCAATAAAATTATCATCTCTCTGTGATTTAAAAACTTTTATTGGCGATAAAAAATAGTCATCTGCCCGTGAATTAAAATTTTATTAGTAATAACTTATAATATTTATTTTAATTTTTTTACCAGAGATTAAAAATTTCATCTCTCCGTAAAATAAAATTTTGTATCAATAATAGTTTGTAGGCTTAAATATGATTTCAGTCTCTGCAATTATGTCTCATTTTGAAAACCTCCCATGTAAAAAAAAAAGTTTCATTTTAGTACATGCAAAATCTCAAAACTTTTAAAATAGCCTATGAACATGATTCTCTAATAACATGTCACAATTTTTTTGACGTGACAGATACTGACTATAATTTAGAGTTGACGTGTCCAATTTTTACTAACATGGACTAACAAAGTCATTTTTCTTTAATCTAAGCGAGTGTAGGTTTTAGCTTTGGCAAGGTTAGGTTAGAATCTCCAAACATTATTTCTAATTTGATGAGTGATCTTGCAACACAAAAAGTGATTAATTAGGGGGTTAGAGATAGTGAGTGAGAGATAGGAAAGAAGGCGTCGCTGGTCCTAAAACTTCCTCCTTGGTGCAAATGAATACGTGTGGGTGGCAGACGAAGTTCTGTGCACTAAGTCCATCTTTTCCGAGAGTAGATCCTCTCTAGTGGAAATATAACTGGAGGAAGTCCAGTTTACATCCCTACCATTCATAATTATTGTATTTAATAAAATTATATGTAATGAAAAGAATGAATGGACAGGATTCAACTGACAGTAAGTTACTTCAGAGAATCCTTTCTCATCTTTTCCACCTTGATACGCTTATTGGGAAGTGGGACCATCCAAAGATAGAATGGCATGAATCCCCTGACCGCAAGCATGAAGTTTGTGGGCTGCTTGATGACATGCAAATATACATGATTTTTACTACTATTTTAATTAAATAAATATTGCTTTTATTTAAGTTTTCCAGAATATTTTACCTTTTTTCCTTGACAAATAGAATGTTTTACTTGTTTTTAATGTTAAGTAAGAAACTATACAAATTTTAAGACTCTTTTTATTGAAGTATTTAAATTTCTTAACTTTTGTAAAATAGATAAAAATTCCTTAACTAGTGTTCATGACACTCTGGTAACTTTTTTTCAATTTTAATAGAGACATGTTATAATAACACACATATTTATACACAACCATGACACAATGATGTTTTTGTCGTTTTAACCCTTACAAATAAAGGAATTGTAAGGTATAAATGAATAATAAAGTGTGTGTGTCAATTTTATGTAGAAAAAGTGTGTCATAATAACATTAGTGAT
Source organism: Trifolium repens (assembly GCA_030408175.1). NCBI lineage: Eukaryota > Viridiplantae > Streptophyta > Magnoliopsida > Fabales > Fabaceae > Trifolium > Trifolium repens. The sequence goes on along the minus strand of CP125837.1, from coordinate 59,693,291 downwards.
TTTAATATGGTAATACTCGAAGTCACTAGGTTTAGTCTAATGGTAAGTGAGTTGAGTAGTATTTTAGAAGTCCCGAGTACGATCACCCCCTTCATTGTAAACAAAAAGAAAGTGGTAATACTTGCGGAAGAGATTTGGATTTCCAACTGTTAGAGCAGGATGCTATAACATATCGGAACTGTCCGATTTAAAATGGACGGTTAAGATTGATTTGACATAATTCACTGTGTGATTTGTACCGTTGGATTCAAAATCAGTGGGTATGATCACCTGCTACTAGGTGATGCAGATCCCGCGTGACAAACGTGATAAAGACAAATTTGCCATCTTCCTTCATTGTCCATTCTTCTTCTTCCTCATAAACCCGTTCAACTATAAATTTCACACCTTTGCTTTGAAAGTTAAAGAAAACGATGAAAGAGGTTCTTCTTCTTGTTGTGCTCTCGTTGGCCTTTCAATTGACCCTCTCAGTATCAGTGTTTGAGTCCCAATCTGCTTCTCTACTGCCTCATGCTCATGAATCCTTCAATATCAGTTATATTCAGGTAAATAGAAACCCTTTTGTTACTTCCTTTTCTCTTTTATATGAATAAAATTGAAATTGATGAATTTTTATTTGTTATTTTAATAGATGAAGAACGCTGCAAGTTGTTCTTACGTGGTGGTTATATCTACTAGTTGTTCTTCTCCTAGGTATACAACGGATCAAATCAGTATTTCTTTTGGAGATGCTTATGGAAACCAGGTTTTGTTTAATTTCTTTCTCTAATTTTATTGTTTGTAATTTAGGGATTCAAAGTTGTTTATTTATTGCTTCAATATCATATACTAAGTTAAAATGGTAGATAAAACCAACTGAATTAGTAAGTTTGTTAGTTAGTCATTTGGTGAGGAGTTGAATTGGGATCTTAGCTCAGTTGGTAGAGATATTGCTATATATGCAGGGGTCGGGTTCAAACTTCAGACACTCCACTTATTCAACTTAAGTGTAGCAATAGGCTACTTGACAAAAAATAAAATAAAATTGAGATTAGGCAAGCAACAATAGATTGGTCCTAATGATAAGAGATCGAGACCCCTTAAGCAAGTGGTCGGTGGTTCAATCCCTAGCTCTCGAGTATGGAGAAAATTCGGTTGGGAGGAGAGAACTCATCTTGTGCGTACAACATATTTTCTGATAGAGATTAGTTATCGCTAAATGGAGGTTAAAACTTCGTACTTATTATAGTAACAAAACAGAAAGAATTGAGATTAGGCAGATTTTTGGAAAACCCTAAATCTCATGTTGAAAAGGAATAAAGCTTGAAATCCCACTTTACAAAATCTTGTAAGAATGAGTTAGACCAAAACTTAATATGGTATCATATAATGTTGGACATGAGGGGGTTTATTGAGAAAAACCCAAGACAAGTGAGTTTATAAAGACACTCTTCACCTTTACAAATTAATTATTTTAAGGACGAGGTAGATCTAATATAAAAACCTTAATACTCTCAAATGTCCGTGGATTTGTTCATTGAATATATAATTCCTTTTCCTGATCCATTCCCTGACAAAGCTTTTTACAGTAGTAGTTTACAAGCATTTAGAATAGGATCTTGCTTGCTTTTGATCAAGGTTTATTGACTCTCAATATGTGAAGATAAGTGTATAAAGGGTCTTGACTGAATGATGAGTATGGCAAATTCACTTAACAGAACCATGGATTTTGAATTTATGTCTGTAAATTGTATCAAATAGACTCAAAGTAGAGTCTTATAGAAAACCCCCATTTTGTGTATTCATCTTGCTAACTAAGGAAGCTTATTTTGAATATTGGAAATTCATTTTTTTCCCCTTTCACATACTATCAGATATATGCACCACGATTGGATGATCCATCTTCTGGCACATTTGAGAGTTGTTCTTCAGATACGTTTCAGATAAATGGTCCATGCGCATATCAGATATGCTATGTATACCTCTATAGATCTGGCTCGAATGGTTGGAAACCTGACACTGTGAAAATCAATGGTTATAATGGTAGGCCTGTTACTTTCTACTACAACACTTTCATTCCCAGAGATACTTGGTATGGGTTTGATTTGTGCAACAATGCTGCTTCTTCATACAAAGTAACTGCTCAGAAAAGTCTAATATTAGTAATTCTGGGATTTGTTATAAGTTTTTGGTTGTAATTTATGTGCTTTTCATCCACTATATGTCATATACTTGTAAGTTGTAACAATGAAACTTTATAGTTAAATATTGTATGCAGAAGTAGTAGTGACACAAGATGTGGAAGACCCTTTTACCAAGTTGGTTGGTTACTTAGTTATTTGGCTTTCTAGTTCCTTTTCAAATTGTTCTTTGTTTTATGATCAAATTATGGAGTAGTTTGAGGTTGGTGTTGAGAATGGAAAGCCTCATTAAATTATGGCACAGCTAAACACAATTTAGGTTTCATAGCCTTATAGATGAGACAGACCATGTCTGAGAATTTGGTTTAACACACAAGTAAAGAGATTGATATTCCTATTAGGCAAGCAAGCACTATTTTATTGGTTGAAATTCACCGAGTCTCACTAAATTTATATGGAACCACACACTTCAGTAGAATTCAATTGGTAAAATTAGCATTTTATGATTAAGAAGTGAATTGGCATTTTAATACTTTAAAATTATAAATGTCAATCAATTTAGTTTACTAATCTTTACAAAATAATAATATAATTAATTTTTTGTGAGATAATAAAATATTTTATCAATATTATTAGTTAATAAAAATAAAGACTAGAATTTACTAACGTGTAGTAAGAGACAATTTAAATTGACTTATTTTTAATTTATGAAAAATAGTTTATGCAAATAAATAAACTTTAACGTCAATTTATAAGATTTCACTTATAAACTTTTTATCTTCATAAGCTAATTTTTCATAACTACCTTGACAAGTTTATAAATAATACATAACTAGTTAGCATTGTTTATTTTTATTTGAATTTGAGGATGTTTTGCATAAGTTAAAAAATAAGTTAATCCAGAAGGAGCCCTAAAGTTGGTATCTAGGCCACCTATATATTTTTGTTTTGATGTGAATAAGCCACCTATATTTTAAATTTAAATATAAAAAAGGTTGTTATTAGTAATAGAAAGTTGAATACTACAATGGTTAGCATAAAAACAGAATCGGTTAGAAGAAAGTTTCCACCTCAAGCAACATAGAACCGAAAACCTCGACGCTCATAACTCCTTTTTCTTCTCTTGCTTCTACAACTCACTCCTTCTCTCTTTCTCTCTCTATGCCGCCATGTCTGCTCAATCTCACTCCATCCATAAACATAACAACAAAAAAAACATCACCCAATCACAAACTGAACCAGAAGATTCAACAATCACTGACGACAATAACAACAAGAAAAGCATTAACAATCTCAATCCCCCCGATCCCGAAAACAATGGGGTTTCGGGGAAGACAAAGACAAAGAAGAACAAGAACAAAAAGAAGCGTAAGGCTTCAGAGTTAGCGACAATGACGACAACCAATGAGGATGATAATGAGAATAGTTTAGAGCTTGTGGTTGAGCTGAATAAAGAAAAGAAAACTAAGAAGAAAAAAGCTAAGTCGGAAGAAAGTTTTGTGATGGAAAAGAAAGTGGAGGATCCTAATGCTGTTTCTAAATTCAAGATATCTGAACCTTTGAGGGAAAAGTTGAAGGAAAAGGGAATTGAATCATTGTTTCCTATTCAGGCTATGACTTTTGATATCATTCTTCATGGTTCTGATTTGGTTGGTAGAGCTCGCACTGGTCAGGTGTCTTTCTCTTCTCAATTTCTTTTTCCTTTATTTATTATAAAATTGTTAAAGTTGTGTGTAATTTAATCCATTTTTGTCTTGATGTATTGTAATTGGAAGTGCCTAGGCTTTTTTGAGAGGAATGTGATTATTATTTGTGGCTACATGATTTGATTAGTTTTCTACTTTTAGGCGTTGTTTGGATAAACCACTTAATTAAGCTCTTATAGCATAAGTGCTTATGATATAAGTGTTTGTGTATAAATTATTTCTATAACAAAAGATTAGATACATTCAAACTGCTTTCTTAAGTTACTCAGAAGAACTTATGGAAATAAACCAAAAACAACGTACAAAGATGTTATAAGTTGTTTTTCGTAAGCTCTCCCAAACAGTATCACAAGTGCTTATGTCAGAAGATAAGCTCAAATAAGTCAATCCAAACAGGCTCAAATCTAAATTGTCTACCTTTGGAAAAGTGCAGGGTAAAACTCTTGCCTTTGTATTGCCCATATTAGAATCTGTAACGAATGGTCCGGGAAAAGCATCAAGAAAGAGTGGCGATGGAAGGGCTCCAAGTGTTCTTGTGCTTTTACCTACTAGGGAATTGGCATGTCAGGTAGGTACATACCCTGTTTGTACTTTTGTTTGCATTGCTGGCTTGATGTTCTGTTCCTTACTGTGTGTGGAGTGTTGTGCATTAGGTGAATGCTGATTTTGAAGTTTATGGTGGTGCATTGGGATTGACTTCTTGTTGTTTATATGGAGGAGCTCCATATCAACCTCAAAAAATGAAGCTTGAGAGAGGCGTGGATATTGTTATTGGCACACCGGGCCGCATAAAGGTAATTATTGTAATACCAAATGATTATAGTTTAGCTGTATTTTTGTTTCTTGCAATGCAAGGGTAGATTGGAAGAAATATTGTGTCTAAGACAATATTTTTGGCAATTCTTTTTATTTATCTGTTTAATGCACCGACGCAGGATCATATAGAGCGGGGAAGTATTGACCTAAGCCAACTAAAGTTCCGTGTCCTCGATGAAGCAGATGAGATGCTGAGGATGGGTTTTGTTGAAGATGTTGAACTGATTCTTGGTGTCTTTATATTTCTCTATTTTGTTCTCAATTCATGGGGCACTGCTAAAAGTGTCAAAATTTGCTGCAATTGTGTGTTGAACTCATTGTCGAACAATATACTCCTTATCTTTGCAGGTAAGGTGAAAAATGTAGGTAAAGTTCAGACACTTCTTTTCAGTGCTACTTTGCCAGATTGGGTTAAGGATGTATGTAACTATGTGATAATTTCTTCTTCTTTATGCTGATTGGATTTATATTTGGAGTTGAGTCTTTTGACACCATCTTATTCATACTTTTGCCAGATTGCTAAAAGATTTCTTAAGCCAGATAAGGAAACTGCTGACCTTGTTGGAAATACAAAAATGAAGGCTAGTACTAGCGTAAGGCATATTATTCTTCCCTGTACGGGTTCTGCTAGGTCACAACTTATTCCAGATATTATTCGATGTTACAGCAGGTGTTTTTAATGATTCAATTTCCGATTATATTCACACAAGATATCTATTAGTGTCTGTTGAATGTAATCTTCATTGTTTTGGTACACTATCCTGGTTCAGTGGAGGTCGGACAATTATATTCACCGAGACAAAGGAATCAGCATCTCAGCTCGCAGAGTTGTTTCCTGGAGCAAGAGCTCTCCATGGCGACATACAGCAAGCACAACGTGAGGTGAGCTATTGATGAATTGACGTGTTTCCTGTGTTTACTTTTCTCTTAATTGTGTCCTGTCACTTGCAGGTTACTTTGTCTGGCTTCAGGTCTGGGAAATTCATGACATTAGTTGCCACAAACGTGGCAGCGCGGGGTCTCGATATTAATGACGTTCAGCTAATTATTCAGGTACTTTTGATGCATATGCATATGATACCATGCATCATTACTATATTCATCACAACAAGTCATGCTGATATTTGTACTTGATTTAGTGTGAGCCTCCAAAGGATGTTGAAGCCTATATCCATCGTTCCGGACGCACAGGAAGAGCAGGTATCTTTTGGATTTTGCTATAGCTATTGGTATCTGGTATTGTTGTTATCAAGTTTTGGACTATGCGACAGTTTGTTTTTTTATTTTTCCAGGTAACACTGGAGTTGCTGTTATGCTTTATGATCCAAGGAGGTCAAATATATCTAAAATAGAGAAAGAGTCAGGCGTTAAATTTGAACACGTATCTGCCCCTCAGGCTAATGATATTGCCAAAGCAGTTGGTCGAGAAACTGCAGAAATGATTAACCAAGTGTCTGATAGGTATGATTCTTTATTCGCGTATTGTGTTTAATGCTGTGTTTTGATCATAAAAATATGTCATAAATGCAGTGTGATTCCTGCATTCAAGTCTGCTGCCGAAGAACTTTTAAAAAACTCTGGTTTATCAGAAGTTGATTTACTTGCAAAAGCTCTAGCCAAGGCTGCTGTGAGTCAATTCTGTTCCTCATTTTCTCCATTTGTTTTTTCCTTCGCATTTTTTTAAATTCCAAATCCTTCATCTGAGAGGTTTATCGCGTAATGTGTAGGGTTATACTGAGATCAAGAAAAGATCTCTTCTCACTTCTATGGAGAACTACGTTACATTACTTCTCGAGAACGGGAGACCTATCTTTACCCCAACGTAAGAACTTTATAAACAACTTTTGTTGCAAATTATGGCATTTAAATCTTGCAATCAGCATGACATAAATTATAGGGTTACTTTTCATGAGTTTGTTTGCATGTATGTGTTTGTGTATTTCACACCATTATGTATTCTGTAAAAGTGTCAATTGTACGAAACCTTTCGACTTTTTGACTTGTTCTTTCATTGGCTGTCATCAGTTTTGCATACAAAATGTTGAGGAGATTTTTGCCTGAAGAGAAGGTTGAGGCTGTGAAAGGTCTTACTATTACTGCAGATGGAAGTGGTGTTGTTTTTGATGTACCAGCTGAACATTTAGATGCATATCTTGCTGGTAGAGAATTTTGCTTGAATCATCATCAGTCATCACTATTAAAAAGTATGGTTATTTTGGTCATATTTTTAACTCAAGAATATTTGTTCTACAGGTAAAGAAAATTCCTCAGATGTAAGTTTAGAGGTGCTAAAAGCTTTGCCACGTCTGCAACAGAGAGATCAATCAAGAGGCGGAAGATTTGGTGACGGTGGTGGCCGCGGTGGGAGAAGTGGTGGCGGTGGAAGGAATGGTAGATTTTCAAGTGATAGGTTTTCGAACGGTGGTGGTAGAGGCCGTGGCAACTGGGGTGGGAAAAGATGGTGAAACCTACTTTTTGTTCAACATGGGAGCATAACTGCATGAGGCTTCAATGGAGATGACTAGTTCAGTATTGTGAAGCTGACAGGGATGTTCAATTTGTTCAATGTGATAAGCTTCAACTGCATGAAGCTTAATTTTGACTTAATTTCATTGGCTTTGGAGGATTCAAGTTTAGATGAGCTCAATGAGTCCTCAATCCATTAACATAATTTGTTTTAGGTGTACTATTTCCTTTAGAAAGAGAGGTATAGTGTTTTAATTTTTTATTATTGTATTACTCATACCCCACTTTCATTTTGTTTTTTTCTTAACTGAGATGTAAGGTTAGATTTTTAATATTTATGAGAAAGAAAGGTTTTTGATCGTGATATTGCCTACGTGCATGTTTGGATTCTTTTGCACAAAAAGAAAACGCGTACATGTTTGGATTAACAGTGAGTTTAAGTTTAACGAAATCATGACGTGCCATTGTGACACAGTAATTTTGGCAAGAACTATACTTGAGAGCTTCAACAAACTCACTGTCAACAAATTCACAAATCAAATAAATCTGGCTACTGTTGTCTAATCAATTTCTATTCAGAATTACATTACAATACATTAAATAACAAAGCAATGGTGTTACTATTATTATAAAAAAAGGAAAAAAACAATTGATGTTTAATATGGTTAGGTGAATGGTTAGGATGAAGAACCACCAGTTGCCCCATTATCTTAAAACTCCGTTGAATCTGAAATCCTACTTAATTGAACATTTTATGCTTAATTCGGCATATCTTTGTGTGGATGCTTTAGCGTACATAGAATCTGATATGGGTTCTAATTTGCTATTTTATGAGTCTTGTCCGCTTAAATTAGTCAGTTATATTTTGCTGATATAACTGGGAGGAGTGTTCCCAAGTTAATGCTTCTGTAATTTTTGTGTGCTTAGGCACCTAGTATATATAAAAAAATAAAATAAAATAACAGCAATGAAATTCATAGATTTTCTCTTTGCAGAGAAACCTCTTTTTCCAATATTAATAGCTATTGTTTTAGCTGCTTTTGTTATCAAAATTCATGGCAATAGATTATTTGACAAGAAAAGAAAATATCACCCTGTTGCTGGCACAGTCTTGCATCAACTGTTAAACTTTCATAGGCTGCTAGAGTACATGACTGACCTTACAAATAAGAGAAAAACTTACAGGTTGCTTAGCTTCACTAGAAGTGAAGTGTACACTGCAAACCCTGCTAATATTGAGCATATCCTAGTGACAAACTTCTCAAACTATGGCAAGGTACCATTCAAATTATCAATAGCTATAAGGTATAAATTATAAAAAAATAAGAATGTATAAAACTGCTCCTCCTTTGCATTTAGCCTCGAAACATCTTAATCTATTGCAGGGTTGGTATTTCCACTGTGTCATGGAAGATCTATTTGGAGATGGTATATTGACAGTAGACGGAGAGCAGTGGCGACATCAGAGAAAATCAGCAAGCTATCATTTCTCAACTAAGTTATTGAGAGAATTCAGCAGCTCAGTGTTCAAATCCAATGCAGTAAAACTTGCAGGGATAGTGTCTGAAGCTGCAATCTCAAACAATATTATTGAAATGCAGGTAACATATGTTTTCGGCGAAATACATAAAGGAAAAATATATCCTACTGTCCTTTAAGTTGTTTAATCTTAATATTTCTTATTGGCAGGACCTGTTCATGAAATCAACTTTAGATTCCGTATTCAAGGTTATTCTCGGTGTAGAATTGGACACAATGGGTGGAACCTATAGAGAAGGTACACAATTTTCCATTGCTTTTGATGAAGCAAGTGCAGCTATCATGTTTAGGTATTTTAACTTTCTCTGGAAAGTTCAGCGGTTCTTGAACATCGGATCGGAAGCAGTACTAAAAAAAAGCCTAAGAGTGATCAACGACTACGTATACAAAATAATCACAAGCAAGATTGAGCAATCTCAAAAGCTACAAGATAACTCTCTTGGGTTGAAAGAAGACATTTTGTCAAGGTTTATAGAATTGAATGAGACAGATTCAAAGTACCTTAAAGACATTATTTTGAGTTTTATCATTGCAGGGAAAGATACATCAGCAATCACTCTTTCCTGGTTTATTTACGAACTCTGCAAGCATCCTCATGTGCAGGAAAAGATTGCACAAGAGATTAGGGAGGTAACAAAATCAGAAGAGGGTTTAACCATTGATGAACTTGCAGCTAAAGTAACTGAAGAAAGCATGGAAAAGATGCAGTATCTGCATGCAGCTTTGACTGAAACTATCAGGCTCCATCCAGCAATTCCAGTGGTATTACTTACATTGTCGATTTTTCTTAATATACATGAAAAGTGCCTAAAGGGTTTATATATAGAGGTATAGGTAGTAATAAAACTACGTTAAAACACGGACAATTGCTTGATCCTTTAACCAATTTTATGTTATGGTGTTGTATATAGGAAGGCAAGTATTGTTTTTCGGATGACACGATGCCAGATGGATATAGTGTGAGGAAAGGTGATCTTGTTTCATTCCAACCATATGTCATGGGAAGGATGAAATTCTTGTGGGGTGAAGATGCTGAGCAATTCAAGCCAGAGAGATGGCTTGATGAAAATGGAAATTTTAAGAAAGAAAGCTCTTTTAAGTTCACAGCCTTCCAGGTATGGACCATTCTACAACATTTAAATCTTGTTTGAATAAAAAGCGCTTATAGCACCGAGGACTAAACATCTAGCGTGTAAGAGGTGACCTGATGATAGCAAGTGATCCAATAGATCTTTACCAGATTTTAATACCATATTAGCAGGTGATCCTATATCTAGCCTAACTTGTCTTAACCCTACAAAACCGGCTTGTAAGACGGAGACTGCCTCCACTTATAAACATGAGACTCTTACAGCATAAGCTATTTCTAAAACAAAATGGAACTAAAGTTAAATTATTTTCATATAAGCTATAAGTTGTTTTAATAAGTTATTCCGAAGAGCTTATGAAAATAAGCGAAAACAACTTATAAACACATTATAAGTTGTTTTCATAAGTTCTTTCAGACAGTCTTACAGGTCTTTCTAAATAAGTCAATATTAACAAACTCTTGGTTTTCTAGATTTCTATTGAACTTTACAATCAATTAATATGATCTCATCACACAGGCGGGTCCAAGAATTTGTCTTGGCAAAGACTTTGCATATAGACAGATGAAGATATTTTCTGCAATTCTGTTAGGTAGCCACGGCTTCAAACTAGCAGACCAAAATAAATTGGTGAAATACAGAATCATGCTCAGTCTACAAATTGATGGTGGCCTCCATGTCTATGCTTTTCAGAGAAAGAAATAATGGCCTTTATATGGAACACATAATTGCCACTGTAAAAAATGATTTAGTAGTACTAAATGATTTTTCACCAAGAGACAATGGTTAGTTTGATTTTATATTATCACCCAATCGCGACACTTAACAGTTAAAAGTGTCCTAAAAAACATTAAATGGAAAAATAAATTACTTATTTTGTTCTTTTCGACGTAGAACAATGAGCACTATTTATATGAAAAATTTACGCAAGAAACAGAAGAGTGCATAAAATTGAAGATTTGACCAATGACTAACCATATTAAGAAGACCGAATGATTATTATTTGTGAATATTGCATGCTTCTACAAAATATTCTTGCTTTTCTTATCAAATATCAAACTTTCTCTAGTAACAATAAGCATTCTCCTAATCTTCTTTAGGTGGCAGTAAACTTTGAGTGCCAAAAAGGATCAAAATGTAATCCAATAGAAGAAATAAGAGGAACTCCTTTAGCCTTTATGAATCTAATTTTCACAACACTAGCATGCACAACATCTCCATCAAGTCTATGAAGTCTCTTGTAACCAATTGTTGTCCCTTGGATTATTAATTTACCATCCAAATAAATTTCATACTCTTTGATCCTTTGACCAAGTCCAATTGCTTCTTGTATTCTAATCACATTAAATTTCAAAATTCCATCCTTACCCCAAATTTCAATCCAATGGTCCTCCTTTTCCTTCTTATCTTCATGTGGGGCCCAGTATGACCACAAATGGTCACTATCAAGCATATTTTGTGGTCCAAACCCTCCTTCTTTTCCTCCTCTTTGGCTACTAACTTTAACATAACAATCTTCAACTATGTTTTTATGAAATATTGTATTAATTGCACTTCTAAATTCTTTTAATCTATGTGCATCATTTTCAGATATAAGACCAGTTGTATTAGGAGGTACATTAAGAAGTAACACACAATTTCTACCAACTGATTTGTAATAAATATCAAGTAGTTCACTTAGTTTTTTTGGTGATTCTGATTTATGCCAAAACCATCCTGGTCGAATTGAAACATCACATTCTGCTGGTAACCAATCTGTTCCTCTTGGATCACCAGTGTTTAGATACCTACATTATGATTAGTAACAACCTATCAATTATTAATTCTATAAGTATACTAGTAATAAAAATGCTAGGTGTAAATAGTAATACTATTACTATAATTGTTCATGATGGGACTATTTTGATTTGTTTTGAATTTTGAGAGATTTTATTCCCATTCCACTAAATATATTTTATTATTTGATACATACACGAGTGTCATGCAGAGGGAAATAATCAGTCAAATATGGAGTGAGATGTTGTGTCTCTATTCATAAATTATATTTTTAAGCCTTATCTCTATTTAATTTTAGACTTGGATTTTTCTCAATACAAACATCAACATTTGGATGGTTAAAAGATATGGAAAGACTTGATTGAAAATAATTGTAGCAATTGTAACAATTGAAATACTTTTTTTTCTTTTACAAACAATTGAAATACTTGAAGACATAATTAGTTAGATGCTTAGGAACAAAAGTTGCACATGCATAATATTTAGAAAATTTCTCAACACAGCCCCCAAATTTATTTTCTCACTAAGAAAACTTCGGAAAAGGTTTCCCGAAATTTTTTATAAAGCAAAAAAAGTTCTCCACCCCCCAAAAATAAAGGAAAATTTGGGGGAGGGGGGGAGAGAAATTACATTGAAAAAAACTTCAAAAAAAATGTTTTCGGAAGTTTTTCTGCGTGAAAAGATAAATTTAGGGGGGTGGGAAGAGAAACCATCAAATATTTATGACAAGAAGTTTGGTAACCCACAAAATTATTGCTTCGGATGGTTGATTGGATTCAATACCCACTTTTGATTGAGAAAGGAGTATGGTTCACAAAAAGAATACATTTTCTATACTCTTTCCTTTTGATTTGAGTGGAACATGCACTTTCCTTACCTAGCTTTCTTTCTAACAAAGAAAAGTTTTATAACTCAAACTTCATTTTCAGTACCTTATCATTCTAGCTAGAGGGTTGTCCCGTCCCATTTAACCCATCCCGCATAAATTCAACGTTAAATTAACACACTGATTGGCTTGTTTGCAAATGATCACGAGTTGGAATACATTGTCTCAAATCTAATCTACATTGGTTCATGGATTAAATAGATCCGAACATAACAAAATAAAAATAAAAACTCTTTTGAAAAAAAAAAATTACCAAAAAAATTGGCATTATGAAAATTTGTTTTATTTTTTCTAAGCTAAAAGAAACTACTACTGTAAATAGTTTTATGTTGGTTTTTTAGAGGGATAATTTTATTTTTTTTACAGCTAGAGGGATAATTTTATGTTACACAAGTAACTTAAGTAACAAGTAAAAAAGAAGCCAACTTAATAAGAAGTGGCAAAACTCTAATTCTAAAAAAGGTAATTTTAAGTCCGTGCAGACTGCAAGTTAAACGGGTCGGATTGATATGCGGAATCAGGTCATATATCCAGCTTTAATTCTAGTTCTAGCTATATTAATCACCATAGATTTCAGTGTAAGTGACAAAATGTAAAACAGTAACTTTTTTATCATGATTTTGCTTAAGAAAAAAGAAAAAAATCAGCACTTACTCAGTTATGTTTGAAGCTCCAATTGCAAGAGAGGTTCGATTAATAGTAGACCAACACGTGTCCCCTGCAGACCCTGTTTCACCTCCAACCCATCTTACATCAGGTCCAGCATCAGAGAAAATATTGATTGAACTTTGCAACTCCTTCACCATAGAAAACCAATCTGGAAAATAATATGATACATTTTGCGCCTTTGGATCTTTTGCTCCATCAAACCAAATTTCCTTAACATCTTGATATCTATAAAATACACAACATAATGTTAAATTCTAAATGTCACCGCATATCTGAATTGACAGTAAATTTGACAAAATCACACTGACATGCCATACCACTAAATTCGTATAATATATTGCGATTCTTCTAAATTTACCGTCAATTCAAGCATGCAGATAATATATGCGATCAAATAGAGCAATTACAAGTTACATACAAAATTATAAATTTTAAACTCACTTTTTAAGAAGTTCTTGCAATTGAGCCAAATAGTATTCATTGTAAAGCAAATCATCACCATATCTAGAATCATGTCTATCCCAAGGTGAAAGATAAATCCCAACATCAATTCCTTTATCAGTAGCTGCATTGACAAATTCTTGAACAACATCACCTTTACCATTTTGCCAAGTACTACTAATGACAGAATGTTTGGTGTACTTTGAAGGCCAAAGACAAAATCCATCATGGTGTTTTGCAGTTAATATCATCAATGAAATTCCTGCTTCTTCTGCTATATTGGCCCATTGGGTTGTATTGAGCCCAATTGGATTGAATATTGATGGGCTTTCATGGCCTGTACCCCATTCTCTGTCAGTATATGTGTTGACACCAAAGTGAAGGAACATTATGATTTCTCTTTGTTGCCATTTTAATTGTGCATATGTTGGGAGTGGGAGAATTGGTAATGGTGGACTTGGTACTTGTTCTAGCAAAGACATGCAAATTTTGTTTTGTTGGAGTATTAGTGAAATGAATAAGAAAAAAGAACACCATAGACTAGCCATGATGTTCTTGATTCTTGAATGATTTTTTGTTTTTTTTTTTGGTGTTTGGTTTTGTTTGAGGATTGAGGGAATGGGAACAAGAGTTGAAAATTCTTGTGAATGAAGCTAAGACAAAGGGAAAGTGAAGATAAAAATATGATGTGTGTTATGTTAGGTTGATATTTGTCTTATTGTCATCATCAAAAGTTATGATGATTCATAACCCAACTGAATTCAATAGTACCATGGTCCATGATGCATTACTTATTTACTTAGTATTCATTCACGTGTTGATTTTTCTGTACATAACATTCACTTTCCACGAGGTTGAAAAGGTTGCTTCTATGTGTGCCATTCACATGTTACACCGCACTCACTCAATCTCGGGGCTTATACTCGGCCATAAAAACTAGCTTGAAAGTTAAGGTTTGTACTATTCTTATAAAGATTATTTATGTCATATTTTTAGCTAATGTGAGACTTCTAACACACCTCCTCACATCCAGGACTGAACAGACTTATACTTAACCACAAAAGCTAACTAACTTTTGAGAATTGAAATTTGCACTACTCTTATAAAGATTATCTATACCATATATTTAGGGAATGTGGAACTTCTAACAAAGGGTGTCTAAGGTAAAACCATGTAACAAATGCAGAATTTAATTTGTGACCATTGATTTGTTAATTTGAAAGGAATGGAAGGATCTCATAATGGAAGTAATTAAATACTAATGATGTAATTAAATACTAATGATTTGATCAATCACATGACTGGTTATTTCTTCAGCCTTGAAATTGCATACATAAATTACTACTTTTTTTTCTTATATAAACTACTAATACTTGTTTTTTGAAAGGGTTCGTTGAAATATGTGTAATCGGCAGAAATTTAGGAAAACAGAATATTTTGTGTACAGTCTAGAGTGGAAACTTCGTCACTTACTGTGATCATTTTGAATATTGATCAATTCGTTGTCATTTAGTAGTAGGAGTATCCTTGTAGCATTTTTGCTACATTTAATGGGAGGGATATAAGTTTAATCTTAGATTTGTAGTAAAACTCGAATAGGGCCGGCTTGCTTGTTGGCATCAACACCAAATTAACTCATGTTTTTCTCCCCTTATGCCCCAAGCCTCTCGTGCACCCTAATTTTTCATAAATACTCCACTTCAATTTTAGAACTCGAGGTGTGTATTTGGTTGCTCGAGTTTTAGAATCCGAATTGGAAAATAGTTGCTTGAGGTTGCCTTGGTCGATAGCTTTTTTAATTGGTCTCTCCAAAAACATTGTCTCTTATATGACCGATCTATTGCCTTGCTCTTGTTTATGGGAAGAAAAAGTCAATTAAGTCTTTATCAAATTAAGGGGATTTTATGGTGGTGATAGAAGACAATTTAAACGTCTTTACTCTTTTGTCTTTAGGGATGTTGAGTGAGTGAACCCAATTGTTGTTCAACAAGGAGGAGCACATATTGGCATCAACTTGTCATGTGCAGTGCACTGCAATTTGGAACAAGTCCCTTCAACTTTTATACTTCTTCTTTACTATCTAATATATTTTTATTTGCTTTTATTTAAGAAACAAAAAAGTCAAGAGAATTAGTTAAATAAAATAATTAACCTCTCACCAATTTCTTTCTTGCATGTTTCTATTGTACCAAACATAGTGTAAAGTCTCTCCAGTACGTCACCCTAATCTCCACCATTTAACTCATCTAAAAGTCCATGTACCAAATTATTAGAGCGACAGAATATAGTAGCTGAGTATGTCATATTAATGCACTTCCTATTTATTAGACACAATTGAGTATTGTTTTTTAAAGAGTAAAATTCATTTTTATTTTGGTCTTTTGTCTCATTTTTTGATAATTTTTAATGATGTATCATGTTTATTTATGACTTGATCGTGCTTATGAGACTAACAAACTATTTGGTCTTTAGGTATGTGTCTTTTTAAAATAACAAATTCTTAGTTTCATAAAATAAATAATCAATAAAATAAATAATCGATGTAAAAATCATAAATATTGATTTTTCTAAGATTCTTATTTTCTCAAATATTGCTCTACATCTAACTCAGTATTCATTGCATTCAGATTGACTTCAGTTACTATATTCCTACAGTCACTGCATTCAAATAAATCTCTACCGTTTTCACAATTAAATTTGCTATACTCACACGTCATTTGACATTAAAATGTGGAACGTCCCTTTACGTTTATTTTACACATTTTGGTTGGTATTTAGTATTTACAATTCTCAAGTGTTATACCTTTCACAAAACAATGAAGTTTCAACGTGATCCCACTATTCCTAAAAAAATAGTTGGGGTTATACTTTGGTAAAAAAAGAAAAAAAGTCCATACTTTTAATCAAATATTGTATACTTTAACATTGAATGATTTTTTATATTCGTGTTTATAATATTATAAGAACTTTTTCCATAAAAAATTAGAATTTTTTAACATAAGCTAGACCATTTATGAATTTTTCCGAGCAAAAAATTAAAAAAATTGTATTTAATTGTTTAAAACATTTAAACTTTTGCAAGACAGATTTTTATAATATACTAAAGATGACCACAGAAAAAATTCTAAAATTTAATTTTCTGCTCTAGACTTTTATTACTTTTACCTTGAACTTTTAAAATATAAAATATTATTTTTTAATTCATCCCATATTAAAAATTCTAAATTTTCAGAATAAAACTTTTTATAATATTTCACACATGTTTCAAAGAAATCATTCAAAATATTAACAATAGTTAATTAATTTTGAAAAATATATGTAGAAAAAATTTATAATGATGGAAACACTACGTCACTTTTTTATAGACACCAAAAAAATGTAATATTTTTTTAAGAATGGAAAATTTGTTTTCTCCAGTATTTTTGGTTTACATCTCATTTTTAAATATTTTTTAATTATCTAATCTATTTATTTGTGATGTGTGTGGGTGCTCACTCAGTTTAGTCTCATAAGATCAAGTCATAAATAAACATGACATATCATTAAAAATTACAAAAAATGAGACAAAAGACCAAAATAAATAAAAATGAATTTTCCTCTTTAAAAACAATACTCAACGGTATGTTTAATAAATCGGAAGTGCATTAATGCAACATATTCAGCTATTGTGTTTAGTAGCTCTAACAAAATTTGGCACATGGACTTTTAGATGAGTTAAATGGTGGGATTCATTAGGGTGACTGTAGAGACTTTACACTATGTTTGATACAGAAGAAATATGCAAGAAAGAAATTGGCGAGAGAGAAAAGCAAGATAGAGAGGTTAATTATTTTATTTAACTAATTTTCTTGATTTTTTCTTTTTTGTTTTTTAAAAAGTAAATATATATTAGATAAAAAAGAAGTATAAAAGTTGGGGAACATAAACTAAACTCAACAACCACACAAAAATGTAAGAATCAACCCCTATAAAAATATTACAACAATAATCAACTTATGCACAAGTGATAAGTAAAGACACAACCAGATAAAAACCTCTATGATAATAAATTCAAATGTAAAACAGACACTAATAACATATCATGAAAATTTCTCTTCCAGCCCCCATATTTCTTTTATATTCCCAAAAATCCGATTTTGTCCTTGATAAAAAATTTGATTTGCAGAAACCAAAATTCTTCTAGTTCAAATAATTTCAGAAAAATTTCGGTTTTTAGAAACCAAAGTTGGATTTCAAGGCAAAAAAAAATTCGATTTATAGAAATCAATTTTTTTTGTAAAGGGCAAAACAGGAAATTCAGAATGTGAAAAAGAAACATAGTGGACTGGAAGAGAAATATTCACATATCATAACCAAGCAAACCCAACATTACATGCACGTTTTGTTATTTGGTCAAAGTGAACGTTACTCCATCCTAATTACTAGGACTTATTTGTTTTGCAAAATTGATTATTATATTAGTGTGTTGGTTACTGTTTACGTGTAATTGTAAATGCTACTTAAAAGGGATGATAGTTTTGATTGAGATGATAGTGTGTTGGCTTATATATAAGTGAGAAGAACAAGATCTAAATATAACAACGGCTTCCTTCTCCCATTTTATTTAGCCCCCATTTCTTGTGTATTGATAGCCTCTTTTTTTATAATCTCTCTTTTCTTAACATTGTTTACGTCTTATTTTATATACTTTAAAAATCAATTAATTTTAGAGTGGAACAAAACATACACTCAATGGCGGAGACATTTAAAAATAAATGAAGGAATGAGGCTGAGGCTACGGGATTGCTACAAAGTAAAAAGGAAGGAATGGCTTCGGTATTTGTTTAAAGAAATTGAAGAGTACCTTTGAAATTGTCCTTGAAGAATTTCCGAGTTGGATTTACAACCATATATTAAGGCATATCTTCTTTACTTGTTAAGAAATGTGGTTTTTCCCAATAAATTTAAGACCACACCGCAGCGATGTATATACCACTGCTAAACTTAGAGAGGATAAATAATTATGCTTGGGGGGCAACAACAATTGCAGCCCTCAAATTAACATTCAATGAAGAAAATAAAGGACTTTAGATAGTAATAATAATTAATCATTTCGGTTTCTAATAAATTATTGATGGTCATTGACAATTTTTGTGCATTATTTTTTCTTGTTATTGTTCTGTGAGGTGGTGAAGACAAGGAAAGGTGTTGAGGCAAGCTGGGTTTCAAGTAATCAATTAATGCACTGTAATCAATATAATGTGGAAACTCCAAACCGGAGAAAAAACCACAAACAGTTGTCTAAATCGATAACTGGAGAACTATCACTATGTGAAAATTGTTACAACACATAGACTTCTCTCACTCTCACCCCAATGCCCCAATACAACTACACTTTCACAAAGCAAATATTTAACCTAAGAGTCAGATATAAGCTTAAAGTGCTACTAACTGGTGCAATTACAAACAAAGAACTTAGGTTCTATATATAGCCTTGGTTTTCCCGTTGCTTCACCATTCTAAGCGATGTGGGACTTCTCCAATAGCTAATTTTCAACCTCCTTCTTTATTTTAGAAACTAGGCGATGTGGGACTTAACAATCAACCCCAACAATCTCCACCTTGATTGCAAGAGTTTCATCTTCCGCTTCCATTGTCTATACCGACAATCATACTCCACCATAAAGAGTATACTTCACTTGGAACTAAACCATCCTAATAATTTTCTTCACTTGGAACTAAACCATCCCAAAAATTTCATGTCGAAACCTGCTGAAAGATTACGGTGCAACTCCCATGTTGGCTTTCAGAAAGTTCTTCAGCCATCGACACACCTCACCACACACCTTGCATCAATGACAACCAATGCCCGTGTGTTGTTCTGAATCCGCTAGCAATAACTTGTCATTTTCTATGGTATAGCGGAAATACCATAAGGACACACTTTATCTTCTATATGATCAAAGTGGATCCACCTATTCCCAAAAAAAGTTGGATAATACTACTAACTTTACTAAAAACAATATCCTATGATATTTATTTAAAATACTGATTTTCTGGACTTCATATAAAATATTAATATAAATAATTTTTTTGTCATTTAAAAATTATCAAATTTTATTTTTCATTTCCATAAAAAATTATATATTATCATCTCTACAAAATTTAATTGCTCATAGTTTTAATCTCTACTGCTAAGTTAATGTATATTTTTTGAATGATTTATTTTTTAGATAGGTTTAAAGCATTATAAAAAATTTCTCGAAAAAGAATAAAACACAAAATTTGATTTTTCGGTCGTAATTTTAATTACTTTTATCTTTAAGTTTTAAAATTTAAAATATTATATTAATCTTGAACTTTTGAAAAGTTGTCTGTCGAAAACTTTTATAATCATGGAAACATGTCACTTTTTTATAGAGCTGAAAATAATTTGATAATTTTTTAAGAACGATTTTTTTTTTCTTCAGTATTTTGGTATACATCTCATTTTTTGGGTTATTAATTTAATAATCTGATCTATTCATTTGTGACGTGTGGATGCTTTAATAGTAGATAATTTTTGCTCTCATGTAGATATTCACTTTAGTTTCATAAGCACTATCAAGTCATAACTAAACATATTATAAAAAATTATTAAAAAAAGAGACAAGATCAAAATGAAAATAAATGAATTTTCCTCGTTAAAAAATAATACTCAATTTTCTAATAAATTGGAGGTGTAGTAATTAATGCGACATGGCCAGCTACTAAGTTCAGTAGCTCCGAAAATTTGGTAGAGAACATAATAGTATAATAGTATAACATAGACTGTTAGATGAGTTAAATGGTGAAAATTAGCGTAATTATAGAGACTTTAAGGAATTTTTTACTTTAAGGTGTTGGTGTAAGCACTGTAACAATCATACATAAATGGCTTAAACCAGCTCCAGGATCCTTCAAATGCAATGTGGATACAGCTTGCTATGTGGAAGACAACAACTACTGTGTTGGGGCGTGTATTCGAGATAATAATGGCCGTTTTGTGCAAGCATTTGCGAAGAAACTTGCGGGCACACCGAGCATAGCAGAAGCATAAGCAACAGGAGTATTAGAAGTGCTTCGATGGATCCGCAATACCCACTATGGTGTGGTTCAGATTGAAACGGATTGCCTACAAGTGGTGCAGGAACTTAATAGTAAAAGAAGAAATGACACCAAGTTTAGCAGTATTATAGAGGAATGTAGGAGGTTATTAGATTTATCTCTGAACTGTAAGGTCAGTCATGTCCGGAGACAAGCAAATTGAGTGGCTCATGAATTAGCTCAGACAACTCGCTTTACTGCTAGTCCCCAAGTGTTTAATTATTGTCCACCTTATATTGAACTTATTATTATGAATGAAATGCATTAAGATTCCTTTTGTCAAAACAAAAAAAAGAGGAATTTTTTACTTTATGAATCTAGATTCGTAAATAATCTTGACAAGTTTAGTTTCTTTAAAGTAAAATTAATTCTGAATAATTGATTCAACTTAAAATTATAAATTGTAAATTTTATTTTTTAAATTGATTTTTTTGTTACTATGATATTGATATGAAGTCTCTACATAAGGTGAATTATATTTCAAACATGTGAGACACACAAGATAAGTTCTTCTATTTTCAACCAATTTTTTTTCATACACATGAGCCAAAAATTAAACCCCTGACCATATGCTTAAGGGAGTCAAAACTCTCACTGCTTAGAACAATTCATTGTTGATTCCAAAATTTTAATTTTTACACTTAAATTTTTTGTTCAATTCACTTTTATATAATTATATCTGAACATATATGACTTTACCTTCAATTTAATTTTGACAAGTATTCCAAAAAAAAAAACAATAATTTAATTTTAATAAGAATTAATTCAAACCCACTAGGGTTGGTCTGGTGGAATTGGCTTGGGACTTAGAGTATGCTCCTCCTTAAAATCTCAGGTTCGATTATCTCTTGTACCAATTTGAGTGAGTTAATTTAACTTATTTCAAAAATATAATAGTTTTGTCGTGAGAAACCAATTTTCCACTACTCATGTCATATCATAGTTCAAAGTTCAAACACAAATTAGTTCAGTAGGAAATCTATTTTGTCAGAAGTCTTGATTCACTTGTATTTATTTGTATAGCTTCCTGAACCAAGAAAAGCCTTAGTAAAACTCATCACCATTATTGCCATATTAATGGAAGCCACTTCCAAACCAAACCATGTTCCTATCTTCAATGAATGCACCAACTTCACTCTCTTATCAAATCATCTTCTTTCAAAACTCTCACATTTCCTATGTCTTTCTATCATCACACTAGCAATATCATCTTTTGAAGCCTTCTTACTTTTCCAAAACTATGAACCAATGTTCCATTTTCTTTTCATATGTTTTCTCATTCTTTCTTTTCTTCTAAAACACCTCTTCTCCAAACCCTCACCTATTTACCTCATTGATTTCTCATGTCTTAAACCACCAAACTATTGTAGGGTACCTTTCTCAACATATCTTGAAAATGCTTCTTTGTTTCAATGTTTTGACAATGAAAGCATGTCTTTAATGGAGAAAGTCCTTCATTCTTCAGGTCAAAGTGAACAAACTTATCTTCCACCTTCACTACACTTCATTCCACCAAAAACCCATCATTCAGAATCTATCAAAGAACTTCACATGGTAATTTTCCCTATCATGGAGGATCTTTTTGCAAAAACAAAAATTTCACCTTTTGAAATAGACATACTTATCTTAAACTGTAGTGGCTTTTGTCCTTCACCATCTTTAACTTCCATTGTTGTTAACAAATATGCTATGAGAAGTGACATTAAAACCTATAATGTTTCTGGTATGGGGTGTAGTGCTAGTGCTATATGCATTGATTTAGCTCAAAATCTTCTTAGAGTTCACAAAAACTCTAATGCTATTGTTTTAAGCACAGAGATTTTATCTAGTGGTTGGTATTCAGGTAATGAAAAATCAAAGTTGCTTATTAACTGTCTCTTTAGGATGGGAAGTGCTGCAATTCTTCTCTCAAACAAAAAAGAATCAAGTAAAAATGCAAAATATTTGTTACTTAAGACACTTAGAACACTAAGAGCTTTTGATGATAAAGCTTATTTTTCTGCTATAAGGGAAGAAGATTCAGATGGAAAACTTGGTGTGACATTGAAGAGAGATTTACTTAATGTAGCTGGTGAAACACTTAGATCAAATATTTCAATTTTAGGTTCTGAAATATTACCAATTTCTGAGAAATTTTGGTATGGTGTTTCTTTGATAAAAAAGAGGTTTATGTTTATGAAATGTGAGGGAATTTATGTGCCTGATTTTAAGACTGTGATACAGCATTTTTGTTTGCCATGTTCAGGGAGAGGAGTGATAAGAGAAGTTGGAAAAGGGTTGAGGCTTGGTGAGAAAGAGATTGAAGCTGCTTTGATGACATTGCATAGATTTGGAAATCAATCTTCTTCATCTTTGTGGTATGAACTTGCTTACTTGGAAGCCAAGGAAAGAGTGAAGAAAGGTGATAATATTTGGCAACTTGGAATGGGAAGTGGTCCTAAGTGTTGTAGTGTTGTTTTGAAGTGTAATAGGATAATACTTGGTGAGTATGAGAAGGGGCCATGGGGTGATTGCATTCATCAATATCCAATAGTATTAGCTAGCTAGTAGTATGAATTCATAATTATATAGTTAGTTTATATTTAGAGTTTCATTTTAATGCTATGTTGGTGCAAAATGTTTGATATTGTCTAAAAATTACAAATATTTATATGTATGATTTTAAAAGTAGTTATAACTAAGTTAAACTGTTTTTATGATTTGATAATTATGATTCTTAGAAAGTTTATTTTACAGTGAAATTATAGACTAAGCTCGTCACGCTACATTACTCTATAATACTTTCTTAGTCTATTTTTCTGTTGGTAAATAGACGAAATGATAAGTTATTGGAAACTCACACATAAAGTGTCGAGAGATCGGAGTTCAAACTTCAATCATAGCATTTGACACTAGCAATTTTGATATTTTTGTCAGTTGAGCTATGATTTATAGACTAATATTTGTTAAGGCGAATGCTAATGAGTGCCCCCGGGGCACTCTTTAAGACCTTAAATAGTAAGTTTCTTATAAATTTTTTATGGGAATACATAAAGTCAACGCATTGGAAACTGTAGTGTTTAATTTTTTGAATAAAAAGTTACTTTAAATGGAATGTTTAAAGAGTGCCCCGGAGACACTCGTTAGCAAGACCCATTTGTTAATCTTTACTTCGTGCAATCTTGTTTATAAACAGAAGTCTTTTTATTCTTTTTGAACTTTGGGCCTCCTTACTAATGTCCTAAGTTCTAAGTCATACAACTAAAGAGTGTTGTATTCAATCTTTTCGATGTCTAAAAATTGTCATTTTCAATACAAAATTTCTATGCTTAACTAATACAATATGCGTCATATTAAATATTAGTGTACCGGGACAATAATTAAAAGAACAAAAATTAAAACATAAACAAAAGTTTAAAGTAGAAAAAAGATTATTTTTTAAAATTTCAAAACATTAAATACATTTTAGTCATTACCTTGGAAGCCCTGTTTAACATTTCTCAACTAATTAATATCCTTATGACCTTAATTTTTTAACATTTAGTCCTTATACATACTTAACTCTTGAACATTCAGTTCAATGGTTGGTATTTAATATTTTCTTTTGTTGAGGCCTTGAGGGATGGTTGGATCAAGTTTGCATCATTAATTGTTTGCTGTAGCAAGTGATATCAATGTCATTTCCCATTGAATTGTTTTGTCAATTTTACCCTATCCCTCTTTACCCTATACAATAGGAAGCGTGATATATGCTGAGCAAAAGAACATTTATTTCTTTACTTGTAAGGGACATGGCATTTATTACCCCCGTTTCTTGTCACACAAACCTTAAATATAATAATACACCCAAGCCAGATATTTAGTAGACTGAACCTGAGCCAAAGATCTGTAACTGGGCTGATTGGTTTGTTGGTTATGGACTGGGCCTAAATTAAAGGACCCCAAAGCGATGAGGTTTTTTTGGCGATTATTACTTTTGCCACCCTATAATTTCCGGGCCGCGCCCTACGGAATTAATGTTTCAGGTATCAAATAATTGTGCTTTTGTTGACATTTTATGTATAAAAAAAAGGATAAATTATAAATTTGTTTCTTTAAATTTATTTTATGTTTCACTTTGGTCTTTAAATTTTATTTGTTTCATTTTGATCCTTTAAATTACAAATGTTGTTAAATTATTTGGTCTTTAAGTTTTTTTTTTATTTCATTTTGATCACTTAGAGCATATTCAATAAGGATATCATAGAGAATTTTATAAAATAAAGATTCCATACCTTATTTTTTTTTATCATTGGAGTTCTGTAAACTAAATTTGTACCTTAAAAGAATCAAGTTGTCCAAGATTTATAACTTAAGTGACAAAAATGAAACAAAAAGACCAAATTATATAATGTTTGTAACTTAAGAGGCTAAAATGAAACAACAACAAAAATTCAAGGACCAAAATGAAGTCTAAAACTAACTTAAAAGACTTATAGAGAATCCGAGTTCGACTCCTAATAGAAACAATTTTTTGTCAGACTTTACTTTCCTCAGAGCCGAATTATGAATTTTCGGCACCTCTTCATCATAGAACCAAAGGATTAAAAAAAATATATTTTGTAATCTAGTCTATAAAAATCTGATTTTGTTTTTAATAATACAGATGTTTGTATATAAGCTATATTAGTCAAAAAAATAAATAGAGATAAAGTAGAAGAATATTGTTATGCATAATAATGCTACTGATCCTCCGATTCTTGCCTTTCGTGTGCCATGTTTTCGTAATAAAAAGCAGTCCTGTTTATATTAACTAGTCGTCAAACGGGCACGTGTGTGATCGATATTCTCGCAAGTTATTTTTTAATATATACAAATATTTAAATAGAGTGAAGGACAAAAAAGGCAATAAGAAAAATCCATGTGAAAGGGGATATTCTCTTTATATATTGGTATAAATAGTAATAATAATAATAGATAATAGATAACAAATCATCTCTATTAATTTGGTGATTTTATTCATCAACTGTGCTAATAATTTGGAACTGTAGTTACTTTTTTTTTTGGTAATTTTTTTTAAGGGTAAAATAGAAATAATGGAAAAGTTATCCCAAAAATTTATATCCTTTTATATATCTATACTATATATAAAAAGGATACAAATTTTTGGGATGACTTTTTCATTATTCCTATTTTACCCTTAAAAAAAACTAAGCACAACTTCCACAAAAGTAGGTTTTCAGTTTTTTTATAGTAAAAAAAATATAATTTTTTCTTTTTAATAACTAGCCCAAAAAAAAAAGAGGTTAAGTAGTTATCAATTAACTAAGTCCAATAAAAAATGAGATTAAGTAGTTATTTATATTTGCACAATAGAGAATATCGATCACAACAAACAAATAAAAAAAGAATATCGATCACACAAACGGGCACAGAACGTGCCCGTTTGGCGGCTAGTAGTAATAGATATAGTTGAGTAAACACCAGACACTATAATATATGGTATTCTCTCTCTCCTATTAAAGATAATTTTATTAAAAAATTAAGAGTTAATAGGTTTTTACTCCCTTACAAAATAGACGAGTTTTCCGTTATCCGTGTATTTTTTTTTTTAGATTACCCCCTTGCAATGTGTTTTTTTTTTTAGTTCATTTTACCCCTCTGTAATGTTGTTTTGTTTTACCTGGGGTAAAGTGAATTACAAAAAAAAAAACACATTGCAAGAGGATAATCTGAAAAAAATAAAATTATAGGGGAATAACGCAAAACTCGCTTACTTTGAAGAAAGTTAAAAGTCTATTAACCCAAAAATTAATCAAAATAACTATTTTACTTTTAATATAAAAATCACTCATTTATTTTGGATTTGAAAATTGACCCTCGCATGTAAAAAAAAACTTACTCGATGTATTTCATAGATTTTTCAATGAAGATTATCCATGATTTAATAGTGAAAACTTCACACATATATCATTAGGGATGAACATTTTAACCGGTTATCATGGATTAACCATAACCAAATCCATATCCAATTTTAAAAACCAGTTATTTATATTTGGATTTTATAACCAAACCAATTAGTTTTTTATTTAGATATCCATAACCATGACCAAAACCAAATTTTATGATTAAATTACTCAACGTCCAAATTTTATCCATAACCAAATTTTTTATTTCTTCCAAATTGAAAAGATGAACTCTAATCCCCAAATCCATTCTCTCTCTCAAAATCCTCTCTCCGTCAAATCCCAAATCCACCACCCAGTTCCGTCAAATTAAATAGCAAATCCTAAAATCAGCCGAAAATTCAAAAAATTGGCCGAAAAACTGAAAATCGGCCGAAAACCAAAAAAACACCCGAAAATCCACAAATCGGCCGAAAAACCGAAAAATCGGCCGAAAAACCAAAAATCGGCCGAAAACTCAGAAATCGGCCGAAAACCCAAAAATCAGCCGAAAAACCGAAAATCGGCCGAAAACTCAAAAAATCGGCTGAAAACACAAAAATCGGCCGAAAACCCAAAAATCGGCCGAAAAACCGAAAATCCAAAAAACGGCCGAAAACACAAAAAACGGCCGAAAACCCAAAAAACGGCCGAAAACAAAAAAATCGGCCGAAAACACAAAAAATCGGCCAACAAACCTAAAAACGGCCGAAAAACTGATATTAGGTTTTTCGGCCGATTTTTGGGTTTTCGGGTGTTTTTTGGGTTTTCGGCCGATTTTCGGTTGTTCGGCCGATTTTTGGGTTTTCGGCCAATTTTTGGTTTTTCGGCCGATTTTTGGGTTTTCGGCCAATTTTTGGTTTTTCGGCCGATTTTTTGGGTTTTTAGCCGATTCCGGTTTTCAGGCGATTTTTGGGTTTTCGGTCGATTTTTTGTGTTTTCGGCCGATTTTTTGCTTTTCGGGCGATTTTTTGAGTTTTCGGCCGATTTTCGGTTTTTCGGCCGATTTTTGTGTTTTCGGCCGATTTTTTGTGTTTTCGGCCGATTTTCGATTTTTCGGCCGATTTTTGCGTTTTCGGCCGATTTTTTGTGTTTTCGGCCGATTTTTTGGTTTTCGGGCGATTTTTTGAGTTTTCGGCCGATTTTCGGTTTTTCGGCCGATTTTTTGTGTTTTCGGCCGATTTTGTGTGTTTTCGGCCGATTTTCGATTTGTCGGCCGATTTTTATGTTTTTGGCCGATTTTTGGGTTTTTGGCCGATTTTTTGTGTTTTCGGCTGATTTTTGGGTTTTTTGAGTTTTCGGCCGATTGTTTGTTTTTTATTTATTTTAGTGTTATTATTATTATTATTATTATTATTTATTTTTTGGAAAAAAAACCAATTATTAAACCAAAAACCGGTTTTGCAAAAAAAAAACCAGTTATTAAACCAAAAACCGGTTTTTAAAAGCAAAAACCGGTTATAAAAGTGGTTATGGATATAACCAGTTTTATAACCGGTTATGACATTTGGTTTTAATGTCCAATTATAACAAATGGTTATGGATTGGTTATGGACGGTTATTTTGGATTGTCCAAGATGCTCATCCCTACATATCATAGTAATCTAAAAATAATCATTTTTTAATAAAATGATTTTTGAACTTGTAAGAAAATGATTTTAAGAACATGAGTTGAATTTCTTGGCTTAAATACTTAAACTAAGGAGCCCATATAGTCTCAAAAAATTAAACATTACAATTTTCAATGTGTTGACTTTATGCATTCCCATAAAAATTCTATAAAAAATTATTATTTAAAGTCTTAAAAAATTATCATTTGCCTATAATTATTACTGCAAATCAATATATATACCTGTGGTGGTGGCACTCTAGCCCTACCCTTTCAATATGATTTAACTTTTCTTCAGCTGGTCCGGTCCGATTAGAGGTGGGAATAGGCCAGGCCGGCCTACGAGGCCTTAAGGCCTAGCCTACATAGGTTCAAGCCAGGCCGGCTTATTTCTTTAAATAGAGCAGGCCAAGACTTTTTTATAAGCATATTTAAGTAAATAGACCAGGCCGCGGGCCATTAAAAAAGCCTTTTAGCCTATTAGGCCGGCCTACTTAAGTTAATATGAATAATATTTTTAATACTATTATTATTTATATATTCAAAAATTTGTACTTTCATTAAATTATAAATTTATTAACTTTTTTAGTAGTTTAAATTTATTAATTTACGTTAGTTTTTCATATATATAAATGTATTATTATAAACTAGAATTGAAATATGATGACATATATAGTCAAATTCTCTAAAATATCATGTTAAATATTAAAAGCATATTGATTTACTAGTTCATAAGTATTTTTAAAAATAAATATAGTTATTTATTTAAATATCTTCATATGAAGTAGGCTTTTAAACAGGCTAACAGACCACATAGGCTTTCAAAAGGCCAGGCTCAGACTTAAAAGATAAGTCTATGATAGGCCACAGGCCAGGCTCAGGCCTTCAATTTTTTTGACAGGCCAGGCTCAGGCTTGGCAAAGCCTAGCTCGGCCTAGCCTATTCCCACCTCTAGGTCCGATCTCAATTATGGGACTGTGAGAAACAAGAACAACCATATCCTATATGTGTGCGTGAAAAAACATATGTAAAAATAATATTACCCACTAGAGTTTCAATTCTGTTTACACACCATTTATCCACTACTAATGTACACTAATAAAACACATACTTTTTGAATTAGGGGTGTTTAGGTGTCGGTTACGTGTCGATCGATATCAGATACTAATATATGTTTATACTATTGAATTATGTTATTTTCTTAAATTATTATCAATGTTAATATGCTAATGTGAGTGAATATTGAGTCTATATCTGTACTTTCATAGTTGTACAAAAGTCGTAGGAACAGTTACGAAACGATATATGGCCTAAAGGAGAAATCATCACTTATTTTATAAGATTGAGTTATAGACATTCCTAATTCTAAAATAATATCATTGTCCATTTTACTATCGAACCGTTTTCTACTTCATTTAATGTGTGTGAGTTTAACCGCTAATCTGTATCTATATACAATACATACATACAAAAAATTGTAGAGCTGTAATATGCACATACTTTCTTTAAAAGTTTACACATAGACTTCTCCTTTTCTTCCTTTTCTTTACTACTGCTAAAGCAAGCACTAAAGAAGCCATTCCCTTTTGCTTTCTGTAAAAGTGGGTTGTAGACAAGTAGATATTGATTTTTTTTTTTTAGCACTAATAGCCATTTATATAGAGAAATGCATTCAAGGTAATGAATCATCATACAATACAACTTGCCTTATTTTCACTAATTTAATGCTCATTCATTATGTGCCAACAACTTTGGTTCCACATTAATCAACACTAGATTTATGTCCTGCAAGATTTACACGGGACCATTCTTTTCCATACATTATATAGTACAAGCAAGGGTTAAAATTGATGTATAAGAATGTTAGTTTTGATTCAGCTTACAGATTACTACTAGTAGTAACCAAACTAACGGTAATGCGGAGTATTACATTACACATTATACTAACTTTAGTAGTATGAGAAAATTCACAATCGTTTAGTTGGTTCTGTAGTGATTGGCGCTGAACTTGGTAGAGAGGACCACAGTTCGATCTCCCGCAACTGCATTTGGGAGGAGACTTGAACTACTTGATGTCAGAACTCGCTCCGAACTCTGGATTACTAGAGTCCCTTTCCCTATGAATCAGAGAGTGAAAACAAAAAAAAAAAAACTTGAAAAATCAATGCTAGTTCTTGAGAAAAACAAACTTTAGCCTTTGATATTTGGCTTATGAAAAAAGCCAATTAATTAACTTTTGACTTATAATTCGTTCTTAATTAATCAACAAAACACTAGTATATTTTATTCCAAGACATATATTCCCTGCTAGTGACAAGATCAAGTCCTTTCATATTTTTTTAACAAAGTAGCCAATCATTCTTTTTCTAACATACATTTTTAAATATTTAATTAGCAAATCTCGGTATGATAGTATCAAAGTAAATGTACAGAGAAAATCCATCAAAACATGAAAAATTGCAATGGAAAATTGCATCATATGCATAGTGAAAAACATTTCAACACAAATAATTGAGTAAGTGGAGGAATAATTTTGACCACTTGGGGAATCCAAATTAACTCAGCGGTGCTCAGATGTATTACATGCATTCTGTCAATGTGGGGACCCAAAAATCAGATATTTTGTTTGCATGCAATGTTGGAAGGACTATATCTATTCACTATTCAAGAATTTGTTGTGCTTCATTGAATTATGTTCATCCTTGATAACATGACTCACTATTTTAAGTTTTTGTTCAGATTTTCCAAGGCACAATGTTATGGTGAATGGTCATGTTGTACTCATGTGTGTGCTTAGTGCTTATACAATCACAAAGCATTTATATAACCAACTTATTGAACTTGTTGGAATCACACATCCTCAAGGTTTCTGATTTTTTAGATGTGTGGTTGGGCATCTGATATTTTGAGTTAGCTTTAACGGCAAGTCCATTTAACATGATATCAGAGTTGCATTAATAATATTAGTAATTGGACTCAGAATCCACGCCAAGGTTACGTTTGGTTTGAAGGAAAGAAATTGGGAAAAAAAAATTACGCAAATTAATGAATGAATTTGGATTAATATTTGTCCAAATTCATTTATTGGATTACGTAATTTTTTTTCCTCTCTCTTTCTCCCCTTTCAACCAAATAGACCATAAACGTGAGGGTGAATGTGGAAGTTGTTACTTTCTACTCTAGGTTCCTAGTTTGAACAAAAGTTGATCCAGTCGGTAAAAATTTGCTTTGAGACTTGTTTTTTCTGACCCTGGTGAACTCTTGTGACTCAACTCACTTTTAACATTGTCATGTAAAAAATTTATTTGGGTACAAGAATGATGGTATTGGCTTGGGATCTGAAAGTGTGCTCCTCCTTAAGATCTTATGTTCGATCCTCTGTAAACAAATAATTTAGACCCTTATACAAAAATTTACTAGTATATAAATTTTGAAAAAAAGAAATTTACCTTATACAATTGAATGACTGTTTCAAAGAAAAAGGAAAATATGGAGACCCTTTAATAGACAGGAACCAACTTAATGTAAGAATATCATAACACAATAAAAATAGAGTCAGAGAACCATACCATATTAACTTCAATCACCAACCAAGAGGTAGCTCTTTTAATTCACCATTCAATTTATACTATACAATTCAACAAGAAACAACCGTTCACCTTTATTTCTTCTATGCACTGCTGTCACACTAAATATCACTCACTACTCTCATTTCTTTTAAATATTATCTCACTCAGAATAGATCATAAACTCCTATTACTATTAAGATTTTTCACTTTGAACCAAATGCTTCAAAAATCTTAGTTTCTTTTTACATGGCTAAGTATCAAATCACTCCAATGGAAAAAATGAGTTGCATGCTAACAACATGTTTCCTCTTGAGTATAGTGTTATCTACAAATGCTGAATTTACCAAAAAAACTTACATCATTCAAATGGATCACTCAGCAAAACCAGATATCTTTTCCAATCACCTAGAATGGTATTCATCAAAAGTAAAATCAGTACTGTCTAAATCAGTAGAATCTGATATAGACAACAATGAAGAAGAAAGAATCATTTATAGTTACAACACTGCTTTTCATGGAATGGCTGCTAAGTTAAGCAAAGAAGAAGCTAAAAAGCTAGAATCTGAAGCTGGTGTTGTAGCTATATTCCCTGAAACAAAGTATGAACTACATACAACAAGAAGTCCATATTTTCTTGGTCTTGAACCATTCCAAAGTAGCAATAACAGTTTATCAGAAAAGCTGGTTAATCATGATGTTATAGTTGGTGTTTTAGACACTGGTGTTTGGCCTGAGAGTGAGAGTTTCAATGATGCAGGAATGAAACCAGTACCTTCTCACTGGAAAGGTGTATGTGAAACTGGTAGAGGATTCAGAAATCATCACTGTAATAAGAAGATTGTAGGTGCAAGAATATTCTATCATGGATATGAAGCAGCTACTGGTAAGATTGATGAGCAAGCAGATTATAAATCACCAAGAGATCAAGATGGTCATGGAACTCATACTGCAGCTACTGTTGCCGGATCTCCGGTTCGTGGTGCTAATCTTCTTGGTTATGCTTATGGAACTGCAAGAGGAATGGCACCAGGTATTACTAGAATATCTCATTTTTTGATAACTCAATTAATTGATCAAGAGAATCTGTTTATTCATTACAAGTTCATATGAAAATTAAGATAATAAGGATAACTAACTCAACTAAATGTTAACTAATTTTATCTCTAACATCTCCCTACAAGGCAGAAGCTAAAAAATGTTTAACCATTTATTATATATTTATGAACAGAAAACCAAGTGATATTGGACTTAAGTAGTTAATGAGTTTCAGTTAAAGGTGAATTGTTCGGAAGAATCCGCATTAGAATCCTGGTTAGAATAATCTTTGGTCAGACTTTACTTACCTCTCAGTTGAACTCCAGATTACCCGAGCCCCTTTATTCCCTCGGAAACCGAGGGTTAAGAGTTAAGACCAGTAAAATGTTAATGATACTAAAAAGATGAAAAATGTTTAACCATCTATTATCTTTATTGACATAAGCCTAAATACCAATGTGACTAGAAAGAATGAAAAATGTTTAACCATTTATTGTCTTTATGGACAGGTGCAAGAATTGCAGCTTACAAAGTGTGTTGGACTGGTGGATGTTTCAGCTCAGATATTCTATCAGCTGTTGATACAGCTGTAGCTGATGGAGTAAATGTTCTATCCATCTCTTTAGGCGGTGGAGTTTCATCTTACAACCATGATAGTTTAGCTGTAGCTGCATTTGGAGCTATGGAAAAGGGTGTTTTTGTTTCATGCTCAGCTGGAAATTCAGGACCTGACCCTGTCAGTCTAACAAATGTGTCACCATGGATCACCACTGTTGGAGCTAGCACAATGGATAGAGATTTTCCTGCAGATGTTAGCCTTGGAAATGGAAGAAAAATAACAGGAACATCACTCTATAAAGGAAAAACCATGCTCTCAGTTAGAAAACAATACCCTTTGGTATACATGGGAGGTAACTCAAGTAGTCCTGATCCAAGATCTTTGTGCTTGGAAGGTACTTTAGATCGACGAATCGTCACCGGTAAGATTGTGATTTGTGATAGAGGAATTAGTCCTAGAGTGCAAAAGGGTCAAGTAGTGAAAAATGCAGGAGGAGTAGGAATGATTCTCACAAACACCGCCGCAAATGGTGAAGAACTTGTAGCAGATTGTCACCTACTTCCAGCAGTAGCAATAGGAGAAAAAGAAGGCAAAGAAATCAAACAATATGTGTTAACAAATAAAAAAGCAACTGCTACATTAGCTTTTCTTAACACAAGATTAGGAATTAAACCATCACCTATAGTAGCAGCATTTTCATCAAGAGGGCCTAATTTTCTAACACTTGAAATTCTTAAACCTGATATAGTAGCTCCTGGTGTGAACATTCTTGCTGCTTGGAGTGGAGTTACTGGTCCATCAAGTTTATCAACAGATCATAGAAGAGTGAAATTTAATATACTTTCCGGAACTTCGATGTCATGTCCTCATGTAAGTGGAATCGCGGCTTTGATCAAAGCTAAACATCCTGATTGGAGTCCGGCCGCTATAAAATCAGCAATCATGACAACAGCTTATGTTCATGATAATACTATTAAGCCTCTTAGAGATGCTTCATCTGCTGAATTTTCAACTCCTTATGATCATGGTGCTGGTCACATTAATCCTAGAAAAGCTCTTGATCCTGGTTTAGTATATGATATTGCACCTCAAGATTATTTTGAATTTCTTTGCACACAGAAACTAAGTCCTTCAGAATTAGGAGTGTTTGCCAAAAATTCAAACAGAATTTGCAAACACACTCTTGCTAGTGTTGGTGATTTGAACTATCCAGCTATATCAGTAGTGTTTCCAGAGAAAATAACCGGTTCGGTTTCGACGGTTCACAGAACTGTTACGAATGTTGGACCTGCTGTTTCAAAATATCATGTCATTGTTACACCATTCAAAGGTACTGTTGTTAAGATTGAACCAGATACATTGAATTTTACAAGAAAATATCAGAAATTATCTTATAAGATTAGTTTCAAAGTTACAACTAGGCAAAGTGAACCAGAATTTGGAGGTTTGGTGTGGAAAGATGGGGTGCATAAAGTAAGAAGTCCAATTGTGATAACATATTTGCCACCAATGTGAGGTTCTTCCATTAGGACTAGTTACTAGTTAAGTCGTTTTTCTTTTTTTGTAATAAGCAAATTTTCTGTGTTATGAACTATCAAGTGTATGCATTTTTGTTACAGGAAATGTAATTGGTATTGCTTAATATAATGATCTTGCATCATGATTCTCACATTGCTTAACATAATCAACAAAATATTGTTGCAGTTACAAGTAGTGTGAGAAGCATTTAATTGATATAATTATAGTGTGTTTTGGTTTTAATTTTTATGACATCTAATGCAAGTGAATTTATTTTGAGGGAGACACAAAGTACTCCTTGCATGTGAGCAAGAGCAGAATAGGTTGGGTCCATCAATAACCTGTCTTTTTTATTGGATGCAGGTTTAGGTAAAAAAAAAAGATCATGTGAAAATTTACTACCAATTTAGTACTATAGTAAAAAAAATTTGCATACATCATTCTTTATAAAAATAGGAAAATGCATGTGTAAGAAAATATAAATGCAAAACCCAAAATAGGACAAGTTCGTCTAACCCAAAATAAATACAATCTATATACATACAATTTAGGCTTAATTAGTATATAGGTCCCTTAAAGACTTTTTTGGTTTCAGTTTGGTCCCTTAAAGAAAATAAGTTTCACTTTGGTCCCTTATAGATATCTCCGACAGTCAATATGGTCCTTTTCATCAATTTTTTATCAGAAACCGTTAACTTCTGTACATGTGGCAGAATAAGCTGTTTCGTGGCACCTGTATAGAAATTAACGGTTTTTGAAAAAAATGGACGGAAATAACCAAATTGACTGATGGAGATATCGATAAGGACCAAAGTGGAACTTATTTTCTTTAAGGGACCAAAGTGAAACTAAAAAAGTCTTTAAAGGACCTAAAGACTAATTAAGCCTACAATTTATTAGCTTCATTCAATACATGATATTTAAGGATCATGTGAACATAAATTGGCGGAGTTAACTCATGCTTGTGATCTGATTGACATTGGACTTAATAGGGAGGAGGAGGACCACAATTCGATCTCCAACTGACCCGTGAACCGGATTAGACGGTCTACCGGACCGACCGTATATTGGTAGTGAAAAAAATTTTCATAACATTACAATATGTTTGAGTCAATTCCCTCGGTTCTTTAATACGGTCATTCCGCTCAAAATATTTTGAGCTCTCTTACCCTGCCTAAAAAAACTAATCTACGCCCAAGACTCTTCTCAATTCTCATACACGCTAAAAATTAAATCCTTCTTTTTTTTGACAAAAATAAATTAAATCCTTCTTCTTTGTCCACATATTTGAATTCCATACATCAAACTTATTATTTTTGTTCTTCTTCGCCATTCAAATTACAATTCGTAGACATTTCTTTAAGTAAA
Source organism: Trifolium repens (assembly GCA_030408175.1). Classification (NCBI taxonomy): domain Eukaryota; kingdom Viridiplantae; phylum Streptophyta; class Magnoliopsida; order Fabales; family Fabaceae; genus Trifolium; species Trifolium repens. The sequence goes on along the minus strand of CP125837.1, from coordinate 59,657,119 downwards.
ATACAAACAAACCATAAATTTTTTTTTTCTACAAAAACAAACCATAAAACTGTTGTGACCAATCTAAACTCTTACCCAACAATTATTGCGATTAAAATTCGCTAAAAACGTTTAAAAGATTTATTGAAAAGAAAGATTAACATATTGATCACTATTTTAAAATTGTGTTATTTGCGCACATTTCTTATCAACTTTGTATCTGTTCTGGACTGGGCTTTAAGTCCAATAAGACTCGAGCAACGTAAGCACAAGGTCGAGCATCAATCCTCTTCGAGGATTCCAACGGCCACTGATATCAATCATATCGTAACGGCCGACACCGGAATGATGAGCATTTAAGGCTCATCATGGCTTTTCAGCCATTTTCCGGCAGCCAATTGATGGTCATTTAATGCCATCATTGGCCTTAGCCCAGCGCTGGGGGCTATATATACTCCTCATTTGAAGGAGCTCAGGTACATTATATTCTCTCTGAAAACCTATACTTCACACCAATACTAACTTGAGCGTCGGAGTATAAACAAGTACACAACCCCCTCTCATTCCACCGTTACTAGGGGCGGAGCTCTGTTCAACGGCGTTGGTCGACTCTGATTCTTGTCAAGATCAGTGGCGCCGTCTGTGGGAATTCTTTAGTTTCCCCATCTTTTCACCTAGAAAAAGATCAAAACTACCTAAAAACACCACTTTTCACGACCAATGGCCGGAAACGGTAACGACAGCACCGGTGAAAACCACCCAAACGACAACGTGGGTCAAAACCACCAAGAGGATGGGCATTTCACCGCCGTAACCTCTACTGAAGCCTCTGCCGGCCCTACCATTCAGCCCCAAGAGGAGCCTTTAAACGTCCCACCATTAGCTGTAGGGACCCCCATGGACCAAATGATGGCGACATTGATTAACGTCATCAACAGGCAGGGTACCATTATTCGCGACCAGAATCGCAGGCTGGCAGCGGTCGAGGAATCGCGCGCTACGCGATCATCGCATCGGAGGAGATCCCCGCAATATTCTCCACGGAGAAGGGATCGCTCGGCAACAAGATCAAGGTCCCCGAGGCGTCAGAGTCCTCGAAGGAACAGAAGATCCCCGAGCCCTCGGAGGAACACTACTGTGCACTTAAGGCCAGAAGCTGGAAGGCCTCGTCGCCACAGATCACCAGTAAAATCTCCTGAAAGATACCGTCGCCACCGAACACCAGAGAGTGACGAGGACAGGTATCTTGGACCTTTATCTGAAAGAGTCATGAGAGTACCATTACCCCCAGGCTTGGAAAAGCTTCCGGCAATGGACACTTATGATGGCTCCACTGATCCTGACGATCATTTGGAGAACATTGAAGCTGTGCTCGAATGGAGGAGAGTTCGAGGAGCTGTGAAGTGTAAGATCTTCTCAACCACTTTGAGGAAAGGAGCATTGACATGGTACAAAGGACTCCCGCCTCAATCCATCGACTCATGGACCGAGCTGTGCCGTCAATTCACTGCTCATTTTACTGCGTCAAGAAAACATCCGCTGACAGTATCTGCCCTTGAGGCGATAGTTCAAAGGGATGACGAGCCACTGCGGGACTACATCGACAGGTTCAACAAAATTGCAGTGCAAGTTAGAGTCGAGGACAAGATGAAGCTTTACCTCATGGATCGAGGATTACGTGCGAACAGTGATTTCACCAAAGCTGTTGGAATCGAGGAGATTCGAACTTTGGATGCCTTCCTCGAAAAGGCACAAAAATATATAGCTTACGAGGAAAGGCAAGTGGCTGTGGATGCTAGAAAGCCGAGGCATCAGGATGAGTCCGGACCCTCGAAACGAGGGACGGGCAGTGGAAAAGAAAAAGTGCGGGAACCCAAAGCCCCACCGAGCAAATTTACCAACTACACTCCGTTGAACGCTCCTCGAGAGCGAATTCTAGCCGAAGTCTCAGCAGCAGAGTTTAAGAAGCATGGGATCAGATTCCCTAAACAAATACCTGCGAAACCTGGCGTGGACAAAGGCAAATATTGTCGATTCCACAGAAGTTATGGTCATGTGACTGAGGATTGCGTTCACCTGAAGGATGCAATCGAAATACTCATCCAACAAAATCTGCTGCAGAAGTATAGGAAGGATCGACCCAGGGAAAATAACGATAGAAGGCAAGAGGTCGAAGATCCACCTGCCGAGGAAGAAACACGAGCAAGTCTTCCAGTTGCTTACGCTATTACAAGACCCGAGGACTTCACTCAAGGCGAGGAAGTGCTTGCTCACTTGACTTCCCACTTGAATGGATCCTGGGAAAATTTCCCCAAAACGCTGGTGATATCTGGAGGAGGATTCAACAACACGACCCTCGGAACTATAAGGGTCCGTTTGGTTCAACTGAGAAGGAGGGGAGGGGAGGTGAGGGGAGGGATTTTTAAGGAGGCGAGGCGAGGTAAAATATAATTTATTGTGTTGACAAAATTACCCTCATTTTTTTATTAAAATTCAAAATTATCCTTGTTGGAATACTAAAATTCTACGTTTTATTTTTTTACAACAGAAAAAAAAATTAGATTTTCTACTCATTAGATTTTTTTTTTGTTATATATCCATTAGATTTTTTTTTTTGACGAAATATATCCATTATAATTTAATCCTTATTTTGAGTTTATAAGGTTAAGAGTAAAAAAGTAAATTACTTCTCCCCTTCCCTCCCCTCCCCTCGTTAAAAAATTGAACCAAACATAAAAATTTAAAATATTCCCTCACCTCCCCTCCCCTCCCCTCCAAAAACTTCGAACCAAACGGACCCTAAAGAGAAAGTTCGAGGAGCTCGAGAGCGTCTGCTCGTTGAACCCCGTTTCAATTGCTGAAATCAAAGAAGGGTCGGTTCCCTTGGCCTTCTACAAAGAGGAGATCCCCGGAGGATCTCCAAACTTTCAGATTCCTCTTTTGGTGCAAGCAAGGATGGCAAACTTTGACGTTCGTAGAATCTTGGTCGACCAAGGAAGCTCCTGCGACATAATGTATTCTAGATTGTTCAAAACTCTCCAGCTCACCGAGAAAAACCTGAAGCCATACGTTGGTGCTGATCTTCAAGGCTTCAACGGAGCTACAACGAAACCTTGGGGATACACAGACCTGATCGTCACATTTGGCGAAGGTGAAGCTACCAAGTCCATCAATGATCAGTTCTTAGTTGTCGAGTGTCCATCACTGTACAACTGCATCATTGGAAGAACAACGCTCGCTGACTTGTTCGCTGTCTCTTCGACCATCCATCTTAAAATGAAGTATTACACTGTCGATGGAAAGGTCGCCACCTTGAACGGAGACATAGCCGCTGCTCGGAGATGTTTTGATGCTGCGGCAAAAAATATGAACACCTTGGCCACGCCAAAGAAAATAAAAACTGAGCACAAGATGCCCGCCATCAATGCTGTTGGGGGACAAGGTTTGGTTGAGCTGGACGCTCGAACTTCAAAGAAGGAGCGTAGAGAAGAGAAAAAGGAGCTGCAGAAAGAGCTGAAGGAAATATTTCGACCAATCCCTGATGGAGAGTTCGAAATAATTCCCCTTGGTGAAGACCCTTCTAAGGGAATCAAGATTGGAGCTGATCTCCCCGACTTGGTGAAAAGGCAATTGGAAGCTTGCTTGAAGGAAAATGCTGAACTCTTTGCTTGGAGCGCTGCTGAAATGCCCGACATAGATCCAGAGGTTGCTTGTCACCAGTTGACTATAGATCCTAAGGCTAGAGTTGTTGCACAGCGTCGTAGGAAGCAGTCTCCCGAAAAAGCGGAGGCTGCAGAAAAAGCTGTAAAAGACCTCCTAGAGGCAAATTTCATTTCGGAAGCCAAGTATACTACTTGGTTGTCCAACGTTGTACTTGTCAAAAAATCTAATGGAAAGTGGCGCATGTGTGTTGATTATACCGATCTTAATAGGGCTTACCCTAAAGATGCTTATCCTTTACCTAGCATAGATAAATTAGTAGATAATTCCTCAGGATTTAAATTACTATCGTTTATGGATGCTTATTCAGGATATAATCAAATTAAAATGGCTGAAATCGATAAAAAGAAAACAGCTTTTATGGCCGAATCAGGAAATTATTACTATAACGTAATGCCTTTCGGGCTTAAAAACGCGGGCGCCATATACCAAAGAATGATGAACAATGTTTTCCGAAATCAAATTGGTGATATGCTCGAAGTGTATATGGACGACATGATAGTTAAATCCGAAGAGGAAAACGATCATACCACACACTTAAGAAAAGTCTTCGAACAAGCAAGAAAATATAACATGAGATTTAATCCTGAAAAATGTACATTCGGCGTAAAGGCAGGAAAATTCCTCGGATTCTACTTAACGGAACGAGGAATTGAAGCCAACCCCGATAAATGTAGAGCATTCTTTGAATATCCTACGCCCGACTCAAAGAAGTCTATTCAAACATTGAACGGAATGTTAACTTCCTTGTCACGATTCGTTGCTAAATCTGCTCAACATGCTCTGCCACTCTTTAAACTTCTAAGAAAAGAATCTACATTCGAGTGGACGGAAGAGTGCGAAAACGCACTTCAGCATTTGAAGCGAGCATTATCCGAGCCTCCAGTCCTCACACGACCTATACAGGGAGAAGTTTTATATCTCTACCTAGCAGTAGCACACGAGGCCGTCAGCGCTGTTCTTATAAGAGAAACCGAGCAGGGACAAAAGCCAGTGTACTTTGTGAGCAAAGCACTCCAAGGGCCAGAACTAAGATACTTGCAAATAGAGAAAATGGCCTTAGCCATCGTTACTGCAGCAAGAAAGTTACGACACTACTTCGTCGCCCATTCAATTGTCGTTCGTACCGATCAACCTATCAAGCGCCTCCTCGGAAGACCCGACATGGCTGGTCGAATGCTCAAATGGTCGTTGGAATTATCAGAATTCGACATAAGCTATGAAAGCAGACAAGCTTTGAAAGCTCAAGTTTTAGCAGATTTCATCGCCGAAATGACCCCAACGACCACTCAAAGTAAAATCAAATGGACCATATTTGTCGATGGATCTTCCAATTCAAAAGGAAGCGGCGCGGGCATTATATTAGAAAGCGAAGATGGGACTCTAATCGAAGTCTCTCTCGAGCTATCTTTTCAAACGACAAATAACCAAGCCGAATACGAAGCCTTCTTAGCAGGGTTACGGCTCGCCAAAGACATAGAAGCCGAGGAAGTGAAAATCTTCACAGATTCGCAATTGGTAGCTTCGCAAATATCCGGGGAATATCAAGCAAAAGATGAGCGGCTGGCAGAATACCTAACCCTGATAAAGGAGATGTTGGCCCAATTCAAATTAGCTGAAGTACAACATGTTCCCCGCGAACATAACACACGAGCTGATGTTCTATCAAAATTGGCGAGCACCAAGCGAAAAAAGGGAAGAAATCAATCCCTAATCCAAGAAACTCTTTCCAGACCCAGCATCGATAAAGCCCAAGATATCATGCTCGTTTGTGAGATAAATTCAAACAGTTGGATTTTTCCAATATTACGCTTCCTGGAAAGCGGGGAAGTTCCCAACGACCCAAAGGAGGCAGCAAAAATCAAACGACGAGCCTGCGCCTATGTAGCTCTCGACAACCAGCTGTATCGACGAGGATTCGCCATTCCTCTGTTGAAATGTGTCGAGGAAGACAAAGTGGAGTATATTTTAGCCGAGATCCACGAAGGAATCAACGGTCAACATATTGGCGGGCGTTCTTTAGCCAGGAAAGCCCTTCGAGCGGGATATTATTGGCCGTCGATGCAGGCGGACGCTAAGGAACACGTCAAAAAATGTGACAACTGCCAAAGGCACGGAGACATGCACATAGCACCTCCAAACGAGCTAAAGTCATTGTCTTCTCCATGGCCCTTCGCATGGTGGGGAATGGATCTACTAGGACCATTCCCCGTCGCAGCCGGACAAAACAAATTCCTGATCGTCGGAGTGGACTATTTCACCAAATGGATAGAAGCAGAACCACTTGCGAAAATCACAGCTTTTAACATACTCCGTTTCTTCAAAAGAAATATCCTCGCCAGATTTGGTGTTCCATATTCGGTGGTAACAGATAATGGCACTCAATTCACTGATAAAAAATTCAGAGAATTCCTCGCCGCGTTGGGAATAACCCAACACTTCACTTCTGTCGAGCATCCACAAACTAACGGGCAAGCTGAAGCCGCAAACAGAGTAATCTTGCGAGGTCTAAAAAGGAGATTGGGCGAGGCAAAGGGACAATGGGTCGAGGAGTTGCACAATGTGTTGTGGTCCTATAGAACCACTCCACACTCCACCACTGGGGAAACCCCTTTTCGGTTAACATACGGAACAGAGGCAGTGATCCCCGTGGAAATTGGGGAGCCAACAAGGCGAACCGAAGCTCCCAACGATCAAGATTTTAACGACGAGTTGATTCGAGAGGAATTGGACTTGGTCGAAGAGCTTCGCGAGAGCGCCGCTATTCGCGAAGCATCCCTCAAACAAAAAATAGCTGCTCGACATGACAAAAGAATGGTAAAAAGGGAGTTCGACGTTGGAAGCCTAGTCTTGCGTCGAAACCTCAAAGATTCGAGCGAAGGCAAACTCGCCCCAAATTGGGAAGGCCCCTATCGAGTACGAGCAAAAACGGGGACCGGAGCTTACTTCCTCGAGACTCTGCGTGGCGAGGAAATCCCTAGACCATGGAACGCAGAAAAACTTAAGCAATATTACAGTTAGAGATTAAACTTCATTAAAGATGAATGCTTAGGTACGGGCACGACTCTAAAACATCAAGTAAGACAAGAGGAGCCCCCCAAGAAGGTGGCCCCTCGTCTCGACGAGGAATGACTCCAAGCGAGCACCATCGTCTTAGTACACGTTAGGCCACGAATCCCAGCTCGCGATGGGAAATCGTCGCCGTGGTTAAATGATCATCATAAGATTATTCCTACCACAGAAAGGTTCGGGCACTACGCCCGGACACTCGTTGAAGTTTCACAAACTCTTCGAGCACGGCGCTCAAGGATACATGCTATCCGAGCAGCGACCATTTGCCGTTGTACTTAAAGTTTGCAAAACAAATACTTAAGCATACAAGTATTAAATATTCGAACAAGTATAAGACAACATTCACAAGCGTAAAATCATTCGAACGACGAAAGGATAAAACGCGAATTATAAAATAAAGTACATATCATAAACAGTCACGAGGACTGTATAAATTGTCATTACAAAACGCGGCGAACAAAGCGCCGAAATACTTCAAAAAAGAAAAAAGTACAAGATTAATCAACAAAGGTACAAGAAATCATTGCGGGTTCTCGATGGGGGCTGGAGGAGGAGTCCGGATAACGCCATCAAACACCTCTTTGCATTCGTCGAGGCCATCTAGCTTGAGCTCGACACCAGCATTGAGAATCTGGACCTGGGCGACAGCATTTTGAAAGCTGGAGGTGGCCATGTCGACCGCAGAGCTCTGAGCTTCCATGAGCTGCTTGATTAGGGACCCACGAGAGATATTGGTAAATTCCCCGTGAGGATCCTCTCTTTTCTCCTCCTCGTCAGGTATGCTCAACTTTTGGAGTTGCCCTTCGAGCTCAGCCACCCTTGCAATCAGACCTTCCTTTTCCTTCGACAGATCCTCCACCTCCGCCTCCTTGCTCGCCAAAGTCTGAGTCAACTCCACCTGAAGCTGGTACTTATCCTTGTAAGCTGCATAGTTTGTTTCCAGCTCTCGGAAACTCAGGCGGGCTTTCTTCAGCTCGGCATCCATCTTCTTGTAGCTCTTCTCCATGGACTGCATCTTTTTCTCCATGGTCGACCTCTCCTCAATGAATTGACGCTCCCGCTGGTTGAGGAAGTTGGCGACCTCCAACAACTTCATTGAGGCCACCGAAGCTTCAGCAATCACATTCCCAAGTGATTCGGGGCCCATGTTGTTCATGATCACCTGGTCGACCTCAGGGATGATGACTTCGGTGCTCCCAGCAATGAAATTACCACCATGAGAAAAAGTCGCGGGCAGGATGAACCTTTGTGCGGGCACTCCCTGCTCCAAACGATGAAGACCGTCTACGATCATCGAGGAGTTCCCAACCCTCGGATTCTTAGGAGGCCTTTCCACGTCCTCAAGATCAATCCCCGGGCCTCTCTTTTCGCCGACCACCTCGGCTTGAGGAGAAGCAGCAGCCGATGATGTAGCGGATGGAGTTGGAGTAGGAGGAATCGAGGAACCCCCAGGGCCGGAGGGCTTCGACGAAACTATGGGAGTCCCCGCCTCTTTGGCCTTTCGAGCCCTAGTGGCCTCCTGCAGTTTCTTGAACTTCTCCTGATTGCTCATCATACCTGCACAAATCATAAACAAGGATTAGTAAAATCAGCAAAGATAAAACTAAAGCAAAACAAAACGAGGAGCAAAAAGATAAAACCAAACATACTAAGCAAAGTTTCAGCCTCGGCACGAGTCGAGCAAGCCAACAAGGCCTTAGTGTCGATGAAACGCTTGGAGGTTACGACGTTGCCATCTACGTCGACCACGAGATTGTTATCCTTATCCGTCCGGACTAAGGGGGCAAACCCATCGACAAAATCGCAAAGCATGCCGTGCTGGCCCAGAATAGTCGCATTCAATTCCTTCTTGGCGCATCCGAAACTGCTCGCCGGCAAAAGGTAATGTTTGCGGTCCCACTTGAAAGGGAAGCGAGGATGCTCCACAATAATCGGGCTCCCGTCAGGACGCAAGACTTGGTTGCCGTCCCCGCCAATTTTTGGAACCTTGGTGACGACGCTTTGTCGACCTTCCGCGCCCTTGGGAAAGACCACATACCAATTATCCTTGAAGCCCCTCACTGACTCCTCATATAGCTCAAAGAGGCGACGCCTCTGAGTGAACGAAACCCATCCATGCTTGTTCTCCGCCTCTCCCTTAGGTTTCGAGCGTTGTAAGCGGAAGGTGTAGAAAAACAGGTCGAGGGACGGGACTATTCGAAGATAAGCGGCAACTATCTCGAAGGCACGAAGAAATGCCAAAGAGTTAGGATGAAGCTGCGAAGGTGCCAATCGCAGGCGTTTAAAGACGGACACTTCGAAATCGTTGAAGGGCAATCGATAACCAAATTCCTCGAAAGCAATTTGGTACATTGCAAAGGATCCCCATTCCTTCATCTCATGGCAAACCCTCCTCTGTTTGCCGGGGATCGCTATATCCCAAAGGTCATGTCCTGGATCCTCTATCCTCGTAAAAAGTCCTGGAGGAAGATCGCCATCCGGACAACCCGCATACCTCGAGGGTGTCGTCCTCGGCTCATCTGCAACCCAACCATAGGGATCTGGGTCCGAGGGTCCCGCGACCGGTTGTTCTTCGGGAATATCGGTTGATCTATCTTCCGCCATTTCACACCTGAAAAGCCGAGGAAGGAAACATGAATTCGACATTCGAACATCAAATCCACCCTTCCACCGCCGATCAAGTGAAAGGGCGAGGAGTAGACAGTTACTGAACTGATAATTTTAAGAGTCGACAAATCCCTAAAATTGCTCGCGCAACGGGACAAGTTAAAAACTCGAGGAATATGACAAGTACGCGTCCCAAACCACGAGCACTCATCCGGATATGAATGGTCGAAGGATTGTTGTGAATCCTCGACAAATTGCGGTTTAAAACCCACTAACGGAGGCAGTTGTAAAGGCGAAAACCGCCAACAACCACCACCTAAAGGGGGTAACTAGGCCATAAAACTACAGTTTTTCCCTAAAAACTACCGTTTGTGGGAGGGTAAAGGGTGTAAACCACCACTTACAAACCCTCAACCACCGTATCAGAATCAAGCCACCAACATCAAAACAGTGTACCGATTATTTTTGCAAAATAAAGCAGAATCAACAAACAAACAACGGTAAACAAAGATTAGAGTAAGTTACTTACTTGATTCAGAGAAAGGATGCGGTGAGGAACGATTGCGAAAGATTTGAAGCACTTGGAGATTCAGAGAAACGGAAGTTTGAAAGTTTGAAAGTTAAGAGGCTTTGATAAATGAAGTAAAAACTTCAAAAATCCCTCCTTTCTTTATTTATAGACGAATCCGCAACAGTTGCATCTATACGGAACAACGCGACGCCTCACTAATCTGAACCGTTGTTCTGATCCAAAGGTAACGATTCAAAAGAATCTAACGCCTCAGATCAAATCTCAGAGTAAACCAAAGGGCGCGTAAATCCAACGGTGTGGATTCGAACCTCGAAAACCCAACTGCGTAAAATAGGCACTCAAGTACTATTAATAGCCTTTACACGTGGCAGCAGGAGACGGAACGACTTGTCCCCTCAAACGTCCCATCGTCTGCTCGCGGAAATCTCGATTAAATCGAGAAAATCTCTCGAAAAACCCTCAACTATAATCCGCCAATTGCGATCCTCGCATTAATGTTAAGATACGCAATAAAGGCCCGCAACTAATGCTCGCAATAACCAACGGATCTTTCAGATCCTCAACAATAAATACGAGGATTCTGGATCGAATCTACAAGATCCTGACGGGGAAATCTCCCACTGTTCGCAGCTATCAACGGATCTTCAAGATCCACGCGTACAATAGCGAATATTCGGGATCCCAATCCTCGTATCAATCAACGGATCTTCAATATCCTCGAGGGTAAAACGCCTTTACGCGAACATACAAACAACGATCTGGTGCTCGACGACAAAATCTAGTTAATAGCAGATAAAGTCCGAATATTCGATCGACATTTGTTCGACATGAAGTCATTACGCTCACATTCAAGCATAACGACTTGGGGGGCTCCTGTTCTGGACTGGGCTTTAAGCCCAATAAGACTCGAGCAACGTAAGCACAAGGTCGAGCATCAATCCTCTTCGAGGATTCCAACGGCCACTGATATCAATCATATCGTAACGGCCGACACCAGAATGATGAGCATTTAAGGCTCATCATGGCTTTTCAGCCGTTTTCCGGCAGCCAATTGATGGCCATTTAATGCCATCATTGGCCTTAGCCCAGCGCTAGGGGCTATATATACTCCTCATTTGAAGGAGCTCAGGTACATTCTAATTCTCTCTGAAAACCTATACTTCACACCAATACTAACTTGAGCGTCGGAGTATAAACAGGTACACAACCCCCTCTCATTCCACCGTTACTAGGGGCGGAGCTCTGTTCAACGGCGTTGGTCGACTCTGATTCTTGTCAAGATCAGTATCGACAACCAGGGACGGATCTGTGTAAGGCATGGTGTGGCTACACCAGCCCAGCGAAGAAATTTTTGAAAAAAAATAAATATATATTTTTTAAATAATTTTAAGTCATTTTGTATACATATTTGTACAAATATCAATGTAAATATTAGTTTAGAGTTTATTATTGATGACTGTAAATTTGTCGTATACATTTTAGTTTTGATATTAGTCAAAATATTAGTTTTTAGTCTATTATTAATGATTTCAAGTCTTTCGTTGTACGTACAATATTATTTGAAGTTATATAATTTAATTTTATAACAATCAATTTAAATTTGTTTATAAAAAAATAGTGGTTAACTAATTGAATGAGTAAAATTAGCAATTGAACTAACATATTAATATGAAATGACATAAAAAAAATGTTTAATTCATATTTAATTTTTTCGAATAAGATAATATGGATAAAACTGGAATAATAATTAATAAGTTATAAACTAATTGAATTATCTTATCAAAATAAACTATAAGCTAGTAATTTGGGTTCAATATATTTTGGTTCAAAGTAGGATCTTGTAAAGTATAAAATAATAGTGATATGGATGATTTAACATATATTCAATAAGTTATAGTCCTTTTATTTTAAATAGAAATTTTGTCGTTTCTTAGATATAATTTGTTGATTTTCTTTTTTGAATAGAAATTTTCTAATTTGTTGGTTTGTTGTTCTTCTTCTTTTGAATATACATGTTGTATTAGTAGTAAAATTATTTATTGTTTAGTAGTAAGTTATAGTCTTCTTCTTTTTCTAATTTCTAATTTTTTTTCTGTAATACTTAAATTTTTTAGCCACACTAATAATTAAAGTCCAGGTCCGCCCCTGTCGACAACTAATATGATATTGGCCAATTTGAATATTGCACATAATTTGAAGATGACTAAAAATTGTGAAAAGTAAATTAAAGCCACCGACCGTATAAAAATAAAGTGTGGTCGTCAAAATTTGTGTTTATATAATTTTCTCATATTTTGACAAATATTTTTTTCATACCCATTTATTTAATTTTTATGAGTTCTTTGACTAAACTCACCTAAATATTTATTTATACAAGAAAACAATAACTAAAAACCAATATAGCTACGATAGAAAAATTTAAGAGAGGTGCCAGCAAGCATAGAAAAACATGAAAAGAAAAAAAATTATTTACTCATTTTGCCAAGTAGTATGCCTGTCAATTAGTTTAAGATTTTCTTACGATGAAAGTTTAATGAAAAAACGATATAATGATAGTTTTTTAAATTTTGTTGACAATGTATAGATACCATGATATTATCAGAATGATTGTTACTTGCACGTTTGAATTCATATATATTTTTTTTATATAGGTTTTAATTCATATATTCTTTTCATGGAAACACGTTTGAATTATTGAAACTTGTACGTGTTACACATATGACATATGCATCGAATTAAACAGTATAGCTTATTTCCTACCCAGAAATAAACACTAATTTAAAACTGGTCTCGTGCGCCATCATCCGTTTGTTTAGATCAATGAAAACAAATTTAAAGATTAAAAAAGCTGGTCAATCTAGAAGCTACACATTTTTGAATTTGCTTTTTATTAATAAAAATATAGTATAAACAAAATATGAAGTCAAAACCTTGGTGGATATACTATATACTGGTCCCAATTGTGCAAGCACACGAAGTCTACAATAGCGTCTTTATAACAAGGTTAAGAGCTTCTTTCAAATTTCAATTTTAAATTGTTTATACTACGAAATACTATATAATTTGATTAAAATGACTCATAAACTTTTAAAAAAAAAACCACTCATTTGAGAGCAATGTTACATTCACTATCCTATAAAATTAAACATTCACAACTTCAAAAGAGGTTTGGTCTAGAAATAAAAAGATATGTCTTGAATTCGAGCTCCACTAATGTTTTTGAAAGGAAGTAAATGTTACCTTTATAAGTACTCTTCCCTCTCTTAGACCGTAACACCATCCCCTCACTCTAAATTTCTTTTATAAAAAAAAAAATCATTCACGATTTTATAGGTATCTTTTATTCTAATTTACCTCAACTTCAAACTTATATAGAATTAGGCGCCAAAATATTATTTTAGGTACATTTTTTTCCATTGCCAACATTAATCCAACTCAGAGCAATTTTTTCATCAATTGACTATCGTAAATTCTCCATTCTTTCTTTTATCCTCTTTAGATAGATTATAAGTTTTGTATCTAAAAAGATACCTTAATTATTGTTAACGAGCAATTGAAAAAATTATATTGCTCTCATCACAAATATCAAGTTTTAGAATATTTCATATTCTCAATGAAGAAAACACCACTGCATGCATAAATAACAAGTCCAGGCCCATTCAGTTAAGGTCAACAAAAGTATTTAACACGTGCTCCTTCCTCCGTCGAGGACACGTGGCAGTTCGAGCCTATCTGCTATCCATGATATATGGAGCAGCTCACCTAGGATAAGGACCTGTAACGGTTTCTTACTCCATCTCAGGAGAAGTCCTGGCAGCTACTTTTAGTGGGCCGCTAAACACGGCCTATTAGGGGAACCTTTGTCCAGTGCTGGGGGCTCACTATAAAAACTCTCCTCTATAGGAGGGTCAGGTACAAACCACCCTCTATAGATTGCCCAACTCCAAACGCTTTTATTGGCCATCACCTTATTCTGATTACCAGGTAAGATCAATTAGAAATAAGTTGATTTTTCTTAATAAAAAGTCAGTATCATCTTTTATATATATATTTTTTTAATACAAAAAATCAGTATCATCTAATGACTAGTAATAAGTTTAAAAAAGACAGAGAGTAAAATGAAATGACTAGAATAACCTTCATTTAAGCGTGTAAACCGTTTTTATTAGTAGTAAAGCGCCGCCATTTAAGAGAGCAAATAAAAGAGGAACAGAGTTTCTTTTGACCACCCTCTGCTTTTCCTGAGTTGTTGTAACTTGTAATTGCAACTTCGCCTTTCTTCCCCCCTTCAATTCTCTCTCTCTCTCTCTCTCTCTCTCTCTCTCTCTCTCTCTCTCTCTCTCTCTCTCTCTCTCTCTCTCTCTCTCTCACACACACACACAAAGTCAAACACTCTTCCCATTCCAAAATAAATACTCTCAAAACAAAACACAACAACCCACACGCTTAACAAACTTCTGTTTCTCTCTTCGGCGATGCAATGTCCACGTCATCACCACCACCACCTCAAACTAACAACAACCATACCTCCACCGTCATCTCCGGCTGCTCTTTCTTCCTCGCACTTCTCCACTGCCTCCGCAACAAAAAACGAACTACTCCATCCTCCGATTCAGACTCCAACCCTCCTCATCCATTCTCATACTCCCTCCTCCGCCGCGCAACTAATTCCTTCTCCACTATCCTCGGTCATGGCGGCTTCGGTCCTGTCTACTCCGGAATCCTGTCTTCCTCCGGTAAACCAATCGCCGTCAAGCTAATGAACTCCACAACCCTCGGCGGTCAAGGCGAACGTGAATTCCACAACGAACTCTTCTTCGCTTCTAAACTTCAATCCAACCTCCTTGTCCCTGCAATCGGCTTCTCCTCCGATCCAAAACGCCGTCGTTTTGTTCTCGTCTACGACCTTATGCAAAACGGTAACCTACATGAAGCTCTTTTCCGTCGGAAATGTCCTGAATTAACGCTATGGAAAACGCGGTTTTCTATAATTATCGATATCGCTAAAGGAATTCAATATCTTCATTCATGTGATCCACCAATTATTCACGGTGATATTAAACCTAGTAATATTCTTCTTGATCATTCCTTTTCTGCTAAAATTGCTGATTTTGGACTTGCTAGGTTGAAAACCCTTTCACCTTTTGAAATCAGAAAAGAGGGATTTGACAGTGATGAAACGGAAATTGAAAGTGTTTTCACTAGCTTTGAGGATTATGAGACAGATATGGTTGGTGCTGGTAGTGGTGTGAAGAAGAGTGGGAGTGTGAAGGATTATGTGATGGATTGGATTGGAAAAGAGGTGAAAGAAGAAAAGTTGAAGAATGATGATTTTTTGGTGGGTGGAAGTGGAAGTGGAAAGGGAGAGAAAAGCAAGAGCAAGAAGAAATTGGAATGGTGGGAATCAATGGATGAGAGAAAGGGAAAGAGTGATTTGAAGAAGAACAAGGAGAAGAAAAGACCAGCAAGGGAATGGTGGAAGGAGGAGTATTCTCAAGAACTTGAAAACAAGAAGAAGAATAAGAAAAAGGGTGATAATTGGTGGGAATGGGAGAGAGATCATGATGTGAAAAAAGGTAGTAGTAAAAGCCGTAGCAGAAAGGATCGCGGTAGTGGTGATTCATGGTTTAGTGGTGAGTTAAGGAAAGTTAATTGGAATAGTTATGATTCATATAACAGTGGAGAAATTCACAAGAGTGGTGAAATCAGTAGTACTGCAAGTATGAGAGGAACTGTTTTTTATGTTGCTCCTGAAAATGGTTATAGTGGTGGTGATGTAACAGAGAAGTGTGATGTTTATAGTTTTGGTGTGTTATTGCTTGTTATTGTTTCCGGGAGAAGACCTCTTCAGGTGAATGATGGTGGTAGTGGTGGTGGTGGTAATAGATTCGCACAGTTTAAGCGGGCAAATCTGGTGTCTTGGGCTAGACATTGTGCGCGTAATGGGAAACTACTTGAACTTGTTGATCCTTCTGTTGAGTTGTTGTTATTGGATGATAAAGAGCAGGCTCTTCTATGCATCAAAATTGCATTGCTTTGTTTGCTCAAGTCACCTAATCGTCGTCCTTCAATGAAAGAAGTTGCGGGAATGCTTTGTGGGGAATTGGAACCGCCTCAGTTGCCGTCTGAGTACTCACAATCTCGATTCCAATTCAAAAATCGGAAAGAATGTTCATCATGACAGATATAGATAGTAGTTAGTTTGAGTTAGTATTATAACTGTCAACAAGTTCTCGCCAATTTGGTTCCTCTGTGGCTAGTTGCTCTATAAAACTAGCTACAGAAGATCCAAATCTGTGTTTGTAATATTGGAGTATACTATGGTTAGTTACGCCAAAAATTCGGCCACACCAGAGGATTCAAGTCTGTGTTCTCACTAATGGATTATACTATTATATTTTTTCATTTTGGAGTTCATGTAGGCTCCATTTCTTTCACTTGTTCTTAGGATTGATTTTTGTGTATAGAGAATCATGTTATTTCACACTGACTTTTAGAAATTATGGCCAATGCTTTAGTGTTGGGCCATCTTTGTAGTTCACATAACTTTTGATAAAGAAAAAGCTAATTATCTTTTATATACATTATTATTGTTTTGGGGACGTCCATTATAGTTTGTTGCATGTGCTAATTTTGACTTGGAATTTAGAATGTTGATTTCCGTAGATGTATATTCTGATATAATGCACAAATATGTGTGCTTTCTATATACATACGCTAATACGCATTCCACTAATTCCACTAATGGGAAGTACTTGGTCTCTGTCTTTGTCATGTCAGGTTGCAACTTGCAACAATGATCTGCCCTTTTTTGATAGGGGTACCTTTTAATTTGACTTCCTTACACTATGTTTGGCTTAGAAGAAAGATGGAGGAATGAAAATGAGGGAAAGAAAGTGAGTGGAAGCAAAGCAGTATTTATTTTCATTCCTTTTGGTAGATTTGTTTGTGCCATATGAAAAATGCAATTTTGCAGATCTTCTTGAGCATGATTGGACGATTACAGATCTTTCTTACTAGTATATTGTCTTAAGTATTGCGTCCTAACAAATATATGCTCGAGAGTTGTGGACCATTATAAATATCTTATTATATCAACCACGATCCAATCTAAATTCCATACGTATCGAACATGTCTCTAAATTACCATACCGATTGGCCTAATATCCAACTCGATCTAATATGGACCAAGTGTAACACCCGTATTTTATTTATTTTATTTTAATTAGAGTTAATTGACCTTTTTATAGTATTTTATGAGGAGTTAGTAATTAATTAGGAGTTGTTGCTACTTTGGGAAATAGTAGTGTTTTGAGTAGGATAAGTTTTATTAGAGTTGAGATAATAAGAGTTGGGCTTGAGTGTTAATGAGCCTAAGTTAATGAGAGGGACATTATGGTCTTTAGTTAAAGTAGGTTTAGGTTAGAGTTATGAGAATAGAGAGAGAATGCTCATAACTTTGAAAAGTGGAAAGAGGTAGAGAGAGAAAGTCTTGAAGAGAAGGAAGTAGAGGGGAAGAATAGAGAAAGCTCAAGAGAAGGAAGAATCAAGGAATTCATCAATTTCTAAGGTTAGAGTGTAGTTTACAATTCTTGTGAGATGATCAAAGAGGGGGGAGATGTCTATTCTCCACACCCAAACCCTCTCATCTCTTTTGGTGGGGAATGAGAATCAAGGGAATGTGCTAATGAATTTCTGTGTTATTGTATGATGTTAACATGTTATTGCATGATTCTATTTCCCATTTCTATCATCAAATTCGTGTGTTATAGGAGATTTGTGGTTATTGATATTTGAAAATGGGTTTTGAACAAAATAATGAAAAATCCTTACTTTTTACTTGAAATGATGTTTGATGATGTTAAAGCTTGTACTTCTAGGTCTATACATGATATGTATGCTTAAATGTGATAGCTTTTAGAGTTTATAACATGAAATTCGTGATTTTTATGTGATTCCATGTGAAACCCGTGAGCAGAGCACAACTTTCTGGGCTTGTCCGCCCAGCGACCAGCTCGTCGCTAGAGCGAAGATTCATGTGTTCTTCAGCGAACCCAGAAATTTGAATGCTCGCCCATCGAGCAGTAGCGAGCAGCCGTCGCCAGGCTTCGCTGTGAGCGGCGACTGCACTGCCTTTTCTCACTTACTTCGTCGCCAGGCCTCGCCCAGCGACCATGACCTGATTTTGAGAAATTTTTTTAAGTTGTATAATGAGTATGAGACTATAACATGATTAGATTTGGTCTTATAACATGTTATAGATTTGGATTGATTGAATCTTGAGTTGGTATGATGATAATATGCTTATATGTATATTTGATTAAGATTGAGAGTGATGAGCTATGATTAGCTAAGATATCATGTGTTGTTATGTATTGCTTGAATGTATACCTTAGTGATGATATGTTGATATAATTCGATGTGAATTGAGAAGGATCAATAGGGAGGAGTAGCCTATTAATCATGAGTAAAGTATGGTATTATCATCATTATTTGGTATGTGTACATTCATGCATTCATCTTTGAGTCAGATATTAGAATCATGTGGATTCTAATAAAGAAGGATATCGAATGATAATATTTGATAAAGAAGGATATTAGAGGTGAGATACTCTAATAAAGACGATGGTACCACATGCATTAGATATGTCTAGGGTGACATACATTATGTATTTGCACTAGTTTGCATTAGGGAATTATGCATTCTAATTGATAATTGATAATTGTGATTGCATTCTATTATGATCTTATGAATGTTTAAATTATGTGGATTTGATTAAATGATTTAATCCTTGTTAATGAGTATGGTATTGCCATGATATTGTAGATCGCTAGTACAATGTGGTATATGCATGATTTAATCTTATTATAATGGCTTATATAATATAAGTGTATACTATGCTTATTATTATGAACTTGAATCGTAGCTAACTCTCTATTTTTGTGTATATGTATGGTTTGGGTCCAGATTCTTCACTTGAGGAGTGATTCCGTGGCTTTGGAGATTAGCTTGTGATAACTAGCATAGCTTGGTAAGGTGAAGAGTAGGAGGATTCTAGAAGCTTAGAGGTCTAGGATTTGCTCTGATACTTGTAATCTTGCTAGAACTAGTACCTTAGTTTTCGCTTGTTTTAAGACTTATGTATGACCTTGCTACTTATCTTATCTTATCCTTATTATATGTTGGATTATCTTTAATTATGAAATGAGTCTTCATTCGTGGAAGTACCTAGTTGAAGTTGTAATATGATTTATGACTTGCATGCTTGGATTCTAATGCTTTGAGTTATGATTATGATAGTTTAATTCTTCCGTTGTCTTTAAGCAAATATCCATATGCATGCCATTAATTGAGTTCATGTTAAGTAATGCCTTGATTGTTTGTATGTTGAATGATTTATATTAATTATTGCATGCGAATCTATTAGGAGCGTTACACCAAGGAACCACCAAGAACCAACTTCCAACCATTGAGTAATCTGCCACGTTGATGAACTTCCCCCATTATTCAATCTCGCGACTTTTTGTTTAGAGATTAAAGGTTTTGTCTAATGTGCGCAAATAAATTAGTATTGCACCATTCATAAGTTTGTTCTAGTGTCTCGTTTGATTTAATAGTGAGACTTATTGATTCCATGTTATACATGGTACTACAAAAGTTATCTCAATTGTGCACTATAAAATTGACATATCTTATATAAGACGCAAACAACTTTGACTTTGATGATGTGGAGAGAGCCATTGAAGGTTGAATTCCTTCAGAAACAGTATTTTTTTTTTACTTGTGCACTGTATAATGATCACCACATTTGGAAGATGTGGTATGTTGATAGGAAGAGAAAAATTGGCTACTAGTTAAAAAAATTGCAAAATTATAGAGGACAACCGATAAATGTTTGATTGCGTATGCAAAATTTTAATGATAATCAACTTGCATTCTTTTTATAGAAAATGTTAACAACTAGAGGAACAAGAATGAGAGTAGTTCTCATCAACTTCCATTTCCTTGAATCACAAAAATGATGTTACAGCTAGGGTAGAAGGTATAATTGTGGGGGTGGGAGAAAAAATTTCCTAGCTTGCATACAGAAAAAACAATGAGCCCCACCAAGCGTATTAAGCAGCTGATGGCGAAGGATTGGCGTGTGGAAGTTTCACATATATACCGGGAGGCTAACAAGTGTGCGGATGCAATGGCCAACATAGGATGCGTACAAGATTTTCATTTTGAATTTTATGATTGTTGTCCGGTTCCTGTTAGAGATGTGTACAACCTTGACATGATGGGGAACACCACCCCTAGACTTGTTTGCTTGTATTTTTCTTTTTCTTTGGGCTATAGCCCTCTCCATTATCAAAAAAAAAAAACAATGAGCCCAACTTTATTCATAATAAAAAATCCATTATTCTTGGGCCTTCTGTAAAATGATTTGAGAAGGTTCCTCATCATTCTCTTACCCCCTTGAAATCTTGTTTTTTATCTTGAGAATAAAGTTCGGAATGTAAGATTTTTTAGTTTAAAAAAGTCCATAATGGCCTGTCCCGTTAAAACACACTAAAAAAATTCGGTATCAACGTTCCAAATTTTATTTCCAAGGGCAAAAATGGAATTTCAAAGAGAAAAAGAGAATGATGGAGAGTAAGAGAAATCTTCATCGATGGGGTAAAACTATCCGCTGCTCTCTTTTTTGCTTTTTTTGCATAACTGAAAAAACTACATTTTAATGTGAAAAGTATGTACCAAAAACAATATATAATGTGAAAAATCAAAATTGATGGACATATTCTCTAGTAAGGTTTTAATGAGGCATATCCTCGATGGACATCTAAGGAGGAGTGTTATGAATAATTCTAATAGATGTCCATTATGCTTTGACCCATATCATTGGCCCAATATATTGTCCTATAAATAGAGCTTATGTTACAATATAAATACACACTTGAAGAGAATAATATGTTGAAGTACAAAAGTAAGTATAGTTTTTATCGTCTCCACAGGGACTGATGTGATATCGAAGCCGTTCAACAATTAATATAATTTTAAGTAAAGCAGTTTCAAGATATTTGTTTGTGATAAAGTACGAAAATATAACAACGGTAAAGAAATGACAGAAATAACAGAGAGATGAGATTGCTGGGATTAGATTCAATTAACTCATTTGTACGCATTTCTTTAATCAGTTATACATATTCAAGCTACTCATCAATAACATCACGTATTTCCTCATCAAACGTTTCCGTCCCCAGATAACGTCGAGAAATCTATTATACCTTTCAAACCCCGATCCCTCGAGTGATTAATCGATACAATAGCATTAAGATCAAATACTTTAAGTGAATATTAAACCCAAATCTATTCCTAGAGTTTAGATTTAATAGATATTATCCTAGTTCAATGATTCAAAACATATATTCCTATACTATTTCAAATCAAAAGAGTAAAACAATAAAAACAAGGATAGTATCAATATTGATTAATAACTAGAACATATATAACACCATGATCAAGATAAACACATATTACTAGAGTAATTTACACCTAATCCCAACAATAGAGAGATTATCTATTCATTTTCATGATAGCTTTACAAAAGATTAAGAAGAGAAGAGATGAACAAACATATCAATGATGATTCCTCAACTATTGTTGTGTATTCACCTTCAAATCCCCTTGAATCTGTCTCCTAGGATTTCTCTACTGTTTCAGCTTCGAAAATTTACAAGATCCCCCTAAATTTCTGCAATTGATGTCTATTTATATCAGTTCAGCTCTGCTAAGCTCGCTGGGCGAGCTTCCTTACTTCAATTGTGGGTTTGCTGACACGTGTATTTCTAACCGCCCTTCTTTTTGGTCGCTGGGCGAGCTGGTGGTCGCTGGGCGAGCAGGTCCTGGTTGCTGATCGCTTCGAGCGATGACTGCACTGCCATTTTGGAGATTTTGGTCGCTTTTGGTCGCTTTTGGTCGCTAAGCCACCACTTCAAAGTTGCTAACCCCTTTTTCTTCATTTTCCTTTGCATTTCTTTGTACCAATTGCATCTTTTTGCATAAAAAATCTATAATCAAGGTTGAGATTAGTCAAAAAGTAATATATACATAATAATAACTATTTCACATAAGTTTCTTACTAAATAAGTTAAATAAGTGCCTTAATTCTTTACAACATTTAACTACTTTTTGGCACTTATCAAACTCTCCCCAACTTAAAACTTTGTTTGTCCTCAAACAAAAGTCCAAAATAAACTTTTGAAACATGGCTCAAACATCATTAGTGCATAATTCATTCAAGCTTTGCAATCAATCAAAAATTTTGGATGTAAATCATTTCAAGTTTGCATGATTCATTGTGTTGCAAGTTTGAAATCAATCATTCATAATCACCAAAGAATCAAAGCATGAATTTGAAATAGTTTCAAAACTCAAGTAAGATTTCAAGCTTTCCAAATTAACAACATAATCAACTAGAATCACAATCCTCACAAGTGTTTCAACTCAAGGGTGTAGTGTATCTCTCAATCCAAACAATGTGTTTACAACAAATCAATTCAAACATACATCTTAACATAATCACAAAACATGTTTTCAATCATGGATCACTAAGGACTTTCTTAAGCTTGTAATGGGGCTAGGCTACAAGAAATCATTGTTTTTCTTTGGATTCAAAAGGCCTTAAAGATGAAAGAGCATAAACTTTTGAGTATCTTCATTCCATAAGCTATTCATCCTCTTTCACTTTCCCATTGTTTACTTTTGGTGATTCTTTTGTTTTGACACAATTTCTTTCTTTCTTTTTTTTTTTCTTTTGATTTTCAATTGTGTTTCAAATGACTTTCAATATTTTTCTTTTTCTTTTTCAATCACCATTTTCAACAACTTGTTACTTTTCTCAATTTGATCAAATAACCTCTTTCTCCCCAACTTGTTTTCAACCCTACATAAACTCAATGCTCAATCATCCTAAGACAAGGATCAAGTCATTGTTTTTCTTTATTGTGGTTCAAGGGTTCAAAACAAACAAATTTTCAAAATTTTGGCTCAAGGGGGGTAGCAAAGGATCACACTTTCTCACAAGGTAGGCTATTTTAGGCTTAAGTAGTTGCACTCAAATAGAAACATGGCCTTGATCATTTCCATGACTTCAAACACATCTAGTAATAGCAAGATTCAGTTAAAATCAACAGAGTGAAACACAATTGTCGGCTCTCAAATATATAAACAATGGAAGGTTCACACAATCTCACCCGGCTAGGTCTACGTGATTCACAATCAATCAATCATGTTAAGAAGGAAAGAATGAAATCAGATTGAATCAAGCAACTTAGTTCAAATTCATCCTGTCATTCAAAGATAATCACAAAAAAAATTGACCTCAACTATAGCAATTCAAAGAAAATTCATTCTAATCATGCATTTGTTTTTGATTAATCACAAACCTAGACATTTCAATTCATATGCTCATTTAGCAATCACCAAGATTTAAACCATGTTTATTCAGTCAAAATTTGCAATGAAATATAAAACATGAATTCTAATGACTGAAACAATAAAATTTCACTGTATATGGCGTGCTTTAGTACTCTGCTTCTGCTTCTCCCCCTCCTAAAGAAATGTGGACTATCCTCAGGCCAAGAAAATGAAGTTATGCCTGCATTTGCAAGGTAAAACACAGCCCTAGGCTTTTGTTAGAATTTCAGAGGTGATGATATGCTTAGTGACAATGGCAGAAACAAAATTTCAAGTGGAATTCACACCAGTTCAAGGACTTTGTTTTTATAAGAGGGTAAACATGTTCAAAAACTGTTATAATATATAAGTAATTAAAAATGCTTTAAATAAAAGTAAAGGAAAGAAAATTGGGTTGCCTCCCAACAAGCGCTTCTTTTACGTCACTAGCTTGACGCCTTTTTGGTTAGGGTGGCCAAAATGAGACGGAAAGCACATCATCCGTCTTTTTCCTTTGATTTGGGAGGAACTCCATGAACTTGAAGTAGAGATTATGTGGAGTCCATGTCCTCCCTAATTTCTTCTTGTTGAACAAGGCACAAATTTCATCTATGACCCGATCCATCTCCGCCTTGTTCTCTATCTCCTTCTTTTGTTCATATGATTCTTCCTTGTCAAATAATCCATCATTCTCCTTTGTATCCATCACCACTTTTTCACTATCAACAGTGTTAACCTTTTCAATACATGGAATTTCTTGAGGAAGTTCAACTTCATGTGGTGTGTCCATTTCTTTCACTTTTTTCACTACACCACCTCTTTCAACTATTCTTTCTTCCTCATTTTTCTCAATATCTTCTTCCACACTCTCTCCATATTCCTCTGGTAGAATGCTATCTTTCTCATCAGGATTGGTCTGAGTGTTGGTTTGAACTTCCATGCTTTGTGTTATAGCCATTTGTTCGGCTATCTGACTAATCTGAATTTCCATATTTTTGCTCCGTGCAAGGCTGTTTTTCAGATATTGTTGGTGCTGGTCTTGCATCTGTTGCATTTGTTGCATTTTCTCCTGAAACTGTTGCTCTTGCTGTTGCATCAGCTGCTGAAGTTGCTGTTGCATTTCCATGAGCTTGTTCGTATTATTCTCCAATCCATTCTCTTCAAATGGTGGAGTCCCATATGGTTCAGGAGGATAGTGATATGGAATTTCCTCATGGTTTTCAAAAGGATACTGTTGATATGCATACTCATTCGGAGTATAGGAGTTGTTATAACCACGATCAGTCATGGTCCTATTTGTGATGAGGAATCTGAAAAAGGATTAATCTTAACAAGAAAAATTTTCTTTGACTAGCAAAGAAGGATTAGTGCAAGCAAAACTATACAATATAAACAAATATATACAAATACTTAAAAGAATATAAATTGTTGCGATGCTCCAATATCTAAACGCCAGTCCCCGGCAACGGCGCCATTTTGTTGAAGTACAAAAGTAAGTATAGTTTTTATCGTCTCCACAGGGACTGATGTGATATCGAAGCCGTTCAACAATTAATATAATTTTAAGTAAAGCAGTTTCAAGATATTTGTTTGTGATAAAGTACGAAAATATAACAACGGTAAAGAAATGACAGAAATAACAGAGAGATGAGATTGCTGGGATTAGATTCAATTAACTCATTTGTACGCATTTCTTTAATCAGTTATACATATTCAAGCTACTCATCAATAACATCACGTATTTCCTCATCAAACGTTTCCGTCCCCAGATAACGTCGAGAAATCTATTATACCTTTCAAACCCCGATCCCTCGAGTGATTAATCGATACAATAGCATTAAGATCAAATACTTTAAATGAATATTAAACCCAAATCTATTCCTAGAGTTTAGATTTAATAGATATTATCCTAGTTCAATGATTCAAAACATATATTCCTATACTATTTCAAATCAAAAGAGTAAAACAATAAAAACAAGGATAGTATCAATATTGATTAATAACTAGAGCATATATAACACCATGATCAAGATAAACACATATTACTAGAGTAATTTACACCTAATCCCAACAATAGAGAGATTAACTATTCATTTTCATGATAGCTTTACAAAAGATTAAGAAGAGAAGAGATGAACAAACATATCAATGATGATTCCTCAACTATTGTTGTGTATCCACCTTCAAATCCCCTTGAATCTGTCTCCTAGGGTTTCTCTACTGTTTCAGCTTCGAAAATTTACAAGATCCCCCTAAATTTCTGCAATTGATGTCTATTTATATCAGTTCAGCTCTGCTAAGCTCGCTGGGCGAGCTGTCCTTCGCTGGGCGAGCTTCCTTACTTCAGTTGTGGGTTTGCTGACACGTGTATTTCTAACCGCCCTTCTTTTTGGTCGCTGGGCGAGCAGGTCCTGGTTGCTGATTGCTTCGAGCGATGACTGCACTGCCATTTTGGAGATTTTGGTCGCTTTTGGTCGCTAAGCCACCACTTCAAAGTTGCTAACCCCTTTTTCTTTATTTTCCTTTGCATTTCTTTGTACCAATTGCATCTTTTTGCATAAAAAATCTATAATCAAGGTTGAGATTAGTCAAAAAGTAATATATACATAATAATAATTATTTCACATAAGTTTCTTACTAAATAAGTTAAATAAGTGCCTTAATTCTTTACAACATTTAACTACTTTTTGGCACTTATCATAATACAATCTCTATTCTTTCTCTCCTTTATCTTTTCCTCTCTATTATTCCTCCTCCTTACAAATAGTTTCAAAATTTATGGGACTAATTATAAATAAAGTCAACTCTATTATTTGCAATTGCTTAGGGATTCGTACGGAATATATATATCATGTCTCTTTCATACGGTATCCACATAGATGTACGATGAAGATGACTATATTTGGAAATAATGGAATAATTGTTATCTGTATATGGAAAGACCAATTCATTGCATGACAAATTACAATACTTGGACAATATTTTTGAAAAATGAGACTCGATCGATTATAAACTTCCATAGGCTATACAATACCTTGATCTGTCAAAAAAAAAAGCTTAGCAATATATAGTTATCCATAACTATAAGCAATTTGTATTCTAGAAGCTGGAACAATTCACATAGTATAGGATATATGGCTATGCATGCGCTAGTTAACTCAAAATTTAGTTTTCATTTTTCATTTTTTATTTCTTAATGTTGTTAATGATCAATGCATGGGACCAAATTCGGTTGGCAAATTATTTTTTTTTTAATGGCAAATTATTATTATTTTTAATAGCAAACTCATGTTTTTATCTTAGTATACAACCCATCGGCTTACAAATCA
The DNA here is from genome assembly GCA_030408175.1 of Trifolium repens. NCBI lineage: Eukaryota > Viridiplantae > Streptophyta > Magnoliopsida > Fabales > Fabaceae > Trifolium > Trifolium repens. Next base: position 59,630,439 of record CP125837.1, on the reverse strand, counting down.
CTCATGAAATAAATACGGTGAACAAACTTGTTTTCCTAAAAACAATTTCTATGAGATGTTTTTGATTGAACATCACCTCTACGATTCACTTTGTGATTTCTTAAAAAAAAATAAGTATATTTTTGAGCTTTCCATATAGACCATAAAATTATTTCTAAGAAACAATTTGCAACTCTCAAAAAGATGAAAAAGTCCCTGGCAAGGCCATTGAAACACTATATAATAAGTTAAAAATTTTGTACCAAATTGCTCTTGCAAATTTGCATCTGGCAAATAGATGCTCCCCCGTTTCCCTCTCCACCAAACACACTGCAATTCCATTTCAAAACACACCATGCACTTCCAAATTTCCCCTTACACAGTTACACTTGTTGGTAACCGTTGTTGTAACATTTGTCACAAAAGACACAAACACTTGGCATGGCTTCAACTTTGAAATTCTAGGCTTTATATACAGGCGTAAATTTCATTATACATATAAACTTACATGTTGTATCTCTTTGATCTAGTTGTTTTCACATAATGGATGGGCGCATTTGATCCCCTAAAAAATAAAAAACTAGACAGATAACTTCAGTAGTACTGTATTTGATTTTAAAATTGTTTCTGGTACTGGATAAACTGGGGACCAATGGACGGGACAAAAACTGAAATTCTTGTCCCCTACTGAATCACAAGACAACTTTTTATTCTCTGCATAAGTTGTATAAAATACCAAAATAATATTGTCCATCAAACATTGTACAACACAAAATTTATTCAATACCTTAAATGTTTATCCTGTGTTGTTCTGTCTTGTCATGTTCTGTATTATTCTGTTCAGTACATATACATTTTGCAGATCAAACAGACCCAATGTATAATGTATTTTTAGGTGGAAGTAGAAAATTTAAAAAAAAAAAACTTAATTGTTCAAAAGAAAGACAAACTTAAGAATAAATATTTGGGGAACATAAATGCTAAATGTTACAAAAACAACTTATATGAAGCTTATGAAATGCACTATATATTACCTTTTGTACCAAAATAACATGAAAATCTTGTCCAAGAAGTCCTAGCTCAACTGGCAGAAAATGCCGAAATTGTTAGGTTGGACATCCATGACCGGGGTTCGATCCCTAGTCACTCAACTTTGTGTGTGTGAGTTTATGATGGTTTTGCCATTTCATCTATGTACAAAAAAAAAATGAAAATAGAGCTATAATTGCATGCTCCTTATTCTTATTATTATTATTTTTGGTTTTCGCCATCCGTTTAATCTGGTTCGGGGGGTCATGTCAATAATTTATATTAAAAAAATCATAAAAAAAATTAAGGATGGCAAAAAATTTACAAGCAAGAATTACCGAAAATAATCTCCACATATATATACCAAAAAAGCAATAGATTTGTAATGCTAAATTCCACAATTTTGAGAAACACACAATAAGAAATGAGAAAAATGCTCCTCATCATCATCATCATCATCATCATGTAAATTTTTAAGAACCAAAGAGAGATGATCATGAGAGAGGTTCAATATTTACATTATTTCACACAACACAAGCAACCGGCGAGCTAGTTATAGGAATTGGACAAATATTAATGTGTCAATTTTCTGTAAATAGGCCCCATGCATATACTGTGTTTAATCAGAACAACTAAATGATGGATTCATATTGGAAAATTTCCTTTTTAGCTCACATAGATCTACACTGTCAGAATCAATAACCTGTGAATTATCAAGTCAAGTTCAATAATTAAACAAAAATCAATCCATTAACAAAAAATGTAATTAATAATATAAAAAATAATAACTGTATGTACCTCACACTGCACACTATGGATTAATCTTCCATTGACTTCAATTGAAAAGCAACTAACAACTTCAAGTCCTACTCTCATCAATTGTTCTAGCAATTTAGAAAGTGGGACCCCTTCCTTATCTCTAAAGCTACTGATTTCAATTCCCACAGTTCCATTATTCTTGTGAATACTGAAACTACAAGATACATGGTTTTTGAGGTTTGAAAGATTAGAGAGTTTTTTCAGTTCATCTCTCTTGTCACTAAGTTCTTTTATATTCTTCTTCATGTGATTTATGTAATTCACTCCTTCATTCATTTGATCAGATAAAGAACGTTTTCCCTGAAACCCCAATAGAGTACAAACCCTAAATTATTAAGTTATTATTATAGAAAATAAATAAACCTAGAAAACTTTAACATATATATACAAAGTTCGGATCTTGATCGAACAATCACTTGTCAGACTGTAGTTAACTCCCGCCCAGCTGGAACATTAATCATTGGCCATACTGTATTTACCTTCCGACTGAATTTCAAATTATCGAGTACTCCCTTGAGTCTTATACGTAAGTAAAAAGTCATTTTTCACGTGTATTGAATAACTAACGTATCAGATTCATATTATGGACCAGATACATCAATTATTCAATCAACCTAAAACATAAATATTTGTTTATATATGAGACCAGAAAATATCTATTTTTTTTCTAAGAATCAGAGAGTTAAAGATTTGAAAAATAAATATAATATAATATTTCACCTTGATGAAGCGAAGGGGGAGAAGGGATCTAAGAGAAGCATGAAGAGTAGCCATTTCTTGTCTTCTTTGCTTCTCAATCTCCCTATGAACCATCTTCTTATTGTTATCTTTGATAGAATTGAGATTTGTATTATTATGATCTGGTGGTGTATAAAGTAATATCTTTGGTGGCCGGCTAACACTCATTTTTTTATGAGAAAAATCAAAAACAAGAGAATCACAATCATCAAGAATCAGATCTTCGGGGATTTTGTGATGTGGGTGGTGGTTGAGACTATTAGATAACGGGATCGACAGTTCATTGCATCGTTGTAAAGGAAACATGTTTGGTTTGGTCAGCTCAAAGACTTTCCAAATTATTGGTCATATTACTAGTATTGGATTGGTTTTTGGGTAAGATATGTCAAATAAAGGAGATATTGAGGGCCTTAGTTATAATAAATTTATAATTCAATCAAAGCAAAGATTCCTCTATTTATTATAAATTTCATTCACCAAATTGTGAAAGTAATATTGTCCCGTTTAGTTCACAAATCTTTATTTTACACACAGAAATGTTAAAATTGTTAGGTTGAATACTATACTATATATAATCATAGTTTGAATTTCAGTCTCATTATTTTATATGCATAAATTTTATACATTTTATTTATTTATCCAAAAGAAATTAACACGTGTAAGGAATGCTCATGTTGCATAGACTTTTAATATATTGATGTGAGTTTCCAATATGACTTCTCATAGTTTATTGAGTGTGTGAGTGTTGCTTTTGAAATTTTTAAACAACACAAAAAATTGTGAAAGTAATATTAGTACCATTGGGTTTTGTTTTTTTAACAGGTAAAAATGCAATATATATTAACCAAAGCAATTTCTTCAGTACAAGGTGTGTCAAAAAGACCGCAAAGATTATAAAAAGTCAATATAAATAAAGCAACATAAAATTAGTCAATGTCCAAGCAAGTGAATGAGCTCGGCCACCTAATATGGTAGTTTGAAATTAGATTAATGTCATTGTTTTCATCGATTGATAGAAACATAGTTTGACATTGATCAATAACTGAAGTAGGGTGCATTCCGAGTTTCTGAAGGGTCAATGACTTCTTTCATTTCACACAACACCCACACACATAAGAGTCAAATGAGTTGTAGAAAAGATCGGAGCACACGAAGACCGTCCGATGAATAAGTAAACTGAAGAAAATGTATGATGTATTTTATTTGCAACTTAAGTTGATGCAAATTTGGAAAACGTCGGAACAATGGAAGATGATTTCGCTTGGTTGAGAGTTCTATGAGTTTCAGTTTATCTCTTTGAGGATATGCAATTAGCATGGTCTATGGGAACGGTTAACCTTAAGCCAAGTGCGTTGTGTCTTTCTAAGTGGACAAATGACTTTAATCCGTACGCAAAACGTCAGACACATACTCGGGCCGCACTATACCCGAAACAATGCAAAACATTAGGATATTGCCGGATGAGGACTTTGACGAGGTGGTCATAACAGATCTTCAACTGATTAAATAAGTTTGGACTGATATGGAAAAAGGTGGGAAGTCTTTCACTCCTATTATTAATAAAAGTCAAAGGAAGAAGATCAAACAATTGGCTGGGAAAAGAGGTCACATCTCATAGGTCTCCATCAAATGGGAGGGGGTTTAACAAACCGATAACTATAGCTCTTTATGATTTCCCTTTGTAGGGGTGATTATTTTGTACTACTTTTATCTGAGTTTCTTTTGGGGTAAGGTCTACCCCCCTAATGTACATATTTTTATTTCTATTTTTATTTATATTATTATTATTATTATGAACTATAAGTATAGGATGAGAGTATTTAAATATACCAACTTTATTGAATGTCTACTCACTCTTTGATGCCAAAAATAATATCTATTTATTTCAATTTTCATTTATTTCAATTTTATAATATGAAATTGTTCATTTTTAATTGCTTCCATAATAAATCTGTTCACTTTTAAAAGTCTATTTTAAATGACGGACAAATATTCAATAAAAGATCAATGAAAAAAGAGAGTAAATTTAAGTTTTTATTTTATAGATAATTACTACAGTAAATAAGTTTTTTTTTTTGGTAGAAGACAGTAAATAAGTTTTTATCAATGCTATTTTCTACTAATCATCTAGCAATACGAAAAGTAATAATTGTACTTACTATGAATCATTTTAAAAAAATGATAAAATTGTTAATTAACTCCCTCTTTTAAAGAAATCATGGGTAGGTTCTTCCACAAATCCACGATTCAACGAATTCATGCATTTCTTCTTTCACTTTTCGGTGCTAATAAACATTTGTTTTTTTTTTTCTCGATTTAATATATATCATATTTCATTTTATTTTTTGTAAAAAAATTCCGTAAATAATGGTCTTTAAATATTTTCGGTCGGTATTTTTTGTCCTACAGACATATATAAATACCAAAAGAGCACCTGTAAAAGGTCGTTGAATCATCTCCTTTCATCGTTCTCTCTCCTTCAAAAATATGTGTGTAATAGGAGAGAAAAAATAAATAAAAAAAATATTAAAAAGAAGAAGAGTGAGAAAATGTAAGAGAGATAGAGACAAATAAATAAAGAATAGAATGGAAGACAAATAAGTGAAAAAAGACAATCCAAACTCTTATAAAAGTACTTGAGTATTAGAAGTGAAACTCAATTAGTAACGCAAAATATTATTATATGATTTGAATTTTAAAATCCTTAACTTCTTAACATAGTGTGTAAGTATTAGTCAAAAAAAAAAATTGGTGTGTAAGTAAATTTACTAAACTACTTTACAAGAAACAATTAGTCAAGAAAAAAAAAACCAAGAAAAAGCTTGGCTTTAACTTTCATCATATTCAATTTTCATTTTTAAATATCCACAATGATTGTATTATTTTGATATTTTTTTTGTCAAATAAATTTTTTACTTTTAAAGTAATAAGTGAAGTTTTTAATGCCCACCAAAAAAAAAAAAGTGAAGTTTTTAATTTCGAGTTCTAATCCTAATTTGTGCATGTAAAATGTGGTGTTCATCCTATTCAAAAAATGTGATGTTCTGATATTTAATAGTGCTTGAAATTAAACTCTTAAACAAATATAAGATTATATTATATTTTTCATGGATAAATATAAAATCATACTATCATAGTATAATATTTCACTTTATTTTGTTTAATTTTTTATGCTCCCTTTCTTTTTAAGGTTTGATACGCAACTCAACAAGATCACCGGCTGCCGACAAACATGTTGACTCCACAGTCCTTCGGAGTAGCCTCACTTATGATAAGTTTATTGACACAGTACGTACCATCACTTATGCTTAGCACAAGTTATGGTGCATAAGTGCATAAATACCTCAGATCTTAGTGCATCTCCCGGATTTCAGCGCACTCGTCAGATTTCTTAACGCACCCTCCAAATTTCTAAGGGGGTGGGCTAAGCAATCTGGGGGTGCATTAAGCAATTTTCATTATTTATACATGGTACATAAGGAGAAAACTTATGCACCATAACCACTCCCCTTTCACACTACTGTACTATTTTTTTTTTATTTCTATTTTTCATAAAATAGATTGGAGTGTTTAATTTTAAAATTTTTAAAATTTTTTTTTTGATATTTTTTTTTAATATTATTAGTTTTTAAAGATTATTTTCTAAATGGCAAGTATAATATATATAAACCAAAAAAACAAGAAAATGTTCAAAATACAAATGGGATACTAGGAGTACACACAGGCTGCTAGTTTATAATAATACATTTATATATATGAAAAACTAATGTAGATTAATAAACTTAAACAACTGAAAAAGTTAATAATTATATAATTTAATCAAAGTACAAATTTTAATATATAAATAATGATAGTATTGAAAATATTATCCATATTAACTTAAATAGGCCGGCCTAATAGTCTAAAAGGCATTTTTAATGGCCCGCGGCCTGACCTATTTAACTAAATAGGCTTATAAAAAAGCTTTGGCCTGCTCTATTTAAAGAAGGTCGGCCTGACCTGAGCCTATGTAGGCTAGGCCTTAAGGCCTCGTAGGCCGGCCTGGCCTATTCCCACCTCTACACGCAGCAAAAGACTCAACACTTATGATGTGTTTGGTTAATTTGAAGGAAAAAAAGAGGGAGAAAAAAAATTACGGAAATTAATTAATGAACTTGGATTAACATTTAGTTCAAGTTTATTAATTGGTTAAATTTCCATAATTTTTTGTTCTCTCTTTTTCTTTCTCTCAAATCAAACACACCCCTTAAACAAAACATAATACAAGTAGTCAATCACGGAGATAAAACAGACACCAAGGGGGCACTAACCAATCAATACCACATTGACATCAAACTTCACACCATAACATACTCTAACAATTTTGACGCAAAAAAAGGTGCATCTCCCGCTCATAGAAGGAACAAAGGGTGCCATGATAGAAACCATTTCCAAGATGTAAGTTTCACCATATCGACCAAATACTCGACAGAAAAAATTCTCTTCGAAAAGACTATATAACTAATTTAGTTAACTTTGGTTGAATCTATGGTAAACAAGTTTTGTCTATTCTTCTATTGATCTAAAAAAGGGTTGATCTCTCGTCTAAATAAAAAAATTAGCACATATAATTCAAGAGGGTCAAGGCAGGAGTCAAAATTTAAAGAGTGCTTATAAAAATATTTACAATTTGTCCATCATAAAGAGGATCAAGGCAAGAGTCATGATTTAAAGAGGGCTTACAAAAATATTTACGGTTTAGACGTAACTGTATAGCATTAGCCTTTAGTGTCGGCTTTTTGCCGATGCTCCAGAGCAGTTTTGTTATAATGTTTTAACAAAGAATGGTTTATCTTATTAAATATGAAGGACCGAAAAAAATTTGTCAAGTGTGTCACTTATCCTTCATGCATTTTTTTTTAACAGCAAAATAATATATATATATATATATAAATTGAGAAAGTATAAGAGATACTCAACCCACCCTTATTGGAATAGTACATATAGTACTCCACTCAATATGGCCCTAACAAAACAAGATCACCACCATACCTAACGAACTATACAATCGAAAGGATCGACACACCATTCATAAAATAAATATGGTGAGCTAACCTTATTTTGAAAGATTTTGGGAGCCATTATTTTGAAAATATTCTCATATGCCATTATTTTATTTTATTTTTGGTAGAAAAAGAGGGTTAACTCCCCTCATATGCCATTATCTACCTAAAATAAAAAAAATATAAACGATATATCGAATTTTGTTTAGAAGATACTGGCCTCTGATATATATTATGGATATCAGAGACAAATAACCCATACATTTTAAAGAATATAACATGAATTTTTTTTAAAAGAAGTCCAATAGTATAAAAAATAAAACAATCTTAAAGAATGATCATGCTAAATAGTGCCCCTCAGAAAATGGTTGAGAAAATAAAAATGGAAATAAAAATAAAAATTTGAGTAAAAAAACTCCTTTTTAAAATTTCAAAACATTCAATATACACTTTCAAAATTATATTATATATCATTTTTTGTTTTTTTAACTATTACTCAAGAAGTACGTTTAAAATTTTCCTTTAACGGGTGATACTTGCACTTTCATTTGTTACGATTAAGTTCTTCATCTACTTTTTATTTATTTTTATTTCAAACTCTTCAAAATTTATGGGTTTCATTAATATAATATATCTATGAACCTCAAAAAAGGGGCTATACTTGGACTCTTATATACCATTTTTAGTAAATTATAATCTAATAGTATATTACATTTCTTTTATTTTTTATATCATAAACCCCATATTTTGTTGGAAAAAATTTAAGGTCTACATTTTGATTATTTTAGGTCTGGCCATATATTAAAATGTCCAAAGTCTTTATATCACAAACATTTGAATTTCTCACAAATTAAATTGAATGAATTATTTTAAATTAAATTCTAGTAAAGTTTATTAACAGGAGGTTTTTTTACACGTCCTCTTAATATATAATTTAAGAGCACCACATGTAAATCTACTTATGTAGCTTGTTCTTTTTTGTTGTTGTATATTTTACCGTTAAAATATTAAAATTTTCTATTTCTTATCCTTCGTCTTCAAATTTCCTTCGTTCAATATTACAAATTCTTTAAATTTATATCAAAATTTTACTAAAAGAAATCAAAATTTTACTTAATTTGTAACTTATATATGCAGTATAAAAATCATTAATGATTTACTAAAAATGATCACTTAAAAAATATTGTTTCATATCATAAATGCCAAAAAATCTTGATAAAAAAGAAAAATTTATAGGATTTTAGTAAAAGGATTGTCAATATAGCTATATTTTACACAAAATTTTAGAGTAATTAAAATCACTTGGTTTAACTCAAAATAATTATACTTGATAAAAAAAATAGATGTAATCGATCAAAAAACTACGTAAAAGTTTGTTTATCAGCATGAATCAAATTCGAAAAAAATACTTGAATGGACATAAGAGTTTGTCACTCTAGCATAAAATACATTTTATTTACTTATTTAAAAAATATACATTATTTAATATTTTTTTCTTTCTACATTGTTTTCAATTTTATGCGAATGACCAAATCTTACAATCAAACTCTTGTAACAAAACAAAAGTTTCTCCAAACTCGTACCATGAGACTTAAAACATCGTCGTCACACACTGCACATCAATCAATTATGCCGAATCATCTCTAAACTAAAGGAATAGTGGTAATCAAATAAAAAAGTATAAAGAACTTTAAAATACAAGTAGGGTTATTGTTTAGTTTTTCCACTTTCCAACTACACAATAATTAGGATCCCCCTTTGAAGTGTAATCAAGCAAGGATCTACTATAGACAAAGATCTGATTTGGGGCAATTAAGAATCATTTAGGGGGATTAACCCTGCCAGGAAAATGGCTGAAGAAAATCAGCATAAAATATTGGTTACTTCGGAAAATGATGAAAAGAAGATTATTCGTAGGGAAGTTGAAAAACAAAGAAGAATGCAAATGTCTATTCTATGTTCATCACTCCGTTCTTCACTACCTTTAGATCTCATCAAGGTCTTTAATTTATTTTATTTTTTATTTTTAATCTTAATTACTATTAATCTATGAAGCACGGACACTTCTCGGATTAGGCGTGTCCGACACGTGTCCGTGTCAGTATCCGACACCGACACGACACTTATGATTACACTGAATTATGTCATTTTTCCAAATTATTATCGGTGTCGCCATGTCAGTGTCCGTGTCGTGTCCGGTGTCCGTGTCGGTGTCCGTGCTTCATAGCTATTAATTGTCATCATCATATGTTAATTATTATATAATATCTTTGATTTTAGGGAAAGCGTTCAGTATCAGATCACATAGGTGAGGCTGCAAATTATGTTCAATTTTTGAAACAAAACATTAATGAACTTGAAACAAAAAGGGATAAGCTCAAAGATATGGCTATTTTAAGTATGGTTGAGACTGGAAAAGAATTATCATCAGATCCTTCAAGTTTAGTGAAGTGTGTCAAGATTAATCTCATTCAAGGTGGGGTTGAAATTGTAATATGTAATGGTTTCGAGGATTGTAGTTCGCGTTTATCGGATTTGATGAAAATAATACTTGAAGAAGGATGTGATGTTGTTCATTGTGTTACCAACCAAGTAAATGGGAAGATTTTTCATACTATTAAATCTGAGGTACGTACCTAACTAATTAATTTTAATTTGTGTCTGTTAATTGGTAATATAGTCTAGGGTATGAAAGAGTTTGACAACTTTATTTATGAAATTTGCGTAAGTTAGTTTAATTAATGAGCATAGATATTGCTCAAAAAAAAAAAAAGTGCATAGATATATGTATAAATTCACCTTAATATATATTTTTTTATTTACAATGAAGCTGAGGATCGAATTCAGAATCTCTATCATACAACCACTCAAACCTACTAAACCAAACCTAGTGGCTTTGAATTCGCCTTAATATTATTGTTGAATATTAGCGCAGGTGAAGGACTTGACATGCCTTAATCTTGCTCGGCTGCAAAACAAACTGGATCGTGCAATCTTATTGTCAAGGTAATCATAAATATGTTATGAAGAGAGGATCTCTCATACTTTGTGATATGATCATGTATTCTCATCAATCTCAGCTTTTTAAATTTACTTGTACCTCTCAATGCTTGATGTCATTTTGTTTGTTATAGAAAAAATTGTGATACTATGAGATTAGGATTCTCTAATTGCCTTGGTTTATTTCAATGTAATTGTTAGTATTAATGTTTATTCCTTGTTTTTTGCCTTAACATGATGCCTAATTATTAGTTAAAGAACATTAGACTTGCATAATCCACAACTTGGTTTCAGTCTAGCTATATGTTATATTGTTATATGAAATGAAGCTGCTAGTTTCTTGATTATTATAGTCTCCTTAATTAAGTGCATTTTAGTTGATTTCCTTTGTTGTGGTGAATTGGTGATTTGGTTTGGCCTATGTATTTTCTTGCTAGTGCAGTGTTTTGTAATTCTTTTGCTTTTATTATGGGCATGTCTTGTTCTTGGATACGAGTTGTTTTGATATATTTTACAAAAAAAATTTTAAAAAAAAACTATAATCGTAAAAGTCGGTACTGTTTATTATAAACCAATAGTTTAAATATTTTTGCAAAGATGATTGTATAATTGTATTTTAAAATAATCAATTGAAATTGTGATTGAAATGTTCTTACCTTCCTTGTGAAAATTATTCAAAAGCAAGGGTAAGAGATGATGGCCTAGATAATAAATTGTTAGTCGTATTGAAGAATCACAAAAACAAAAAAAAAGAAGACAATATTAGTATATCTGTGGAAAGACATTTGTAGAAGAAACAACTTTTTTTCAGACGATACTGCTCGTTTTAAATTTTATCTCTTACTTTCCACGACACAAGTTCCCCCGACTCATTGAACGCGCCGAAAGCGCAACCCGTGTGGAGGCACAGTTAATACACTAGTTATACTTGAACAATTGTAGTGGTTTCTCTTTGATATAATTATTATGGTGAAATCATCGTTTATATTTTATATAGTATGGTTCATTTTGGATAATGCTAGGGAATTATAAGATGATTTGTTAATGCTAGGCACTTAAAAGTTTATAACTATTAGTTATAGAGAGAAGTTAAATGAGAAACAGAAATTGAGATGTGAAATTCATAATTAAAAAAATTTGGTCTAGTGGTAAAAAGAATAACTTCAAAGATTTGGTATAATGGTAAAAAGATAAGTTTTGAATTTGGGAGGTCCCGAGTTCGAGCTTCTTCCTTGCTTGAGCATTATCCCCTCACCCTAAATTTTTCTTATAAAAAAAATTCACCCAAGAATTACTTTCAAGAGGATAATTTCTTTGCTTCCATTTATTAATTTTCTTCTTTTTCATTCATGAATATTTTCTCTAATATCAAAGGATATTGCTCAATTTGTGTTTGAAATATTTGGAAATGTTTTTGGCCCTTTATTCTTCTTAGTTCCAACAATCCTTTCAAGAGGGTTATTGTGCGTAAATTAACAGGGAAATTCTTGGGTTGTCCCCTCAATATGTTTGATATACTCACGTCAAGAAACTTGATAACAAATAATATTTTAAGTGAATTTCTATGATACATTGATAAAATGAAGTGTACCAATACATTTAACTTGTAATTCAACAAATTAATAATCATTTAAAAAATAACCCTCATTTGTTAAAAAAAAAAACACTCATTTAATTATTAATTTAAAGACTTGATGTACTTTGAATGTACTATAAGAATTGTTATATTTCAAAGTGTTCAATTCAACAACAAACAAGAAGTCTTTATATAGTGGAAGATTTTTTATGAGCGAGAGTGTTTTGTCTTTGATATTTCCCACTCTCTTATGTTACAGACTTACAGTGCATTATCTTGTACCCAAAGAAAAGCTGCATTATCATGGGTTTGAAAACTTGTCCCTCGTGATACTACTACTACAATTGTCACACACACACAAAGTGTTTCTTGATTTGGTTCTCTTTTATTTTTTCAATTAATATTGTTTAGGCTTATTGATTACGGTCAGGATCCGTTGACACAAACTAGTTTGACATCAAATGTTACATCTTTCAATAACGTTTTAACCGATATAAATTTAATAAAATCCATTGTTGGATTGAAAGTTTATATCATATAGTTTATTTGAATAAAATTTCTGACAAATCTCAAATCATTGATATGTTATTGAGACATATAAAGATGAACGACATTTAAAAAAACGCAAACCGTTAATTTTGATGTATCTCAATAACATATCAAATAATTTTGGATTTGTCTGAAATTTTACATAAATGATCTATATGATATAAACTTTCAATCCAACGGTGGATTTTATAAAATTTATATCAATTAAAACATTATTGCATGAGTAACATTTAATGTCAAACTAGTTGATGTCAACGGATTCTGATAGTATTACCGAAACATAAAATATGCATTGATACAAGGAGTACGTACAAGGAGTACTCAGGCCATTATACAAAGCAAAAACATCTATAACATTTTTACACATGCCAATGCCAATGGTATGAAGTATGAACACCACATTGAGAAAAACACTCCTACAAATGCTGTCAAATTTATGACATTTCCTAACTCTAAATATTGCATTGTTTGCTTTGTTTCTAGCAACCAACAAAACAATGACCGCAAGAAATTCGTATGTGCAAGCAAACTAAGCCTAAGTGCCTATCACAGACCAAAATTCGGTGCAGTCGTAAATTCATTGCAATGAAGCAATCATGCGTCACAGACCGTCCATTTAAGATTGAACAGTTCTGATTTAAACACTGTATATTTAATAATATTACATAAACATAAAATATCTATTTATTTTAACCGCCTGCTTTTTGTTAGATGGTCAAAAATATCGTAACTGCACAGAAAAAAGTATTTGTGCCTATTTCATTTTCGCCTAACACACTTCACTTTTAAAACCAACTAATCAAATAAAAGTAAGTAAATAGTTAAAACTCTGTAAAAAAAAATGAAATACAACTTATCGTATCATGTTTCTTCAACAAAGTTACGATACAGTATAATTTTAGACCCTTTTTGAGTCATATTCTTTTGACAAATTTAATATCTAAACTTCGTAAAATTTAATGGGAGCTTCTACGGTACATATGAAAAATTTCAGTGTACCAGTACATTAGATCAATTAATTAATAAATTAATGATTATTTTATAAATAAAAAAACTATTTACCGATTATTGTATTTTAGAGATAATAATTTCATAAAAAAAACACAATTTCAATATTTTATAAACATTACACTAACTTTTTTACATTTTTTCACAACAAATTCAATATTGACTATTATGAGTGATAAAAATTCAAAAAAATATAAAAATATAATTTTTTACAATTTTAATAAATAGTATCCAGTTATTATGATATTTTAAACGATAGAAAAATGATTTCTTTCGAAAAAAATATCTATTTATCTAGTAATTTAATGATCTAATATACCGATACATTAAAAACTTTCATATGTACCTTAGAATTTTCCAAATTTAATATATTTAATTTATTTTATAAAGTTTATGCTTTTTTAAAGCTTTACACCGGTTGAATTGTCTCCACATATCAATACAATCATAATATAAAATGTACAGTTCTCCTCGATCAATTGGTAAAATGTTGGCTTTATAGCAGAGGCGGACCCAAGGGGGTGGCTGAGGGCGGCCACGGCCACCCCCGAAAAATAAAAAATTACTAGTATGCCCTTGATAGTTTTAGAAAATTACAAATGTATATATTATATATATTTATTTCAGCGAATAACTAACAGTATTGATGGCTGGCTTGATGGTTTAAAGTTGTGCCATCTAACAAGAGGACATGGGTTCAACTCTTGGAGAGGGCATTTTCTGGTTATTTTTTGTTTTTTTAAAACAAAATCAATACTTGGTGACAAAACATTGTTTCAAACAATTAGCAATGACATTTTTCTAAATAAAGTTAATTTTTATATATATGTATCAATGCAAAAAATGAACAATTTCTATTTATTTTATTTTAAAAAACACAACTATATATTTTAAATTATAGACACCATTTTTTTTACTATATGTGTAATATAATAATAACACATGATTTTCTAATGATCAATTTTGTGCGAGTATTAGTTCAAAGTCAACTATTGATTATTTTAAGTCACTTGCCACACATATGTATTACTTTAAAGTATGTAATTTGATTGTAAAAAAAAAGTAAGTGATTTAATTTATTGTTAATCGAATTTTTATATTTAATTTATATACTATAATTTTTTTAGTGGCCCCCCGGAAAAAAAATTCCTGGGTCCGCCACTGCTTTATAGCATGATGATCCTAAGGGAACCCCCAATATTTTTGTTCACACTCAACCAAACAGTCAAGGAGAATTCTATAATATTTCACCGCCACTGTGGTCCCCAACGGCCCAAAGTGATGTTTTCAGACTATAGAAAAGCATGTCATATGTACTAAAGTTAAAAAGTAGTAACAATTTTTAAGTTGCGATTATACCCACGTTTTAGACGAGATTGTTACAACTTACAAGTATGTAATTACAATTATAATATAATAATAGTAATTTTGACTTTATATTGTAATTATGGGTGAGGAAGGATTCAATAGCGACACCTGAAAATCATGATGTCCTTAAAATATATTTCATCTGTTCTAAAATATAAACAAAAATTAGTCAATAAAAGTGAATGTATTTGGTTTAAATCTTTAATTAAATACATCAAATTCTTTGATTTATTTTTACTTTTATTTTGAGATGGAGGGAGTATTTCTATTTCCTATGAAATAATTAGCTCAAGGATCTGCCTAAAGATATCACCCTTGATGTTGAACCATTGAATATTATTCTATTCCTTTGTTTTGCTGTTTAGCTTGATTATTAGTAGTATTTAAAAAAAAAATGATGTTATCTGCAATAAAGACATGTTTTTATTGATTTATTTGAGAGCGTTTATGAGAAGTAGAGAACCGATACAAACAACTTATGATATTTCTATGAATTCTTCAAAATAGTTTATAAAAACAGTGTCTTGATTTTTATATATTTGTAGGGACAATTTTCATATTTATGCTACGAAATTAATTAAATTTTTGCAAATAGTAATTTTTGTAAAAAAAAAAAGTTATGTTAAAATAGGTAAAAACATCTCAACTAAATTAACATTCATTTATCCACCAAACAAACAAAAATAATCGTTCCCAAATAGTAGTTATTAATCAGATTAACCATAACAAGACTTTTAAATTTAGAGTTTACGTTGAGCTATACATAAAAAAGTGTATCATCAATAAATTCTACTATTATATTAAATTAGATTAGATTAGATTAGATTAGATATAGTGAGATTTATTAATTTAATAGTGTAAGAATGTGTGTCAATGTGCACAATAGACAAATTCTATTTTATTCTTTTGATACATAAGGGGAGCAAAGTATTTGGTGGACAAATGTGATAAATGAATAGAAAAGAGAATATTATTAAATGCTTTGCAATGACGGCTACAAAAATGAAGAATAAAGATATTTCAATGACATCAACTACTAGTCTATTTATACACAAAAAACTAGGTCATAAAGACAACACAACAAAATACTAAAATACCCTCAAATATAAATTACTTCTAACATCATCCCTGAATTTATATTTACACACAAACTAACGCTCCAGAAGTTAAACAAACTTTTGGACTTTTGGATCCTCATCAGAAGCTTCTGCTTGCTTCTGGCTTTCTGCTTCTCCTTCAGCTTCAGCTTCTGCTTCTGCTTTTCTTTTTTGCTTCGGCTTTTTCTTCTGCTTCAGCTTCAGCTTTTGCATCTTCTTCTTCTGCTTCTGGCTAATAACCTCAGAAGCTCTACTACTTCTGAGCAACACTGCTTCTGAGTAATGGCCACAGAAGTTTCTTCTTCTAACAGCTTCTGAATATGAATTACTTCCAGAACCACTCCTTATTTCATATTCAGCAAATTCAATTTCTGCAACACCAATTCCATCCCTCAAATGGATAAAGTGTTCAGCCTTGACATCCTTCATCAGAGCATCTGCAAGTTGTTTTTGAGCACTACAGTGATCAGCTTCTAACACTTCATTCTGGACTTGACCTCTTCGCAGATTCTTGTCTTCAGACCAATCAGAGTCTATCAGCTCTGCATTAGTTTTAACACCAGAAGGGCCCAAAAAATCATACCTCAGAGTCTCAAGTTCTTCTGTCATGGCCTGCAACCAGACTTGCTTCTCGAGAATTTCTTCAGTAGTAACAAATTTAGAACTTCGGACCTCAGAACTTGCTCCATAGTCTATTCCAGAGTCACAATCTTCTTCCAGTTCTGGAACAGTATCAGATGCTGGACAACCCACTCCAGAAGCTCCACCTTCAGAGTCTTGACCACCAGAGTCTTGAATACTCCCAGAAACTCTGCCTTCAGAAGTTTTACCTTTAGAAACATGACCATTGTTAGAGGATGGACTACCTTTAGAAGCTCCTTCTTCAGAAGGTCCACCTTCAAAATCGTGATTTCCTCCAAAGGCATGATCAAATTCAGAAGCTTGTCCTCCAGAACCTACGTCTTCAGAATCTGGATCACCACCATCTGAATCACCACTAGATTCTGGATCAGAATCAGATGCACCATCTGAATCATCACCACCATCTGATTCAGAATCAGACTTGCCTTCAAGGTCTTCTTCTTCTTCAGAAGTTGGAGACCCAGAAGTTTCACCTTCAGAAGCTCTTGCATCTGAAATGTTATCAGAAGTTCTTCCTCCTTCAGAACCTTGACTTACTTCATCATCTGAACCTTCAGAATCTCCTTCAGAGTCACCTTCAGAGTCTGAACCTTCAGAGTCTGATCCTTCAGAATCTGATCCTTCAGAGTCTGATCCTTCAGAGTCTCCTTCATCTTCTGACTCATCTTCAGAACTTTCAGGTTCTGACACTTCTTCATCTTCAGAGTCATCTTCTGACTCTGACTCATCTTCAGAAACCCCAGATTCTGACTCTGAGTCATAGAGTCTGACTCCAATTTCATAATCATCTTCTGAAACTTCTTCAGAGTCAGAAAACGTCAACTTCACATGTTCATCATCATCAGATTCATAAGCCATTAATAGCACAGGTTCATCATCAGAACTTCTGGCCATATTTGCTTCTTCTAACTCCCTTTCTTTGTTTAACAAGCAATCATTGGCATAGTGACCAAAGTTCTTGCAACAGTAACACTGAACATTCTTCTTGTCAGACTTCTCCTTTCTTTTCTGATATTTCTTCTCATCAGAGTAGAATGCTTCTGACATCTGAGCCCTACCACGTATGTTCTGCTTCTGGTCCTTCTTGACAAAAGAGGCTTTCAGAGCCTGCTCTGCCTCTCTCTCAGAGGTTCTCTCAGTCATACGTAACTCATGCGCCTCCAGACTGCTTTGCAGCTCTTCAACTCTCATGGTGCTCAGATCCTTAGAGTGTTCTATTGCTACCACAATGTAATCAAACTGAGGGGTAAGGGATCTCAATACCTTCTCAATGATTACTTGTTCTGAAAGAGTTTCTCCACAAGCTTTCATCTCATTGGTGATCAGAGTCATTCTGGAAATGTACTCTGGTACCTTCTCATTGTTCTTCATGTTGAGATTCTCATACTGCTTTCGTAAGGACTGAAGTTTCACCTTCTTCACAGATGCGTCACCACTATAGCATCTGACCAATGTGTCCCACGCAGCCTTTGCCGTTGCTGAATCAGTAATTTTCTCAAACACATGTTCATCCACACACTGATGAATATAGAACAATGCTCTCTGATCTTTCTTCTTCAAATCCTTTTGTGCGAGCTTTTGTGCATCTGTTGCATCTGCTGCTACTGGAATGTAGCCTTCAATGACAAGTTCAAGCACATCTTGAGCACCGAACAGAACAAGCATTTGTTTCATCCAACGATTCCAATTTTTGCCATCAAACACTGGAAGCTTGGTACTCATACCACCGTTTCCGTTCATCTTCAACCTTTGTACGTTCACTCAAATCTCACTAAACACTCGTGTTTCCCAATCCCGCAGAATCAGAAAATGTGATTCTGTTACAACTTCGTTCAAGATTCAACTCGAATTCAAGAAACGAAATCAATCACACAACGCCTCACGTTTCACTCGTGTTTCCCGTGGATTCGAACCGGAGCTCTAGATACCAATTGTTGGTACACAAAGGTGATAAATGAATAGAAAAGAGAATATTATTAAATGCTCTGCAATGACGGCTACAAAAGTGAAGAATAAAGATATTTCAATGACATCAACTACTAGTCTATTTATACACAAAAAACTAGGTCATAAAGACAACACAACAAAATACTAAAATACCCTCAAATATAAATTACTTCTAACACAAAGTCGCTAGAAGTCTATTTTATTTATGAGAAACGACATGCACTGTCAGTATAAAATTTATGGTTCAACCTTCAATATCATATAAAAAAAGTGGGGTTAGTGGAGTGATATGGCAGAAAACATGTTATTATTAATTAACAGCGTAAAATTATTTGACACTGTCAGTACATATTTATTTTTTCTTTCTTTATCCTATATTATTATTAATTTTAAAAAGGCTTCGTTGAGACAATTTTGTTTTAGGTGTCAAAATACGTTGGGTGGCCTGTGTAAAAGGTATCGGTTAGAGAAAAAAGAAGATTAAGAATTATAATCTCCATACATAAGTAAAAAAAGCAAAATTATGATACACAAATTGCATATCTTCAAATGTCTTAGAAGACATTAATATGCAACACCGGTGAATTGCGACAATTCACTTGTAGCTACCTCTCATTTTAACACATGTGCTCCAGCCGCCCCTGCCGCTTAAAGTTTGGTGGTGGTATAAAATTGATTGTGATCACCAACAAGTTATGTGTTATTTTCAACGTGTGTAATTTCGTGCTAGATTTATGAGTTGGATTGATGATTTCTTTGTCATTCTCATAGTCGATCCCTCGGATTGTTTGAAAATAGTCGTGATTTTTTACTATTGTCAATGTGTTGTTAGCTAGTGGATTCATTACCGTGTTGACGGTCGAGTTCATTCGCCATTTTCAAAATTTGTATCTAGTTGCTCATCATTTCACACAATTCTTTTTTTTTTTCTTTTCGCAATTTGGTTTCAAGCGGATTCACTTGATTGTGCACATGGTGTGTGTGTGGGTATTTGATTATAAATTTGAATTTATTTATCTGATTTTTCTTTATCCATTAGATTGTAGTGTATTACACATTTAGGTTGTTCAGTTTTTGTGTCAATGAGTTGGACCATATTTTCCCCCGATTTTATATACTTTTATTTTATTTTATATTTAATCTACTTAGGGTGTTGCATATCCATCTACACCCTATTTGCATAAAATCATAAATGATGGTGAACATTTATCTTGTTCATCCTCATTTTCACCACGTTCATTATCTTCTTCACTAATTTTTAACAAAGTATATTCAAATATTACCTCAAAATAGTATGAATCTATGTGTTTTATTTGTTTCAATCTTTTTCCAAACTCTAAAATCGAAATCTTTAACTCTTATTATTTGAAATCTTTTATGTTTAATAAAATGTTCCAAACCCTTCTAATGTATACCCTTGTTGCTCGAAATCTTCAAATCTTTATGTTTGAAATTTTTGATTATGTTACAGATGAATACTCCTTTCAATTCTTTTTATAAGAAACAAAAGTGATTTTTTTTTTGTCATTTAAATAAAAAACTTTGACCAATTTTCAAATATATTAAATGTTTAATTTCTCCTTGATCTTTGTAATTTTTGTGCTTTGTTATCAGAGAGAGTAAGATAAATTAACTAACTCATTTACATTTATAAAAATAAAGAACTTCGGTGAAGAAAAAAAAAAAAGATAAAAAAAAAAATAGAAGAAAAAAAAATACGCGGTTTCAGTTTCCCTCCCTCTTCTTCTTGACTCTCTCTCACATCTCTTCCATTCACCTTCAAAATCAATTCATTTTCTTATCGGAAACACCAAAAATCAAACAATGGGTAGCATCGCCAGCAAAAATGCCGACACCAAAGCGACTCTAACCGCTCGGTGGCGATCCACTGGCATTGTTGCTCTCCACGATTCCAAATTAAAGGCAACCTTATATAACTCTCTTTTCTCTCTCTTTTTTTATTTTCAATTCAAATATTTTTTATTTTTTTTAGGTATTTATGTTTTTGAAGCTTGTATTTTGGGATTTGGTTGATAGATATATCATGTGTTTCAATTTATCAACTATATTGATCTTTATTAGCCACAAATTTGAAAGTGATTAACATTGTTTTTCAATTGTTCAAATTTCTGGTTAATTAAGTTCGTTTGATGGTTAATTAGTTATCCAATCTTAATGTATTCATTAACCTCTCATTGAACTGAGCTAACCACACATGTGTAGCATTAACCATTTTAACAAATTGTCGAATTTTTAAATTAGGGAAATTCTCATTCAAAAAGGGTTAGCGACGCAGTTTGTTGTCCGTTTGCCTTTTATTCATATGTAATTATCTTATATTTATTAAGAAACGGATTTTGATGTTCATTCAAGTAACACTTCGGTTATTAATATGATTCTAGTAGTGGCAGTTTGAATTATTATGTTACTCTCTTTAGGAGTAATTTCTTAGTCTCAACATGGTGTGACACGATTGGAAGATAATCGAGGTTACTTAACCATTTTGCTAGAATTTCTTTAATTTGTATGTATAGAAGAACATCTGTTCGCAATGTTAGTTCCTTAAATAGATCTCGAAGAAGTCCTGGACTCTCGGTCCGAGATATCCTGCGTTCATCCTAAAAAAGTTAATTAGTATTTGTATTTGTGTTTTTGGGGAAACATACTTATCTTGTTTTTTTTTTTCCATTGTAAAACAGACTTTTCCGGATGAAATTATTGATTTAGAAAGATCCATACGTACTCTTGACTTAACACATAATCGAATAGGTAAGCAATTTTTCTTTCCTTTTTTACTCACATTTTGGTTACAAAAACCTTTGCTTTGAAGTAGTTGTAATGATTTCGACCTCAAATAGAAATGCCTTTCCTCTTAAAGGTTAACGTTATCATTGTTGATGATGTTATTTTATTGCTAATAAATTTATTTTCTTGACTGCAGTTGACATTCCCATGGAAATTAGCAAATTGATTAATATGCAGCGCCTGGTAAGAACCTGACATTTTACTATATGCTTGCAGCATTTATTTCTTAAACACTATGCATTTTATCTTATGTTGCTTTACCAATTTTATCATTGATGTACTTAATTTGCTAATGATCGATAAATAAAACTATTAAGTATTGAAGTTTCGTTCACATCACAGGTATTAATGGACAACCTCATTGAGAGACTGCCAGTGAATTTGGGGAAACTCCAATCTCTTAAACTAGTGAACCTTGATGGAAATCGAATTACTTCCTTGCCTGATGAATGTAATTATATTCTTTAACCCAATAAGATATTGTTTTAAAAGAAATGTTATTATCCCTCTTTTACGTAATAACTTACGGTGTATTTTGTTTCTAGTGGGCCAGTTAGTGAGGCTTGAACGCTTATCCATCTCAGGGAATTTGTTAATATACTTGCCGGCAACTATTGGCAGTTTGAGAAATGTGAGTAATTATAAATAATGAAACCTGAATATCATCTGACTTTTTGTACTGCTTCTGCAATTTGGAATTTGGGAGATTGCATGCATAATGCATTTATGTTTAGATATAAGTATCATCACTGCATGCTTGTAAGATTTTGAAGAGTTTGAGATCATCATTTTAAGCTTAAGACATTTCAGAAAGGAAGCTTTCTCCATGCATACATTTGAAACACAACACATTATTAACTCATTATAATGAGACAATTTTGCCTAGCCCTTTTTGACATTACAATCTACATTAAAAATTAAAGCTAAAAATAAGAGCTTTAGAAATAAAGCTAGACTTGTTCGGCAATTGTTGTTATTTTCTAGCTTAAAAGATAATTTATTTATAGAGTGGTATAATTTGAGTTAAAAAATAGATAAAATACTTGATTTGAAAAGCTCCTCTCATCTGCTGAAACTGGTTACAATGGGAATAACCTGTGGTGTATCCTATGTTTTCTCTTTTTTCATATCATCTGTGCTGTGACTTTTATTTCTCACTGTCCATGGCTGTTAGATAATATATATGTTTTCTGTTGACATGCTTACTTTCTAAACGAAGGAATGTTTAAGGACACCCTTTTAGAACTCAAGCTATTTTCTTTATTTTTCTCATCTACAAAGTTATATAAACAATGTATATCTATGTTATAGAGACCTATGGGTTTGATTTGCATGAAGCTTGGATCATAACCTAGAACACATCATTAATGATCTGAGTTTGCCTGTAGTCTTGCATTTTTGGGGGAAATTGTGTTATGAAGTGCGCACCTTTATAACTTTTAAAGTATGATATCTTGTTTGATAATGCAGCTGTTGATTTTAAATGTCTCAAATAACAAGTTACAGTATCTTCCAGAATCTATTGGGAGTTGTTTCTCTTTGGAAGAATTACAAGTCAATGGTATGTTTCTGGTTGACAGTTTGACACGATTTCTTCATTTCCCTTGTGTTCTTTGTCAGAAATTGGAGAAGTATTTTACCTAATTGATATGTTATTTATTTAATTTAACTGGATTATGTTGATTGTTAGTACAATGTGGAGAATCTACCCTTTTGTTAGCTTTATTTTGTCTTCATGAAAGTTTTTGTTTTATGGAAGATACGGTAGTTATAATATATTCAAGATTAGATTGTTTTAAGATTTTAAGTTTGAGATTACTTTTCTGCTCTTACATAGTATCTCTAAATTGAAGCTAAGGTGTTTACATTGTCTTATGCTTTCTTTCTAGTTACTTGGTCTAGTTTGATTTAATCAAAAGTCAAAATTTGGTTATAATTTGAGCAGACCACGATATTTTGGGTTGACGAATGATTATTGCGATATACCACTAGACCAGTTTTCAATTTTCTTGTGATTGGCCATTTCTATATTTGTCAAATCAGGATATTTCGAACATTATGCACAGCCTTTCTTGTTATTTGGCTTTATGCTGTTTTTGAATGAAGCTAATTCCAGACTTATTGCGACCATTTCAGATAATCTTATCGAAGAACTTCCTTCTTCAGTGTGCAATCTCTCTCACTTGAAGTCACTTTGCTTAGACAACAACAATGTGAAGCAGGTTCTATTTTATTAGTGATGTAATGCTGGACTTGTATGAAAGTTACTTGATTGTTTTATTGTTCCCTTATATTAATATATTTATTTTACGTGTTTTTTGAATTTCCATTATGTCGTAAAAATGATATATTGACCATTTTTTAGGATTATCCAACTGCACTGTAAAACCACATATTTGCTGAAACAATGATTGTGTTGAATTATAGGGCTTAGTATAGTCTTCCCATATTGTCAAGAGTGGTCAGAAAAGGGAGACATCTTCTCAATACTTATCTTACCTCCATTCAAAGGTGGAGTTCGGTTACTCAGGTAATAACTTAAGGCATTGAAAGACGTGAACCAAATCATTTAAGCATCCACATGTAGATAGACAGAATAGGGCCTAGCTGGCTTGACCCAGAGAAGAATTTTGAGTTGAGGAATTAGGAAAAAGAATCCCACCAAACGTTATTTCTTGAGTCTGGGACATATTCACTTTGACATATATATAAAGCCTGGAAAGAAGCCTGAAATTGCTGTTCTATTACCTGGCAATTGATAAAAAAACATACGAAATTGCTGTCTATTGGCATAACACTTGTGACTGTTTGGGATAGTTTATGAAAACAACTTATAACGTGTCTATAAGCTGTTTTCAGCTTAAATCCATAAGATCTCTAGGATAGCTTATTAAAACAACTTATAGCTTATATGAAAACAATTTTTTTTTACTTTATCTTTTGTTATAAAAATAACCGATACATAAGCAACTTATAGCAAGTTGAAAATAGTCCAGACCATACTGCATCTAGGACAAACCTGAGGCTAAATTGTATCTGGGAGAATAGAGGCCTATGTTTATTTGGCAAAGTTCAAATTACATCTAAGCATCTGGGCCAAAGGAAATGAGGTCCTACAGGCTTGTGAGATAGGTTGTGGAAGCGGTAGGTAGAAAAACCAATTGAGTAGAGCTTGAGAGAGTTATGGTGGTTAGAGTTTTCTTTGTTCACCAAATTAACTTCCCTCAGTGACTAGCTGACTTTGACCATTAGGTACAATGAAGTGAACATGTTTCTTTCTGCGTTAGTTTTTTCCATACTAGAGGAATGCATATAGTTTTCATAACCGAAGATAGTGTAGGAAATAGGAATATTAAGAATATCAAGTTTTATTCGTACGATCCGTATGGACGGTTATTCACTACCATCATTTGCAAGAGTTGATTGAGTGGTGTGTATCAATTGCAGTAATGCTTTTTTATTTTTTTAACCATGTCTTGTGAATTATGAATTTGTTCGTCAACTTTTAATTGTCATCCAATATTTGTGTATTTTTGTCTAGTCTGGTAACCCATCTTATTTCTATTTATTGGTTGCTTGGAGAATATATAACATTTCGTGGTTTGCTTTATTACTAAGTTAGAATGTTAAATATTTGTTATGCACATAGTATTAAATTAGATTTAGATACTATTATGCTATATGTTTTAATATTATTTTGTATTAAGTTAACTCTTATGATTTTACCAATCCGAGACTCTTTGAGTTTATGTAATCCTGAATGTGTTGGTGATACCTTGGTTTCCTTTTGGGCAGATACCTCTGAATCTATTGAAAGATTGCAAAGCTCTTCAGAATATATCACTGCATGGTAATCCGATATCAATGGATCAATTTCAACAGGTATGCTCTTGTTCCCGGATTTTTATTCTTCCCTTTCACTTACCTAGTTTTCAATGCAATTAAAGTATTGGTGCATGATTCAGATGGATGGGTTTCAAGAGTTCGAAACAAGAAGGAAAAAGAAATTTGACAAACAAATTGATTCAAATGTAATGATCGGTTCCAAAGGTCTCGATGAGGGTGTTGATCTATGAAATGGTCTCGGGCTTTTCGGGAGCACTTGCGTAAATATGATTTTCAGTTGTACATTTTGATGAACTTTGGTTGTAGCATTGTACATTTTGCCTGCAAATATGTTAGATTATAGATAGATTAAATGATCTAGCAATAGTCTAAAGATTTTCATATACATGATTTGATGACATTTTGTCAACAATGAAAAGGGAGTTATACATTTTGTAAAACATATATTAGAGATTTAAAAATTGTTATATGAACTGAACTGTCGATCAAATTGGTTCTTACATCCTTCAATGTAGCAAATGGTTAATATCATGACATTTTGAATTAATGTCATGCCAGCATTGTCACAATTCAAAATGTCGAAATAATCGATGGTATACTTATTTAAGAATTAACATGACCTAATTTATTTTTGTTAGAAACGAAAAATTGTGCCAACTTCTAACAACCAACCACACGTGGTTTCCATTTTATTTGTTTTCTCTTTGATTGTTGATGTTACCATTCAAAACATATGTGGTCAGTTATTTGTTCTGTATATTGTAGTCATTTCAGGAACTTAAGAACCTGAGGCTTCAACTTTACTCTGCTGCAGAATACTGTGAAAAATCTTACCTACATAGTGATAAAAAACAAATGTAAGGATTTTCTTAAGCTTGTTCTTGAAGGCGATGAAGCACGAATACAGACACGGACACCGGACACCAGTGACGGAGCCAGAAATTTTAATTAGAGGGGGCACTATATATATAACTTTGTAGCATTATATATGTGTATATATATATATATATATATATATATATATATATATATATATCACATTTCATTTTTTTTTTATTTACAAAACCACATTTCATTTTTTGAAAGCTTAAAAATACATCATTATGTTCTCTATTGTCATATTTTGGAAATTTTGAATGATTTTCTCATTTTTCAATCTCAATAAAAATATGCCTCTCTTTCTATGAGCACAACTTAATTGGTAAGAACATTGCAGTATACAAAAATCGTATGAACGGACACCCCCAACTATTCACCTTAAGTGATGAAATTCTAGCTATTGGACTGCTTGAAATTTTTTTAAAAAAAAAGACCTATTTACGTAACTAAACAATCATTTATCTCTCGTGTGATTTCACAACTCATTCTTAATAATCTTCATTGTAGTGAAAACTCTTTTAGATGTTATAGTTTTTACAAGTAATACCAAAGATAACTCTTAAAAAAAATACCAATGGATACACAATATATTTTCTTGTCTTTGCTTGTTTTATTCTAAAATCCCAATCCCCTCTAATTCTTAAAATGCATATTCATAGTATGCATCGCTCCTTCTAATTTGCAAGGGAGAGTAAGGTAAATTTGTATCTTTCTGGACTGAATTTGCTAACGGAAAATGATAACTAGTGTCTCATAAAATTTATTATTTTATTTTATTTTATTTTGGTTCACAATGGTGTAATAAGGATCGAATCTAGGATTTATGCATACTACTTAAATCTTCCACTATTAAATCAACCTTTGTGGCTTAAAGTTTGTTGTTTGTTTTAATAAAAAATTGACTTAATTTAACATTTGATCGCTTATGTTTATTTTAGGTTTCAATTTGGTCTCTTATATTTTAAAAGTTTCAATTTGGTCCCTTATGTTTCCACCATTTGCATTCCGTTAGTTTTAATATTTATACTGTTTCATTTGGACACGTGTCCTAGTGTTCAGGTGTCCACGTGTCTATCTATGTATGCAAACCGTCTGTAACATGCGACAAACTGACGACAATGACCAAATTAAAATCTAAAATAAACATAAAAGGACCAAATTTAAACTTTTAAAATATAAGAGACCAAATATTGAATTAAGCCAAAAAAAAATTTCTTTAGTTATATTTTAGAAAATGTATCACGTGTATGTATCTTTGTGTGTATTGTATAGTGGGTGGAGGAGTATAGAGGAGTACAACTTTTATAGACACATATAGCAATTTTCTATTGAATGATAAATATATGTGGGTTAGCTAGTAAAAAAGTGTCAATACATATATACTATGAAAAAAATTTCTCAAAATTTTGTGCAGGCTGGTGCCCCCATAGTGCTATATGTGCCTCCGTCCCTGCCGGACACTATATGGACACTGACACGTCGACACTGATAATAATTTGAAAAAATGACACAATTCAATGTAATTATAAGTGTCGGTGTCAGACACGCCTAATCCGAGTAGTGTCCGTGCTTTATAGCTTGAAGGCACTCTTACCCTCTTTTTTTGAATGTTTTTCTATGTGAGCCTAAAACATGAAGAATTGATCTTACAACATGTATTTGTGAGCCTAAAACACATTAAATTGATCTTATACGGCGTAACTCCACCCTTCTATCTAACTTATAAAAAACAGATTTCTTTAATAAAAAAAATCACATGAAGAATTTCGAATTTGAATTGTGACTACCACATGTTGTAATATTTCTATCAACTGAATTATACTTATGAAGACTTTGTTTTTAATTTATTTTAGTTAAGAAGCTGTTTTGGGCAAGTAGGAGTATAATTGGGGGTATAAAGTAGAGTTTTCCCCCAAACTAGTACAATAAGTCGAAGATGGGCCGTGCGTCACTCGTGTTTAGTAGCATTTTAATATGTGCGTCACTCATGCATCATCCTCTTTGTTTACTTTATTTTATTTTTTACTACATGATATACATAATTTTATAGGAAGCGATAAAAACAAAAATATTATTATAAAAAAAACAAAATATTTAACATAAAATCTATTTTGTGTGTTTCATAGAAATTAGTCAATTGCTAAATGATTGTGGAAACTTCATATTAATAATATAGGTTAGAGTAACGGTGGAATTGATACTCTTTTTCACAAGACTAACAATAGTCGAAGAGTCTACATTAACGAGAAGAAAATAAATAGATAAATATCTAGCGGGCTTTAATCCAAAGTTTAGAACCCAAACTCAACAAATATAATAGTAGAGATTCCTAAATAAATTGCAGCATAATTCTTTAATAAAACGAACAGTAGAGTCTCTAATGAATCCACCATAAACAGCTGATCTATCAGAGGCTCTCTGACAACTGTCAATATTCAATTTTAAAACATTGTCCTATGGAGGTTGCCAAAGCAAAAATACATATAATTACACATCACTTGGACACATAGACACACATAAAAATATATATATATATATATATATATCATTTAATTCTTTTAAAAATACATATTAGTTAATTATTTTCTCTTTTACTTTTACTCAATATTGTGTGACAATTGTGCATCTAAATGCTTATGACCAAAGCAAATATTTTCCTAATTTTACACTGATTTTTAATGAGATACTATTTTTTCATATCATACCATCAATTTTAAATTATCATTAATTAGAAAAGTTGTGTAATACAATATGTATACAATACAATAGTGGATTTTCATTATAATTTTTAGCAACTTTATCTCAAAAAATTTGCAATAATTGGACCAAAATCCATCATTGGACCCTATTTAATTTTGATAGAACTTGTCTCAAAAGTTTAAATTATCCATGGTGATTCTTTTTAACTCCAAACATATCTATCTATATATTATATTATCCAGCCAGTGGCCACAACTAATTAGAAGCCAAACGTTTAAAAGGCTTCATTAGACATCCAAGCTTTTAGTTTGTATACACAACTTGATGGTCAATTTTAATCTGTACTATCAGAAAAGAAATATAATGATTGTTAAATATTGTGTCATTGTCTATTGATTAAACATTTATAAACTAACAACGAATTTGTTATTTATCTATTAAAATCACCTATCCCGGTTACATATATAGTATATATATTGAATAAAACTCTTAAATTTTTATATTAATTAGACTTGGGACGCGGATGTAAATGGTTGATGGCTCGATCAAAAACCTGATCATGGAAGAGGCTCTGGTATTATCTTCGAAATGAGTATCGAGTCTAACTCGTCTCTACAAAACTAGTTTGTAAGGTGAGAACTGCATCTACTTTATAAATACATATTCAGACTATTTCGCAACTGATGTTAGACTTCTTAACAAAAACGTAAAGAATATTTTATCTAAATAGTATATTATATAAATGTGTGACATTTCCAATGGAATATATTGATTGACAAAAGCTTACAAACACTAGTATATAACCTTCAGTATATATAATACTCATTGAATTGGCCTGTGTCTCTACTATTAAGGCATTTCATGCATATAATACTCATATGAGTCCTTGACTTTGAAGGCAGACCTTTGTCCTCATCGCAAGGCATTTTCTTATTTCTTGTTGTTATCTTTGCATTTACCGATATCTTTTTGCTTCTTCATCTCAAAAATCTAATTTTTCCACTCCTCCAAAAACTTCTTACTATATTATTCATATATAAGGAATTTAGATTCTAAATACCATCCTAGATAGAGATTCTATCACAAGAAACATTATGTCCTTGAAATGTTTATGTTGTTTTCTTTCTAATGAAGAAGAGCATAGCCAAAGAAGGTAATCCATTTTATGTCCACAAAATTTAGCTTAGAATTGTTATCAGGCTTTCTAAGATCAGCGTCTGGCACCCTACTAGCCTGATATCACTCAAATTACTCATGCGAGAACATAATCGATTTTACCACTTGATGTTAGTTAATCGTCTAAATGAATTGACACTTGATTTTGTTATGTTTTTTTTTATTTTTTTGTCTTCTTTTTTCTTAGGAGTGTTGATGACAAAAAAAATATTGTTAGGGACTATCCATGGGACAGATACACCTTGAAGGAATTGCTTCGTGCAACAAACAACTTTCATCAAGATAACAAGATTGGAGAAGGTGGATTTGGAAGTGTATATTGGGGTCAAACAAGTAAAGGCGTCGAGGCAATTAAATTTCTCCCTATTAAAGTTTTGAGTAATTTTTTGTTTTTGTTTTGAACCGGCTAGCAATGAAACTCGTGCACACTAAGTGCGGATAAGAGTGGTATTGCGGGTTTGTACTCATGTCATGTCCAAATATATCATATGTTCGTGCAGCCTTTTACCATCTGAGTTGTATACGGAACAAAGTTTGAGTCTATTGTGAATCATAAACACTAATTAGCGATAAATGTTTATGTGATGTGATACTCAATTACTCATGAACAAAATGGCTAATGATTAATGGAACATATGATGCAGATTGCTGTGAAGAGGTTGAAGACAATAACTGCAAAAGCAGAGATGGAATTTGCAGTTGAAGTGGAAGTACTTGGAAGGGTGAGGCATAGGAATTTGTTAGGATTGAGGGGATTCTATGCAGGAGGAGAAGAAAGATTAATTGTGTATGATTACATGCCTAATCATAGTTTACTCACTCATTTACATGGTCAACTTGCCTCTGATTGTTTACTAGATTGGTCTAGAAGAATGAGCATAATAATTGGTGCAGCTGAAGGTTTAGCGTGAGTATATACCTTAATTTCACCTCTCTACTTTTATTATAATTTATCCTTCAATGGTTTTTCTAAAAATGGATGTTAAGGTTAAAAACTCCTCAGTGAACACAGCAAAAGAAATCAAATTCACATTTTCATTAATGCTTGCTAGAAATCAAATTCACATATATATAATACAAAGTTTTGAGACTCTTCTGATGTTTCGTGAGCTTAGCCCAGTTGGTTGGACATTGTATTATATATGCAAGGGTGAAATTTCTAGCCATTAAGATAGCCGTGGACTCTTATGATTGATTCACCTCTAAGATAGCCAGGAGAGAACAATAAGAGACAAACTATCATCTTTGCCGTTTAGATTTTGAATCATATGTTTTACCTAAATGACCGATGAGAGTGACATCTCACTATTTAAAAAACAAAGCCCAACACATAATTCATCAAAATAATTAGTATGACCATATATATTTTTAGGGAAGACCATAATTTATTTAATAGTGCACCTTATTAAATTACTTCTATTTGAAATAGTATATTCATATTTCTTTCTTTAAAACTAGTTGAACTTTAATTTGCCGTCTAATTGATTATACTGAATTGTTGTGTTTGACTAATTTAAGGTATTTGCACCATGAGGCAAATCCTCACATAATTCATAGAGACATAAAAGCAAGCAATGTTCTTCTAGACACAGAGTTTCAAGCCAAGGTAGCTGATTTTGGTTTTGCAAAGCTAATACCAGCAGGTGTAAGCCACCTAACAACAAGAGTTAAGGGCACACTTGGTTATTTAGCACCAGAATATGCTATGTGGGGTAAAGTTTCTGAGAGTTGTGATGTTTATAGTTTTGGAATTTTGCTTTTGGAAATTATAAGTGCTAAAAAACCAATTGAAAAACTACCTGGTGGAATAAAAAGAGACATTGTTCAATGGGTCACACCTTATGTACAAAAGGGTGTTTTTAAGCATATTGCTGATCCAAAATTGAAAGGGAATTTTGATTTAGAACAATTAAAATCAGTGATTATGATTGCTTTGAAGTGCACTGATGGTAGTCCTGATAAAAGGCCTAGTATGGAAGAGGTAGTGGAATGGCTTAGGGATGGTGTTTCAAAGGGTAAAAAAGATATTTCAAATTTGAGTAACAATAAGGGTGATGATGAAGGAAATGATGAAAACTATGAAGAGTTTGTAACAATGCAAACCAATAATTTGAAAATAATAAGTGATAATGATAGGCGTAAAATGAGATGATTTTTTTAGTTTCTACTTGTACTTGTTGAAATTTAAAATATATATTTGAGAAAAACTAAGATGAAAATTTATTATATTTGTTGGTAACTTGTTGGCCTTAATCATCTTTATTGTATTTAATTTAATTTCTAGTTGTCTGAATGGCCGTATTAGATTATGACTTATGTATATCTACCAAATGTCAAGGTTATATATATTATATAATATATAATTCATTTTGTTATATGTGTATACCATGTTCTTTTGTTTTTTCACTTGTATTTTTGTCAATATTTTTCTACCTTGTACTTTCTATTGTATGTAACAAGATAGTTGGCCAAAGAGAGCTTGGAACTTTGTGAATTTGTAATTTGTAAATTTAGAGTATCTTCATGGTAAAATTGTAAGGATTCCATTTTGAGGTTTTTATGTGGATCCATGTATGTTAACTCAAATTTATAGTGTTTAGTTTACTAAATTTTTACTTCAATTTTTACTTCAATGAGTTTTTATCAGTTATCATTAAGTTTTTTTTGTTTCAACTAAATCAGTTATCACTATGTTGATTAATTTATTTATAAATAACATGTCACTTTTTTTTTAGTACAACATCATTTCTCTCTTTAACATTTCATTTGCTTCTTCTACTTTTGTATTTTTAAATACATACTAGCTAGTAAAAGTATTAGTTTAATGCTGTAAAAAAATTTCTTTAAACATGCAACTCTCACTAATTAAATCTATAAATAAAATCTAAAATTAGATGTGAGAAACCAAAACAACAGCTTAGAAAATAAACCAAAATAATAACATATTTATGAAAAATGCTAGCAAGTACCTCTAAAAAATCTAATATAGTAATATTTTATTAAAAATTGCGTAATTAACTTGTTTTGAAAACCTGTAGTCAATGAACTTTTAAAAAGCCTAAAAAACTATTTTCAACATAAAATTTTCTTGTTTAACATAATTTTAAACAAGTCTTATTTTTTGTTAGACGTGTAGACATGGGTAACTATTAAATATTATGGCCCATTTGGCACTCCATATTTGTGAATTTATTTTTGCATCTTCCCCATATTTTGCGCCCCTGAAAACTCAAAAATATTCTTTTAGAACTCGTTTGAATTTTAAAATTTAGACTCACTTTTTTTAGATCATATGATTATTATGAGAAGCCCTTTATTTAGAAATTTTTAAAAAAAATTAATCACAGTTGAATGGTGACAAAATATTATTTTAGGATTTTTTGCACATATAAAAATATTACACATCTAAATTCTAAAATCCATATATGTAAAAATATTGCACATATAAAAATATTATGAATCTAAACTTAATTTATATGTGTTTCTGGTAGGTTTGGTATAAATAAAAGGTAACCAAATTTGAAAAAACAAATAGATATTTAATCAATATTGTGATTGTAAGAATCAAATCAAAACAAGATAATAGATAGACTCGCAATTTTGGGTTGTTGTTTTAAAATAGAAGTACACTACATATTCAAGGAAACTTGTGTTTGTTTCTAGTTAGGAGTGTTGTTCTTTGTGAGAACTATTATTTTTACAAAAAAGAAACTAAGTAACCGCGGACACTTGAGAGACCACGATCGAAACACATTCTTAAATTAAATTCATATTCATCCGTTGATATTCCGTAAAAAATTGGCTCTGTTAATTCATCAAATGCTAGATAGTCACGTTCCCCATTACTCGTGTTTATAGTAAGAATGTGTTGTGGTTCAACTGCCCACAACCCATTTTTTAAGGGTGGCAAAATAAGTTTTCTTAATAGTATATACATTTTGATGTGGCTATATAGAACTAGTATAAAGTTTGATTAACTATTTAAAAATAATAATTGTAGAGACATCATTTTATAATTTCTTCTATGACACTAAGTCTCAAAACTGACCCTTATTTTACTCATGTTGACCCTCTCCTTGTTGACATTGCGACTATTGTCGAATTCCTCCACATTTTTTTTACAGAAACATTGACTTTATATAGACTTTAGGTCCTCTTAAACAAATTGTAAATTTCTTTGTAACAATAGATCAATGAGATATACCAAACAAATATCGTCAATCTTAACAATATAAATTTTTGGTTAATGAACAATTCAATCAATGCATAATCATATCTCCCAAGTCCCTTCTAAGTTCTAAAACCAATGGTTTTCCATTAATTTGATATTGTGTTTATCAAATCACATAATTCCTTTATAGATATTCCTAATTGGGAAATGCTTTTTGGCAAGAAAATTCAAGGAGAAGAATTGCAAGAATAAATCTCCACCCTTGATTATATCCATAACCACCCATGTTTTCCACAAAAAAAGGAAATTAAATGACATCATCTTTTAAAATTTTGCCATGTGTTGATTCTTGCATTTCTTGTGTAAAATTTTCATGCTAAATAGCAATGCTCTTCCTAATTTTTCTGGCTTTGCGTAAAAAAAAACAGTTTTTTTTAGCAAATCCCCATTTTACCTCTTGTAACTGAAACTTGTTATTGCATCAATCTCTAAATGTTTTTTTTAACGCATTGATCTCTAAATGTATTAAAATTGCAAATATATTCATAGTGTATCTTTTATTAATAATTTTATGGTTTAAATTGACTAACGAAAAATATATTTGATGACCAAATTGATTATTTTAAAAAAACTTTGAGACCAAAATAACTACTAATAAAAACAACACTTATTAACTTAATTACAATTTCAATACATTCAGGAATAAATGTGACGGCGAAATACACTTTCAGTGATTCAAAATTATGGTTTGTCTTTTTTTTTTCTTCTTTCTTCTTATGTGTGTGACTAATATAGATATTCCTAGATAGTGTATCTTTTTTTGGTTTTAATTTGATGGGGCAAAATTGGGCATGCCCAGCAGCACAGGCCATGTTTATGCACCGTACATATATACCCAAAATTGCTTAGCGCACCCCCCAGATTTCTAGTGCACCACCCAGATTGCTTAGCGCACACCCAGAAATTTGGGGGGTGTGCTAAGCAATATAAGAGGTGCGCTAAGCAATCTGGGGGGTACATTAAGCAATTTTCATTATTTATGCACGGTGTATAAGGAAAAAACTTATGCACCATAACCACACCCGCAAAATTGATCGTAAATATGCAGAATTAATTTGTACATGTTTAAATTTTTTTCTTTTGACTAATTTTTGTATGAGAAAAGGAATATATATGCATAAAATAATTTGACAATATCAACTAATAATAACCATATTTTTTGTCATATCATCCACTTTTTTATATGATATGACATGTATAAAACAATTTTACACTACCGGTATATCTCAAGTAAAAACAAATTATACATGTTTAAGGCCCCGTTTGGCCCGGCTTATTTTCTACTTTTTTTCTTCTCCTTAGAAATAGTAAAGAAGGAAAAAATTGTGTTTGACTTCACTTTTCTTTATTTTTTACTTCTTTATTTTATTTCTCTAATACTTTTAAGAAGAAATAGTGTCAAATATAATTTTATACTTCTCTATTTCATTTAAGCTGAAATAAAAAGTAAAAAATAAGCCGGACCAAATGGGGCCTAAATGTCTTTGTATAGAATCTAATTTAAAAGTTAAGATAATTTTATTTAATTTCTTTAACTAATGCTTTTTTTTAAAGTCTTTAATGCTTTGAATTAGCATTTTCTTAAAAACTTATTTTTATACAATATTTAAATATAAATCCCTTTATTTATCACCTCACAACCATGCACTCAACTAACTAGATAGTACGTTTCCACTTTCCAACCACACTTTTAAAACTAAAAGACAATTAATTAACACTTGCTCCCTCCATGTATATATTTTTCATGACTCGTGTTTAGATCCCACCCATTTGAACCACACCATACTTAGAGTAAGATTTTGTCCCCTAGTTACTTTGCTAGCTGTCGTCAATTGTCTCGACTCAATAACACTTCAAACATTATTATTTGCATTGCCTTGTGTACGAATCTCACTTAATACTAATCTTAAATTCACATTCACATTCACATGACATGATCAATGATTCTATGTAACCTTAAAAAGTTTGATACCATCACATAACATTACCTTTGAAGTTTTCAGATCTATATATTGCTTCTCTATAATCAATTAGTACAGTATATATTATTAGCCATGTCTACGTCACTACACATAATTGCTACTACTGCTTTATTATTATCCTTACATTTCCTTCTCTTGTTTGTTATTGTTAACTCATCATCATCATCATCACCATCAATAGATCCCTACAAAACACTTCACTTAATCCCTAACCCAAACGGCACCGTCACACGTTTAGACATAATCCCACAATCTCCACCCTCACCTGATCCCAATCTCCCAACACCTGCTCTCTCCAAAGACCTAACCATCAACCAATCAAAACACACTTGGGCACGAATCTACCTACCCCACTCCAAGTTAAAGTCCAAACTACCCCTCATCGTTTTCTACCATGGCGGTGGTTTCATTTTCTACAGCGCCGCTTCAACTTACTTTCACAACTTCTGCGCCAATCTCGCTAATCAAACTCAATCCGTCGTCGTTTCACTTGATTACCGTCTCGCACCTGAACACCGTCTTCCTGCAGCCTACGATGACTCCGTGGAAGTGCTTCACTGGATTAAAACCTCAAACGATCCATGGTTGACACGCCACGCTGATTATTCTCGTTGTTATCTAATGGGAGAGAGTGCTGGAGGTAATATCGCCTACAACGCGGGTCTACGTGGGGCTTCAATAGTTGATAAGATTAAACCGGTTAATATCAAAGGGTTGATATTGATTCAACCGTTTTTTGGTGGGACCAAGAGGACACCGTCTGAATTAAGACTTGAGAAGGATTTGAATCTACCGTTGATTGTTACTGATTCGATGTGGAATTTGTCTTTACCCTTTGGCGTTGATCGTGATTACGTGTATTCTAATCCAACGGTGAATGGTGGTGGTAAGATTTTGGATAAGATTAGGTTGTTTAAGTGGAAGGTTGCGGTGTTTGGGTGTGATGGGGATCAACTTGTAGACCGACAGAGATATTTGGTGAAGTTGCTTGAGGGTAAAAGTGTCAATGTAGTGGGTCAATTTTATAGTGGGGGTAGACATGGTATTTTTGTGGGTGATCCTTCTATGTCTGAAAAGGTGTTCGATTTAGTTAAGAGTTTTTATTATTGATGCAATGATGCGTCATGTAGTCAATATACTTTGTTCTGTACTTTGTATTATGGAGCAATGTTTATTGTTCATCTCTAGAGTCAGAGATACGTATTTGGTATGTCAAAATAAAGGATTTCTTGCAATGACTTGAATGGATCCCATGTTTTTCAGGATTTACTGTATGTAACGGTTTAGATTTAGGTAACATTTCATACTTTTATGTAGATGGTTTTTTGTTTTTTCTAATATCAATGAGGGCCTAAGCCCGAAAGGAAGAAACTAAACAGGGATGGAACGTGGGATCGTTATCCCTAATAGATCAGCTAACATCAATGATATTTTCTAAGACAAGTTTCATAACATATCATATGTGCATCAATAGCACAACCAATATTAGTACACGTTGGCACACTTATTTGCTTTCCGATACAAGTGATTAATCACTACTTCCCAATCATGGTCCAACAAATTTCCAATATGCATGATAACAATAAGGGTTATGTTAAACAGTGCACTCGGTGCACTAATTAAGCATACCCAAAAGGGAAATAAAAAGACAAAATTAATACTAGAATGATAACTTTTTACATCTTTAACATATTAAATGCACAATTTTCTAGGAAAAGTTTCTATATTAACTAGTATCCAGACCCCTGCCAAGCACGGGTAAAAATACCTTTATAGATTTGTTGACTTATAAATAATATATTTTAATATATTTACCTTTATTTCTATTATTCTCAACTAAAAGAATTATAAAGTTGATGTAAAATAATTTCTCTATGAGATATATGGAAGAGATTTTAAGGTTTTGTAAAAAGGTTTTGAAGTGGATAATTACAAAAAAAAAATGTATGCATATCAATATATGAGTAGAAATATTGACTATAATTTAAGACAAAAAAAAATATTGACTATAATATAAATAACAAAAAAAACCGATTCCCGTATTAATATTTAAGCAGAAATATAGGTTTCCGATGAAATTAAAATAAAAGAGTCTCCTATTAATATACGACTAAAAATATAGATTCTATAAAAATTATAAAATAAATATGTATTTGTATTAATATATGAGTAAAAATATAGATCTAAGTAGAAATTATAAAAAAAAGCATCCGTATTAATGCATAGGTAGAAATATATGTTCCTGTAGAAATTACAATAAAAAATAGACCCCTTTATTAATGTATGGCTTTTTTTTTTATGAGTATAAATATAGACCTCGTAAAAATAAAAACAAATAGGTCTCTGTATTAACATGAGTAGAAATATAAACTACACTATAAATTATAAAAATAAAATAGATATTGTATTAATGTATGACTAAACTTAATAAACAGTTGTTTTATGAGCATCACGTGGGTTACAATTTTTAGAGTTTAGTTGAATGTGTAATATGATGATGTCTATAACTTAAATATGGATCAAAAGCAAATAAGCTCTCATATGAATAGTAATTTCTAGGAAAAGTTTCTATATTAATATGCTTAACTTAACTAGTGCAGGTGCACTGTTTAACATTTTCCTAACAATAATGATTAACTCAACAAAAATGTTATTGGAACAAATAAAATTTGACAACTATTTGACATCACATGACAATTTTGTAATTTTCATGAAAAAAAAAACAAGGGACAAAATTTTTATTTTTAATAGGTATATATACGTATTTTGTTAATTATTATGATATATATATTTAATCATTAGTTTTCATTTGTAAGCTAGTTCTCATGTAGCACAACTGGTAAGACAACGTGTTTTCATTTAATTTGTTATTGAGACTCGTCTTGATTAACAGTTTATGCATTTTTAGCCTCCCATGAAAGAAAAAAATAGCTCTGCTACGTCCCACCCGGACATTATAGTCTAAATCCAATATTAAGCTCGACACATTTTGATTAGGCGGCAGCGATGGAAGGTTTTCGCCAGATTATCGTCGGAAATGGTTTGAACTTTTTCAGAGAAGAGATATCAAAGAGGAGATGAGTGATGAAGAGGCACCAGAGGATGGTCGCCAACGAAAGAACTTTCGGTGACATAGTGAGAGAGAAATACAGAGCAGAGAGAGTTATATATAGGTGAAGAATAAATAGTTGCAGAGAAGAGAAAGAAATTGATTTTGGTATTTTAGTATTTTGGAAATGTGTTGTATAGCATATTTGTTGTATTTATGTTTGAAAATGTTCAATAACATTTTTAATAACCCAATTAATAAAATAAGAGTCGTGCTAAACGGTATCTCCGGGGTACTCGTTAAATATACCAAAAATAAAAATAAAAGATAAAGTTAATGTTGATAAAAAAATAACTTTTTACACTTTCAGTGTATTGAATGCACTAAATTCAAGATAGAATTTCCTTATTTATATTCTTAACTAGGTTTTTTTTTCTAAACTATCCCTTCATAATTTAGGGTATTTACTCATCAATCAATGAGAACAAGCCATATAGTTAGATTTGCAAGTGGTATCAACAAGTGAAATAAAAGTTTGTTACAAGTTAGTTATGTGTACCATATGCGAATCTACTATGTGGTTTGGTAAATACCTCTAAATTATGAAAGAATAGAGTATGTCTCACCTCTTAACTAGTGCCTCGAGGATTTTTTAGCATTTTTCATAAAATAAATATAAGCATGACATCACTTATTTTATTTGTGTACCATAAACTAAAGGCTACCCTAGACAAGTGATCAATACTGTTATAAAGAATACGAATTTCATAAAATTCATCATTGGATTGAAAATTTATCATTTCATATGTTATTGAAACTCATTAAGATTAACGGTCTGTTAATCTTAACATGCCTCGATAACATATCAAATGATTTTCAATTTTTCAAAAAAAAATTATGGATAATCTATATGATATAAACTTTCAATCCAATGATAAATTTTGTGAAATTTGTATTCATTATAATTAGAGCTGTAAAAATGGGCCGGCCCAGTAGCCCTATAGTTTTATACGGGCCGGGCTGGGTCGGGCTTCCCAAAAAATATTATTGGGCCTTATTGGGCTGGGCTGCCGGACCTATTTTTTTAATGGGCCATCATGGGCTGGCCCCTTAAAGAATTAAAAAAAAATATCTAAAAAATTTTTTACCTAAAAATAAGGAAGTTTAGTTAGCATAAAATCTTTAGATAAAATAAGTAACAAAAGATGAGATTTGTTTTTTTTTTGAAGGAAAAATATGAGATTTGTTAGTTAGGAGATGATTATTAAACCAAATTTGTTATGATTATCTTTATTTGAAAAAAAAATAACACTCACTTTTTTTATGGATATTAATTTGTGTGCGATGCATATGTAGTTTTATTGTCCATTGAATTTTTTTTCCAAAAAATTTGTCAATTTTTTATAAAAAAAAATATGAAAAATTTTGTCGGGCCGGCCCATCGGACCATCTAGGCCATTGCTTATTGGGCTGGGCTGTGGATCAGGCATTGGGCCTTAATGGGCCGGGCCACTTAAGCCCAATAGATGTCTTGACCCTATGGGCCCGGGCCAGCCCGACCCATTTGACAACTCTAATTATAATGTTATTGATGACTGATCCATCATAAATCACTTAAAAAAGTGGTTTATATTAAAATTTGTCATAAACTATACTTTTTGTGCATTAATTAATTGACTATACTTTTTGTGCATGTAGACAACAACAATGTTGTTGCCTAACTCAAGGATAAAATAGTGGAAGATTGGAAAGTAGTTTGATAAACACGACTTGATGTTAACTAACACCATTTATTGTCGGAAGAAAAGAGAAATAATTGATGAATGATTAAAGCAAGCAACTTTCACAAAAACTCCACAAACCAATTATACTACCATCATGTCCGGTCAACCCTCACCACCTGATCCCTTTCTTCATCTCAAAATCTCCCTAAATCCCGACGGCACAATCACACGCCTACGTGGTGATCCACAAATCTCACCCTCACCAAATCCCAACCATCCAATCTCCGTTCTCACCAAAGACATCCCCATCAACCCATCACACAACACCACCGCTAGAATATTCCTCCCCCGCAAAGCACTCGATAATAACTCCTCCTTACACAAGTTCCCTATAATCGTTTACTTTCACGGTGGCGGTTTCATCCTCTTCAGTGCAGCCTCAGATTTTCTTCACGATCTTTGTATAAACCTTGCAAACGACGTTAACTCCATCGTTGTCTCCGTTGATTACCGTTTAGCACCAGAACACCGTTTACCTGCTGCGTATGATGATGCTATGGAAGCTCTGCACTGGATCAAAACCCAATCAGATGATTGGTTGAAAAACTACGGTGATTATTCAAATTGTTACATCATGGGAGGTAGTGCCGGGGCAAATATCGCATACAAAGCAGGTCTACGTGTAGCTGCAGAGACTAATCGAAACGATAATTATCTGAAGCCACTTAAGATCAGAGGCTTAATATTGTCTCAACCGTTTTTTGGTAGTACCAAGAGGGTATCTTCGGAGTTGAGGCTGTTAAACGATGTCGTTTTGCCGCCGCACGTGTGTGACTTGATGTGGGAGCTTTCGTTGCCGATTGGAGTTGACCGTGATCATGAATATTGTAATCCAACGGTTGGTGATGGTGTTGGTGGTTTGGATAGGGTGAGGAAGCTTGGGTGGAGGGTATTGGTGAGTGGGTGCGATGGAGACCCGTTGATGGACCATCAGATGGCGTTGGCGAGAGTGATTGAAGAGAAAGGTGTTGTGGTGGTGAGAAGTTTTACAGAAGGGGGTTGTCATGGGTCTGAGGTTCGTGATCTCATCAAGCAAAAGCAATTGCATGATCTAATTAAAGATTTCATTTCTATCCTCCAAAATTAATCTTATTGCATGTTGAGATAGTAAAAATATATGTTGTATGTTAATTAAATTGTACTATGGTAAATTTGAGTATTATAATAAAAATCATAAATTATAATTTGAAATAAGAATCCATTTTAGAAGCAAATTCAATTCTAATTGATATTGCTCAAATAAATAAGAATCTATTTTATAGTTTGTGTTCCAATACATCAAATGAAAAAAAGTTTATAAACAACACCAACTTAGGGTGTGTTTGGTAACACAAATAAGCTAGCTTATAGCTTATTGTATTAGCTTATAAGCTTGTTTCATAAAACTAGAGGTGTTTGGTAAGAAGCTTTTTTTACTAACTTATAGCTTTTTTCCAGATGCTATTTCAAGTAGCGTTTGAGCTTATAGCTTATAGCTTTTTAAATTTTAACCTTATTATTTTATTTTTTTAATAAAAAAACTACCCACTCAAAAAATTAACTACCCACTCACATAATACTTTTATGTCATTTTATAATTACAAAAGCTAAATTTACCAAACACTTTGATTCATTCTACTAGCTTTTCAGCAATCAGCTAAAAGCTAGCTTATCAGCTATAAGCTAGCTTTTCAGCTATCAGCTAGTTTATAGCTTAATTTTACCAAACAGAGCCTTAGTGTGTGTTTGGTTTAGCTTTTGGAAGAGCCAAAAGCAATTCTAGAGGTATAGAATTGATTTTAGATTGGTTTTAGATGTTTGGTTACTTTAAAGCAGAATTGATTCTGCCTCCAGAATTGATTCTGCTAGAAGCTATGATTTGTAGCTTCTGGCTTTAAGTATTATTTTTACACTGAAATTTATTGTTCAACTCACTTTTACATAACCGTATCCAAACATAAATCAATTATGCTAAAATCAATTCTGATAAAATCAATTCTACCATAATCAATTCTATCAAAATCAATTCTATCTAAAGCTAAACCAAACACACACTTAACTTGAGGTGGGGAGAGTTTGGAATCACATTTCACTATATGAAACCAAACCCACACTTAAATATAATGACTTATCGTTGACATGATAATAATTGTACATGTGTAGCATGAAAATAATACTAAATAAAGAAAATGCTATCAAATACCTCATTTATTAAAGGAATCAAATACAGTGAAAATATTTTTAAATTTATGCAATCAACCTCGTAAAAATCTAATGAAATATTATTTTTAATACAATTTTTTTTAATCAGTGCTTCAGAGACACTAATTAACACGGCCTTACCAATAATCAAGGGCGGAGGTAGGAGTTGAGGTTAAGGGGGATCGAGTTTAAAGTTACAATTTAGTAAAGAAAGAACAAAATTTTGAAAGCATAACATTTGAAAGCATAATATAGAATAAGTTCAAAGTTAATATTATCAATCTTCATTTTATGGGCCACTGTTTTTCAGTCCAACTTTTTTGGCCCCTCTATTCTAGTATTAATTGAAATTTTGATCTCAACTCTTGTGTTTTACCATCAAAATTGTGACTTTATGCATAAAAAAATGAAATATTGTCTCAAAAAAAGATTGCCATTAAATTCAATATTGGGATGATAAACTACTTTTTTGTACAAAAATACCATTTTTTTAGTGGGAAAAAAATCAGCTAAGATCAAATTTACAATAAATTTTTAATAGAGCCCAATAATTAAATTAAAAAAGAGGGACTATTTTTGTGAGTTTAATATTTTGTGAGTATAAAAATATGGAAAATGCTAAATAGTGCATCCACTGCATTAGTTAAGCACATAAATAAGGAAATTCTATCTTGAAATTTGTACATTCAATACATTTAACATACTTAACTAGTGCATCAGATACACCGTTTAACATGACTCTAAAAATATTTAGGGGAAACTATGACATTTGTTGATCGCCTTTTAACCCTCCCTAATAATATATATTGACAAATTATATGCATCTTAAAATTACAAATCATCTGGCTGAAATAAATTTATTGGTGGCTTACGGTTCATAACTCATTTGGGCTCCAACATATTCCTTGAGACTTAGTTAGCAAAATGGCAACTTTATCCCGGCGTGGTTTCTATGTACAAAAGTTACTAGATTTTTCTCTTCCCTCCACCATCTTTGTATCAATGTATCTCCTTGATGAAATTCTATTTTTGTCCTTGAGAATAAAGTTTAAAATTTACGTTCCGAACTAAAATAAATTCAAAAAAGTTCAAATGATTTTTGGTACATATCAAGATTCTTTGAATTCTAGATGAATGTAAAATAATTTTCGGTACATATCCGAATGATCTCTATCTACTATTAATCTATTATTAGAT
The DNA here is from genome assembly GCA_030408175.1 of Trifolium repens. NCBI lineage: Eukaryota > Viridiplantae > Streptophyta > Magnoliopsida > Fabales > Fabaceae > Trifolium > Trifolium repens. The sequence continues at coordinate 59,585,815 of CP125837.1, read as the reverse complement.
TTTTAGTGACAATTTTGTCTAACTTAAAGCGAGAGAACCATATTACTTTAGAAAAAAATTCCGGTTTTGTAATTTTCACACTTACTTTTTCACACTTAGTTTATATACAAGGATAAAACGGATAGTTCACACAAAATGTAAGGGTGAGAGAATAATCATTTGAAAAATTCTCATCCCACCCATGTTTCTTTTTCACCGCCCTACATGGCAAAAAAATCCTGGAAACACGTACCGATTTTTTTTTAATGCAAATTTTAGTAAAATTTACACACAAAATTCTGGAAACGTTTTTTGAACTTTTTCGAGGGGAAAAAGAATTTTTGAGGGGTGAGATGAGAATTTTTCTAATCATTTAGGTAGAGCTGTCAAAACGGGCGATCCGGCCCGTTTCGACCCGGTCGGGCCGGGCTAAAAATTGGCCTCCAAATATAAGGTCCGGCCCGGGTCGGGCTCTCGGCCCGGCTCGGTTTTTCCTCTTTTTTTCATTTGCTCAACTACTATGCATATCAAAATTAGACACTCAAATTAATATAAACCATTGCAAGTACATGAGAAATCGTTAAACAACCTGCCTGTTTTTTTTATTACCAAGACAACGCACATCAGAAATCAACAAATCAACCAAGTCATGATATGATCAAACAACGACAACAAAAAAATACAAGCCACTTGACTAATAATACAAACGAAGTTCAAATTATCGAAATTCCTACAAATCCACCAAAATAACATAAACTTAGTTTAAATTCTTTAAAGCAAAGTTCAAATTCTAATTTAAAAAAAAAAAACCATCTCAATGACTTGGTTAATCTTCACAAATTTCCATCATATTTATCAATATTATTGTCATCATCTAGTTCTATAAAATAAAATAAAAAAATTGGTTTTATTTTGACAAAATAAAAAAAAAAAACTCAAAATAAAAATTGGTTGTTAAAATAAAAGATATACGTTAAAATTTTTGGTTAATTAAACATTTGAAAAATAATAGAACTTTAATAAGCATACCTTCAAACTCATATAAAAATATAATTTTTTTTAATTATTATTTATTCGGGCCGGCGGGCGGCCCATTTAAGCTAGCCCATATTTTTTGCGGGCTTTATTGGAATGGACTAAAAATCCTATAAAAATTCGGGCTTGAATTCTAAGGCTCAAGCCCGGAAAAATCTCGGCCATTCGGGCTAACCCATTTTGACAGCTCTACATTTAGGCTTTGTTTGCGAGTTTGGAGGGGAAGGGAAGGGAAGGAAAGGCTAAAAAGGAAGAAACAAGTGGAAATATTAACAAGTTTGGGAGGGAAGGAGTTTGGAGGGTTAATTTTTCTTCCTAACACAAAAACCCCCCAATTTGGAGGAACTCAAAAATTGTATTGGATGAGGGTTTGGAGGGGATTTGGAGGGTTTATATGAATTCTTTAAATTTAATTAATGTTGTCATAATATTTTTAAATTCATAAAATATTAATCATATGTATTTATTTGTCATTTTCTATAAAAAATACTTTCTCAAAAAATGTAAAAGATTTCTCTAATTTTCTCTTTATTTCCCTCCCTTCAAAACCCTCCCCTCCTCCTCCAAACTCGCAAACAAAGCCTTAGGGGGGTGGGAATAAACTTTTCTGAAAACTGACCTTGTGGAAGTAACACAGGTCCAATACATCTTTTTGGCACTCTTGGTAATCGGGCTTCAACACTTGCATTAGTCCAGCAAATTGATATGCAACATCAATGCATCTGGTTTTGACCCCCAAAAGAAGTATTTGCATTCGTGTGCAACCTATATATGATCCTAATTTGCCCATATTTACTCTCTTCAAACTCAGCTTCCAAATTCTCCCTTGCTATAAATTACGAACATTTCTCTCCTCACCCCCACATTTCTTTTAACTCTCCAGTTTTACCTCTAATTTACGAACGCAAAACTTCGATAAATAGGTACGAATTTTCAGAAAATTCAAAAAAAAAAAAATCGAAGTATTGCGATATAAAGATTTAGCCTAAAACAAGTAACATAAAACACAAAGATTAAGCCTCAGTGAGTGTAGAAACAGCTAGCCAATATTTCAAAGTTGATTTCAAGCCACCAATGGAAAGAATCATACAAACATCTCGTGGAGAACTTTTGAAAGTGTGTTTGTGAAAAAGAACAAATAAGAAAGAAGGAACAACACACCTAGTTCTATATTGTAAAACTTCGTTAAACGTTTTCGAATTTTTCAAAAATTCAATTTGTATTTAACGAAATTTTTGTTTATGGGCATAAATGTAAACATGGGGGGTGAAAAAGAAACGAGGGAAATGCATGGGAAGAGAAATTTTCATAAATCACGGGAACAAACAAATAGAGTTTGGATAAGGTATAAAAATACTTTATCTACATCTAAGAAAAGAGTAGCTACTTTAATACCAAGACTTATACTCAAAACCAATTTGTAAGTTGATGATTGAATCCACTTATATATTAATGTTTAGAATTTATTTTATCATCAATGTACTCTAAACAAATTACTCTCACACATGAGACTAAGATTGGGCATTTTGAACATCACCCGAGTGATTAGATAACAGTAATCTAATAACAAATTGTCTAATAAACTGTGTATATTCTTATACAATATATATATATATATATATATATATATATATATATATATATATATTAAAATTTTGAGTGGACCATTATAATCTTACAAAACCTACTTATAAATACATATTAAATTTTCATGCCATATTTCATTCAATTTGTCACACTCTTAATATGTTTGATAGTAGTCATATAAATATGTCATTCTATTAAGGACTCTAAAAGGACAGAGGATCCTCTCCAATGTAAATTCGACCGAAGGTGGTACAGTTTAATCTACACCTTCCAATTTATTTTTATTTAAATGAATAGTGGAGAAAGAAATTAAAAAAATGATGAAAGGCAGAGATTTATTGGGATATAAATTTAACCGGAGAAGATCTCCTCTCCTCTATAAGAAGTTATATTACTCTATCACTTATCATCAGGTCATGAATCATGTGATGGACATGAATAGTATATGTTATAGCTTTGTCGTTTCTTTCACCAACCTCACTATCAGCCCCACAACACAACCATGGAAGAAATTAGATTATATTAATGCATTTGGTTTAACCGTTAAGTATATGTTGGATATGATGACACGTAAATGTGGAATGAGATTTGAAGCAAATTAGAATAAGATATATGCTTCAAACAATTATATTTTAGTGAAGAAAAGAACACGAGATATCACCATTCTCCAACTCGATCCGATCATTTTATTTGTCCTTTTATGGTCCTAATGTTTCTAAAGTGGCCAACTTATAGTCCTAGCTAGCAGAATACTTTGTAAGTATTCAAGGCTTTAATCCTTAATAAAGTATTAAATATCTTTATCGTTTTAAAGTAAAAATATTATACTGCTTATCTTGTTTTGTCTTATTTAAAAATGATTATCATATCTCAATAATCAAGGAGAGGTACAGTCCTATTTGTATACATTACTAGACTAGCTAGATATATGCAATTGGAAAATTATTGAACATTTGTCCTTATAGCAATGTAAATCATCAGATAAAACAAAAACATAAATTTCAATCAACAGGTGCAGTAGCTCTAGAATTTGTAGCTTGATCTAGATTAATTGATTGGTGTAATATATAATAATTGTGCAACAAATTAAAAAGGATGGGCGGGGAAATATAGTTTAGTTAAAGTTGATTTCCTTTTCTGCGTATTAAAATAGAAGTAAAACTCATATACACTAACTGCATATTTCATCCGCTCCAAAATATAAACAAAAGTTGATTTAAGAAAATGAATATATTTATCTAAATTTTTAACTAAATACATTAAGTTTCTTTAACTCATTTTTGTTTATATTTTGGAACGGATGGAGTAAAACTATAACAAAGTGTAAAGGTATAATTTCGCTTGATCAATTTAGTGATGGTTTAATTCCGCCACTAAGTATACAAGTATTTTTTATTTATTTTTTTCATTTTCTGGCATTTTGGCCTTAGTTATTGATGGTTTTTTTTGCTAATAATTTATTGAAGATAAAAATTCTCCGATAAATATTTTTTAGTTATGTTTGTAAATTGGATTTTTTTTGTAGTGGAATATTAAGAAAAAATATTGAAATAATAAATTTGTATGAAATATATGTAATCGATTGTGTATAAATATATTTATTGTTAACTTTTTATATTTTAAAAAAATGAATATTATTAACAAGAAGTATGTTTATAAAAGAATAATAAAAATATCTAAAAATTTATAAAACGTCTTACAATAAGGACAATGTCTTTTTATAGAAACTAGTTTTGAGACCCGTGCATTCGCACGGGTCTATTGATTTTTATTTTTAAATTATTGTAAAATATAAGTGATATTATTCTATTATTTTTTGTAAAATATATTAAATTAAGTCATTTTTTTTATTAAAGTAATTGTCCTGTGTATGATTTTTGTGTAATAAATTATAATTAATAATAAAAAATATTTCCTATTCAATTTCTTTTTTAATTAAAGCAATTGTCCTGTTGATTAATTTTTTTTATTAAAGCAATTGTCCCGTGTATGATTAATTATGTTTTATTAAAGCAATTGTCCCATGTATGATTAATTTTTTTTTATTAAAGTAATTGTCCCGTGTATGATTAAAAAAAATTTATTAAAGCAATTGTCCCGTGTATGATTAATTTTTTTTATTAAAGCAATTGTCCCGTGTATAACTAATTTTTTTTATTAAAGCAATTGTCCCGTGTATGATTATTTTTTTATTAAAGCAATTATCCCGTGTATGATTAAATTTTTTTTATTGAAGCAATTGTCCCGTGTATGATTAAATTTTTTTATTAAAGCAATTGTGTCTTGTATGATTAAAAAAAAATTATTAGAACAATTGTCCCGTGTATGATTTTTTATATATTAGTGATCAACACTTTCTTTTTTTTTTTGACAAAATTATTGATCAACACTTGTCCCGTGATGTTTTAAGTATAATGACAAATATTTACCCCGTAATTATTATAATATATATTCATCAATAATCCATTTCTTCTGTATTTTTTATATAAGAGTAAACAAAAATAGAGTATATTTTTTTATAATAAAAATAGAGTAGAATTTAATATAAAAACATATTAAACTAAAAAGTATAATTTTTTTTACGAAATAGAAGATTTGAAATATTTTTAAGAATTGATGAGGACAAATTAGAATTTTTAGTAGTAATACATATTAATTTAATATATTGGACCTGTTAGAATTTGGCTTATTTTTAAGCTTATGAAAATAGTTTATGGTTATAATTTATAAATAATCTTTTATGTTAATTCATAAGTTTTTTTTTACGCATGTTAATTCATAAGTTTTTTTAGAGATTTGGTTTCTGATGCTATTTTTATGAGAAGATTTCTTTTATGCTTATCTCTCTTTCCAATTTTTTTTTTGTATTTTTTTTTATTAGTTTAGAGTTAAATAGTAGTTTCTTTTAATATATTGTAAGTAGATTATTTCATGCTTATCTATTTTTATTTTTCTTTTTAGATATATTTTTTTTATGTTTATGCCTTTTTTTGTTCAATTTTATTTATTTCATGCTTATCTATTTTTCTTTCTTTTTTGTACGTATTTGATTTTTATGTTTATGCCTTTTTTTGTTCAATTTGATTTATTTCATACTTATCTATTTTTTTCCTATTTTTATTTTGGAATTTTTTGATTAGTTTAGAGATCTAGTTTTCAATGTTATTTTTATGGTAAATTGATTTTTTATACTTATCTTATTAAAGTTAAAATTACATTTAAAGGCATAAAACTTGGAACACCGTTAAAAGTGCCAAGGACAAATTTGGTTTTTTAACATAAGTTTCTTTTAATATATTGTAAGTAGATATTCTATAATCAGAAATGGAGGGTGTACAATTCATATTTTGGGAGAGAGTTCGGGAATGACACTGTCATTGTCCTTACTTCTGGCGGCTGAACCTTTTAAATCTAAAGTGATGATGTAGCCAGAATTAAAAGTGAGAGGAGAAAACTTAATTATTATACATTCCCTTAAACATAAAGGAAAATTAAACGATAGAAATCATGCATGTTTAATTTTTGGTGTTTTGTGATGGTGTCAATATGTGTCATTGCCAAAAATTGTTTCTTTCTTTCCTTGTTGTCAAAGCTGATCGTAGGGGAAATATGGTTCGTAGTGTGTAAGGAAGACATGTAATTAATTATCTTCACATTCTTGGAAAATCTTGTTTTGGGTTAGATCAAGCTCAATCCACTAATAAAATAATCACTATAGAGATGGTATTGAGGAACACTAGCAATTTTAATTACTTGATTGAAAATGCTAACGAGTGTCTTTGAAACATTTTTTAAATACTTTAAATCTTACTATTTTATCTATTTTTTTTAAGTGTCACTTTTGACCAATGCACACATATCAATGCACAACTTTATTCATTAATATTTTTAATTATTTATCATAAAAAATTATAAAAAAATTATGAATGACTATACTATGTGGCCCCTTATATTTCAAATTAATGAGTTAGGTCCTATTGAACACTAATTTGATTGTTCAAATTATGTCTGTCTCATGAATTTATATTCTCTCCTTCTTAAGCTTCTACATCAGTCTCTCAACCCTATATATATATATATATTTCATTTGATATATCTGATGGTTGTTATAATAAATTTGATGATCCAATCTAAAACTAATATATGCAATTAATAAGTAAGGCTAACTTATTTTGTTCATTATTTTTATAGAGTGGAAGTTTTTTTTTAATGCAATTAATAAGTAAGGCTAACTTATTTTGTTCATTATTTTTATAGAGTGGGAGTTATTTTTTTTTTTTTAAAAAAAAAACTCAAGCAATAATCTTTCATTGCAATTCAAAATTATTTGAAGATGAAACATAAGTTCTCCACACGTGTTTAATCAAGAAGTATTAAGAAATCAACAAATTTCTTTCCATTGCTTTCTACAAAAGTGATGCACATATTCTTTAATTATGATCTTCAGCTGAATGAGTATAAAAAGTTGTAAGTCGGTAGTGGTTAACAAATGTGTATGGAATGGATTGCATAGTAATAAAAAGAAAATGTAGTGATGTGCTAATATGGCCGAAGAGAAACAAACAAATATATTGTGTTAATTTGTATATGAAATTATCAACACAGTTAATGTGAATATTTTTTAACAAACAGTTAATGTAGATGTTGACCCTATCTTTTTTTTAGTAAATTATGTTTAGATACCATAAATAATCACTTTTATTGCTTTACTCAAACAACCATTTGATTTATCTAATGGCCTATACACATAATTGAGAGGCCGACATAGAAATTTCGAAAGGAGAAAATCCAAATCCCTTTCTCACATTATTCAGTCAAGTTTTTTCGGCACTAACTTGATTGCTCAAGTGTGACACATCTCGAACATTAATCCTCCTTATTATTGTTGTTACCGGAGTTAAAAAATCTTTAAAATAATTTCAGCCACCGAAGAGATTACTGGGTTGAGTCGCGGACTAGGTCGCTCTCTTTAAGACGTTTCGTGGTACTGCCTAAAATTGTGCAAGCAGACTATCAACCACTCCGCCCCCAGGATAAAACAGCCCAATTACAACTGTATACCAATTTGCTACTGCACGGTAGAAATCGGTCAAGAATTACACCTTCTTGAATGGTACTACGATACCACTCGAATTGATACTACGATATCAATCTATAAATTACCGGTACTACGATACCCGTATTGATACTACAATATCAATCGGCAATGGTACTACGATACCTTTGTCATATGGTAACAAAGACCATTCTTAAACCAAAAGGGATTATGGTACCAAGACCATACTTAATTTGAAGGAACTTGTGATACTTTTAATCACTCTTAAGACAAATTAATACTAATATAAATATTAGTACCACACAACATATAAAATAAACTTTAATATGGCACAATATATTTCACTTAAATTCAAAGTTTCAGTGGCTATATGAAAACATGAGCATGCCATAAACAACGGTTCATTTTCAGAAGCTAAAATTAGTATTAGCTAAATTACACAAGTGATCATACATATATATATCAATTAGCAACAAGCTCTAAAAAATAATTACCTATCCAAATAATCAATATGGACCGAAAGAACTAAAATAGAATTTCAATATTGAGCAATCTAACAACTCAATGAACAAAGCAAACCTTATTATTATATCATAAACAAATATAGTAACCAATTGCTTAAAACATTTGTCATAATTAAAATAAACAAATGATAAGAATGAGATTACCAATTGCTGAATCAAAACTTACAAAACATGTTGATGCCTTTGTTATTGGTAAAATCAGCTTCTTCCACAACATTACAAAGCAAGTTTCTTATCTCACAAGGGTGAAAACAAAACTTACTTTTATAAGCTTGCCGTGCTCTTTCTTAAGGGTTGAGGTGTAGTGCAAATATTTTCTTAATGTAGCCATCAAATAGAGTTAATCTCCCATAAATTAACGGTTACAAAATGAGGGAAAATAAATCACAATTAAATAAATAAATATGATACTTAATTTATTTATTTTTCTCAAAATGCACATTAGTATGCTACAACACACTAGTATGCTCTAGTATCCGATAAGGGACTCAATTTTATTTTCAATTTACACACCAATGTGATCTTTGTTCCAACAATTGTGTTTGGGCATTACTAGTAATCAATATGTACATACATGTCTTATGTAAAAGATTAAAAACAAATGTTTGATAAATTTGAATTCCACCACAATATAAATAATTCAAATAGTATGTGCCACCTTTTCTGATTGAATTATTTGCTGGTTTTTGACCTCACTCTCACACATGTCCAAGATCTTGAAGATATAGAAAGATGAAGATCATTTGGTGGTGCGTTTAACCACTAGCTTATTTATTCATGCAACTTGTAGTGCAACAAAAATCGAACCTTCAAAACAGAATCTGAAACTTAAAGCAGCAGAGCATTCAAAACAGAGTTGAGTAAAATGGAATAATAGTTAATTCTTGCGGCAAGGAGTAACATAAATTATTTTTTTATGGTAAATTGTTAAGTATTTTGGAGTTTGATTGAGAACCAGTATTATGTAGATACAATTTATTTTAAAATATATTAATATAAAAATATAATATGGCATTAATTGAATTATAGTTGGATGTAAATAATTAGTGTTATTATGCTAATATTTTTAAAATTGTACCTAAAAAAATGTTAATAAGTTTAAGAAATCTATCTGTTGAGGATAATATGAGGAAAAGTTATCCGTTATATATTTTGGAGTAAATTGAGAGTTTATTAATTTGATCTCAATAGAATTTAAGACTTTTTTTTACAATTGAATTTAAGACTTTTTTACCAATTAATATAACATTTTTAAATAAATGAAAAGACATGATGGCACCGAATTATAGCAATTGAGAATTGAGTGAGAAGAATTACAGGGAAAAAAAGGCAAAATAACTTAATTCTTTAAGTTAAATTTAGATAATGATTTAACCATTTATCTTTTTCTTTTTATGAAATTTTAGTCTTTTTTTGGATATTTGAATATGAATTTAAAATTCAAATATATGGTTTTTTTCTTTGTACACTCTTAATCAATGGCGGAATCAGAAAACTTAATTTGGATGAGCCACTAAAAAAATACGAAAATTATATATTTCATACAAAAATATAAGTCGTAAAAAGCATCTCTATTTGGCAATACTTTTAAACTTATGGCTTATAACTTATAAGCTCATATTGTAAAAAAAAAGATTATTTGATAACATGTTTTTATAAGGTTATAGCTTATTAATTTATACTACTTTATAGTTTATTTTGATAAACTGATTCAATTATAGCTTATTATTTTTTATTTCAATTTTCAATCTATTATTTTACATGAAAAATTAAAATATTAATTAAACATATTTTTTATGTCATTTCATATTTATATGTTAATTCAATTGTTAATTTATCCAACACTAAAATTCAATCAGCTATCTGCTATTTTTTGCTAAACAAAGCCAAAGTAAATTATTATAAAATTAAACTGCATACTTTAGAATAATACTCTACATACCGAATGACTTGAAATCATAAAAAATAGACTATGACCTAATATGTGTTCCTAGTGACTTACAATCATCAATAATAAACTTCAAGTTAATATTTACGTTAATATTTTTACTAATATGTATACCGAATGACTTAAAAAATCATTAATAATGTATTTTTTTGAAACAAAACCTCATATATTGCAAAAAGACTAATACTCTACCTATAAAAAAAATTACTCCGTCTAGTCCTTTTTAAAAGAGACACTTCACATTTTCTAGATTAATTGAATAATTATTGTATTTGATTTATAATATAGGTCAGATACATAAATTATTCAATGAATATTTAAAAAAGTTAAATGTCTCTTATAAAAAAGATCAACTTTTTTTTTGTGTGTGGGTGAGCCGAGGGCCACCTCAGCGCATCATGGTATCACGTGTGCTCTCAATTATAAATGTATGTTATGTCACAAAAAACCATATATTTAAGCTTGAATAACTGTATGCAAACATAGATGATGGATAAAAAAGGACTAAAATTATGCAAAAAAAAAAAGATAAATAATCAAATTGTTATCTGAAATAAAGTTAAAGTACTACGATAGTAATTTTGCCAAAACAAAATATTTTTAATGCATAATTTTTATGACTATTTTTAAAATAATAAATTTGTATTTTAAGTCTTTGCTTGTGAGTTTGAATGGGATGAGAGGGCTTGAGGGGATAATGGAGAATTTTTCAACATTATTTTGAGAGAGTGTTTTTGTAGGTAATTATATATAAATATTACAATTATCATATTTATAATGTTTGAGAATATTATGACAATGTAGAATAAATCTCCTTCGACCCTCAAAATTATGAGGATTTTGTATTAGGCTTAAATGATCTTTTGGTCTATGTATGTTTGTGAATTTTTTGTTTTAGTTCCTGTATCTTTTTTTGTTGCAAATAAGTCTCTGAATGTACAAAATTTGTTGGTTTTAGTTCCTAAAGTCAAAATTCCCAGGAAAATCTGCACGAAAACTGCAGATTTTCCTGCGGATTTTGACTTTAGGGACTATAACATAACCAACAAATTTTGTACATTCAGAGACTTATTTGCAACAAAAAAAGATACAGGAATGAAAATAAAAAATTCTCGAACATACATGGACGAAAATGATATTTAAGTCTTTGTATTATTATGAAAAAAATATGAATCTCCTAAAGCTCCCCCTACAAAAAAAACTTGTATTCTTTTCACTTGCTTCTTCATTGTTTTTCAAAAATCAAAACTTCCTCTTTCTTTCCCTCAACTAAAAAAAATAAAGGATTAAACACGGCAACTTAAGTTGTCTATGTCCGATTTTAAAATCTTATCTAGGATTGAACAAACTATATTTTTTATCTAACTAAATCACATGAAAACTTTTTATTCTCTACGTAAATTGTTCAAATCAAATATAAATCAAATAAAGGGGAAGCTTATTTAATTGATATTTTATTTAGAGGGAAAGAAAAGGGAAAGATGTATGAACCGATAAGAATTGAAACAATTTTAAGTAAAAGTTAGATAGTTTTATTTAAATTTATGAATTTTAAAACTATTCCATATAACTTTGACTCAAACTACTTTTTTTTCCTTCTTTTTAATTTATTTATAAAAAAAAATTGAGTATATGCGGGGGCAGAGGCACAGGGGGACAGGGGGTGGCTGTGGTCCCCCCTACCTCATTGAATTTTTTTTATATAGTATTAGTAATATGATACTTAGTTCTTCTTTATAGGTGACGATTGAGTCAATAAAAATTGATGTATTTGGTTTATAATATAATTTAGATAAATTAATTTTTTTTTGACTCAATTTGTCTCTTATAAAAAGGACAAGAGGAAGTACTACTATATATTTATATATATTAGGTCTTTGTCTTTTACGGTAAAAAAATGTGTGCAAGCATGAGATGTGTTTAGAGTGAAATTTATTATAAACACTTTTTTGAAATGAAGCTCTTTGGTTAGTAATTGTGGTTGCTTGTCTTTGTTGGCTATTTTAGTGTGTGAAACTTATGTATTGTTTTGTTCATAATGCTAAAAAGGACTTTGTATTGATTTTTAACTTGTAACATAAAACATGTTGTGTATTTTGTCTTACCTTTTGAGTATTCTTTATACTTAAAAAACTTACATATATTAATTTTGGATATTGCTTATATGTTCTTAAATTTCTTATATATGTAATAGTTTTTATATAAAAAAAAAACATTTTATATAAGTTATACGACATTTTTTATTAAAAAAAAAATTATACAGCATTTTAAACTTAATCCCCCCTATATTTAATTCCTGGCTCCGCCGTTTAAGTCTAATTACATGACTTGACTTGAACTGACTTAAGGGCCCCTTATTTTATCACTTAGATGCAATCTTGTTTGTAGTGGACCAAACTTTGTCTAAGAACCGAACATAATATATGATGCAATCCTATATGTCATTAGCCAAATATTGCATCCACATATGCAAAGTTACATTTTCCATTGAAAAAAGCTGCTTCGATCCCTTCTATATAATAATAAATATATCATCAAATGTAAATTACATGAATGACCTTACAAATTTTTCTTATTAATAAATTCCTTTGAACTATTTTAACTTCTCGTGTTCATTCATCACTCAATTTCACTAATGTTACCATGCATACACAAAACATGAAGAAACTAACTCCCTCTTGTCTTTTCCTTGATCTTAATTTCATTCCCTAAAAATAACCTTCCACATGATATTAGTGTGAATTTTTGTTTAAACCAATATCATGTTCTTCATGTGCTTTTATGTTGAATCCAGTTGGCAAATGCTTCAAGTGTTTTGATATCAGCTCTATAGTGCTTTTGAGTGAACTCAAGCAACATAGACCATGTGAAATCAGGGTAGATCCTTGGGTTATAATTGTCCACCAATTCACATGGTGGAGTTACCACTTTATCACTTAATGGACATAAAAAGAAAGCAAGAGATTTTCTTGTCTTTTCGCTGTTTACCACTGCCCTATGCAAGCAGCTCTTGTATCTCCCATTTGAAAGTGCCTAATCAATACAAAACCAAATTAGGTTTAATTTTTATTTTAAGGGAAAAACTCAATGCATTTTATTAATTAAAATATTGTGAACATAAAGAGGTATTAAATTAAAAATACAACGACTAATTTTAAAATAGACCGCCCTAATTAATATATGAGCGACACTATTTGTTTGTCGTTTGGCAAACTTTACCTCAAAATTAGGATAGAATTTGATACTAAAAATTAGAGTACTAAACTCTTAAACTCCATCATTCCTAAATTAGAGTACTATACCAAATTAGGTTTAATTAACATAACAAATGCTCTCTCTATTTTTAATTATAAGCAAAAATTAACTTTTCAGATTTATTGAATAACTGATATATTTGAACTATAATGTAGACCAGATATATTAGTTTTTCAATAAATTTAAAAAATGTTTTTTTGCGTATAATTAAAGATGGAGTGAGTATAATATGGTAGTAAAACTCATTGCAAAACAATCTAGTTACCATTCACCAACAAAATTGAAACACAAAGTTTGTTTTTTAGTAATTAAATCCCATGCAACAACACATGCTAATAAAAAAAGTTTGGCAAGAAATTGACACTCTAAGCCTAAATTTTTTACGGTGAAGTCAATTATAGACCGTTAAATTAAGACGATAAAAGTTTCTCTCTCTCAATCCAATGGCCTAAAGCCAACTGCATCACAAGCCGAGTGTAGAAGATCCAAACATGTGTGAATAATTTTTATTTATCCAATGATTCTAATAAAAGAGATAAAAACACATTACTGAAATAATATAAAAGAATAACATTATTTTATTTGATGTGTCTTTCTCTCTTCTACTAGAATCATCATTTAAATTCATTCAAAATAAAAAGAATCATCATTTAAATAACATAGAGAACCCTAAAATCTTAAAAACATGTCACCTATAATTAGAGGTTTTTTTTTTGTCAAGTAGTTTAGTGACTCGAAATTCCACTCTTAAGGTGGATAAATGGGATGACCGGAGTTCGAACTCTGCCCCCTGCATATATAATACAATATTCCTGCTAACTGAGCTAAGCTCATGAGACTTAGAGGTCATTGTTTTATTTTACAAAATAATTATAAAAGTAATGGATAGATATAATAATTGGTGCAAATATGAAAGAGCAACATACCATGAAGGTATCACCAATATTGACAACAAAAGCATTGGAATGTGGAGTAATGGAATGCCATTGATCATCAACATAAACTTGCAAGCCACCTACTTGATCCTGGTGAAGAATGGTTAATGATGTTGGATCACAATGAGGTCCAGTGCCTAGAGTGAGTTCAGGTTTTTGACAAGTAGGATAGTAATTGAGCCTCATTATTGAACTATTCTCTTCAAAAAATTCCCTAAAATATGCTTTACCAACTCCAAGGCTCATTCCTAGAAGCTCCATTACACCTAATGAAAGATTGCTCATAGCTTTGCAGTAGTTCTGATAAACCTCCCTGTAAAAATTATATATATGTAGTAAGAACATGATTTAGTAAAATACGAAACATGCGTTAATTTATTACTATCTCTGTTTCTTTTTAATTGCCATTTTAATGTTATTTATATATTGCAAAAAAAATTATGGAATTTTGATACTTTTAATGAAATAATTTTTCTTTTTCATATTTTATTTATTTTTGTCTCTCCAATAAATAGTAAGAGATGATTTTGACAACTTTAGTCAAAAAAAAAATGATTTTGACAACTAAAAAGAAACAAAAAATTATTATGCAAGTACAATTCACATAGTAAAAAGTTGTATAGACATATATGATATGTTACAATGCCGTTTCGAACTTGCAATAACTATTTTTTTTTGCACTTAATATGTGTGAATTTCGCTATTAGACACTTTGACCTAAAAAGTAAAAATATTTGAAAAATGACATTTAAAAAGGGACGGAGCAATTATTTAACGAAAGAAAATGAAAGAAGAAAAAAATGTGACATTTTTAAAATTACCCAAATTGCTGAAACTCATTGCCCAATGTATTGTATAGATAGTCTCTGACAAGATTTGGTGATTTTCGATCAGCTGAGAATTGAAATGAAAGTGTCTCTTTCCAAGGAAGTTTAGAAGAGAATCTGCCAGTGAAACTACTAGCATAACCACAGTGTTCCCCTGTTTTTCTCTGAGCTCTCTGTTTTTGAAACAGGGGAAGTTCAAAAAAGTCATCCATGAAAACATGAGCATCAGAGATTAACTTTTGATCAATACCATGATTAACGACAAGAAAAAAACCATGTTTTTGACATGCTTCACCAACAATCTTTGATGCTTCCATTGCTGCAATTGGATCACCAGAGAGAAAACCTCCCAAGTCGATAAATGGTACATCGAGTTCAGGAATATTTAAACAAGCTTGTTCTTCATCAGGCCAAATGAATTGTGTTGGTAGATTTAGTTGGTTTTTGAGAACTGATGCATCAAAAACTAATGGTTTTTCTTGTTCATGGTTTGTTGGTGGTTGAGGCATGCTTGTTATGCAGTTTATTGCCATTGCATTAATTAGTTAAGAAAAAGTTGCTATGATCAAGAGAGAGAGAGAGAGAGAGAGAGAGAATGAAAATAAGTTGATAGAAGAGATGAAAGAAAAGCCAAGGCCGTTTGTTTGGGAAATGTTGAAACAAACTTTGGAATCTTATATAAGCAGAGTAGAGATACACATACATACATACCACACGCGCGCAGACACACACAACCACTGCTCATACATACAAATTGATTGGCTATAAATTAATTAAAAAAACAATTCTTATTTTGGTGCCTTTTTTAAAACAATTTTATGATAAAAAAATTAGATGAGAAAGACAAAAGCTCTAATAGTGGATTCAAGATTGCATGAAGTTAAAACTGCACGCAATTATGTAGTTATGATAGATCTGATTGTTCGATCATGATCAGATGTTTTAAATTGAAAGAAAATTTATTCAAATTGTACGACTGTTTAAATTTGGATCATTCAATCTTAATTGGATGACTAGATCTATCTAGACTGCAAGATTGCATGTCATCCAAATCGTTTAATAGTGTCCTAGTGTTGGCAACATGATTTCTATTCAACCACTTGCGAGGTTTGACCCAACTTTTTACCAATTTGTTTGCCTTCAATTTATTTTTATATGAATATAATTGGTCTTACAAAATTGACTTATAAGATTTGATATTACTCTTCATTTGCCGAAATTTTTAGTCTATATGTAATTTGAATTGTTCTTAGTATAAGTATTTTCTTGTGAGTTTTATTTTGAAGTAATTAAATTCGTTTTTCATTTTGAATTATTTATGAATTTGCCTTTATTAACGTAATGTATAATGTATTATTATGATACTAGTTTTAAAAAAATACATTGTACCAAACAAAAAGTATATGAAAAAATGCAGAAACAGCATAGTGCATATCCTATGTTAATATTATTTAAATATTTTTTTAAGAGAATTACTTATAATTTGAAAATTCAATAATGATAAATTTCAAGATGACAATGTCAATGGTAATGAAACTAAATTAACTATTTTATTAGAATTTTTATTTTGGCTTAACTCAACTTCTAACTGTAGATCAAAGGGCGAGGGTTACCCCACTTTTGAGTGTGAAGTTTGGTCTGGTCTAACTCAATCGCTTGAGCTTTTTTATAGCAGGACAATGTATCGAGAAAAATCAAGTCTCCTATTGTCCAAAAGTTAAGAAATGATCAAAATCAAAATTGTGAATTCCACTTAGTCATCATATATCATATTTTTCAATTTTGTAGAATTAAGTTAACTCAAGTTGGTATCAAAGCATTTTAATTCGTAATAAGCGCTCCTCGGATCCAATAACTACATAAGGAAGTTTACTAGGGGAAAAAATGAAGTTTAAATAGAGTTTATATTGTCTAAAAAATTCTCACCTTGAAGGTTTATAGAATTGGATTATACTCAAAATCGAAGATATTGTAAAATGTATTTGGTTAAAAGATAAATTATGCAAATATGCCCTGAATTTTTAAAAAGGGATCCAATGTGAGATAATTGTCGTGAATTTGAATCTCTTTTATTTTACGATAACATAATATAGTTGTTTTTTTTAAAGACATAATATAGTTGTATGACAAAGAAAAAGACAGGCCAAATGAGCTGCCTTAGTGATAAAAATGAGTAAACATTATATTTATTAGTGGAGCTGGTTACTTGATTCAATCCATTCTGTAAAAGAAATATCTTGCCAAGAAATTATTCCCTTCTTGCTATGTCTACTTCAACCTCGAACAAATCTTTTTCTAATATAGTAAAGTGTAGGTATATTTCATCCAAAAAACAAAGGAAGAAAACGATGGGGGTTTTTTGTCGAAGAAAACGATGGGGGTTTGTACTACGCGGCAAGCAAATTATCACGATTTTATAGTCGTTTTTGCTAAACAATAAGAAAACCGTAACATTAATGTTCTTATACAGACAATTTTATCTCATATTTTTTCCCAGTACTTTGGATCTCGATTACCTGTTGTACTGCTTTAATGCAGTTTCACGCAGTTAATCATCTTGGCCGTTGATACATAATCGTGTGGTCCAGATTAATCTAATATATATAATTTAATTAATAATTTACTGTTTTAATCATAACCGTTAATATTTGATCGTACGATTGTTAGTAGTTACTACGTTAACACAATAACTGCATTAAATCCGTTTCCCAGTACTTTGAATATTATTCTCAATTATATTATTAATATTATTACGAATGAAATACCTTAATAAGTTTGCTTGGTTCAAAAAAGTGTTCATTATATGAGATAGTACGCATGAAAAATCATTACCATACATTACTTGACATAATCTTATACACTTACTTTCTCTTTATAGATTGCGAAAGTATTCTTGGATGACATCTTAAAATTGTTAGTGCACAATGCAACTTTCACACCCTCAACTTACTGTAGGCTTTAGAGAGAACCTGCTACCTTTTTAGAAGAAACAACAAAAGGAAACATGATGCAAATTGTGAAAGGCAAATGTGGAAGTAACTACAAATGACTAGTGTCCATTATGCATGTCTTTCACAAAATATATTGGAAATTGAATAAAGAATGAGTTTTTTCTAAGTTACCCTTACAATATTGCGGACAGTACGTTTACCCAACAACCAATAAAAATTAATCGCACAAGGAAAATTCAAATTTGTAAGTGAAGTTAGAGTTAGTTTGTTTTGTAAGTGAAGTAAGAGTTAATTTATGAGAACTACGTTTAAATTTTCGTTGGTTATTTGATAAATAACCTAAATATATCTCACCTAAATATATTTAAAATTGTCTATGATGTGTCACTTGAGTGTTAAGAAATTGACCTTGTAAAAATTGAAGAATTTAGTTTAAAATTGTCTCAAAATTAAATGTAAAATATATAAATATGAGATTAAACTACACTACTATAACATGTGTGTAAGATTTCATGTGATATATATATTACAAAATTGACCTTGGAATTGAAAATTAAATGAATATGGGATCAGGCAATTATAAGTGGTTGATGTAAAGGATGAAAACGTCCATTCAAAAGGAAAGAATGAAAAAAGAGAGGAGGAAATTGAAGAATAAAAAGAGTGACAACAACAGACATATAGAATAGATAAAGTATATAATGAATCAACTAGAGTGACAAGTCCTTTTTCCAAACAGGATAGCGGATCTTTGTGGAAGCCTTTGCTAACTAACTAGTAGTAACTGATCATCAGTGATGGAAAGAGCTAGCATATGTTAAATAGGAGAGTTCTTTAGATCAGATTGGTGCATATTGGTGTTGATATCAGTTCAAGATTATCCATTACAGAAGAACAACAAATTAAAGTCGCATAGTATAATTTTTCTTTTTCTTTTTCATGTCATGATGTTGTATTACTATTTCCTCATTTAAAATAAAATAATTCGATATTAAATTTAAAAAAACTTTAATATATATATGATTTTGTTATAAAAGTGGTTTTTTTCTCTTCTCAAATAATCTGGTGTCTAGAACTTTCACTCTTAAAATTAATAAATGGATAAGCTCATAGGACGTTACAAGGGTGATTTTATAATTTATATAATCTAAAAACTTAAAAACCTACTAAAATTAGAATACTATAAAGTAAAATAATTAAGTATTAAAAATTATAAAAATTGTATATTAATTTAGAATACAAGGGTGATAGTTTTATTAGATTTTAAATTTTTGTAAAATTTTGCATAAATACTACGGTGTAGCAAGACCACCACATAGAGTTTGGAATAAGCTAAGCCGAGTTAGATTTTGTCAAGCGTGAGTCTGGTTTGTCAAAAAATTGAAAGTCTGAGTATGACATATGACATGTCATAGGCTTATTTTTTAGGCCTAAGTATGATCTTTTGAAAGTCTGATATATAATTTGTTAGTCTGTTTAAAAGTCTATTTCACATGAACATATTTAAATAAATAATTATATATTATTTTAAATATATTAATGAACTAATAAATCAATGAGATTAATCTTCCTTTTGATATTTAACATGATACTTTAGAGAATTTGACTATATATGACATCATATTTCAACTATAATTAATAATCATATATTTATATATGTGAAAAATTAATGTAGATTAATAGCAGGACAATGTATCGAGAAAAATCAAGTCTCCTATTGTCCAAAAGTTAAGAAATGATCAAAATTGTGAATTCCACTTAGTCATCATATATCATATTTTTCAATTTTGTAGAATTGAGTTATCTCAAGTTGGTATCAAAGCATTTTAATTCGTAATAAGCGCTCCTCGGATCCAATAACTACATAAGGAAGTTTACTAGGGGAAAAAAATGAAGTTTAAATAGAGTTTATATTGTCTAAAAAATTCTCACCTTGAAGGTTTATAGAATTGGATTATGCTCAAAATCGAAGATATTGTAAAATGTATTTGGTTAAAAGATAAATTATGCAAATATGCCCTGAATTTTCTAAAAGGGATCCAATGTGGGATAATTGTCGTGAATTTGAATCTCTTTTATTTTACGATAACATAATATAGTTGTATGACAAATAAAAAGACAGGCGAAATGAGCTGCCTTAGTGATAAAAATGAGTAAACATTATATTTATTAGTGGAGCTGGTTACTTGATTCAATCCATTCTGTAAAAGAAATATCTTTCCAAGAAATTATTCCCTTCTTGCTATATGTCTACTTCAACCTCGAACAAATCTTTTTCTAATATAGTAAAGTGTAGGTATATTTCATCCAAAAAACAAAGGAAGAAAACGATGGGGTTTTTTGTCAAAGAAAAGGATGGGTTTGTACTAGGCGGCAAGCAAATTATCACGATTTTATAGTCGTTTTTGCTAAACAATAAGAAAACCGTAACGTTAATGTTCTTATACAGACAATTTTATCTCATATTTTTTTCCAGTACTTTGGATCTCGATGCTTTAACGCAGTTTCACGCAGTTAATCATCTTGGTCGTTGATACATAATCGTGTGGTCCAGATTAATCTAATATATATAATTTAATTAATAATTTACAGTTTTAATCATAACTGTTAATATTTGATCGTACGATTGTTAGTAGTTACTGCGTTAAATCCATTTCCCAGTACTTTGGATATTATTCTCAATTATATTATTAATATTATTACGAATGAAATACTAATAAGTTTGCTTGGTTCAAAAAAGTGTTCATTATATGAGAAAGTGTGTATGAAAAACCATTACCATACATTACTTGGCATAATCTTGTACACTTACTTTCTCTTTATAGATTGGAAAGTATTCTTGGATGACATCTTAAAATTGGTGCACAATGAAACTTTCACACCCTCAACTTACTGTAGGCTTTAGAGAGAACCTGTTACCTTTTTAGAAGAAACAACAAAAGGAAACATGATGCAAATTGTGAAAGGCAAATGTGGAAGTAACTACAAATGACTAGTGTCCATTATGCATGTCTTTCACAAAATATATTGGAAATTGAATAAAGAATAAGTTTTTCTAAGTTACTCTTAAAATATGGTACGTTTACCCAACAACCAATAAAAATTAATCGCACAAGGAAAATTCAAATTTGTATGTGAAGTAAGAGTTAGTTTGTTTTATAAGTGAAGTAAGAGTTAATTTGTGAGAACCACGTTTAAATTTTCGTTGGTTATTTGATAAATTACCTAAATATATCTGACCTAAATATATTTAAAATTGTCTATGATGTGTCACTTGAGTGTTAAGAAATTGACCTTGTAAAAATTGAAGAATTTAGTTTAAAATTGTCTCAAAATTAAATGTAAAACATATAAATATGAGATTAAACTACACTAGTATAGGGATGTCAATTTGCATCCGTTAGAGCGGATCCCCGCGGGGATTGCCCCGTTCGGAGCTCCGAAAACAAAGATTTTTTCCCCGTGGGGACGGGGATGGAGGCAAAAATTCCCCCGCAGACAGTTCGGGGCGGGGAACGGGGAAGCTGCATCCGTCCCCACGGATTCCCCGAATCCGTCTATATATACTTAACTATATATTATTATTATTATTCTCTATAAACAAAAATAAAAATTATTATTATTATTAATTTATATATTAAATGTTGATTCTTTTTCTTGAATAATTGCTTAATATTTTGTCAAAATTAACTTTATTTGTTTATTTTGGTTGGATATTTACCAATTACCAATAGTTTTGAGATATTTTGGTTTTGTATGATTATGCATACTTTGCTATACATTATGGAATATTTAATTATTAGATTTTGTATGATTAGTAGCCATATGTTTTTGCAACGTCTTTTTGGTTATGAATGCATTATTTATGTGTTTTTTTTTTAAAGAATGATGCAAAATATTTGTTTTTTTAAATAAAAAAGGAAAAAATAACGTCATACTACTATTATAATTTTGACCGAAAAATATAATTTTTTGTTAATATTCGATATTTGTGGATCCCCGCGGGAACCGTGGGGATCTGTGGGGATGGGGATGGGGATAAATATTCCCCCGTGGGGACGGGGATGGAGGCAAAAATTCCCCCGAAAGCAATTCGGGGCGGGGAACGGGGATAGCTTCCTCCGCACATTCCCCGCCCCGTTGACATCCCTACACTAGTATAACATGTGTGTAAGATTTCATGTGATATATATATTACAAAATTGACCTTGGAAGTTGGAATTGAAAATTAAATGAATATGGGATCAGGCAATTATAAGTGGTTGATGTAAAGGATGAAAACGTATTCAAAAGGAAAGAATGAAAAAAGAGAGGAGGAAATTGAAGAATAAAAAGAGTGACAACAAACAACAGACATATAGAATAGATAAAGTATATAATGAATCAACTAGAGTGACAAGTCCTTTTTCCAAACAGGATAGCGGATCTTTGTGGAAGCCTTTACTAACTAACTAGTAGTAACTGATCATCAGTCATGGAAAGAGCTAGCATATGTTAAATAGGAGAGTTCTTTAGATCAGATTGGTACATATTGGTGTTGATATCAGTTCAAGATTATTCATTACAGAAGAACAACAAATTAAAGTCGCATAGTATAGTTTTTCTTTTTCTTTTTCATGTCATGATGTTGTATTACTATTTCCTCATTTAAAATAAAATAATTCGATATTAAATTTAAAAAAACTTTAATATATATATGATTTTGTTATAAAAGTGGTTTTTTTCTCTTCTCAAATAATCTGGTGTCTAGAACTTTCACTCTTAAAATTAATAAATGGATAAGCTCATAGGACGTTACAAGGGTGATTTTATAATTTATATAATCTAAAAACTTAAAAACCTACTAAAATTAGAATACTATAAAGTAAAATAATTAAGTATTAAAAATTATAAAAATTGTATATTAATTTAGAATACAAGGGTGATAGTTTTATTAGATTTTAAATTTTTGTAAAATTTTGCATAAATACTACGGTGTAGCAAGACCACCACATAGAGTTTGGAATAAGCTAAGCCGAGTTAGATTTTGTCAAGCGTGAGTCTGGTTTGTCAAAAAATTGAAAGTCTGAGTATGACATATGACATGTCATAGGCTTATTTTTTAGGCCTAAGTATGATCTTTTGAAAGTCTGATATATAATTTGTTAGTCTGTTTAAAAGTCTATTTCACATGAACATATTTAAATAAATAATTATATATTATTTTAAATATATTAATGAACTAATAAATCAATGAGATTAATCTTCCTTTTGATATTTAACATGATACTTTAGAGAATTTGACTATATATGACATCATATTTCAACTATAATTAATAATCATATATTTATATATGTGAAAAATTAATGTAGATTAATAAACTTTATTTTTTTTACTAAGTTAATAAACTTTTTTTTAAACTATTAAAAAAGTTAATAGAATTATAATTTAGTCAAAGTACAAATTTTAATATATAAATAGGTCGGCCTAGTAGGTTAGTAGACTTTTTTAATGACCTGAAATCTGACATTTTTAGCTAAATAGGCTTATAAAAAAATTTTGGTCTACTCTAATTTTAAAAAATAGGCTGGTCTGACCTGAGTCTATGTAGGCTAAATCGTAGGCCCTGTGGTCCACACAGTATGTCATATATAGTAGCATATTACAATCATTTATATTAAATCAGACGGTTACAATTACACATCATAAACTTAAGTAAAAGTGATATCAACTGTCATTTTAAAATTGGACGGTCCCGATCTATTACAGAGCCTGTAATGATAGAAAATCCATTTCTTACTCTTGGCTCCGTTGGAACTTGGAAGTCGCCAACATATATATTCTGTTTGGTTGGGGGTTTTGGAGGGGAGGTGAGGGGAGGGGAGGTGATATTTTAAATTTTTATGTTTGATTCAACTTTTTAACGAGGGGAGGGAAGGAGAGAAGTCATTTATTTTTTTAGCCTTAACTTTATAAACTCACAATAAGGATTAAATTATAATGGATATATTACGTAAAAAAAATCTAATGGATATAAATCCAAAAAAAAATCTAATGAGTAGAAAACCTAAATTTTTTTTGTTGTAAAAAAAAATATAACCTAAAATTTTAATATTCCAACAAGGATAATTTAGAATTTTAATAAAAAAGTGAGGGTAATTTTGTCAACATAATAAATTATGTTTTACCTCGCCTCTCCTCCTTAAAAATCCCTCACCTCACCTCTCCTCACCCTTGTTTGAACCAAACAAGCCCTAAATGTAATTTTGGTTCTTTATATTTGACCTAAATGTTGCAAAGAATAAGCATATGATATGATTAGTGTGTAATCTATCTTAAACCCAATCTTAAGTAGATCCTGCTTGCTGCTTATTCCTCTCCAATCATGATTTCGGATATATTACGCAACAAATTGGCGACAAGATCTCGTGGAAGAATATTATTCACTGTTTATAAGTAGTAATGTTGAAACAATGGCATTGGCATCTTAAAAAAATGGAACTTTTTGGAATAGAAAATATATCTTAAGATATGATTAAGTTTTATGTTATAGTTTGTTGAGAAAATATCTCAATGATTAGGTTTGTTTATTCCAAACTCTAATTTAGGAATTTAGTTTAGATTTAAATATATTCACTTGGTTATAAATACCAAGGTACTATCATACTATTTCGTATGTAAATATTCTATGTAAGTATTTCATTTAGTTCTTTATCAATAATATTTATATTTTCTTATTATTTTCCATTATTCTTCCCCTAAACACCACAAATTCAACATGGTACCAGAGTGATGGTATCCACCTTGAAACATAATTTCGCTGCAACTTTTTGCCGAGAAAAATTAACTCTCGGTTATTCTTCGCTTTACCTTTTTTTCTTCATATAAACCCTAGCCATCATTAGGATTTCTTTTTTTATTTTGTTTCACCCTTTATGATTCTTGTTATTGTCTTTGTTTTCTATTCTAACCTTATTCATATGTTACCCTGATATATGCAGCCCACATGCCACTTTTTCATGAATCATTTACCTTTACCCACCGTTTTATCCAGATTGATCGACAGTCTCTCTTGGTCTTTGTTTTGGTTGTCCTAATTTCCCGTTTGCGATGCTTTAATCCGCGGATTCCCATTTGTGATGCTTTAATCTGCGGTTCCCGTTTGTGATGCTTTAATCTGCGGGTACCGTTTGTGATGCTTTAATCCGCAGGTTTCCTGTTTGTGATGCTTTAATCCGCGGGATTCCCGTTTGTGATGCTTTAATCCGCGGGATCCGTTTGTGATACTTTATCCGCGGGTATTTTTACATAATTTGATATGGATTTATTAGTTTGGCCGTTGCTCTACTACTTCTTTGGTTGCTACTCTTCGTTGGATATGCTATCTAAGGGATTTAATTTATTTTCAGGGTTAATTTTGTAACAAGCTTAAAGTTTAGTAAGCTTTAGCTTGAGGGGGAGTGTTGGAATAGAAAATATATCTTAAGATATGATTAAATTTTATGTTATAGTTTGTTGAGAAAATATCTCAATGATTAGGTTTGTTTATTCCAAACTCTAATTTAGGAATTTAGTTTAGATTTAAACATATTCACTTGGTTATAATTACCAAGGTACTATCATACTATTTCGTATGTAAATATTCTATGTAAATATTTCATTTAGTTCTTTATCAATAATATTTATATTTTCTTATTATTTTCCCTTATTCTTTCCCCTAAACACCAGAAATTCAACAGAACTAAACTCTGAAACTGAGTTGTATAGAATAGATTACAATATGCATATGATATGGGTTTGGTCTGTGGGAAATTCTTCAGTGCAATGATAATCCAATCCTCTTTAAACAACGTTGAGTCAAGATTTAAAATGTTGCTGCGTCATCTTATCTTTTCATATCTCAATTAATCTTATGAAAAGTCCAGCCAAGTTGCTACTTCTACTTTTGTAGTAACTCTGTTTAAATAGTGTTACCCTGCTCCGAACATATGCTTTGTTTGGAAGCGGCGGCTACCTTGCAACATACTCGAGTTGCTGCGTACTGTGCAAAATGTGTTAGATTAGATGCATTTGTGGTGGGTTCTACACTTCTACATATGATTGAAAGTAATGTATTTAGTAGAGCTGTCAAAACGGGCGGCCCGGTCCGTTTCGGGCCGGCCCATTTGGGCTTCGGGTTTCGTTGGGCCGGGCTAAAAAGTCCGGATGGAAAAACGAGCTGCAAAATCAAGGCCCTAGCCCGGCCCGGTACGGGCTCTCGGGCTTTCGGGCCGGCCCGGTTATTTTTTTAAAAAAAAATGATTTTTTAAAGCAAAAGATGAAGGGTAATGAAAAAAGAAGAAATTTAAGTGCCCAATAAATTTGACAAATCCAGAGACTTGTTATCCAACAAATTACAGAGAGATCACAACATTAATTAATTACAAATAGGTTGAAATTTGTTAGAATTAATGTAAAGTTATTTAAGCTAGTTACAGTTTACAAGTAATTACGTTGAGAAATAATTTACGACTGTGGTTTTATATTTTTAGCTTATTTATTTATTTTAATGACACGATAAGTTATTTTTTCTTTTAGCTTATTTTAATTTCCTATGTATATAATTTGCGTTACTAGTGCATATATATAATTTGCGTTACTATTGTTATTTATTCTCTTAAATGCGCGTTTGATGGAATTGGAAGGTGTGTGTGTTGTGTTGCTGCCGTGTTGTTAACTTATTATGTTTGTGTGGGCATTTAGATTGGTGGCCCAAGTAAAAATGTTATAAACATCATTCTTTATTTACTTATATTTTTTATTTTTATTTTTTTATTATAATTTATTCGGGCTTGCGGGCGGCCCGCGGCCCATTCGGGCCGGCCCATATTTTTGCGGGCTTTATCGGGCCGGCCTAAAAAGCCCGGATGCTAATTCGGGCTAGATTTTTAAGGCTCAAGCCCGAGAAAAAATCGAGCTATTCGGGCCGGCCCATTCGGGCTGGTCCATTTTGACAGCTCTAGTATTTAGTATTTATATATTCGAAATTTTAAAAAAAGAATACATTTTACTTAAAATATTTTCTTTTATTTTCATTTTTGTTTTTTTAACCATTGTCTCGAGATGACTGTTTAACACAACTTTTTAAAATATTATGGGGTGTTTATTTCAAGGTTGAAAAAATATTTTTAGAAGTATAATTTTTTTTGAGAATTAAATAACTTTCATTTTTCCCATATTTTTATTTTCAAA
Source organism: Trifolium repens (assembly GCA_030408175.1). NCBI lineage: Eukaryota > Viridiplantae > Streptophyta > Magnoliopsida > Fabales > Fabaceae > Trifolium > Trifolium repens. The sequence goes on along the minus strand of CP125837.1, from coordinate 59,558,507 downwards.
GAAATGGATGGATAAAAAGATGGAAATAAGTTAAAGGCACAACAGCAGAAAAATACAAGCCACAGAAACAGTATAGCACCGGAGGATTATAAGTGGATCAAACCGTCTCGAGGCATGCTTAAGTGTAACATCGACTCTGCGTGTTATATGGAGCAAAATATATACAGTGTCGGAGCATGTATTCGTGATGAACAAGGACGCTTTGTGCAAGCTTATGCAAAGCGATTTGCAAGCAGAAGCGGAAGCCATGGGACTGTTGGAAGTATTACGGTGGCTGAATAATACAAATAGAACAACTACACCAATTGTCATTGAAACAGATTGTATGCAAGTAGCAAAAGCCATTCTGGCAAAACCTGTGAATAGGACTGAATTTGGAAGCATCATTGAGATGTGTCTCAGACTGTTAGTTGAGTTTGATAACTGTCAAGTCAGTTTTGTTAGGCGACAAGCCAATCGAGTAGCTCATGAATTAGCACAGGCGACTCGTGTTTTAGCTAGTCCTCAAGTTTATAATTTTTGTCCACCTTACATTGAACCTATTATTATGAATGAAATGCACTAAATTTACTTGCGTCAAAAAAAAAAGATGGAAATAAAATTGAAGGAAAAACCACATAACTCTCATAAGAGTAATGTTTGTTGGCATTTCCCATCTCAGTAATACAATTATAGGGTTATGCTAATTAAGAAACTGGTTAAGAGAATAAAAGAGAAAATAAACCAAAAAAATTATGTAAATTAAAAGAACAATTTTTATAGTTTTAAAATATTGAGTACACAATTTTTAAGAATTTTTTTATTTTTTATTTTTTTGATTAATTAAGGTCTCGGAGTAATAGTTAGCATAACATTTTTCATATGATTAATTAATACAATACTAGTATGTTAGCCCGTGCCGTGCACGGGATTATTTTCTTTTTTAATATTATTTTTGTGTTTATCTTGATATATTATTTGAGTAATTTGGTTTAAAATTCTACGATTAAATTGAGATGGATTTTGCATGATATAGATTTAACGATGTTACAGAATAAAACAAGATGAAGAGTATTACTTCGCTTCCCATTTTACACTATTATGAGATTAATTCTTTATCTCGTCTTCATTCTCGAAACTATATAGTGATCCTATAAATATAAAATAATTATAAACTTCATTCTCAAATAAAAAATACTCCGATTTTTCACGGCCTTAAGATTTTTTGAGAGCGTACTCATAAAATAAAAATATATCATGATTTTTTTATTTTTCATCTCCAGCTGACTCTTTATCGAAAATCTACATTAGGTTCATTGTCAAACATGAGATTTTTTAAGGTTATCTATGTCTTTTTTCATTTTATATTATTTATAAGGTTGTCTACGTTTTTTCAACTGTCTATGAGATTGATTTCTTTTAGTTTATTTGAGTATGAAAGTATGATATATGTTTAAACCCAAGACTCTGTAGGGACTTTATCAATAAAAAATAATTGTAAATTCTATACTATATATTTTTTAAATGATTATTAACATACTTTGACCTTGTTCCTATTCTCAATTTTTTTCTTGTCACCGTACCACAAAGAAGCAATCTTCACGCGTGAGCATCAAATGGGAAAACCTATGTGTGAATCTCCACTAACATTGATAAATTTATATTCCTAAAAAAGTTCGAACGAAGGTTTATGGAAAGTTTAAAATTTGAATTATAAAAAAATAGCATAAATTATAAAAAATAAAATTATATTAATTTATTTTAGATTTCCCATAAATTTCATCAGCCAAATGTAATCTAATGAAAGTGTAATGAGACAAAATATGGAAAAACTGTTGTAGTCGAAATTCAAATTTTAATTAGTCAATCTGTATTTCTAATAGTGGGGTGGAAAGTGTTACCTGTTTCCCATTATATACCACCTAGAGATTCCCTCTCTCTCTCTCCCGTCTTCGTTGCAGGACTCTATAAGGGCTCCATCAACAATAAAATAGTTGCTAATTCTATATTTTTTTTTTAATGAATATCAATAAAATTCTCGTGCTAAGTTATAACTATCTTCTACATATACTTTTCATCATGGGGGATCACTTTTCATGATCGTGATAAATAAAATTTTGATTAAGTGATCCCCGTGATAAAATATGAAAATATGGATAACCCCATAGTCAAAATTCAAATTTTAATTAGTCAATGTGTATTTTTAATAGTCGGGTGAAAAGTGTTCACCGTTTTCCATTCTACACCATTGAGAGATTTTTTCCCTCTCTCTCTATTTCTATCTCCCGTCTCCGTTACATGGCTTTATAGGGGATTCATCAACAAAAAATAGTTGTTAATTCTATAATTTTTTTTAATGAATATCAATTAAATTTTCGTGCTTAGTTCTCACTATGATCTACTTATACTTTTCATCATGGGGGTTTCTTCGTGCTAGATAAAATTTTGAATAAGTTTTCCCCATGATAAAATATGAAATATGAAAATAAGGATAACTCCCGCAGTTTGTAATTCAAGTTTTAATTTGTCAATATGTATTTTTAACAGTGGAATGGAAAGTACTCACCGTTTCTCATTCTCCAACACTGAGAGATTTCTCTCTCTCTCTCAAAATCTTCTATTTTGTTTTTGTCCCTAATGAACATAATTTTTTCTTCAAAATAAAATAAAATGTTTTTACGTAAAAAGAAAATATAAGTGTACAAATATGTCATAAGCTATTTTTTGGGTTCAATACTTCAAGTGATCTTATCCATAGAAAAATTAGTATACTTTCTTATTTCAATTTATTTCATAGTAATCTAAATATGATTGTTCCTTTATTTTAGAAAATTAAAATATTAAAAATGTCCCAAGATAGTGTCGTACAAGGGGTAGCTATTTGGGCCCCTTAACCATTTGGTCCTAAGTTCGATCATTGACCAGTGCGTATGGAGAAGCATTTATTTGGAGAGGTCAACCCCTTAAATGGATCTCAGTTACCTCGAGGGGATTAGTCTCTGCAGTTGCGCGCGGAGGATACCTTTGGTTTACCAAAAAAGAAATAAAAAATATATATATGTAATATTTGAGAGTTTTTTAAAAAATATAATATTTGTGAGAGTTTCTAAAATAATAAAAAAAAAAAAGAGTTTCTACAAAAATTTATATATTTGAGAGAGTTTTCACAAAAAAAAATGAGGGTTTCCAAACAAAAAATATATTTGAAAGAGTTTTTAAAAAAAATATATATTTGAGATGCTCTAGTTGGGATAGAAACCAAAAAAAAAACAAAAAATAAGGTAGTTTTTCATAAAATATTATAAAAATTCAATTATTGTCGTCGGTGGGATTCGAACAGCAGACCTTAAGCTAGAAACTCCGCATAAGTATAATATTAGAGAAACTCTAATTGAATGACACCTAAGCAATTTCTATTGAGAATGCACGAGAGAGCTCCGTGGGAATCTCCAAATGTATATAATAGAGATTATGAATTATTAAAGCACGTATTAGGAAACAAACTTGCTATTGTTATTCCCGAAAACCCGTAATTTAAAAAAAAAATCTTATAATGTAGTTAGAGCTGTCAAAATTGGATCGGACTAATGGATCGGCCCATAAGTCTATGGACCTAAATGGATCGTGCCTAAAAAATCTAGCCCAAATGTAATCGGACATTTTTGGCACAAGCTTATGTAGGAAGTCCTTATGTAGCCTATATGAAAATTGGGTTGGGCCGGGCTAGCCCATTATGCTTTGGACAGGCCTATTATAAAAAAAATTATGTCATTTTTGTATAAATAATATCAATAAAAACATAAAAAAATATTATAAAAAATATCTTTAAATGTGTAAGCTTGATAAAAAGGGTTATATTTACCTAAAAAAATTTAAAAAATTAAGTTTAAAATCTATTAATTTGATTTAATTTTTTTATAGGAATCAAACTAGAGTTTAATTGATTTTTAATACCGATATAAAAAAAATTTACACTTGCATACAATTTATTTTTGACTGAGCACTTGCATACAATTATATCTCAATAAAATTGATAATTATGAGAAATTAATACCCATTAGCTCACATGGGACCGGGCCAAACTCGTTAATGTGTAGCCCAATAATAATTGTATCGGGGCAGTTTGGCCCATATATATAGTCTGGCCCATTGGATTGGGCTGGTCCGGCCTATTTGACAGCTCAAAATTAATGGACATATAATCGTCTTTTTATTTTTTAGTTTTAAAATATATTTTTTGAAAAATATATTTGAAAAGGTTAGAAGTTACATACTATTACTTCCGGTCCCACTCTTGTGGCCAGGGTACACCTTTACATTTAGATACACCACTCAAGGAAAATTCTTTGATAGGCACAAACATAAATGTGAGGTGTTAGGCACACTCACAAAAACAAAATAAAATTAAATAGAAATGAAATAAAATGATGTTGATTGATGTGACTATATTACTTTTGTTTTAAATTTTTAGATTTGTGAGTGTGTGCCCAAATAAATTTGATTTAGGGTTGTGCCTATACAAGTGTTTCTCACCACTCAATTCCTTAACATTTTTGGATAAAACACATGAGTAGTACTTTCTGACCAAAATCACTCAAAACATACCATTAGTGGTATTTCATTCATACTTTGAGTTTAAGGGTCCGTTTGGGTCCGTTTGTTTGAGTGGAAAGAAAGTGAGAGGAAAGAAAATAACGGAAAACGATGAATGAATTTGGCTTAAACGGACCCTAAGACTAAACACATAAAGCTACAATAATATTCCTGATAACTTTGTTGCCTACTAGTCTAAAATTCTCAATGTCTCAACCTTAATTATGTTAATCAAGTTTCCACTATCACATGATCTTGAAGATCAGATATGGTTTAGCATCTCAAATTTGTGGTAAGTGTTAACTCTCACACCAGAAAAATATACTATAATATAATATCTTAATCAAATTCCCTCCCATTGTGTTCATTGACAAGTTTCTTTATGTCAAAACAGATAGCTCGGTAGTAAAATTTTGTCTTGTTATTACTTTAAAATAGGCTTAAACGTCATTTTCGTCCCTGTAAGTTCATAAATTTTTGATTTTAGTCCCTGTATCTTTTTTTGTTGCAAATTAGTCCCTGCATGTCCAAATCTTTTTTATTTTAGTCCCTAAAGCTGAAATCCGCAGGAAAATCTGCAGGAAAATTCGCTGGTTTCCTGCAGATTTTCCTGCAGATTTTAGTTTTAAAGGACTAAAACCAAAAGATTTGAACATACAGGGACTAATTTGCAACAAAAAAAGATAGAGGGACTAAAATCAAAAAATCAAAAACTTACAGGAACGAAAATGATGATTAAGCCCTTAAAATATAAAGTTTAAACTCTATCAAAGACGATTGTAAAAAAAATTATCTTCCCTAATTATTTTGTTTTAAAAAAAAGTTTCTCTATGCCAAATCCCAACATTTGACTCAAATGATCGATAAAATTTCCTAATTCCAGACTACATAAGATCCCACATTAGTTCATATAGGACAGGGAATATTGGGTATGATGGCGTAGTAGCTGTTCCTGTGTTATGCAAATAGCCTGTAAGGGAAATTAATAAACATGAAAAAAAATCTCATTAAAATAACATACTCAATAAGGTTGGACCTTAGCAACAACAATAACACTATTAATTTTTCTTGATTGGGACAATGTGTTCACAATTAGTCCAGAGTTTTTTCTACACTATCTCTTAATAATTTAGGGGTATTTATCTAATAATCTATGTTAAGAAGTCTCACATCGGTTGAGAGATGGCCTGAATAAGTCTTTATAAGTAAGAGGCAATCCTCACCTTACAAGCCGGTTTTGTAAGGATGAGTTAGATCAGAGCCTCTCCAAGATCCGTTGGGCCACCCGTTATCGGGCCACCTACCGCTTATATCCACGCACCAAGCCCAATAGTGCTGGGCGTGAGGGGGTGTGTTAAGAAGTCCTACATCGCTTGAGAGATGGCCTGAATAAGTCTTTATAAGTAAGAGACAATCCTCACCTTACAAGCCGGTTTTGTAAGGATGAGTTAGGCCCAATTCTAATAATCTATAAGAACAAATCACATATATATGAAGCAAAAGTTGATTAAAAATTAGTTGTAAAAATATACTTATGTGATGTGATTTATTTTCATTAGTTATTGGATAAATATCCCAAATTATTAAGTAGTGTAAGCCTCACCTTAGTACAAACACTGTTCCATCCTCTTATTGATGATTTCCATTATAAGATTGGTCACCTTTGCTTCTATTATGTTTGTAGCATTATTTGTTGGTGGGTCTAGTGGAAAGTTGACAATCAGAAATTGGGGGGCAGAGACGATCGAAATTTGATTTTGGTTTTGGATTTTTGAAGAAAAAGGGCTGCTTGATTGCGATGATATCCAAAGTATGTTAACTTATACTTGGAAATTAATATTGCAGTATCATGATCAAGTTACTTTTCAACTATAATGTTTTGGGTTGTAAACTTGCAATTGACAAGGGAAACTATCATAGATGATAATGCATACATTTTTTTTTCTTGCATCAAGTGATTTCAGCCCCTTTCCAATCGCAGTTATGGGGGATCGAACCGCAGTCCTCCCTACCAAATTCAGCGTCAATCACCACTAAACCAACTAACGATCGATAATAATGCATACATTTCAGTTCCGTTCATATTGTGTTTGATGTGCAGATAATAAAAAATTAAATAACAAATATTATTTTATATGTATAAAAATGACAAAAATGGTTCCATAATAGTAATTCAATTGCTAGATATAAAAATATTATTGAAAAAACCGAGATTCGAACTCCAAATTTTCTGCTCTTAATCAGTTAATCTAGCCAATGGACTAAATTTCACTAGAAGATATAGGTGCCTGGTGTTTTCAAGTTGTTAACTAAATGACCGGATGATTTGTTTATATATCATTCATTTAATTTCTAGGATCTATTTTCCCGACTTAAATATAAGCAAATTAATAGCTTATAAAACAAATAAGCAAACTGATAGCTGATAAAACAAATAAGCAAATTAATAGCTTTTAACTAATTTTACTTTCTATTATAAAAAATTTAAAATAACTAATTTTATTATTACTTTTTTCCATAGTTTTATTCTATTAAAGCTAATCTTATTTGAGATTAATAATTGATTGACACTAAATGGAGATGTAACAGCCTGGGCCCCACCAACTTAGGTGGTCCCGACTGCCACCTCACGATCTTCTCCAACCCCCTTCACTATTGGAGTTTTTGCCTTCCGTGAGAATCGAACCCATATACCTGGGGATAAGTACATTGTTCATTTCATTCTCACTACCAATTGGGCTACTAGCTAGCCTCCAAAATTGAAGAATCAAAATTGAATTGGGCTACTAGCTAGCCTCCAAAATTGGAGTTTTTGGAAGTTATCCTCCAAAATATTTTGAGAATCAAAATTGAATTTTCGAGGACCTAAAAATAGCCTAAATAGCAAAACTCGAACAATAGTAGTAAAGAGACATTTTAATCCCCGGTACTTGAGTTAAATTCCCATTTTGTGTCTTCTTCCTACAAAACGTATAATTCTCCATTGAAGAATCATTTGCACAACATGTTGTTGACCCCATCCGTTGAGATATGAAAGAACATATACATGTGCACATCTATGTTTGAATAGACACACAACTAATTTTAATACTACATCTTTACTCAAAATCTTGTTATTGTAGATGCTAACACTAATAACTTTATCTAATGTGGATCTCTTTATTTTTTACATTGAAAGTCTAAACAAATTTGTTAAAAGAATGCTCTTTTGCATATATGTAATGTGGAACTGTAACCTTTATTATTTATTTTCTTTCACCACCGATTTAATTCCACAGATGATACCAATGATCCACACTATATTTCCGAAGTATTGTCCACTTTGGTAGTTGAATTGAGAAGTGTGGGTATTGTTTATAAACTACACTTATACTCAAGTTCTAAGCAATGTGGGACTTTTTGTTGTACCAAAACATATATAACCATTTACATAATTTGATTCACTAGTTTCAACTATTAATTATAAGATGTGCTTTATGTCAAATGTTATTCACCAATCCCTTCTTTGTGCTTCTCTAGCAATGCCTCCAATGGGATCAGAATGTGCAGATAACACAGTTCACAGGAGGGTGTTAATCTAGTTTTGAAATGAAGACTCTAGTATCCCAAGTTAGAAAAATGGGACAAAACATTGAAAAGAAAAGCTCCTTTAGCAGAGAAGCTAACTATTATTAATTAATACTATTATTTATTTAGTTACATGATGATATTTTATTTCTTAATAGTACATATAAATATCATATTTTACATAGGGAGGACTATGCTCCAAAATGGTAAAATAACCAAAACTGAAAATGAGCTCAAGTATTAATAGCATAAGAGTAATGCTCTCAACATGGAGTAGATTTTGAGGAGTGATTGTGGAATTTGTACATTATTAAGTGATGACTGTAGGCTTCTCTCTCCCTGTGAAGTCTTTGAGCTTTGAAACAGATAGTGCTAAGTCTGCATAATAGTAAATGTAATGAGTCACAAAGAAAAATCAGCAAATCATTTTATATTACTATATTTCGTCGTCTTGGTACACGAAAATTACCTATTAATGGTTTTAAGGCAATTTGAGCATCAACGTCGTGTTTAGAAACATCTGGTTCAAACTGTTCAATATACACTCTAACAGTTGCACCAGCAGAACCCGTTCCCTATAAAACAAAACATCGTAGGTAATCACGTAATGTTTAATTTTACAAAAAGTCTTTGAAAGGGACAGTGTCTAAACAAATAGATCTCACTTACTGATAAACGATAAATAATCCTTGAACCATCCGTAAAAACAAACCGAACTCCTTGTTTTGATACCACACTTCCATCTACCTGCACATTTAAATAATCAAAATTTGAATTATGGTTTCACCTTGAGTTGAAAAATAAAATAAAGATGATATAAGAATGTACGCGTTGTAAGAACTTACAGGGTCAGTGTATGTAAAATCATCTGCAAACTGGAGGACATAACTTCCTGCAGAAGAATACTCATCATACTTCTAACATGCTCAGAATCGGTGTATGCCAATGATTCAAAAGTTGTTGTAGTAACTTACCGTACTTATCACCGGCCTTGCTCTTAGACAAACGCTCTCGTAGGTACTCTACCATCTTATTGGCGCCTTCAGATTCACATTCCTATATTTAGATTTGTCAAAAATCAAAATCAAAAGAAATAAACATCACACTGAACTCTTAACCTAGCTACGGTATTAAGAAATTCCAAAGCAAAACCGAACTGAATAATCATGTGCCAAAAAGTATGATACAAGTAAAACTTCAATAGCAACAATGGTACCAACCTCGTAGTCATATCTAGAAAAGAAATTTCTACCGTAGGTTGCCCAGTGCTCCTTCACAACATCGGATACAGATACCAATTTTTCCCCGGGCTTCGTGTCTTTGTTGCGGTGAGCAATAATAGAAAGCCAAGCTAATACTGCCCTGTGATTGAAAACCACTTACATAAGACAGTTGAAATATAAAATTAAAATAAAAAGTGTATAAAATTAGATAACAAGCCGTTTCTCAAAAAGAGGTATAAAACATAATAGGCGTGTTATGTTTTTATTGAGTAACAACAATACAAGCATCTAAGGAGTTTCATTTAAGTTTTGTCTTTATCAATAATGATGTCTCGAGTGATAATGATGACTTTGAGAATTTCAATAATTTCAAAATACATCAAAGTAGCTAGCATACAAAAAAATAGAAATGGTTTTGTTTTTTAGTTTGAAGAAACATGTGGAATATTTACCAGATTCCGTCCTTCTCACGAATGTGGTCAGAACCTGTTCCAAAACTCTCTTCCCCGCAAATCGACAAATTCCCAGCATCCATAAGATTCCCAAAAAATTTCCAACCTGTGGGAACCTGCACATCCAAGGTTCATTTTTTGTCATTTGAGAACCATTACCTCATTTAGAATATTATTAAGAGGAACAAAAAAAATTATAATCATAACAAAATATACCTCGAAGAAAGGGAGGTTCAACTTTTCAGCAACTCTATCTAGAGCACCACTTGTCGGCATTGATCTTGCAAGACCCTGCAATTACAATACAGAACAATGACACTTCTGTTGTACAACGAGGAATGGCTATCAATAATATACATAAACTTTCTACCTTAACACTGTTCTTGAAGTATGGAATCGCTTCTTTTGCATTGGCTGCAATAACTGCTACAGAGTCGGAAGGAGTTACAAAGAAACTTGATCCTAAAATCATATTTCTATCTCCATCACCTGAACAAAAGTTAAAATACATAACCATCAACATAAAGATAGACAAAACATTGTTATATCAACTACATCTTTTAAAAATTTAAACAAGTTCAATTTAAAAAATAACTAAATCTCACAAACCATCACTAGCAGCTCCAAAATCAGGTCCGTTTTCAGCATACATAATGTTAACAAGATCCTTCGCATATCTGTTTAATATACATTACGATCAAAAACAATTTGCTAATGGACTAAAACACAATGTTAACAAATAAATCATTAAACTCACGTTAGATTAGGATCGGGATGACCATGTCCAAAATCTTCCAAAGGTATTCCATTTGAAATTGAATCCTACATTACATAACTTTGAATATCAACATCATATAAATTTGCATCCACTCCCTACAAGAGTTAACGGAGGAGAACCATACCGGACTAGCACCAAGTTTATCAACAAAGATGGGTGTTGCATAAGCACCAGCAACTGCATGCATGGCATCAAATGTAAACCTAAAATAAAATAAAAAATTCAAAAATACAATCAATTTCATAAAAAAGGTGAAAGCACAAGATTCTTATACCAACTTCAAATTTAAAGACAATATCTCTAGATTTCTCAATTGCCGTGCTTGCCAATCAAGGGTCCTTTTAGAATGATGTCAAAGTAGTGTAGAAAGACGTTTTAGATAGTGAAACTGTAAGTATATTATATACGATAAAACAATACTGTTTCTACGGTGACTTTGCCCTCATAAGACCAAAATAGAAAAGGGATCAAGATCCAACGAAATATGCATTATTCAAAAATTAGGATTGTACCTAAAATCTGGCCGTGAAATAAGACCTTTGATTAGCTGAAAATCAAATACTGTCTGCACACAAAATAATAACAAATAAACTGAAATGAAATAAAACACGCAACACTAAGAACCACCTTGCATGAATTATTCTACTGGATTATAATAAAGCAATGAAATAATGTTGACCTCCAATAGCTCCAGATAATCAGAAACTGGGTCTATTACTTCCACGCTGAAGCTTCCAAAGTTTGTAACTCCAACATTTGATAAGTCAACGTCAGGAATATCAGCAATCTTTATCTCAGAAATCTGTGTTAACGGAAAATGTATGAAAAAGTTACAACAATATCAACTGTGATTTCAATTGAAAAAGACATTATATTTATATCCTGCATTCTAAAGGAGAATAGTAAAGAAACAAAAAAAGAAGACTAAACTGAGAATGTGCAAAAATTGACAGATTCTGTCAAACACATTTTGCCAAGCTCTCACCATAAATGGATATGTTAATTGTATAAGAGTAAAAAGAATGAATTTTTTACATCACTGTGAAGTTTTGACTCCCTTCTGTTTTATTACAAAAAGTACATGATGTTGGTGTAAAAGCTTTACTTAACTTTATGTTTTTTTAATGGTGCAAAGTAGCATTTTACATTTAGCGGAGTTTAAGAAAATGGAAAAAAATACCTCTAATATTAAGTAAATGGGAAAAAAATACTTAAAAAAAATGGAAAAAATATCCACTAAGAAATTAATTCTAATATTAAGTAAAGATCATATGAGAAGAAAGTAATGGCATCATATGATATAAGGTCAAGATTACACAATATTTCATCCTCGAACAAAGCAACACGAGCAAGTCAAACATTTCAAGGAACAGAATGTAGGATTCAAAGATTAAGGCAAACTTAAATATATAGGGACACTTACAGATAGGGTGTTTCCGTAAATCTTGTCGGTGATGGATTCTGGTGCAGGTTGTCCACTACTGTAATTAAACTGGATTCAGCAGAAAAAGACATTTATCAGAAAGGGCAACTGACACATTTGCATATAACAGTCTGGACATTGACTATCGACTACAAACACATTACAGGAAAAACCACGTATTGATAAACCAGTGTTTATTATGTATATGGGATGGGATACAAAATGAAAAAATAAAGCAACTTCTGAATAAAAAAACTATTCAAGGTATCAAGCAATGTCCTAACCAATGCTAAAGAACCAAGTAACTTCAGGGAGCACCGCTATATAGAAGCATTAGTCAATACACAATTGATCCATGACCTTCAAATGGATGAGAATTAATTAGGAAAGTCACCTTAATACCCCAATCATATTCAGGACCACCGGGATTATGGCTTGCACTCATAATAAATCCACCATTTGCCTGTTGAAATTTAAGAAAATGAGAAGAAAACAAGTTTGTTGGAAATGTTATGCTAAAGAAAAATGATTTTGTTTTGCTTGCCTGCCTCTTCCTTATAACAGCAGAAACAGCTGGTGTCGATAATATCCCTTCCCTGCATTAGAAAAGAAAAAGTATATTCAACTTATATCAAGAAACTACATCGAACAATAGCTCTTGCACTAGTCTAAGAAAATTGTTTCATCCAATCGATATTAATTCCTACTAGCTCTTGATTTAAGTAACTCCTCTCATTTGTTGCAACAAATTTAATAAGAACAATCAATTGATTAAGAAACTTACTTTCCGACCAGTATTTTTCCAACACCGTTTCCAGCAGCAATTTTGATTATTATCTGCAATGCACAAACAGAAGAAGAAAAAAATTATAAATTAAGAAATTTTCTTAACAGCATATTCAAATTTGATTTCAAGAGGGACAGATTCAAAAAAATTGACCTGTGCAGCTTCTCGATTAAAGTATCGACCATCACCTCCCAACACCAAGACTCCATTTTTGTAATCCTCCGGAGGCAATGAATTAAACAGTGCCTACAGATACACATAAGTTTAACTTATTAGTAAAGCAAAACACAAAAATCATGTAATCAGATTCATATGTATTGCACAAAATTCTACAAACCTGAATCCAATTTGCAAGGTAATTTTCTTGCATAAACACTTTCACCTACAAAACAATTAAGCAGACATAAACAATCATAACTTAACATCTATAGTTATCAATGATCACTAACTAAATCCATATAATGTGAGCATTGTTATCAAACATAATTTGAGAAACAAAGGGTTTTTTTTTCTGTTTCTAAAAAAAGCAACAAAGTAAGTAAAAAAAAAAAATCCCACAATTGAACAAAACAATTAATAGCTAACCTTCTTTCGTAGTCCACTTGTACCAGTCTTTTGTCCTTCTATAGGTTTGGTGGGAATAGAATTAATCTTCAAGAAAAATAAAAAGAATTGAAAAGGGTTAAAATAAAACTTAAAAGGGTATACAGAAACATCAAAAAAAAGAAAGAAAAAAAAAAAAAACCTTAATGCCATTAGGTTCAACAATGGTTGTAGGAGGAGAAGAGGATGATGAAGTGGCTCTAATAGTTGGATTATAACGAACCCTGAAAGGAAAGTTTTGAACTTTGAAGGAAGAATGAGATGGGAGATTGAAAGAAGGTTGAATTGAAAGATGGGTATATGAGTTTTGGGGTTTAAAAGCAGAGATGATGAAGTTGTCGAGTCTGTGACAGAAAGCCATTGACATTGATCGGTTTTAATGTACAGAGAAACAGCAGAAGACTAGTATTGTGGCACTTTTCTTTCTTTCTCTTTGAATGAAGAGTCAAGAGAGAGTGTTTCTGTTTCTGTTTCTGTTTCTGTTATTGTTGTTTCTTGTCTCTATGATCGGAGTAGGAGGTGTTGAATTGCTTATATGCCACATGTAACTGGGACACTTATCTTGGGATTCAGCCGAAAATCACGTGACTAAGATTTCATTTTAATTTAAGTCAATAATATTTGATTTGAACTTATAAGGTTGCATGATTTTTTCGTGAAAATAATAGAGTGAACAATTGAACATAGTTTAAAAGTTAAAGGAACGGTTGAGAATTAAGATCCTATTTTAATTTTAATTGAGTACGAGGTGACATCATCTTAAAATATTACAAAATCTATTTTGGACGGGTAGAATTCATTTGGGGCTTGTACCAAAAAAAGAATTCATTTGGGTGGCCAACGTTATTTTTTTTGTTTAACATATCATAATAAGTAGTTTTATTTTTACTCTATGCATGATAAGTAGGTTTTTTTTAACAATACAGTAGGTAATAATAATAAGTAGTGTGCCCAAAAAATAAATGTACAAAATAGTCAACTCACTTGCTCAAGATAAGCAGAGTGCTTAATGAACTACTTGAACATGTAACGGTAGCTCCAAGACCAAAAAGTTTAATTTAATATACCAACGGTATAAACAAATTTTTATGAGCACATTTATGAAAACAACCAATCATACTTTACTAATTAGAAGAGTGTTAGAGTCACACCCTCTAACACACTCTTTTAACACACACCAATAAAAATTATCCACCTCATCTAATTATTTTGTTCCATTACCTGCTATGCTACCAGTTTAATTTTGGTAACCATTTTTTTTACACTTTTTTTATTATTATTTATTTTAACTTTTCAAGATAAGCAGAGTGCTTACAAAATCAATTCTATCAAAATTAATTTTTTTTCCACCACTGAACCAAACATACAATAAATTTTATTGTCCGAACCTCATACTTCACATGACGTAAAAATGCTTGATAGGAAAAACCATTGATAAATCTAGACATCTAGTGATTACCATGATCTGGAGTTCAAACTTCACAACCACCACCGCCATACAAGTTATTTCGTCATGTTAACCGTCTTATGAAACAATGTCCAAGTTACTCTTTAGCAAATTATTTGACTCTTCAATATCATTCCCATCAGTGTCAAGGAGGAAATTTGTACAAAAACATATTAAACTAAAAAAAAATAAGATCATATATTTATCACATCAGTTGCTAATCCGCACTCCAAATATTTAACATCTAACATATATGCCAGAAATTTCAACTTTCACTGGGTTACTATAAGTGCCTTTATCATGCACAGTCTACACAATAAATCCAGTCACATTGCTGGCTCTCTACCCAATCCGTGTGATCTTCCTTCTATCGTCTACACAAAACAATATAAGGGAAACAAATAATATATATAATAATAGAAATATACAAATCAGCTCCTTGAATTCTTGTTATTATCTAACTATATCATTCCCTCAGTAGAATCAATTTCGAGACAAAAAATATCACCTGAAAATCTGGATCCTGTAATAGGAGCTCGTTCCTTTCAATTTGGCCCACAGCAGTTCATTACTGTCGAATAAAAGAACCGTCAACTCAAAGCCACAAGTAACCCCTATATTTCTGATCAAGCATTAGTAGAGTTTGTGTCTGTAGCTGCTTTTTCCAATTCGTTATGCAGAACATTTAAAACATCATTAGGTGGACATTTGTCTGCTGGGTTCTTTGGTGATGTTTGGCAGAAGCATTCAGGCCAAGAATTAGTATAGAAAGACTCGGGAGATACACGCTTATGAGGTTCACCAAAGTTTGTTGTAAGCATGACTTTCCTAACAGCTTCATCAAAACCGGCCATTCGTCCATTCTCCCTATCAATGAAGATGGGGGCAAGAGCTTTTCTATCAGGCCTGATCGTAGTCCGGAAACCATAATAAAGGCGATGTCCAAGGAGGTTGTTTGCAAAGTTGCTTGGGCCATCATAGGTTGGCATGAAAATGTCAGAAAGAAGGCAGACCATGTAATCCACAGCAGAACCTGCCAATCCCCTAGTGTTCTCAGCAAGCTCTTCAGAGTGATCTACAGAAGAATGATTCTCAAGTCTAGGGAACAAACTTCGAAATGGATTCATAAATCGATCCCCGCCAAACAATTCACCAGCTGCAAGATATATCCTTGTAGAATTGTCAAAACCCAATGCACGCAAAATAAGACCAACCTGCAGTTAGAACAGATCAATCTATATCCAATTAAATCATTGGCATCATAACTTTAAACAGAGTTGTAATTTGTAATCATCAACACGTATACCATTTGCCAGACAGAAACAAATATAAGTTAATCAAAATGAAACTAATTTCTACCTCCTCAGGAGTCAATGGACATTTTCCAATGGCTCTTCTTTCCTTATAAACAAGTTTTTTAGGTGCAAAATTTTCTTCTCGATACTTCTTCAAAATCTTCTGCTCCTCAGGTGTAAATATATCAAAGCATCTACAATAACATACATTTAACATGAGTAATTTAAAGAAAGAAGATTTAAATTATATTTTAAATTAAAAATAAATAAATATTGAGTTCATTTATCCACCAATAAAACAGATTCTACAATTTTTACTCTTAGATCAGAACTTAAAGAACTTTGTCCAATTCTAGGTAGGGTCTCATTTCGACAACCTTTAAACTCAAACCAGAAATGAAAGTTCTCTAATTTCTTATATAACCTGCCTTGCTTGAAACCCCTATGGAGTCGTGACAACCCCTGTATCTCTTCTTTACAGAATAAGGCCTTTAAGTTAACCCAAAAAAAGTGATGAAAAATTATTTATATCACATACAGCTGGAGCCGGGATCTAGGAAAACAAACAGAAACTAAGCTGGTTAACACCATGGTTTTGAGAAACCACGACAATTAATGAGGCTGAACCATTAACTCTATAGTTATGGTGCTAGAAAACAAATGCATTATACCTTCAAAGATTGCTAGTAGCTAGTGGCTACAGCTCATTAATTCGGATCTACGTGTACCCTTTTAAGAAATAAATAACCAACAAGTAAAATATGCATGAGAACATTTATGCGTGTGTGTGTGTGGCTGCGTGCGCATGTGCACAAAAGAGTTTCAATTTGTCAAATATGCATGAAAACATCTATGTGTTTGTGTGTGTGCCTGTATGCTTTTTTACAAAAGTTAGCATACATATCCATAGCTTTGAATCAAAAGAAAAGCATACATTTAACTCTTGCTAGTGTAAAAGATAATATCATATACCAACTACAACATGTCTATATCTCAATTGAAGTGAACACCCTAGCGTACAAGATAACTTACCCGGCAAATGACAGCATATCCATCTCAAACCGAAGATGTATGGACATGAAGGGTCCTTGTGCACGTAGCTTTTCAACTATTGATTCACTTAACTTCATAATATGTGGCTTGAATCTTAAAGCATGATAGTTAACCCTACACCTCAACCTTTGGTACTCAGGATTGTCAATTTCTTCAGCTAAGCGGTGTGAAAAGGGAGTAAGATAGATAGCACCATGCTCCTTCATTTTCTTGAGAGCATCAGTAGTATACCAACTTATAGGAGCATCTCTAGGAGGGCGGAGCTGTGCCAAAATAACAGTTGAAATTTTAACATATTATCCAGGAAATTAAAATGATTTCAAACTACTCATCAATTGCCAGATTATAATAATATACCTGAAATGCCTTTATTTTCTTCTTTTTGCCATTTTTCTCATTTTCTGGAATGCTTTCTACGATCTTTACATCAAACCTCAGTGTCCGGATGAAGTGTTCAACATCGTAGATACCATGGAAACCACTGCATGAAAATAAATAAATAAAGGGTCATGCTAACATGTGCCCTAAGGGCACACGTTAAAGAACCTTAAAGTAGAATTATTCCATTGAAAAATGCAATGATTTGACTTTTATAAAGTTAAATGCACAAGTTTTGAGGAGAATATTTCTTTATTTAGTTGTTTATCATGTGCCCTTAAGGGCACATGTTAGCTTTTGCCATAAATAAATAATATAGGATCTACTGTAGTATAGTGTGACACCAGTTCATCACAAATTTACAAATCAATGAAACCAGAATTTGTAAACCATAAAAAAGGTCTCTCTTCTCCTAATCAGAATAAGATTTTTACTAGTAACTCTCAAAAGGTCCTAAACACAAACAATTAAATTAAGAAACTTGGCCTGGAAACTTTGGTGAATCATGCATGCTTTGCTGTATTTGAATTTTGGATGCCAATTGCCAAAACCAAAACAAACACGTTTCTGTCTTTCTATCAGGGAAGTTTAAATAAAATTAACAAGCACCTAACTTAATAATCCATCTGATAAATGAGCAAGCATCTAAAGCTAGTTTATAGAAAATTATAAACTTGAGATACCGTGCTAAAAATGTGAAAAAGGTTTGAGAACCAGTGTTGTCGACGGTGGATGGCAGACCATGGTGGGGAGCCAAAATCCTGCCATACCAGCCGACATGTGGCGATGACATATCCAAGTATGGCGCCGCCATCCTTCACAAAATTGGCCATGGCGGAAATCCAAAAACCCGCCACTGATATCTGCCATGGCCGGAATTTGACAACACTGATAAGAACAAATACAAACATTTCAACTTGTTTCTGAAAAAATGCACTCCAAGCTCTTTTTAACTTCTAATGATATGAGGGAAAAGGAATTCCTTTAGATGTTAGCAAATGGAAACTTTTCCCACTGATAGTTATCCTGGCATAATGTTTCCACACAAAAGTTAATCCAGTAGTTACTTGCTATCAGATGTATAATAACTTAACCAGAAACTACCTTCCAAATTAATGTGGCAGTGGGGGAAATAGTATATACCATCTATTCCATGTGAAGTAAGAGCAAATATAACAATATAAGGGCCTTCAACCTTCTAATGGATGGTCTATGGAGACTGGATAAAAAGAGCTAAACACAAATTTAAGCAAAATTCATGTTTCAATAATAAATACATGTATTTACATATGTAGAAGTGTTGTTGTTAATATAGAAGAAAAAGACACTAATGCATTCCCTATAGAAGAAAAAGTTCATTGTATCCTAATATATTATATGTTAATAGAAGCCTAATAGTAATAATAGTAGCATTCACTATTCATTAAAAAAAAAGTAATTGTAGGTTATACAATTAATAATCACATTCACATTGGGCGCAATCAACATACATGTTCAAGAAAAAAGAAATAGCTTATACATCTTTTTCCAATTGAATCAGAATCGATAAATTTGATGAACAAGTTTTGCAGTTAACATGTTAAGAGCTGAAATTTCAAGACAATTAGATATATATACCTTTCATCATGCCAAAAGGAGTTTGCATCCAATTCAGGCAGAACTAGTGTAGCATTCATGATTCGCGCAGCAAGAACAGCATTAGAGATCTACAGCATTAAAATGCACATATATAAATAAATATAAATAGTTAAATACAATACACACAACACAATAGAACCACCATACACTGCGAAACCCATCCTAACAACAACACTAGATTCACCTAGCTTCGTAAGCATACATAATGCACTAAACCAAAAGTTCACAACCCCAATTACAGTGAGAAGAGGAAAAGAGTACAAACTGCAGTGCGCTGCTGATTTAGTCCACCATTACATCGAACACGCAAATAACCATTACTCTTACTCGGAGGAGCTGACAAAAAACACCAAACACAGTATCAGAAAATTCTATAACATCCATACTCAAATGAAAATTCTTGCATGAGAAACAGTATGTAACTACAAGAACAGATAGATACGGGGCCAATGAGAGCGCGGAGTAGATGACGGTCGCCAACCATCGGAATCAGCATTGCTCCAAAGTTCTTCTAAACGGATCTATTTAACAACAAATAACTAATCACTGAAATTTGCACATTTCGAATTTAGAAATTGAGCAGAGATTCTAAACTGAACAATTTAGCACGAACCTCTGAGCGAAAATTGGATTGAACATTTGAATTTCCTGATGAAGAGAAGAACAACGAGAGAGTGCAGATCAAGAGTACCACAGCAGCAATTGATAACTTCGCAACCATTCCCTTGAATCCTGATCCTCCGATATTTCTTCCATGCTGCCTGTGAAGTCCAGCTCTGCAATAAACCACATTTTCAGCATTTTAAAATTGAAATCGAAATCAGAATCGAAATTGATCTCGAATCAGTATCTAAACTGTACCTCCTCATAGTGGAGATTCAATAGCACTACTCTTTTTATATGGATCCACAACTTCGAGTTTATAGTTCAGTGATGAATTAGGGAACAGAGGTTGCGGATGACGGTTAGAGAAATGGACGCCGTGTCGGAGATCTGAGAAATGGCGGTTGCCGGTGGAGGAATTGTGATGGGAGAGAAAAGATGCAGCGAATTTTTCGTTACTAGAATGAAAATAGAAATTATTTTTCCAAAAAAAAATAATGAAAATAGAGATTGGGTTATGGAACAGATTATGGGCCACATAGTGGGTTTTGCAAATGGGATGTAGAGATGAAAAAGAAACAAATATGTAGGATTGCTATCCCCCCAATCGTTTTACTAACACACCTTCTTCTTTTCTCCAAAATGCTACTCCCCCATCTATACACTATGAGTGTGTTTGATCTGTAAAAAATAAATACTTGACAGAAAAATATAGGACAGTGTAACACACGACAAATGTTTAAGACATTTAACAAACTTTATCTTGTATAATGTTTGGTAGACCAAATATAATTTTGGTATTTTAGACAATTTGTACAAAGAATAAAAAGTTAATTTGTGTGTCAAAAAAAAAAGTTATTTTGTGGTTTATTGAAGGACAAGAATTTCTGTTTTAGTCCAGTCTCTTACCCTCAGTTCGTCCAATCCTTGACATAGTTTTAAAATCAAATAAAATTGTCATGTCTAATCCCTTATTTTTTTAGCAGATCAAATGTATCTTATAAGTCCATTTTTTATACTTTAAAATGGGGCTAATAAAATTAGAATTGAAGAAAGTGGAATAAAACATAATTTTTACTCCATTTGCTTTATAATTTTTTTTCGGAATAAAGATAAAATTTGTGCTCTTTTGCCTCAAAAGTTGACATAATTAAACAAATTATTAATATTTTATTTTATTTTTATCCATATTTCAAAAGCATTATTATGTAGAATTATAATTTATTTTACTAAAATGATTAAAGAAAGTTAACTTTTATTATTTCTCTTGCCACGTGGACGTTTTATATTCGTTTTACATCTATTTCTCGAAAAACATATTAGTTTAAAATTATTAATTAATAATAATAATTTAATGAATTATAACCAAACTATTTAATTATGTTAATAAATATAATAAAAAATTTAATAAAAAGTTTAATTATTCAATTAATTAATCAACTAGTATAAAATAAACCCTAACAAATATCATCGCCTTCCTCTCAATGTTAGCCACTGCACACATCATAGATGTATAGTGTATAGAGTAAAAAGACATACATCCATTTCTACTATCATCACTTCCTTCACCATTATATGTCATTTCAATATCTCACCATCCTTCAAAAAACTTCAATCCTTTTTCGATCCATACATGATAGTATGATACATCCATTTCTACCATCATCGGTTCATCACTTCCTTCAGCATTCTACGTCATTTGATCTTCAATATCTCACCAACTTTCAAGTGAAGGATAATTTAAAGGGTTTTGGGATTAGGGATCAAATTAGGTAAAATGAAGGAGATGATGATGGTGGTGAAAATGGAGATATGTTATTATTTTGTGTAAGTGTGATTTGCGTTTCATATATAATGGTGAAATTTCCAACTTGTGAACTTTAAAAATTCTCCCTATTCTAATTCATTCATATGAGCGATGATTGGATCCAATCGTCATCTTTATTAGTGGGTCGAAGCTTGAAAAGAACGTCCCCAAATACCTTTGTGCTAAAAATTATTGACGCTTAGAGCAAACATTTCAAAGAACTCAAAGAAGAGCATTCCATACATATCAATTGAGCATCCAAAATAGTGTTGATGTACATGAACCAAAATGAATTCAAAACTTAAAGTAGCATTTACTCAAAAAGAAACTAAATTTTTAGATACTCAAAAAGAAAAATGAATCTAATTATAACCAAAAGTAGCATTACTCATAGTACGAACTAACATTGTTGAAATTGTCCAAACATAGTTACTAGTAATTGAGTAAAAATAAAAATTCAATTTGTTTTTATAAGCAGAAATATGTTAAGTAAAAAACAGAGGAAAAAACGTGTATACATAATTATGTGATGTCAATTTGTGGGCTGATGCGGAACGTGGCCAATGGCCATATCTATACACTTGACAAAAAGAACCATAAAATTACTACGGCAGATTATTACCAATAGTGCCACCTCATGTTATTTTTCCTTTTAATTTATATTTAATTTTAATTGCTTTTTTTTGTTTATTGGTTGGAATAAACTATTTTCCCTAAAGTTCATCTTCACCAGATGCAGCCTACAAGGGATGAAATTAAGCCTTAATTTAATTTTTGATATCTTTAGGTTTTAATTTGATCACTTATGTTTTAAAAATTTCAATTTGGTCCTTTATATTTTATTTTAGGTTTCAATTTGGTTCTTTCGGTAAATTTTGTCACATGTGACAGATGATTTACTTATATGAACAAACACGTGGAAAACCTTGACACTTGGACACGTGTCCAAATTAAACGGTGTTAATGACAAAACTGATGGAAAAGACCAAATTAAAATCTAAAATAAACATAATGGACCAAATGTTGAATTAAGCCTGAAATTAAAGATCAGATATAACCTACACCCTAAACATGGAATTCGACCATATGCCATGAGCCATATTTTACACTCTCAACACCCGACAAAATCGAAATTTGAAATGGTCGATAATGGACCAATATTTTACGCTCTCAATTTTTTTTAAGATGAACTATTTTGGGCCCGAATCCAACGGAACCCGCCTGTTGCTCTACTCTACGCAATAGTAGATTATATTAAAAAATAATTTCATCCGTGCATCACGGGTATAAAAACTAGTTTACATCAAACAAAAAAGTGTCATCTTTTCTTTTTACATTAAAAAAAGTGTCATCTTATTTGCATCAATTTGTGGGCATTGAAACGTGTCGATACCCTAATGGATCAACAACTTTTACATGCTATAGTAACGAATCGTTACTATGCTACGAAGTGAACTAGCCAATGGGATTGTGAAACATGGCCAACTGTACTAGGTTTAAGAGTGGATCTAGAGGATAATAAACGTCCTAGTCCTACTCTACATGTAGGCTAATAGCATTAATGTAGGCTAATAGCATTAATTTATGAAAAGGAGAAGAAAATTGAAAAGTAATACTACTAGTAGAGTTGATTGATTTGACTTGGTATCCGTGAGAGATGGGAGCCACACCACCACAAACAAACAAATACGTAAAATATTGGAATCCTCTTCATTTTATATTTTTTTCCTTTTCTCAACTTCTTCACTAATAGAGTTTTTATCTTCCGTGAAAATCGAACCATATAATCTGAAGTTCGAGTATATGTTAAAAACAGTTTGGATTGTTACAAATGACATCTACATTATTACATCTTGTAGTTATTATTATTATAATTATTATTTATATAAGAAAAATTTTATTTTTTAAGTTAATAAAATATTTGATTTATAATATGGATTAACTATATCAAGAGTCTTGTTGAGGCACATGTTAAAGAAACTACAAAAAATTGTATTGAAAAATACAATAGTTTGACCTTTAAAAAATTGAATGTACACATTTTAATGCAAATATCTCTTTATGAAATTTATTAATAGGTGTCCTTAAGGCACATGTTAGTATTTGTTGTACATTAAATATTTTATAAACTTAACAAAAATTATTAAGATAAAGATTTAAGGAAGTAGTTCAATAAATTTAGCTCAATTAGTAGGACATTATATTATATATTAAATTCTTCAATAAAATGATGTAATTTTTAGCTACTAGATTACTTGACAAAAAAAATATTTAAGGAAGTAATATTTAGCTTCTTGTACAAAATTTTGTGAACAAGTGCTCCACCAACGACATCACCTATTAAGCAAGGATGAATTTAAATCCTCTCCAATTTTTATTTGTTTTTTATGTTTCTTTTCTTTTCATAGTGTATGTTTGGTGTCACTTTAAAACTGGCCAAAATTGATTCTAGCTAGAGGTGTTAAATAGATTCTGACTTTTTTGGTTATTCAAAAGTATAATTGAGATTTTGTTTTTATAATTGATTTTACTTAAATATATAAATTGTACTAGTTTCCGATTCTATAATTTATTTAAATATTTTGTTCAACTCACGTTTACAATAATATATCCAAACATAAATATCACTTTATCTTCAACTCAATTTTTGTCGGATTCAATTTTACAAACTCATTCTGCCAAAATTAATTTTTCACACTGCAGAACAAAAAACACTTGGTGTATGTTTGGTTTTGCGGTGACGATAATTGATTTTGATAGAATTGATTCTGTAAAATTGATTTTGGTCAAAATTGATTTTAAGTTAAAGTGATTTATGTTTGAATGTATTCATGCAAAAGTGAGTTGAACAAAAAATTTGAGTGTAAAAATTAATTATAAAATTAGAAGCTACTATTTGTAGCTTCAATAATCAATTCTGACGGTTCCAGAATTGATAATAAATTTGTGCATCATAAAATACTAAAAAAAATAAAATACCACGGTTCTCTTTTTTTTCTTCCAACAACTTTTTTTTCTTACATGGGATGTTTCCCTATTCAGGATATAACTTTTTTTCTTACATGAGTCGTTTTCTGCAGTTGAAGTCAGAGAGAAAATAAGCTAGAATGGGAAGAGGGAAGGTAGTTTTGGAGAGAATACAGAACAAAATCAATAGACAAGTAACATTCTCAAAGAGAAGGAGTGGTTTGCTGAAGAAAGCATTCGAACTTTCTGTGTTATGTGATGCTGAAGTTGCTCTTATCATCTTCTCCAACCTTGGCAAGCTTTTTCAATACAGTTCCACTGAGTCAGTATTTCTTCATTTTCTCTTCCTCTCTAATACTATATCTTTGTGGCTTTCACACTTTTTTCTTTCTCTGTTACCTTTTCTATGGCCAATTGATGAAAATCTTGAAGTAATTTTCTAAGGTGAGGATTCCCACTACTAATAATAAGTAATAAACTCATGTTCAAAGTATTTTATCAGATCTTCGAGAAACTCCGATATCATATTAAATTTTTGGTTTGACCCGACTCAAATTATAAAATTATGGCATCTTATATTGGATCTTGGAAATGTTCTGATAACATATTAAAATTTTGAGTTAGGCCTAATTCAAACTATAAAAACGGAAAATTGTCTCTATTTATTAACATATATTCAAGTTGTTGTTTTTTTCATTTGACAAATACATGTTCAAGTTTTTTTTTTTCTTTTACAATGAATAGCATTAGGATAGGTCCTTCATGAACAGTTAAGGCAAAATTTGTGAAAACACAAGATCATTTTGTTCATTTTTGTTGCTGAGTGTGGCATTGCTTTACTTTATTTTATTTTTTTGTTACAAGGACATTGTTTTATCTTAATCCTCTATTTTGGAGAAAATGTAATTTGAAGCTTGATCAATGATTAATTAAATTATGGTAAAACTCTTAGAAGAAAAATTAAATTATGGTCAATATTTGTTTCATTTCTATTTATTTCGGCCAGGGATCCAATTCATGGTATACTCACCATTAATTTTATTTCAATGGAAGTTTATTATAATATAGTTTTTAAATTTTTTATAATATATATATTGTTCAGATCCGACCTCAAGTCCACATCTCCGAGAGATTGTCTGCTTTGGGGTTGACCCGTCACGGTTTTGTCCTTTGTAGGAAAGGCGCCTCGGTTGGTTTGAAAGGTGTGGGTGTTGTATATAACTACCCTTTGCCTCGAGTACCAAGCGATGTGGGACTATTTTGGTGTATCCAGAACAGAAGCCCCCAGTCGAGGCTAAGGGGCTGAAGGGTTCGAGAACGAATTTTATCGTTCCCACAGACGGCGTCACTGTTCAGATCCGACCTCAAGTCCACATCTCCGAGAGATTGTCTGCTTTGGGTTGACCCGTCACGGTTTTGTCCTTTGTAGAAAAGGCGCCTCGGTTGGTTTGAAAGGTGTGGGTGTTGTATATAAACTACCCTTTGCCTCGAGTACCAAGCGATGTGGGACTATTTTGGTGTATCCAGAATATATATATATATATATATATATATATATATATATATATATATATAGTTTTTTATGTTATTATACTTTTTAAATAAGAATAAATTTATATTGTAAAGAGTGTCAAAGATAGTAAGATTCCTTTCTTTTTAGCTTCCAAACAAAAAAAAATCAAAACAGGTTACCACAAAAAGAATAGGTCATATACAAAAAAATAATACATGTTCTTTTAAAAAAATTATATTTATGTATTTAACTACGAATTTTGTCAAAAAAAAACCCAAAAAATCTATGAGTTCCTCAAACTAATATACACCACTCTAAATATAGACACATCCAAAGATTTTGCGTAAAAAAATAAAAACTAAATCGTTGAACGATATTTTAAAAATGACAACATTAGAATAGGGTGAAATTAGTTAATATTTTGGACAAAGATTACTTATTGATGTGTGTTTTTTTTACAAAGATTAATTATGGATAGTTGTTGTAAAACTGTTTACTGAGTTTTTGAAAAAAACAGAAAACGATTTTTAATAAAACTGGCAAAGAAACAAACTATTGGCTGAGTCACGTACTAGGTCGCTTTCTTTAAGACGTTTCGCGGAACTACTCGAAAAGTGCACTGTAGTTTATCGACCGCGAAGTCCCCAGGATAAAACAGCCGTTTTCAAATAAAATACGAAGCACTACTGCACTGCAGTGATCGTCCAGAATTACACCAAATAATTGATATACGAATATCAACTCTATACGGCAACAACCGTTCGATAATTGAAACAACCGAATAATTTAGAAGAAAAAATAGAGAGAAAGAAAATAGCAGAGTAATCTCAGAATGCAGAGAAAACGAACAACCAAAAATGAAGAATGAAGGCAGTATATATAGAGGAAGTAGGGAGCCGAAATCAGAGTAAATAGTGGAGCGGTTTTTGGCCCAGTCAAACGCTGATCGTGGGCGAAAAATAAGGGACACGTTTTTGACCCGTTAACGGATACGCTAATCCGTTTCAAATTTTACTTGGTCTAACGCACATTTAAATTGTGCGCAATTTAAGGGACACGCGTAAAGAAAAAATTAATTAAGATTTTTTTTCTTTTTCTTCGCACTAAAAAATTAATATATCACTCAAGCCCGGCCCGATCCGAGCCGGACGGACGGCGGCGCGCGCGTGTGTGATATTTGACATTGTGTGCGTTCTCCCTTTCATACAAAAGTGGGTACCCCAAGGGCACGCCCTTGCTTGTCACTTTGTGGTATATAAACACTACCAAGAAGTGTGATCTTAGCAATGTGGGACTCAAAAGAGTCTTTTTTCAATTCACATTATACATGGTTCTAAAGCTTTGTGTTTACTCCATTACCAAGTTCCCTCCATTTTCATCATCATGTTTCAACAATAGTGTTCATGATCAGCTTGAACAAAATCATTGAGAAGTATCGCCAATGTTGCTTCAATAATATGTCGAATAATGACAACTTGGGAGAACACGAGTCACAGGTAATTTCTCTTCTTTTTTCCATGTAACAAGGTTGATTTTGCTCGTGTTTATAAAAATTGTGCTTCATATAGCAATTTACTCCCTCTGTCCCAAAATAAATGATCTGTTTGACCACTGACACGTTTGCCAATGCACAACTTTAATCGTTAATATCTCTAATTATCTATTATTAAAAATTATAAAAATGGTATATTTTGAAAGTACCCGTCGAGACAAATCAAACAACATCTCATATGCTAATATTTGCATGTATATATTAGTAGAAAAATAAGGTCAAAGCAGATCAAATGAATAGTACACTAAGTCAAAAAAAGGTCATTTAAAATGGGACGGAGGGAGTACTATTTATTACAATTCTTGAAAGAATTTAGAGAAAAGTATATATAGAAAAATTATATCGATAAAATGAGAAATATAATTACATAAACGAGTGCGTAAAAAAAAGTTACATAAACAAGTACAATGAGGTATATGTAGAGCAATTAGACCATACTAATTTCCAATCAAGCTAACTAATATGTAATTAACTTTTACATCGCTATATTCTTAAACATTTTCTTGTATTGAAGAGCTTACACGAGGAGCTTTTGATGCTAAGAGTCAAGCATGAATCTCTAGCGCGGACTCAAAGGTATTGATTTTAAAGAAATAATTTATTTTTTTTAAGTTTTAATTGTTACCTGGATATTATTTTTACTTATATGTTTTTGATCTTTTTGTTTTTAAGGATTTTTTTGGGTGAAGAACTCAATGCACTTGGCATAAAAGATTTGCAGAGTATAGAGAAACAACTGGAGAGAACGCTTGCACAAGCTCGAAAGCACCAAGTATTTATATATTTTGCTATATTCTTATTGAAGTTATAAATTTTGATCGAAATGAAACACACTCAAATGCTTGTTTGAGTACGTCAACATTGATGATTAACAATATATAAAAAATTAAAAATAGAAAAATCGGAACAGATTGAAAATAAATTGAGTGAAATAGAGATATATATACTCAAATTTTACAATTTGCACTCCCCAAAGCTCAACTTAAAATTTTAATCCATTGCTACATAGTATCGGTCAATATAACGGTGTACAAGTGAAGAAAATCTTACATCATACAAAAATTTGTTCTTATTATTGGATTAATAATTCTTATAATTAGATCAAATGTGATATTATGTGATTTATTAATCAGATCATAAAAATTAAACATGTACATGGTAAATTACTTACTCATACAAAATCCACAATGCCTGTCATTTTTTTTTGGTTTTTACCTTCAGTTTAATCTGATTCGGGGGTCAGTTCTGGCATCAAGTGGTTCCAGCCCCCTCCCAATCGCAATTGCGGGGGATCGAACCGTGGTTCTCCCTACCAAGTTCAGCGCCAATCACCACTGAACCAACTAACGATCACAATGCCTGTCATTTTATTTTCAAAGTGTTGTGTAGATCATGATGCGTTTACTTTAATTTCAGATGCAAAAGATGGTGGCAAAAGTTGATGAATTACGCGAGGAGGTATGCAATTATAAATTATTAGTGTTGTTTTTTTTTTTTGGTACGGTTTGGTTTCTCATCTTAATTTTCTATTCAAGCAATTTCATTTTTGTATGCTCTAATAAATGGATCAGTCCTTCATTTATTCTTCAAAATGAAGAGGATCACTTTAGATTTTCTCACATTTAAAGAGAAATGTTGTGTTATTAAAATAAAATAAAAAAGAGAGAAATCAAATGCTATGTAAACGAGAGGAAGATTTTGGTGGTATGGTCACAACAATTTAATTACTCTATTTGGTCACGCATACATTATTTTTTTTTACTAAAAATAAAAGATATTTATTTATTCAAATTGATATAAATTTAAATCTTAAAATTAACTTCAAAGAAATAGCAACACATCAAATAGCTATATAAAGTGATGTCCAAAACGAAGCAATGCAATAGTGAAGTAAAAACTAAATGATTAATATAAGGTCAATCAAGAGTTATGCCTAAAAAGGAAAAACATGATTATCATGATTAAGCAGGACATAGTTAATTTAGCAGGGTTTGTTCTATTTTTTAGTGGTTTGGGAAATATAATTCAAATCAGGTTTGAAAAATAGAATATGAACCTAGCCAAGTGGAAAATATTTTTCACACTACTATTTTGTTTGGAAAATAGAATCCGACCCATATTTAAAGGCAGAAACGAAAATTTAAGGCCTGAAAGCAATATCCTTTAAAGAGAAAATTTTATAAGTATTTTTGAAAAAAAGTTAAGTAAAAACTTAGATGATTAATAAGCTCAATCAAAGTTACGCTACAGAGGGAAACACATGGTTAATAATTTGTTTGTCAAATTTGGATGTTATGACATTTAGTTAGAATGCGAATTCCAATTAATTTTACTTGAAATGTAAGTTTGTCTGAGATTTTCGTAACATGAAAAACATGTTTATCATGATTGAGCACAACATAGTTAATTTATCAAGTTTTTGTTCTATTTTCTGGTGGTTTCATTTTTTCATAAACTATTTTCTGGTGGTTTGGAAAATATAATCTGAGCCAGATTTGTAAAATAGAATCTGAACCTAGCCAAGCGAAAAATATTTTTTCAAACAACTATTTTGTTTGAAAAATAGAATTCAAACCATATTTAAAGGCAAAAACGAAAATTTGAGGCCTGAAAGCAATATGAGAATTTAAAGAGAAAATTTCATATAAGTTTTTTTTAAAAGGATTTCATAAGTATTTATATACCAAATGTGAAGTATATTATCACAAGTTTAGAATAGAAAGATTTGTATTTTAATTATATAATCCTTAATTAGTTCTCAATATTTAAATATTGGCAGGTGCACAAGGTGGAGGAGGTCAACAAACAATTAAAATCCGAGGTATCAATTTCATTAATATAATTGAGGGATTATAATGCTGTAAATAAATTTTGAATCCTTGATTTCTTATGACCTTTTATTAGTAATATGTAAGCAATAATCTCCAAATGTTACTCCAGGAAAGAGGTATAACCACCAATATTTGTGACAATACGACTGACAATACCATCGCCAATTTGCTTGATGCACAAGCCAATCAGTTTGATTATGGGACAACAAGGTGTGTATTTTATTTTGAGAAGAAAGAATGTGCATTGATATTTACACTGTCAATCAATCACAATCATATTTTCTGTCCTGTTACCCCTCCTTAACTTCACTTTTTTGATATGACATGAAATATTGGACTATTTGAATCCTTGATTCTTACTGTATTAATTTACACCGACAGTGTTGTCCTTTAAACTTTTTTATTTTTTCCCTCTTTTACTTTTTAGCAACATATATATATATATATATATATATGAACCCACAAACATATACTAAACATGGGAAAACAAATTAATTAAAAGGAGAAAGTGAGATATGTGTTATCAGTATAAATTAATTTTCAAAATACTGATATAAAATTATAATTCTTATCACATATCTATGAAAAATTATTTTACATTAAACTTTAATTAAAATATACATGTATACATATTATGTTACAGTCGGTTTGGGCACCAACAAGCTGCATCAATAGGGCAGGCAACAGATACGAGCATTGACATTGATAGAGGACAAAGCAGTCACAACAAGACCAATGGATGGATGAATTTTTGAAATTTTATTTTTGAGATCACTAGTATCGATTAATCCGTCAAATATGTCTCAAACAAATTCATGATGAGATCCTATCTGGTTTAATTTAAAATAGGAAATTTTATATTATTTTGAAATTTTTCCAGAATGACAGTGTGGCTTCAATTGCATTATGTTGTATGTAGCTATAGCTAGCCAAGCTAATGCCAGAATTGGTGCCTTGGTGGTTACATATTAACTTATGTTTTCTATTTATTTTTTAGGCAAAAACCTCTGTTTCTATTAGCAAAATGATGATAATTAGCCATGAAAAATAAAATAAAAATCTGATGAGTCTATTCTTCTCATCAGTCATGATAATCAATGCAATTTTTGTAGTACTAGTCATTTTGAGTTTCTCAATTATGAAGAGTTAACATAGAATTATAGGGCGTATTAATTTGAGACACTGAAGTAAATATTGATTTTAATCTATGCTTATAGTTGTAGGCAAAGAACAAATTAAGCCTCTTCTTAAATGGATGATCTTAGTTAACTTGAGCAAGTAAATTTTATAGTTGGCGGTAGATACTTTAATTTTACAACAAAAATTTAATGCTTCTTCTTATAGCAAATATGTTTGCTCTGGAATTCATGTTCTATTGGGCCAATTAGCCTCAATTAAATTGTTAGGTATAAACACTGGTAAATAATATTATCTAGTACTAGTATACATTTTGATTGTCCGATAAATTTAACTCAATTAGTAGGACATTGCATTATATATGTAGGGGGCCGGAGTTCGAAAGTATACACTTTCATTGAAAATTTACAAGCAATATAGGTAGGTATATTAGTTTTAAAGTCATTTGGACAGCATATTAGTTTTAAAGTATATAAAGTATTTTTTTTTTGAAATAAAGTATATAAAGTATGATATTCATATTCTTTTGGGTGGTTCAACATTGTCGTGGAACTTTTTATTTTTATATATAAACACAAATTAACATTGCTAAAATAAAAAGAAACTCTACGAACAAATTCACAATATTTAAATTTATAACATAAAATTGTATATTAATAAATATTGTTTTGAGATTTCTTTGATAATTTATTCTCGCTGAAAATTTTAACAAAAGACTTTTCATAGATTTTTTCGTTTTAATCACATTTTTATCTACAAAACTCAAACTTTAAACATTATTTAAGAGATCTATGCTCATTTTCACTCAAATCAAAATGATGTTGGTATAATCTTTTAGGGGAACAGAGCTTATGATACATTTTATACTTGGGAATGTTAGGCCTATAAATTCAATTTTGTTAAATATTAACTTTTTTTCAAGGTTTTGATAATATTAAATATCAATTTTACAAGATAAAAATTAAATATTTTAAAGCAGAAATCACACCTAAAACCACTTTTATTCTTATACTTTTTAACCACCAAATCAACTTTATATCTCCCTATATTTTCTAATATAAATGGTGTACACATATTAATAATTTATATTTATAATTATATCGACCAAAAGGTAAAAAACTAGAAAAGGAATAAAGTGAAAATTTGATAAAATTGTATTTTTTTATATCAGAAAGATCATTGCAATTCATTAAAAATCAAGTGCTCAAGCAAAAATATCAATAAAATATTAAGAACAATTATTCGCACAAATAATGAACAACTATGTTAGTTTATTTCCTAATAAGTTTAACATAAAAATATCCATAAAAAATTAATTTAGTTGGTAGGAATATTGCATTTTATATGCAAGAAATGAGACTCAAATATTAGATGTTTCACTTGTCCATCTTTAAAAGTGAAATTTTAGTCACTAATCTATTTAAAAAAATAAAAATTAACCTTAAAGTTTAAACAAAATATAGAAAGAAAAGAAGCCTCCTGTACTAAAAAATTAGAAAACAATTCGGTGATATATACATATAGGCAAATTCTAAAATAGATCACTTCATCAAGTGGTCTATGATGGACCAGTTATAAATAACACTATAAGAAATATATTTTATAAAATTTACCGTTGGATTGAAATTTTGTTTCATATAGATCATTCATAAATTTTTTTAGAAAAATTAAAAATCATTTGATATGTTATTGAGATCCATTAATATTAACGGTTTATAATTTTTTATTAAATACCGTTAAACTTGATAGATTTCAATAACATATTAAATGATTTCCAATTTTTCTAAATTTTTTTATGAATGATCTACATGATATAAACTTTCAATCCAACGGGGGATTTCAGAAAATTTGTAATAATTATAATAGTAATAATCACTTGTCCACAATGGACCACTTGTAAAGGTGGTCCACCGTATTCATTATAATAGTAATAATCACTTGTCACTGGGGCAATGGTTAAACATATTAAAATAGAAAATTTATTTCGAAATGTATACATTCAACACATTGAAAATATAAAAAGTTATTTTCTCAATATTTAATTTTTTTTTTATTTTCATTTTTTATATGCTTAACTATTACCTCGGACACTACTTAGCATCATCCTAAATATAATATCACCAAATTCCAACTTAACAATGAAAGGATTTTTCTATTAAGAAAAAAAAATACACCGCCATCTTGTTCTTTTGCTTACAACTTTACATCATCGAATCTTCCCTTTTCAATAGAACAATACAAATTCTCATTCTTTTAAAATCATCACATAAACACTGCATTGCATGATCCCTTCTTTCTCTGTTTAAACTCTAAACTATTAGCAACACTTTTCCTCAAACACACGCTTTTTCTCTTCTTCATTTTCTTCAACACTCCGTTTCAATCCCGTTCCTCAGATGGCACAGTTTACCCCCTCAGGTTTTTCATCTATCTTTCTTAACGTTCTTGTGTTTTACAATATTCATTACTCGTTATTGGTTTACAATATTATTCGTTATTTGGGTTGGACCTTGATTTTTTTTAAGCTAAAGATTGTGTCTTTGAGGTTTTTCTGATATTGGGTTTCTTTTTTTATTGGTGATTTTTCTAATATTGTTTCACTATCTAGTTATTGTTTGTTTGTTTCAATGCATTTTTATTTTTTAATCTTTTAGGTTATGTTGTGATTTTCATAATGTTATATACTGTTTTTGATGCAAAGATCTGATTGGTTTGTTAATAGTTTGTGTTTGTTTGGGATCTGTTTGAGTTTTGATACTGTATTAGGAGAAGAAATGAGTAATTTTAAAATACATGATTTTAATGGCTTCACAAAGTTTGGTTCATTGAAAAAAATTGAGGTCATGTTCTTGGTTAAAAATTCTGAGCTGGTGAACATGTGAAAGATAAATGAGTCTTATTATAGAATTTAGTTGTGATTTAGGTGACAAACTGGTTTGTCTAATCACCAATTTCACGTGAAGGTCATCATGGTTGGTAATGTTTTCCATGTTATATTTGAATTCAAAATACATGTACTTTATCTTTATAAAATTTTGCTATTAGTCATTTAGGATTTCATGTTACCCATGTGAAATGATTCTTTTTTTTTTGGAGGCATTTAATAATATTTCACATTTAATTATGTCCTATTTTTTTAGTAAAATTTTCTGAACCCAAAATTCATGTTGATCTGAAGTTACTATGTTTATGCAGGTAAATCTGATGATCTCGTAAAAGAAGGATGCAACGAAACAAGTGATCTGGTTGTTTGTTTTGGTGAATTGTTAATAGATTTCGTGCCAACGGTGGGTGGAGTGTCTCTAGCTGAAGCGCCTGCTTTCAAAAAAGCTCCTGGTGGTGCTCCTGCGAATGTGGCAGTTGGCATCTCTAAGTTGGGGGGTTCATCTGCATTTATAGGCAAGGTATATATCTATATGTATTTATCTTGATGGTTATTTGGTTTTTTGTTATTATCTGCAGGACTTCCATGTTTGATTTGTGTCCAAATATTCATTTTTAAGAAATCTTTAGATCAGGGTGTTAGGTTATTCGACGTTGGTTACACTTCTCTGAATGACTCTTTGAAAAACGAATAAAAA
This sequence comes from Trifolium repens, assembly GCA_030408175.1. Classification (NCBI taxonomy): domain Eukaryota; kingdom Viridiplantae; phylum Streptophyta; class Magnoliopsida; order Fabales; family Fabaceae; genus Trifolium; species Trifolium repens. The sequence continues at coordinate 59,523,300 of CP125837.1, read as the reverse complement.
GGAGTAAAGGGAAACTTTTTCTTGGTCTTATTACATGTGTTTGTTTCAAGGTATACAAATAAACTCCTTGAAGCGTGAGTGAGCTTGGGAATGTAACATTGTCATGTCTGATTTTTATTGTTGAATTAAATCAATTTTAAAACATTCCAAGAATAGAAATATCATGTACTTGTAGATTGTACCTTGGAATAATACTCTCGGCAGTAGTATTCTGAAGATGATCATTTTTTGGAATATGAATCTATGTTAGCTGAGAAAATGATAGCTTAATTCCTTACCATTTGTGTTTTAGGTTGGAGCAGATGAATTTGGGTATATGTTGGCTGATATTTTAAAGCAACATAAGGTCAATATTTCTGGTATGCGGTATGATTCTAATGCAAGAACTGCATTGGCTTTTGTCACGCTTAGATCTGATGGTGAGCGCGAGTTCTTGTTTTTCCGAAATCCTAGTGCTGATATGCTTCTGGATAAGTCAGAGCTTGATCGAAACCTCATTGAGAAGGTGTCTTGACTTTCTGTCTCTGTTTATAAAATGTGTCTAAAGGCCTCTTTGGTATATGTCTGTAAAGTTTTAATGCTTATTGCAGGCTAAAATATTCCATTATGGTTCAATCAGTTTGATTGACGAGCCATGCAAATCAGCTCATCTCGCTGCTTTGAGAATTGCTAAAGATTCCGGTTGCATCCTCTCATATGATCCGAATTTGAGATTGGCACTATGGCCATCAGCTGAGGCTGCTCGAGATGGTATAATGAGCATATGGGAACTAGCCGATGTCATAAAGGTTAGTTTTTATTTGAACTAGCATATGGGAGGACACACGTGCTATTTATCATATACACTTCATAAATGCGACTACTCATTGTTTTATTTTGTACTGTATTTTATTTTCTGTTTCGTTTCGATAATAAGCATTCCATCATTAAATATGTAATGCAGATCAGTGAAGAAGAGATTACCTTTTTGACTGGCGGTGATGATCCTTATGATGATGATGTTGTATTAAATAAGCTTTTTCACCCTCGTATCAAGCTTCTAATTGTTACTGAAGGGTCAGAGGGTTGTAGATATTACACCAAGGTAAGTTTGCCAGAGTCCGTTAACTCAGTATTTTAATTGTCTAATAGGTGTTATAATCCTTCATTCCAATATGTTATTTGCTCTTCGTTCTGAAACTTGACGTGAGCAAGGTTTGCTTCTAGGTTCAGTATTTCACAATGTTATCTTATTGCGCGAGTGACCAGTGTAATAGTGATTGTCAAATTTGTGTGCACTGCAGGATTTTAAGGGCAGAGTTGCAGGTGTCAAAGCTAAACCTGTTGACACAACCGGTGCTGGCGACGCATTTGTTAGTGGGTTTCTGTACAACTTAGCTTCTGACCCAAGTATACTCGAGGTAATTCATATATTTTTACACCCTCTGGTTGTTGATTCTGAAAATGTTGCGAATGTTTGTGAGCTGATGGATTTATTTTATGTGGCAGGACGAAGAGCATCTCCGAAAAGCGCTACATTTCGCCAATGTATGTGGTGCGATCACGGTGACAGAGAGAGGGGCAATTCCTGCACTACCTACAAAAGACGCCGTCCTGCAATTTGATGCAAAATAGCAACACCAACAGTTCCTCTGTTATAAAATGTAGTGTTTGTTGTATTTTAAGCTATAGCTTGGGTGATGCTGAGCTTCTTTTGTATCATTGTCATTTAGGCTGTATTTTTCTACTAGTGTATAATAAGCTCAATTTGAGTTGCTATCTCAAGCTATGGCTTATATAGAGTTTTACACATAGCAGCTGAGCACACAGATCAGTGTTCAGAATCAGATTTAGTATTGTAGAATACTAGAATGTACACTTAAGATCTGCAATAAATCATACCACAGGCCTGTTACTTTTGATTGAACTCTTTGCCTAGTGTTTATGCAAATATGACATGGATGTAATAATAGTAATATCTTCAGCAGCAGTATTCTCATATGAGATAGTGTCATTTTCCAAATTTTCCTTGTCTATGCCTTCCAAAAACTTGGCGAGAATTTTCGTATGTTGAATAACAATATGATTTTAATTTCAATTAATCACATGAAGCTCAAAATTTGATACCAAAATCTTAGTTACAACACTTACATCACCTACATTTGATACTCAAATCTTTGCAAAAGCAGATGAATTTTGCTTTTTCTATCGGGTAATCTTCATATCATTATCGAACATTGTGCTAGTTTGAATTGACTTATATGAACTTATTTACTGACATAAATTTTGTGAGACTATTTGAGAGAACTTATGAAAATAACTTATGACAATTTTTTTATAAAAATTCTATAAGTTTGTATAAACTTATCAATAAACAATTATAATAATAAACATTTTGTAAATAAGTTGTTTATCTAAATGTCCTTGATAGAGTCAGATTGGTCTTTTCTTTTTAGAAATGATAATTAGCATTAGAATTAAAATTACAAAAAAAAATAAGCAAAATCAATCGTGCATGATTTTCTTGCTGCGTGTTTGTTGGTAACGTGTGTGCAAGTTGCGAAAACGAGTAGTCTAAGGAGAAGAGAAGGACTAAATCGTCATTTACGATATATAATAACTAATTAACTATCTATAATAACTGCACCCTCATCATCACGCAGACCGTTCTATTTTTCGGTTCGGATCTTCAAATCAAACCACTTCTTTTTAAACCGGACGTCGGCGGAGACGGTCGAACCGGTTGCCTTCGGCGACGGCGGTGATACGCGACGGAGCTGTGTAATGCTATTGATCGAATTCCGTAATGGCTTCTAATAACCCTTTGCTTAAACCTGAGATCGGACCTGACGGTCTTGCTCGAGAAGCTTCCGTCATCGGCTACACCGAGAGGGTTCTCTTTCTCCCTGTCCTCTCTCTCATTTTTTTGTTCTTCAATCTATCATTACTTAGTTTTTCTTCTTATTCTTTTGCAGATCATCGAAGAGGAGCAACTTCAATTGCACAAGTAACTTCTCTTCTATTTCTCTTCATTGAATTTGTGCTCCATTATGAACTTTAATATGTTCCTGCACTTATCACATTGTTCTAATTGAAATTTCTTGTTCCTATCATTTTTTTTTGAAGGACGAATTAGATATTTAGGAATGTTTTTTTTTGCAATTTTATGCTTCTTCTTGCATTAACAATCAAGTAATGGCTATGTAAGATGCATAATTTGATTTTCTTTGTTGGGGGTGATAGTGTGGATGGTTAAGTTTAGGTCAATAGTTGTCAGAAATTCAATTAGATTCATGAAGGATGAAAAACCAATGGCATTTTTTATGGAATATGATATTCATTAAACTTGAAGCACTGGTAGTAAGTTTGCGGTAGGAATTGTACTGAAAATGTTAGAATATGGTCTTTAATCTATGTTTATGAAGTACTACAAGGTTTCTACTGGTAGAATGGATAGCAGTGTTTGATTTTTTAATATTGATTTCATTGTTTGAACTTGTAATTTAGTATAAAATTTGTGGATCATGGAATGAGATCTGTGACTTGTGCTTAAAGCTAATCAGTTGATTGAGATCAAGAAAGAGTAATTATGTTAGTTTACCTATAGGGAACTAATATCTAATTTGGGGACATTATATTTTAAAATTGAGCAATCAATCTTATATTACCGAGACCAGTAAATAGATGCTCTTATGTACTATTGTTATTATATTATTACAGTAATAGAATGAAGCCTCTATTAATTTCCCCTGAGAACTTCTTACAGCCAAACAAGTAACTGGATTCAATCACATCATGTTAATATCTTATTATTATATATTATATTATTATTTATAGATACATTCAAGAAAACTATTCGAAAATTCGCAATGTGGAGCGTGAGCTTGCGAATCTCACACTTGAGATGAAACTTACAGCTGGGCCAAAAAAATCAGGTTTCTGAATATTATTGTTGCTCCTTCCATTATAAGTTTAAAAATACTGTTCTTCCCTGGTTGTTATAGTGAAATGACTTTGCTTTTTCTTTTATATGTGGTGCATATTTTAAGCACTTGAACATTTGAGAAAGAAAATAGAACAATCAACAGAGAAAATTCGTGCAGCCAAGCTAAAAGAAGAACAGGCTCGAAAGGTATTTATATACTTCACTATGCCAGCAACACTACCTTCTTATTGTGTGAATTCAGATCTTTTCACTATCAGCTCAACAAAGTTGCTGGAATAGATTAGATAATCAGGAAAATATATGTTAATGAAACCATGTGATGATTGTTTGGTGCTCAAGTGAATTTCTCAAAGCGTTGATTTAATTTCGTGTTGCTATAGATAGTATGCATTTTGTTTGGTATGTTGTGCACATTTATCATTCATATTTACAGAGTAAAGTTAAACAGTGCATTAAGATACATTCTTACTCAGGAATGATCACATCAATTGGAGATAACATTTTTAAGCACATTAGTGATCACTGATCAGTCTTAATAGCTAAGTGGGAGTTTTATGTAATTTACATAAATAGTTTCCCTCTTCCCTGTTTTTCTTTATTTGTTGAATGGGGAGTACTTTATTCAATAAAATAAGATCTCTGAATCATTATTTGTGTGAATAAGCAATGAATTGATTGGTTATTCCTTTACTTTTTTGTTTGCCTTTTTCAAAGTCTTATGTTCCCATTATGAAGGCGAACACAAGATATCAATGTGGATGCAGTATAACTAAATGCTATCTAGAACATTATTTAAATGGATGAGCGTGGAAGATTTGATCCACTAAAATATCAATGAGTATTGCCAAGTACCTTTTCAAATATAATTGATATCTTGAATGTTTGGGCGGCAGGCATGGGAATCAGCAGCAAAATTAGTGAAGGACGAGGAAGAAATAAAGCAGAAGCTATGTGAAGATTTGAGCAATTTGGTAAATTGATTGTTGAATCAAGATATAATATACTACTATTAAGCTTGTTGTTTGATACTATCAATCTTATATAGGTTCAAGAGAGCAGTCAGTCTCAATTTGATCGGCTGGCAGAATTAAAAAGACGATTGGAAGCTCTGAATCCAAGTCACGCAACAACTAATGTTTATCATGTATGTTTTTCTCACTGTATTAAGCATTATTACAGCTGTATAGTTACTGGTGGCTTCACAGCTATGCACCTAATTTGGGTGTATGCTAGCCAACCTTACTGGGCACTGGGAACTTGTCAGAGGAACGTTATTTAACTTCTAACTAAATGTCCTGAGCTTCATCTATAAGGCATCCAGCTAGGGCTAGGAAACTGATGATATTCAATTTAAGTATTTAGAGTTTCATATTGGGTTTAGGGTTGTGATCCGGGGAAAATGGGTCGTTGGAAATGTGAACCTCTTTGCATGTATGTTTTCGTTTCTTGGTTTCATAGTTGATTATACTTTTAGAGAATCATGTTCAATTTGCTTAGGTCCATCAGATATATGTTGCTTGTCCCGTTATACCGATTACATGTTTCATACTATGCATATTTCGTATTAGACCAGTAAATGCTAAAATCATGTGGTTGAATTGTGTTAGGATGGGAGATCAGAAAGTTCTTCTCAGGATAGTAAAACGCAAGATAGTTCCTCTACTCCCAACACCAGGGAATCAAGTGGGGGATCAACCGCGAGTGTTGCCGATCAAAGTAATGGTCAGAAAGTTGCAGTGACAGATAGACCTAATCAGCAACTACCTAATGAAGGCGATGGAAAAAGTAAAAAGAAAGTCAACTTCCAATTAAAAGGAAAGGGAATTGGTGCTGTGTCCAAGGGCAGATCTTCTGCTGCTGGCTGGACTGGTGCTGGCTTCGACGCTTGAATTGGGTAGATGGCAGAATCTGAAAACAATTTTAGAAGATACAACCGTGCTACATATATTTCGGGTGAGAAGTCAATACTTTCTGTACAAGGTATATCCTTATGTCCTCCATTCGTGCTACTTGTTTACTTTGAAATGTTGTCTTCTGTCAATTAGTCGATTGTATTATTTTTTGTGACAGTCGGTTGACAGTGATTGACCTTCTGACTTGGGTTTGCTACCACTAATTTGTGAATTCCTGTACTACAACTTTCAGCCAAGAAATATCAATATGTTGAGTTGGATTCTCCTTTTGATTATGCAAGCTGTTCAAATATGTTTTGATTTTATTGTTTTGAATTGATAAGTATTCTGTTATCTCCTTTTTTTGACGTGCCCTTGCGACAATATTTGATGAAACAACTGTTGCTGCTTCGCAGACAATGAAGTCAAATAAATTTTGTACTTAGATAGGAGAATCTAAACTGAAAAATAATTGTGTGCCTGTGAGTTGTGCCCTTACATCATCATCTAATAGAAATTTCAAAGCTGGGAAAACAGAGTCAACTAAGATCCAATTAAAACCAAAGCAAAATGATTGTGATTGGCTAATAGGTCAGTGCAACAATTAGGTTTTCGAAACACATGACAACAAAAGATCTTCAAGTAAGGTGAAGAAAAGAAATAACCTATTGAAAAACAGAAACTAGACAGCACCATGTTGGCAAATGGCAAACTACCATAGAGTCCAAATCAAAGATAGCCCTTTGGTAATCTCCCCCCACCCAATCAAACCAAGAGATTAATAAAAAACTTTCTCTTCTAGTCACCTTTATTTTTCTTCAGCCAAATGCTATCTTAGGCAAAAAGAATCCTATGATTAACTATGATATCAAATATGTAAAACAGAAATCACATAACACATTTAAATAGTATTTATTATTAAGAACTAGTTAAAATTCTAGAGTAAATTATACGATGATGAATAAAAAAAACTAGTTAAATCTTGAAGATCATCAAGCAAACTCTTTGATCGTTATGCTTCTTTAGTATACACAGAAAGGAACCAGCACTTATAGTTGCTCATTTATACTGCATTGTTGGACTGGCCAATCTTTGAAATATTCATTCAATATTTCAAGTGTAATATCTTGAAATAAAAATTCAATATGTGATGACTATCTTCATGAAAAATAAAACCAATTTTATTTTTTATTTTTTATTTTATGATCCACAAAAACCAATGTTCTCTGTTCCACCAAAATCAGAACGTAGAAACAACTATGACTTTTAACCACTCCTTGAAATAGAGCTTATTTTAAGGCATTAACAAATGTTATGAAAATGAATATAGAGCTATGTGAAAGAAAACAAAGCAACAATTTCATTTTGAAAAGTTTTAAACAAATGTGGGTAAAAAATTAAATGTGTTATTTTGATAGCAGTAACTATTATGATTGTTCCTAAGTTTAAACCTTCATGTAACAAATTCAAATCATTCTCATATATGCATATGCATATATGGAAAAGAGTGGTTATTCTCAAAAGTAAAATTGTTATTCAAACGAATATCAATGTCCCTAGAAGCATTTGTCATGAAGCTAAAATTGTAGGTAACTAAATTTTCAAGGTTATAGCTAGTTACCATCATTGTATGATTGGAATGGAATCTACCAAGAAGAAGAATAAGAAAACGACAACCGTACTCAAAATAGCTCTATGCAACACTATCAAGTACTACTAAGTGGTGGTGGGACAAACCTTTTATATTATCAAATCAAAAAATTTGCATTACATTTTTCATTCGCTAGGTAGAAGAAATAACTTATTGCTTTATTGTAATTAAGATTGTCAGATACCAAGTACTGTATTAAATCAAGTGAATTAGTAACAGACTGCACCTGCAACCATAATACCCTTACTTTATAATAGCAGAGAGTCCTTGTTTAGAAAGAGTTATTTGATAGTACATTTTTACAGATTCACCACCGGTTAGAAATTAGGAAAAGTTGCTTGATAGAGTACCACTATTTGTACTAACTAAATCACTTGTTTGGTAGCACAATACTTGATGAATTAATGTTGCATTAAAGAGATTCTCCTCATGTATTTCACAAAACAAAAATAATTTTTTTACACATTATGCACTATTTTTTATCCATTCTCTCGTTGATAATTGAAATTAAAATTAGTTCTACAACTTTTAAAATGAATCCCACCAAATAAGGTGGACTTATTGTAAATTTAGTTGAATAGTACATATGAATTTCAACAACAAAAGAAAAAGTGTTTGTTGAAACCAAGCTAAAGTTTTTTGCGAGAAGAAGGATGGATTAAAAGTATGTTTGAACAGGGTAATTATAAGTTCTACAGAAATTAGAATTCTATTTTGCTAATTCAAATACTTCTCAAATGAAATTCCAAATTGGATAGACTAATAAAATTCTTCATTCTCCAAATTTGTTGGACTATTTTAATGAAATTTCAAAAAGTTGAGAGACAAATTTCAAAATACGAAGATATATGGATCGCTTTACAACAACAATAAAGTCTTATTCCACTAAATGGAGTCAGCCACATGGATCAAACGACGTCATAATGTTAACCATATTCATATCCAACTCATATTCTCTAGATTTTTCTTTTATAGTTCTCTTATAGTTTTTTTTCTTTGTCCTTAGTAGTTTAACTACCCTCCATTTGATTTACTCTTTCTTATTTTAGAATCTACAGATTTTCTCTTTGTATGTCTTAATTTATCATCACATTGATAAAATTTACATAGAATAATGAGTTTTCATTGCCTCAGAAAAAACTCTCATCTAAACATACTCTATCAATCACATGAGAGAGAGAGAGAGAGAGGGAGTACTCAAAGTGGCAGTTAACTTGCCAACTTCACACTTAATTTTAGATATTTCAAATTATTTTCATGTGTAGTGAGTGTAAAGTTGAAAATCTCACATTACTTAAAAAAGTAAGGTTTAGCAAAATTTAGTGACGAGAGGACTCATAAATACAATATTTTAAAAGTTTAGATAAAAATAATGTCTAACTCACTTGTATAGTTGTTTTTGACCTGATACATATAATCTCTCCGATTATGACCCTACATCATGTAACAGGGGTGAAGAAACTTCAATAATGAAATTGGCGGTTTACTTTAATCTCGAGTAATAGTATTATTGAGTAAAAAAATTGACCCACATATTGTGCAGAAGATTATTAAAGATTGTGAGAATGATTTAAGTTGCAATATATGGGTCACATTTCCTATTGAACCCTAGTTCAATAAAAACCTGTCTTGCAGTTTTGCATCATTATAAGTTAGTACTTAGTACATTATTCATAGTAAAAAAAAAAAAAGTTACATTATTATTCAACAGAACTTGAATAGTTATCCATACAACTGTTACTACACTTTATCTTTCAAAATAATACTTGAAAAGATTCCTCCCCACCCCGGGGAAAATCACTTTATATTTTCCACATTAATATACATTTTCCCTTAAACGAAAAAGATTGACACATTGCACTTTTTTTATACTATGTTAAAAAAAGTGAAAATATATGTCAGCTTTCCCTATGTGAGAGCCTTTTCTACTAATCAATAACACAATAATTGAATACTACTACTACTACGTACTACACATAAACATCAATCTCAGCAAAGTTCAGTTCTTGTTGTGAAAAATAATTGAAAGTAAATTCAGTGCCAAAGCATTGAAGGACACGCAGAAACAAACAGATCTATAACCAAACCAACCATGTGTTACTCTCTAAACAGCAAAACATTAAATTCAACACACCTTGCCATCTCTAGTTACAATCTTTTTACATGTTTCAACCATTTACTGAATCAAATTTCAGAGCCATACTTAACTAATTTATTGTATTTTGCTATTTGAATTTCCCGCTAATTTTGTTTGTAACTGTTTAAACTGCCACATCATGTTACAAGTAGAGTTTGATAGATTATTTATTCATAGCATATTCAAAGTACAATGTAGTATTCAATTCATAGTTGTCTGCAATAATTAATCCTCGACTAATTTTGTCATTTACTCCAAGTTTAGGACCAAGCTAGTTTAACTTTAAAACTTTAGGAGTACTTCTAAAAGAAAATGACATTACTCTGAAAGTTTATGTTTGTGAGTAATAATTGTAACATTTTTTGATTTTTAATGGCAATGTATATTTTTTAAATTTACTCTAAACAAAAATGAACTTACTATGAAAGTTTAATACCCATTACATTTAATTTTTTTAACCAAAAACCGAATTATCCAATTTATTTAATGGCAATATATATAAAGGTATAAAGTGATAAAACAAAATAGACGATTTCTAAAATCATAGAAGAACGAAATAAAGAACACGACTTAGCAGGTGTAAATAAGTTAGGTCGTCCGACTCAAATTTAAATATAAATGAACTAACTTCCTTTCATTAGACCCAATTCAAACTCTTTTATAAATGGATAAAAAAGATTTTTGAAAAAGTCTATTTAGTTAGAATGACTCACTATTATAAAAAAAAAATGTGTTTCACAACCAAAAGTAAAAAAGAAAAAGGAAGCAGGGTTTCATTTTCAACACTTCCTTTTGTTCTTAACTACTTTTGTTCCATCAAAAGGAAAAGGAGCTTTCAAAAAAACAAAAGGAAAAGGGAAAGGCATTGAAGTTCACGTTTTCATGCAAAATTACATTATTATTTTTAATGAATTCATGCAAAATCACCACTTTTTTTATGAAATCATGCAAAGTGTAGATCTCAATTTTTCATGCAAAAATCAGATGGAATATGATTCTTTCTAAGCATAAAATTTCACTTTTTCTTCCTTTGTTCAAAAAGTGACGTATCCTCTTTATAATCTTCCCGTGTTCTCTCTAGTCTTGTAGGTACAAGAAACAGAGTATCTGCATACAGAGTTTTATAATCTAACCATTATTTAATTATTCATTTCTTTCATACCTACTGTATTATTCAAATGTAGCTTAATGGCAAATATTATAATAAGCTACATCAAACAAATAATTTTAAAAAATATAGATATATTATTAAAGCAAGAGATTGACATGAATGGTTACATCTCAGTTTCTGTCACCATTCTATATATGAAACTGATCTGTATTACTTAATATTGAAGATCTGGCAACAATAAATGTACATTTACAAAGATGCAGTAGGACGTTGAATTTAGGATTTGATTGAAAAGTGAAGATTTGTTATCGTAATTGATTCAAACATTAATAGTTAAATCTTAATAATTTACTGTACTTCCTTTTAATCCGTTGACATTTAATCAAATTAAGTGTATGTTTGGTTCTATGGTGATGATAATTGATTTTGATAGAATTGATTCTGTAAAATTGATTCTGGTCAAAATTGATTTTAAATTAAATTGATTTATGTTTGGATATATTCATGCAAAAATGAGTTGAAAAAATCAATTCTACTTTTGAGAAACCAAACAAGTCAGAAGCTACGATTTCTAGCTTCAAGTAGAATCAATTCTGGAGACAGAATCAATTCTACTTTTAAAAAACCAAACAAGTCAGAATCAATTCTACATGCCCAAAATCAATTCTGACTGCTCCAGAATTGAAACTAAACATATACTAAGTGTGTGTTTGGTTCTGCGCTGGTAAGAATTGATTTTGATAGAATTGATTCTGTAGAATTGATTCTGGCCAAAATTGATTTTAAGTTAAAGTGGTTTATGTTTGGACATATTCATGCAAAAGTGATTTGAACAAAAAATTTGAATGCAAAAATCAATTCTAAAATCAGAAGCTACGATTTCTAGCTTCAAGTAGAATCAATTCTGGAGGCAGAATCAATTCTACTTTTAAGAAACCAAACATGTCAGAATCAATTCTACACGTTCAGAATCAATTCTGGCTACTCCAGAATTGAAACCAAACATACATTAAGAATTTGTCAATTGATATCAAATCACTTTTCTTGTTCTTCTTCTTTTCTTTTTCTTTTGTGAACAAAGCAGTGTATATTCTACCACAATCAGACATTTTTTGAGTAAAAATCCAGAAATTTTTTGAATTATTAAAAAGTACTTTATATATCATCAAATCACATCAGAAGCATTGAATACTATTAGTTTTATAGGTTTCTAGCCATTGTAGATCAAATTAGTCGTAGTCAATGGCGTATGGATTTGCTACGGTAATATAGTCTAAATACATCAATTTTTCAATGAATCTAAAAAGTTAACTCTTTTTTATATATAGGACTAGATGGAGTATATTCTCAAGTTTGAATTAGAACTCAAATCTCTTATTAAGTTGGAAGGTATCTCTTACCATCTCATTCAAGTGATAGAATCTACTTTTAAAAAATCAATGTGTATTAAATAATTTATACAAAAAACTATGATCATCCAAAGCACTGTGACCTTATCACATTTTTTAACACTTGTTCCTGACTAGGCTAAGGGCAATCCGCAAGTTGAACCAGGTTACTAGATCCACACTTAACAAAACGGATCATACGGTAGACACGTCTTAAAAACAGTCGATTATTGCTCGACAAAGACAAGTTGACCACATGATCCCATTGCATGCCATCAGAGACAACATCTCTCTCAATCACGAGAGCATAGGAGAATGTTCTAGGTTCCTACAAACCATAATTTATCTCTTTTATAAACTTGCTAAAAAGACTAGGTCAGGTATGTCATATCTAACTCTAAATACTATCTCTCTCTCTCTCTCTCATCTTTTGCGCATATTGACTTGATTGTTCGAATATGTGCAAATGTCATCCCCTTCTTCACAACGAGATTCCATCATCAACAACTTGTCCTAACTAATCAACGACTCAACCAGAGGCGGAGCTAGGGGTGGCCAGGCCGGGCCACGGCCCACCCCGAAAAATTAGAAATTACTTGGATACCCCTATATGTATAAAATTTTGACCGTATGATACATGTATTTGTTGATGCGAAATATGATTATATATAACTAAATAGCTCAGCAAATATGCTGCTTGTTTATATTCAAATGGTGTGGGTTCGAGCTCCACTGCTGGTAGTTTTTTAATTTTTCTGTTTTTTTCTTTACAAAAACCAGTTTAATGGACCTTTAGTTTTTCTGTTTTATTTTTTTAAAAGAAAAATCTATTTCATTTTGTAAAATGAGTTTCAAATGTCTCTAAGTCACTAAACTAGTCACATTATTATTCTTGTAAAATAGCTTTTCATGTTTATATATTCGCTATTATCTTTTTCACTAATTTTTTTTGTGTGAATAAAACACAATATTTTTATCAATTTAAAAAATTATTCCCTTTTAATTAGCATTATTTATTTTTTATTATAACATTCTCTTTTTAGTATATATGTATTATATTAAAATATATAATTTTATTTTGTGATCAATTTTGTGCAAATATTAGATCGTGATCAAAGTTAAATTATTGATTATTTTGAGTAATTTGGTACACATAAATATTATCTTAAGGTACGTGTAGTTTAATTTTTTAATGACCAATATTTTTTTTTTTTGATAATGAATAACCAATATTTATTTTACGCGAGCAAATATATGATATTTCATTTCATGTGATCAACTTTGTACTTATTACAACTTTAATTGTTATATGCAATATAATTTTTATATCTAATTTATATGTTATATTTTTTTAGCGGCCCACCCAATTTTATTTTCCTGGCTCCGCCACTGGACTCAACACCATTTTATCATCCAAATTTTAAGTCCGCAGAGCATCAAGACTAATACATATGTCAAAATTTGAATCTCACAAAATTCAAACAATTAATTTCTACACTATATGGGAGACATGTGATTTACACAAAAAAGAATGTGGTAGAGAGAGGGGAAAATATTCTATTTCATTTTGAAACAAAATAAAATATTCTCTTTCTACTACTACTACACAAGTTTCTTTTTTGTGTGAGAATTTCTACTAAACAAATGAAAAATGTGTAAATTACATATTTTTACCAAAAAGAGAATAGTTTTATTTTACAACAAACTACTATAACACAAGAACTGAAGATAAAATAGAAAGAGAATTCATCAAGTTTGATAAATTTCCTCAAATTATAAATCAAATCAAATAAAATATACACAAGAAAAATATATAAAACTTGAGAAGACATAGAGGTAAATTAATGTTGGCCATGAATTCCGCTGCAAAAATCTTGAGTATTAAAAAATCTTGATGGTGTAACCTTTCATGATAAGGGGCCCACCATCAACACACCCTCAACCTCCATGGAAGATGAATCCATATCCATAGTCTCATGGCCATGACATGATTCCATGAATGAAGAATCTCATCACGTGAACTCTATCCCATGTGACACCCTCTGTTTCATGTCTCCCTTTTTCCCACTATCACCATCACAAAACGACGCCGTTCTTTTCGTACGGACCCACCATAACGGTTAACGTTTCATTCACCAACATCTCCAATACTTTCCCTTCAATTTCCGCTACCAACTTTTCCTCTTCTTCTTCTTCTTCCTTTACCTTATCCATCACTTCCTTCATCTCTATCAACCCATCAATATCTTCTAAAACCTCACATTTCGCACGTGGGAAACTCCGAACTTTTTTCCATACTGTCTCCAACAACAACCCACGGTAACATTTTGGCTTAATGAGAATCTCCGACAGCACTTCATCGACTAAATCAAACAGTAATCTACGGTTACAACGTGGACCCAGTTGATTTTTCTGCGTAAAGTTGATATCTTTATTGTTGCTGGGAATTGAAACTGAGGAATTGGTTGTTGGGTAGAGTTCAAGACGGTGAAAAATTGATGGGTCTAATGGATGTGTTGAAGAGAACCATTGAAAATGTTGAAGGCTGGTTACTGTTGCTCTGTGTATTCCGGTACGGCTTAGAATGGTTGTGATGTATTGATATTCTGATGATCCTTCGTCTTCAACTCCGGTGGCGGTTCCTCGGGTGGCAAGTGTGTACTTCTGGCGCGAACAACTAAATAACTGTGACATGTTTTTGGCTTCTTGGACATCATCATTTACCTGTGGTTAATCCAAAATAATAAATTAAAAAATGTAAAAAAAAAAATTGGCAGTAAAAAAGTTTAGATTGAAAAAATTGGTACCTGCTTTTGAGGGATTTTTGTAGCCAAAGGGGAAGGGTTTGTTTTGAGAGGGAGAAGATTTGGGACAGAGTTGTTTGAAAGTGGATGAGTTCTTTTGCTTTTGGTTTTGATATCATTAGCTTTAGTGGCTGATGATGATGGTCGGAGAATGAATGATTCCTCTTGCTTGTTTCTGATTGATGATGACTGTGGAGGCTTGTTGTTGTTGTTGATCCGTGGACTCAAATTTCTATGTGCTGTTTTCTTGCATTTTGGGAATGTATTTTTGTCCTCCTTTTCTGACATTGCTTGAAGTTTTGGCTTTGTTGAAACTCTTGAAACCTGTGCTTCAATGTTGACTACAGGTGGTGGTGATGATTGTTTTAGTACTTGGAGTGTGTTTTGGTTTTGGTCTTTTTTTGGTGAATGTTTGTGGTTTGTATCATTGAATCTGCTGAGTCTTGGGGAATGAGTTGTGTTTTTGTTTCCTTGGTTTGATTCTTCTAATGGTTTTAGAGCTTTCTTGAATCTGATTTGACCAACAAATTCTTGTTTAACTTGTTCTCTGTTTTTCACTGTGTTGGTTATGTCAAGACCAACTTTGCTACTCACACTTTCTTTCACCTGCTTAACAATTTGTCTTGCATAATGACTTGGACTTCTACAATTGTTGTTATCATCAAAAAATTTCCTTTTTGAAAATGAAGATCTTGGAGTCTCTAAATCTTCACCAAGATTTCTGTTTTCTTTGTTGATTTGAAGAGATAGTCTATGTTCAACATATGATGTTGTTTCTGAGGACAATCTTGGATTTTCAGGCAAGGATGAACGCATGATGACACTGTCTGTGCTGTGTCTATGTTTCATTATTTTGATGTTGTCTTTCTTTGATCTATTATGGTAATGGCCTTGTCTGTTTGGAGTGGAGAGTGATGAAGAAGAAGATGAAGAGGGTGAATTTGCATCAGGAAGAAGATCAAGACCCATTAATCTTGCAACCAAAGTTGGTGTTTTGGTTCCTGGAGAGGAAAGATCATTGAAACTTTTGTCTGAACCTGTTTTGATTCTTATGTTCTTCTAGTTCATCACAATAAAATAAAAACTAGTTAAGTAACCAAAATCATCATCACTATTCACTACTAGTACTAATATAACTGTGACATGAGAGGTTCAAGTTAATAAACTTACTGGGAATTTGAAATTATCTTCTTTGGAGATGGATGAGAATGTACCATCTTCTGATTCCAAGCTATTCCTAGGTGCTTCAGCTCCTTTGGGGAGAGTAATTTTTGGTATGGGAGAAGAAGGAGAGTTGAGAGTGGTTTGTTGTTGGTTAATGGAAAAGTTAAAGGGATGAAAATCAAAGGCTTGAAAAACAGCACACATGCAACCAGAAGGGATATCTGATTCAGGTTTTCTCTTGTTGTTGGAGGATCTTCCACCCCAATACCAATTATCCTTGCCCATAATTGGTAAACTTGTTGATTTTTGAAGTTTCAAAACAAGAAAAGTGATATGAAAAAGGTTTGTTAAAGTAGGGAAATCAGAATGAAAATGACATAAAAATAATAATGATATGTGGCCAGCTAGTAGTAGTCTTCTTAAGAGTTAATAAGACCAATAGAGAGAGAGTGTGTATACATATACTACTGTTGATTTGTTGAGATGAAAATATGAAAAAGATTGTTGATGGAGTATTATATAGTACTAGTAAATGACAAGGTGATGAAGAAGCGAGAAAAGCGGATCCTTGAAGCATAAAAACGGTCACATTTGATGTAAGGAATTAAAGGACAATTCAAGTTGTGTGTGTGATCATGTAATGCCGCTAGCTAGTTTATCATTTTCTTTTTTTATTTTTACTACTAGTACTACTATTACATTTTTTTAATTATTTTAATAAAAAATTGTAAACTTTTGAAAAGAGAATAATGCTATGCTTATCTCTCTCTAATCCTTTGCACTCACTCCCAAGCTTGCTAGGTGCGAACCAACAAAATCAGAGAAAACCAACCCTGCAGCTCATTGGGAACTGTGATCAGTAATGGAATTAAGAAATCATGAGCAACATGACGATATGACCACGCACCTCTGACAATGGTGGGACACGAAACGTGTGTGCTCTTCCTATCAGATCAAATATGCATTTTTGAATTTTCATTATTATTGTCAAATCTACTATTACTACAATAGTAGTACTATACTGTATTACTCCTACTTTACTTGATTATTATTATTATTAGTACTTTTTCCGTCCCAAAATAAATGACATAATTTTGATTTAATATACTATTCATTTGACCGACTTTGATCATTTTTTCTACTAATATATACATGCAAATATTAACATATGAGATGTTTGATTTGTCTCGACGAGTATTTTCAAAATATACAACTTGTATAATTTTTAATAATAGATAATTAAATATATTAGCGATTAAAGTTATACATTGATAAACGTAATCGAAGTCAAATATGTCATTTATTTTGGGACAAATAGAGTATCTTTGTGAACATAGCTCAAATTTTATCTGAAAAGGATAAAAGAGATGATAGAATAGTAATAGTGGTGGATCGGTGGAAGTTTATTCCGAGTTGCAAATTGGAATTTGAGCATTGGAGATGACCCCACCGGAGACGTAAAGGGGGGACACTTGCAAAAAATACTCAGGCATCCAAGTTAAAATAAGTTTGAGGTGAAAATTAAAGTTAGGATAATGCATCCTTTGTGAGGTTATGTATGCGTGTGTATATATATAGGCCAATCCAAATCTCTAAATAAGACAAGAAAACAAAATAAAACAATAAAAAAGAAAGGAGATACATCACAAAAAAACTAGAACCCCTCAAAAACACCACCACAAATCATATGTGACTATTTCTTTCATGGTTTTTTTTTTCACACTACTTTTGATAATTTGAGTGAATAAATCATATGCATGTGAAATAAAAGTTGGTTGCAAATTTGTTGTGAGTACTACATACATTATAATTTGAGAGTATTTATTGATCGGCCAACGAGAACAAACCACATAAGTAGATTTGCATGTGGTACTCACAATTAACTTGTAATCAATTTTTATTTGCACGTGATACCTACATACAAGTCTACTCAGTGGCGGTACCAGGGGGTGGCTGTGGGTGGCCATGGCCACCCCCGGAAAAATAGGAAATTACTAGTATGCCCTTGGTAGTTTCATAAATTACAAATACAAATTGTATATATATTTCTTTGGGCATTATATGATTATTTGTTAAGACTGGCTGAACTGGTAAAAGAGGTGCCCAAGTACCTAGAGGTCTTGAGTTCAATACTTGGTGGTGGGTGCTTTTTATTTTTTTTTTCTTAAAAAGAACTAGTTTTATATTTTGTGACAAAACTCTCTCAAGCCAGCAAGGGAATTCTTCTTTAAAAATTAATTTTCATTTTGTATATATCAATACAAAAATGCCAATAGTCCATAATTTTTATTAAAAAAAAACAACTATTTTCAATTAAAAACATGGATTTTTTTTTGGTATATGTGTAATAATAATAAAACATATGATTTTGTAATGATAAATTTGTGTGAGTATTAGTTCAAAGTCAATTATTGATTATTTCAAGTCAGTTGACACAATATTATTTTAAAATATGTAATTTCTTTTGAATGGCTTTAAAGTATGTAATAAGATTTCGTGATAATTAAATTTTTATACACAATATAATTTTCATATTTAATTTCTATACAATAATTTTTTTAGTGGCCCCCCGAAAAAAATTTCCCAGTTCCGCCACTGAGTCTACTTATGTGACTTACTCTCATTAATTGGTGGATAAATACTCCAAATTATGAAGGGATAGAGTAAATCCTATGATGCCTAGGTGCGGGTACGGTACCGGTATCCGATACCGGTACTGGTACGTGGTACGACAATTTTAGAAAAATTAAGGTACGGGTACGTATGTATAATTTTTTTTTAATATAATTATATAAATAAAATAATAGAACTATATTGTTAAAATTAATAATTAAACAAGTAAAAAGCAATTAGCTAAAAAAAGTCAAATTGTTTCCCTCTCCATAATCATTAAAAAAGTGGCGTCTAACTCAGGTTCTTCGCGAGAAAGACTTGCAACTTCAAGAATACCATCTACATATCAATATCGCATGTTTTTGTTGTTCCTCCATTAGAAGTATTATTATTCTCTCTCTCTCGAGAGAGCAAATGAAGATTTGTTTGAATAAAATTAGATTGAGCCTATTTCTTTTTAATGAATGAGTGGATAAACTCAGCTACTAATATGTTATTGCTTTAGTATAGCTACTACTTTTATATGATAAACAAATAAAAAACATAAATCTTCCTATAAATTAAAAAAAACCAATAAAAGAAAAAGGAAAAAAAATTGCATTTTTTCGGATTTGTGTACCCGCGCGTACCACAGGAGTACCACACGTGTACCCGTTGCAAAAAAATAAAAAATAAAATAGGTACGTCATCGGTGCGTACCCAAGGAGTACCATAGGAGTATCGGGTACGGGTACGTACCCGGTACCGGTACTCTCCCTAAAATGGAGTACCCGTGCCCGAGAGGTGATTCTTTCACTAACCTAGAGGTGATTCTTACAATAATTCGTGAGGTTAATTTCGCTATTTCCAACTTATATTTTGTCGTCACACCTCTCCCTTGCATATACATTGTTATGGTAAGGCAATAAATTTGGGATCCGCAATATGGTTATGACCAAAAATTGTAAACCATGAGGCAATCACAATCATTCTCAGAATAAGACCGTATTATGAGTTATGACTTTCAGTTTTGTATTTCTACATTTACATTTCGATATCCTTCGAATTTAATGTCCCGGTCCAATTGATACGTAGAAAGAAAGAGACATTTGATAATTACA
The DNA here is from genome assembly GCA_030408175.1 of Trifolium repens. NCBI lineage: Eukaryota > Viridiplantae > Streptophyta > Magnoliopsida > Fabales > Fabaceae > Trifolium > Trifolium repens. The sequence continues at coordinate 59,503,515 of CP125837.1, read as the reverse complement.
ACCGGCTTGTGTTTTTTTTCCTTCCGTTTTTTCTGGTCATCCAGCCAAATTATTATTATACAATTATTATATCCCTTCTTTGTCCAAAATTTCATTTCAAAATACAAATGCTTCTTTTATGAATGTGAAATCATTAATTAGGCTTTGATATTTCTTTCTCCATATCATGTTAGTCGGACATTTGAGTAATTAATAGAGCTCAATGTGATACGTTAAGTTATCAAATTCTCTAATCTGATTAGCTAGAGAACTCAATAGAATAGTTATTTTTTAAAAGAAGATCTAGCATTATTATTTTTTAAAATGAAAATGGCAAAACACTTTTCATTATTTTTGAAATACATTCTTCCTAATTTGTTCTCCACCTTCAATCTAGCTTACCACTAATATTTACTAAATGAGTCTCTCATCTCATATTAGCAATTTTAAAAAATAAATTGCATTTTAGAAAATAAAAACCAAAGGTGTATTACTATTATATTAAGCTTGGACATGTGCTCGTGAAGATTAATGATACTAATCAATAGTAGTTTGTTTTCTGCATATTACAACCAAAGATTACACATTCACACCAATTTTGTATGCATGTCAATGTCATGACAATTATGGTCTTGCAGCAATAGTACGTTCCATTTATTTAAGAATAAAAAGGAGAGAATCCAGCAAATAAATACAATACAAATGATAAAAGATTATAGTGACATTTAATATGTTGAAGCGCTCGTTCGAATTTTTTACCTATATTATGCCAAAATCAATTAACGAAAAACTTTGTCTTATCTTTTTTTTTTTTTTTGAATGGCTGTCTTATCTCTGATTGATCATCTCTTTCTCTCAATCACCTTTTACTCTCCACTTTAGACTAAAATTACTCTAATTTTAGCGAAAAATTGTTCTCTTTCTACTATTAATTACCTTTCAGAACATATATAACATGATATTTTTTCGTCAAAAAAAATAAAAAAAAATATTTTGACACACTAAGACTCTCATATCGCAAGTTGGTTTCTTCTTATTTTGCATCCATTTTTGCTATTTGCATTTTAGTCCCAAATTAACAGAGCATGATATCACCTGTTAAACATGTAAAAGCCTATTTATAATTTTTTTTATATACAATAGAAAACAGTACAGAACGTTTAATACTATGTATACTGTTAGTGTACCATGCCATGCCCCACTGGAAAATATGAAGAGCTAAATAATGAATGTAAATTCATAATGTTTACTGTTCTAACATCAGAGCCTAGGATTTGACTGGCTCTTAATTTTGGCCACAGAGCATTGATATCAGAAATGACTGAATTTTAAGCTACTTCTTCCAATCTATGTATGTAATGTACCATTCATCTCTTACAAATACACCTAACAAAATGAAATGCTATTCAATGTCTTTGAATTTCTAGCTAGAGTATGAATAAATCATACTCACTTTCTTTCAGTCTGCTCCAATCCAATTGAGTTAGCAACGTAATTGAAATCTACAATATTACCCCATGTGTTGAACTTAAAATGAGTTATTATGAATATATGAAGAACTGTACCACGTGGTCACAAATTGTTTGCAGGTTTTTGTGACAGAGGTGGTGGTGACTCTTCTGCTGAGGATGTGAAAATTACCCTTCTCATCGTCAGGCCCTATAAGTTAATTTAACGTTATTTAGATTTTGGATCATCATATATTTTTGTATCTGCATGGTAAAAGTGTTGTAAATTTGTAATCATGATGTCAAATAAAAGGGACCAGATATTGCTTTCAAGGTGTTTCTCTATTACCTATATAGATTCGAATTTCGTTTCTTTTATATAATTCTCTTATTGTTGTGTAGTTCAATACTTATTGATTGTCCTTTTCTAATATGTCTGCTTGGTTCTACTGTGGTCCCTATTATCTGCCTTCAATATTAATTAGCTCCAAATTTATTACATTTTTAAAAAAAACCTTCATTTATTCATCTTCTCTATCCGTATATTTATCGTGATACCAAACATTCATCATCTGCATGTTCGAATTTGTAATGAGTTTGACGAACAATTTTGATTTCAAAAAAACCACTATGATGTCGAACAAACGTGCACAAACAGAAATTGTTGGATCTTCCACTCACATCTATTTTGAGAAATATTAAGTGTGAGTTTTAGTTGTACAATGGATAGAAGAGCAGAAGTTGAACAAGATACATAAGTGGAATGACTTATAAACGAAATGTCTTAAAGTTGAGCGAATGTGAGGTGTAAAAGTTACTTTGGTTACTCTCATGCCCAGCCACAATACATGTGTCGGAAGGGCGACGCCATCGGTCCTAAAAAATTTGCGTTATAATATTCAGAAAAACATCAAATATGCATCAATATATTAGTGCTGGGCTATGATATTTGTGTATGTAAGGTCTTTGGTTCAAATCTCAACATTGTATTTTTTTTTTACATAATTTTAGTTATACTTGTTTCAGGTTAAATTAAAACCCGATAAAATTTTTGAAAAACCTAAGAATTATATTGAAACCATTTATAATTATCATTATTTTTTATTAGGGTTCATTTTTAAAATTTAAACAGTACCTTTAAATACTCGGAGACGGTCCTAGCTAGTTACTCTTTGTCAATATGTTAATCCAATTCAGGAAGACTCTCTCTCATAGTCCAACAATTTGAAACACCCATAATTGGTCAATTGGTAGATTTTTTTTATATATATTATATGTAATTTGATTGTAAATTCTCAATAAGGTTGGTAGTTGTCCAGGAAAAATCTTATGAATTTATAAGATTTTCATATTAAAATTAATTCATTTTTACAAAATCAATTTCTAATTTAATGAGCGTCACTTTCCGGTAAAATTTGCATCAACTAGATAATGTGTTCCATTAGAATTATTGAAAAAGACAGATATGTCATTTTAGTTAAGTTCCTCATATGGTTTTATCTAAAGCTCAAGACATTTTCAGACACTAGCATGTGATATACTGTAGAAACTAATTAATCCTCTATAGCATTTAACCTACCAAACTTGGTTTCTACAATTTCAAATAATTGGATATGAGACCATGCATTAGTTCAATCTCAATCTATTTTGAAAACTAGCTTAATATATGGATTTGCATCGTGCATTATGAAATATGAACGTTCTGCACATTATTATTATTATTATTATAATGAAATACTAATTTTTTAATTGAACACATGAGGTCATCCATACCATAGCTAGATTCATTTGCAGGCTGCGCAAAACTTTGTAGATTCGCCCTTACATCATTTTTGCTCCCTCTTACACTTCACCTCCATATTTTATTATATGATGTCTATCACATGGGAGAGGATTGCTCTTGTGGATGTGCCTTTGGTGCCTCTTCGGTGTAACCGCAACCACATATCAAGAAGAGAGTGCGTAAATATTTTTAGGGTCATGCTAACCGGTGTCCCCGGGGCACTAGTTAAGGAACTAAAAGAGGAAATTTTTGCATCAAAAAGAGCACTTTATTCACTTTTAAGAAGTTGACTGCATAAGTTTCAATATACTTTTACTTTATTTTGAATCCTTAACTAGTGCCCCAGAGGCACTCTTTAGCATTTTCCATATTTTTATAGAAAAAGTGATTGAGATACGTAAATTGCAACCCATATTAAAAAGAGTGTGTAAATTGCTCTCGTGGAAGCAAAACTGTATGCAATTTTGCAATCAAAAAAGATTTAATTGTTCGATTAAGATCATAGGTCTAAATTAAAAAGAAAAAGTTGTTTTTAATCTGAACCGTCGAATATTTATTCAATAGTCGTCAGATTTTTTTGACTGCATGATTGTATCCATATTTGATTGCATACAATCCAAAACAAACAAAAAAACTTCAAAATTTGAAAAATATTAAAATAGTACTTAAATATGATATACTAGTATATTGTATTGGAATCAATATTTTACTAGTGCCTATCATATATTTTCAAATTTACTAGGATGTATTCCTTCAATTCATTCATTTTCTTGTATTTATTTTTATTATTCTCAAAGATGTATATATTATTATTATTATATGTTATGTTCTTTGTTTGAGCTAGCTAGCCCTTGAGATTTGCATTTTGAAATAACACAAATGAAGCCAAAAAACAGACAAAGGGTATCTAGCTACAAGATGAAAAAAATGAGCACCTCGTAAGAGCCGTTAGATTCCAACGTGACAAGATATAGCAAAAGGAGCGTCTGTTATAGCCATAATACTTAAGTTGAAGGCATGGTAGGGTCTTAAATGGGGCAAGCCATACCATACTACACAACAGGACATAAATTGAAGCAATACATTTACATTATAGCACAAAGTTTTTTCATAGAGAATATATATGTCTCATAGTACTGTCTGGGTATATATAAAAAGGTTATGCTTTGAATTTTAAAAACATCCATTATTAACTATATGGGAAGAAACTGAAATCAAATAATTGCTAAGGTCGACCCCATTCCCCTTTTTATGTAAATTATCCAAAAAATAATGAGACACATGAATGGAGGAGGACATGTTTGCATGTATATATAGTGTCAATTAATTTACCCTTTACTCTGTAGGCCTAATAGGTATAAATAAAATTGGTACATTTTGTGATGATGTCAAGCACAGAATCTAAAATTGAAAATGATCGACTGGAGACAATTTTCTCTTTTCTGTTTTTTTATGAAAATTTGGATTGTTTATTTAATTGGTCCAAAAAAAAAAAATTAGCTTACCTAAAAAAATATTGTTTATCTTTTACTTTTTTATTTTTAATTTTAAAAGAAGTAGTATTTTCTTTTGCACCAAAAAAAATTAGTGTTTCCTTAATATCAAATTTAAAAAATAGGATTATATCATACAGTTGAATCAGAAACCAACCATTTCACTTCACTGATTAGTTTGATTCCAATTGTTTGAACCGGTCTAAACAACAATTTTTGCATTTTATTTTTTAAATTCTCTCACGTCCAACACAATTGGTGAATGGTCTACATAGATATAGTAGATACTCTAATACTAAGATCAGTTTATTGTTACAAAATCAGCTCGTAAGGTCAGGTGATAGTCTGATAGGTGTTTCTATGTTAGAATTGAGTTTTTTCGAATGGAATTTGCTTTGAGGAAATCACAATTTAGAAATCAAGTTATGAAGGAGTCTTAAAATGGTCATTTAATTGTTTGCAATGAATAATGATGTTGATGTATTTGAATTTTTATCAGCTATGCAACATATGTTGGCAGAGGGTAAATTGTTCACGGAAAGGGCCTCAGTAACATTTGTAATATGGACCATTGTATGATTTTGTTTGTCCTCTTGGAAAATGTTAGAAAAGAAAGAGAACTTTCATATAGAAATTCTATTGAATCATGAAATAGGAATGTAATGTAGCTGGTTAGTTTTATAACAGTAACAGATAAAAACAAACACATTGTGTTGCATGTGGTGTCATTTTCTTAACTACTAGACTTTGGAAGTTTGGAAGAGAAGGAACTTTCTCATACCAGAACCTAAAAGCTTTTTCCAACTGATTCAAAGGGGAAAATGAGCATCACAATTAAATTTAAAAAAATGCACGCACACACATATATAATAATATATTTTGCCACAAAATTCACAAGGTAACGAGTTTGATAATTTTATGATGGGTGGTTATCTTTTTAAACAAGTTTGAATGGAATTAAAGGAAATGATAAAATTGAATGAACGATACTATTTATCACAAAAAAATACTTTGATATGTCGATTGATACTGTTTGATACAATAAAATGTGCAAAGACGTCATTTGATATGTTAGAGCACCGGTTCGAATCTACAATTTTCCACTTTTTTATATTTAATTTAATGTGTGTGAATTTTTCATTAGACTACATGTCACTTATTTGAAGGTATTTTTTTGTGGTAAAGATTATTTCGGAAATTGAATTGAGTAAAATAATTTGCATAATAATTTCTTAGGTCTTTATTTTTTTCCCTTCATTTACACCAAACACATACATGCATTTCCTTTCATTATTTTTTTTAGAATAAAAGTTAGAGTAAATTTTAATTAATCAATAATGCCAATGTCAATGCTGTTTTGGCAGATTCAGTTTCAGCTTATGTGTGTTTTTCCCTTTGCTACTGGCATTCACGATTTTTCCATGTATACAATGCCATCAACAAGAAATTAAAGCACGGAAAAGTTGGTGGACTTTCCATAAGTACAGATTCCATCTTCCCACTTTAGACATAAAGTGATAAGGGTGAGTGCAAGGGTTAGGTAATGTAGGCATGTTGCAGTTTTATTTTGTAACAAGATAAGAAGTAATCTTGCATTATTATTTGTACTACATTTTAATGGGATTCCAGTAATAACAATTTATTGAATCATTTTATTTTGATTCACTACCAATTTAACAAATGTTAAATATATAGCTCTTAAGTCTACAAATCCTATCTCAAGTGCCTGAAATGTTTAAATTGTCAGTGTTGGACGTTATGATCGGGATTTGAACTTCGGTCCCTCCCCTGTGTGTGTGAGGGTTTTTAATACTTTGTCATTTCGTCTATTTACAAAAAAAAATGATTTCATTAAGTACTCCATCTGGTTCTATATATAAACAAAAATATACTTTTCATATTCATCGAATATTAATGAATCTGGTCTATGAAATATAGATCAAATTAATTTATTATTCAATAAATCTATTTTTTTTTTACTTATATATTGAACCGGATAAAATACACCAAAAACAATAAAGATAATTTCATTAACGAAAACTTGACCATAAATCAAAATTCAAAATCACATAAGTTATTATTGATAAGACACTATTGAGGGAAAAAAATTGAGAGGAAAGAAAATTACGAAAATCGATGAATGATTTTGGACTAAAGTTAATTCAAGTTTATTCATCGATTTCAGTAATTTTCTTTATTTTCACTTTCTTTCCTTCAAAACAAGAAAATTTATTTTCCGACCCCCCGTGGTTCTTTTATACCCCCCTAAGGTACCCTTTTGCCCTTGCACGGTATCGTGGTTTATAGAAACCGCGATTTAAGGTTTCCGCGGTTCGTAGAAACCGCGACGGGTTAATATAGTAACACACTGCTTCTCTTATGTTAAAGACGTCGCGGTTTGTAGAAACCATGGTAGTCTTTTATTTGTCATGGTTCTCAGAAACCATGACTCTGGAAGATGTACCTTGCTAATTTAGAAACATCATAAATTAAACATGGTGAAAGTTGGAAGCATCTTCCTTGATTGAAACAATAAAATGGTGGTAGATGAAATTTAATTAGGTTGTTGGATGTTTATCCGTTATAAATGCGTTAGGTGAAAACGTATTAAAAAAAAAATCACTGACATAAAAAAATAACAAAGTTTATTAAATTCCAGAGATTTTAAACACGTACACTAACTGGAAATCACAACAACATAATTGAAAATACGACAATTGCATAAAAACTTAATACAAACGTTAAATACTAGCTTGAACATTCAAGTTGTTCATCAGTTTGCAACAATCAAAGTAGCGTACAAACATGGATATTTGGGATCAATTAAAACGGAGTTGAATGGTCCTACCTTGTTAAATTTTCAGTAAACTCTCGTCATGGTTCGCAGAAACCATGACAAACAAACATATGTCATGGTTTGTATAAACCGCGAAACCGTAATATACAAATGTCATGGTTCGCAGAAACCACGACAATTGTTGCAAAAAGTATACTGTTTTGGGGGCCAAAATTGGAGTTTAGGGGGTATAAAAGAACCATGGGGGGTCGGAAGAGAAATTTTCTCAAAACAAACACACCATAAGATTGGACTAAAAGCTCACAAAACCCATGTTCTTTGTCATCTTCAACAAATTAAAAACAAAAAGCATCAACCTTAAACAAATAGTATCATCTTCACATCTTCATTCATTTACCATCTTTATAAAGAAATGAAAAAAATTGCAAATTTAAATTATTATATTAATATTAAAAAAAAGTAAAATGTGTATTATATTTTTTTGTCAAGTAGCATAAAGGCTAGAAATTCCCCCCTCAAAAGATATCATCTTCATTCATATACCATCTTTACTTTTTTTTTTGTCCCCGCATATATAATGCAATCTCCTATCAATTGAGCTAAATTCACATGACAAAATGTGTACTATTTTATCATCTAAAGAGAACTATTACATTCACCTATTATTATTTATTAAAAATAAAAAATAAAAACAACAGGTTGTAACCTTGACTATCTCGGGCATTGTCAATGGTCCATGATACACCAATAGTATATTTTGGTTCAAGCTAAAAGCACCTATGTTCTCTAACATACTTTCATTGGTTTAGTAATTCAATCTTAGCCTGTTCAGAGGTTCCGAGGGGTTCAGAAGCAAATGTGAGCCTCTGATGAAGAAGTAGGCTATGATGTGTTCAGACCTTGAACTAGTTTAAACTTTTTGAGTAGAAGCTAGTTACAGCTGACATAATTAGTTGCTTCTTATGTGTATATAAGCACTTATACTTTCATTTTAGAACAATAACAATTACATTTTCTTTTTCCCTAAATTTTATATCAACTCAAACTTTCTGAAATTATCTCTAAGTTTTTCTTTGTTCCCAACAACTCTAAGTTTTTTTTTTCCCGAAATAAACACAATGTTACCATTTACCAACATACTATTGGATGGGTAATATGATTTTCCCTAGAAAAAAATTCCAAATTTTAAAATTATCCATTTAAAAGATAGTTCAACTTAATTCTAAAAAATCGGATTTGGATCCTCTCAAAAAAAATAAATCTCATATTTTCTCTCATTTGGAAATGCATGGAGTGCAAGAAAGTCAATAACTCCATAAACACATTGGATAAATAAATAAAAATGCAATGTTTAATTGTTTCAACTTTCTCTGTAAAAAAAATTGTTTTAACTTTCATTTAAATTTATTTGTTTTAATTATTCATTCAAAACAATAATTGGGCCGAATCAAGTCCAATAACGTAAGTCATGGACTGAACAAATATCGGGCCAACCCAATCACAAAAGTAACGAAAGCAAGAAACATCGGTAGCAATAGCAAAATGACAGAGATCGTAGCGCGGAAGAGAAAAATGGGAGACAGAAAGGATAAAACTGCGCCAAAATGGCCTTCCATCAAACCCAAAAACAATCTTCACGTTACTCGTTTGCGAGATTTCGATCTCTTCACGGTTACTATTTCACCTTTTTTTTCTTCTCTGATTCATTCAATTTTATTTATATTATTAGTGAATAATTCTTATTTTGATGATTTTTCGATTCAAGAATTCAGGTTCAGAATTTTTTCTCATCTGCTGAATCAAAGGCATTCATTGAAACTGCTGAGGGAATTGGTTTTACTCATCAAGGAAGTTTAGGTCCAGCTAAAGGTGAAGCTTATAGAGATAATGATCGAATCTCGGTGAATGATCCTGTTCTAGCAGATTCAATTTGGGATTCCGGACTTAGTAAATTGTTCTCTGATATAAAAATTCGTGGGAAATCTGCTGTAGGTTTGAATCCAAATATTAGATTATATAGGTAAGTGCTTTTTTACTGCTTTAGCTCATATATAAGAGTTTATTGCGTAGTTAGTATAAGGACATGTTTGGATTGACTTATTTGAGCTTGTATACTTGCATAAGTACTTGTGAAAATGTTCGAGAGAGTTTGGTGATTGTTTATGACATGTCGATAAGTTTGTTTTCAGCTTATGAAAACAGCATATAGCTTATATGAAAATATTTTGATTTTATTTTATGTTTTGTTATAGAAATTATGCATAAACGCGTAATTAAGTTGTTTATCCAAGATGGGCCTAAGTTTTCATTATGCTATAGCTTTTCTTGGAACATTGCATTTCGTTTATGTTGTCTTAATCAATTGAAAATGCATTGGATATCTTTAAATTTGGTTTGGAAAAAAAAGTGTACTATTAGATTACCTTCACCATTTGTCATGCATTTTTGTATTTCAGGTACAAGGTTGGTCAAAGGTTTGGAAGACATATCGATGAAAGTAATGATCTTGGAGATGGAAAAAGGACTCGTTATACTTTGCTTGTTTATTTAAGTGGTGGACCTGGTGAACTTAAATCAAAGGCTAAAAATGATTCCAATAAACCTACAGATTCATCTTTTGATCGTTTAGTTGGAGGAGAAACAGTGTTCTATGGTTCAAGAAATAGCATTGTAGCTGAGGTAGATTTTTTATTCTGATTTATTTTTGCGAAATATGGGTTGATGTTGCTTGATGGAAGTTTTGTGGCGTGACTATTTTTCTTGGGTGTTGATACAATATTGATTTCATAGGTTGCTCCCATTGAAGGGATGGCACTCTTGCACATTCATGGAGATAAATGCTTGTTGCACGAAGCCAGAAATGTTACAAAGGGTGTCAAATATGTGTTTCGTTCGGATGTTGTATTTGCTTGAAGAATGGTTCATGTCTTCTATCAGATAATCTCTGGTATATTCTTTTTTACTGAAGGCTTTCTATATGTTAGCTTATCACTTAAAAATATTCTGTATGCATTTTTATGCCGCGGACAATTTACTGTTATATATAAACAAAATCTGGAAGTTATGGTGAATAACTAACGAAAAATCCGGTTACTTAAATCAGCTGCCCACTCTGAACATTATTAAAAAGGGCAGCCTCGTACTATAATATAAAGATCCTTCTACTTGAACATTATGAGTATTTATGAGTTGTTCCAAAATTTAGGAATTACTTTTTTATCGATACTTGAAGTTGAATAGCATGGGAAACTGTTGTTTTTTGTGATGATATTTTCTGTTATTTCTTGATATCTGTTTGTAGTGATGTTTCTTGCTTATTTATCCATTCCAATCCCATCTACAATATCTTGGTCTTTAATGTTACTGATATCAGTTTTAATTTAACATTTTTCTGACACTCTTATGAGATGTTTATGTTATTTCTAACTATGCTGCTGCTTGTGTCCTGCTTTGGTTAAAGTTTATAGAACCTTATTAGGTTATTACCATACCCTGAACATTAAAAGACATTTTCCGGCATGAAATTCATTTAGATTTTAAACTATTGAAAACATTTTGAATCACTCTTCTTAAGTGCAAGACATCATTAAGCTGAGCCTTGACTAGAACTTCTCAATGTTGTTTGCAGTTTGAAATTTATCTATATTGTATGAATGCTGCATATTCTTTAAGTTTTGGGGGCTAACATTAGTTTGTACACCCGTAATCATTCATAAAATGGAAGTGGCTTGGGGTCTGTCAACATGGAATGGGAGGCTCGGTTACAAGATCTCAACCCTCGATAAGAATTAAAGAAGTGTAAAAAATTAGATGTTGGTGTAATATTTGGAAAACAATGTTTTAGAATAACTCGTGCTTTTGTGCACAAATGAACATTTTTCTTTTATCATTTCTTGAAATGGGGTATACAATACAGGCATAAAATTACATTTATTTCAACACACGTAGTAACAAGATCTTTATGATAATATATTAGATAACTGAAGTGGTGCAAAGACAAAAAAGAATCAGGACAAATTAGTCTCTAATGCATCTCAATTCACAATCCTGCAATTAAGTCTCACTTCTCCATTATCAGAGCCTCTTATATTTCCAAGTTTCAGCATTGAAGCTGCAAACTCTTTGAAAAACAAAGTCTGGTCTCTTGCAAATGCTTCAACAATCCATCTAGTTCTGTAGTCACCAACTAGTGACTGATCGGAGGAAAACACACCTTTTCCGGCCAGCAGTCGTTTGTAATAGTCATTATCAAACACTGATGCTGTTGAGTCCAAGAATTGTCCTGCATCTGGGTTGTTGTTTGGTTTTGGACATTTCTTACTTAGGTCTAGTGCAAATTCAGTGTTCAACCTTGGATCAGTATCATGCAATGAACTGAAATTATGAAGACGAGCCTCAAAGGAAGAACAATGTGAGAAGCCCAGAGTGTGTCCTCCAGATAAAGTCACCATATCCTTAACTCCCAACCCTCGCTTAGAAAAGCTCTGAATGAGTTGACCTACATTCAAGGTTGGGGCCGGTAGGTTGATGGTATCAGATGCCTTTGATACCCTTCCATCTTTCCTTCCTTTTAGTACTTTCCAATATGGACCTCCAGACTGGCGGAGCAAATAAGAAATATTAATAAATGACTTACCTCACGATATGCTAATGTTCCACAGATGGATCATTATGCAAATATATAAATATCAATACCCAACATACTAAATAGCTTGGATTAAATTAAAATTTATAACTCAAGAATCTCAGTAGTTAGTAGTGAGTTGTTATATTGCATAGAGAAATTCTAAATATTTCATTTTGAATGTCTTAGAGTATATTAGCCTAAACTGTTTTAAGTGACTTGGATTCTTTTATGGAATATTTAGTTAGATTCCAAATATATCTAGTCTACATAGGCATCTAGGATACAGTTATTTACTAAAATGGCCCCTAGAAAGAAGTACCAAGATTTTTGCAGGTCTAAACTAGCTCAGAGGCATAGATATTACCATGGCCACCACATCTCTTGCTAAAATAGCAAGTATATCAGCACAAGAAACAGTTCCTGGGCAAGCCAACTCAAGCTTTGCTTTAGCCTCATCAATTACATAGAACGATCGAACTGAGACATTAGGAGGGCCGTCTTTCTCTGCTTGGTTACTGGTAGTTGAGTCCAGCAATATCGATGCATCACAACCCTATCATTGAAAAATTAGTCATTACAAGTTTACAAACCCATTGGTCAATAAAATACTTTACCAGCATGAATATTGCATGTGTGTTTTGAATGAGAGATTGAGACATCATACCCTTATGAAACAGTCATGGAAAAACATCCTCAAAATACGAGCCGGGACTTTTGGATCATGGATAGAAGCATTAAGAACTGTCTCTGAAATTATTTTATCCAATTGTGGACATGTTTGGTCATAGTAATGAGCATGAAGTTCAGCTTTAGATAATGAAAATAATGTTAAAAGGAGGAAAATGATTGGAAAAGTGTTTTCTGCTGGTAATTTGATAGCCATAATGATAAACTAGGTAATAACTTGCAACTGTAGAATGTGGGTTAGATGAGAACTTCATGGAAAGATGTATTAGGGTATATATAGAATTGACGTGAACAATTTGATCAAATAAAATACATGCTAAACTCAGATTTGTTGTACTTTTAAGTTACTCAAAGTTTGGAATATTAGCCTAGAAGTACAGAATTTAAACTTCCCCTTTGTTCTGCTTTAACACCTGGCTAGTATATCAATCCACCAATACATATGTCTTCAGCAATCAACAAAATATACAGAACAATTTGATAGCCACTATGCCAAAGGCTACATTTATAATTGAGTCAATTATGATATATTAATAAATATTGATTTTTAAATGAGATGATTCTAAGGTTTTATTTTCCTTGTAAAAATAGGTTCTTACTCATTCAGGTGTACTGCACAAAAAAAGTACATTATAATGTTAGGTAACATATTGCTTCCAGAATCTCTTCTGTTGATGCATACCTTTCAGGATAGTTGAGTTGTACAGTTAGTTGACGAGGGATGGAGTACAATTTTTTGCACTGAAAAATTGCCATCTAATTTGGGCGGTTTATTTAAAGAAATCAGACCATTGTTATTACATTACATCATACCAAATCCGCCACTCTGGTTGATTGAATAAAAAACTGGTCAACAATTCTCCTTTTAAAATTTGAAATTTTATTTGTTTTTTTTTTTGGTAAGGCAAATTTTATTTGTTTGATCCATATTATTATGCGGCATTCAATTTTTTTTTTACTAATTACACTTTAAATCTTATATTCTCGCAAAAATATTTTAGAATTGAAGATTCCTCACTTATGACATTTGTTACAAAATTTGGTTCCAATCTAGATTTTTTACTCCTAAAATGATTTTTTTTCTCTCTCTCTCTAAAATAGTGATTTATTGTCTCGTTGTAAATTCGAAGAGAATTTATCACTTATAGAGTAAAAAAAAGCCTATCAAAAAAAAAAAAAAAACTTATAGAGTAAAAAAATCACCATTTTTGAGATGAAAAATATGAAGCGGGATCAAAATTGTAAAAAAATGTGATAATTGAGAAATTAAAAGATTCAATTTTAAAATAGAAGAATTATCTTTGTGAGTCTGATAAAATAGGGACCAAAAATGTAATTAATCTAATTTTTTCATGTATTACAACATGGCCATATCAAGAGATATCCGATAATAAATGTAATACATATTAGCACGTGACTATCCAATAAAATTATTTAGCTTTTACATATTAGCTTTTATTGTCGCCATATTAGCACGTTTAATAAAGAGAGTTATCCATGAACTTATATAAGCTTTGGTTTATTAAGACAAATTAAACTCAATATAAAAATCGAAGGTGGTAATAGAGGCAACATATCCATTGGACCCCTCACCATTTATATGAGGAGATGTATTTATCAGGTAAAAGAAACCAAGTCTTACATTGAATATAGATAAAATTTAAAATGGGTTTATAAAGAGAAATACAAATACCTCTCATCTTATAAGTTTGTTTTGTAACAAAAAATCATGTCAAATATAAAATTTACTTTTGAGAAAGATCAAAGACGTGAATTAAATGTCTTCACCTATGAAATGTGTGTACTTATGTTGTTTAATAATGCTGATAGACTAAGCTACAAGAAAATGAATAAGCAACTGAGATTTCAGCTTCAGATTTGAAGAAGCGCTTGCAATCTTTGGCTTTGTTAAGAGAAGAAATGTTCCTACAAAGAAGGAGCCTGTGAGTAGTTAGGATGATGCATTCTTTGTCAATGACACGACCAGTAGCAAATTGTACAAGGTAAAAATAGGAACTGTTGTTAAAGCAATGGAATTGGAACTGGAGAAATTGGAAACTCGACAAAAAAGTAGAGGAGGACCGTAAGCCGCAAATTGAAGCAGCGATAGTGAGGATTATAAAATTTAGGAAGCAACTCGGCCACAATAATTTTATAGCTAAGGTCATAACATTTCTTCCCTTAACCAAAGCCAAAGATTGCAAGCACCTCTTCAAATCTGAAGTTGGAATCTCAAGTTGCTTGTTCAATTTCCTTATAGCTTAGTCTATATGCATTATTATTATTAAACAACATGAGTACACACATTTGATAGGTGAAGACATTTAATTCATGTCTCCGACCTTTCCCAAAACAGTGAGTTTAGAGATATAAAAATCAAAGAAAGTAATTTTACATGCACTAAAGTAAGCTGCACACCCAAAAAAAAAAAACATAACTAAAGTAAGCTTATTTTACTTTACAGAGAAAAAAGTTATACTTTTAAATTTTTAAGGGATGAAAATCATAAATAAATGTATGGGGATCAAATTTAAAACTTGATGATGGACCAAAATTTTCTAATCCTATTTAAAATATATGAAGTATTTGATTATTATTATCAATTTGAAGCACAATTGAGTCAATGAAGCACAAATCATTATCTTTTTCTTTTTTCATAAAACTGGTACTCCCTCCGGTCCTATATATAAGAGAAGTTTTACTTTTTAGATTCATTGTGAAATGAATGTATCTAGACTATAATATTGTCTAGATACATTCATTTTACAATGAATCTAAAAAGTAAAACTTCTCTTATATATAGGACCGGAGGGAGTATATATTTGATCAACCAAAACATATGACAGAACACAATCAAACAAATTAGAAAGGTTTGCGTATTTCCCAACCAAGTCTTAGAGCCAAATCTATTAGCTATTCCTGCTAAAATTATAAGCTTCAACATTCAATTGCCTCCGTTTATGTGACAAATCCTTTACCATTTGGAGACACCATCTCACATCCAATGCTTCTGCCATGACAGGATCAACAACAATCAGATCCTTCGTAATGGTTTCACTTGCATTTTAACAAGTCTTACAAATAAATGTGCAGAAAAACATCCTTAACCAAATTGCAAATTTTCCTTAACTTCAATCAAGTCTTACAAATAAATGTGGTTGGTTAGTTTGCTTCATTTTAACAAGGAGTAACTTGAGAATACCCAAAGCAGTAACTTGCCTAATTTGCTATTAAAAAATTGTATGAACATTATTCAATTAGTAAGAATATTGTATGTAAGATACGAAAACTCAAATTTAAACTTTAATATATTCATTTATTTACTTTAACAAAAATATAGTACTAAAACGTTGGTAAAAAAGAATAACAAACACACAACTTATAATCAAATACTCCTTGAGGAGAATGCTAACAAGTAACAAGATCAAAAGAAACAAAAGAACTCATAATACTCCACGAGCTATGAAGCCCCGATACTCTAAAATTGGTGAAGTATCGTGTCCGATACGCCCCCGATACCGATACTCGTTCGATACGTCTCGATACTTGTATCGGAAAAGTATCGATTAAATCTTTATTTTTAAATAAAAATATAATATCCGATACTCGTCTGATACGTCCCGATACTCGTATCGGAAAAATATCGGTTAAATCTTTACTTTTAAATAAAAAAACAATATCCGATACAATCTGTGTTTCCTAATGAATGTCAAACTATTATGTTGGTACACGGATAACTAACTATGTCTTTTTTTGGATAGTACTGGTGGTGTTTTTTGGTATAGTACTAATGGTGTTCTTTTTGTATAATACTTAACTTAAGATGTATAACTTAAGATGTACTATTGATCATTATTTTTTAGGACAGTATTAATGATGTTAATTTATTATCATTAGTATTTTTTTTTGTCTTTGTCACTGTTCTGAAGTCACTATGGTGTCCTACTATATAACAGGTTGTTAAGAATTGATGTTTTATGCTTTTAATTGCTCAGCTGTAGAAGCTATATAATTGTCTGCTATTGCTACAAGATGATCTTGCTGAAGAGGTTTGTTGTCATGACTATTATGTGTTTTTTGAGCTATTATGTGTCTTAGGACTGAGGAGCCTTGTATATTGAGCTTCAAACTGTTTTGATCTTGTACAAACTTATTCGTTTGTTTGTACTCCTTGTACAATGAACTATTGACGTTTATAATAATAATAATAATAATAATAATAATAATAATAAAATTTTGTCTTTCAAAAAAAATTATTATTATTAATATTATTAATTTTAATCATGTTTATATATTGTGCATTTATATATATTTAATTTTAAATTTAATTTTTAAATAACGCATCGCGACAGTATTGGATATGGATTTTTTAAAACTTTTACGTATCAGTATATCGGTATCATATCGTATCCATATCGTGTCGCGTATCGGGACTTAAGTCCACGAGTGTACTGTACCATAAACCAAGTCGCAAAATCGACACCTGTATAGTGGGGCAACCGAGTTCCACAACGAGAGGGTCCCGGAAGAAAATCATAGGGACACTTGCCATAATCAATATATCACGTGACCATATCTCGTGGCCCAACATCAACCACTCTCCATGCTCCACGTACAACCTCACTTTCCACACCCACATTTATGGTCCCACAACTAACACGTGCCGAGAGAACCTCACGTGATTGTTTCCTGGACCCCACTTTTCCTTTGCCACGCATGCATCCTCACACCGTTTCACCTTTTAAGAGTTATCGGATAACCCACCTCATACGAATTATATATCCAAATTTCTTTAAGAACAAAAAAATCTTCAAATTATAAGCCACTAGTGATAAAGGATTTAAGTAATATGTAAGAAATTCTGGATTCGATATCTATTCTATTGTAAAAAGAAAAGAAAAAAACCTTCAAATTATTTTCCGTCAAAAACAAAAAAATACCTTCAAATTAGTATTTAAGGCAACTTGGAGTCTCTTTCTTTTAGGAATTTATTTTATGCAAAAAAAAAAATAGAAAGATAAAAAAAAAAAAAATCTAGTCAAAGTGAGAGCAAATAATTTATTTATTTTTGAATAATTATCAAATAATTTATTAACTAAAAAATAATAAGTAATGTATCAAAGTTATACTCACAGTCACGATCATAGAAATATATATTCATATGTTTTTATATCGAATAGATTAGACTAAAAAATTTATCTTTAGTGAATAAATGGGATGACGGAGTTTTAAAAACATATAATTTAACCTAAAGATTAAATAAATTGTAATATTTTAAAAATAAAATGGACAGACAATGAGAAAATAAGAATTTTCATTATTAAAAAAAGTTCAAGATGTGTTCTTTCGCATCAGCCAAAAACCAAAAAGACAAAATTGAGATAGACACAAGCTATCTCTGCTATTTGGATCCAAATAAAAAAATTGTTTAACTTCTAAAGTCTAAGCATATTTTTTTCCTAGTAACTTAAGTGCTTCAATTGAAGGGTTTGAAGTAGGAGGTGATCCTAAATTTGCAGAAGAACAACCCATAAACTGTAGCTCTTTCTTGTCATATAATTCCAAAGAGAAATCCCTAAGCATTTGGGGAGTTCCTGCAGAAGATGATGAAGCAGCAGAACAAGTTGTTGAAATTGCTGAGTTCAAACAAGGAACCAAAGTAGATGAAGAATTAGCATTAGCAGAAGCATTTGAAGGTTGTTGATTTTGTGGCATTTGCATAACAGAAACATAATCTGAAATGGGTCTATTTTGGACATTGAAAAAAGGTGCAGCAGGAATAGCCCAAAACTGTGGTTGATTCATAACTGAATGTGGGAACATGAAATATGGCCCTGTTTGATTAGACACACCATTACTCACCACAGGCCATAAAGGAACCAAACCACCAGCACCACCATTTTCACCACCGTTGACGGCAGCGCCACCGTATGGTGTTTGAGCAATTGGTGCTAAACCAGAGCACATTGAAACTTGATCATTCACATCAACAAATTCACTGTTTGATGGTCTCTTCCTTCGTTTCCTTGAAGTATCTTCATCGTCGGGTCTCGCCGCCGATGTAGTTCGAATTTTCAGCACGCCACCGACTGAAACAGCGATGGCAGGGACAGTTCCAGTGCCAGTGGCTTCAATGATAGCAGTTTCAGCTTGTTCAAGTAACCACCGTATTGTTTCTCCGTCAGACTTGTGACCAAGCTCCTGTGTCAGCTGGAAGATCCTCGCGGCGCAGAGTGCCGGCATTCTGATTCTCCGACCACGTCCGTCCACCTTCGTGTGACGGTCCTTTGATTGTCTCTTCGCCTTCGGAGCTGCCATTGTCATCGGCATCGGAACAACACCCACCGCAAGCGACTCTTGACGGTTGTGGTTATCAGCTTCCGTCAACTCTTCTTTCATGACCGCCGCCTCCGTAGTCTCCGACGGAGACATATCGGTACTCTGTGTGCCGTTTTCTTCGCTGAAACCAGCGCCGCCGTTAGGATTAGGATTCACTTCCATCCTGAACCTAAAAAATTAAAAATAAAATAAAAAAATTCAAGAAAGACCCATTAAAGTATGATCAAAACCCATATGAGAAACATTGAAAAGATTTTAAATTTACGAAATTCAGAAAATAAAAAAAAATCAAATTTTTTGGGGCCTACTGTGTCTTTTGCAGAGAGGCAGAGTTTCTGATACGTTGACTGTGTTTTGAAGCTTTCAAGCACTGCGAAAGATTAGAAAGACTAATTGAGAATTCAAAGAGGTTTATGTTAGTAAAAAAAAATTAAAAATAAAATAAAAACATAAACTTTGTTGATTGAGAGAGACAACAAACCCTAACAATGGAGAAGAGCCCCACTTATCCGTGTGGAAGAGAGGGTCCCTCTGGTCTCTATTTATTTACACTGTGAAATAGGATCAACGGCTGGATTTACACTAGATGGACGGTTGAGATGGTACCACACAGTCAGGTCTAGGTTTTACTATGATAATTACTATTTTCCATTTCAAAATAAAAAATATCCTGTCCATAGTCAATAGGGGTTGGTGTGTTGCTGGATAATAAGGAATGTTTTTAATTTTTTAAATGGTACTGATAATCTCGTGAGAAATATATAGTACCAATTATCAATATATTTTTTTAAAGAAAGAAGATATTTTGTTGAATAGACAAATGTTAGTAATTAGTTGTTCGAAGGAGTAAACACCTAATTGTATATGTTGATTCTCCTCAATCTTGTTCATAGAACTTGTTCGGTTTTTAGACCTAAATCGATAAGCTACTCGTTAAAAGGAAAAAATTCGCTAAGCTACTCGTTAAAAGGCAAAAGTTAATAGCACAATTCGTTAATTTGAGATCCTTTTTCTTTTAAAATAAATGAAGTATATTATATTCGGTTGTTATGTGACGTATAAAACGATAGATAACATTAATTATTTCCTTTTCATATATAAAAGATAGATATTATAGCGTACATGTGAAGAATAGTATCGCCGTGTGACGCGTGGAGAATTGTGTAAAAGATAATTATTTTTTCTATTACTTCCTTTTCGTATATAAAAATTAGGTATTATAGCGTGGATGTGAAGAATGGTATCACGCGCAATATTATGTAAAAGATAATTTTTTTCCTATAAGAGAATGTGACAACATTATTAGAGTTCAAATTTAAATTTTATAATGCTAATCAAACGATAAGTAACTTAGTGCTTTGAAATTACCTCTTTTTAGTCTTTATATAATTCATCGAAGAAACTAGATTATATCTTTTGGTTATCGTATTTTTTTTTTATTTGCTGACAGAGTGATAAAAACAACCTAAAACTCACACACATAAAGATAAACTTCATGTTCTAATTCAAATAACCACGAAAAATATTCAACCTTATAGTATCGAGTAGGATCCTCACTTATCCATGTGGAAGAGAGGGTCCCTCTATTCGCTATTTATTTACACACTGAAATAGGATAACAACTGGATTTATATACTAGATGGACGGCTGGGATGATGCCACGCAGTTAGGTCTAGGCTTTACTATGATTATTACTCCCTTCGTTTCTTTTTAAGTGTCCAAAAACGTCGAATTTAGCGTTTCTATTTAACTGTCCATTTGGTGTTTTAAAGGTACGATTTGTCAATTATACCCTTTGTCAATTACTCATCTTTTTCAATAAAACTAATTAATGCTATATATTTGGAAAACTAAATTTTTTTATTTTTTTTGGTACATAACATATTAAATTTTGTTTTTTTTGTGTGCATAATATATTAAATTTATTGAAAAGAGAAAGTGTGTGGAAAAAAAAAAGGATTTTATCGGTGAATTTAAATTATGGTATAATAGAAAAATAAGGTGCAAAAATAAACTTTCTTAATTTGTTGTTACTATTCAAAATTGACACTTAAAAAGAAACGGATGGAGTACTATTTTCCATTACAAAATAAATAAAAAGTCCATAGTAAAAAAAAAATCAAGTCCATAGCCGATAGTGGTAGGTGTGTTGCTGGATAATAAGGAATGTTTTTAAGTTTTTTATTTTTATTAATAATTCCCTAAAAAATAATTCCAATAATCAATATTTTTAAAAAGAAATAAAAGATTTTGTTAATTAATAGAAAAATGTTAGTGATTAATTTGTTCAGAAGAGTAAAAACCTATATATATACCGTATGTTGATCCCCCTCGAATTTCGTTCATACAACTTGTTCAGTTTTCGGACCTAAATCGCTAAGCTACTTGTTAAAGGCAAAAATTAATAGTACAATTCGTTAATTTGAGATAATTTTCCTTTTAAAATAAAATGAAGGAAATTATATTCGATTGTTGTTTGACGCATGAAACGATAGATAATATTAATTATTTCCTTTTCGTATATAGTCTTTTGAGGAGAGATTTCTGGTTAATATATATTCCATTTTTATCTGTTAAAAAAAACTCTCTTTTTATATAATTCACCTATGAAACTAGATTATATCTTTTAATTATTGTATTTGGTTAATAATGATGCTGAAGGTCGAACCCAAGATCTCATGTTAGTTCACAATTGTTTAAGATAGTCTTTTGATTCTAAAAATTATTTGATGTAAATCGTAAGCATATGTAAGTAAGTTGACATAAATAAAAGGGGTTTTTTTTTTTCTTGATTCAGGTTTTAGAAATAAAACAAATAAAAGAAATTAGGATTTGACTTAGAAAGGAGAGAAGCGATTGAACCTTTTCGGTTCATCTAACTACTATTATCTTGATAGTTCATGCATGTTAACAAATTACAATTTTAGTTTCACGATTTAATTAAAAAATGTGATTATGCCCAATCTCTTGGTAACATAATCCGTTCTCTTGATCATGAATCTCTAATCTCTTAGGATGATTTATGATCAAGTGAGAAATTTGAACTTTAATCCTTAAATTCTCAATTAACGATCCAAAATCTTTTAAGTAAAGGTTAATTGAACAACTATTCCTAGATCAATGATTTATTCCTATTCTCATAGTAGAACAAATAATTGGAATCATCACACAATTGGCCAAATCATGTCAAGCATTAAACACAAGGAATAATTAACCGAAACTAACTTTGAAATTCATTAAAATATCATATGAAACTACATGGTTCAAGATAAATAGCAATTAGAATCCCCTAGGATCCATTCATAGAACTTTAGCTAGACATAATTAAATGAGAAATTACATCAATAAAGGTGAAAGAATTCATTACAAGAAGGATTTTGATGTGTTTCCACAGTTGAAAACATGTTTGAGCACCTCTGAGTTCACTTCCAAAAGTTTCCTTTTTTCCGTAAAATTTCGTAATCCTTATTATGAGCAGAAAATTAAATGTATAGACTAGGGTTACGTGCATGCGCCGTGCACACGAATCAAACATAAGGGTGGCCAAGATAAATTTCGTAATCCACATACTTCACACACCAAAATGGCCAACAAAGACAAAAACAACCACAATTATTAATGAAACACAAACACAATAACTAAAAAGCATCATTCCGAGAAAGTCTCTATAACAAATTTCACTCCAAACATACCATAATCCTTGCACACTTTTTTTATCATAAAAGACAAATATCTAGTAGATATATAGTACTCCTTGGGTCATTTTTATAAGAGACGATTGAGTCAAGAAAAATTAATCTATATGAATTATAATATGCGGGGTTTGTAATTCTCCCTCACCAAACACTCCTTGTATAATGATGGGGTTTATATCATTTAATAAAAGTTAAAGCTGTTCAAAAAAAATATGGATTATTATGAATTAAATATATCAATTTTTATTGACTCAATTATATTAGTATTATAAAAAAAATCAAAAGGGTGGAAGGACCATAGCCACCCGTGGCCCCCTAGTGGCTCCGCCACTGCGTGCATCAAACCAAAAATTTCAAAACTTTTTCAAAACAACATTTTTGAAGATTTTTAAAATTCAATGTTAGATCACAACAATAATTTCAAGGTAAACAAAAAGGAGTAAATTGTTGTGATTTGGGAGAAGATTGTGAGTTGGGATGTCACGAATGTGATTGACAATGTGAACGGAAGAGAAATGAAAGAAGAAAATAGCTTAAACATGAATCAAGTTTGAATGGTATCGTCATGTTTAAATTCCTAGCTAGCTCTTCATCATTAGGATAATTCAGCTTATATATCTTAGGACCATATATATCTTTACCAAGGGAACCCCTTCATCATTAGGATAATTCAGCTTCTTCAATGAGTTCACGACCAGGGCAATTCTTGAGATATTTAAGTACCCTGCTGGAGGCATTATAATGAGTCATAGTAGGACAAGAATTGACTGAATTGTTGACTAATGAATGTGATATCAGGCCTGGTGGTGTTCAAGTATAGTAAACATCCAACTAATCTTCTGTACTATGATGGGATATTAGGATAAGGAGCTACAGTGCCTTGATGCAACTTGATCGATGGATCAGAGAGTGTGGAGATGGGTTTTGATCCAGGTAAGTTAGGATCATAAAGTAAATCTAAGCATTATGTTCTTTGACAAAGGGAAATAGCACTAGAAGACTGTGCAACTTCAAGGCCAGGGAAGTATTTTAACTGTCCTAGAGCTTTGATTTTGAAAGATGAATGCATGATATCTTCGATGGAGTGAATATTCTTCTAATGTAGTAAAGTGAAGTTGGTTGGTGAGTGTTTGATCAAAAGAGAGCGATCAGAGGTGGATTGTTGAAAATTGTGTTGAATAAGGATATATGTGAGTTTTTCATACCACTTTCGGTTAGCTTGTTTGAAGCCATACAGTGATTTAATGAGTTTGCACACTTGGTTGAGTTTAGTAGATGCGACACCAAATATGCAACATGCCATTTTGTCATTTACATTTCATGCAACACATCATATGTCTAACATCTAACTTGCATCTCATGCAATCTGTCAAGTGTATAACCATATAAAATGAAATTTATCTTCACGTGAGTACCCAACCATATATATGATAATATGATATTCATGACTAGTCGTTATAAGTATATCAAATTTCATTTTTGTTTATATAAAAGATTTCAGCAACTTTTGGTCCTCAAAATATTTAACTTTATATATTTTAGTCCTTGTTTATAACCAACTCGTGTACTCTTCATATTTTTGAATGAGTTTGTATTTATGTTCATAATATTATAAGAATCACTCCCATTAAAATTTATAATTTTTTAACAAATTAAAGATGAATTAAATATGAATTTTTAAGTGCCAAAACTTAGAATTCATATTTGATTCATCATTTGTTAAAAAAAAAATAATAATCTTTTGCAAAAGATATTTTTATAATGTAATAAACATAACCATGGAAAAAAAATCAAAATTTCAAATGATACGAATTGATTTAAAAGTTGGGATCAAATGTTGTGACGTAAAATATTTGGGTGACCATAACTTAGGGAAATATTTTATAGTGACTAAAAATAAAATTTGAAATATTTACAGAGACTAAATCGTTATTTAACCCTTAATATAATAAAAGTATAAGCATTTGGTGGTGGTGAAAGAGAAAAGTGATCCTTCGGTAAAATAACCTAATTCAAGGGTTGTCTGCAATGGGTTAACATTGTTTGAGACCTTTTACTCGCAACTAAAGCCCTCACGAAGGAGTTGGTTAATTTGATTAATCCAGTTCTAACCGTTGAGTATGAAGAACAGACAAGCCTGGACCAGAGCATGTGCAACCAGCTCTATGGTATCAGGCCTCAAAAATTAAGGGGCCAATTGTCTTATTTTGAGGGACAAATTTTAAGTTGTTACTATTAAATATTTGATAATACAAAATTATGTAGGGTAGATTTTTTAGCCGAGCGGTTATATTTTGTTTTCAAACCGTTAGATTAAGTACACAAAAAATCTCAATGAACCATTTCAACTATATGATTTATTCAAACTCATTACATTGAGTACACAAAAACTGCTCTTTACCAATGAACCATTTCAACATTTATCTTTTATAATGAATTTTACATATATAATTCTTGGAAGTTCTGACATTTAAAAAGTGTTGTTTCCCAACATCAATGACATGATTTTTTCTATAATAATTAGTATTATTTTGAAAGAAGAAAAGAAGACTATTTTATAAAAATGATTTTTTATATGTAATTGATGTTATTAATAATTTAAATAAATATTTTCAAATAAAATTAAAGAAATTATAATTTTTTAAAGATTTTTTGAACTTTTACTAGGGATCCAAATTTAAATTAGGACCGGGCCTCCAAATTGGTGGTCGGGCCAGCCCCGAGAACAGAGCTTTCTGACATAGCAGTGACTATCTCTTAGAGTGCGCAACAAACAGATTGATTTGTCATTAATGTTATTAAGAAAAGCATTTATGAGCTGTAAATTGTCTGGACTAAAAAAATATTAAATTATTAATTTTTTTTGTTAATATTTTCACTTTCTTTTTATATCTTTTCATTTCGATACATTTTTTAATTTTATTTTTATCTTAACTATTTGTAATGTACAACAAAATAGGAAAATGATACTTTCTTTCTAAAATGTCAATCACGGTACCATCATGATTGAGATAATTATAACTGTTGAAATTGGTTTGATACACGTCTGTGACGTTTAGGTTCATGACATATAACGAGAAAGGATCCTCTCGTGTTGGAAAAAAACTTGAGGAAATAATGTTGGAATCTAAGCCATTGAATTTAAAATATAGAATAATATTTAAATTTAAAAGAAATGGTGTAAAGTTGATCAATGGTCGAAAAGTGAAAATTGAGGAAAATTAAGAGAGAAAAAATTGAGAGGATCCATTCTCGACATATAACACCACCGAATAAAATATAATGATTTTATATTATTTTAAAAAATTAATTCTACCAAATAAATACATAATTTTATCATAAAGAAAATTACATAACTTTTAATGGGACAAAAATAAAATTATTTAATATTTTGTAGCAAAAATATTAGGCTAGCAGGGGCAAGAGCAGCCATTGCAATTAACATATATTTGTTCTCGATGATGATGAGTAATTCTCTACGTATTTTTCTATTAGAGGTTTTTTATCCGTAGGAATAAAATTTTCTGCACACAATCAGCTACATTACATTGTTCGATCTAAATTATACAGTCTTGATTTAGGCGCCCTTGATTCAATCTCTTGTTTTATACGAAGTCTAAATTTCAATCTCAGTATTTTAAATTTTTAAAGATCAAAATTTATCTTAAAACTTGAATCGTCTGACATTAATCGTATAGTTTGAATGTGGTTGTCATACTACACATGATCCAAATTTTGGTAATGAGAGAGCTGTGAAAGGTGAAGTAACTACAATTAAATCGATCGTTGTATGTGGTGCCGGTAAATTCCGCACAAAAGTCAACACTATATTGACAAAATCAATTTAAATTGAAATATCAATCAGAACTCATTCTAAAGTGGGCTTTGGGGCTGGGTCAAGTTCATTGCTACTCCTTCCAGCTATATATAAGCCTCACAATCACACCTCTCACACCCTCCTCAATCGTTATTTATACCCAACCATCAAGCATCATATTGGCTATAGATTTCGGCCAAACACCTCCATTCACGAAACATTTTTCCTTGAGGCTCACCATCGCCGTGAAACCTCTGTGCTTTGATTAGACTATAACTATGGGTGCGTTTGTTTTAGCTTGTAATTCCAAACATTGATTGGACTACACTATGTGACCATGTCGGCGAGATGAATGAAAATATTTAGAATTTAAAAAATAAAAAAATTGCGTAAAAATTAGTTAGAGATTAAAATATATGTTGAAATTTTATGCACTATAACTAACATTTGGTAATTTATCAACAAAAAAATGTACTCAATGTATGTATATCACATGCAAAACTTTCCACATGAAACTAAAATCAAATAGTATTATGCATGTGAAATGTATATTGGTGAGGTCTATATAATCGCACGTTTAAGAAGAAAAAGTGTCACTGTTATTCATTGCCCTTGCAATTTCTCGAAACAGTTTGAGCTTGCATTTTTGGGGACACAATTGAGTATCCAGATTTGCTGCTGTTGGAAAAGAACACAGTTGCACACAGTTATTAATAAGGGATTTGACTTGATTTATGAGAGCAATAACTTCGTGACGCAGTCACCGCAGGAAATCTGATTCCCACAATTGTGCTGGTAAGGTGTTTGATGTAATGCACGGAGAGATTTAGACAGTATGATTTGATATCCAATGATGTCATTGCAACGTTTGTTGGCACTTGGCAATAGCATTTGTTTACCTTCAACGTGTACAATGCGTTTGTTAACAAAGAATTAAGGATATCAAAGTCAAGTCAAATCCCTTATTTTATACTACTATTTTTATAAAAACATAATAGTACCTTCATGTTTAAATTCCCTAGCTCTTTCTTGCAATGTGTCCAAGCCAGAAAGGTTTCTGAAATATTAATTGCTCCATTTTGCATGTCTCAGTAGGATCAAAGTAATTTTAAAAATTTTATTTTAAGTTCAATTGCAAACCTTTCAAATTCAAACAAAGATATAGTTAAACAAGACTATGGTTGTTGACTGGTCTATTCAAACCCTGAAAAAATATGTGTTTAGTTGCATAATAACCATACAATACAACATTGATTTCAACCTTCCTTGTGTTATGTTAACTGTTAACACACATATTTAGCATTATTTAGAAGGATAGTTATTATGGCTCTGGACCTATTCCATTTAAAACTTTGTCATGTACCCAAAATAATATAGCTTGGTCATTAAAAAGATTACATACATGTTGTGAACCACATTAACCAAACAATCAACTTCTTGTAGGTTCTAAGTTGTAATGCAATTCTCCTTCTAATATCTCATCAAACACAGTTAACCTTAACTATCATTACAACACAGTTGCTCAATAATATGATAGTGGTCAAACTTACACTTTTGTGACAAGTAAATAAGCATTTTAGTCCTTGAATTCCTAAGGTCGGTCAAGAGCAATTGGTTACCAACTTTAATTTAAGGGACTAATTTTCTATTTCGTAAATTTGAGGACTAAATTGTTCTACTCTTACAATTTCAAGGCACAAAATAATATGAAGGGTTTATTGATTTCTTTCTTCTTGAAATAGATTGTACATTCAATTTGTGAAGCATCCAAAGATAAGATGCAGAAACAAGTAAAAGCAAATATATTGAACTGATGAATTAATGTCTACTAATTTGTAAACTCATCAAACAAATGAGTAAATAAGTTGATTACTTTCCTTGGAGAATCAACATAAGATTTTCAACTTGTCAAAAAACATAAATTTTTCATCCAAGTTCATCACATTTTTTAGTATTGAAAACATTTTTTATATATAATCCAAAATTAAAGAAAAATAAATCAAATTTACATACAATTAAACTTCAATTGTTTTCTGATTAAGAGCAGTGTACCTCCACCTTTCCTTCTCCACAAAATCTGCATCAAGAAACCTAGCAACAAAAGTCCATAGTTTATACACATCTTCAAAATTAGCCAAGAAGCTTAATGCAGCAGTAACCACTGTCACTCCCAAATTATCTCTATCTTTCTTCTTATTCGCCGTTACTTTCTCGCCTCTCCCTTCTTTACTCTGCAGGACTCTTCCTTTCTCTTCTGAATACTTATCTGCAAACCAAATATGATGCAGAAATCCATAGCTGAGAGATATATTATTTCTATCAGCAAGTTTCTGTACTAAAACAGGTTCAACTTTTTCACCTTTCCAATCATAAACATTGAAAGCCAAAGCAGGTCCTCTATCAAATCTAATCTTAGGACCATATATCTTTACTAAGGGAACCCCTTCATCATTAGGATGCTTCAGCTTCATCAATGAGTTCACTAGCCAATTTATAAGGTACCTTCCTCTGTTGGTTACCTTTGTCAATCCTAAAGAATCCACTTGATCCAAACACCTGCATTCAATATCAAAGCTTCCATTTTTACTATCTTCCGCATTCTTAATTTGGTTTTTCTCAACTACCCTTTTTTCCTCCACAGTTCCACAAACTTCAGGAGCTTTTAGCTCCTCAGATTGAACTCCTTCAACTTTTACAAATTGTGGAGTTTCCATCCTTCCAGAGAAAGAACTTAAAGAAGATAATTCTTGTTCTTGTAAGATAGATGGTGATTTTTGATCAACTTTTACTTGATTGTTACTAGAAGAATCTTCTGATAGATGATTGAATAGTCTACTTTCCGGTACAAGATTCACAATTCCTGCACAAGTGGAGGGTTCAAGAATTGAAATAGAAGATTTCTTGACAAAAAGGCAACCAAAACCAGATGGATTTTCTCCAAAAACTTTGTAGAAAGAACAAATAAGAAAATCTGGTTGAAAGAGAGAGAGACCAAAACTGTCCATGTCTTTTGGTCCTAATGCACAAGCATCAATCAAAACATGCCATCCATTTTCTTGTGCTGTTCTCATCCATAGATAAGGATACCTTGCTCCTGTTACTCTTGAATGAAGAGGAAACACAAAAAGACCACTTTTTGTCTTTTTCTTCTTCTTATTACTATTATCACTAACAATCATCTTCTTCAATTTTGTTGACTGAATTCTAAGTCTTGGCCATGAAAATTCTGCTGACATGGATTTAGCTCCTCTTTTTTCTGAAGAACTAATCATTGCTTCCACTGCTTCACTCTCATAATCATAAACTGTCAAAAGTTTCTTACAAGATTGAAATGGATATGAATCTGCAACAAGTTTGAAAGCTGATGTTCTATTAGCTGTAAAAACCATGAAATAATCATTTTCAGAAATGTTAAGAAACTTCATTATCCTTCTCCTCATTGCAGACTCAAATTCTGATTCTTTCCCTCCATGAAGCAATAAAGTCTTCAAATTTCCAGTCTTGTAGGATATACTGAAAAAGGGTATATCAGAATATTGTTGTGGAGATTGAAAAGGTGTTGAAGTTGAAGGAGAAGAAGAAAGTTGAGTTTTTGATGAATCATGTTGTTGGCGTTGATAATAAGAGAAAAGACCAATACCAATATAATCAAGACAAGATTGGTTTAAGAAAGAGAGATGATAATATTCTTTGGCTCTCAAACTGTCAATTTTCTCAGTCTCAGAGAATTGAGGATATACTTTCATGAATTCAGTGAATGATTCATGAAGAGATTCATGGTTAGTGAATTTGGTGTTTGGAAAAATTGAAGATGATGTTGTTGTTGCAAAGATTTGGCGACACTGTGAAGAACTGTTTCTGGGTTTGGTTGTGTTGTTGAGAGATTGTTGTGATGAGTTGATGAACAATAAGGTTGGACAACAACCTTGTGGACATACTTTAGTAACCTCTTGTTTTTTGTTGATTGATGAATGCATTTTTGTGTTTTGTTGTTTTGTTTTGTTTAGACTCAAAGACAATTCTGTTTTTATATATCAGTTTGACTGTTTTTCTGTTGTTGGATTTATTGATACTTTCTGTGTGAGAAACTTACACACAGAATATTACAACATATCTCTGTTGCTTTTGGTTAATTTATTCACAAAATGTTTATTAAAATGTTTACTATGGTGATATATTTGTTGAGATAAAAAATATGTTTAAGTCTTAAAATTATGTGTCTGGATGTTAGTGGCTGATAGTGAACTGTATGAACATGTTGACAAGGTCAGGCAACACAATTTGGAATGTGTCTTTCATGGGGATGGACTGTGTGTCCCACAGGCCAATCCAACTGGGCTTGAATTGTGTTGTAATCATTTTACTACACGTTATAGAAAAGAAAAAAGAGAACAAAAGCATTTATTGTTGCACCTAATTATATTTATTGATTGAGTGTGCATGTACATATGCAGACGGTTTCTGAAATTTTATTTTTTTTGGTTATTATAGCATGAGATTTGTACGAAATTTCTATCGCCGTTAATGATTGTCAAACATGCCCTCTCACGCAAGAGCCCGTTTGGGTTTGAAGCGTGGATAATGCATAGGTTCACTTACCATATGCTTAAATTCCACTTTTTAATTAGAAAGTGAGGGGAGCAAAAATCGAACTTTAGACCACTTAGTTATAGAGGCTCTGATACCATGTCAAATAACCGATTATCCCAAAAGCTTAAGCTGTTAGGATAGACCATATCAATGGTTTTATATTATTTCTAACAATGATAATTGTAATCTTTATATCGGAGAATTTGTGGGACATACAGGTGAGTTCTCCTCTCCCAACTGAATTTTCTCGATACGAGTTATGAATAATGTTTATGTAAAAAATCATAATTTTAATTTATAGGAATGGTAAAAAGAAAATCTTGACCGCATAAGCCATAATTTTCTTATCAATGCTAGTAGTAAAAACTTTTGGTGCTTGTAAAACATAATGATAATTAGCACTGAAGTAAAGATTAAAAAAAAATAACACATTGTTCAATTGAAATATAGAATTATAACTTTGAAAAGGTGGAGCCATATTTTGGAAAGCAATAGTAAGTGGAGGACAGAATGGTCGCTATTAAAGCCGGCATTATCGATGAGCTCCAAAAGAAAAGCTTCTTTAGAATTCTTCTAAGTACTTGCGGACAATCTTTGCTTAATGTTTAAGGGTTGAAAAACACAAGTCCGAAAATAAAATTAAAAAAATAAAAAAGTTTCCATATGATGATTATGGTTCGTGTATCATTACTTAAATCAATGACTTTTTCAAATTGAACATATATTGAGTGAACTTAGTAGTATTAAATTAGTTTCCAATATATATATATATATATATATATAGTAGCATGAAACATTGCATTACATGATTTGTTTAATGCTTATTTGTTACTATATGTTATTAATGTGTGACAAGAGTGGGCTCAACAACCAATATAATGTGAGGCATGCTTATGATGAGAAAAGCCTCTTCTTCAAAAAAGAACAAAGTGAATTTGACTGATATTAAAGTGAAATGCAATTAACGAAAAAGAAAAAGCAAAACTGCAGGATATAATGCAAAGGAAGAAAGTTTGAAGTGTTGTGTGAGGAAAGGAAGTAGAGGAAAAAAGAACATGCAACTATGCAAGCAAGATTGGTTGCGTAATCAGAGGTTGCCTTGCCTTTTAGTCTAGTAGTACTAGTAATCTAGTATAGAGTAAAACAACACAACCTTAAAAATATTATACTACCTACCAACAACTAAAGGTTTTTACAACTAAAGGTTTTTAAAAGTTTTATTTAAAAAAAAAAACTGTCAAATGAAGACAGAATACAATATAGAAACTTCATTATGGTTTATTGTGGACCTTAGTGATCTAATGGTGGAAATAAGTCTCACATGATGGGAGACTTATACCACTTTCTCATGCTAGAACGAGCATCTATGATTTTGGATAATAGTCATAGATGCATGATTTCGATGATATTGATGTTTGTCTCAAATTTATGCAGATATTTTTATGGTAAATGTGTATTTAACAGGGTTTTAGAGATCTAAACCACTTATTTTTGAATTGTGACTTTTTTGGGTCGGTCAGTTTGAATGGTATCATTCAGTGGTTAGGCGTGCAAGGAACTCTCCCCAATTCGTCTAAAATCACACCAATTGGCGCCTCACTGTGGGGCTAATTGTTGTGAATTCGTCTAAAATCACACAAATGAAAACTTGATGTGTGAAGCGCCGGTCCCGATTTAGAGACCCGACTTAATTGTTAAAAATTGGCCCTTAATAAAAAATTAAATTTTTAAAAAAATAATCCTAATATTTTAAATTGTAAATAATATCAATAATATAAAAAATAGTCGTTATTGTAACTAAAATAAAAATATATATATTTTAATCAACATTTTGTAAAACAAACTCATCAATCTATTTTTTTATTTTTGGTAGAAATCAATCAAATTTTCATCGTTGGGCCTTTTCTTTTATTCTCTTCCATATCTTACTTGGGCTGTTTATTAACAGAAACTGTGTAAGATGAAGTTTGTTATTTAGGCCCCCTATTATTATTCACAGGCCCTTATAAGCATTTGTATTCTAGGAAACGAACGAAACAAATTTCGTCACCTAGAAACCGGAATTATGTTAAAACATAGTATGTCTGCATTGTCACGTACATCTGGGCACAAAACACGCAATTTCGTCTCGTAGTTACCGAAATGCCGATTTTTTGAAATTTTATCACCTAGAAGACGAAATTGTGTGTTTTGTCACATAAAAGACGAAGTTTTGGTTAAACGTAGTAGGCCTATCTTGTCGTGCACATCTGGGGACAAAACACACAATTTCGTCTCGTAGTTACCGAAAAATCCATTTTTTGAAATTTTATCACATAGAAGACGAAATTGTGTGTTTTGTCACCTAGAAGAAAAAATTTTAGTTTTCTGCGATTTCGTTTCCTAGAAACCAAAGTATCCTGGGTGCAAAAGTTGGGATATTTTTGGATTTTTGGGGGGGCTGAAATCAACATGGGGTGCCTAGATAGCAATTTTCGTGTAAGATTGGACTGAGGCCCCTACAAATTGGAGGCCCAGCTATGCAGAACTGTCCACATTGGGCCTGGGCCGTCCCTGGATGTGTCGGGCAAACGTAACAAACAACCAATATCAAACGGAATAGAGGTGATGATGATAATCTAAAAGAAAATAAACGGCGATAAAAGAGAACACACGAGAAATTTGTTTTAACCGAACTAGGTACACAAATTTCTTGTGTATTCTCTTTTATTGCCGTTTATTTTCTTTTGGATTATCATCATCATTTATATTCCATTTGATATTGGTTGCTTGTTACGTTTGCTCCACCTACAAATGAAGTTTTTATTGATGTGATTTTAGACAAATTCACAACACCAACAATGTTCACTTCGTACTAGCGAAAATCAGAAGAAAACAAGGAGAATATGGTCACAACAAAGGTGGAGCATTCCTTCCTTGGATTTTCAAGCTTGTGGATTCAACGCTACTTTCTCTTCATCTCTGTGTAAATTTCCTTCCATGAGTATAGGTAGCTAAATTTCATTGTGTTGGGATTAGATGTAGTTGGTTATATCTATAACTCTTGATCTAGTAATTACTGTATATAAAATTTGTTAATTCTCTCTTGCGATCCATAAGCTTTATTTTTGCTAATTCTCACTTCTTGCATCAATCCAAAGATCAAAGGCACTTAATTTTTGGCCACCCCTACATTTAGCCTTTTACCCCTACATATTTTAAAATATTCTTATTTTATTCTTGTCATTTTGTCACTTTTCCCATGAAGGTTATACACCCCTCAAATCCAAGTGAAAGTGTTCCGGTTTGTAAAAACTACCGGTTTGCATAATTTCCAAAACTGTTTCCAAAAACAAATCAACATGACAACTTTTCACTGTTCATCTTCTTCTCAAATCTCAACAGCACCCTCAATACTTTTTTTTGTTTTCAATTTTCTTCTTCTCAATGGACTATATTCCTCTGCTGACACACAACCCTCAATTTTGTCAACTCACCGTCTTGTTACTGTCTCACTGGCTTGCCGCCGCGGTGAAAGTTCATCGATCTGCCGCAAGTCACCGCCATTGTGTCTTTGTTCTTGAGTTGATTATATTGCATAGAAAAATCTGCACTATTTTCACATAAAATCTGCAACACTAAACAACAATATTGTATAAAAATCTTCATTAATTCTAATTTTAATTGAAAATTGAACCCTAAATTAGAAAAGGGGAAGATGTAGTGGCGCTGGCTTATTCGTTATTTTTCTTTTCACTTATTCCAAATCTGAATTTCAAAACAAAGAAGTTACTTTGATTAATACAAGATTCAAATCACAAAAATCCATTTGAATCTTAGAGAAAATAAACTCATGAAAATCTGCTTTTTCTCTCTAGCCAAACACTATTGAGGCGTGAGCCAACGGTGGCGATACGATGGCGAGGGTGGAAACAAACAAGAGAGATGGTGAGAAATCGAAGTCCACGAGCGCCATATTGTTTGAAACGTGTCTCTTTGTTTTTTATTTTTGTTAAACAAAAAAAATATTTATTTTCAAATCCAGCCATTGGTTTCTTGGTTGCCGTCAAACATCTAAGCAAAGAACTGGGAACTAGAGATAACAATGGACTCTCTTTTGCTCTTGCTCACACCGGAAAACTTGTTTTGTCAAGTGTGTAGAAAATGAAAAATTCCACTCTTTTAGTTTATATATAAGGGCATATTAGTCTTTTTAAAATTAAATGTTGGGGTAAAGGATTAAATGTAGGGGTAGAGAAATTGTTTTCCCAATTATAGTTTTATGTTCATCTGGTTTTTGTGTTTGATTAAAGTATTTGGATATTATTTTGATTGTTTAATGATTGGTATTTGGTATTAAAACCTTGAAAAAATTAGTTGTTTGCAAAAAAACAAGTTACCTATAACAGAAACAAACAGTTTTGGTTTTTGGTTTCAGGCGGAATCTCTAATTCAAACCACATAATTAAATAGTTCAAAAAATATATTTTGAAATCAATTTTTTTGAGTTTCGAATTCTACGTTCTGAAAAATGTTGATCTTTAAATTTTTTCGGAAACTAGAATTTGAAATACTGGAATATAAGTGAAAAAAAATATATGAAGAAATGGATTCTAGTTGCAGAATTATGCAGGTTTTGCATATTCTAGGAATTTTCAGATTCTATTTTCCAAAATATACTAGTTTCAATTGCAGAAATATAAACTTCGAATACACAAAAAAAATTGGTTCAAAATGCACATTACTTTGTATTTCACATGTACAAGCTTTGACATAGATTAAACTTCGAATACACAAAAGAGTCGATTCAAGAAGAAGTGAAAGCACATTGAATATTGTCTGCAACTATAAAAGTGGTTTTCGAAATATAAATTCGTAATTATTTTTATTTTGGAAAATAGATTATTCCGAAACATCTTTGAGGACAAAATCGAAATTTTGTGATGAAAAACAATTCATTGGGGAGGGGGGGGAGAAAGAAGAGAAATTTTCTTGTTAATTTTTGTACTATCTCCGTGTTGATCAGTTAATATTGGGCTGCATAATAGGTTGGATCTTGTTAGGGCCTTAAACAAACCAAAGCTAGATCCAGCCCATAACAACTCCATACAACGAAGACAGATTTATTTAATTTATTCTTAAATATCTTTAATTTTTATAAGTATTTTTGAAATGTGTATGAATTGTAAAATTCAAAAAAAAAAAAAAAAGTAAAAAAGGTTTGTCAAAATATCATTTCTCTATCAAAAAACAGAGATATACACATGTAGATAAATATATTCGGTGTCACACTATCCATATTTTGAAGTTTAAATAACACAATTTTAGTTTTTTTTTATTATGTTAGTATGTGTGTGTAGTTTTTACAGAAGTTTACGCCGACTTACCGAGGAACTTGTGTGATGCAAGATGAGTTCTCTTTCAACTAATTTTTTTTTATACATAAGAATTAGATATCGAACATGTCACCATTTACTTAAGAGTCTAGATCTAGTATCACTTGCATGAATACATATTGGTACAAACTCTAGTTTAAAAAAAAAAAAAATATTTAGATATATATTTTGCTTTAATTACACGTACCTTTCTTTGAAAAGTTGACAGGCTCACAACGAGACAATGTCTAAGCTAAAACATTCAAAGAGCAGCTCCCCTTTGGCAAGTTGATTGATTACTATATATGATATTTTATTTTGTTAATATAGATCGATCATGTAAAATAAACCAGCTACAACCATCATTATACCTGCCAAAGGAGATATGCCCTTTGAATGATTTGCTTACTATAGCTATCATCCTTAGCTTGTTCCCTAAAATGTGTTTTGGTTTGATTTTATTTGCTCACTACAAAACTTTATATATATATAGGCACCATAGCACAAAAAATGGTATAAACTAAGAGGGTTATGCTTCAGATATACTTATGTAACAGCGACAATTGTTTTTTTATATGTTAAATGGTACTATTTAAAGTAGTGATGATTCTCTCTCATTCAGGTTTTGATCATTCTTTTGAAGGTGGTGACGGTATCACAATCTAGCTTGAAAAATATTTGTCCACTACTCAATTCATATTCTTTCAAGATTTAAAGTTTTCAACTGTAGGGTATGGAAATTGAAACAGCAGGAATCAAGAGATGCTCCATTACATGAGGTGTTAAGTGACCACCACTGCCAAGGTAGAATGGTATGTCAACACCATGGTCCATGGCCTCATGTAATCGTTATTTCTCATTTATTTTTTTTAGAATGAAACTGAGAATCGAACTCAGTGTCTCTAGCATACTATCCAAACTCATCACCACTATATCAAAAACCAGTGGTTTTATCCTTTTTACTTGGTATTTATTTTGAAATATTCTCTTCTCACCCCCCATGACTCTTTTTAAACCCCCAATATTCCGATTTTACCCCTGTACAAAAACTTCGGAATGTGTTTTCCGAAGTTTTTCTAGTTCAAATTCGTCGAAAACTTCGAAAAATACATTCCGAAGTTTGTATTCAAGGCAAAAAAAACTTCGGAAAACGCGTTCCGAAGTTTAAAACTAGGGGCAAAAACGGAAATCCAAGGGGGGAAAAAGAGTCATGGGGGGTGGGAAGAGAAAATTTCATTTATTTTTACTTTGAAAAATGTGTTCGTTAAATGTTGAGTCCGAAAGTTTTTAGGGGCTAATTATATTAAAAATTATGAGTATCATGAAGGAAAATATTGGGTCTCTTAACCTTCAACATATAAAAACTTGAATCCATTTTCTTTAACCTTAGGATAAAAAGAAGTGTTGAGAAGTTGAACAATATATAAATGAGATAATTCATAAAATCAATAGTACTTTAAGATTTTTGATGAAAATGTGATTTTCAACCTAACTTGAGCGGTTGTTTTTAGGCCAAAGTACCTAGTGAAATTCTCTCATAGTCACCGATAAAGGTCTTCGATCGACCAAACATGTTTGTCACAAACTAGTCTATTTAATAAAAAGATTAGACTCCAAATATAAATAAAGATTGAAGGTATATTTGTTCAAAAATGTAAAATTCATACAAAAATATTATGATGAAACTATCTTTAGGATCCATTATTTCTTTTTCTTTTTTGGGATTAGGATCCATTATTTCTTTTAATACAATGTAGATCAAGCAAGTGACTAAGATTTGAGTAGCAGCACATATATGTATACTATTTTTAACAATCTTGATGATGAAATCTTATTCAAAAAATATATTTAAAGTCAATTTATATATTTTAATTTTTATAAAACAATTTACTCAATTAATTATAATTGTGAGATTATTAAAAATATTTGACTTTAATCATAAAATCATGTTATGGTTATTGTGATTTTTTGGGGGGGTTATTAGAATATAAAGAGATTTAAACCAATATTGTATAAAAATTGAACTATTTATTTTAGTCGAATAATCTAGTGGTTAGACTCACGCACTATAAGTCTAAGATCATTTACAAAGGTTTCAACATTCAACACCAACTTTTTCAATTCCCAACACTTCACATCATTTTCTCTTTCTTCCACCTAATAATTCAACACTAATTTAACTTTTACTTTCTCCTGTGGTTTTTCATTCAACACTCTACCCCACCACTTTTTATTTCATATTCTTATTTAAATTTATATTCTTGTTTTTATGATTACATAAAATTACAATTATCGATTAAAATTAAATTAAAATAATAAACACTTAACAATTTATTTTTTTTGTTTTTTGTAATAAAAACAAAATTTATTTAAATAATTTACATGATACAAATCATCTTAACTTAATTTAAAATACAACACACAATTAACGTAATTAGTACGATACAAATAATTTAGAATGCAATACAACACACAAACAACATAATTAGTACGATACAAATTATCTTCAATCACGTCCCATTCCAAACTTTGTCCATATGTGTTTCACTAAATCTGCTTGCAATTCTTGATGAACTTTTGGATCACAGAACTCGGATCTAACACACACATGATTTGCAAAAGCGGGTAACACCTCGGTCGAGTATGGTTGCGGTGCACTAGATCCACTTTCCTCAGATTGCTCAAAATCGGTCCAACATTGAATTGTTGGGATTTTGATAATTGTTGGGATAATTAGAAGAATTTTGGGTGTTGAAATGATTATTGGGTTTCATTTCACTAAAAAAAGACTAAATTAAAACTTCAAAATAAACACTAATAGAAAGATAATAATAAAATTAAGATAGTGAAAAACTTGGTTTTTTTCTGTGTCTAAATCAAATGAACCAAGTCTCTATTTATAGAAAAAAATAATTCATGAATTTTGGTAAAAAAAAATGAATTTGCAATGAAATAATTGATTTCAAGTATTAATGTGATAAAAATCCAGAGAGCCAATCACAGAATGCCACATGTCACCAGCTTTATCCACTCCACCTTCTCTCTCCACATAACCTGCTGGGCGACGCGCCCTGTCGGCGCATGTGGTGCACGCGCTAAAGAGATCGAATGGGAACGCGTCACGTGTCCATCCGTGGCAGCATTCAACTGTGTTGAATTTTTTCAACATCACATCATTAACACACATTTTCAACACCCCTCTCCAATGGTTTTGCTACATTCAACACCCATTTTCAACACCATTGTAAATGGTCTAAAGAAGTGGAGAATTTGATATTCAAACCATGGTTTTTCCAATAATATTCTTAATAGCTACAATTGAACTACCCTTACAAATCAATTCTAACTGTTTTTTAAATTTGTACAAGACACTCAAAATATGAGAGGGGTGATACTAAACTGCCATCAATTCTACAACTCCCTCCATGGATATTGGATTAATTTAATTGGTTGAAATATTAAATACAATAAAATAAAAATACTAAAAAAAGTTAAAACTATGCATGTAGTCTTTTAAGTTTGACAATTTTTTTTAAATTAATGTGCTTTACTTTCTTTTTTTCTTGAATTGATATGTTACAGTTTATTTACAAGGTTAGTCCTCTGTATCACATTGTGCAATTGAAAGCATTTGGTTATTAGGAATAAGGGCATCTGGCCACTGATGCAAACACATGCCCTCCATAATAATCATTCAGAAAGTATCAACCAAGCACTATGATCTTCATTTCTTGAAGTACTGTCTTTGATTCCTAACCTCATTCTCTTTAATTCCTTCCTCAAGTTTTGTCTAAACAACCAAGGCACATATGTCCAACCTCATAATTTCATGATAAAGGTTTATCCACATAATCACTGGTAACACTCACTACCTGCAAATTAGTTTGAAAATTCAACTTATAGGTGTTGTTGAAATTAGATCTTAACATTTCATCACAATAATCTTGAAAATAATCAAACTTAAAAGGATCGTAAACCGAATTTCACTAGCATAGGCTAATAGTGCAAACAGAATGTAACATAAATAATCAATTTTTGTCGTATTATTTAAATATCAACAACATATATTTTTCTCTATATCTTTCTTATTTTTTTCTTCTACGACTTACATACATTTAAAAAATACAACAAAAATCAAATAACACCGAAGTGGACATATAAATGACATAGCATATACAAGTCCCGAAGTGTAACCCTTTGATATGTCGAAGGCATACCATAAAGGATGTCTGAAGTTCGGATCCCTGCTTCTAACAAATTCCTCCTCCTCCCAACAAATTAACCGCTAACATTTGTCCGTAAAAGAAAACATAGCATAGCATATAGAAAGATGATTACATATTAAGCTAAAGCAACAACAGGGCAACTCTCCTTTGGCAAGATACACCATGGAATGATAATTTCCTGCCAAGAAAGAGAAGCCCTATTGCTGATTTGCTTATTCTTCAGTTCACCACATGTTGTGGGAGCTAATGCTGCTGCACAACACATTCTATGAGCATTTTCATTTATATAACAACTTCCCCTTAAGCACATGACATGGAATAAACCAATAAGCAATAGGATATGCTTTGAGAGGGTTATGCTGTGAATATTCTTTATGGGTTTTTTTGAGGGTCATTCCATGAATAGATAATATATAATTTATATCTTCTCTGTACCTTGGTCTTGAAAAATGCTTTTTAAAGCAATAAATTCTCCCAATCTCAATCTTCACATGTTTTAGATAGAAATGGGGACAAGTTTGCAAAAGCTAGATGCTTCTTCCATTTTATGAAGGTGCATAGCATATCCTTATGTCCTCTTCTGTCTCTTTAAAATTATTTTATATGTTTGATTTTCAGTTTTTGAAGAACAAGCATTTTATGTTCTTGAGTTTGTAAACTTTGATTATTTTTATTTTTTTAATTAGGATTTTTTAGGCCTAGAAATTTTACTATTATGACTCCATTTTCCAAGTGTGACTATCAGATGTTATCATTTTTAAGTTAAAATATTATGCTATTAGAGTGTAAAGAATCTCTCATGATTCTTTTTATATAAAATTGCAACAAAATGATATTGTCAAAAACAAATGAAAAAAAAAATACATTTTATTACTATAATAACC
This sequence comes from Trifolium repens, assembly GCA_030408175.1. Classification (NCBI taxonomy): domain Eukaryota; kingdom Viridiplantae; phylum Streptophyta; class Magnoliopsida; order Fabales; family Fabaceae; genus Trifolium; species Trifolium repens. The sequence goes on along the minus strand of CP125837.1, from coordinate 59,461,796 downwards.
AGACAGCAATATGCAGCAGAAAATGTCTGGTAATCACTCAACTATTACATATAATAAATATGGAACTATCGAAAAATATGAATTGACTTGATCACTTCACTTCCTCCTGTGAGAGAGTCTTTTCTTTATAATCTTTTGTCCCATATACCTGTATCAAATTAATTAAAGACTAATAAGTCCCAAATTATTGTCGTTATCAAATTACGATGTCTATATTGTTAGATATCAATGTTTTTGTTATTGGTGCACAGTGCATGTAAGCATTGTAAATTCTAGGATACGAAAAAAAAATGCGTACCTTCCGAGCATCATTACAGTAGCTTGAGGATTAGTCCCTGGTGAGCGATAAAAAGTTGATCCATCAATTACTCTAAGAGCTTCCACACCAATGACTTTATAATTATGATCGACAACTTTACCATTTTGGCAACCTCCATGATAATGCCAAATTGTTAAGACAGTGTCGATGCAATATTGTTCCAAAGAAAATGCAGCTTTACGATGTTTTGGCCTCAGATTCACTGGCAGGTATAACATCCAGTCTATTAGAGTTTTGACAGTAATGTTGGGATACCGAAATCTTGAGAATGCTTTTGAGTTTATCACATTTATGATGGTTTTCATGCCTTCCACACACATTCTCAAGTCTTCTGGATCTTTGAAATAGTTAAATGTAACCGATGGATTATCATTGGGATTAGTTGTTAGGAGTTCTAGGTGACCTGTTGATCTTGGTCCTGTTACCTTTTCTAGTATGACTCCTCCTTTGAGAGTTGAATTTTCTAATGATCGAATTATGTCTGCAAAACTTTTCATGGCTTCTGGTGTGAACTCATGCGGTAGGCCACTCTTCAAACAAGAAAATTTCAGATTAAGTTTCATTTCATTATAAAAATAATAATACTTCTAACTTATGATGTTAAGAGTGAGTGCACGACATTTGGATCCTCTATGATCGTTGCATAGTAGATCGAGACAGGTAGAATCGTTGAATAAAAACAAAACAGAAATAGCGGAAAATGAGCATATGGAATGCTAACCTGGTTTGACACAAATTCAAAAATCCTTCTAAGCCAATCAGACCAAGAATTACCAAAGTTCAATCCACTAATTGCTTCAATGAAGCTACCAAACTTAGTGATTCCAACTGTTTCAACGAGAGAAACTTCGACAGGTAAAGGAGAAGGAACAACTAGAACATTCATTGGATTATCCGCCATCCCTTGACCAACCAAAGGCTGATCCAAAACCACGTGGATTCCGTGTGCCTTAAGATGGTTAGCTGGACCAATACCACTCAGCATCAATATCTGTGGACTTCCAATTGCACCAGCTGATACTATTATTTCATTCTTCACTTTGGAGCTTATGTATGCTCTATGTATGATTCCCAATGCATCTTTGAATATCACTCCATAAGCTTGTGGCCTCTTTTTTTCTGTCAAAAGAATATATATCAAAAACCTTATATGATCAAGCAATGGTGCCTAAAATTCATTTCAATTATATGCAATTAACAGAAATTCTCCTGCATTATACTTAAATTATTCTTACATACATACTTGCATTATACTTAAACAGTATCTTCTGCACTGTGGCATGCAAATAAACAGAAATTCTTCTTGGATCAGCACACTCTAACAAATCAGCTGCAGTGTGTCTATGACCCTTCTTATCAAAAATTGACCCTCCAACCTTAGTTCCATATAAATGATCAAAAGTAAAACCATTGTAAGGCAAAACCCCTGCTTCAAGTAAACCATCCCTCACTGCTGATTGCCATTGCATCATTGGAGGCTCAAAAGCAACTTTTTTTTCAACCCATTCATATGAACTCTTAGCCAAAGTTTCATTCCAACCAGTTTCTCTTATGTACCTTTTGCTAGCCCTTGAGTAGAATCCAGCATTCAAGACAGAACCACCGCCTAAGACACGAGCACGAGCATTGATGACACCGTCAGTTGATATGAATTGTTGGGAAAATGATGAAAAACTTGTGTTAACAAGAGCATGAACAAACATATTTATGTTGATTTGTTCTGGATTTGTATATGGTGAACCTCCTCTTTCAAGGACTAAAACTTTTCCACCATGTGAAAGTGTTGCTGCTAGTGGACAACCACATGATCCTCCACCTATTACTATATAGTCATATCTTAAGATTGGAGGAGCAAATGTTGCTTCTTTAATAAATGTGTACTTTGGAGCTACATTTACACACAAGAAATTAAATATCAAATAAAATGACTCATAAAATTAAGAGAGATCCAAAGAGACACTACCTACCTAACTATCAATCAAGTAAAACAAAACAAACTTGTTCTTGTTCCTCTCATTTTTCTATTCTCAAATGCTTTGATTAAAAGGGTTGAAGAAAATAATTAGATATATAAGGATAAAATTAAATCAACTTCGATGATAATAATAATAATAATAATAATAATAATAATAATAATAATAATAAAGTGAGTTGTCCATTGAGAACACCTGATAAAATTGAAACGATACAAAGAATATTAGTACGACCCTACGCAAGGATGATATGCACAAATTAAGATAATAATAAATTGATTTACTAAAATATTTGAAAATGAAAATTAGTACTACTTTCACAAATCATAACCAATCATTATTATACCTTTATAAGAATAAGATAAACCATTAAAGAACAAACTTCCAGCAAGAAATGCCCATATAAATTGTGCCAAGAACCAACCCATTTGTATCTTTCTTCACTTGTTAGAAATTAGAACAATTTGCAAAGTCTTTCTCAGATAATTAAAACTACCCTTATTAAGAAAATTAAAGACACAGATCAATGTTCTTGCACAAAAATTAGTTTGTTCAACAACATAAAAGTTGCATCAAACACCATGCAAAGATTCAATGTTCTTGAAATTGAAAATGAGGAAATGCATAGTGTGTGATAGTGGCATCACTAGGACACTCTTAAATTCCATTGGAAAAACATGTATTTACAACGGATGACATATAGTTGCTTTACCTATCACATTCATAATAAATTTGATGTTATAACTTCTCAATATTGGAAAAATTCAACAAACAACAGTAACAGGTTGAGTTATTTGTTACTATTACTTGAGGCATAGTTGCTCTATCTATCACATTCATAATAAATTTGCTGTTATAACCTCTCAATATTGGAAAAATACAACTACAGTAAGAGGTTGAGTTATTTGTTACTGTTTACTTGAGGCATAGTTGCTTTATCTATCACATTCATAATAAATTTGCTGTTATAACCTCTCAATATTGGAAAGACAACTTACAAGTTGAGTTATTTGTTACTATTACTCAAGACATAGCATAAATGGTTTGTTTGATATTGTTCCGACATCAAATCTGCAGCACCGCGTTTTTGAGGATTGTCCACTTTCGGTGTTGTGTGAGCCCTTGCGATTTTGTTTTTTGTAAAAGGTGTCTTATTGGGTTGAGAAGTGTGGGTTGTATATGTTCCAACCTCAAGTCAACAACACCATGTTTCTGAGGCATTGTCTATTTTGGGCGTTGTGTGAGTCATCAAAATTTTGTCTTTTGTAAAATGTGTCTCGTTGGATCGAAGAGTGTGAGTATTGTATATAAACTACTTTTGACCTCGACTCTCAAGCGATGCAAAACTTTTTAGGTGTACCGAAACAAATATATATCTAGGGAATGGAAATAGTTAATTCGCCTAGATGAATCTTTATTGTCACGTATTCTATATCATTTAAAATATATAAAATTTTGAATTGGAATTAGTTTATGTGCTAATCTCCTACATTATCATTATTGAATTTTTAGGAGGGATTGTTTGGCTGTACAGCTGGTAATTACTTGTGAAGAGTACTGAGTACCAATACTATTGTCAAGTTTTGGATGATGTTGCACAAAATGATACATACGAATACTTGCTTAATTCAGCTTACATTAAAAGAAAATAGTTATACTTAACTCAATTTATAGTTAAATAAATTAGGTAAATGGTGTTTATACACCGCTATCATCACCAAGCAAATCACAACCAATGTGGCTGGCTGATGAGGTGACCCCCACTTATATATGGAGATGGTTATTGAAATTTAGGGGGTATTGGATTGAGATTTCAAGAGATTATTTTGGCAAAAAAAAATCTTAAAGATTTTAAATGACTTTGTGAGATTATATTGATTTTATGAGATTTTAAGGGATTTTTTTCAAAAAAAAATTTACAATCAAGATTTTTGACACATGATTTGAATGAATTTTGAGAGATTTTTTTTACAATCAAGATTTCATAATACTTTATATATTAGAAAAATTTCAAAAGACTCAACATATATTAGAAAAATTTCAAAAGACTCAATAAATTTTAATAAAAGGAATTATAACAGTAATAAATAAAAAATTATATTTTTTTGGGAATCCAAACAACAAAAAAATCATACATGAAAAACTCTGTGTTTTTTTTTTTCAACGTATATGTTTCTTTTTTATGTTTCTAATCACCAATAAAAGCTCTATGTTCTTAATCAAGGTTGAAAATAAAAGAAGATGAAACAACAGATGGATCAAGTGAATCACTGATTACCGTTCCTTTGAGTAATATTGTTGTTGTATGTATAAAAAAATGGTAATCTTTGATTGTTAAACCAACGGCCGGAATAACACAAGAAATAGCGAAAGTATTGAATCCAATAAAAAAAGTTGCAGAATTTGTTCAAAAAGAAAACTTGCAAAAACCATATTTGATAAGCAAGTGAAGAAAGAAAAGAAGAAGAATATTTGATAAGCAAGTGAAAGAAGAAAAGAAGAAGAAAAATTCTGGTACAATGATGATGAACCGTGAAAGCAAAATAAAAAGTCATGGAGAGTTTGAAAAAGTTTCAAGATTTTTGGTGAGATTGTTGGAAGAGTCTCTCAAGTGTATTTTTAACTAAAAAGTCTCACGAAGTGCACTGCACAAAAGAATCCACTAAAATCTATTGATTTTTGAATACAAAGTAACATTTTATAAATCCTGTGAAATCTCAATCGAATAACAACGAATTTCATTACCCTGAAAAAAAAATCTTAATTGTCTCGATTGAATACCAGAAGATTTGATTTGATTATATAAAAGTCTTGATTGAATACCAATGAAATTTTTTAACATAAGAAAATCTTTTAAAATCCATTGAAATCTCAATCGAATACATCCCTCTTAAGTATGAGCGATTAGGGACTAAAAATAAAGTGTTAAATATTGCTTTGAAATTGTAAAAATCGGAAAATTATGTTTTTTTGAAACTTCTACCAGATTACGACGAGGCGTGGGATCCTGGCAACCAGGCGCCCAAGTGCAGCATAACAACAACGCCAAATAAAACAACACCAATTCAAGTCGATGATACAATAACATTGTACACAATCCAACAACACCAATTAAAATTAAGGACACAATAACATCGATCCTACACAATCCAACTCCATCGCCTAGTCAAATCTAACTGATCCTTTTAATCAAAAAGACAACGCCGACAACCACACACTCCATACAGATCCGAGCAAACTGCAACCCACCAAGACAACCAGCTCGATGGAGGCCGCCAGAAATCACTGGTCTAGGCAAAAAGTCTACATTTGCAATCTGATTGTGTGGCGACCGGAGAAGGCTTATGACGAGAGAAATCAATCTTGAACCGCACTAAAACAATAACAAAGTTGCTGCCAACAAGAAACGACTGCAACCACCTTCTAGGATCGTCGCCGTAGCAACAGAACCACCACCAAAACTGTCGCCGGAGCAACAAACCACCACCTGAACCGTCGCCGGAGCAACAAACACCTATCACCCAACTCCAGCAACCAACCACCACCACCACCACTAAACAACATCGCGCCAACACCCACCACACCAATCACCTCACCACCGCCACCGAATCCACCTCAAAACCACCACCCACCACCGCAAATCCAACATGGCTGAGAACGGAACATCAACCACCGCTGAAACGAAACAGTAGCCATCGCTGTAGACAAGACAACGAGCTCGCCGAAACCGATGCCGCACAACAAGATGGCCGAGCAGGAACCACCATAACACACCATAACGTTATTCCGCCGGAGAGCAAAAACAACACCGCAACACCAAGACTTCCAGCCAACACTACCACCACACAAAGACCTCTAGCCACCATATCAGTCCAACGAAACTCACCACCAAACACCAAGATCGCACAAAAGCTTCTGGATCCGCGCCGAACCACCACACCCGCCGGAAAACCCAACGCCGCCAAACAGACCAGCGAACAACACCAACAGATCCGGACTAGCAAAGTACAGATCCGCAACAACAACTTCCAGATACGGAGAAGAACAGAACGCGACGGACCAAAAAATTCGACAATCAACGATGCTAAGGGAGAGAGATCGCCGGAAAAGGAGGTGGGAAACGTGGTGGTGTGGCGTAGAGAACTCCTCACACCACCAGCCATGAAAGTTACATTTGTGATGGAAGAATTTGGATGTTAAGGGAGGCGGCTGTTTTGAAAGTCTAGAGAGAAGACAGAGAAAGATATTTTAGTGAGAGAGTAGGGTTGAAAGTTCCACTAGATTTGTATTATTTATATAATACTCCATATAATTGTACACCTACTTATTAATATGCTTAACTAATGTCATTTTTACACCGTTTAGCATTTTCTAAATTTAAATTCTCAAAAAATATTGAATTTTTACATTTCTAGATACAAAGTCATTAAAAGAAAAACGTCTGGTTGGGGCTTCCTCTTTCTCACATATCACAAAATCTGCTAACAGAGGGTCGAATTGGGAACTTGTGGGACTATGTCCATTTGGAGGAAAACAACAAAATTACTTATACCAAAGAAAGGGATAATATAACAAACAGGGAAGTATGTTCAGGGGGGAAAAAACTTCTTTCAATTTTACCTTGCCAATTCTCACCCCTTTTATACCAAGTCACAATGGAATATTTCTTTTATTAGCATCTCTCATTTCTTAAAAGTATGGATCAATTGTCATGTGTCTCATTTTTCAAAACCGACCCTATTTTGCTAAGTGTATTTCCCCAAAGTATTTAAAAAATAATTAACAAAGATGAGAGTGGGTAGCTTAGGTTTCTTAGCTGACTTGGTGTTGGATGGTTGAAGCATGTGTTAGAGGATTGCATATTAAATACTATGATTTTATAACTTGGAAGGATGTTGTGTTTGTGAAGAGAGAAACTAAAAATGTGTGTTCTTTGACATTTTTGTTTTTACAATACAATCAAATTGACAATAAAATATCATGACACATGGCAGCCGCATAAAAAGAGTTAAAAAAAGAGTAAATTTGAATTTTCCAATTACAATATTTTTCTTATATTGTACTCTATGTATTGATTTGGATTAATGTCTATTCACACCAAACATTCATATGTGATATAGTATTGGTTGGCAAACTCATAGAATACCATCTAATAAGCTCAAATCAAGATGGCCAAAGATTTAGAGAAAGAAAATAGTACATAAGATTATAGTGGGGATTGGTTAGAAACAGAGAGCATGGTACTATTCTCAATCTCGCATCATCCATGGCAGCCCAATCAACTACCTAACCTACCCTCACCAAGTCACAAAGCTCCGGCAGAGCGGTGACCGGTGAGACTTTCATGTTAAGAGTTCAATCGCCTACGGAATCAATTAACTCAAAATAAAAATAATCATCTCAGAACTAAACAGACACTTGCTACTTTATCCGTATAAAATTAGTTGAATTTTTAATCAAAACATCAATAGAAATAGAATCAAAGAGGAAGAACTTTATCTAGCTAACCACACCAACCAAATTAAGACTAGTCCTTATACCACTTAGTCGATCAATAAAAATAACTAAAAAAAAATAAACTCAAAAAAGAAAAATTCAAATATCGATCATCAAGAGCATGATCAAACAATATTTAGTTTCCTTTTCCTCCTATTGAACCTTTAGAAAATCTGTATACAATCACAAAAAATAAAAACAAAAAAACAGAACTTACTAGATAATTAATTATAATTGAAGTATATAATATAAGGTTTAAGCTCTTTATTCATGTCTTCAACAATTTCCTAGTATTGTTTGGTGTGATGATTCTGATAACAAGACCAGGGAAAACATCATCCGGGTCATGGATATGTGGATTCCGCTCCACAATATACGGGTCACCACATTTTTCACTAATTGTGTTAAGTGTTTCTCCTTCTCCAACCACATATATCTCATCACATGCTTTATGATCACCAAGGTGGTTCCCTCTTACTTCTAATTCAGCCACAGTACTTTCTCTTATTGATCCTAACAATATTATACTCAATAACGCTATTGCACAATACCATGATGCTGATTCACCTCTAGAGGAACCCATGTTGTTTTATTATTATTATATCAAAATTGGTTGATATAATCTATGGTCTGAAGAAACAAGGATGAAGTATATATAGGTATATGAGCTGGAGTGTGTTGTGTTGTGTTGTGGAGTATACGATGTTTATATAGTATCTTTGCTGTTGGCTTTGGGTTTTGGAGAAAGGGGAGTTGGTTTTTAACGAGATGGTTTTTTGGCGTTTAGTGTTTGATTGGAATAATGTTTTTTACATTACATATATGGAAAAAGCTTCAAGTTGAATTTTTGTGGAGTGGATGAGAATTCAAGGCTAGTTTGAAATTTTGAGTTGGGTTAAAGAAATTGTTGTGTTGTTGTTGGGTGGGAATAAGGGTGTGAGTATAGAGATTCGGCTCTATTGTAGTCGCGTACTAAGTACATTGATGGTCGTTTAATAAAGATTAGATGATTTTGATTGAAGTTTGATATTTTAATTAATAAAATAAAATAAAAATAATCATTCGATTTTGATCAAACTATCATAATGTCTCAAATGCGTGAAGTACTTCTGATGACAATTAATAAATCTTTCTGTAGAGTTTAATTTTTATATTTATAAAATTTTACTTTGTTCACAATAAATAACCGTCTTTTTTATAACAAGGGTTGGTATGGTTGTTGACCAAATTAAAATTTACGTTTGATCGTGGTTTAAAATTAAGGTGAAAATTTTCAATTACAACTTAAGTCTTTGGTGGCTCAATCCAAAGAAATGTCTCATTTGATTGAGGATTTTTCTATTGGTTGTTTCTATTTGCTTTTGGTAAAAAAAAATTATCTTTTTTTGTGAATTTGACTTTTTTATTTAAATTTAAAGATCTCAAAGGCCCACGAATTTGACTCTTCTAATATGAATAAACTCTAAAGTTAAAAATTAATACTATATCCACTTTTAATTATGAGCTATATTATTTTTGCAAACTCATAATTTGTTATGATAAATTTACTATATCCACTTTTAATTTTATCAATAATTTCTAATACTCGTTTTATTTTTTAAAGAGGATTGTTTAGCTGATTTTCTTTTTCATGAGTGCCGAATTTTAATTGTTTTGGTTCAATAAAATATCTTTTTCTTTTAGCCTTTGTAAGAAAAAAACTTGGGTGTGCACTACACAACAAAGGCAACCAAGTACAGTGGATGCTAAATTTGACACGTGTGGCCTTATCGAGTTGACACCTTATAGGATAGTTCATCCAACCTCCCCACGATAAGTCTGGTGGCGCCAAAGTGGTTCAACAGGAACATTATAAGAATTTTGGATTAGGAATTAATTAATCAATTATTGTAAGAATGTACGTGTTATGATTTCATGTTTGAATGCTAAAAAAACAAAATTACAATAATAACATGGGGTCTGATTAGTTTAGACTTTAGAAAAGGATGAATAATGAAAAATAATACAAGATGCGTCTTAGTCATGAAAGATAAGATTATCACTAATTCTGGTGTTTGAAGGAAGCATTGTTGTTGATAAGTCGTTTTAAAACTGTTAAGGCATGGTTACGACAATTTGTGATTGTGAGTGTCTCGTTTGAATTGGTCACTAGATAAGTATGTTGTAAACACCCATTAGAATCAGAAAGATACAATCGACTCGGTCCAAACAATGGGAAGCATCCCTACTCAGAAACAAATATTGGGTGCGTTTGTTTGGGATTTTTTTAAGAAAAAATCTATTTTTTTTTAAAAAAAATCTATTTTGTAATGTTGATAGTGTTTGTTGTAGATTTTTTAAAAAATCATTTTCTTAAAAAAAATCATTTTTAACTCCAAAATGAGAAATTCAAGAATCCATTTTTTTAAAACTAAGGAATCTAAGTGTATGAACTTCTTTTTTTCAAAAAATAGATTTTTATGATTGTAAACAAACACAAAGTAGGTTTAGATTTTCTTTAAAATCTCTACAGAAAAATCTCTAGATTTTTTTAAAAAAAATCATTTTTTTTAAAACTTAAACAAACGCACCCATTATACTACTGCCTCCCGTCCTATTTCAATGAGAGAATTATGAATCAACATAAATTGATATATTTAATTTATATTAATGTGTATATTAATTAATTTTTATTGACAAATATATCTTTTATAACAAGGATTTAAATTAAAAAAGTATATTGGAAGCATCCAAACATAGAGTTTTACATGACAATTTTAGAGCGGAGAAGCTATTTGTGTTTTGATCTTCTAAAAAATAAAAAAATTGCAAATTTTAGAGCATCCAAACATATATCTAGTATTTATATTTTGCAGATCAAATAAACTCCTAGAGTTACACTATGTTAGTGGTTGCAAATTATTTACATTTTTTTACATTTATTTGTAGAGTATTGAATTGCAAATTGTTGATTTGGGGTACGTTTGACCTAGTTTCTTTAAACTTAAAAAGTTATTTTAAAGTTAAATTTAAAAAATAAACTAAAAGTTGTTTGATAATAATTGTCCTTTTAGTTTTATAATAAGAGTAAAATATGTTTTCAGTCTCTAGTTTTATAACGAGTTTTGATTTTCATCCATGTGAAATAAAATCACTTGTTTTCATCCCTATACAAAAATTTCCTTTGTTTTTATAGCCCCTAGTGGCTAATTTTTGTTCATTTCAATGTCAATATTATGATATTTTTATGTTCAAAATGTGTCTATATTATGTCTACATATCATGTTAAATCTATACAAGTCCATATTATGTTAAAAAATGTCAAAATTTTTCCCATTAGGACTAAATACAAAAGAATTTTTTTTATAGGGATGAAAACAAGGGATTTTATTTTACAGGGACGAAAACTAAAATTCACTATAAAAGTTGAGACTGAAAATATATTATATCCTCATAATAATCATTTTAAAAGTTACAAATTATTTGTTAAGAAAAAATATTGATTGACAAATAATAAATTGATCAAAATAATAAGAATTTTGTATCTCTTGAAAAAAAAACTTTGTATTATAAAATTTATTGTTTATGGTACACCAAAATAGTCTAAAATTGCTTGGTAATCGAGGTTGTAAGTAATTTATAGGGATGAAAACAAGGGATTTTATTTTACAGGGACAAAAACTAAAATTCACTATAAAAGTTGAGACTGAAAATATATTATATCCTCATAATAATCATTTTAAAAGTTACAAATTATTTGTTAAGAAAAAAATATTGATTGACAAATAATAAATTGATCAAAATAATAAGAATTTTGTATCTCTTGAAAAAAAAAACTTTGTATTATAAAATTTATTGTTTATGGTACACCAAAATAGTCTAAAATTGCTTGGTAATCGAGGTTGTGAGTAATTTAAATACAACACTCACACCTTTCAAATTACCGATACATTTTTTCTACAAAGGACAAAACTGTGACAGATTAACCCTAACAAGGGAGATCAGAACACTTGAAGTCGGATCAGAACACTTAAAGTGAGATGAAATCTCTCCTTTTTAACTAATTATCCCACTTGACTTTACTTTTTGTTTTTGAAACACCATTTAGGTTTACTTTTAATTTATAAAGGATTGAAATATTCAAAGGGAGGGGAATATATCCTCTATTGCTCTTATTCCTAAATAATAAATATTTCAAATATAAATTGTGGTCTATTTCATTTTCCTTTTCTTCTTTAAAACATAAAAGGCCTTTGACTTTTCAAAAAGATGGAGTATTTTTTTGTTATAGTTTCAAAAAGATGTATGGTTGTAAGAGAATCGTTGCAAAGCAGATAGAAGTATGACCAAATCCACCCCCAACATATAAACTAAGTCATGTACAAAAGTCAACTTATGAATTTAATGCAACATGCTTAATTAATACGTAGGTTTTAGTTGTACTAACAATTTGTGGGAGATGACATAGACTTGCATTAACGGCCAAGTTGTAGGAAATAGGAATAGTTGAGTTGAGGGGGACAATTTGACCAATTCTCACTTGAGTTTATTTATCAATAAATAGCATAAGATATTTGCCACCGAATTTAGGTGCAAAAAACAGTAGCCGTAATATTTAGATCATGGGCGTGCGGCAGAAAGTGTGTGCTCATTATTTTCGTGTCTAAGTGTATAATACAATTCAACAATGTTTGGGATAAATTTGCCTGCAAAAGAACAAACAATAGTGAGTTATATGGGCGTCTTAAATGATTTTGAACTCCGGCTGTAGATGATTATTTTGATTCATTGGATCAGTGAAAGATTGCAGAAAGTTGAATAGGAATGAAGTGTATTGTTAGTTCTTAGTACTTGTAACTTTGTAAGGCAACAATTAAAAGGGCGATGTTAGGTGGGGGTGGAAATAAGTTAAATGAAATACGTATATTCTCGTCTTTTTAACAAGTCAACAAAAGATAATTAAATAAAGTTAAACACAAAGTGTTTGTTTGGATAATTTTATTTTTGAGCTTATGTGAAATAACTTATGCAAATAAATAAGTTTTTATATATTATTATAATTTTTCCGGATATTTTATGATAATGCAACTTATAAAAATATAATTTTTATCAGTGAAAACTTATGAAACAATCTAAAACTTTATTTATTTGCATAAATTATTTTTATAAGCTCAAAAATAATCGAAATCCAAATAAGCCCAAAGTGTTCCAGTTAAAAGAAATGTGCATCAAAATTATAAAATAAAATAACATCAATCTTCTGTACTCAAATCTTAACATTAAGCAAGACAAGAAATTATATCACCATAAATTCAAATAAAAAAAATTTATATTTCTTTCTACTTTTCAACCACCACGACGACAATAATTTGATATTGTCAAACAATACCTCAATTGATGTTTCTTTGAGCGCAATTTTTTTATTTTTTATTTTTATATATTTCAACAACAAATCAACCAAACAACTTGTAAACATGTCCTTACTTTGATAGACTAACTAATTGAGAATTTGTACCACATAGATTCAAAGAAAACACATTCAAAAAATAATTTATTAGAATTTTCATTCCCATCATATCCTTCTACACATAATAATAATGAATCGAAATGTATAATGAGCGGTGAATCAAATTATCTTTTATTGGAAGTCTATTTATATAATAACTGATCCTAAGCAAATAAAGATACATTCGAAGGAACAATTTTGTTCCATATAACGTTGTTATGAGCTACAACCGCTAATGAAACTGTGAGTGAGTAAATAATAAACTTCATTGACTAAATACACTAAATCTGAATCAGAATATCACTTACAACAATCTTGAAATCCAATAAATCTATATTGTTCACAAACCCTAATCGAATAGTAAATGTCATTCTTGTTAGGTTGAACACCTCCATTCATGTTTGAACTAGGAACCTCGTTGTATATGTGTTTATCACTTGTTCAAACAAAGTGGACAAATAAGAAAATGCATGAAAATCAACATGTTTTTATACCAATACATATGTTGTGAATATTTTAAAAAGAGTTCAAGGTATTATGCATAATAACATGATGTCTCTAGATCTATGGATGTTGTTTTTTAGGAGAATTGATTTTGCTATAAAAAAATTTAGTGACTCATCTTATTGCCATGTGGTATCTACTAGTACTATAAACGTAGATTTTAGAATAAGGATATTTATTATAGTATATTAATATAAAAATTTGTATAATCAATACATTTGAAATATGAGCAATAATATTTTTAAAATAAAATTTACTATTTTTTATTGTTTAACTAGTGCTCGGAGCACTAGTTAGCATGACCCTAAAAATAAACCTATATTGATACTATTTTTTTGAAAGATATATATTGATAATAATTTGAATATAAGTGATGTTCCAAAAAATAATAGCAGTACTAAATTATTATTATTATTAAATTAAAAAATCTGAATTGGATTCATCGTGTGATTTTGAAAAAACAGAACAAAAACAAAACAAAGCAACCAAAAAAGGTTTGATATTATCTGCCAAAACCGCGGTCTCCGGGGTCCACGGAAGCTGAGCTGTGCCACTTCTTCTCCGACGGACTCCTTCTCTCTCTTCTTCTTCTTCTTCTTCTTCTTCCTCTCACACCAACCAGGTTCTTCTCCTCCTCTCTTTCCTTACCCTCTCCTTTCATATTATATCTTCTTTTTTTAAAATTGCAACTCCTTTTTTCTTCAACTGTTGAGATTCATAGGGTTTTTTGGATCTAGGGTTCTTTAGTTTCGCTTGAATTTTTATGGCTTTATTTCCTTTTCAGCTGTTTTCATTGGTTCATGGCTTCCATATATTGTTGTGTGTACGTTTTCGTTTTAGAGTTTATTAAGGACCGTACACGTCCCTGTTGATGATTCTGGTTCGAATTTTTGTCTTCTTGTCTTTTCAACTAACAAAAAAAGAAGCTTTTTTTTTTTTTTTTTTAGCTTTTGCTTTTAATTTCTTAAAAGGGTTTGCTAGAATCTGTTCTTAGTTATTTTACGAAGTTTAAAGTTGGAGAAGCTCAAATCTTCATTGATTGTAAATTTTGAGTTTTGACCTTTTACTCAGATGCTATTTTTACTTTAAGTAGCTATTATGCAGAATGATGTAACTGTTGACTCATTATTTTTCCAGATCAGCTGATTTAGAGGAGGAGGGAAGTGTTCCTGAGGTTAAACTTTCGTTTTCTCGTGGTTTACTATTATTACAGTAAATTTTTCAACCCAATTGAGCTTCTCTGTGGATTTGATCTGAAGTGTAGCTTTTGGTGGATGGTAGTGTAAACAGGAAGATCGAGTTTGGCACTTATTTTGTCAAAGTGGTTATTACTTGTTTGTCCTTATTGCTCGACGAAGATCTTTAAGAAAGAGAATCCATAGGGTGAATTGGTTGTTACTAGGTTTGTTGAGTGATAACAAAATTGTTATGGCTGTTGCCGAGAGCGGCAGCAGCATTGAACGCTCAACTTCATTCAACTGTTACAAAGTAGCAAGTTTGACCGAAACCATATTGAACGCAAAGCAAACTTCTAATTTGAAAGATCGATACATTCTAGGGGAGCAGTTGGGTTGGGGACAGTTTGGTGTCATTAGAACATGCTCCAACAAAACAACTGGAGAGGTTTTGGCATGCAAATCAATTGCTAAAGATAGGCTGGTTACTTCAGATGATATGCAAAGTGTTAAACTTGAGATTGAGATCATGGCGAAGTTATCCGGGCACCCTAATGTTGTAGATCTCAAGGCAGTTTATGAAGAGGAAGATTTTGTTCATTTGGTGATGGAGCTTTGTGCGGGAGGAGAGCTGTTTCACCTGTTAGAGAAGCATGGAAGGTTTTCTGAATCTGAAGGAAGGGTTCTCTTTAGGCATCTCATGCAGATGGTTTTGTATTGTCACGAAAACGGGGTTGTTCACCGAGATTTGAAGCCTGAAAACATTCTCTTAGCAACTAAGTCCTTTTCGTCACCAATAAAATTGGCCGACTTTGGTCTTGCAACCTACATTAAGCCTGGTACTTGCTTTATTTGCTTTCTTTGCAAATATTATTCTTCTAAAATGCGTGGTTTTCATCTTCAAATATTTGGGTTTGTTTAAGCAGGGCAGAGTTTGCATGGTTTAGTTGGGAGTCCGTTTTATATAGCTCCAGAGGTATTGGCAGGTGCCTATAACCAGGCTGCCGATATTTGGAGCGCCGGGGTTATTCTTTACATTCTACTTAGTGGGATGCCGCCATTTTGGGGAAAGACAAAGTCTCGAATATTTGAAGCCGTTAAGGCTGCTGATTTGAGATTTCCATCTGAACCTTGGGATCGCATCTCTAAATCTGCTAAGGATTTAATTAGGCGAATGCTCTGCAGAGAAACTTCTCAAAGGCTCACTGCCCAAGAGGTTTTGGGTAAGTTAAACATGGTTTACTTTTCCTGTTCGTGCCTATCTAGTATGAAGCGATTTGATTCATATTCATAATTGTAGGTGTTCATGGAATAAAAAAAATATTAGAGTTATTGAGACATATAATGACAGTCCAATTGAGAAATAGATTATTACTCAATGATTGAATATAATAAAGAATATTGCTTTACTTATTGATTACAAAAATAGAAAAATATCATTTAAAGTAACAAATATATTTTCATTCTGCTGAGTTACTATGTAGGCCAGGCAATACAGTTAGTTTTTTATTATGGACAATGGGTCAACCATGAATTTATTGCTATAAGACTAAAAGAGGATACCTTAAGGTATTAATTTCATTCTATATAAGTCATATATGGCATGCAGTATGCAAGGTTGTTTTGATTTTACCAGCTTATGAACCCACTCAAGGAGGACATTGAGCCAGTTTCTGTCATGCGGTGCATTTGGGTAAATTTCTTAGTTGAATGCTTATTGTATAAGCATTTATTATATTAAAATTTGTATAAAACAATTTAAATTAAGCTGATTTTCATATGGTTTATCTAAGAACCTTATTAAAACAAGTGCAAAAGAGCTTATAGGTAGGTCATAAGATATTTTTGTAAGGTTAACCAAAGACCTGCCATATGTTATACAACAGCAGAGTTGAGCTCTAGAAGAGGTCTTTCAAATGCTCTGAATTTGATCTTTTCTTTGGTGCTTAAATGATCTTAAGGCTATCACTCAAGTTGGTTTAATTGTTGCTATGTCAATTGTAGAAATAAATAAGATGCAGTGGTTAGAATCTTAACTATCTGATAACTCCCTAGCATTGTAGGCCAAAATTTTAATCTTTATTTTCCTATCAACTTTTCCATTGTAGACCATTGCTGGATGGAAAGCGATCCAACAAATCTGGAACAACTAAGTGAACATAAAATTGAAAGTTGTGGAGAGTTGCATGTTGACGGTGGCTCCTTCTCTGCATCATTTATGTCGAGGAATGATGACATCAGCTTTGGCGCAGGATCACCTACATGTGACGCTCAATCACCTACATTCACATGCAAATCATCGTTTTCTTCCATTTTCGTGGAACCAGTTACACCTTTTTCTGCGCCTAGTGGGTTTTCATTTCGGAGCACAGGTGGTTCCATTGGTTTGGAATTTTCTTCGCCTGTTTCCTCGATGCCGAGCTTTGCATTTCTCAGTCCCAATTCTGCTGAGCAAAATAGTCTTATATTCGAGTTCTCATCTAACACGACAGAAGTAAATGCAATTGCTGGAGGTATGTATCGAGTTTTTCATTTAAACAAATATTCCTTGTTGATTTATTTTAGCTTAGTATGGGATATATATCAATGTTACTGCTTCTGCTACCAGATTCTCCACTTTCCCTTGGAAATGTCGTTAAAGAAAGGGATCACAAACCTGTAGAGACGAAAAGGGCATGTGTAACAAATTGTTACAGGACATTGGGATTCCACAGCAAGAGAAACCGGACAATTGGACTTGGTGAGTGTGAGCAACTTGATCTTGTTGTGACCGAATCAGTCATTCGTTGGTTATCATGCACACAACTTCCCACATCACCAAAATCATCTCTTGTCTGTTGAAAGGATAAATTGGGTGGTGCAAATTTTGCCTATCTAACATATTGTACATCTTTCTTGAATTTGCATTGATGTTGTTGTTGTCTTCTAGTTTGCACGAGTTGCAGTTTGATGATGATGTGTTTCTAATCATGCTGTGCTTCTAATTGGTTACTTTTATTGTGTTTTGTCTTCTCATGTTAATGTTAATTATTACCATGAGTGAGTTACGTGAATTCCGCCTGCTGGTTTGTAAAGTTGTATCTTGATGGTATTCCAGTGTTACCTTAGTGTAATTGAAATGCTTGGAAATGAACTGTAAATTAATGTGTTAAATTATTGTATGTATGTATGATTCAATTGTGTGGAGGTGATTTTTGGTAATTGCAGCAGAAGTAATATGACCATGCTTATGCATATGCAGTAATTATCACAATGCACATATACTGGGCATGTATACCAAATTATCAATATCAAAGGATAAATGAATAAATAATAATGCATGTCTATGTAACTTGTATCTTATTGTATGACTATGAGGAAATAGAATAAGAGGGAGTGTGTATTTGGAAAATGGCTTGCATGAATCTTAAAGTACCTATACACATGCTTTGGGGCCAAGCATACATTCACAACATAAAGCAAATTAACCAGTATATTTTAATTTCACAAGGTGGTCGTAATTTTATTTTTTCCCAAGGCATCTAAAATGATTTTTTAAATTAATAACAAATTTGCTTTTTTAGATTTTATTTCATGGAAAGTAATGACATTGAACGACTGTAATGAAACTGGGGTCAAGATGATACAGACGCATGCTCCATGATACTTGTTGGCATGCAATCACCCTTGTTTTCAAGCATTGCTTCTCTGATCTTGATTAAATATAGAATCATATTACATTGCTTGTGGTATAGTCTAGTATGAGTGAAAGTTTAATTGAATGTGTTATTGTTTAACCAAGCGTATGTTTGTTTTCATGTTATCTCAATGTTGAATGTTGAACTCACATCAACTTCGAAGTTATGAACTTGAGTTTTTACTTTAGACTTGGAATTTCTTTTAAAAAAATAAATTTAAAAAGCATTTCTTTTAGACAAACAAAACCATATAATTTGATTATGAATAATGTTTCACATACAACTAAGAATATGATAAAGAAAGTGAGACGCGCCCAGCAAAAGTGCAAAACAACTTGGTAGTTGTTAATGGATAAACGGCTTTGCATTCATCTATCAAGGGGAATACTCGCAGATCAATCAATTATATTATGAAAATTTTCCTCCACTACTTGCAATCTGATTCAAACACCACAATGGTAATAGCATGTTGTGAAGGCGCATTGGAAAACATTTGTATTGCCCGTGTGATCCCCTTCTGTGAGCGATAGCCACTCGCAAAACTGTTAGCTGTGTAACAATTCTGCATCAATGTTACACTTTAGATAGGCAATTGGATGACCTCATTACACATTGAATAATTTGTGATATAGTTAAATTTTTGCTTTCTCAAAGTTTTAGTGATGTTTGGTCGGATCTGATATAAATTTGAGTTGAGACTGTGTTAGTAAGCAACATAACTTGGCGGAATTGAGAAAAAATAAAAGAGAAAAGATCCATTTTAGTCCCTCATAATTTTTGTACAGACTAATTTAATTCCTTACAAAAAATAAAATTGGTTACATTGCACTTTTAGCTCTTTAATTTTCACAAATTTGCGATTTTGGCCCTCTGACTTTCAAAATAGCACTTTTTGCCCTCTAATTTTAGTCTTTTTTGCAAAACTTTTACTAGTGGATTCGCACGAGGCACAATCATTATATTTATAATGTGTATATCGATAATGTGTGATTAAATATATGATATTAAGAATATGTAGTGAGGATGGATGTTATACTCTTGCCTGGCGATGAGGATTGGGATGAGGGTGATGCTTAAGATGCTGCTTGAATAGGAATGCTTAGGATGATGTTTATAGTTTTTTTTTTGAGTCAGATTTTGTTTATAGTTTGAATTAAGGCTTAATATACAATGAATACATTGTTTAATTTTGTTTAATTTGTAACATTGTAGTGGAAATAATGAATACATTAAGCAGAGAGTTAAAAACCATGGCATTTCTTTAAAAGTAGTGATTTACCACACATTTGATACAACTTTTGGCGATATTTTGATGAAAAGATATAAGCTCATAACAATTTTAATCACGTGCAAGTTTGAATATAGTTTCTAAAATAGTTTTTAATAAAATGATTTATTTTTTGACGGTTAATAATAAAATGATTTATATTCATGTGCTGATTGGTTAATTTGATATTTGTTTAACACTCTTTACTAACTTTGAAATTATTAGCAAAATTTTATAGAAGCATTAATTAGAAAATTAATAAAACTGATTATTTTAGAGATGATCATTCTTTTAATGGAACGTTTAATGATGGCCTTTTTATGTTTCTTTTCTTAATGGTAAGTTTAATAAAGACACCAACGAGCACTTTAACTTCACATACAGTCCACCAACTAAAAGTCACACTCTCTAATCTTCTTCATGGCAAACAACATCCAATTTGCCAACTTTGAAAGATTTGCCACGACCTGGTTGAACCAAGCACAAGAAAATGTTGTTGATGATTTTAAGTTGGACAACAATTTGGCCTCACTATCTTCAAAGTAAAATTTTTGCTTATTATGGTAGGCGATTTGCACCGGGCGATACCCCAATAGCGTTTGTCTCCTCATAACTCTTCTAACCTCCATCTACGTTAAAAGTATACCAACCAAACTTCGGTTTATAATACCGCACAATGTTTGAATCCTCTGTCTTTGTAGTAAAGTAAGCAGATTGGGTACCATGCAACTTGTCAACGAGAGAGAACGAGATGCGAGAAAAAATAGCATGAGGTTTCAGTAGTTACCGTTGTGATATAACTTTTGGGATGGAGCAATTGAGATTTGAGATTTATTTTGCTTATGCTTTTGTTTTCATCATTGTCCACGTGATTTACGATGGAGCAATTGTTGTTGCAATGCCTTTTCCAACGTTATCATTGGTTTAATTTGATAAAAGTTTAATACTGTGATAGTTTGAAGCAATTGTCTTTCTCAAACCTGTTAATTGTTTAAGTGGAGCAGTTTTTTTGTTAATTGTTTAATTCTTGCAAGCAATTTTGAATGCATATACCATTGATTATGCTTTTGTTTTCATCATTGTCCACGTGATTTACGATGAAACAATTGTTGTTGCAATGCCTTTTCCAACGTTATCATTGGTTTAATTTGATAAAAGTTTAATTATGTGATAGATTGAAGCAATTGTCTTTCTCAAACCTGTTAATTGTTTAAATGGAGCAGTTTTTTTGTTAATTGTTTAATTCTTGCAAGCAATTTTCAATGCATATTCCATTGAGCTTTATTTTGTTTATGCTTTTGTTTTCATCATTGTCCACATAATTTACGATGCAAACTTTTTTAATAGAGTAACATTGTTTCCACCTTTTTCATGAGTACATTACTTGACCACACATAGAGACACACCACTTTTTTAAAATTCACTCTCATCCCATCCATCAACTTCTGACTCGTACCTTTCACATATCTAGCCCTATGACTAATTTCTCTATTATTCTCTTTCCCACGTACAACTTTTCTCTTAGTCACCTTCTGTGTATGCTTCTGAAAAATATTTGAGTGACTTGTTTTGTCCTCTCATCTCATATCATGAATCTAATTACCTTTCACCATCGATTATCATTTTTACTTTAACTAGCTTCACAATCTATTTGAGTTATTTTTTAACTAATATATTCCTTTCAAATAACTTGGTTAAATTAAATATGTATATATGTTTTCTTTTGATTCTCTTTCTCGTATTATTAATGAATTACATTTTTTAAATACAACTCTTGATTTTACTTTTCCATACTATTTAAGTTTGATTCCTAGATCAAACTTTTGAAGTTACCATCATAAAATGTTTGAATGATATATGAAAGTTGTTGAATATTTTTTTAGCCGAGTAATTTCATTTTTTTTAAACAAATAATTTCATTAATAAAATTAGGACTTGAAAGATTATGCAACTCCAACTATTATGGAGCCTATTTCCAATAGTTAGGTCCAGCTAACCACGTTGAATTCAAACTGTCATTACTTTCTATAGTTCAACAAAATCAATTTTCGAGTTCAATTTCTAATGCTATTAAATATCAACATCAAACTTAATAAAGAAGGACATCAAACTTAAGTTTATGTGAGAACATAACACACGAACATAACATCATAACATAATAAGATAACATAACATAATAAAACTAAGAACATAACATAACACCATGCAACTTACTAAGATAACATAACATAATAAGAACATAACACACGAACATGAAAAACTAAAACTAACTATTCTGACCCTCCTGACCTTGACCCTGGCCGTGACAGGAGCCACTTTTGAAAGGAGAAGGAAGAAAAGGCCTGCGAGGGAGGTGGACAACTTTGTGAGGGAGGGGGATGTAGATTGTTTTTCTTCTTCCTCTGTATCTTCCGTATCTTCAAACGACACCATTCTACTAACTTCTTCCCAATGGCACTCTTCTTCTTCTAGGCATCATCCACACGACAAAATTTCCTTCCAATCCTAAATCTTCTGACGAACTTGAATTCCATTGTTTGAAATTGAAATACAATTTCAATTGAAATGGTAGCTCCTTTATACAAGAAGCATATGTCATCCTCATTAAATGGATCGTTGAATAGGCAGTCTGGTGCAATATTTAATTTTTTTCCACTTTTTTACATATATAAATGTATTATTATAAACTATGATTAAAATATATTGTCATATATATTCAAATTCTCTAAAATATCATCTAAAATATCAAAAGAGAATTTAATTTCATTGGTTTATTAGTTCATCTGTATGTTTAAAAATAATCGTAATTACTTATTAAAACATGTTCATGTAAAATAAAAGGCAAAATTACACTGCATGTCCTTTATCTTTTTTTTTTGTAACATATTGGTCATTTATCTTTTATTTGTAATACTTTGGCCCTTTTGCTTATTTATTTGTAACACTTTGGTTCTTTAACTTTTATAACATTCACATATAAACTCTTTTTCTCTTTTTTTTTTTTATTAAAAAAATGCTGAATTTTATTTTCTAAAGTATATTTTTATTAAAATTAAATAAAACTCATAATTTTGATGTATATGTTCATCATCTTCATCAATTATTTCATATTTTTATTTTCTTTAAAGAATCAAAATATTACAAATAAAATATAAAATTCAAAATGTTACAAAAAAACAAGATAAAGACCAAATTGTTACGAAAAAAATAATGAACAAAAATATTACAAAAAATAAAATAAAGACCCCAGTCCCAGATGCTATTTTTCTATGAAGCATGGACTCTGACACGGACACCGCGACACGACACGACACGGACACTCCGACACCGATAATTTATAAAACATAGGACACTGACACCGCGGTATATATGATAAAATTTGATTTTATTTATCGATTTATTATTAAAAAATGTTACAAATATTCTAATCAAAATTAATATCTTTAAATTCTTCATTGATAACATTGTTTTAATACTTGTTTAACTTTTTTAGAGTGTCAAAGCAAAAAAAAGAAATTATTTTTTTGGTGAAACTTGTTTGACTATTCCGATAGGTGTTGTACGGGTGTCATACAAGTGTCGGACACCGCGACACGCCACCTCTTAGAGGTGTCCGTGCTTCATAGCTATTTTTACCAACTTTTAAATAGGTTACTTAATAATCATATCAGACTTTTAAAATATAAAATTCAAACCTAAAATATAAGCCACGTGAAGACCTTTAATTTTTTGACAAAAATCAAAATTACAGTATGTTTAACAAATATAAGTTGCTTAGTGTGGCTGACTACTTAGGTTTACTTTGTGCTTTGGTTTCTGATTCCGTTTATCTCCATTTATTCTTTCTAGTGCCGTTATTTCCTTTTCCTACTTCGCTCACTCAACAATCTTCACTCTTCAACAATGGACTCCTCCGACTTGAAGAAAGACCAACCTCCATCCGCACCCGAAGACCCCGACAAGAAGAAGAAAAAGGAAGAAAAGGTTCTCTTTCATCATCATCTTATCTCGTTTTTATTAATCCAGATTCGATTTGCATTAATGGGATTCAAACAAAATTTATGCTTTTTCAATCCTATTTTCTTAAACCCCAATGTTTAAGGTTTTTTTTTTTTATTTTGTTTTTTCTGATGTCACAATTTTATGGATTTTTATTAGGCAAGAGAGAAGCAATTGAAGAAAGAAAAGTTTCTTCAGAAGCAAGCTCAGGTGAGTTCGTGTTTTTTTAATTTTCCTTGAAGTGCAATTCTTACATTTACTTTTTATTTTTCAATGTGTATTGTTTTATCAATTTGATCTTGTAAATAATGTTTGGTGTTTTAGCTTTTAATTTTCTTGATTTTGGTTTTAGCAACAACAAGCGCAACAATCATCCACTGCTTCTAAAAAGAGTGAAAAGAAAACTGTGAAGCGCGGCGCAGAGGATGAAAATCCCGCAGATTACATTGATCCTGAGACTCCATTGGGTGATAAGAAACAAATGTCTCGGCAATTGGCCAAACAGTATAATCCAACTGCCGTGGAGAAATCGTGAGTGTTAATTCAGTCATTGTGGTTGTTAGTTGTTACTACCCTTCAATTGAATGTAATGCTTATCTTTTATTGTGCTACGGTTTAGGTGGTATGAGTGGTGGGAGAAATCAAAGTATTTTGTGGCAGATGCTAGCAGCACAAAACCACCTTTTGTTATTGTGAGTCTCTTGTTGAACTTCTTCTGATACTTTGTGCATTGTGAAGTTAACGTTGTTTATATTTTGCTACCTAAGAGTAATGTTTTTCTTTCAATTTTTGTGTATGTACTAAAGACAGTTTTGTCCAATTGGAAATTTAAATGTGAGAATAACTCACATGTGACTCATAGAGTGTGAAATAATCTTTTGCTGTATAGCAAAAGTGATCCTTTAAATAAAAAGCTGAAATGTAATGGTTCATTTATTAAGTGTTTTACCCTAATCAATTGTATTACTATGTGTCTTTGATGGCATCAGATGAAATGCCGCAAATAGATTATAAAATTTTGTGCTATTGATCTATTGTTATCTTCATTGCATTTTATATGGAATATTAATATTTGCTCTTGCTGTAATCTTGAAAAGATTTAGTCTATATTTTCGTATCTCTGCTTCCTAGGTACATGATATGGAAAAGTTGTGTTCTTTTTGCTCCCTAAAAATCTGACTGCTATAATTTTAGGTTTTGCCTCCACCGAATGTGACGGGTGCTCTCCATATAGGTCATGCTCTAACAGCTGCAATAGAGGTATCTTATATTTTCCATTTTCACAGTTCAGTTTTGTTGTTTAAAACAGTTAACATTAATGTGATATATTGCTTGCAGGATACAATGATTCGTTGGCGAAGAATGTCTGGATACAATACTTTGTGGGTGCCCGGGATGGATCATGCAGGAATTGCTACACAGGTTTTATTTCCAACTTGAGAAGATGATGTTTCTCTTAACTCTCGTAATCTATCATCTATTGTGGATTTTGTTGTCGGGCGGTGGGGGGGAAGGACCACTTATTTGTCTCAGGCTTGCTATCTGTACTACTTATATTGTTATTAGAATTTGTTAGTGGAGTATATATGAAGCGAGTACCTGACATTAATTGTTGGCACTTCAGCTATTTGTCCTCTTTTTATGAAACCTTTGCATGAAATTCTTTTATTTTAAAATTAATAATTATGAGGAAAAAATATACTATATTAGAGTATAGATATAGAAAGCACTTTTGTGTGCTGGTATGTGGGTTTTGAAGATTAGGCATAATAGAAGTAAATAAATTAGGAAGATAAAGTTAGTAATAGCATGGCTGTCTGTATGTTAATTGGTGGTTAGGTCACCCAAGGCCCATTTTTTCTTAGTGAGCAATTGCTTCTTTGTGATATATACAATTGAGGATTTAACCATGTGAGCGAGATTCTTGAGTCTATACTCTGCAGCATTGAAAACTATTTCTTATTTATATCATTGGTTGGTCAATATTAGAAAAGCATGGGTAATGAGTTTATTATCTTCTCTTGTCTATAGAGCATTAATTTTTATTCTCGCGCTTTTTGTTTCTATTGCTACAAAGTGATTTTTTCAAACATAAATATTGTAATGGTTACACTTTGCAACAATATGGATGATGAATATTTGTCTGACTGTCTACTAGTATACATTGGAAAGAAAATTGTTAAAAAGTCTAGTGTAGATTCAATTATAAATGATTGTTGTTACATGCTGGAGATGGATTCTGAATTTTGATGGATTTCTAATGTAATCAATGCTTTTTATTAAACTTGATGCATAAATATATCTTGGATGAGCTCCGATTTTTAAATTTGTCCCATGCTATGTCCAACTTGATGCAGGTAGTTGTGGAGAAAAAGATAATGCGTGAAAAGCAACTAACCAGGCATGATTTGGGCCGTGAAAAATTTATCTCAGAGGCATGTTTTATAAATAATCTTTGCACTCAAAGTTCTTAATAATTTGATGTTTGATATTTTCTTCATTTGTTCTAACTCTTATGACTTTGGTGAATATTGGTAAAAGTAGGTTTGGGAATGGAAAAACAAGTACGGGGGCACAATTTTGCAACAATTACGCCGATTAGGAGCATCTCTGGATTGGTCTCGTGAGGTAAATATGTAACTTGTTTAGTGTTTATACCTGATTTTGGGGGGTGGGTGGAGAACCTGTTAAAATGGAAAGAAAATGAGCTCAAAAGAAGTGAAGAATAATCCATTATGCTGCATGCATGTCTAGTTACACCCTTATAAAACACTTGAGCAAAAATCTACACGGGAGTTAGATAGCTATTTCTCCTGCTATTTCTCCTGCAATTTCACCATCATAGTGTTATAACTGCCTTTTATGTATCTGCATTCTATTCTAAGTCTCGCTCTCTCTTTCCAGTGCTTCACAATGGATGACAAAAGATCTAAGGCTGTGACAGATGCTTTTGTGAGGCTTTACAAGCAAGGCCTTGTCTATAGGTGAGGTGGATATTGGCAATATGTGTTGTCTTTATGTAATGTTTCATTCATATTCATCTGAGGTACAGGTTCTCCATTGATGCTGATTCCAATTTTAATTTTATACTCAAACACAATGTTATAGAGATCATTGATTGTATCAGGACAAGGATAAGTCGATGCATTATTGGAAACAATATCGGATGCATGATAAATATTGACTATGGCAATGAATAATAATATTTACATTTACATAAAGACCAAAGCAAATCCAATTGTGCTTGTAAGACTTTGTCGCAGACCTATTAACTGTCTGACGCCCCTCAATCTCTTACACACATGTTAAAAGTACGAGCCAAAATCTTTTACATAAACTACTTCTTGCCAAGCATTCTAAAGTCAAAACAAGAATCACATGGACTATGGAGTAAGGCCAGATTTTGGAAACATGATATTATTAAGTCTCCAGTGTAGACTGAAGTATATTTAGTGGATTTGTAAACTTGTAGACTGGCAAATGGTAAAATCATCATATATTTATGTATATTTAGTTAATTTGCAAACTTGCTTATCACTTATTGTGCTTATTTAGCTGAGTGTTCTCTCAAATTTTTTGACTTCTTTTATGACTCTAAATGTATCTTTTACAGATATATACTACTTAAAGTTATAATTTTTTTGATTCTGTTGCATTTAGTTTTGTGTGCTCCCTCAACTTTTCAATTTCTTGTATCACACTTGTACTCGATATTTTTTGTTTCATATGCCTGTCATATATAACTTTAAAGTGGCTTTTTGCTCAATATATTACTCTGTCATTGTTACAGGGACTTACGGTTGGTAAATTGGGATTGTGTGTTACGAACAGCAATATCTGATATCGAGGTGCGTGATGGATGTACTTTGCTGCTTCATCGGATTTTTTTTATATGTAATGTATTGATTGATGTATTTGCCTGTTGCATGCAGGTGGATTATATTGATATAAAAGAAAGGACCCTGCTAAAGGTTCCAGGATACGACAAACCTGTTGAATTTGGTGTTTTAACAAAATTCGCTTACACCCTGGAAGGGAACCTTGGTGAAATTGTTGTTGCCACAACTAGGATAGAAACTATGCTTGGCGATACTGCAATTGCTGTACATCCTACTGATGACCGATACAGTCAATTTCATGGAAAATATGCTGTTCACCCATTTAATGGCAGAAAACTTCCTATAATTTGTGATGGTATTCTTGTTGATCCAAAGTTTGGGACAGGTGCTGTTAAGGTATTCTCCGTTTTGTTCAAGGTTAAAAGTTCCATCAAATTTCTCTTTCAATGTTTTAAATTTGTACAATGCATTCTTTATGGCTTGCAGATTACACCAGCCCATGATCCTAATGATTTTGAGGTTGGAAAACGGCACAACCTTGAATTTATTAATGTTTTCACCGATGATGGGAAAATAAATTCCAATGGTGGCTCTGAATTTTTGAACATGCCACGATTTAAAGCCCGGGAAGCAATAACCGAAGCATTAAAAAAGAAGGTATTGTTATAGAAATCTCTATTTCATATGAAACTTCTGGTGCTTGGGCAACAAATATGTTACGTTGAAAAAAAATTGTTGGGAAGTACGGATGTGAAATTTTTTTGTTGGAAAGTATCTATTGTGATTTTAATTTTTGTTTATTTTCAAAATGCTGCTTCCAATATTCTTTTTTTGGCCCCTATTTATCTACTAGTATGTTTCTGCTAGAGGTACTAGCAAATAGCAATGCTGGCAAACATATAACCTTGAACTAGGATCAGGAGGACTGAGGAGGGTGGATGATCGAAACATGGATTGTAAAATCCTACTGTAACTGCAAATTATACTTTTACATGCATAAAATATAGATAAAGATAATGCCCTCTAAACACAATTATAATACAAAGGAACAGAAAAAATGTGAATGGGCTAGTTCAAATGTTAATAATAAACAAAAAGTTGAAAAATAAAAAAACGACTTAAACCAAAACAATAAAAAACACACAAAAGGAAATAATACACACACACACACACATATCTAAGGGCTCATTTGATCCCTTGCCTCAACAGCAGTTGCACGAGGTAGCAAGTAAAAACAGGCGAGGAGTGTTCTAGCCATTGTATTAGTATTTATCTCTATCTTTAGTTGGTAGTTTTTTTTGAATAAAATTTGAAGTTGACTCTATGTAATGATGACACACTAATTTCAAGGACATTCAATGTTTTATTTGCTTCCTTTCATGTAGGATCTTTATAGAGGCTCTGAAAACAATGAGATGCGCCTTGGTGTATGTTCAAGAAGCAATGATGTTATAGAGCCCATGATAAAGCCACAGTGGTATGTTAATTGCAGTGATATTGCAAAGGAAGCTCTCCATGCTGTCACGGATGAGGAAAACAAAAGGGTAGAGATTATTCCAAAACAATATGTGGCTGATTGGAAGAGGTGCTTATATATTCATTGTTTGCCTTTTATAATTTCTTATATTGAATATGGCTACCCAACTTATTTTTTCAGAGCACTCCTCTGAAATGTTGTCCAGGATTTAAACCATAATCCATGAGTTCCACCCGTGAATATATTTTAGCATCTCTAGATTTTGTTCAATAATAGCATCATTATCTTTGTAATTTTTAGTGAGAAATGTTTTGAGATTGAGTTTGACTGGCAGAGCTGAAGACTGAAACTAAGTATAAATAAATATAATCAATTCAAGTAATTGTTACTGCTTTCCTTATGTCAAAAGACATAGAAAATATCTTGAAACATCATATTATTACATCGGAGATATTTTATAGTATCTTAGATAATCTCTTTGGACTGGTTTATTTTTAATTATATTTTGTGATTTGTTTTCTTATATTTTGGAGTATATTATTAGCATAATATGAGGCTAATGAATGGTATTTTGTAATACTGTTACACAATATATTACATTTATATGACTGAAATTATGTTCTCTCTTTTCCTTACTATTTTCATAATGTCAACATCACTGATTTTTTTTATACTCAACCAAGTACATTTATTTGATGTTATTATTTGAGTGGAGTCAATTTTATTTATATTAAATTACACTTAGGGGACAATTTTGCGGTGCCCAACTTCACATGCTCCAGTTCCAGTTATTTTCTCACATCCCTTTGTTTGTATGATATAACCATGCCTAATCAAGGTGTAAATTTTGCAGATGGCTAGAAAACATACGTGATTGGTGCATTTCACGGCAGCTATGGTGGGGTCACCAAATTCCTGCATGGTATGTCACTTTAGAGGATGATATACTGCAGGAATTGGGTGCTTACAATGACCATTGGGTAGTGGCAAGAAATGAAGAGGAAGCCCTAGATGAGGCTAACCAAAGGTATAGTGGAAAGAAGTTTCATTTAAGCCGGGACCCCGACGTTCTTGATACATGGTTTTCTTCTGGTCTGTTCCCATTAACTGTTCTGGGATGGCCTGATGACACAGAAGACCTGAAAGCATTCTATCCAACTTCTGTTTTGGAAACTGGCCATGATATCCTCTTTTTCTGGGTTGCTCGTATGGTGATGTTAGGAATGAAGTTGGGTGGCGATGTTCCTTTTAGCAAGGTTGGGGTTACTATCTATTGCTAATCATTTGTGCTCTATCTATATGCATAATGAATTTTGTGTGATACTTAGGTGGTGTGTGTGTTCACATAGTAAACAACAACTGTGATCTTTTATCATAGTAAACAAGTTTTTTTTTTTTTACTTTTTATTTGTTTTTTAAAATAATCATTCATTCAGACAAAAGGTATGTGAATTAGAGAATCTCTGTAAAGAAACCAGAGACAACAAAGAATACATCAATGGAGCAAAGCTAACCAATCTCATTTATACCTAAACTTTTTTATGAACGGCCTTCTGACAGAAGTACTTACAATTTATATGCAGATTTATTTGCACCCAATGATTCGTGATGCGCATGGGCGCAAGATGTCCAAGTCTTTGGGGAATGTTATTGATCCCATTGAAGTGATAAATGGTATATCACTAGAAGGTCTACATAAGAGGTTAGAAGGAGGTAACCTTGACCCTAAGGAACTAGCTGTTGCAATAGAGGGTCAGAAGAAGGACTTTCCAAATGGTATTGATGAATGTGGTGCTGATGCCCTCCGTTTTGCCCTGGTCTCATACACAGCTCAGGTTTCAATCTCCTTCCAATGTTTACATGATTTATAACACCAATTTTGTTAACTTTTGGGAATTAACATTGCTGTTTTCATTCATTTCAGTCTGACAAAATTAACCTTGATATTCAAAGGGTGGTTGGGTATCGCCAATGGTGTAATAAATTATGGAATGCAGTACGATTTGCTATGAGCAAGCTCGGAGATGATTATAGCCCTCCTGCAAATTTGACTCCAGATGCTCTTCCATTTAGCTGCCAGTGGATACTATCCGTGTTGAATAAAACCATATCGAAAATATCCAAGTCTCTAGAATCATATGAGTTCTCGCAAGCTACTACTGCTGTGTATTCTTGGTGGCAGTATCAATTGTGTGATGTGTTCATTGAAGTGATCAAGCCTTACTTTTCTGGCAATGATCCCGAGATTGCTTCCAAAAGACGCTCAGCTCAAGATACTCTGTGGTTTTGTCTGGACAATGGTCTGCGATTGCTTCATCCTTTTATGCCTTTTGTCACAGAAGAATTGTGGCAACGCCTTCCTTCACCCAGGGAATCTAAGAGAGAAGACTCTATCATGATAGCTGATTATCCATCAGTTATAGAGGTTTGATTTTATTTATTTATTTTTAACATTTTGCTCTGCTCTTCAATTCATAATATGAATTTTATCGTTTTCTATTGTCCGATCATCTCTTTTGTATACATTCACATTAATTTACTCTTCATTGATATAATGATATTCTTATTGAGAAACATTTGCTAATAGAAAAATTGTGTTTAGCATGCATTGATTTGTTTGGCTGTATCTTTAATAGTTTTATCTTATTGTTTTTTAATCTCAGAGCTGGAATAATGAAAAGGTAGAGAGTGAGATGGACCTCATTGAGTCTACTGTTAAGTCTCTCAGGTCACTGGCAAAAGAGAGACGTGACAGGTATGTGGAAGGCAATGACCTTAGCTTAGTTCTCTGTATTTGTTAATGTCAAGTATTAGTTTCTCTACTAATTGGATTATTATTCAATCTAATTAATATGCTTTGCTGATTTTAACAATGATGACTGTGTTGTCAGGCGAGCGGCTTTTGTTCTTTGCCGAAAGCCGGAGGTTGCAGATTTTATTAACAGCCATCAATTGGAGATTACTACACTAGCTAATCTATCCTCTTTAACCGTAAGTCACACAATTGTGTTCTAATCTCATGCATTCCTTGTATTTTATCTTATGCTTTTTTTTCATTAATCATGTATTTCATGTCCACTTCACTTGATTTACATATTTTTCACCTTTAATGCCAATGACATGATTCACAGGTAATCACTGATGTTGAAGCGGTTCCATCTGGATATGCTAATACTGTCGTAAATGGAGACCTTTCTGTTTATTTAGACCTTCATTCTGCAGAAGCAGAGCCTGGAAAGATGAAGAAGATTACTGAGCTGAAAACGTATGTTAATCTTGCATTGTTTTTAACATAGTTAGTCATAAATACAAAAAGGTTGCAAGTAATGTCATTTGTGTTTTTTTACTTAAATCCGTTGACCGTGTTTACATGTTACATTTTAGGTGGAGTTTTAAATTTGTTGCAAAACATTTGAATGCACTTTATTTTCTTTTATTAAAAGAATTATTACTCTTTTATAGCGCTTATAATCTTGTTTTTCTTTCTGTGTCGGTTTCAACACAACTTGAACTTAAAGACTGGAGATTTTATTATGCAGGCAAATAGAAAGATTAGAGAAGAGTATGAATGTTCCAGGTTATGAAGACAAGGTTCCGCAACAAGTTCGATCCAAGAATGTGGAGAAGCTTGAATCCTTAAAGCAGCATTTATTGCTCGAGGAAACAGCCGGTCTGAGTGTCCAGATTCAAAATGTTCAACTTGATTGATGATTAATTTTTCCTTGCACGAGGCAGAAAGTTCCATCAGTAGTCTGAAGTTACAGTTACAGTTTGAACTTCAGATTCTTATGCGCAGATTTTTTGCTCTTACACTAAACATTTTATTTAGTAAATGCAAATTTTGGTTGGAGTGTGATTCATAGTTATTCAAACCATTTCACTAATTCAAATTTGGTACCTTGACAACTTAGAAATAGATTAGTTAACTGTTTTGCTCTAACTTGACAAAACGATCTTCACTTGCTCACATTTTTAAGAAATGAAACACTTGTGCCCATAAATTGACAAATTTAGAAATAGATTTTCTTGATGGGTCAGTTCTTAAGACCCCATGTGTGCTGATAAATTGACACATAACATAACACAGACAAAAAAAATAAAATAAAATCGTAACACATCAACATTCAAAAATATTAATATATTGAACATTATAATTTTAATTTTTAGCAAAAGATTGTGTACACTTGCTTCTTAAAGTTAATGTACACGTACTTAACCTATAATTTATCAACACTCAAAAAAAAAAAAATCTTGACTTGTCACATCTTTTCTCCTTCAATCAACAGTATTCGTACTAGTAAAAAAAAATCATAAGTACGAACACTATCCTACGAATTTATATTTTTGGTAAGAGACTATCCTACAAATTTATTTAGTTTGGTATGACTACCCTACTACTCAGGTGAGGCAAGTACAACCTCTCTTATTCCTCAATTTGGTACTATTATTAGTAATGTTCAGCATTTATCTAAAATTAATTAAATTAAATTGAAAAACTCCACAATGAAACTTCAGTATCACCACCAAATTCCACGTCAGCAATATCATATTCACATTCACTCCCCCAATAATGTGCCGGTGACATAAGTACCATGTTTCTCAAATATTCCGGCACCGTGTCTTCTTCTTCCTCTCGTTGCTCCATCACCGTCTCCTCCACCTCCACTGCCACCGTCGATGAATTCTCACTATCCTTCCTCTCCTCACTGTTCTCAAACTGATCAGTCTCCGGCCTGAACATCTCCGCTGCCTCAGCCGCCGCTTTTTGAATATCCCTTGCATCCGCCGTAGCAGGAACCGGCAAACTCCAAACAGAGTCAGCAAAGTTAAGACAAGCAGACCTTCCTCTAAGCGCAATAGCAGCAACGTCGTGCGCACGCGCCGCCATCTCAGGAGTAGGAAATGTCCCAAGCCAAATTCTTGTTTTCTTGTTAGGTTCTCTCACTTCACAAACCCACTTCCCGGAATCTCTCTTTCTCACACCACGGTATACAGGATGGCGCGTTTCCCTGAACTTCTTTCTCCCTGCAGGTTTCTTCGGCATAGTCTCAGCAAGAAACCTCTGTGAAGATGAACATGGATCATGTGGGTCCGCAATATGATTCATAGTAAACATGCTGTGAAAAACAGAGTGTTGAAGAAAAAAAACAGAGTATGGAAAAAACAGAGTATGTATATTGGAATTGGATGAGTGTGTGTTAATTAGTAGTTAGAATTACTTGGTAGTTGTTGTTTTGTGTTGATGTTGTTGTATTGTGTGAGTGTGATTTTGAGAGGGAAAGTGTAGATTGAAAGAAGGTATATATAAAGAGTAAAAAATGAAGTGAGGTCATGGCAAGTGTGTTGAAGGAAAGTGACGTGGTGAAGAAGGTAGGAGGGTGTTGTGTTGTATTGTGTTCTGTCAATGAGAAGAAGACAGCTAAGTGAATTCCCACGGTATGTACGAAGGTTAAGGAATTGAATGTGGGACATGGCTTTTTTTTCTTTTTTTGGGTTGGCAAAAAATGATCTTGTTAGAAACTCTGTATGTGACACGTGTGGTTTGGTTTCCCAAGGTGGCAAGTTCTAGATTTTGATATATAAATATTGTATTTGCATAAGAAAAGGTTTTATTTGACTGAGAGTGACAGAAAGGAAAAAGAGAAGAAGGTGACTAGAAGAGGGAGTGTGTCTGTGTGTTGTGCTGGACTGCTCGTCACTCCAAATGTGGCTGTGTCTATTTATACTTATTTAAAATTATTATTATTATTGTGTTTATAAAATTGATTAATATAATGGAAAATTATTTGCATATATCAACAAAACACTTGTGAATGAAATAGGGAAAGCGGATTGATAGATGTAGTATGCTAATGATTAATGAGTGTAGAAAAATTACCAGCCTCTAAATATACTTACTCTAAAATAAATTATTAAAATTTTTTGTTAGTATCAATATGGCAATGTAATAATTCAACAATAGAGATATGATAGAATAAACAATTACTCCGTATATCGTATTTTAGATTACTGTTTGATGAATAAATATAGCACAATAAATTAATCATGAATATTCTTATTACAAAATATAAATTAACCACTGTTAATACTAGTAATAGGAAACCATTAACTTTTGAAGAAAGGGTCTAAAGCCATTGGTGCGTGGCGGAGAGAGAATGAGAAAAGTGAATCTTTAAGTTTGTGAAAAGTCAAATGGCTGGCATAGATTTTAGGTGGGTTTGGCTGAATGTGACGTAAACAAAGAAGGAAACTGTATTAGTATTGGTACAAGGGGAGACAACTCGATCTCACCACCACATGACCTTTTCATTTAGAATAACCATTTTCAATTAGCCATAGTACAATACTCCCTCCGTCCCATTTTAAATGACCTTTTTTTGACTTAGTGTACTATTCATTTGACCTGCTTTGACCTTATTTTTCTACTAATATATACATGCAAATATTAGCATATGAGATGTTGTTTGATTTGTCTCGACGAGTACTTTCAAAATATACCATTTTTATAATTTTTAATAATAGATAATTAGAGATATTAACGATTAAAGTTGTGCATTGGCAAACGTGTCAGTGGTCAAATAAGTCACTTATTTTGGGACAGAGGGAGTAGTATCATCACACACAAGCTGGATTTTGGTACGTGGGGGTACAACTCATTTTTGGAATTCAAATTCGTAAGCACATGTACAAAAGAGAGAACAATATGTTTTCTCTACTAATAGTAATAGTAATATTTCAATAACCCACACATGCAAGTATATATTAAAAAAATTGTAATTGGCTAACATATGTCATTAAGACGCACGATAATTGATACTCTTTTCTGACACTATTGTAAGTAAAAAATCGCTTTTTAAATTCATTAACAAACTAATACATATCTAGTCTGTAATATAAGTCAAATACATTAATTTTTCAATAAATATAGAGAGTGTTTTTTTGAGTGACCAAATAAAGTAATAACCTAATATAGGAATATTTATTTTGAAAATTGTACATTTAACTTTTCAAAAATTAAATTATTATATTTTTAAATTTAATAATTTTATTTTTAGATTCTTTAACTTATACTAGTACCTTTGGAACATACGTTAAAAATTCTCAATTCTAATTAATTATTTTTATATTTTACGTGCTTTATTGTAGTGTTATCAATTTCTTTCCTCTTTAATTTTATGCAGAATTATACTGATTTTCTTTTTGAACTTTTTATCATACAATTTAAATTTTTTCTGGACCGTTGGGTCAAATTTTAGATTCTTTTGTTGGATTTAGTATAATTTTGTTTACAATGATAAATTTTGAGTTTATGATTTATAAATTAGTTTATAAATTTATATTGACAAAGATATCTATTGATAATTTACTTTTACTAATTTATTTTGATTAGCTAATTTTTTTTCTTTTTAATTTTTTTCTTTTTCACTACCATATATCACAAGTAATTAAATATAAGCTAATTCAATTAGTTTATAGTTTACCACTATATATGGTTGGCCACTATCCTACTATCAAAAGTTGATAGGACAGAAATTTGAATGATACATCTTCAGCACAAGATTCGTACGATCCGATGAGTTATCATGAAAGCAACAGGCAAAGCCTGCATCGATCTTTTATCTAATGGTTTATCAATTTTCCTTCTAATTTTATCACTTTCATTTTTCTTGAAAAAATTAAATATCAATTAAACTTAAATATAACTTTTTTATGTCATTTCATGTTTACAGGCTAAATCAACCATTAATTTTATCAAACACTACAATTCAATTGGCTAATTTATCCGCTATAAACTAAATTTAAAACTACTAGTATAAATTATAATTTGATTCGCTATAAGTTATCTTATTAGTTATCCGCTATTTTTAGTCTATATATATCTTCTAAGGATTAGTCGAAGTGAAGCCCAAATAATAGACGGTTGCTATTTTATTTTACTACTACTCCCTCCATTCTTAAATATAGAAACCTCTACAAAAAAACACGAGTATTAAGAAAAGTTGTTGGACTAATAAATTTGCTTTATTTATGTGTGGTTAGTACTAAATTATCATATATATATATATATATATATATATATATATATATATATAAATTAGTAGTATTAGTGAGAGATATATTTTTAAAAAAGGGTAAAATATGTTTTCAATCTCTATTTTTATAGCGAATTTTAATTTTCGTCCCTATAAAATAAAATCATTTGTTTTCATCTATAGAAATTTTTTTCTCTTTGTTCAGAGACAAACTCGCTATATTCAAAGACAAACTTTTTTAAGACGGTTCTTATAGTAGAAGAATTTTTTTAGAGTCCCGCTAACTAATATGTCTGCTCCAAAAATACTAATTAAGAAAATCAAAAGAAATATAGGCAAAATTACACTACAAGGTCATTTATCTTATTTTTTGTAACATTTTGGTCCTTTATTTTTTATTTGTAATATTTTGACTTTTTATCTTATTTATCTGTAACACTTTGGTCCTTTATCTTTTATTTGTAACACTTTGGTCCTTTATCTTTTATATCATTCACATATAAACCATTATTCTCATATTATTTTTTATTAAAAAAATGCTGAATTTTATTTTTTAAGATACATTTTTATTAAAATTAAATAAAACTCATAATTTTGACGAATATGCTCATTTTCTTCACCAATTCTTTCATATCTTCATCTTCTTTAAAAGACCAAAGTATTAAAAATAAAAGATAAATGTTCGGAATGTTACAAAAAAATAAGATAAAAGACCAAAGTGTTACAAATAAAAGATACAGGACCAAAATGTTACAAGAAAAATAAGATAAAGGATCCGCAGTGTAATTTTTCCAGGAATATATTTACGTTGAAAAAATTATTATTTATATTTTTTAAAAATGGTTTTTCTATCATATGCAAATTTATATTTGTTAAGAAGTTTAAAATAGTAAGTTTATATTAGAATTTGTGTATTTTATATTAAACATATATAATTTATAATAAATAATTGTTGTTTTTAATAAAAAAAAAATATTTTTATCTATTTTAACATGTACAATATTAAACATGTTTATTATACATGTTAGACAAATAAATTTCAAAATTTATTTACTCAATATTTAGCTCTTTTATTTTCTTTCTTTTTTTAGTGTACTAGTGATAGCTGTACGGAATATGGAAACAAGGAGAAAGAGAAAAGAGTGAAGTTTGTTTGATTTCAGGTTCTTTTAATTGGACAGCTAGACTAGACTAGAGTCACTAGACTCAACATTGAATTCAACTTTTATGTCTGACATAAAACACGGTTGGCAGTTAATAACCGACCTTTTCTTTTTTTAAGATTTCAATGAAATCCCTGCTAAAGAAAGAAAATACTCCCTCTAGTCCTAATTATAAGAGAACTTTTACTTTTTAGGTTCATTACAATGTTAATGTATCTAGACTATAATATAGTCCAAATATATTAGTTTTTCAATGAACCTAAAAAGTAAAAGTTTTCTTATAATTAGGACCGGAGGGAGTACTGGAGTACAGTGTATTTTTCCCATTTTAAGTATTAAAAATTAATTAGTTTTTTAAGTTTATCAAATAAAGAATTTAGTGTTATGTTAAATAGTACATTGGATGCATTTATTAAACATATCAAAAATAAAAATAAAATATAAAGTTAATTTAAAAAATTACAAGATCAATAATTTAGTATTATAAATATGAGACATGGATAAAATCATAAGCTGATCAATAAATTATGTATGTACTGTTATGCTAAACAGTATATTGAATGCATTTATTAAGCATATCAAAAATAAAAATAAAATATTAAGTTTATTTAAATAATTATAAGATCAATAACTTAGTACTATAAATATGAGATACGGATAAAATCATAAGTTGATCAATAAATTATGCTTAAACATTGGAAGTGATGTTTTTTTTATTCCCTCTGTCTCTTATAATAAACACTTTTTGAAAAATTTCACGCATATTAATATTTTTTGGATATCGCATTTACTAATATGTTTTTGGTGAAAAAATGTATTTATAGTTGATTTTTCATATTCCAATGTAAGATTATATTTGAAAAAGTAATAATAAATAATTGAAAATGAGTTTATATGCTCTATCAAAAAAAAAAGAAAATGAGTTTATATGTAAGGACAAATCTTATTTTTGATAAGGTGCTTATGATGAGAAATTCTTACTTGGACACAAACCTAAAAAAAATTATTTAGGCACATACTCATAAGTAAAAAAATTTAATGAAAAATAACTAAATGATGTGATAATATTAATTTTGCTTTAAATTATTTTTTATTATGAGTATGTGCCTAAATAATTTTTTTTTGGGTTTATGCCAAGTAAGTATTTTTCCATGTATTCACTTTGGATTCTAGCTTAGAGGATATCCGTAATACCACGTTACGCGGAAACGCGTAGATTATGTGGGATTTGTTTTTAGTAATATCCTATGCTCGAAGTAAACCAAATGAAATGGGCTCCCATATGATTCAACAAATCTCATTTAGCGGGCCAGCCTCAAGAGAATAAGATATTTTCTTTTAGCACCTCCAAATGAAATTTCCCAAGACAATAGTCTCATCCTTTTCTTTTTTGACAAGAACAAACTTAGTTCATTTCATTCATAATGGTAGTTTCAATACAAGAAGGACAAGAATTAAGAACTTGGAGGTAAGCAATAAAGCGAGACGCTTGAGCTAAGTCATGAACAACTCGATTAGCTTGTCTCCTTACATATGTGAGACTACAATTCTCATACAAATTAAATATACGACGACAACAATCAATAATAGTTCCAAACTCGGTGTTATTCTTTTGCCTTGATCGGATTGCTTGTACCACATGCAAGCAATCAGTTTCTATGATGATTGGCCCTGTTAATCTACAAGATCCTTGCAGCCATGGCAACACATCCAACAAACCTTTGGCTTCTGCTTCAGCAATTAAAGGATTACCTGCTGATTTTTTCATAAATGCTTGCACAAATCGGCCACCACTGTCTCGGATACAAGCGCCAACACAATAAGTATTCTGCTCTGCATAACAGGATGAATCAATGTTACATTTCAGCATACCAGTTGCGGGTTTAGTCCACACCGCGTTCGCCGTAATAGCAGCGTCTCTCTGCATGGTGTTCCGCTGTGCTTCCATTTGAATCCAATCTTGTAGAGCATCTCTTGCCCGCCTGATCACGTAGAACGCAGTAGGGACTTGATCATTCCAACACTTTTGGTTCCGTCTCCACCAAATTGTCCATAAAACCATCGCAATTCTGCTCACTGTTTTCAACTCCATATCATTGATAATTTTGAATAACATGTCTACACACCCTGCTGCATCAGTCATGTAATTATCTATGTAATTCCAGTCCTCGGTATCTTTCCACACCTCCTGCGTGCTAGCACATCCGAAGAAGCAGTGCCATTCATTTTCTTCAAAGCTATCACAGTGAGGGCATTTGTTGTTGCATTGAATTCCCTTCTATACAAGGCGGCTCCGAACTGGAAGGCATCCGCGCAGCAGACGCCATAGAAACAACTTAACTTTTTTAGGAACACACAACTGCCACAATTTCTTCCAATTCCCTTCCACTTTGAGATGATCATTATCGATGATGCTTTCCATCAGGTGATAGTATGCAGACCGTACGGAGTAAGTCCCATGTTTGCTATGCTTCCAGATCGGTGTGTCTTCTTCGTGCTGTAGGTTGAGTGGAATTTTCATTATCTCTGTTGTGTCCCGAGAGTTGAATAGTTGGGTTATAATTGTGTGATTCCATGAACCTGTGTTTTGATTTACAAGTTCAGACACAGTCATATTCTCGTTCCCTGCCGTACAAGTTGTTGTGATACAAGCATTGCTATCATCACGCAGCCAAGGCTGATTCCACACTTGAACCTTCGTACCATTTCCCAATCGCCATCTTAGGCCATTCCTGACAATTACCTGTGAAGCATGGACACTACGCCAAGTGTAACTTGGGTTATGACCCAGTGTTGCCGCGAGAAATCCCGTACGCGGATAGTATTTAGCTTTGAAGACTTTGTATAATATAGTGTCATGGTTGGTGAGTAACTTCCAACCTTGCTTCCCTAGCATCGCCAGATTAAAGCCATACATGTGACGGAAACCTAGTCCTCCGTGTTCTTTTCGGATGGTAAGTTTCTCCCATCTAAGCCAATTAATACTTCTCCCTTGTGCTTTGTTTGTGCCCCAGTAAGTATTGATCATCTTCTCTAGTTCATCGCCCAGTGTGTCAGGTAGAAGGACAGTGCTCATACAATAGTCTCATCCTTTTCATCGGCCTCTAAAGTCATAAAACAAAAATAAAATGTCATTGGGTAGTCAGATTTTACTTATTTTGCAGAGCTCCCTTCTCATAGAAATCAAAAATTTAATACAAAAAAAATCATAATAAAAAATAAAATGGATGTTTCTATTCATCTCTCGAGATTCCAACGGTGATCTATGCACTCGAATTTTAAAATCCACAATGTTTTAATAATATAAAATTCTATAATCTAAATTAGGGAAACTAAAAAGCAATAAAAATATGATTTACTTTAATACGGTATGAATGAATAACTATATAAAATATGATTTATATATAATAATTTAATTAGTTCCCTAATTATATGTATTTTAACGAATCTTTGGGTAGGTGTATGGTATCATCCTCAACACTTAAAACTATTATTCTCAACTTTTACAACATCTTTAACCTTTGTATCATCAACCAAAAATAGTAATTTTACTTTAATACTAATATCAATATTTTTTTTTATGCCCCCATGATCAGGGTCAAATTGACAAATTGTCATATTAGACATGGGACCGAATATAATAATAAATTATTATATTTAAATAATTGACAAATTGTAATATTAGACTATCAAAACAACAATAAATCATTTTTTTTCTTTCTAAAACAACACTTAAAAGTAATTGATAAGGGGGGGGTTGGAGTCACCCCTTGCCCTCCCCTTATTTTTTTTAGCTTTTCATTTCTACAATTTTCCAAATACATTTTTTAAACTTACTCTTCTCCTATTTTAATTTATGGAAATATCAACTTCTTCTCTTCCAACCATTTTTTGTCTCTTTCTCTTGCTTTACTCTTCTTGAATGATCGATTAGTTAGATATATAGAGTGACAATTTTTAAAATGTTAGTGAAATCCCATAGAAGCTAATTGTAATTTTTCCATATTGTTGAAGTGTTTCTTTGTCACTATAGTTGTGAAAAATTAATTAATACACTTTGAACTTTGAAAATGGTCTTATAAAATGGGACAACATAATTTTGCAAAAAAAGTTTTATATATTGGGACGGAGGTAGTAAACGTTATGTATTTTATAATTTATATACATTATTTTCTAGCCCCCACAAATAAAAATTTCTGGATCTGCCACAGTGTATCATTCTCATCCTTTTCAAGATATATAATGTTCTTATCATGTTGAGGTTATACATAATCTCCAACTGTCACATCACTTTGAGTAGTGAGTGAGCACGTCTAAGTTGATTATAACCATTCTATTAACATATCATGCATCCGGTTGGGACAGGATTTAACACGGTTGAGATTTGATACTGTATAAAATTATTAAAATCTAGATTTTTAATCAGAATCGTTGGATCACAAATGGATGGTCGTGATTCACTATTGCGGCAAATTGCGTGAGTTTACAACAGCAATGAATCCAGGTCCCGGAGGGTCCCACCCGGTTGACGGTGTCCTTCTCGTATTAACTCATATGAGGTATTGAACGACCATCTTTCAAGTACATTTGTAATAATAAGGATTATGATTGTAACACATAAGCAACGACAAGTTGACAACACTAAACATAAATATAAAATAGAATCAACTTTACCCGCATGAAATGATTATCAACAATTGCATGTGGTAGGGGAGTTATAAGGACAACTTGGTGGCTGTGGTGAATGAGTTATGGAGTGAATTGATAAGGAGGTCATGTGTTGAATTTCTATCCACAACAAAAGCAACAAATACTAACAATATTAATTACTAACATTGACTTCTTAAAAAAAAAAATTGTTTGTGGCAATCAATATGATACAATACACAATTAAATGATCCACAACTTTAGGTGCAATGACTGACTTCGCATCAACCAGATGATCCACAACTTTAGGTCCAATGTCTAACAAGTAAATTGTCGTAGTAAAAACATAATTGTTTGGATTCTAAAATCCGAAATATATCAATACATAGCATTTGACGTGGGTGGAACGAAAATACTAATAAATTTAATGAAGGTTTTAATTATGCATTTAGACCAAAATAGTGTGTGAAGTCTCTTGAAGATTTGATTGTATTTTGGAAGCAGTGGTTTTTGGAGTGAAAATTGTAACAATTGTGAAGAAGGTTATTGTTT
Organism: Trifolium repens; assembly: GCA_030408175.1. Lineage (NCBI taxonomy): Eukaryota > Viridiplantae > Streptophyta > Magnoliopsida > Fabales > Fabaceae > Trifolium > Trifolium repens. The sequence continues at coordinate 59,418,190 of CP125837.1, read as the reverse complement.
GTGATTGGAGTTTCATAGAAATTGTTTTGGGATAAGTGAAGAAGGTATGGAATGAAATTCTAAGAAAAAGAAAGGGAAATGCTAGTTTGCAAGAAACAAACAAGCAAGAAAGAGAAGAATGAATCATGACCCTACAATTTCATAACCAATCTCCCCATGATTTCCTCTAACTTCCTATTTTATAGCAATTTTGATTTTTTTAAAAAGATATAGTACATTTCTTACCTTTCTTGTACTTTTCCCCCGTAACATATAGCATTGCTCAAAAGAAATAGTGATAAGTAACTTATTGAAGTATAGCATAAAGTGAGATTGACCCCGATACAAAATTACATTATCATTATGTGCAGATTGACTGCATGCAAACATGACATCTGGATTATCCGACATTGATCAAACGGTCTACATTTTATAATATATTTTATTTTTATTTTTAAAATTTAAATTAAAAATCTAAACTATCTGATCTTAATGAAACGAATATAATATAACTGCAGTGCAGTTATCTCTTTGTAACCGCATGTAATTCGGGTTCTTGATACAGTACAGAGGGGGCGCCATTTAATTGCTGCCTTTTCTCTTTAGCTTTAGCATTATTAATAGGGAGCTTCTATGGTGAAGTCTACATTTGGACTGTATTGGTGCAGTCTTTTTGTGGCCCAATAAGAAAGTGCCACGTGGAATAAATATTATCATTTTTATTTATAGATTTCTCTATCCTAAGATCGAGGTTGTGCTCTGATACCAGAGTTTGTGCAGAGTTTGTGCAAAATGCGGAAAGTTAAATCTAAATTCTTTTGTCCAATTTTTCAAGTTGCAAAGACAGTCCTGCTACTGAGCTTTGTAGTTTATGCAGTTCTTTTTGTTCTGAGATTTCAAAATCTCCTTTGGGTGGTGCTACTCTAAGGCTTTGGCTTCTAAATAGCGATATTTCTTCTGTTTCTTCAAACAGATTTTTGTCAACTTCTATTAGGGAACAACTATTCCTTGCTGGATTTCTAAATATAGGTGATTCTAATGTTACTATATAGGTGTGAATAATTCATCAATATGAATTATATCTTTTCCTGTAAATTCTATGCTATGGTGTGAATTACTTAGAGCATAATTAATCCTATAGCAGATTGTGAAGGGATGATTACCTTTTTTCATAAGATTTGGGTTTTCCAGTTTATAGTGAAAAACTATAGATCTGTCTAGATCTTTATCTTTTAGGGATAACCCCATTTGTAAGTTTATATCAAACTTAATTTTTCCATATTTCAAATTACCTTTTTCTTTGTGCAATTATTGATTGTCTTCTATCTAAAATCCTGGAATCCTCTAAAACTATTTCTAGGGGTGAGTCAATTCCTTTCATAAAAGTACTTTTAATTAAAATCTGAATGGTTGATATGTGAATATAACCAATTTTATTTCTTTCTTTCTCAGAAAGATTTTCAATTCTTTTTCTAATTTGTGTCCTATCTATAGTAGATACAACTATATTTCCATAAGTAGAGTCAATTGGAATTGCTTCTTCTCCAACCATTATTCCAAATTTCAAAATATTTTTTCTTGAGAAAAATTCCTTGAATTTATTAAACTTTCGTTTAAAGTTTTCTTCTAGCATGCTATCAGCAAAATAACTAGATGTATTTTCCCAAAGTGAGATTTCAATCATATTTAAAGATTTTTTAGAAAAGACTTGATGGTTTCTTCATGAAGTTTATTGAATAGTCGAATTGTTTTAGAAAATTTATACCAAACAAATATTTATTTGGTTGTTCATCAACTAGAATTTTTAATTGAAATTCTTCTATCTCTCTTAGTTTTAAACGAACAATAGTACTTTGTGACATAATTTTTAAAGAACCATCAAATTTTAAAACAGTTCTTGATTCTGATAATTTTTCAAAATTATCACAAATTTCTTTTGATACATGTGACCATGTAGCTGTTGTATCAATTAAAATTGGTACTATTTTTTCGTTTATCATACCAATAATATGATATTGAAATGTAAACTTTGAGTTTAATAGAGATACATGCATACCTGATCTGATCTTCTTTTGAGATGTTTGTTGATGTAAATGATTTCTTTTGTTTTTAAGATGTTATCTTGGAATATAATCTGATGATTATATCTTTTGAATTTGATGATCCCTCCAGAGTATTACCTCAAGGATCTAGCTCCTCTAGAGTGTTACCTCAAGAGCTACTTCTTATAAATAATTCTAAGGACAGAAGAAATAATTCTTCAGAAAACTAGATGATAGTTTCTTATTTCTTTTTTAACTCTATCTTACAACTGAGCTGAATGCTCTTATTTATAGTGGAGAAGGGCTCACATATTAGGTAATACGTCCCTTTCCATGACAGCATACTACAGCACACTAGAGTGACATGCACTTATTAAAGTAACATGCACTTAACTAAAGCAATACACACTAAGGAAAAAACATCAAACAATAATGTACATAATTATTATGAGGCTTACTAAGTGGTCCCCATCTGACTCAGATGTGATAAGGTACCACTATACATTATTGTCTACATTGTGATGTGTAGCTTTGTGCTAGCAGCTTCCTTGTCTTCTTGTGCCGACGATTTTTCTAGGCAGATTTTACAATTATGCCCTTTGTAATACTGTGAAAAGTATTGACAGCATTCTTCTTGAATTACCTTGGGTAATTTTTCATGACCATCTTTCAATTGGTCAACCTTTTCTTCAAGGTTCTTGATTGCTTTGATATCTTTGTCCTTTGCAGGCTTTCTAGAGTCGCTGTATACAACCATTGATGAATCTTCGTAAACAACTCTGTAATTTGTCTGGGAGGACAATCTAGTAACTTTCTGGTGAAAGTGCTTAATTTGTTTAAGGTAAATAGCAGGGTGCCATTCAGTTTTTTCTCTGTTTATCACCAGATATTCTTTATTTGAAATTCCAATCTTGATGAGGTATAAAGGTTTTGTTGTAAGTTCTAGGGTAATTTCATCGTACCAAGGATATGTGGATTCAATTTGAATAAAAATTTCTTTTCCTTTGGCAAACAAGTTGTTGAATTTTTGTGCCAAATTTTGTAACTCCTTTGGAAGGAATTTGAGTTCTCCAAAAGTTTTTCCGGCTTGTTCTTCCAAATATATAGTATGGATCAACCCATTTTGAAAGAAAGATAGACATATAGTACTGTCTATTCCAGGTAGTACGACTGCCTTGGTGCAGCCAATTCTGTTAACTGGATAGAAGCATTCAGTGGTGAATTCTTCTACATAGTGGTTTAGCCATTTCCATCTAAGACTAAATTCCATATAAGTTGGATCAGTTATCTGAAAATTCTTCTGATGTTCGAGCTGGCGAATTTTGTCGATTGACAACTTCTTTTTTGACTCTATTGTGGGAGATTTTTGGAAGTTTTTTGCTGTTGTAATCTCTTTGTAGGCTCCATAAAGTGCCTGTTCCGCTTCTTTCATGGTTTTGTATCCTTTGTGACGTACATTCTTGCCAATGATATGTTGTTTAGCTATCCCCCATTTTCTATAGATCCCTTTCATTGAACCATCGAATATGACATAAGCTTCAAACTTTCCCATTTCATTGTCTACGGGATCGCTTATTTGGATGGTTGTTGATAAACCATTTTTTCTGGCTTCATCTTCTTCCTCAACTTCTTCAGCCCATGATTTTTTGCTGTTTGAAGTTGTTCCTGAGGATTCGGCTTCCTGTTCTTCATTTGAATTTGATTTCCATCCGTTAGGTGTTACTGCTTCAATGGGAATCTCTGAACTTTCTGGGGCTGTATATTTTACATAGTAATCATACTTTCCAGAAGGTTGTCCTAGCAAGTCCCAGTTTTCTTTATCTTTGAGAACTTTGTCTAAGCTTGCTGTTGGTGTTGAAGACTGGTCTATATTTGTTGTCATGTTTTGCAAACTTTTGAGTGTTGTAATCATCTCCCCCCTCTCGTCGGAGATCTTTTTTCTTCTAGAATCAATGGCAGCGAGCTGCTCATCCTTCTGCTTTATGTTGTTTTGAAGTAGCTTTATTGCTTGCTCCATTCTCTCGTTAGTGTATCTGCAAAACTGTTTTGTTCAGATTTTATGTATTGAATATATGGCTCGAATTGTTGTAACTTCATCTGCCATCTTATTAGTCTGCCTTGTTTATGGTCAGCTTTAATTTTATATTTCCAAAATCCTGTAAGATATTTAGAGTCTGTACGAAGAAGAAACCTTGATGGTAATAAATCAATTTTCCATTTTTCTAATATCTTTACACATGCCAGAGTTTCTAGTTCCTGGATATGGTATCTAGATTCTGTATCTGTAAATGTACCAGAAATATATTTACATAAATGTAATTTTTCAGTATCCTTTATCAGGATTTTAGAAGCACTGTAATCAATGCCTTTTATAGTATCTGTCCCTTCCCTCGAAGTTTCAGATTGTTTTGATTGAAGATCCTTAGATTCTTCAATTTTATATCCCTTCTCATTAAGAGAAAGTTTTGTTTTACCATTAGGTAAGGCTCTCATGCAACCTGCCCAGGTTGTTTGTGATGCATCTGTTTCTATAATTAAAAAATCTTCTTTCGTTGGATTGTAAAGCTCAGGCAAAACTTGAATTTTTTCTTTAATTGTTTTAACAATATCAGAATCTGTTTTGGTCCAAGACCATGGAATTTTTTCTGAAATTTTCTTTTGCAAATGTTTTCTTTCTTTTGCCAAATCCTTGAAAAATCCTTCATTAGCAATATAATTTAAACATCCAAGAAATCTTTGGAATTGCTTTCTATCAGAAAGCTCATTTGGAAAAGCTTGTATTTTTTCTTGGGTATGAGGTGCTAAACTCAGTTCCCCATTTTCTTTTAGGATCAAACCAAGGTATTCTATTTCTTTTTGTAAAAGTTTTGATTTCTTTTTTGAAATCACAATACCTTTTTCTTTAATTCTTAAAAGAACAGTTTCTATATCTTGAAGATGTTGTTCCTTACTTCCTTTTGTGAAAATAAGTATATCATCTATATATGCTAGACATATATGGTCCAATCCTTGAAGAGATTGATCCATAAATCTCTGATATATTGATGGTGCTTGTTTTAGTCCAAAAGGTAAAACATTCCATTCGAAATGTTGTTGTGGTGGACATGAAAAAGCTGTTAATGGTTTTGTTTCTTCGGCTAGTCTTAGCTGGTAATAGCCAGACTTTGCATCTAAGGAAGAAAACCAATTACATTCTTTTATTTTTTCTAGAATAAAATCTTTTCTTGGTAATTTATAAGAATCTCCAACTGTTGCCAGATTAAGTTTCTTATAATTAATTACCATTCTTCTCTTTCCTCTTTTTATTTCGTTGTGATTTTCAACATAAAAAGCTGGTGCAGAATGTGGGCTTGATGAGGGTCTAATAAGGTCATTATCAAGTAGATCTTTACATTCTTGTTGAAATTCTTCCACATCTCTAATAGAATATGGAATCCTATTTGGAACATTTATCTCGTCATTCGGGTTCTTGAGTTTAATAACTATAAGTTCATGATTAGTGCTTTTAAGGCTGTCTAGAGGGTTATCTGAACAAACTTCGTCTAATCTTTCTTCTATATTGATATGGAAGCTTCTTTCTTCCCACATCGTTCTTAACTCTCTAAGGTTTCCCTTAATAAGATTTAAGATCTCATTTCTAGTAACTATTTTGGTGGTTACCATTTTGCTATTCTTAGGATTTCCCAAGTCCTTCCATTGAAGTGATATAGTATCCTTTCTTTGAGTAAAAGGTTCATATATCTTTAAAAAGTTATTTCCTATAATTAGGTCTAATCCTGAATCATGGAGGTATATTGTTGGGATAAAAAACTTATACCCTTCAATTTCTATAGATACATCTCTAAGGTTAAACCATATCTGATGTTTTGATTTATCTGCAACTATTATTTCTTTTGGTTTGGTTAATCTTTCCCAATTTCTAGAGATAGATTTTTTCCCGAAACAAAGAGTTGCACCCGTATCTATATAGGCTAAAAGATTTCTATTTTTTAGTATTATTTTAATAAATGTAGCACTTGGGTTTCCTCTACCAAGTATCTTCTTCGACATCTGAATCTGTATCGGTGCAGTATTCATAAATTTCTTCATCAGATTCTATGTCTGATTCTATAGGTTCATATCCTATTGCATGTAAGACATTTTTCTTAGGATTCTTCTTCTTAGGACACTCATTTGCATAGTGACCTTCTTCATGACATAGCCAACATGTACATGATTTTTTACCCTGTGGGCATGTTTTCTTCTTAGGGTAAGGTTGTTTTTTCCTAAAGAATTTTTTGTCTCCTTTTCTGAATTTTCTAAAAGGGACTTTCTTGAATTTCTTTCTCTTATAAGGTGGCCTTATATTTCTGGGTTTCTTTCTATAATTGCAACCATAGTTTCCTATTTTGTCTTGTAGTTTGTTACAACAAAGAGATACTTGAGCTTCTCTTTTAGCTATCTTTTGACTACACATTTCTTGAAGCCAAATTTTTAGGGAAGTTATTCTTCCTCCTAAAGTATCGTCTACCTTTCCTTCTGCTAATGATGAGGTAAAAAACGCTTTAACTTGAGCCGATACTTTTTCTGGTAACTTGTCATAAAATAGTTCTAACAAGTTCCTAGAGATTCTAGTACTATTATCTATATTATAGTAATAATCCTGAAATTCACAAATGAAATTATCTACATAGCACATATTGCAGATTTTTAGGTTGGTGATTTTCCAAAGGTTTTGGTCAGAAAATGCTATTTTTGATTGAATGGAATTTTTCCATCCTTTGAATTCTTTTATTAGTAAACCATAGACCCAATCTACTACTAAGGTTCCCGTTATAGGTAATTCTCCCATAACCTCTGGTGGTAAGGTAGAAATGTATTTATAAGCATTTCCCCTAGTTTTATATTGAAGATAGTTGAAAACTTCAACTGCTCCTAAATGTTTAAGATCCTCGTTTAACTGGATTAACACACTATTTGTATTATACCAATCCCTAAGATCTTTTGCTGCATCAACACTGCAGTCTATATCTAAAATCCCTTGTCCTTGGAATGGATTTTGCGAAGGTACATAATAATGAGGTACTTTCTGGAATTTTTGTTTGGTGAATTCTCTTTCAAAATCTGCAGGTCTTTTAGTTCCTGAAGTTTCTCCTTGTTCTTCTATTTTTACATAATGAGGATTTTCAATCTCATTTTCGTTAGCCTCTTCTTCTGAGCTAAAGTCATAAATAATCTGATTATTATCCTCTGATTTGTCATCATAAGTTTCCTGACTTTTACCACTAATATCTAGAGAGACCATTAGTCTTTCTAAATTTTCTAATTGCCTATTAAGGGCTTCTTCTGTATCATCCATATCTAAAAGTAATTAGACGGTGGTTTGATTCTTAATTGTGTGGACTCAGAAGTTTCTTCGAGTTTAGAAATCTTTTCTTGAGGTTGATTTTGTGGTATTTCTATTTGTTTTCCCTTATCTTCCCCCTTCTTAAGAAATTGAGATAACTCATTCAGAGTTAAATATTCTTCTTTATTTTCTAAGAGTTTTGAAAGAACCTCTAATTTAATGTAGATATTCTCTATATTTCTTTTTTGTTCTTCTTGAAATTCATCCATTCTTTGGTGAGAATTTTGATAGCAACAATTTTTTATTATGTAAGCTAACATACAAGCTATATTATTGAGTTGCGGATTTGCTGTATGGAAAAGATGAGGATATTTATGTGATTCATCTTCTTCATAGCAGACAAAGTTTTCTTCATGAGAATTCCATGTTTCATAAGGTTTATACTTACTTTCTTCGGATTGTAAGTTTTCTAAATAGGATGTTTGTTTGTCTACCCTATATCGGAGATCAGAAAAGCTATCTAAGACTTTCTGTAAAACGTTTGATATACTACCTTCAGTCATCTTGCCATAAACTTAAGGTTTTTCTGAAGTAATTTAACCATTTGACCATATTGTTTGGATAATTGTCTATCAATATTCTTAAAGAATAATTCTGTGTCTCTAAACCATTTAATTTGTAGTCTATACAGACTTAGCTTAGCTAAATTTAGGGTAAAATTAATTGTTCCATAAATTAATTTTTTGTTTGGATTCCTAATCCAATTCATAATTTTTCTTAACTTACTAAGCTGGTTGGTTCATGGACCGATTTAAAAAGTTTGGGCTGCATTGGTGCAGTCTTTTTGTTGGCTGTACCATAGAATTTGCCTTATTAATATTGGATTGGATTTGGGTCTGCAATCAAATCCCACCAATTATCACTTCATATCCCCCCCTCACGTAACACAGAAGTCCAAACCATGAAAATCTTCAAAGTGGTGGAACTACTAGGTGGGCCATTTTTTAATATTAAATTATAAGCAGCGGTATACTCTTTCTATTGCTTTCGGTACCATATTTCACTTATCTCTTGAAAGGGACTCCACACTCGACATAGACTTCTCTGCTCAGGAGAGTATCAATTCTCAATTATACATTTTCGGATTTCATTTGCTTTCAAGACCCTTTCTTATAATATGGATTGAATTAAGATAGAAATGTCTACCTGATCTGGAGTGATCAAGAATATAAAGGGACAAACATGAACATAGGCTATCAAGATATGCAAATATTTCCACGTTTAAATTAGTAAGAGAACAACGGATGAAAGAATATTTTTTTTGTTAGAATAGTGTACAATACATTGCATTGTATAGTGAAGGGTCAATTTTATTTTTATAGGTGTTGGGAGGAACCGTTGAATATTCATGATGAGGCCGTTACAAATAACACCACATCAATGTTTGGATCTAGTGGTTGTTGAACTGTATTTTTATATGGGGAAAAGGAAATGTGAAGAGGGGGGTGGTAAAAATAATAAATTTTACAAGGTTTGCTATTTAAGTAGCAAACTGTATTTTTTCACAATTTGCACCCCTGAGTTTGCTACTTGAGTAGCAAATTATATTTTTACAGTTTTCGCCACCGTTAGCACTAGCTACTTAAAGTAGCAAGGAAGTATTTTGGAATTTTTTAAGGTGCGTGAGAAAATTCAGGGGGTGTAAAAAGAAATTCTCTAAAAACTTTACCTATAAATTTTTTAAGGTGCCAACTTCACCTATAAACATTTGACTGGGGTTGCTTCTGAACCCGTGTTGGCCGTGGGCGATTCTAGGTTGTTATTTGGTAAAGGAGCTTTTCGATCCAATGCACTTTGTTGTCGTCGCTTCGCCTCTGTATGGTTACATATAAGTTTGATTTGATATGGTCCCATTATTAGGTTTTGATCGGTAGTTCTTTCGTCATCTTTAGTTTCGATACCTTAGACTATTTGACTAAAAATGGTTGTGATTGCTTGTTGCTGCTTGTAGTGAGTTGCTGATTAGTGAATGTGTTACCGTGTTGTCAGTAGGGTTCATTCGTCATTACCGAATTCTCACGAGTTGATTTAGTCGGCATGATTGTTCCGCAATACTTGAGTTGTTTAGATTTGTTGAGATATGCAGGTTTCATGGTTTTGGATTTGCCTTCAATGCGTCGATTCCGCTTAATATCAGTATCAATTAATTGATTTCAGACTTCCGTATTACTCTATTAGTGCTAACAGGCGTTACTTGATGTCTTTTAGCCACTTTAATATTTTAATGCTTTTAATTTATTTAAAAAGAAATTCTTTTTTTAAAAAAATTGAATTATTGCAAAATTAATTTTATTAAAATCAATTCCCGTCTCCGATCGAAGAACTAAAAACACACTTAGTCATGGGGTGGGATGGATAGTTCAATTCAATTGAGCTAAGGATGAAAGAAGTTAAGGAGTAAAGATCCAGGGTTAAAGTTCTGGAGAAGGTGAAAAATACTAACAGTAACAACTCATTACTAACTTTGAGTGTTTTTTTTTCTCAAAAAAATACACTTGGTCATAGTGCATGTTTGGTTCCATAGTGAACAAAAGTCTAATTTCATAAAATTGATTTTAGTTAAAAGTGAGTTGAATAATAAATTTTGATATAAAATCATGTTTAGACTAAAAAATGCAACTTATTTTTAATTAGAAATAACTAGACTTGTAAAAATAAATTTTATATTTATTACCACTCCAGTTTTAAATATAAACAAAAAATAACATTTTAAATTTATTGAATAAAACATGCACTGTATTTAAATAATAAAATAGTCCGAATACATGTTTTATTCAATGAATATAAACATTTATTTTTTGCATGTTAAATTGCAATATAATCTTTCTTGAGTAGTATTAATGTTATAAGGCTTGACACTCCTTGTATGATTACTTATTCTCTCTTTTTTGGACTTATGCGACTATGCTATAGATAAAAAAAGGAAAAAAATGAAGTGTCAAGTTAAGCTGATCCGGTCATAAATGAAGAACCAAAATCATACTTAGAATAGAAAAAAAATGCATGCTTACACCGTAATCTTGTTTCAATTTTCACCAAAGTTTGATTTTAGGCCTTCATTTATGACCAGATCAGCTTAACTTGACACATCATAGTGGTCATGTATGCAAACGTTTGACAAATCAACGTTTTTTTGTAACGGTAGCAGACGACAAGGACTCAAACAAACAAATTTTGAACATTCAAGGATTTATTTGCAAAAAAAAAAAATATAGGGATTAAAACAAAAAATCCGCAAACATACAAGTTCGAAAATGATATTTAAGTCCAAATATTATTATCTAATACTTGACAAATACCGACCGTGTTTTGGCTACTGTAGATTGCTGTTAGCGCTCCGAGTCCTGTTCCTTTGCCTAAGTCATCTTCACCAGATGCAACCTACACTGGATGAAACTTTCGTCTAGGAATACTTGGAAATTAAGTTTCTCCTCCGCTGTTTCTTTACTAGGTTAGGGGCAGTCCTATTTGAATTGAATGCTTTATGCTTTACGGTATTATATATCCTTTATTATAGCCTAGGTCACAGATGAACCCTTGTGGTATCTCCTAATGTAGATGGTTCTGTCTAGATAACACCTTCTCATCTCAATTGCTACCTCCCTCTTGATTTCCCTCCCATTTCAACTCGGAGATGGGGCTTTTGTGGTGGAGGCTTAATTGGCCAGGTAATTATTTTCCCTTCCAATTTACCCTAATTTGAATTTTGATTTGTGCTTGAGGATCTATAAATTGGGGATGGTGGTTGATTGGATATTTGTATATACTGGCCAGGTAAGAGGGGATGATCTGGATTTGGCCTGGCAATGAACCCCCAACAGCAACGATTCCATCTTTACTTCCTCCTTCGGGTTTTGTAGTCCATGCCGAGGTATGTAATAAATATAGTCTATCCTAATAGTTATTCTTAGCTTTGCTAGAACAACGGATTGCAATATTATGATTGATAAAGAAAAAAGAAGATACAAATTGTGGTTTCTGACGGTAGCTTTTCACATAACAGATTGTCATGGAACTTCCTTTTGGATACAAATTGAACATGGTTTACTTTTGGACAACCTTTTGGATCTTGCGCATGCACCTTTTTACTCATACTTCAACATTTGCTAAGGGATGGAGTGTTCCCAAGTTTGTTTGGTTTATACCTTTTAAAAGTGAGATGATTCAATATGTGAAAGTGAATTGATTTAAGTTCTTCAAAATAGTCAATTTCTCAGATTAACTCTTAGAAGTCATTTTGTTTTGACAAGTTTTTGGTAAATGTATTGGAATCCTACGTTTTTTCAGATTTCATGTATCATAACTTGGGGACTGTTTGAATTAACTTATTTGAGTTTATCGTCTGGCATAAGTACTTCTGAAATGGGTTGGGAGAGCTTATGGAAACAACTTATGAATGACATGTCTATAAGTTGTTTTCACCCAAGCAATTTTTATTTGGCTTCTGGTGTATGTTTCATAATTTTGTAGAATCCATATTGTGTGTGGAGCTGGCGAGGTAAATTCAGAAGAAATCATAGGATAATAAAGCCTGGTGTAAATCGAGTGGATGGAAAATGTCCTTTGACTCCATTGGAGGTATGCACTTACAAATTTTTTTTCCATCCTTTCTTGGGTTTCTTGTCGCTTTCGTATTTGCAAATAGGATCTGATTTGAATTTAATATTTTGCTTTTCTTTTAAATGAAGCTTATGTTACCTGCAGCTGGCATAGTAGACATAACTTCAGTAGGACAAAAAACTATTTGAACTGGAATTTGTTTCACTATTTTTAATTCCTTGCTAATTTAGCTTCCTAATGATATAATTTGAAATCTTATATGATGTATATCAATCATAAATTCCAATGATAGGGCTGCTGGCATATCTTCATTAAAATTTGAGCGTGAGAAATATTCAAATGCTAAATCAAACTAGAAAATCAGAAGGGTAATACAACCTTTTGAAGAATAACATAAGTCTACGTTGCAGCAGGTAGGAATGATTCTTAGAGGAATGGTTCAACAACTCATTTTATTTTATGCTGCAGGTAGGAATGATTCTTAGAGGCATGGGTTCCAATAATACAATCTTAGTATACGTTGCAGCAGGAAAAATTTATAAAGAACAAAATTACATGGCACCACTTAAACAGATATTTCCATGATTACAAACAAAAAATACACTGGAAACTCCAGAAGAGCTTGCCCAATTTATGGTATTTGAGAAGTTATTTGTGCTTATTTAAAACAAGAACAATCCATATTATTCTGTAAGAGAATTCCAGGAGAACAAAATTTGTAACACGTGTTTATGATGCAGGGCCACTCATCTAGGTTGGCTGCTCTTGATTATACTGTTTGCCTTCATAGTGATGTATTGGTTACAACTCAGGGTGGCAATTTTCCTCACTTGTTGATGGGTCACAGGAGATATATGTATGGGGGGCATGCAAAGACAAGTAAACCCGATAAGAGAAGGTTGGCTCTCTATTATTCGATAACCCTAATGTAAGGTACAGTTTTGGCTATCTTTACTGGTTAGCATTTATTTTTTAAGTTGTGCACCATACATTAAAATATTTGAGTAGATGACCAAGGATGTGTGTGCCTGTGTGATATTTATTACTACTGATTTTGGAGATGGGAAGTATTTAAGCAACACATGAAAGACATGCTTCACAATAGTGATTTAAAGGGAACCGAGGTAAAAAAGGCTGGTGGTTCCCTATATACTTTTCCATGCCAAATTGCATGTGTAAACAGGTAGAACCCAGAAATGAAATTGCTAACATCGAAAAAAATTGAAATTATAAATGTAAAAAATTGTTTTTAGGAAATCAAATTGTTCAATAGATGTCATTTATATCTATATCATTAAGTTTGAATTCAAAAAAGAAAAGTTGTTTCATTCAAACTTGAAGAAAAGCCATAGACTAGAGTTTCACTTTCTTCTTTTTTCCTATTTCTCTGATTTATTAGTAATAATTAGCGATGAAGTTATAATTCTTTGTTCATGAGATCGTTGTAAGCCAAGACAGGCTTGCACCTGACTATGAAGATTTTAGCAATGGCTTTGTATTTATTTGAGAATATATCATATGTTCCATTGACAGCTGAATGAATTGTCTTGGTTGAGGATTGGGTAGCTGATGATAGCAAGGGATATATTTAGGTGGTATGCAGGTGAGGTATTTTTTGCTCAGATGGTTCATTGTATCTAGCCGGATTTGAACAAATAGCTCAATGAGCTATTTTTTGCTCAGATGATTCATTGTTTGGCTAGCTTGTGTTTGTCTCACACATTTGTCATCCCTCAAATCCTCAATTCATATACTTTCTTAGTCCCAAAATATAAGGAAAAATTGGTCATTAACTTTATTTGACTAATTTTTTCTTATTTTTTGGTACCGAGCAAGTATTTGTTCAAGAAAATGGATAACAATATAGTTGACGATGTTAATGTAATTGAAAGTGAAAGCAAAAAGTGTAGCAGTAGTAGTGAAAGTGAAGATGAGAATGAATTGGAAGAAGGTGAGATAGTAGCTTCTGATGTGAGTGTTAATGATGACAGTGAAGATGATTCAGTGGATATTACTAGCTGGGCCATTCATGATGATGGATCTCGAGATTCTCGATGAAGATCTGATAGGTCAAGAAATCACCTTGAGGTATTGTTTTTTTTTTTTATTGATTTTAAATTAAAATGTTTGTATTTGACAATACCATGTTGGAAATTTGCATGATTGATTTCTTCTGAATTGTAATGCAGATGACATGAAAACATTTGTGATTTGAGTTGAGTGGATTAATCTGAGGTTTTGTATTTTTTTCCCATTTTTGAGACATGAACTGATTGATTTAAATGCTAATGATGTTTTGCATATATTTAGTTAATAAAAACATGCGCTTGGTGGGGTTCCAATCCTGCTATGATAGACTCAAGGAGGTGAAGCATCAATTGGGATTTTGGACCATCAGCATGATTTCGGATTGCAAGAGTGATTAAGTGGTTGGATGAAGATTATGGTGTCTTGCTGTTGGTGAAGAATAATGGACTATTGTCCTCTGTGTTTGAGTTGGTCTTGGTTAACTATCACCAAGTGTTATGTTTGTTAAGTTAATTGTGTCAATGTGTGTATCTCTATTTGATGTATTAGTTGTATTAAATCCAATGTGATCTTGGCCATGTATTAAGATGTTAGTACTTTGTTCTTTTTGTAAGGAGAATGTTTATTTCTACTCTCATAGGTGAAATTGAAACTCTACTGCAAAACTAATAATTAGTGTCCTCTCCAAACGATGTTGTGTGCTAATCTAATATTTAGTGTTTCTAAAATATTCATTAATTGGCGATGGTACTGATAATTGTAAAAAAAGTACCGTAAATGTTGTTTATCCTGAAGTATTTCAAAGAATTTAAGTATTTAAAAGGTTTTATGTTTAATTTTTGAGTATTTATTACTTTTTATATTTACCTTTTGATTATCAATAGTTTATCTTTACTCCTGCATGTTGTTTATATTTCCTATTGTTTATTTTTCGTTTATTTTAATTTCAACTTTTCGTTTACAATAATTAAAGAATGGATCTCAATTTGAGATAATTAATTAAATAGAATGTTCTACAACATGTGTCAAAAATCGCACTATATATGTATTACATATAACATATTTTTATTGTTTCTCTGTTGATTATTTGTTCCAATTTTTCTTGATGCCTCTGTTGAATATGCCTGCATGTATCATTGGTTTGGTGAAACAAATAATAAAATCATTATCTAAAAACGTAACCGTGCGGAAGCACGGGTTCAAAAACTAGTATTTTTTTTTTGATATGATAAAATTAGGATTCCGTTTTTTGAATATGGTTATGATGAATTTATTTTTACTTAGAAAAGTCGTATTGTGAAATTAGTAGTATTTTTTTTGCAATTCGAAATTACTTACTTTCGAATTAACTTATTTAATTATGAAACTATTGAACTAAAGAAATGACTTAATTATACACAAGAGAGAAAAAAAAAGAAAAAAAAATGAAGATTTAAAATATTATCACACTATCTCTAAGTATGTATTGTGTAATGATATTTGTGTTAAAATATCTTTTGTCACATAAGGGACTACCCTACCGGAATTCTTGAGGCTCCAAAATTAAATAGAAGATTTTGATGTCTTTAGATGACTCCTCAAGCAAGATCCATAAAATACAGTAAATAAAACTAGTGTGACTCCTCAAAGCTAACTCCTTGTTGGTTTATGTAACAAACAGATGGCGATAGAAAAGGAATGGAATCAACTTTTATTGTAGCCGGTTTATGAACAGTGTATTCCAACTCACTGATTCTTTGTCAGTTAAGTGGCAGGTAGTAGTTATTCCAAATAAACCAAATCTATGCATAGCCGTGATATGAGCAGCAACCTTGTCTATCATATCAATTTATCTTTTTTTTTTTTTTTCTAAATAAAAATGCTAAACATTGCATCTCTTACATTAGTTAAAGAATCAAAAATGATAAAATTGTCTTGAAATTTATGTAACCAATTTTTTTAAAGTATAAGTTATATTTTTTTAATGTAAAATTTACTATTTTTTGGTTCCTTTCTTTAATAACAACTATTATAGTCTTAATTGTGGTAAAAAAAATTTAAAACTTTGATCTCCTATTTATATCTACTCACATTTTCTTTTTTCATTTAAAAATTGCTCAATTTTGATATATTTTTTAGATTTTTAAACTTAAAAATTGTGACATGACATATTTTAAATGAAATGACATGTATAATATAATGATGCAGAGTCATTTATGTGGACTAATTATTTATATTTTAATAATTAAATTATAAAAATAAATAAATTTTTAAAGAGTTTTCTTATAATTAATTAATGTTAATTAAAGAGTTGTCACTACGTTAATTGGCACATACACGAGTTTGCTGGATAGTGTATGTGGTGTATGCGCGTTTGTTTCTATTTTTCTAGACCATTTTTATTTGTATTTTAATTGTATTTATGTCCATCTGGGAGGACTAAGTGGTTAACTGGGTTAGGTTGATGTCGTCCTAGTATTTTGTATATTCTTTTATTTTTATTTTAATCTATGTAAGGTGTTGCAGAGAACTTTCTATCTGCACCCCTTTTGCGCTTAAAGAAAAATATTTCGCATTGTCAAGTTGTAACACGTCATTAATTTAAGATGTCACTTTATTATTACTTTTAGTCTAACAATATATTAGAAGGATCAAATAGAGAAATTATTTTACAATACAAAAATCAATCTTGTGAGTGAATTAAAATATTGAGATAAAAATGTAATTAAATTTTAATTACATTTGTGATTACTACTAATATATAAAGCCAATTCCCTTATTCAGTTCAAATTAGGGATGATTAATCTAAAATTTTTAACGAGGTATAATCGCATACTACCATAAAGGTCTGCATAAAATATATTTTAACAAGGTACAAGTGATAAGAACATAGCATAAGTAGTATCAAGAAAAAAAGGAGATCATAAAATTATTAATATACAACCAAAAAATTGAAAATATCTCAACTTCTACCATTTAACATCCCATCCTAGGCCAAAAATAAACACGAATAATATTATAGATACAATGAGGAGGATAATGAAAAAATATAGGGGTTGAATTGAAATATAGAAGTTCTAATTAGATTATAAACGACTCTATTAACTTGTCTTCTAGTAAAAGCTAGATTATAGCTAGCATTAGATGAAAAAGGAACCTACGACTAATCAAAATATAGTGCTTAGTTCATTAACATAAGCATTAAGATTTATTATAATAGCACTATTTTTTTTTTACTAAAAAATAATTATATAACTATGATTGCTCTTTATCATACACTATTTAACTATTTTTTTTCAACACCAAAAATGGATTTACATATGTCTAAATTAAAATTAATTAAACTTAGTATGTGAATGAGTCAATAAGCTTATTGACGGCAGGAAATCACATTTTCCCCTATAACTATTTTGGGAAAATTGGAAAAAGGTAATAGTGATCGCTGAACTTTATACTATATGATTATGATAACATAGTCAAGGTCTGCACATGTTAGTCTAATTGATTTTAATCACTTGATGTGATTCCATTACTTTCTCTAGAGTTATTATCAGAGTTGGGAAATTTAAAACAAAATTAATGTGGCATTGACCCAAATAACAGTGATTAATCTCGTTCGAATTACTCGTCAGATTGAGTTTTTTAATGAGCATTGCTATTATGACGAGATAAATTTTCACGAAACGGTCGCGAATTATTATTTAACCAATTAAAAACGCTGCTGGGCGGAAAACAAGGGATTGCTGTTATTATTAATTATTAATTTCTTTTATGAAGTATCTAATGGACATCAACTTGCCAACTCATTCGCTAAACCATTCACGAAGATACTTTCGCTAGGTCCAGCATTTTCCTTTTTTAATTTTCAATTGAATTTTTTTATACGTAGAAATTCTAGATCAAGCTTCTGATAACCTATCATTTTAGACTAGTTTATCTTTTGTTGTTGATTTAAGAACTTTATACGAGAAGAAAATAAGTCATGTCATAGAGAGATAAAAGTTGATATATCCATCTGATCTTAATTGGATGACCCAATTTATTCTAATTGCATGCCATTGAAATTGATGTAATTTTTATCGCACACATTCTAAATCCTCAAGAGAGGGATATTAATGGGGTAACTCAATCTTAATGGTGTTGGGTTTTAAGGGTTGAGTAATTAAGTTCACATCGATTATGGATAGAAAGAATGTTGGATTTATAAGAGAGGTAACCCATTAATTAACCTAATGCATTAAAGTTTTGGGTGAATATATGGTGTCAAAATCTCTTGTGGTCCTGAAGCATTGACCCATGATGTTTCTCCCGAGCTTCCGCGGACCCCCCAACAGTGATATCAGAGCCTGGTTTGACTTGGTGGGGGAGCGGGAGGGGATCCTGGTATTGGATCAACTATAGCATATGGGGAACTCACACTTAATTGGGGGAGAATGTTGGGTTTCAAGTGTTGATTGATTAAGCCACATCGATTATGTATAGGAAGAATGTTGGATTTATAAGAGATGTGACCCATTAACCTAACGCCTTAAGGTTTTGGGTGAATATGTGGTGCCAAAGTCTCGTATTGGATCAACTATAGCATGTGGGGAACTCACACTTGGGGGAGAATGTTGGATTTTAAGTGTTGAGTGATTAAGTCCCACATCGACTATGTATAGGAAGAATGTTGGATTTATAAGAGAGGTGACCCATTAACCTAACGCCTTAAGATTTTGGGTGGATATGTGGTGTCAAAGCCTTTGTAGTCCTGAAACATTGACCCATGATGTTTCTCCCAAGCTTTCCCAGACTCGCCAACAAATTGAGTAGTTGATATTGTCTAAAATTTACACCAACATATTAAAATTACTAATATTAATATTATTATACCACGTAGTAGTGGCCAATATATCTTGTAATATATTTATTGCCTTTTCCTTAACAATAATAGCCAACAATAAATAATTTTTCTATAAAAAGAAAAAAATACTCTTTTTTAATAAAAGAACGAACACTACATGAATATTTGAATCTGGCTATAAGAATATGTAGTGATACATTTATGCTACAAACTTAAATATCTTATTATACTCCCCGTGAATATAGTTTAGTTAATATGAATATTGTATATAAAATGCAGGAACCGAAGCCGGACAATGCTACTTTCATTATTTCATCTTAAAAAGTGAAATTCTAGCCACTAGATTACTTGACCAAATAAAATATCTTATTATAAAATAAACTACCTTTTTATTCAATATTTTTAAAATGTTAGGTTACACCTTAGCTTAAAAACTTTTTTTGTAAGAATAACTATTCTTACTTATCCGCATAATATAAAACTACACTTTTTTTCTTTAAAAAAACAATAAAACTAAACATAATGAACTTTATAAAACTCAATTTTGATCACCTCAAATAGGTTTATCAGGGTTTTTCTATCATGTGCACCAAACACCTAAGGAGTCTCTAGAGAAAATAACCACCAATAAGAATGAGAGAATATAGAAGATCGCCAAGAAAAGAAGGCAAGAAACAAGCCCGACTCCATGAATACCACCAAGACTAAGGCTCACCACGACACAAACTATAACGGCTCCAGCACCAAATAGGTTGCACCTCCCATTCATAGTAAGAGCAACAAGGGGTTATCAGGGTGTTTGGCCAAATACCGCATCCAAGAGAGAAGTTTCACCCTATCAACCAAGTAATCAATAGATGAAGTTCCACCAGAAAAGATCAAATCGTTATGGAAAATCCAGATGAACCAAATAACAGCATGCCAAATTAATAATCACCCTATGTGTGCCCTTCTACCAACTCTTATGCCTAGGAAAAACTCGATCAAGCATACAATATTCCTCCTGGGCAACACAAACTGAACCATTAACCACATAAAAATATGGTACCAGACCAGCGAGAACAAGTCACATGTTACAAAAAGTAGATCAACCGACTAAACTGAAGTACCATGCACAGAGGATACAAAAGGTATTATGAGGATTCCTAATTACATTGTGCCTAAAAAGGTTTTGACGAGAGAGAATCCTATCTTGAAGGAGTTGCCACGAGAAGATAATCACCTTAGAAGGCGCCCAAGATTTCCACACTTTAGCCTAAACTTGATTAGACACCGCATGAGATGCAACTCTGACTCCTAAGTTACACACAAGTATAAAATAAGCCGATTTAACCGAGAAGATCCCGGTGACATCATGCTTCCAAACCCAAAGATCTTGAGAGTTAGAAATATGGAAGGAATTAATTAAGAGTTCTCATGAGATTCTCCAATAATTTAACTTCCCAAGCAAACAGCTCCCTCCTCCACAAAAGATCCCTCTTCCACTCCCCATTTGCCCATCTCCCCCACCTTACTATCCCGTTGTTGAGAGGCTTGGGAAAAGCCTCGGATATGGCACCCTTAGAGGGGTTCTCCTAAACCAAGGCTCGAACAAATAACTGGCTAGGCTTAAATTTTCAATTTTTTTACAAATCACTTTAAACAAAGTCCTCTCTGCTCCCCTTATTAAATTTGAAGTATAAGATATATAATCAATCTTCTACACACACATAATAACATGAGCAAAGCAATTATTCCTTTAGGAAATGCTCACCCTTATTTTATGTTCCAACCGTTAGAGTTTGTTGGATATTATGGGCCCGAGTCTCGGCGGTCATGCGTTGGTTGGAGGATTTCTTGGTGCCTTGCTTTAGTGGTAGATCCTTTTCTTCTCTTCGAGAGAAGGCTCTCATTTGTGAGGTGTTGAGGTATTATTTCTTTATAATCAGAGTCGGTGTGCTTATTTGTTTTCTTCTTGGTATTTTTTTTGTGTTCGTTTTTTTTATGTGTTTATATTTTATCTTTTTAAATGTTAGATATTTTTGATTGTGTATATTTGTGGTATCTTTTTGTACTTGAAATTTGTTGTTGTCTTTTTCATATATATATATATAGTATTATGTTTGCTATTAAAATAAATAAAGAGGGTTTGTACCAAAAAAAAATAAAAATAAAGAGGGTTAGTACATATCTTGCAACCAAACAAAATAAACAGAAAAATACATATGTAACTAGTGAATTGTAGAAATATGACCAATAATAAACAAATACTAATATGAGACTAGAATTCAAAGAAAAAGTAGTTACTGTTCAAATAGAGGCGCCTTGGTATGATCAACATTACCTTCGGCACAAACTTTGCATCCTGTCGGCACATCCAATCCAAAATGAAAAGGTAGTAAATGCAGTGAACTACACATAGAGTGTTCTTACATATATTGTTCCATATATGTTTTATTTTCCACAAACAAATAAGTTTATGTGTAATTTTGGTGTAGTACTTCAAGAAATTCTTGCTAGTGGTCTCACACGATAAGGAAAGGAAAAGCAGTAACTGTCATATAATGCGTCAAAGAACTTATATGCAATAATTGTCTGTTTCATTGGTAAAGGTTTTGATGCACTCACAAATATCATTTATTGCTGGAAAGAAAAATAACCTACTTCCTGACCAGGATAGTTGAATCTTAGTTACCTCATTCTTGCTAGCTAGCTATAGGACTTCGATTCAAATTCTGAATTTTCTAGGTTGGTACGTAAGTTATACATCAACTCTATTATAAATTTTCAATGATAATCATAATTCTCCTTGACTTCTTGCATGAAGTCTCTATATCTTTTTTATGGTTTTAAATTGCGGACCGCATCATGACCTGGTTGCAATATTGCGGTTTGTCATTGCGTGTATAAATTGTATTGTGTTACAATTGCAATGCCGCAACAGGGACTAAGCAATTATCTATCTTTTTTTTTGTTCTTATATTATTGATTTAGTGAGAGACTTTATCTAATATACACAAGTAAAATAGTCATGTACTATACACAATCGTATTTTCACCATTGGATATCAATAAGTTTCGTATATTTGAACCAATGGTGGAAATTAACTTGTAAATAATACTATATAATTAACCTTAAAGACAAGATATTTTAAAATTGTAGAATTGATTAATGAGATAATATGTGGTTTTAGAGGGAAAATAAGAGATATGGATTATAAGATATAGAATAAATTATAAGATTTCATGCTAATAAAAAATAAAGGGTTTTTGGGCGTTAGCCCTCTTTTATCACCAAAAATAAAATAAAATAAAAAGTTTTGTTAATGTGTGTTCTAAGATATATGATACAGAACTATTATATTGAAAAATACAACAATTTGACTTTTTAAATTAAATGGACAACTATATTATGAAAAATGTTTTGATATTAAATAGTTTATCATGCACCCTTAGGGCACATGTTATGTTAGTATTTGCCAAAAATTAATTTATTCTATACAACACAATATTAGAGATGTCAACAGCGCAGAGAATGTGCGGAGAAAGCTTCTCCGCTCCCTGCCCTGCCCCCCAATTCGTTCCCCGTCCCTATTCCCCGTCACAGAGGAATTATTCTCCCCCATCCTCATTCCCATCTCCACAGATTCCCACGGTATTCAGAGAGATCTAAGAAAATGCATAATAAAAAAATGCATATATTATGCATTTTTTTATTTTAAAAATAAACATATATTATGCATCGATAACAAAAAAAAAACCAAAAGCACTTGCTTTTGTTAATATTTCTTTTTCGGTAAAAAAAATAAATTCAATAGAACCTATTACCAACCATGCATAATCATAGTATAAAAACTCATAACCAAAATATCCCAAAAATGCATTGCAAAATATGTAAAGTTATATAACTTAAATAATATTTTCGGAGTCAGAAAATCCGAAGGGACGAAAGGTACTTCCCCGTTCCCCTCCTGAAATGTCTTCGGAGGAACTTTTCTCTCCATTCTCGTCCCCACGCGGGAAAAGATCTCCAACTTCGGAGCTCCAAACATATAATTCCCACGGTAAACTCCATTTACGGATACAAATTGACATTCCTACGCAATAGACATTTCAATAATGGTAATGCACACAATCACATTGGTATCAAAGCTGTGTTCAGTCATATACTGGGCGTGGCAAAATATTGCCTCATATCATGTACTACTAAACATTCTACTACTAACTTCTCAAACTATATATATATTTACCAGCCAACAGAAACCATTATTCCGTGATCTAAGTTTGTACTATATAACAAAAGAAAGAATCCTACTAAAGTACCAAAAGCAGAAACCTGCTACACACCAGAGATATAGCAAGCAGGCTATATGTACTTTGCTATGAATGTGATGATGGTATTGTTCATAAATTAATGTCTTGTTCCACCAACACAGAACTGAAAGAGCTTTGAATCTTCTTGATTTTAATGCCAATTTTGTGAAAGTGAAACTGATGAATGAAAAAGAGGACTATATATATGTATCATTATATATAACTCTTCTGATTCAATTATAGATCAGATCCAAGCATCAAAGTGACATACAATAGTGTGTTAATTAGTTTATTATTAATCACATCCTTTGTCCTAACAAAGTTTTTGAATGCTGATTCATATATGTGGTTAATCAAATGAAATTTAAATGTCCTAATGAGTTATATATGAGATGATGAAGAAAGTTGAGTATGATCATATGTTTGTTTGTAGACTGTAATTTTTTGCTTCAGATAGCACAAGAGATATAAGGTTCTAGCTTAAACATATGAAGTATCCAAAAACTTGAACAAATTAACAGAACTATGATATGAAATTCAGATTAATAAACTTGCAAATGTAATTTATTCAACAGAAATTGAAAAACATAGCAGAAAAAGGGCAAACTCCATACACAGTTCATCAAATCATGAAATCATACATATATATATATTGATAGAGTGTAACAAAAAAAGAAGATCCAGAATCAAAAGTCGAATCTGTAAACACTCAAATCAAATATACATATCTAGCTAGCTAGGTTATTAACTTCCCAAACTGATTAATTAAATTTTATGGGATTCTATCAGATTCAATCATGATCATTATTCCCTAAAATATTAAGAATCTGTGAGTATAAGGGATGAATTTGATGAAATGAAAATGACCTAATCCCTCCCTATATATACACATGAATGAATCCAAGATCAGCAAATTAACAACAAAGCAAGCACAATCAATCAAAAGTCCGTACCTAGCTTGTTAGCTAGAAAGAAAAAAAGAGGGTAAAAATCAAGATGTTCGGTACACACATAAGTCCAAATTCAGAAACAAATCGAAAAAAATGAATTATTATTAGTCTGTCTTCAAAAATTATAACTCCAAAGATTATCTCCTCCATCAGAATTGCGAGGCGAATCATCGGATGAATAATTAGAAAATGAACTCATCCTTGGTGGACTAACCTGCATTCCTCTAGCCATTTCATCCAACAAATTTGGCATATTCAATAACTCATCTTCATCAATATATTCTTGCACTACTACTCCACTAGCTTCTGAAGAAGATCCTTCAAAACCAGAAGATGAAGGGTTTTGTTGTTGTTGTTGTTGTTGAGGAGGAGGAGGAGGAGTGACTCTCATGATTCTGGTTTGTGCAGCAGCTTCAGCAGCAGCACGAATATCAGTAGAAGACAATGAAGCAGGAATAGGGTAAGAAGAAATTAAATCAGGAAAGTTAAGAGTAGTTTCAGGTCCTTTTAAAGCAAGAGCAGCAACATCATAAGCAGCTGCAGCCATTTCAGCTGTAGGGTATGTTCCTAACCAAATGCGTTTTGTTTTACGTGGCTCACGTATCTCAGATACCCATTTTCCACTCCGGCAACGGGTTCCTCGGTATCTTCCCCCGAGGACTACTCCTGACGTTGCCGGAGATGATGGAGTTGTTGGTGCTGATGTAGATGAAGAAGTGACTACATTAGGGATTTGTATAGGTGGTGGTGGTGGTGGTGGTACTGCAGGAACGTTGTTGTTGTTGCCATCCATGATGAACAAGAAATAAATAAATAATTAAAAAATGTTGTTGTTGGTAGGAAATAATTAGCATATACTATGATAAAACGAATGAATGTTTTGCTTTCCTATATTTTTCTTTTTTTTTTAAAAAAAATAAAAAGGAAAATAATTTTTGTTGTTGTTAGTTGAGATTTGAAGATGAGAATAGAGAGAATAATATATAGTATATGATGATAATGGGAGTGGTAGTAGTAGTAGATAGTCAATGGTCATGGATTGTTAGGTAATATATATAATGAGTAATATTAGAGAAGGAGAAAGTGGGAAAGCATCTCTAGCTGAATGGTGGGGTGAGTGGGGGATTTGTAATGTTAGTATGACTTGATTTCAATAATTTTATTTATAATTATAATAAGATGATGAAAATGAAAAAGGAAGTGAAAGTGATGAACGTATGGGATGAAGCGTGTGAAAATCGCGGAGGAGGTGGAATAAGACTTTCATTCATATTAGTATTAATAATATTAATATTAATTAATTTAATTACAATATAGTTGTAGGTCATACAATATAATATATAAGGTAAGTCGATTTGAGGGTGAGGCCACATTGTGAACACGTATTAAGCACACAAATCTTTATTAGCTGTTTATAGTAAGTAAGTATGTAATAATAATGGTTGTGAAATACACTTATACGAGGAGGATCGTGGGGTGAACTTAATTCACTCGTTTATGCCTCTGATTTTATGGCTATACATACATATTAGGGTAAAATGTATTTTTAGTCCTTGTAAAATTCTCCAATTTGAATTTTGGTCCCTGTAATTTTTTTTTACTCAATTTGCCCCTGTAAAATTTAAACTCATAGGTTTTAATCCCTCATTTGATCTGTCAACAAAAAAAACCATTACATGGCATCGGTTCACTGACATGGCATGTTGGATTCATGTGACACGTCAGCAAATTTAATTTTTTTGGTGAAAAGACAAAAATGCTCAGGGACCAAAATCAAAATTCGGGAATTTTACAGGGACCAAAATTAAAATTGCAATTTTTTTTCCTTTTCTTCTTCTTACATCGCACAAGAACAGAAAAGTTACATTCTTCCACCATTTTTTCCACCTTTATACCCTTGTATTTCTTGTATTAATTGATAATTATAATTACATAAATACCAAAATGAGTGAGTAAGCATAACTATCAAATTACAAAGATTTTGTTATTAGCACAATTTTAGTGCATAAAATTCCAAAATAAGCACATTGTGCATAAGTACCAAATTACCAACATTTTCTAATTATTATAATTTTGGTGCATAAAATTCCAAAATAAGCACATTACGTGCACAAATTACAAACATTTCATGATAAGCACAATTTTAGTGCATAAAATTCCAAAATACGCACATTATACATTAGGAAATGTTTGTAATTTGGTACTTATGCACATAATTTGCACATTTGAAATTTTATGCACAAAATTAGTGCTTATAACGAAATGTTTGTAATTTGATACTTATGCTCATTCACTTATTTTGGTATTTATGTAATTATAATTATTAATTAATACAAGAAACACAGAAATATAAAAAGGTGGAAAGAATGGTGGAAGAAATGAGAAGTTGAAAAAATGGTGGAAGAAGATAACTTTTCTGTTCTTATGCGATGGAAGAAGAAGAAAAGGAAAAAAAATTGCAATTTTTATTTTAATTTTGGTCCCTGTAAAATTCTTGAATTTTGATTTTAGTCCTTGTAAAATTCCCGAATTTTGATTTTGGTCCCTGGGCATTTTTTTCTTTTCACCAAAAAGAAAAATTGCCGACGTGTCACATGAATCCAACATGGCATCTGCCATGTCACTGAACCCATGCGACGTAATGGTTTTTTTTGCTGACAGACCAAATGAGGGACTAAAATCTATGGGTTTAAATTTTACAGGGGCAAATTGGATGGATTTTTTTTTACAGGGACCGAAATCCAAATTGGAGAATTTTACAGGGACCAAAAGCACCATTTACCCTACATATTATAGCTAGCAGCTAACAACAAAACAAGCAATACAATACCCCAACCCCAACGATAACGACATTTGTTTTTATTTATTTATTTTTATTTTTGGTCTAGTAGACTAATGGCTTGAAATTCCACCCTTAAGGTGAATAAGTGGGATGACCGGGGTTCGAACCCCGATCCCCTGCATAATAATGCAAATGTCCACCAATTAAGCTAAGCTCATGAGACTGTTTTTATTTATTTTAGTACGTACTATAGATAGTTTCACTTTTTAGTTTCAGTCTTTTAACTTTTGTCCAATTTCAGTCCATATTTAAAATTTAAAAATAAAGTGTGTTTTTAATCCTTGTATTTTGACTTTATAAAAAAAGTGTGGATAAAATTTATGCTGAGACTAAACTTGAATAAAAATTATAAATTTAAAAATCTTATATGTACCAAAAAATGTTAAACTCATCTATATTTATAGATTAACATTTGCGTTAGACTGCAAATTCAAGATTTTTAATGGTGGAGCACGATTCCTAATAATATAGTTCATGCTTTCATTTGGAAATAGATTTGGTTTGTCAAAATATAAATTTTGTTAATCTCTTTTGGACACTGCACTCTTTTTTGAGGTTTTTTCCTTCACTTGGTTTATTCTACCAATTTTATAGATAAAAAATTTAACGAAACAGTTGTATTTGTTAGCTCTCACTTAAGTATTGATCTAGTCCCCAAAATTTTCTTGTATCTTTTTTCCTCTTTTTATTATATTTGAGAGTTACTTGTTTGTAGGATGCGTAAAGAGATGCCAACATAATTGAGATGTCTTTATTTTTTTGCTAAACTTTCTCCATTCGTCTTTTTTTTTCCTTCAAATAATTAATTTTTTTGCGTAGCTGAACAAAATGTCTCTAGTTGCAGCTAGGGGACTAATTAATGGGTTAAAAGGTCTATCAACTCTTTCGCGTGGCTTATGCTTTATTTTGCATGACAAAACGTCAATGCTCTAATCTCAAGTATGCTACACCACGATTATGTCTTAGTTAAAATGTCTTATTGGATTGAGAAGAGTATACATGTCTCTCTTTTTTTTTTGTGTGATAGTACAATAATTAGAAATTTCACCCGTAAGGTGAATAAGTAGGATGATGTTCGGAGTTCGAACCTCAATTCCTACATATAAAATGTGTTCTTCATGACAATTGAGTTAAGCTCAAAGAAGAGTACATATGTCTTTATTAACAGGGCCGTCCCCGACTATTTGGAGACCCTGTTTAAATATTAAAAATCGGCCTAATAAAAAATATAAAATTATTAAAAATTATTCTCTATTTAAATTATACATAAGAAACACATAAAAAATAATTATAATTATATATAATGTCAAAAAGAGACATCATAATTTAAAATTTAAATGTAGTAGAATGATATTTATGAGTATAGATAACTAATCTATTGATACCCATATGATGTTTTATGAACATTAACAATATATAACTATTATTTTAGGGTATTAAAATTAATCTATTAATACACATATGATATTTTATGAGTACAAATAATATATAACTAATATTATAAAACCTCAAAATTTTAAATTGAGGCCTCGAAATTTTGGAGGCCCGGCACCGGCGCACACCCTGCACATGTGTGCAAGCCGGGCTTGTTTATTAACTATCTTCAACATTTAGTTTCAAATAATGTAAAAAAAATATTGTGTACCATAACACTACCACATAAAACTAGATATAAATTAAGCGTTGTAAAATTGATCACTACTTGGTTTAACTCTCACAAAATGTGAATATTGTGTAGGGATGACAATTTACCCATACCCAGTGGGTACCCACAAAAAATACTCACAATGGGTAGGGTAAAAACCCGCATTTTGGGTACGGGCATGGGTATGGGTAATTACCCACAAAATTGAACGGGTATGGGTGCGGGTACGGGTACCTTAGTACCCACCCCATATACCCACATAGTATATATTTATTTATTTTAATTATATTATTATATAATAATATATGTAAATAAATTTTAAAATATACAACATTATTATACTATTACACATTTTTAATGAAAATGTTTATTTATAACATAATCCAAGTATGTCAATATATAGATAAATGAACTTTAGCATGATATTACTAATAATTTTGTTCATAATTTTTGAGTCAACATTAAAATCTTTAAATTTTTTTAATTATATTAAACTGATATGATATTTTATAATTGATGAATTTATTTTTAGCAAAAATGCGGGTAACAAGTACGGGTATGGGTACTTAGGTACCCATAGGGTATGGGGACGGGGACAAAAAGTGTCACCCACGCGGGTATGGGGATGGGTACGGGTATTTTTTCAAATCGCGGATATGGAGATGGGGACTGTAGTGCCCTACCCATACCCTACCCATTGTCATCCGTAATATTGTGAATCAAATTACAACTTGAGTGATTACAAGAACACTGAACTCGTTGAGATTCACCAAATATAGCACCCACCCTGAATCATCACAATTCAGTTTCACTTCACATTCCTAAATCTTAGAGGGGACCAGACCATCCAATCATCGATGATATATCTTAATGGGATCTTTTTATGATCATCCAAAATAAAATACTTGATAAAAAGATACCCGTTGTAGATTGAATCCAAAAAACAAAAACCAAACCGATAGCTAGACAAAAAAACAAAAATATATATGAGGAGTAATCGATGTAATATATTAATATTTTAGTAAAAATTGTAATGATTAAATTAAAATTTTAACGCAAATATATAAAAAAGTACTAAGTATTTTCTTACATTGTCTTTTTGTCCAACATAATCACATGGAGACACATATGCTTGTTTGGCTGCAATAATTTTGAAGTTTAAATGGAGGGCCACCCACAAACTGGGTAAATAAAAGAGGCACAAGAAAACGACGGATAGGTCAAGAAAGATCAAAATGACCGTGAGCCCACAGACATCAAGTATCTAGGAAGATCAACCAACCGAATTCGATGAAGTCAAAAAAAAAAAAAAAGCAGCAGAATTTGATGTCCGAAAGAGTTCACTTTTTTCTTTTTTTAAATTAAAATTTAAAGAGTCCTTAAATCTTAATTCAAATATGATTTGATTCAAATAGAATGTCATATTATTAGATTTAACATTTTCTTCGAGTTTAAACTTGATACATAAACCAAAATGGTATTTGTTATTTTACCTACAAACTAAAAAATAGAATATTTACATGCGATATTTTCTTTTTTGATACATGTGTACATACGATATTGTATAGTATTTTTCATTTTAACTACTTTTTTTAAATTGTTAATATAAAACTCTTTTTTAAAAAAATTGTTAATAAAACTTCGTAGTTGTAAGTTGTAACATTATTGCCATTTAATTACGTTTTGTTAAATTGTTAATATATAACTTCCTAATTGTAACAATATATCTAAAATTAAATTTATGTTGATGCTTTTTTTTAAGCAAAGCCTAGGAATAGTTTTAGAGCTCAGAATCGCCAATAAGGTTATAAAAATAGTGTTAAGATGAGTAGAATATGGTTCATAAAACATCCATGATCGATTACAACCCAAATTTGTCAGAGCATCAACAAAAGAATTTACTTCATGATACAAAAGAAAAGTTTTAATGTCTCCATTCATAGTAATTAATTGTCAAATTTAACGCTACAAACTTTAGCCAATTACCTTAATTATTCATATTATCATTTTATACCCTGTCTTTCTCAACATTCATTTAACATTTTATTTTTTCTGGATCTCTCTTCCTATCACACACTATCAACCCATCACATTCTCTCTTTTATCTCTTAGTGTATACACATTACGCAAAGTAATCACTACATAAAGACCAAAGAAATTTTATTTTTCCAATTTATTCATTTTCTCGTGCATTCTACGAATTTACAAAAATATGTTGTTGCAAATGTGAATAAAGTCTCACATTGCTTAGTAGGGGTGAGCAAAAATATTGTAACCGACCGAACCCATTCTAACCGAGGTTAAGTTGGGTGTATCGGGCGGGTTTATACGGGTTGTCGGGTCTATGGGTGACAAACAATGGGTACAAACGGTTAAATACGGTCGGGTTCGGTTTTAAAAATTTAAATATGTCGTTAACCGAACCCGACCGAGATTGTAAAATCATGAGTCTTTTTCCGTCTTATCGTATGTATTGAAGTTGCGTTTCTTTTATAAAAAAATACATTACAAGTTATTTACACGCAAAACTCAAGCTAGACTGTATTATTGCAAAGTTAAATATTATATATTTGTCATATTGTTGATCTAATATTTAGATGGTATTCAATAACAAGTTATTTTATTACGGTATTCTATATGTGTGTGTCTTTTTTTTATCAATGTGCTAACCCGAATAAACCGAACCGACCAACCCGTAACCCATTTAAACCGACACCCGACAAAATCGGAACTTGAAATGGTCGGTGATGGGCCAAGATTTTACACTCTCGGTTTTTTCCGGGTGAACCATTTTGGGCCCGAACCCGCCCGATGCTCACCCCTATTGCTTAGTACAGTGAATGTTGAATGTTTTATAAGTGAGACGATCCATAAACCTAACACCTTAAAGTTTTGAATTAAAGTGTGATGTCAAACTCACTTGTATAGTTGTTTTTAAACTTAAAGTGGATGATCCCTCTGTCCCCTCGTGATCTAACAGTGGTATCAGAGCGGGACAAGTGTATGAATGAAGAAAACATGTCTGCTATTTAGATAGTGGATTCAATCTGATACTTAAGCAGCAAATGAGTAAAAAAAAATTAATCTTTGGATCAGTTTAGATCTCGTGCCCTCCAGAAGCCTTGTGTGAAATTTTACATTTTTTGCCAAGGAAAAATCAGCAAAAATAGGATATTATAACATAGAAAAATGAAAAATTATAATAAGTAATAGAAATATATATTATTATATTACATTGCAATTCATTACATTCAACACAATGAATATTACATTTGAAACAAATAAAAAAACGATTAATCATAATAACTTTTTGGAGGTAAAAGACCGCTTTTGGGCAACCTCCTATAGCAAATTTAAGGTAGACAAATCCACCATAACCACTTCTACCACTTTCTCTTGGGGTAAAAGGAAATCAGGGCGGATCCATTTCGATTAATCATAATGATCCTAATAGGTCTCAAAAAGTCCCTCGTCGGTTAATAATATATTGATCTCAATCGTTGTTATCAAAGAAGAAACATAACATCATTATGATTAATCGACGACGGACATTGAGGCCGTTTATGCCTACAATAATAAAACTAAATAAACGAAAAACTAAAAAAACACTAAAATAAAGCAATATGAGAGAAGAGATGGGAGATGAGAGAATGAGAAGAAATGAGAATGAGAAAATGAAAAGTTTCAATTTATAGATTTTTTGCTTGAATTTTATTGGTTGAACAAAGTAACAACCTCCACCGGTGGCCAATCAAATACTATCACCGTCTTTGACCATTGACTATTACCAAAGACTACAAAAATCTAACCACCGTTCATTCGCCACTTAAGTAGCAGACTTCACCCGATGCAAAATCCGCTACTTAAGTAGCGGATGGACGATAGTCAGATTTTTGTGGTCCAAAATGCACCATCACCTGTATAAATATATAGGGGGTAGGGTGGGAGTTTTATTTCATTTTTCATTCATTCACAACTAAAAAAAAATGATATTTTAAAATTTCAACAGAACACCCACCTAATTGCAGACTACTACAACCGCGGGAAACTGATGAAGGGTCCGATCGAGCTAGACATTACGTTGGTTAGATCCGTTCAAGCTATATGTTCAAATTTGATTCGTCCGAAGACCTTCGAGGAAATCGCGGCTTGCAGGTGGAACTCGGAGAGGACGAAGTTGAAACAGTTAATTTATCTGATCATTAGTTTTGTTTGTTTGTGTTAAATTTATGTTTTTAATTTATTATGTTCGTTCCCAATGTAGTATGTCATTGTTTTAATAGAATATTTCTTTATCGTAACAATCTACTTTTTTTTCTTTTCATATTTCTAGTCTCATACCGTCTGTTACTTAACCGGAAATGAAAATTAGAACAGAAACGGGATATCATAACCTAATGATGCAAAACATAAAAAAAACTCAGAGAAATTAATTTTATAAATTAGACACAAAAATTACATCGATTTATACACTTCGTCAAGTGTTTCAACTTCAAAGTGAAAGAAATCTTCCTCCGAGAGAAATTAAATATTATACGTTAAACACAAAAGTTACATCAAAATTAAATAGAAACCAAAAGAGAAGGATCGGTCCAGATGGGAAAGAATCAGTGTTAACAATAACAACCAAAAGGATGCGAGTATTCCACCTGCCAACGTGTACCAACGCATCTTTTAGCATTCTCTACCACTTGGTCAGCATCAGGGTAAGACAATCTCAACTTATGGACATGATCCCATGGTGGTCCTATGGCCTCTGCTTCTCTACGGGCCTCGATTTTGGCTACTCATTCCGTACCCAATTATGACACAAAAAGTCTCTCGTCGATTATCATACTGCATCCAACCATGGTGACTAAACAACACTGGTTGGTGCAGTATGAGTAACCGACGAAGGATTATGCAGCCATTTACACACGAATGACAAAAATTAAACTGACTAAACTAACTAAACAAATAAAGAAGCAGAAAAATATGAGCGGGAGAGGTGTGAGACCTCAACACTTAAAGACCTCCTTTTATAGGCATTTTAACTGCATAGGTGGTCAATTAAAATTAGCCACTTGACAGAACTTTTGACGAATATAGGAGACTTGACCATTGACATTGGTCTGCTTAAGTAGCAAAAGAATAAAAATAGAAATATGCAGTACGCATGAGAAATAAGAAGGGTGTCAAAAGAAAATCTTATGAGCAGAATGTGACAAAAGAAATGCAAAAATAATGAGTGGTCTAAAGATGATTGGTTTTCATCGGTTGAACGTTAGTCTAAATTCAGTCACAAATTTCATATTATTTCCTCTCACTTTTCACTTCAATATCTTTACCACCACCAAATCATCACCATACTCATTCATCTTCCTTAATTTCCATGGATTTTACCATCACCAAATCAACCTTTCCAATTTTCACCACCAACCCATTTTTTCTCTCCAAAACATCTTCTCTCAGACCCTTAAAAGTTTCCATCAAACCTCCACCTCCAGACTTCAATTACAAGCTAGAGATTTCCGAAGAATCCAGAGCTGTTATTGCTGAATCTTACCCTGAGTTGCTTGATTTAGCTGACAATGGGAACTTGGTTTTGGTTCAGAAGAAGAGGTTTGGTCCTGTTCCTTCTTGGAGGACTGAATTTGTTGAACCTGAGTATATTTGGTTGATTGGAACTACCCATGTTTCCAAAGAATCAGCTTTGGAGGTTGAGCGTGTTGTTAAGGCTGTCAAGCCAGATAATGTGGTTGTTGAGCTCTGCAGAAGCAGGCAAGAACATGAATTTTAATCTAATATTATTATGTCAAGTTACTTATGATAATCTTGTAATGGTAAAATGTTAATCAAGTTCCACTTAGTTAGTTAGTTAATTAGTTATATTACCAATTTAATGTGATTATAGTCTCGCCAGATAATAAAGGAAGAGCAAATCTAATTACTAACATTTTATAAGTTTAGAGCTTATTTTGAAATATGTCCCCATGAGCTTAGCTCAATTGGTTGGGACATCGCACTATATGTGCAGCGAGCCGGGGTTCGAACCCCAGACACTCCACTTATCCATCTTTAAGGTGGAATTTCAAGCCACTAGGCTACCTACCAAAAAAAAAAAGAGCTTATTTTGAAATATTATTGATGCAGTTGACTAAGTTGATAGCGTCGTTCGTCATATAATTTCAGAGACTAAATTGAATGTTTACTCCTAATTTTATGCACTCATTAATCTATTAGTCTCACATCAAGCTCAAAAGGCCTAAACTGTGGGATACCTTGGGACTTCTACTAGAGTATGTGACGCAGTCGGAAGCTCGGAAAGGAATAGCAAACGCTAATCCTAGTATATAGGTTTC
This sequence comes from Trifolium repens, assembly GCA_030408175.1. Classification (NCBI taxonomy): domain Eukaryota; kingdom Viridiplantae; phylum Streptophyta; class Magnoliopsida; order Fabales; family Fabaceae; genus Trifolium; species Trifolium repens. Next base: position 59,383,303 of record CP125837.1, on the reverse strand, counting down.
CTGGAATCTACCAGGAAGAGAATAGCAAGCGCTAGACTCTAGAAATAAAACTGGAATCCACCAGAGTGTAAAACTGGAATCCACCAGAAAAGAGAGAAAACTTTGAAATATTATTATTCAATTGAATTGAATCCAAATAGGTCTGCCTTTAAATAAGCTTGCAATAGAAACAAACTTTAAAAATATAATAACTAAAAAAAACAAATAATAAAATAAAATCTTATCAGCCGCAGTTGCGTTGAATTGCTCCTGCATCAGTATGGGTGTCAAAGACTAATGTGTGTGAATGCGCGCGCGCGTGTGATTATATGGTTTAACTCTTGATGTTAATTTTTAGTTGAGATTTTGTTATCTGTGACTATGTGGTTACTATGTCTTGTAACTGTTTTATTTTTCGTGCAAAGGATATATCTTTTAACTATTTATTGTGGCTAATATGAATGTGTAAAATTTAGTTTTATATATAGCTCTTAATTTAATTTTCCAACTAAAATCATAAGTTATATATTGTCAATATGCATCATAACTTCAATTGTTGCAGATTTCATTTCCAGAGCTGGGATCATGTATGCTGATGATGATCAGCTTGACAAACAGTTAAGATCTACTATGTTTTCCTTGAGTGGGACTGGTTTTTTTGGAGCTATTGGTCGAAGCATAAACTTGGGTAAGCACAATTTTGTTCCGCATGTCTATCTTTTTTCTCAAGGTAATCCTAGTATATTAAAGACAAATTGAACTCCACCTAATATAAACCAAGTTTAAAGAAATATTTTGAGTGAATAGGCCAATTCATGTTCAAAACTTTAAGCATCGGTCAAAATAATCACTGATTTTTGCGATTGACAAATACATATTTGAAATTGTAAAACATCATTCAAGATAGTCCCTTTACTAACGTCTACGGTTCAAGGCTATTAAATGACACATTCACCGGACATATCACAATGCACATTGATCTCCCATTTCAGCATGAATTTGACAATTTCCGAGAAGCAGATACTTTTTTGACTGATACTTACAATTTCAAAGATACATTTGTGAATTCACTTAAATAAATTTCTCTTGATTCCTTCTTTTTTTCTCATTTACATGCCTGAATAAACTAAAGTCCTCATCGCTTTTGGAATATCATGAGTTGGTTTTGACATGTTTATTTAATATCTACAAGAGAAACATGTATGCTTATTGTTTATGATCTGAATATCAGGTGGTCAAACTGCTTTAGCATTGAGATTACTTCTTGCTGCTTTTTCATCAAAGATCTCTTCAGATGTTAACCGCCCTTTTGGTGATGAGGTAATTTCAAAGTCTTCTATATTTTTAGCTTTTGGAATTATAGAACTCATTTTCACAAAAAAAATGTTTGTTATGCAGTTCCGTGCTGCTCGAAAAGTGTCAGAGGAAATTGGTGCACAAATAGTTTTGGGAGATAGGCCAATTGAAATAACAGTATGTGGATATTACAACTGATAAATAACAGATTTTTATATATGGAATTTGAAACAATGGGAAACAGATGAAATATTCTGTATGATCTTATGATGATGGAGTTTATATAATCTGTTTTGTAGCTTCAGAGAGCATGGAAGGCTTTGAATTGGACTCAGAAGTTGAGTTTATTGAAAATAGTTATCCGTGGAATAACATCTTCATCAGACATTTCTACAAATAAGCTTGAGGTTAATTTTCTTGCCTAGTTCAACTTCAATTTATACTAGTTTATATGTTACATGTCCGGCTTTTATATGCCGCTCGTAAGTATTTATGATGCTCATATAATATGTGCCAAAGTTTGCTTTGGTAGTAGTTATTTGAAAAACTTCAGAACCAAATCTTGTTAATAGTTGCAGAAAGCAAGTTCAGATGATGGTACACTTCAGCTTTATGAGCAGCTCAGTTTTTCATATCCATCTCTATTGCCACCTCTTATACATGAAAGAGATACTGTAAGTTTTTCATCCTCTCAGTCAAAAAATTGCATTACAGTATCCTTTTGCACGCGACAAGTCCTACAACTACAAGTAAAGGATGGTGATTTTCTTGCAGTATCTTGCATGGTCTCTAAAGAGGAGCAAGGCTGTAAATAATTGTAAAAGGGTGGTAGGTGTAATTGGAAAAGGCCACATGAATGGTGTAATATATTCACTGTTAGCTGATACCGGGGATTTGAGGTTTCGAGACCTTGTAGGGAAAAATTCATATGATGGAGGTTCAGGTGGCTGGCTTGATGGCCTAGTCAAGAGTTTAGTGAGGGATACAGTGATCGGCATTGTCTTATGGGCCTTATATGAATTGGTTAAGGGAGCTTCTTTTTCCCATCTTCCATGATTCTTAAAAACCACTCCTGTCGGAAAAAAACACCGTTTGTCTAGATTTTTCCAGCCGGATGTGAGAAAAAGAAGATTGTTTTTTCTCCATCCAGATTGGTAAATTCGAAGGGGTGTGGTTTTTAAAAATAGTTCTCATTGATAAATGGTGGAACATAAGGCAAGGCCATTTATATTTTCTCAAGATATAAACTAAGAGATGTTAGCTGTACAATGAACATAATACAGCAACTCACAGAAAGCAGGTTAGTGATTTTTAGGAAGAAAGGGATAATTATAAGATTTATTTTTGCAAGTTATTATGTGTAAGTAATAATACTTAATAACTTATCATTGATCCATATGTACAAATGTCGAAGTTTTATTTTATCAATTTGAACCTCAAGCCAGTGAAACAGATACAGATTACAGGTACCTTGTTTTAGGTAAACTCCGACCACCGATTGATTAATCTCTCGAAATCCTGAGATTTTTATATAAAGGATTGACATTTCTCATTCGACGATATTTGGAATGCATTGAAAGGATACTAATTGTCCCACATTATATAGATTCATGTGTTGGAGTAATATCCTCATAGTTGGTTATTGTAATATATTTTCAAACTCTAATTGATGAAATGGGAGCCATCTATTGATTGTCGTAGTATATATAGGATGATGACATGCTGAATGTTAAAATCTTGTAGAAGGAAGAGAAGTCGATAAGCATCACAAGTAGCATGAGCTAAGGCACAACAATAATATCTTACCAACCGTATTATGTGATTCATTAGGGACTACTAGTTGTTTGTGATCAGCAAATATATAATTAGCTTTCATACTGGAGGCTGTGGCTTATAAAAAAAAAATACTGGAGGCTGTGATAAATAATTTATGTTATAGATATACGAGAATCATAAATAAATAACATGTGACTTGCATTTGCATATAGTGAGGCTTCTTGTTTGGCTAGACATCTTATTTGCACTTTATATTTATTGCTATTATTTCTAAATTACTCTTCAATTAAATGTAAACCATAATTTTTTATAACACTCTCGTTTTTATGCAATAAATTCCCACAAATGAACAATTTGAAAATTTTGTAGAAAATTAAATAAGTTCAACTATTTTTCATAAATGATGTGAAATATTTTTTTGTGGATATTATAAATGACAGAAGGGAGTAGTTATTTAGCCCAACTTTATCCGGTCAAATGTACTTGATCTAAATTTGAATGAAATACATTTAACTTTTTGTTTATATTTAAAATCATAGGAGTACATGTAATAATAATAATAATAATATAATATTTTAAAAACAAACATAAAATACTTGACAACAAATTATTTATTTTTAGGTTAAAATGTTTTTCGTTAATAAAATTAACAAATATTTGTTTTTGTCTTTATAAAAAAAATCACATGTTTTCATCTAAAAAATTTCTTGTTTTAACTTTAGTCACTAATGACCAATTTGTGTTCATTTTAATGTCAATGTTATGACCTTTTTAATGTTCAATATATGCATATATTATATCTATATATCATTTTTTTTACAATATATATATATATATATATATCATTAAAATTATATAAGTCCATATTATGTTTTAAAAATGTCAAAATTTTGTTCATTTGAAATAAATAAAAAAACAGAATTTTTTTTAGATAAAAATATGTGATTTTTTTTGTCAAGTAAATTAGTGGCTAGAAATTCCACTTTTATGTTGGATAAGTGGGATGACCGGGGTTCGTACCCTGATCCCCTGCATATATAATGCAATGTCCTAACGATTGAGCTAAGCTCACGGGACAATATGTGATTTTTTTTATAAAGACGAAAACAAAAATTCGCTAATCATTTATATATTTAATTATTTATTTTTCTTATGAAATTTGACAAGACTAAAATATTTAAACTTCATTTTTCTAACAAGAATATTGACTCGAGTGGTTAATGAGTTCTCTTAAGACGAATCATTTGGGAGAATCTGAATTCAATTTCTAGTGGAAACAATTTTTTATCAAATTTTTAAAAAAACAAAACTTATTCCCTTAAAATAAAAAATCTAATAAAAGGACTAAAGTGCAAAACCTCACAAAGGTAGAAGGGTACATGGGCAAAACAAGAAAAAGACAATCTAATCCCGTCCGTCCATCAATCACAATATATACATACTAATTTTTTATTTTACTGAAATTTCATTTGTGTTGTGTTGTGTTGGTCAATACCAAGAAATATCTCTGAATTTCTCTTCTCTGCTCTGCCTAGGGTTCCTCCAACGAACTCTCTTTCAAGGTTAGACGCAATCCATTTCCACCCAATTCAATCACAAAACTCATGTTTATTCCCTTTCCACCTTTTTCATTCAACATTGTTTTTCAAGTTTCTTTTCAATTTCCACCAAAAATCCAGATCTGAGATTTCAATTCACCATTGTTACTCTCTTCTCTCGGATTCTCCGTAGTAATATAATTTTTTTAGCTGTGTTACTGTTAATTTTTCATTTTTGCAGCGTGTAAATGAAATGATTAATTAATTTTTTCATTAATGATGTAGGATAGTTGTATTAGTTTAATTTTTCTCGTTTAATTGATAAATATGTGCTGATGCTTCAAAAAGGGTTTGTTTGTGTGTTTTTGAGTTAAAAACTCAAAATGATTTTTTATTTTAAGTTTGATAATTATGATGTTTTTTAGCTTATACATGCATGCCTAGCCTGGTGTTATGGTGTTAAGTTTTGAATGCTTGTCAATTTGTGTTCAGGCAAAATGAAAGCTATTTTCTGTGGAAATTTTGAATATGATTGCCGGGAGTCTGAGCTGGAGCGGCTTTTTAGACGATATGGGAAGGTTGATAGGGTGGATATGAAGGCTGGTAAGTTTTTGTTTGGTTTTTTTTCCTCAATTTCATGATAATCTATTTGTACATTTTAAGATGGATGGTTAATAGTATTTCGACCTCAGTTATTTTTTAGTTAGGGTAAATTGTCTTGGAAAATAAAGCCTATAAAAGATTGAGTTTTGATAACTTAATTTGTTATTCTTTTGAACTGGGTAGATTATATAATTTCGTAAAAGACAAGTTTGTTGTGTGTAATATTAATAGTTGTACGCGAGTTTTACACCACATTGCTGCTTGGGAAATGTAGACTTAACCAATTTAAGAATAGAACGCCGATTTTTTGTTACTTGGGCATCATGGATTGAATCAATTTCCATATTATTGAATTCAGTAGTTTAATAGGAACGCTATGTTACTTATATGCTCTAGGGGCTTTCAGGATGATTTATGGTGGGGCAGGGTCTCATGTGAGAACTGTCCTTGTAACACGGCATGACTGTTTAAATTTATAAATTGGTTGATTTAAAATTAAAGTGTTTCAACATGAGGACTGGAAACACTTGACAATAAAAGCACCTCTATCTCTATGGGTTGTCACCCGGTACAGTATGTTCTCGATGGGAGTGACCAATAAGCATTGCGCATGTTGCACAACTGCAACTAGACCTTTAAGCCATCCAGCAGTAGCGGTGCAGGATCAGACTCTTTATCCGATATTTGGTGTCACCCTCTTGCAAATCAGCAACTACATCGCATCATCCAAAATTGGTGGTTCAGCTACAAGAGATGGACAATGGTGTATAGTACCTTGTTGAGCGTTTGTGGGGGGTTTTCAAAGATATCTTTAAGTCAAAAATCATGTTTTTTTGAAGCATCAACCCCCATACTCAACATTTTCTTTGGCGCAGGATTAACTTTGCATTTCCATTTACTCCCAAGCTAATGGATGGGCTTTTCAGAAATGTGTTTCCTGCCAATGATGCACATCTTCAAATCATTCAATATGTTCCACAATGGCATAACTCTACGTATTCCTCAGTCACATTTGCCTTTCAATTTTTGTGCCTTTTGCCAGTCTTCACTTTTCGACATGTTTCGAGGTTGAAATATTGCTAACCTCACAGCAGAGACAGCTGAATGAATGGAGAATGCACTCACTTTCCACTGACCCACCACGAGACCTACACTTTTGGATTCTTGTTCTTGACACCACTTTGTTTATTACGCAAGGTCTGTTACTAATTCTGTTGGTCAAATTAGTTTATAAAAATGAAGAAGTTTTCCAAAATTTTAATTTCCAAGTTGTTAGTATTGTGTTCGTGCATAGCAGAAGGGTCAGTTGCCACATCACAAGTGAAGTGTTTCTTGATTGGACTATTTGACTGAATTGTCTTTTCTCAGTTTTGTGATAAATGTTAATACAAAATTAAGTATTTTTTTTGTGGTGTGCAGGATTTGCTTTTATCTATATGGAAGATGAGAGAGATGCTGATGCTGCAATTCGTGCTCTCGATCGGATAGAATTTGGTCGAAAGGGGCGCAGACTTCGTGTAGAATGGACAAAGGTACTTGAATGCTGAGTCTAGAATGTTGTTTTTTTCCGATTATGTTTGCATCGTCATTGGGTGTATCATGTTGCAGGGAGAACGTGGCATCCGAAGGCCTGCTGAGCGTCCAAAAAGATCTTCAGCTAATGCAAGACCATCAAAGACCTTATTTGTAATTAATTTTGATACATACCATACCAGAACAAGGGACTTGGAGAGGCACTTTGAGCCATATGGTAAGATAGTCAGTGTGAGGATCAGAAGGAATTTTGCATTTGTTCAGTATGATTCAGAAGATGATGCTTCCAAAGCACTGGAAGCTACAAATAATAGGTAAAGTGTAATTGTTTATTGGTCAAGATTTCCCCATGCCTGTGTCCTCTAGTCGGTTTGCATGGCCAAATAACGTGTTATCATTATGGATGCCGAATGTTTTAAGTCCTAGGCAGTTTTATTTTATCTTCCCATTATGGTTTTGTAATTGTTTTTCAACCTAAATGATAATCTGACTTCTTTTCAAATCCTGATTTGCAGCAAGTTGTTGGATCGGGTTATTTCAGTTGAATTTTCTTCTAAAGATGATGACGCTAGGAGAAATGGACATAGCCCGGAGAGGGGCCGTGATCGTCAACGTGACAGAAGCCGTGATGGAAGGCGATCACCCAGTCCTTATCGTAGAGAAAGGGGTAGTCCTGATTATGGCCATGGACCCAGTCCATATAAGAGAGAGAGGAGCAGCCCTGACTATGGGCGTGGCAACAGCCGTAGTAGAAGCCCCCCCTATAAGCGGGAGAGGAGTAGCCCTGCTTATGGGCGTCGAAGCATTAGTCCTTACAGAAGAGAGAGGGATGGTTCTGAGCCTGTTCGTGGCACCAGCCGCAGTCCTTATCACAAAGAGCGGGGGAGAACTGGCCGGTCTCCCTCTCAGAGTCCCGAAGAAGGAGAGAGGATAGACCTTCGAAATGATCACGGATCTGACCATAGTCCTTATGATACTTTGAAGGATAGCCCTGAAAATGGCCATCACCGGAGGCATAGTCCTGATGCAATAAGGAACCCCAGCCCCTACAATGATTCTAGAAGAAGCCCTAGTCCTGATGCAAAAGGGAACCCCAGTCCATACAATGATTATGGAGGGAGCCCAAATACTGTGCCTGAACCTAGGGACAGTCCCAACTATGGTGGTCCTGAAAGTCCCATGCATGAGCAATATCGCAGGTTGGAAGACATTTATTTATCAGTTGAAGTTTTTGTTATTTTATCCAGCCTTTTTACATCTGTTTGATATGTTTGTTGTTTTAAATGTACTTATTTGTGATTTTGCAGCCAGAGCCAGTCACCCCCTGCAGAAGAATGATTTCAGTTGTTGAGGAAAAAGCCTGAAAGACCAACAGATTGTATAACATGGTCATTACAAGACTAAATTTAGTTAAAGCAAACGGCATTAGTGTAGTGTCGATAAAGCTTTGAAACTTGTGGTGGTTTGACAATTTTTCTGTTATTTATTCATTTAGATAGTTTCATACTTCAATCTCAGTTTGTTTTAGAATCTTTGTTTAAAGGCAAATAGTGGTGCCTATTTGATGATCAATATTATCGAACTTGTGTAGTTTTATAAAAGTTGTTGCCAAATCCTTTTGCGCCCTTGAGGCATTCAAGGTAATTGATTGCCATTTTACGCTTGAGTTTACTAAATGAATATTGGACAAAATCACACTGTGCCCTGATCATGGGTTATAAAGTGGAGGCTTTCTAGCACTGAAATATGCCAAGGTATTATAGATACGTGATATGCCAACAGGGTTTGTAACTTGTCTGAGAAAATTATGTGTAATCTATATTAACTGATCTGGTTCAGCCAGATCTAGTGAAAGTTGGTGATTATATAAGATGTAGTTGCATCTGTCCAATTATGTGCATCTTTATTTTAAAGAAAAAATAAAAATGGAACTTGGGAGCTTCATGAGTATTTTGGTATAAAGAGCTTCATTAGTATAGGCTGAGATATCTCCAGACTAGGTATAAAGAGCTTCAACACTGCGACGACGAACAATCGATGCTACACTCAGAAGCTGAAATCACAAAAAAATAGAATACAAAAAAAAGTGATCTATGTAAAAACATTTATTTAAATTTAAAGAAGGAAGAAAAAAAGATCTAGACCAAAAAATGACCAAAATCATATCTCTGATAAGTGAAAGAGAAAGAGAACTTCACTAACCGTTTTATTAAAACTATTTTGTTAGATTTAATGACAAGTTATTATATATATATAGGGGGGAGGGATCAAATTACACCGGTGTAACATTTGAATAATGTTACACCGCTTAATAACGCTTTAACGAATATAAATTTTACAAAATTCACCGTTGGATTGAAAGTTTATATCATATAGATCATCTATGTTGAGTTTTACAAAAATTTAAAATCGTTTGACATGTTTTTGAGACACATAACGATTAACGGTTTATGCGTTTTTATTGAATACCGCTAATCTTTATGTGTCTCAAAAACATGTCAAACGATTTTAGATTTTTGTAAAATTCAACATAGATGATTTATACGATATAAACTTTCAATCCAACGGTGGATTTTGTAAAATTTGAATTCGTTAAAGTGTTATTGAGCGGTGTAACATTATTCAAATGTTACACCGGTGTAATTTGATCCCTATATATATGTATGTGGTTTAAAATGACAAGTTAATATTTAATTGATACGTCTGCTCATGACAGCAGTTCAAAAGGTTGACCTATTCGGAAACTCTTGAATCTTATTATCAACTCCCAAAATATTTTGTCGCTCACTACACCCTTCTTCGTCTCTAGGTGCCTAGGTATCCACCATAAGCCTTTCATCGTTTGATATCAGTCTCGTATGTTTTTTTTATAACTAAAACAAGATATTCATTTATTCAAATCGATATAGTACATCAGTTACAAGCACATATTCAACATTGCTAAAAATGAAAAGGATGAATCTCCGAACAAACTCACAACATCCAAATTAATATCATAAAACGGCATGCTCAAGCCTACAGATAAAGTAACAAAAAAAAAGTAATCGAAATACTCATATTTCCGGAGCTGCATCGCTGACGACCTTATCATTGGTTGAATCAGTAGTTGATCAAGCACTCAACTCATATTTCCGAATCAACATCCAAATTAATAGCATAAAACAGCATACTCAATATCATATGTTTAGTAACATAATTATTTAAAGTTTAAAACTATTTTAATACAGTACAATTTTTTAATGTAACATGTGATACACACATACAGGCGCCTTTTAAAATATGACTTTTTTCTTTTGACAAGTAAAAATAAAATATACTAACATTTAATAAATAACTATCCTAATACAGTACAATTTTTTAATGTACCATGCATTGCACGGGGACATGGACTAGTAAGTAGTAACAGTTAAAACCCTAAATCAACTAAACTGATTAGCAGCCGCTGAATCTTTGTATCCGAAACCACACGCACTCAACTCCACTCACCGGAAAACAACAAAAGCTGCCTGGTAACACCACCGGAGTTATTAGCCGACCACCAGAAACAATCACAAAGTGCGTCCAGGTTTTCATTCAATTTTTTTCTTTCATTTTCGGATTTTCGTTCTCCTTTGGCCGCTGCAAAAAGCGACGCACCGGTGAATTGTGTCTAAGAAGAGATCCACTCCGTAGCGCAATTCTGATATTGCGTGCTAAAGCTACGCGATTGAGATAATATGAGTTTGATTTAGTTATCGCGATTTTTTTCCCAAACAATTGTGTATTAGTTTTATTATAAATGGTTAATCTGGCTCAGCTAATTACATTATATAGATAATTTTACTTGATTAATTAGTCATGTTTCTGTGCAGATTTGATTTAAGCTTTGAATTTGATTTGATTTGATTTATTATGGCCACATTCAAGAGCTATACTGGTGTCTGCTTCAGAGGATCCGCTTTTCCGGTTTCTCCTTCCAATGTTACCACTAACAAAAATACCAGGTCCAAATTATTATTGTTTTGTTCTCAATTAGGTTCTTGATATGCTCTTTTTTGAAATCTGGATGATTGCAGTGTATTTATGTATGTTTGTTGGATTTAATTTTGGTCATTTTTTGTTTGTTTGTGTACATGCATTTAGATTGTGGCTGAATCTGTGTTTGGTGAGGTTGTTAATTGCTAGTTGTTATGCATGCATGATGATTTTATAGTTTGATTCTTGCGTTTTTGTAACATTTTGGTGATGTCATCATAGTGTTGTTTTCAGTCTAGCCATATGTGCAAGTAATGAATTCAATGAAAATAAACGGAGTGTCAGAGGTATATGTGTGGATTTGTTAAGACTTCAAGGTTTGTTTGGATTGACTTATTTGAGCTTATCTATTGGCATAAGTTTTGTGAGACTGTTTGGGAGAACTTAGGAAAACAACTTATGAAAATTTTCATAAGTTTGTTTCAGCTTATTTTCACAAGTTCTCCAATATAGCTTATGAAAATAGCTCGTAGCATATATAAAAACAATTTATCTTTTTCTATAAAACTAGCTTATACATACACGCTTATCATCGTAAACGCTTGTACTATAAGGTGCAAATAAACTGTTTATCCAAACAGTAGTGCTTTACTATTTGTGAAATTGGAGAATTCCTTTTGTTCTTCACGGGTAAAAGTTTTGGGCTTGGCATAATTAAAAGTAGTAGGTGATCTACTAGAGTGAAGGAGATGCTGTGTCATCTTTGAGTCTACTGTCTTCTTATTCGCTGTAAGGTTACATAATTTAGTTAAGGTTGATACATATGACCATTCATTTGTTTTGTATGGCCAAGAATTACATTTGAGAGTGTGTCTCTTTGCATGTACGAGGTCCGAGATTTATTTTGATTGCACTGCCCAAAAATATCAATGACGTGCCATCAATCCAACTTTTTGCTTGTTTAATGTTAAATGTTTCTCTGTATTATCCAGGTATTCTTGCTGGAAGCCTACACAAGCAGCTGTGAAATCCACTTTCCACCTCCCAATGCGCAGTTTTGAGATGAAAAATAGGTAATGAATTTACTGTTCCAAATTCACTAGTTTTCATACTAAATTTTATATTTTTTATTTGCTTTCATCTTTTCATTTTTCTGGTTGATGTTTTGAATATTACATGTGGTTATGTGATATGTCTGTATTGTGTAGATTCGAGGGAACTATAGAATATATGCTTTTGGCAGGATATCTGGAAGAGACAAAAACAAAAGATTTTACTTTCTGATTTGTCATATGTATCTTTGATCTGCAAAATTCTTATGCATTGATTTATATTTTCTCCCTAAATTGCAATTGTACTGCTGCATGTTTTCAGGAGTATATTTAAAAGGTTCTCACGTGTTTCTGGTGTCATGGCTGCCTGTTTGTGTTTTTGCTGCTTTTCACAAAATCTGTACAAATGAAGCTATATATTGTATTTACAGGACTTGTACTGAGGACATAAAAAGTCTGAGATTGATAACTGCCATAAAAACTCCATACCTACCTGATGGTCGATTTGATCTTGAAGCATACGATGCTTTGGTAAATATGCAGATTGAGAATGGAGTTGAAGGTGTTATTGTTGGTGGCACAACTGGTGAAGGCCAACTAATGAGCTGGGAAGAGCACATAATGCTTATTGCGCACACAGTCAACTGTTTTGGTGGGAATATTAAGGTTATTGGAAATACCGGAAGCAACTCGACCAGGGAAGCAATTCATGCCACCGAGCAGGGTTTTGCGGTTGGAATGCATGCTGCCCTTCATATAAACCCTTACTATGGCAAAACTTCCTTGGATGGTATGGTTGCTCACTTTCAAAGTGTGCTTTCCATGGGGCCCACAATAATATATAATGTGCCTTCACGGACTGGTCAAGACATTCCTCCACATGTGATTCAAAACTTAGCTCAAAGTAATTGCTTGGCTGGTGTCAAGGAATGTGTTGGAAATGACCGAATCAAAGAGTATACTGATAATAGAATTGTTGTGTGGAGTGGGAACGATGATCAATGCCATGATGCTAGATGGGGTTATGGGGCTACTGGAGTGATATCTGTTGCAAGCAACCTGATTCCTGGTTTAATGCGACAACTCATGTTTGTAGGAAAAAATCCTGCATTGAATTCTAAGCTCTTGCCTTTGATTGACTGGCTTTTCCACATGCCAAACCCCATTGGTTTGAACACGGCTCTAGCTCAACTTGGAGTTGTCAGGCCAGTTTTCAGGCTGCCATTTGTACCTCTCCCTTTGGAGAAAAGGATAGAATTTGTCAACTTGGTGAAGGGAATTGGTCGAGAGCATTTTGTTGGAACCGAAGACGTTCAGGTTCTTGATGACGACGACTTTTTCTTGGTTAGTCGTTATTAATTTAGGTGGTTAGTTGTTATTTACTTAGGTCACATTGTAGACTTATTGTATCCCTTATGGGGTTTTCTGTGAAACTTAAAAGACAAGATTATGTTTGTTGTGTAGTCCATGATTAGGTAAACTCGACTACTAAGATCTTGTTTCTTTTGACCGATTACTTTGTAGTTGGAAACTGGTTCAAATTTTGTGCGTAATTAAAACTGTCTGGATATTGTATGAACCTTGTTTCAAATATGCCAAAACCCTTTTACAGAAACAAATTCACTCATGCAATTTTAGAAGTCAGTTTTTGTTTAGAACTTGGATAGGTGGACATCAAACCATTGAAATATTATCATAATGAATAACAAGTTCTTGATTATCTTCCCTTACATTTATGTGTGGCAGTTTGCTTTCCTTCCATTTAATTTTCTATTTTTAGAGTTGTGACTTTTCTTTGTGTATCAATAGACTTGTGTAAATTGGGCATTTGTGCCATGTCCTATATATAATCTGTATTTGTCACTTAGTTGTATATCCAGTCATAGAAAGAATGGTTATTGAAAATGCTATCAACCATGTTTGTTTTAGTGCACGAGGTTTTACCGTTCTAATTGAATTCATTAGCACAGCTAAGTTATTTGTGATATTGGGTATTGGATATGTTTTTTACTAAACCTACAGCACTAATGCTTTTGTATAAACATCAAGCTAATGTTTACCCTACTTCTCTAAAAAACCTACACTTTTTTAGAAGTGAATTTTTGGTAGGCATATTTTGTTTGAAAGTATACCTTGGACTTTAATCTCCTAGTCTAATCCAAGACTTGGACAAGAAGCGTCTTTTCCAAGGAATCTACCCCAGGAGCATGGATACAAAAGGGTGTTTTGAAGCCTACCGAATGGATGTGAAAAGCAACACAAAACTTGAATATATTTTAATGTGTACATTTAAATCATATTTTAAAAGGGTGTTTTTTTTTTTTTTTTAATAACCGAAATTTCCTCATTTCTATTCATATGGTTTACATAGTTTTTATTGTATACACATACGTTATCATAAATTTAAGTTTAATAGCTTTCGTAGAACTGAAAGAGGGTGAACTAGTGGTTGGAGAGATTTAAATGAACTAGTGGTTGGTTGGGAGGAAGTTTGTTGAAGTTATAAAATTTAAATTGATTGTTGGAGAGATTTAAATGAAATAACAATTTTAATTTATTTTTACTAAATTAAGAGCATTAAGATACCATAGTGACTAGTATCGTAGACATCTGAAGGACATCTAGTAGTACTAATTATATGTTTCTTTACTTATATACTGTATAATATATAAAAAAAAAAAAAAAAAGGGGAAACTATACAAAATGGGGGGTCAAACCTTACCTAGATAAAAAACAAAAAGAACAAAGATAAAAAACAAAAACAAAAACAAATCTAAAATTAAAAGACTATTCCTAAACTAGTCCTCAATGAATACACGAGGCAAGGTTTCCCACAAAAGAAATTTTTTGTAATGAAGAAGTCGACTTGCTAACACTTTCCAATTCCACTCTAATACTCCTCTAAAGGAGTCATTGGAAGTATGACGGAGGAGAGCAAAGGGCGCACGCAATACTCGCCGCAGCCTCACTTGTGAAACCAAAAACCACATAGTCTTCTTTTCCACACTCCCCATATCTTAACATCAAGATCTCTCAGCCTCGCTTCAAACCACACACACTCAAAGCGACACTATTTCTCTTCCACTTCTAGGGCTTCTACTTTTCACCCCATAAGCTTCCATGATAACCAATTAAAAGATCTATTTGAAATAAAACAATCCCCTTATTTAGAACAATGGAATTACATGGAGTTTTGAGGGAATATCGTAAAGTTTTAAGTTAAGATATGTTGTCTAACTCACTTGTGTGGTTCGTTTGTCAAAAAAAAAAACTCACTTGTGTGGTTGCTCTTATTCTAATATGGATGATTCTTTGGCTTCCCTCATGACCCAAGAGTGGTATTAGAGTCAATAGTTCAAAGAAGGGTTTGACTAGCTTCTCGTGTTGAAAGTCTTCCCAAATGGTGTCAGACGATGTGTGAGTGCGGCCAACGACGCTGCAAGTGTATGTGGATGAAAAAGGTTTCTGCTTGAAGGAGAACTTAAAAAATTGGCAAACGCAAACGAGAGGGGGAGATTGTTGTATAGCTAGTGCAATTTAGAAAGTCTCACGTTGCTTGAAAAAGTAAAGGTTGAACAATACTCCATCCGTCCCAAAATATAAGCAAAAATGAGTTAAAGAAACTTGATGTATTTGGTTAAAGATTTGGACCAAATACATTCACTTTTGTTAACCAACTTTTGCTTATATTTTGGAACGAAGGGAGTATATAAATAAGAAAACTCAATGTTTTAAGGTTTTGAGTTAAGATGTGGTGTCCAACTTACTTGTGCGGTTGTTCTTGGTCCAATGTGAATGATAAAAAAACATGTTCAAGTGGAGATCGAAATCTGGTGTGGAGATAACGACAATGGAGAAGGGTGAATCTACAAATACTCTGAAACTCAAGTCTGTATAAGTTAGAGGTGAGTGTTATTGTTGATATTTTATATATATATATTATTGATACTATCCATGTTATATGTTTTAAAATTTAAATCTTAAAAATATTGTATTGTTATGAGGATGAATTTGTACTAAAATACTATCTTATTAAAAAAATTGATAAATACTTTTAGAATTTCCTTGATATTATAGTATAGATTATCTCATGAATGGTAGCCTTACAAACCAATTAAATTGTGACTAATGCTTTAAAATATCATTATTTTTGCATATATCAAACGGTGCAACCTTTGACTCCATGTTAATTTTAAAAATAAAGAGAAGTAAAATCAATTTTCTTTTCAACTAACCAACCTCAACGACAGAGTAATCATAACTGACTCTTTAGATTCAATGAACATAAACAATTGAAATTATTAAATTAAACATAGTTTATATAGCTAATAGACAGCACACTTTGACAATGAAACACATGGTTTTTAGTTATTATCTTGCGGAAACACAGAGCAAGAAAAGTGCTGTAAGACTCAAAGAGAGTTAATGAGCATAAATTTGTTTGCTTTGGTGTTGTTAAATAAAATTATGTCTTTCAAGTATGAGTCTCTACATTCAATATTTGATCAATCATAGGAATCTACTTCCATTTTTCCACCAAACCGAAAACAACATTTTTTTTGTGGTAGATAGATGAAATGATAAGTCATTGGAAACTTACACACACAGTGGGGGGACTGCGGTTCGAACCCCGGTCAGATCATTCGACACTAACAATTTCGGCATTTCTGCAAATTGAGCTAGAATTTGTGGACAATCGAAACAACATTTTAATATTTAATTGTCACAAGCGAAAAAACATCACATCTTCACAAAAAAAAAAAAATTAAAGACATCTTCACAAATTTTTTAAGGTTTTAGATATGAGACATTTATCCAATTCATTGTTGATGTGGATCTAATCACTCATGATTGAACCCAACAAATCCACGCCTACACTTACGGATTGAGTGGTTCATCTATTGTATATGTGATGAACAAAACAACACAATAAAAACACATGCAATACAATGGAATCTATTGATGGACCCTACTTGGTTGAGGAAACGGTTAAGTGGCCTTGTCCCATCTTATATGAAGCAAACAAATTTATTTTGACATTAAGCAATATAGGTACCCCTAATACTGATGAAGAATTTCTTATAAATCAAGGTTGAACATTGAAGGACTCTAATGGGCTTTTGGCTTTTGGTTTGCATACAAAACCTCATCCTTAATTAACTGTCCAAGGACAAACTTGTCTAGGAGCAACACTTGACCCTTAATACTATACAAACTGTGACTATTGTCTAAAATATCACTTTTGGATTATCCTTTATACACTCGTGTCTTTTAGCATATGTGTAAGTTAGAATTTATAATCATTTGCTTTTTTCTTTGATTGGAGGACCTTGAATTTTGAATTACCAAAACAAAAGAAAAAACAAAATTTCTAACGCCTCTAAATCTTCCAAACTTGATTTGGCCTCTCGTCACAAAATCATATCATTTGTTATATTTCAATATTTTTTCAATTCAATAAAAGATATTAATGGATAATGTTATATTTTGAAATCTCTTGTTATATCAACCTTCCAAAGTGTTATATGGCCCCTCATCAATGAAAAATAACACTTTAATGAAAAAATATTAATAATTAAACAACAATAATTTAAAACAAAGATTTTTTAAAAAGATTCATCATTTACTAAATTATATTTAAATACAAAAAAGACATATATGATATCTTATACATCATATATCATATATACTATATGATATGTTTTATAAGATTCATCATTTACTAAATTATAATTAAATACAAAAAAGACATATATGATATCTCATACATCATATATATGATATGATTTAGGCCGGTCGATGTTAAATGTTTTAGCCCCTCCAAAAGTGCCTAAGGGCAATAGTACTCATTCAAATGCTATAAAAAGCAACACACAGCCATTTGTACAACCCTCCCTCTCTACTATATTCTCCTTGACTCTTTCTCAATTTCAACTTTCAAATCTCTTTCTCTTAAACCATTCTATTTTCTTGATACATACACATAATAGAGAAACTATGTGTCATCTAACTTCTCAACATCCTTGCAAATGCAATAATAATTCAAATCCTGAATATCTAGTTGTTTCAATCAAAGAAACAAAAATTCCCAACAACAACAACAACAACAACATGATAACCAATCCACTTATCCAAAAAGATACAAACATAGAGAATCCATTTCCAACAATACAAATCCAAAAAACCCATCTTAGAGCTACCTTCAAAGAAGTTATTTCTATATCCAAAATTGCTTTTCCCATGATCCTAACCGGCCTCTTACTTTATTGTCGTTCAATGATCTCCATGCTCTTTCTCGGTCACCTCGGGGAACTTGCCTTAGCGGGCGGTTCACTCGCGGTCGGTTTCGCTAACATTACCGGTTACTCGATCCTCTCCGGTCTAGCCGTCGGGATGGAACCTATTTGTGGACAAGCCTTTGGTGCCAAAAGATTCACTCTCCTTGGTCTATGCTTACAAAAAACCATTCTCTTACTACTCTTAACTTCTATCCCTATTTCAATACTTTGGCTTTACACAAAACATATCCTTCTTTTATGTGGCCAAGAAGAAGCCATAGCTACACAAGCTCAAATCTATCTTCTCTATTCCATTCCTGATCTCTTAGCACAATCTTTTTTACACCCTTTAAGAATTTACCTTAGAAGCCAATCCATTACTCTGCCTCTAACTCTTTGTGCTACTTTAGCAATTTTTCTTCACATTCCCATAAACTATTTTCTTGTTTCTCATCTCAATATGGGAATCAAAGGTGTTGCTTTAAGTGGGGTGTGGACAAATTTCAACCTTGTTGCTTCTTTGATTCTTTACATAGTTTTCTCTGGCACACATAAGAAAACATGGGGTGGTTTTTCATCACAATGTTTCAAACAATGGAAATCACTTCTCAATTTAGCTATACCAAGTTGTCTTTCTGTTTGTCTTGAATGGTGGTGGTATGAAATCATGATTTTGTTATGTGGTTTGTTGATAAATCCAAGAGCAACCGTTGCTTCTATGGGAATTTTGATTCAAACTACTTCATTACTCTATATTTTTCCATCATCAATAAGTTTTAGTGTTTCAACTAGAGTTGGTAACAAATTAGGAGCTCAAAAGCCATCAAAAGCAAAACTTTCTGCCATTGTAGGACTCTCTTGTAGCTTCATTTTGGGTTTGTTTGCTTTGGTTTTTGCCATAATGGTTAGGAACATTTGGGCTAGCATGTTCACTGAAGATAAAGAGATAATAAAAATTACATCTTTGGTGTTACCCTTAATAGGGCTATGTGAACTTGGAAATTGTCCACAAACAACAGGTTGTGGGGTGCTAAGAGGAACTGCAAGGCCTAAAGTGGGTGCAAATATCAATTTTGGTAGTTTTTATATTGTTGGAATGCCTGTGGCAATTTGGTTAGCATTTTTTGTTGGGTTTGATTTTCAAGGATTGTGGCTTGGATTACTTGTGGCACAAGGTACATGTGCTGTGACTATGTTGGTGATTTTGAGTCAAACGGATTGGGATGTTGAAGCAGTGAGAGCTAAGAATTTAACAAGAAGTGATGTTGTTAATGTTGATGACAGCAAAGAAATTGATGAAGAGAAGTTACTTAAAGCTGAAATTAAGGAAGATTCTTCTTAATTATTAGCTGACTCGGATTATTAATTAAGATAAAAACAATCACGGGTCTAACATTGATTAACTCGTTTTTTTGTACCAAAAAAAACAAGAGAGAAATCATAGGAATTTGTCTTTGTTGCAAGTGGGGAGAGGGTAGAAACAGAGGAATAGGATGACTTTTTTGTAATTTTTGTATAATTTTAGACCAAAAGTGTGGAATGTGGATGAAGGAATTTAACAGCTCTTGATGTGTATATTATTTTTAAAAAATCATGAAATTATCTTCATTACCATTGTTCATAACATCATTAATTCACAAGTGCACGTAATGTACAATTATATTATTATTACCACCACTACTGCTTGTTACTTATTTAGTTAAAAATACGATTTATTAGCAATGTCAAAACAGAATAATTCAACTTAGTGATTGGGATGTCATATTTTGGATTTTTTTTTTAATAGACGAAATGACAAAACCATTATAAACTCATACACATAAGTGGAGGAACCGGGGTTCGAACCTAGTTCATGACATTCAATCTAATAATTTCGGCATTTTTTACTAATTGAGTTAGAATTTGTAGAACATATTTTAAACTAAGGATATTTTTTTTTGATAAGCTTTAAACTAAGGATATATCTCTCGCAAAAGAAGAGATAGTTCGACGAAATATTTAAGGGACTCGTGTATACTATTTGGCACTTATTACATCTTATTAGGTTTTGGTAAATTGAATTTCGAAAGAAGTGATGTTAAAAAAATATAAGTATAATGTTTTTCCATGTGACAATGAGTTTGATAGAAATTTTGTTCATCTTAGTTTAGGGGCATAGGGTTCTCTCCTGCGGAATTATCACAGGAGGGATTCTAGTGTGTATTCCTACCCTTTACAATTTTAGTAATAATTTAAATTATATGTGATGAAAAAATAATGGATGGATAGAATTTTATTGGAAAATAAGATCACTTAAGAGGATTTTCTCCCTATTTTGAATTTTGAAAAAACATTATTAGTACTAATTATTGGTACAATTGGGGTCTAAGTCCATGGCAAAAATTGTCCTAAGAGCAACCACAATCGTGCAAAACTCTTTTTCAAGAATTTTAGTGCTTCGAGCATTTTCAATAAGAATATTTAACTATATTTTATAAACTAATAATCCGTTCTTTATTATTTTTCTTTTCACTGGAGCAACCATGACTTGACAGAATGAGTATAAACAAATGATTCAGGTATCTTATTTAAGGTATCATATTATCAATTTAATATTATTTTTTTTTTACATAATATTGGCTTATTTAGTATGAGTTGCTTAAAAATTACATAATTTTCTATCATTTGAACAAAATATGTATGAATTGTATAAATATTTCATGACATTGTAACAACCACAAGTTAATAATATAGTATGAAATTATGCTCTTATATAATTTGAAGATTGAATATAAATCCAAGGCTATTGGTTAATTAAGTCCAAACCATTACTTCTAATTAAATATATATGGCAAAGTGCTAATATTCAGCTAAGTCTCCCAAAAAAATAAAGAGAAGACATTTATGTAAGTCAACCTAAGCTAATCACATACGATATTATTTTTAACAGATATAAACGAATTGAAGTATTATTGTTTATTTATAGGACTCTAATAGTTATCACCCTATATATTGATATATTAAACTTTTGTATTTTGTGCTATGTATGATATAATAGAATCATCCTAAATTAATGATCGATCGTATTCAAATGATTTCCCCCCGTATATTGTCGTTAGGTCGTCTTAATTTTTTTAATTAATATATGATTGATCATTTTAAAATGTGAAATCTAAAATCCAATCATATAAATAAATTGTTCCCCGTGCGTTGCACGGGTCAGATATCTAGTTTTTAACAGATATAAACGACAAAGGGAAATTATTATTTGAATTTGGAATGGTTGAAAATTTACAAATTGACTTTGATAATGTTGTTTTATAATACTACATTAATAACACACCATGTTACTATATGCATTAATTAAAGATTGAAATAGCTTTCAATTGAAATTAATGGACGTACTTTATGGTACCTAAACAGAGGCAAGGAAACCTAAGTTGAAATACCATTCAGGTGTTCTATGATTACACTCTGCACATGGCCTAACTATGTATTATGACATGCGGTTGAGAGGAAAAATTGAGGAGTACTCTAAAAACACAATGTCATGCATTTAAAAAATTAATACATTCATTCACAAAAAAAAAAATTTAATACATTTTGCAAGGTTTTAAAAAACGGTCGCGGTCGCGTCTCAGTTACGTAAAAGTTTTTGCGATTTCGGTCGGTACAGGTGTTACGACACTAATTGCGGTCGTCGCGGTGTGAATTAATCACAATTTGTTCTTTAATATAAAAAACGGTGATAACGGTAACGGTATCGGCACCTGCTAAAACTGTTTTGTC
Organism: Trifolium repens; assembly: GCA_030408175.1. Taxonomy (NCBI): domain Eukaryota; kingdom Viridiplantae; phylum Streptophyta; class Magnoliopsida; order Fabales; family Fabaceae; genus Trifolium; species Trifolium repens. The sequence continues at coordinate 59,361,526 of CP125837.1, read as the reverse complement.
GCGGCCGTTTTCGCGGTCGCAGACCTTTATTTAAAATCTTGACATTTTGTTGTCAAAATAAAATAATTTTGTAAAAGTCAACAACAAGCTGTAATCTGATCACTATTAGTATTACTATTTTAGGTTTTGAATTTGCTTGAAGAAAGAAATAGCATAATAGGTTGACCTTTTTTTTAATGACATTTACACACACGCGTGTAATACATAAAAAGATTAACTATTTGAATAAAAAAATACATAAAAAACTAAAGCTTACGATCACAGTAGAAATTGATGTTCCACATTTTATTGATTTTAGAGATGGACATGAATGATATAAAGGAATTCAGCATTCAACAATGATGGTATAATGGGTATTTGCTTATAAAGGGTGATGGTACCTTAGCTATTATTCATGGCCGATTTTGACTATTTGGTTGCAGGTTCTAGTCGAATATTTAAAATGGATCTCTATTAAAAAAAATTCATTAAAAAGTAATTCACTAATTAATTTGTAAATACCATAATAAGCATATTAAAAATATTAGTAAAAAAACGTATTAAAATTAATCATCATTGTAAGTAACATCCAGAAAAGACATACTTTGATCAATAACATTAAAATACAACTTTAAACTAATAACATAATCAACCTTCTAACTATATATAATGAGTCATCAAGTTTTTTTTTTCCCTTATGTTTTTCATATTCAAATTCAAACTTTTTATTCTTAGGATACAATTTAGGAGGAATAGGGGAAGATTGAAAAAAAAATGGAACCCAATTATTTTTCACTTTTATTTATCAATTTTACAGCGTTGAAATTGAATCAAATAGATACTATTGACGTTGAACTAATAAATAGAATTAAAAAATAATTAACAATATATCAACACACACCAAATAAAATAAATAAATTAGGATTAGCAAATAAAATAAAATAGATAAATTAGGATCACTTAAATGTTTTTGAGGTTCGATAATCTTAGAGGCCCTATACCATAATCCATGTCGCACATTTATTAATAGGGGTCGGGCATACTATTATCTATTAGGTACTTTCATCGTAGCACACTTTAAAAAGCTTCAATTAAGAGCTAGTATCTAGTCATGTGATTATATGTAGGATTTAGGTTCAAATTCATATAATTCTTTATTTTTTCATATCAATTTACGATGTGCGAATCTAACTATTATGTTATTTTAAAAATATCTAATACCTATAAATTTTTGTTTTATGATAACCTAGAAATATTCTCTCGTATCACGATTTGGTTCCAAGCTATCATTATCTCATCTATTTTTAAACCAATTAAAAGACTAATTTAATGGATTAGTGATTTATAATCGCTAGAACATCTCGAATAATTTAAAGATATACAAGCGAATTTCGTAAAATAATGAATTTGTTCTTTATTTATTCTTTCTCATTAGGCATCATAGTAATAACTTTAATAAAATTGGTTGAAAGTGATAGTCGCCACAAATGGCTGTCAAATTGGTGATTTGTGGTGGCAAAAGAGGTGATATGATAGCGGTCATAGTGATATACAGTTAGAGTGGCAGTCAGTACAATGGTTGAATTAGTGCTCGAAGATAGATGAAATGAGATTTAATGGTGTTTGAAATGGTGGAGGCTAGAGTGGATCGAAGTGGTGATTGATGTTGATCATAGTGGGAGTTATAGTGATAGTTAGATTGACGATTGAAGATGGATAGAATGGTAATCGTCGATATTCGGTGGTTGAAGTAGTTGTTATTGCAAGATGTACTTGTACAGTAGCTCTTGGTCTCAATGAAAGGGCGAAAAAGATGTGAATCTATTGTCTGCTGGCAAGCAAGTATGTTAATTTCTTTCGTTTTAATCTAAAGTCACAAATGAGTATAAATCAATCAAGGCACATGTATTATAAGATCGTTGGAACATAAAAAGGTGTGCTTGGGTACAAGAAACAAAACCAATTTTTTATTAATGGGTACTGCTAATTAATATATGTAATAATCTAATGTATATGTTTATCCAAACATGTTTAGTCATTTTATTTTTTAAAGAAAACAAGTTTATTCATGAGATTCTTTTGTTCAATGAGCTTGATTGATGCAACCCAAATGGATTCTTTTGGTCGTCACGGACGAGGGTGCACAATGCTTTTATTTTTCTTAGAATATAATTTTTTTACACATAATATTAAAATCAACAATGGATTAGGCTCCTTAAATGGTTAGGGGGTCAAACTTTGGTTATTGTATATGGAGAAAATTTGTTGAGAGAAGAAAATTTATTTTGTGTCCAATTGATCTAATAAAGATTAGTCATTACTAACCTGTCCAAAAACTTCACTTTTTTTAAGCAACAAAAAATTTAGGAAAATGTTGAACAGTACCTCCGAGTCACTAAACATATTAATAAAAAAAATTATCTTAAGATTTGTGCATTCAAGATTTTAAAAGTGTAAAAAATTATTTTACTAATACTAATTTTTTTTATACTTAATAAATGCCCCAAAAACAGCATGTTATTTTTTAATACAATTGTTTTGAAAGAATGGCCCGCATATGGCCACTAAAACCAAAAAAGCCAAAACTTACCTAAATATTTAGGTATTTGAGCAACTGTACGTAGTTAAGTAAAATGTTGATTACCACATATTCTTCGTATAATGTTATTTAGAGACGTCATTTTAAATTTGAACAAAAATATATCTATCATGAAAAAGACTTGGATTCCCTTTCTACAGCCAAATATTATTTACGTAGAAATTAAGTACAAAAAGTAGTATAGAACTTAAAACGTACAAATATCATTTTCATCTTGGTGTCGCCACAATAAGCCAAAAGCGATATCTAAAAATGATCAAAATATGATACTAATCTCTCACCATTAACACTAATTATAGATAAATTAGCATTACATGATAAGTAGCAACCAACAACATAGAGAGTGGCTCCCTTTCATTGAGACAAAAGTAGGTCACTTTAAAAATAAATAAAAAGGCAAATTCATGAACTAAATTAAGCTAAATATATATAGCTACATGTCAACTATCAATAGGGAATCAATTAGAGTATGATAAGGAAATGTGAGAGATAATAGAGATAGCTTCCTTTCTAGGGGACTTGTTTGGTAACCCACGAATTCCGTGTCAACTTGGTGTGTTGCCGCTGAAAGTGATGCATAGAATAGAAACAAAGATGGAAAATAATTACTTCCACAAATGGCTTTTCTTTCTTTTTAGGCACACAATTCTTGGCTGCCTGCCCTTTCCGTTTTCAATTGTAACCTTTTAGCAAATATTAATTAGTGCATTTCACTTTCCATAAAGTGACCAAACTATTTCAACACAAGTCATCACACGGTTTTGTACTTTCTTTACCATGTTATTAATTATCACAAATTAGTACTAATCATTTTATACTTGAACTCGGTCTTTTAAAATTATAATAACATCAAACTTTTATTCATCACTATTCACTAACAAAGTGAAAGACTATTTTAAGGAAGAAACAACTAGTCTCTATAAATCATGAAAACTAAAAAGTTGATAGTAATATTAAATTTATTGACTATTAACATCGCTTTTATAAATTTTTCTTGTAAGAGAGATAATTAGTTAAATTTATAAATTTTGATGATAATATTGCATTAGTTAGTTACAAGTTCCAAGAAAAACATGAACATAATTAGGAACATGTCGATAAATAAATATATAGTTAAAGCAGTTGAATATAAGAGATAGTCTAATTATATAAATAAAGGGGATATAGAAATCATAAGAACATCTTATATTTAGACATGAAAGTAGTAATTAATATTATGTTGTTTTTCACACTATAAAAAATGGTTAATTAATTGGGTCAGTTGTAAGTTCAACTAGTATGAGTTTAAACTGTCGCAACTAATGCTCGTGTCAGCTTGTTTTCTATTATGGATGAGATCGTCGGCTGCTAGTGGTGATTAAATAGAGCAAGTGATTAATAATTTTTAACTAAGAACAAATAGTTCGAGAAAATTCAAATTTAATTTTAATTTAAATAATTTTTAATCCAATTTTATTTATCTATCGATCGAATTTTTTCAGATGTTACAACAAAATATAAGTCACACTATCAAATTCTAGATATTTTTATATTGCTTGTACCCGTCATATAAAAAAAATGTGAACGGGTCCATTTACCTATATCGATATGCACCCCAACGTCTAGGCACACGCATAATAAGTTTAGGATAGCCCATGAGTCATGACTCACACTGTGGGTTAAGAGTTGTGGATCTTAGACTACGTAATTGGCAATCAAATAAAAATCCATGTTAAGATTGTAAAGAATCAACCGAATATGCTTAGTGTTCCCGCATAATGTAGCATGGCAAAGCAATTAATTAACCTAATCATCACCTTAATTACTGTCGGCTTGACACGATGCAAGGATCATTAATTTTCCTTTTATAGTCTACTATTCCGTATATTGACAAAATAATTCACGTCTGGGCTTTTGCCCTCTTTTGTAATAAAAAAAATAATAATAATTCACGTCTCACACATGCACATCAAAAGATTCTAGAAGAATATAAAGAACCTCACTTAATTCACAAAACAAAGTTTTGTTTAACTACCGAGTGATTATTGACATTAAATTTGGTAGAAAAAAACACGGTTCGATCCTCCGCAATTAGTATCGAGAAGGTTGGAACGACTTGATGTCTGTAACTGGTGGTGAAAGCTAAAAAAATATTGTTTAACTTATTGTAAAGACCATCAAAATAGTATGACTTATATGAATCTTGATACAGTGCTCTTTATCTTCTTTCGTGGAAAGATTTAAAGCAGTCCCGCGTGTAACTAATTCTTGATAACGTTGGAAGACTTTGAAAGCATTCAAGAAAAAAAAAAAAAAAGAGTTATCCATTCAAAAATATATGCTTATTTGCATTTATTCGAAAGCAAGAAAGAAAAAAAGAGTTATTATCCATTGATACATTTCAATGTCCACAAAAAGATAAAATTCCAAAAGAGGGAAAGAAAGAGACGTCATGTTAATCAAAATATTGTATTCAACTGTTCTAGAGAATATAGTAAATAAATACATATTATAATAGAGGAACTTAATTGGAATGGAAGTATGTTTAGTTGTGAGAAGAGAGTTTAGAGGAGGAAAGAGATACAAATGGTTCGTTTCATCTGCTAAATTAATTGAACATGAGATTTTAGTTGTATTCTGTATTTGACTTTAAAACTATTTTTGAAACTGGACAAACAAAGGGCTAAAAGATTGAATAAAAATTGAAATTCTTGTGCTCAATTGGACAAACAATTTTTTGTCTTTTCTACAAATTGTCTAAAATTTAAAAATAGTTTTTGTCTACCAAACATCGTATAAGACAAATTTTATTCAATACTTTAAACTTTATCAATATTGTCTTGTATTGTTTTTTCCGCTACTTATATTTTGTAGACTAAATGTATCCCGGAAAGATATATGAGAAACGATATTTAAGGTAAAAGATAAAAAGAAAATATTAAAGTGTCTTTCGGATATTTTTAAAGAAAATAAATGTAAAAAACTTTAGGTGAAAAATGACAACAACAAAAAAAAAGAAATAGTTGGAGTCTATTTGATTCCATTCTCACAAATGGTAATTTAGTTTTTAAAAATTAAAAATTTGATTGGTAATCCAATTTTACAAAAGTGTTTTAAAAAATTATTTTCTGTTTATCAGTTTTTAAAATTAAAGAAGTAAAACTGGTTTAAGAAGTTTTACTTTTTTCTTTTTAATTTTTTTTTTCTAAAACACTTTTATAAAACTCATTTTAAAAACTAAAATTCAAAATTGTTTCAAATATACCCTACAATTTTTTCGACGTTAGGCACCGGGAAAGTGGCTTCATGTACATGTTGGTGGTTTGTTTTGTTGGTTGGGTTTGCCCTTCCTTCCATACCTCCAACTTCTATTGATGTTCAGTCTAATAATATCGGTATTAGTTGAAAATCTATTTGGGTTGGTCCGATGGTATTGGCTTGGGATCTGGAAGTGTACTCATTCTTAAAGTTTCAGGTTCGACAGGGAGCTAATTTAGCTTCTTTTTTTTAAGACTTATGCACACCACACCTCTTAAGTTATCTTGGGGCGCGCCCTACGAAAGTACAAAATTACCCCCCGTCCGTGACTTAAGTCACGGACACCCCTTAAAACACCATATCGGGTTTTATTTTTATAATGTCCGCTACTTAAGTCACGGATGGTATATTTTAAAATTTCTCATTTTTCCTTCATCTGTAACTTAAGCCACGGAAGGGTATTTTGTTCATTTCGTAGGGCGCGCGAGCAACCTATAGGACGGCAAAAGTAATTCTCTCATATTTAAAGCATGTAGTATGTTGTTTAGAGATAAATGGTAGTCGGGCAGTAACTAGCTCGTTTGCGTTTGTCTGTTGTGATGATTGGGCCTTCCCTTGGGCTTCTGCGTTTGTAACTAGCTCCAAATCTAAACATCAATTGACCAAAATAATGATTATAAAAGAATTTACTTGCACTTCCCAGCTAGTCCTTATACCCCCCTATAACATTTTCCCTAAATCCCACTTTTGCAACCCTCAGATTTATAAAAGTAAATTTTACTAGTAAAAAAAGAAATTGATTTTTATTGAACAATGTGATCTAAATAAAGTTGTATTATCCTCTTCTTTTTTTTTGTGACTCAAATTATCCTCTTTTTTTGGAAGTTACATTTTGCAACGTTTTTGGTAGAAATTAAAAACAACGGGCAAAATTATGAAACAAGGATATCTAAATAAAATCTGATAAAAACATAATCAAGTGATTAAATTCAAGCGGTTAATAAATTCTATCAAAAGAAAAATTATTTGAGAGAACTCGAATTCGATACAACAATTTGTGGTCATATTATCTCTTGACCAAAATCCTATTTATCAAAGTCCTTTTCCCCTAAAAATCAAATTGTTAACAAAAAATGTGGTGAATAATTTTAAAAAACTCTACATTAATTTAGATGTGTGTGTCATTGGCTCCAACCACGCCACTTTTATTTTGTTTATTTATATTATAATAAAGAGGCTAAGCCCACACAAAAAAATTGCACAGAAATTGTCATAGGAGTTCCCAACTTTATGAGTTAACAATTATTTTCTAATCTTAGATGGACAATCTTCATAGAAAATGACCTATCAATCCAAAGTACAACCATTTCATCAACTAACAATATATTTAATGTCACTCTAAATTAAGAGGTGAATGTTGCATTAACCAAACACAAACTGATTCAAGCTTGAGTGTTAAGAAAAGGAAATTAAAAATGTACTATAAAAATGGAACAACAACTAAAAAGGGAAGAAATGCGTACTATATAAACGATATTATAAAGGAATAGCAAAATTGTGATTTCATTTTTCGGATTTTGTGGTCTTCTTTAATGCTTTTCCATAAGAAGAAAGGAAGGCTTGTAAGTTGTATGGTACCAAAAGAAAATAAAATAAATGAATAGTTGTAATTAGGAGTTCAAATAGGTTGAACCAAATTATTATTTGCAAGGCCTAAATTTGTTATAGTCAAAATCATTCAAAGTAAATACCAAAAAAAAAATCATTCAAAGTACGACTAATTTGTGAGTATCATAGACATATTTCCATGTTTAATTTAAAGAAAAATGTTATTTAGTAAGAAATTTGTTTGCAAGAAAGAGAATAATTTTATGTGATAATAGTTAACATTTATAAATTATAACTGCTCTCTCCTTCATATATGACTGGCCAATTTTTGATTGGTTAAATTCGTTATTTTTATGGATTTTTCTCTTTTTTGTATAAATCTTTCTTTTTAAATGACAATGCTCTTTTTGAAAATATGATATAATCCGATAGCTCTTTTTGACTCATATAGTCAATAAATAAATTTTTAATATTTTTTTATTTTTTTTTAGACACTGAGCCACCAATTTCAATTGTATTTTCTATGCAATATTCCAATTGTATTCTTTTCCTTTTTGTATTAACTCCCAAATTTTTAGGAGAATGGTTATTGAGACATTTTATTATCATCTACTACCAAATCTTTACTTGCATTATTATAACGCGTTTGCATTGAAGTGTTACAATATTACTAGAAGATAATAGACAAATAGGTATGAGGAGTAAGATTTCATGATCTTCAAAGCCTTTGATTTGAGGCCCCAAGAGGAAGATTTCATGATCTAGAATTCCCTATTTGATCAGAATTACAGCAAAATTACCAAACCTACCAGCTCATAATTAGTTTAAACTAATCCATAATATATGAGGAGTAAATTCATATCTTCTTATTTTATTTTTTAATAAAAAGGATAATTCATATATTCTTCTCTACTACCTTTCTAGAAATGTCTTTTTTATTTTTTCAAGCACCACTAAAATTCATATACACTAATATTGTGATGTTCATAATTTGAATCTGAATGCAAATATACATCTGAATGCAATTTGTATAATCTAGCTATTTCAAAAGTCAATTAAACTTTTGTCAAAAAAAAAAAAGTCAATTAAACTAAGACTTATGGATCAAATTTATCTTCTATCGGCATATATGAATTATTTCATATTATGTAAAAAAGTGAGTTATTTCATAAATTATCAATTATAATTATACTATAATAGTTTTCTTTTACTAAATTAAATTATAATAGTTATGATGTATTTAAAGTGTTTTTTTTTACAAAAATACAACTGATAATTTCTCAGCATATAAATATTTTAAAAAAATTTAATTAATATCAACACTTGTTTAAATATGCTCCAAAATAATATGGTGACATGACATAAGAATGTATAGTTGTGTCCCCGTGTGTATAGTTCAGATGGTAGAAAAATTGCATATAATATGCAGTGACCGAGGTTCAACTTCGGTAATCTCACTTGTCCCCGTGAGTATAGTTCAAATGGCTATATTTAAAATTTAAATAATGCATTTTTATAATATTTTAAGAATTTTTTATCTTCAGTGTAGTAAATAGAACTCCTTAATAGATGCCCTTCTCTTGTCAGTTTGTATCCCCCCATGAGAGGCAAGGTACCAAAAATATAATAATATTGATGCATGAGCTGAAAATATTAGCTTTTAAGCAGCATTTTTGGGGATGAAATCAATTATAAAATTTATTGAAAACTAAACATAACAATATATGGTTAAATGTAGATTAATACTAAGGATCAAGCGAGAGTACTAATTAGCATAAACCAATTAATATATAGTACTAGATAAAAAATTTGCTAAATGAATTTGGAGGACAGCAAGAAAATAATTAGAAAAGGGACTATAGTATTTTATGATAATAATAATAATAATCACTATGATAGCAAAACCCCATTTATTGCCGCATAGTAAATGACAAGACTAAAGGGGTTGCTAAACAAATCTAAATACACAAAAGAATGTATAATTAAGAATATAATAACACTCCAAGTGGAAAACAAAATCCAAATCACATCCACACAACTGAAACATGTGGTACATTATTATTTATTCAAAGAATTCCCAATTGAACTTAGGAGGAACTGAATTATTAGTTGATGAGCTGGATGAGGATGTTGATGTAACAGGAATTAATGGTGGTAGAGAATCAAATGTCTCCCATTTTGTTGTAACTACAACTTCTGAGCCAGAAGAATTCATAGATGGTTTGTGTTGCATTTGTTGAAGTACTAGAGAATGACCATTTGAGTTCCTTTGTTGTTGCTCCAAATTTAGTTGTGACATGTCTTCTTGTGGTTGTTCTTCAATTGGAGCCAATCTTTTAGCATTTGAATGCTTTTGTTGATGCTTCTTCTTTGATACTTGACCTCCATTAGAATTCTTGTTCTTTATTTTCAACATATCCAATGTTTCAACATACTTTTGAACTCTTTTTACCTTCAAAATTATTAACTACCATTAGTACCAATAGTGTGTATAACCGATAAAATCCTAATTAATCAGGCGAACTTTTTTTTGTCAAGTAACCTAATGTAATTAAATATGCCCTTTCGTCCTTGAGAAATTTAATCTTGTCTCCGTAGACCCAAAGAGGAGACATTAATATTTTAGGTCATAGAAACTAAATTGTCTATGTTTATAATCTCAAGACTAAAATTTGCTTTATTTTTCTAATGATCAAATTTGGTCTTACAAATTTTTTGTGCAGACTAAAATTGATCTTCACTCCTAAAATCAAATTGAGAAAATCTAATGCACAACAATTTTTGAAAATAAAGTGGCACAAAAGATAGTAGTTTTGAAAATCTCACCTGCATTTTCCTCTGCAGTTTAACATCCCCATCAGCCACTATACCATCCAATTTAATTAATTGATTCATCAATTGCTCAATCAATCTAAGTACATCTGTCTCTACAACTTTCCCACCTTTACTAATTATTGTTTCAATAGCAGACACCTATTTAGGCACAATTTATATCATCAATATTCAATCAGAACCAAATATTCAAGCATTAAATACACTCACCAACCTTATTATAAAAACAATTAAATTAATATAAATGTACCTGCCCTGCAAGCCTATCTACTTCCAAACTAATTTCTGAAATAGATTTTGCAGCTCTTTCCATCTTTACATTCTTCCTCATTTCCAAGTACCTCTTCTCTTGACTAATAGGGTCTTCCATCACCACCAACTTTGATTTATCTTTGACTCCTACTATGTCAAGAAATGCCTTTGAATCCCTTTCCTTATCTTTATAAAATATTTTTTGGTCTTGGTGGTGTAAACCAGTTGGACCAGTTAACATTTTCTTCAATTCCCCTGTAAAACCAAACAATAACAAAAATTAAAAAATATAATAACAAAGAAAAAAAAAAACACAGACAAATTTTACACGGTGAATCAATAACAATCATGTAATCTGCATGTCACTCTACTTTCATAATGTAAGATGAAAAATTAGATAATTATTATTGAATATCGTTGTGCTAGGACGCGAAGGACCAGCAGTACCAACATAGTTGGAATGTCTGCTACTTCCCTGCCCCCGATGTCTAGATGTTCTTAATTCAGTAAAAAATTGAATTTCGTTATAAAATAATTTAAACCGACAATACATATCCATTAAATTCAATAACAATAAACTTTTTTTTATAAATAATACAAATAAACTTTAAAAATAAAATAATAATGATAATGAAATAAAATAAAAAAAATAAAAATATTGTAACAGTATACCAAATGTTGCTATTGAACTAATGTTGACTTCATGATAAGTTGAACCATATTTAACCCGAACTTTAATTGTCGGTGGCTGAACCGGTTTACGGTCCGAGTCATCATCGGTTCGACGCTGAACCAACATCCCACCCGGTCTCATCTCCCACTCCATACCTCTTGGTTCGGTTGGAACCGAACCACCATTATTGACCATGTTCTTCATCTTCATCATCTTGCTTTGCGTGAAACCAAAACCAGATAGATCTTTGATTCTGTCACAGAAATCTTAGCCACCCAAATCTCTTCTTATACAAAATCACTGACTTATTCTTATTCATCACACGAGTCCAAACCACACGAATACAGAGATAAAAACAGAGGAAAAACCAAAACAAAAGATAAAAACAAAAAAGCTTCAAGTTTCAACTTTTTTCTATTTTCCTTTTTTAGAGGAAAGGAAAGAATCAATGGCGTTTGGTTGAAGAAAAAATAAAACCCAACAACTATACAAATCTTAGTCTTCACGTGAACTCAAAAAAGAAAAAGAAAAATCGCCGGCCGGTGACCGGAAAAGTTTAAACTTTTGTAACCATGTGGAGAACAGAGGAAAAAAACAAAAATGAAGCTGCAAAAGCTGAAAGTACAGTGATGTATGCAGAAAAATGTGTGGATTTATATGAGAGTGAGGATTTTGTGGCGTAATATGAGATATGCGATAGAGAAAAGAAGAAAAGGAAATAGTGAAGTAATTTAGGAGGGTAAATGAATGTGGAGTCAAAATTTAGAGAGAAAAAAGAATTCCAATAATGAGGAATTGATTTTTTCTCTCTATGGGTGATGCAGCTGTGAGAGAATCTGTGAAGTAAGAAGAGAAAGTACAGAAAAATCAAAATGAATATTAAATCGTGTGGCCAGCTAACTATGCTGGCAGCCTGTGTCTGTGTGTGTGACTTTTATTTTTGGTATATACTTATACTGTATAATAATATAATTCATTTATAATCATTAACATTGTTAATAATTCTCCATAACAATTCTCAAAATTAATAATTGTCCATAAATTAATGATTGTTCATAACATATACTACCTCCATCCAAAAATATAAGAATATCTCTGTGCTAAATTATAAAAATTCATTGATCATTGTATTTATGTTAATGCATAATTTTGATTACAAATATTTTTAATTGTCTATTAATAAAAATTATAAAAATTTGATATTTTGAAAATAATTATCAAAATAAATCAAATAAGATCTTATATTATGATGTTTACATTTATATATTTTTAAAAAAATACGATTAAAACAAGACATATAAATAGTACAATATTTAGTCTAATTAGTTCTTATAAAATGAGATTGAGGTGGTATAATCCTATTGTTACTACTTACTAATACAAATTTAACTCATTTATTGTTTTTTTTTCTTTCACCACCAGTTGAATCTGGTTCAGGCTCAGTTCTAACATTAAGTGATTGGACAAAATTTAAAACTACACCGGAATAGAACTTTTTGTTTTCCGCATAAATTTCACTATAGTATATAATACTAAAATATTTTATTGTCCATTAGATATTGTGCAAGAAAATATTTGTTCAATACTTTAAATGTTATTCCGTTATGTATTAAATATATTTTTCAGATCCCAGCAACTGTGATCAGAAGAGGGCTGAAACCACTTGATATCAGAACTGACCTCCGAACCAGATTAAACTGATGGTAAAAACAAAAAAAAAATTCCAAATATGAAATCTTCGTTGAAGAACATTTGGAGAACACAAATGGATTCTTCAATCTCAACTGAATATATTTTTCAAATCAAATAAAACATGTAGGAAGTTTTCACTATCATTAACAAATCGTGCTCTTTGTCGGAGAATCCATGAAAAACACAAGTGAATTCTCCATTTTCAACTATTTTTTTTATTTTCAAAACATTTAACCAATATTTAGTTTTAATTATGTAAAATTTTATTTTATAATTTTTTTATTTAACATCTTAATTACTAGGAAACTTTTATGTTCTTTACTTTTTTTGAATTGAATAACTTTTTATAAATATATTATAATAAAGAATTAAAATAACTGTGATTGCAAAAAATAAAAATTGTAATCTTCTTACGTTTATTTTATTTGAAATATATTTTTAACTTTTCTTAGGATATTTTTATCAATAATATGTATTTAAAAAAATGTTTTTAAAAGTTAATTTTAAACTTTAAAAAATGACCTTAAATTTTTTTTGGAGTATTTTTGTTAAGAAAAAAAAAAACCGAAAAAGAAAGTGAAAGGGCGGAGCAACTAAAGCCGCCAACGGCAAAGTATCATTTTTAGGAAATGGTTAAAATTACTTGTAGGCCCCGTTTGTTTCTATGGAGAGAAAGTGAGAGGAATGAAAATTACGCAAACCAATAAATGAATTTGATTTACTTTATCATCCAAATTCATTTATCGATTTCCGTAATTTTCTTTCCTCTCACTTTCTTTCCATCATACCAAACGGACCCATAGTGAAATTTTGGGTTTATCTAGAAACAAGACCGTGTGTTTCGGTGCATTAAGCCCTAGGATAAATATTCTGTGTCCTGGGCTTCTTGGACAACACGTGTTCGTATTTGGAAACCGTGCAACATGCTAACGACGGTGTTCAACTAATACTAATAGGGTGCATTAGCGAGTTTTTTTTTTTTTTTGATAAGCAGTGCATTAGCGAGTTAATGACGGTTATTTTATGGAACCCAACTCATTTAAAGTGTGTTTAGTTTGAGAAAAAAAAATTAGAAAAAAAATTATAAAAATTAATGAATGAATTTTGACTAAAATAGTCTAAATTTATTCAATAATTTCCATAATTTTATTGTTTCTCTCGTTATTTCCTTCAAATTAAACACCATCAAAGTGAATAAACCACCTTAAAGTATAAAGTAATTATAAATTATAATATAAAATAGTTACAATTTAAATTCTTGATTTTTTTTTTCACTTTGCATTTCACTTATTTTAGAGGAACTATAAATCTCTTTATCTTGTGTAGTGTTATTTAATTAATTTTTTCAATGTGATTTTATATGACCATTGTCCTTTCAGACTACTTCATTTTTAGCAGATTTTGTTAAGGCTCTGTTTGGTAAGACTAAATTTTGAACTTATAGCTTATAAGCTAGCTCATATAACCAAAATATATTTGTTTGGTAAAATTAAATTATAAGCTAGTTGATAGCTGAAAAACTAGCTGGTAGCTGATACGCTAGTTTTTAGCTGATAGCTAGCTAGTAAAATGAAATTAAAGTGTTTGGTAAAATTAAATTTTAAGATAGTTGATAGCTGATAAACTAGCTTGTAGAAGATAGTTGATAAAATAGCTTTTAGCGGATACTTATAAGCTAGTTCAACCGTTAATTTTACCAAACACTATAAATTCAATCAGCTAGCTTATTCGCTATAAGGTAAAAGCTAGCTTAAAAGTTCTTCCGCTATAAGTTAGTTTATCAACTATCCTCTATTTTTTACCAAACAGAATCTTAGAATTTCAACTTCGAAGCTTATTGTGCAATAATTGATCCTTTTCTTAGACTTCAACCCTCTTATAATAAATGGAAAAATTACAACTTGTGTGCTTAATTTTTCCATTTAGTTTATTAGAACTTAATCTTATCATCTTTATCATTTTTTTTTCAAATAATTTAGGGATTAAAAATTTATCCTTTAAGATAAATAAGTAGGAAATTTTAAGTTCAAATATAGACATATAATGCCATATTTCTACTAATTGAATTAAACTCAAAATACACTATTTTTTTATGAATGTTAGTAACAGTAGTAATATTTTATGTTAAGGAGATTTCTTGAAAAAAGTTTGGAGAGCTTGAGAATGACTTAAATCTTGAGAATAAAAAAAAAATTCTCGGGGAATATTAGGGTTAAGAGTTTGGAATAGATTTTAGGGTTGAGAAACACTTAGGAGACACATTATACACACATTGAAACTATATTCATGGCTTGTTATTATTCCTAAGTTGAGAGGAAAGGTAGAGCGATTGTAAGCAATATTTTGATAACTTTTGTACCTCTTTTATTCAATTCAAGTGAAGAGATTGAAAATAAGTAAAAATTAGAGATTGTTCTTTCCGAGCTATTGGAAGTTTGGAACTAATTATTCTAACTCATTTGTATCCATTGTGAACATTTATTGCAGTGGATCAAATAGTTGTGATTGTAATAAGTTGATGTACTAGATTTCTATCATTTGTCTCTGCACACTACATACAATATTCTCATCAACTGAGCTATACTTACGAAGTCTGAATCATTTGTATTTTTTTTTCTTTCTAAAACATGAGTTATTTATACTTACGATAATACTCTCCTTAATAGCTAGTAAAATCACAAATGTTACAAATAAAAATTAAAGCATTTTTATAAAGTAAACATATTTAAATTCACATAAACAAATTATTGAGACACCAAAATTGAACTTAACACAATTTTAAACACATATCCTACATTGGATGCATCGAGTAAGGTACTAAATTCCAAGCAAAAAGCAAAGAACAAACAACATTTTATTTATTTCTTTCTTTGAATTCTTCAAAAACTTCAAAGTCTTGAGTCTTACCCTCCACCGACACTTTGACACTCCTCAAGTCATCCCACATGACAAACTGCTTATGTAGGGTGGGATCCAGTGCTTCCACTTTACAAAAGAGGCGGTGCAACCTATGTGATCTCTCAAACTATTTCTCTGCACTTTACTCTTTGTGTCTCTTCTCTGTAAGGCCATTTTCAAACTTTTATATGTCTCTTTTATGGTCACATCCCTACTAATTTATGCCTAAATGGCGCCTTAAAGAATTCTATAAAAAGTAATTATGTACTATTATTAATGAGGTAGATAACTCAACTGATTTGAACGAAAGGTGAAAAGTGTTAAGGAGTAAAATAAAAGTTAAGGAAGTCCTAATAAAGTGAAAAACTAACACTAACAATTAATTATTAACTTTAGTCATTTCAAAAATAAAAATAAAAATAAATCATGTACTATTAATTTTTATTTTGGTGAGGACTTATATTATAAGTCAAGTAATTATTATCTGTTCTTCCACACCGAGAGGAGCTGATTGAGATTGTTTAAGCAACTCACGCAATCGTTGACCTCTTGCCAATTGATTTTACGTAGGTTTATCAAGATTATATGAGAATTGTGCAGATGAATTGAAAGTAGTTTATCTAAGATGACATATCATCAATCAAATATAATCGAATGAAATCAACTGTCTAGATCAAATATGCAGTTATTTTTTAACCACAAAGTAATTTTAAGTACTTTTATTTTTCAATTAATTATAGTTTAGGTATTGTATTTGATGAGTTTACTTATAATTTCAATCGCCTTTTATTTACCATGAATTGCATCCAAATTCAAGTGGTACTCGACTGTTTTTTTTTTTCTTTTCAATTTTTAACATCAAAGATGTATTGAATATATGTGGAAAAAATACCATAAAACTTTGTCAAAAAGCTATATTAATGTACTGAATTTCACAACATTTGCCTTCAATGAACTGAGTTCTAAATTGCATGGTAGTTAAGCTTATATATTGGATGATATCATTGACTTATGTTAAATACTTGCATATTCAACAGGTAAAGCTACCCTTTTAGTCCTAATGTTCAATTGCATATTCACATTCTACTATAGCATTTTTCGTTAGCTGCTTGTGGTCTGTGGTCTCTTAGCTTCTTCCGTGGCTCCCGCCGTCTGGTTCTGCATCGGTGCAGCTCCAATTCATTATGTCTATATTCTTTCAGAGCTCTTTCAAAACTCTGCAAGAAATTCACAAGGCTGTTTTTGCGTTGAACATGATTTCACACCTTCATAGATGTGCACACAAGGATGCAATGAATTATAAGCTTAATGTTTTCTTAAAAAAAAATGTTTCTAGTTCATGTAAATATGTTTCCTTTTGAATTTATCCTAAAAACAACAATTTTCTAAGTTTAATAAATACAATGTAACTTTCCAATTGATGTTCAAAACCATAAGCGTAATCCAACCAAGCTCTAATGTGTAGGAGTGGAACAAAATCTCCTAATTTATGCCCTATTGTTGACAGTTGAACTATCCTTGCAAACAATTTGTCTCGCACTTTCTTGTTTCTTGCTTTTCAATCATAATAGTATCAAATTTGATATCACTTCATCATTTGAAAAATCGGAAACAAAAGTTAGTGTGGAAGCATTCCTTTTTTTGTTTGGATCAGACGGTGGTGATCAAGAAGCAAGGCTCCCCTATGAAAAGCGTACCTTCGAACGCATGATTGCTGTGATCAGGAGCTGCTTAACATAATTGAGAACAGTAGATCAGAAGATTTGGTGGAGGATAAAGTCCATACAACCTTATCGGCTAAGGCACTTAGTTTTTCCCTTGTGTGAGAATATCTTCCCTCAATCTTGGAGGGCAATAAAGTCTTTCTTTTGGATTTTTGTATCATGATCCTGACATGTAAGTGTATCGTGTTTGGGCTCCGATCATAAGCTCAACAATTTTTGCTGCAACAAATATGATAAGAAATACATATTAGATATTCAAAGTAGTCTACTAATCTATAATGCATAAATAGGGTAACAAAATGAAATATATAAATATCAAGCGCACCTGTAAGAAATCCTATGACAGGTATAGTTTCCAAAACTTTCTCCGTGCTTTCGAGTTTTCGCCTAAACAATTGGGCAGGGAAATTTTAGTATCATTTCTTTTCCTACTCAGAAGTAAAAAAAAACAAAACAAAAAAAAGAGAGTAGAATGTGAAATCAATGTACCTAGTATATTTGCTGAAAAATGGATCTCTCATTAGGTAAAGTACGAATAACAGCTTCCGTCGTTTAACCTGAAGGAAAACTATTTCAGCAGTAGCTCTTCAATGGATTGAATATTATTGGCAAATAAGGTAGCTCTAAAGTGTTGTCAATCACAGATCATAAAAAATAGCAGTTTGTTCAAATTCCACAACAGAACAGTGTTATAGCACCACTTTAGCCACTATTTGACAACATTTTGTATTGAATAACACATCGCGGAACAATTGTGATTTATTCAAAATCCGCTACGCTAAAGTACCACTATTTAACAACACCGGCTCTAAATCTAGTATATTCAGTCCAGAACGCCAGTAAGCCGAAAGCATCTTATGTAGTATGGTTTTAGGTCTAAAGAAACACAAACCTCATCCTTTTCTGGGGCAGAAATGTGAATTGTTTTCTGATTTTCACCCTCCAATGTCGTTGTAACAAGTGAGAGAATACTGTTTGATACGCTATCGATAGCCAGTGAAAGAAACCAAGGGGTCCATGATCGAATACCATACTTTCGAATAAATAAAACATAAATAAGTGGTCTAGCAATAAATAGAACTTCTCCTATCAAAAACAACGCTCCACGAAAACCCTTTTTCGACAGTATGATGGAAAGTGTAGGTGTCACTACCCTTGAAGCTGTAACAATGCAGTGGAAAACAAGTATTAGTGGAAATAAGAGATTAACTTCTATCCATGGACAGTGTAAATGTTTTTACACATGTATCCAATCAAATTACATCATGATGATTGATGTCACTTTGTTATATTTGTTCCTAAATATCTACTTGGTCCGAAATGTGATTGAATGCATGCGTAAAAAAGTTTTAACACTGACAGTACATACAAATTAAATCCATAAAATTATAATCTATTCCATTACAAATACTGCTAAAACTATCTTTAGAACAGATTACCAGTGGGCTCCATGATTGCTTGTTGGTGATGAACCCTACGTAACCACACCGGTTCTGACACCATTCGTGCTTTTTCACCAAATTGACTTAAAGCAGACAGTGCTCTTCCTTCCAGATTCCAAGGGTTTGTTCCAGGATTGTAACGCCCTTTCGGATTTCTGGCTATTTGATGTTGTGAAGCAGAAGAATCGTCTGAATGCATCACATCATTAGATGTCTCCCCTCCATGTAACAACATTTTATATCCACTCTTTCGAAACAAAGATAATCGAACCAGTACCCTGAGTTAGAGTGACTCAAAATAATAAGAAAAATGGATTGTTGATTACAGATATAAAATGACATCCTAAGGACAACAATGTGCTAAATTATTTGCATTGTGCGGCTTACTTGGTTGCTTCGGTAACAGCAAGGAAATTCCATTTCTTATCATCACCATAGTAATGTTGTGCCACGACTTCAACTAACGTTTCCACATCCTTTAATGCAGATAAGCATAATGGATAAGGAAATGAATTAGGCTCAACAGAGCCTGTAATATTTTGGTTAGGAGCAGTATCAATTATATGTTCATTGATAGCTGTGATGATTCCCAAAATAGTTGTCACTACACAAAATCATGAAAATTTTCAGTAAGGAACCGATTTCTATAGCAGAATAAAATTAATTGAAAAATACATACGATAATCGGAACTTGTTTAATTTTAAAGACAAAATGTTGGTAAACTACTAAACAATGAGGACATGATATGAGTTCAAAAAATTCACAAAACCTGCTTCTGGTCCAATCTCTGATTCAGAAAACCGTTCAGGAAGAAGCCATGTCAATCCCTGTCAACATTTTCAATCCCCAAATAAGATTACAAATGCTCATATACAACAATCTTTCAACAATGATAATTTGAAAATAATATTGTGAAATTGTTAATCAAAAACATAATCTTACATTGGCCAAAGACTCTAAGGAGTGGACATAGTCTTTGTTCTGTCTGACCCATCTCTTATAAGCTTCCATAGCTTCAAAAACTCTAAAAATTATATAAAAACAAAAGACAAAAATACCAAAGACCCAGTTGGTGAAGAATCAAACTTTCGATACAATTAGCGTGAATTGAAGATGGGTTTCAATCAGAAAACGATGGAACTCAAAGAATGAGACCTAACGAGGGATTAGTTGGATTTGGTGAATTGAAGGAACTATTTATAACCGTTTATTTGAAATTGTACAGTCTTGTAGCTTGTGCAGCGTTTTGATGAGAGGTGTTTGACATATGAAACAATATAGAGTTATGATTCGGTGCTGGCTTTTGAGACTGTGCAGTTAAAAGATCCTCTGGTTCGAGACACGGTGTGAAAACGAGAGTGGAGGGAGATTGAGTGTGCGGTGGTAGGGTGGAGAGTGGTTGGCGGTAAGGTCGTGGGGGGAGAAGGTCCGACGGCGCCTTCGAGACTGCCGGTGGCCGTGAGGAGCGGTGGTTGGGAGTGAAGATCGAGTGCTAGAACGAGCGAAAGAGGGAGTGATTTTTATTTTATTATTTGTGTTTGACAATAACAAACTTAATATATTATTTTTTTTTTACAATAAGAAATGATTTTTTTAATTTATTTCACACACAAGTAGAGAATCATGTTTTATGTCCGACCTACTAATAATTTTGAGATATTTATCCGTTCAGCTAATAAAAAATTTGATTTGTATTTATTTATCAACATAATCAAAACCCACCTAGGGAGGACCACGGTTCGATCCCCCGCAACTGCGATCGGGAGGGGGCTGGAATCACTTGATGCCAGAACTGACCCCCGAACCAGATTAAACTGGTGGTGTAAACCAAAAAAATAATCAAAACCCACCCACTTGAGGGGGTTTTACAATTTCTTATGGTTTTAAATTTTACTATTTCAATTTGTCAAAAAAAAAAATTTTACTATTTCAATTTTTGTCAATTTTTTTTTACTATTTCGACTAATCATGAATTAGTCAAAGTGCATGAGTTTTGGGCCTTAAACATGTGATTAGAGGTTTGATTTTTAATTCATGTGTATAGAGAACATTTGGTTAGAGAGGAAAATTCATCTTGTATGTCCCACAAATTTCTTGACGGAGATTAGTCACAGAAAAATTTGTGACAACTCAACACATCTATCGTCTAGACTTGAGACATAAGGTCTTAAAATTGAGGGATAATATGACTATTTCGAAAGTTTACTAATACTAATAAATTTGATTGAAAGTTGACTAATAGTCACCGTTAACGAAAAGGGGATACAAAGAGAGAATACAAATGGAAGCTAAGGTTTCATTAGAGTGAACCAATAGCTTAATAAATACAAGAGTTACCTTCCAATATGTAGAAAACATAATGAACTATTTACTGGAAAAAAAAAATTACCTTATCATCAAAATATTACCCAGCTGAAGTTATGTGCCTGTCACAGAATATATAGGCTTATCTTCTTTTGAACACAGAAGCTTGAGCATCTATGGCAGCCTTAAGCTGTCAGTTTCATTCCATCAACCACTTGAATTCTCAAAAGGTCAAAAGCAGAAGCAAGCATTCCATAATTTACTGCTCAGCACAACCGATACAAAGCAATATAAAGGTACCAACTTGAAGAGCATTTTCAAAATTCAACTATTTGATATCAATTTTGACCACCCTTTGTGGAATAGGTTGTGATAAATGGAGCAGCTAAGGAAATAGGAAGAGCAGCAGTGTTAGCTGTGACAAATGCAAGAGGAATGGAAGTAGCTGGAGCTATTGATACTCACCATGTTGGAGAAGATATTGGACAGGTTTTTGGGCTCATTTTAAAGCTAAACTAACTTTTCTAGTCATGGATCCTTAGAGTTTGTTTGTATCGGTTCATTTGAGTTTATCTACGGACATGAATACTCGGTGAAATTATTTGATAGAAATGAAACTATAGGATAGCTTATGAAACTATTGTATCTTCTGTTATAGAAATGACTTATACATAAGCACTTATTTGATGAACTTAGTGCTTAAGGGGCCTAATTTCATATATTTTTACTAGGTATGTGGCATGGAAGTGCCCCTTGAAATACCTATACTAAATGACCTTACTATGGTTTTGGGCTCTATATCTCAGGTAATGTGAATAAGCAATAGCAAACTTGGTATTATTCAATTAATACTTTAATATTTTTGTATCTAGAATGATTTTTGAACAATAATTTGCAGTCCAAGGCCACAGCAGTTGTAATTGATTTCACAGACCCTTCCACAGTATATGACAATGTAAAACAGGTTAGAATTCTGGCTACCAACATGCTTATAGTTCCCCAAATATGCATTTACAAAATTGAAGACTAGCTTATGTTGAAAAACTCTTAAATTATAGTTATACTATTAGACTTTGTTTTGACGCTTTCACATTCGGAACAAGGCTTTATCCTTACATTTGATACTTTTACATTGATTCATTGATCTCTAGGCAACAGCATTTGGCATGAAAAGCGTAGTTTACGTGCCCCGAATCGAATTAGATACAGTTGCAGCATTATCGGCATTCTGTGAGAAGGCCAGCATGGTGAGCAAGTGGTGAGATTTATACATAGTCCACATTTGAATAGCAAGGAATGCAGCCTTAGATTACACCTTCTACTAAGCCATTTAATCTGTTTTTGCATTTCGTTAACTATAATGTCAGGGTGTCTTGGTTGCACCAACTCTTTCCATAGGATCAATATTATTGCAGCAGGCTGCAATTTCAGCTTCCTTCCATTACCGCAACATCGAAATCGTTGAATCCAAGGCTAATGCAAATGTAAGAGTTTATGTTTTTCTTTATAGTTACATCAATGTTAAAAGATTTGCAATCAAATATTCATTAAAAGCCTTTGTTGAATAGGATCTTCCATCAGCGGATGCGAACCAAATAGCAAACAATCTTTCTAACCTCGGCCAAATCTATAACAGAGAAGATTCTTCAACAGATGTCTTGGTAAGGACAAAAACACAATCACTTCATATGAACACACACAAAAATAAATACTAGTAATGCGATATCTAACTTGTTTCGTTAATTATTTATCACACGACAAGGCAAGGGGTCAAGTTTTGGGAGATGGAATTCGCGTGCACAGCTTAGTCTTACCAGGGCTACCCTCTAGTACAACAGTTCACTTTTCTGGTCCAGGAGAGGTATATGTCTTTGGTTAACATATTTTTATTCTACGTGTCAATCGCCGATTATCTTCTGATCATGAGGTCAATTGCTGCGCCGATTATCTTCTGATCATGAGGTCAATTGCTTGCAGGTTTATTCGATCAAGCATGATATCACCTATGTACAATGTCTCATGCCAGGCCTGTTATTAGCCATTAGAAAAGTAGTGCGCCTCAAGGTACCTCAACTCTCTTTGAATTATGAGCTTTTAGCTTCTTTTTTTATATAATTCTACTTGTTCTGATTCAATCTTTTTGTTCCCCCTTTATTCTTGAAGAACTTGGTATATGGCTTGGAGAAGTTTTTGTGACCAATGCCTCTTATCTTGGTTAAACTCAAGGGACAGATATTCTGAGCAACTTGATGATAAACATCGTACAAGAAAATTTCTTTGAAAATGAATGGAAAAAAGAACCAAATTGCTTTGTAGCGGGCTATTATAATCCGTCCGACGATATAAGTTATTTTAGTTCAAAAAAATTGTCACATTTTATATGTTTTTTACGATATTAATTTTGTTTTTTCGACCATACCATTACTATTTATGACTCTTTCTTTTGCCAACTCTTGTAATTGATATTTTCCATATTATTAGCGAATAACAATTTTGTAAAGTAGTTCTTAATTTATCTTTCCTATCGAATATTAATCATGTATTGTATTACAAAATATCAAGCCGGTAGATTTGACAGGACTTGATTGTTTTCTTTGTCTCTTCAATATATTAATCGCATTGTTTGATATCATAGTTGATCGGAAAAAATCACGGTGACATTCAATTTTATTGTAGCTACAAAATGTCGCTTTTGTAAAATGACTGTGGTTTGATTTTGTCAAACTCATTTAAGATTTCTCGAATGAATAGCTGGATATCAATCAATTTATTCATATGAAGTTTGCATTGTCACTTTAACCTAAGTTATTACTAAGGATTTTCATGAATAAGGATAAAATGCAAATTCTTAAAACTTGATATATAGTTGATACACTAAAATTTGATTTGAACCCAAATTCTTTTTGCTTCTAAATAAACCATAATCTTCCTAAAATAACATGACACAATTTTGTATAACAACTGCATATAAGTTACAAAAGAACACTCAAACCCACCTAAAATAAAGGGATACTTGAGAGTAATTTTCAATTACCACAAACACCAAATATTATGTTATGTTTAAAAGAAATTGTTCTTTTTTCTATCTCTCTAATACATGTAGTGTGATTAATTAAATTGTGTGTGTACATTATATAATAATCAGCTAAGTTTTTTTGAGTTTTTCTCTAAACTCAGTTGGGCAAATAATTGCACTATCTATACATAGGCCACCTTTGGTATGAGTACAATCAATTTGGGCCAAAGAAAACTTTATCTTTATGGGCTCATTGGGCTTTACAACCATGAAATCTCCTACATGGTAATAAACCCATTCGCCTGGCCCATTTAAATAACACTCGGAGATCGAACGCTGACCGTCTGATGTAGAGAGTTGGAATCGAACCGGCTTGATATCCCAGCCATGCACTTGATCAACGTTGCACACACGCCGGCCTAATCGTTTCGATGATTTTCCCAATTGGAGTCTGAAAGTTATGCTGTAACTACCCACAGGGAATACAAACTCTAACTCCCCTACTACTTCAACCCACCACATTTGTTGAAGATATGCCACATTCTTAAACCTGCAGATGCAAAAATAATTGTAATTTTAAAATTTGTTACGTTAAAAGTCAAACATTTTAATAATTAGTCAATTATAATTAGTTGACAATATGGATATTTTTTTAAAAACATAGTATAGTATATATGAATTAAATGCTAGTAATAAATATACCAATAAAAATTTGCATATGTTAACCATTAAAACTTACCACTATTATTGCACTAAGGAATTTTTTTTTGCCACTAACATAATCCTCTAATTGGTGCCTTGTTGGTACTCTTATACTCTCATAAAATTGCTAGTGGTATAACTTAATCATCATCTTGTTTTTCTTTGATAAGCTAGATAAGATTTTTATAAATTTCCATTTAATGTGTGTGACCACTATTTTTGTTGTTGACTAAAATGTATGTGACCATTATAATAATAGAGAACATGCAAGTAATATGATTTTGTCATTTTATTACTATTTTTCAACAAATGGTCCCAATCCCAAGCCAACCACATAAAAAGACGTATTTCATTTTTTTTACCATATATTCCATATTTCCATTCCTAAAAGCAGTAATAATAAACGGTTGAGAATCGCATATTATTATAATGGGATGAGAAGGGGTGTCTTTATTCCAAGTAAAATGCGCATAACTTTAATTTTTCATTTATAATAAAAGGGTAAAATGCGCATAATTTAAAAGTATGCATATATACTATAAGTTTATTATAATTATATTATAAAGACAAAAGACACTTCAGGTAGTCATATAATTGGCCAAAAGAAGCTTTTGTGGCAAGCAATACACAACTAATCAAATACCACGAATAGAATATGGCATTGCTTCTATAGTTTAGCTATAATAGATATTTGTTAACATTAATTTCCCTTAAACAAAGGTCCTTTTCATGCTATATATAATGTTAATATATTCTTGGAGCAGATTGCTTGTACTCTTCTTTGTTTACTTAAATTATATATATAAGATACTATTTGACCACAAAAAATACATAAGCCAATAGAATTGCAAATAGGCTTTTAAAATCAATGTCCCCCTCGTTAAGAAACCGTCATAGGGTGAAAACTTCCATCGTAATTTCAGGAAAATGTCATGTTCTACAACTAATAATGGAAGATTTTCAATATAAATAAAATCTTACAAGTTCCTTCTAAAACAATTTTGGCTAGTAACCTCGAATTTTATCTATCACTTATAAATATATTTTCGGACTATATTTGATCTAATATTATACTTTTAACTATTGGAGAATTTGGGAGATATCAGATCAAATGCTTTAGAACCATAAATGAGAGACGTCGTCTCCACCAAAAATCTTAAGGCATTAGGTTAATGTGTCATTTTTCTTATAAATTAAACATTTTTTTTCATTCATAGTCGATGCGAAACTTAAACACTCACACTTGAAACTCAATATTAATTTACACACCCTCAAAATTAGACATTTAGGGTATGTCCCATATAGTTCCATAACATTTGACATAATAGCAAATGACTCAATAGATATTGTAAAATCTTATCTATAATTTGAACTTTTTTAATAGTAAATGACCAGATGGATATTTTTCGGATAAACCCACTCAATATCATCCTAGACTTTGTATTAGACTTAATGTGTGGATAATTTGATGTTGATCAGAATCTATAGAATTTGATACCATATTAAAGATTTTATATTAAATTAAAATTCTTTTTTTACCCAATATTAAATTTAAATTCTTAATCTCTTTTTAATGTGTAATTTGGGATTCTCATGTGTAAAACCCAAAATTTATGAAAATGAATAATTCAACCTACTAACTAGTAATTTTCTGTAAACAAAAGCAGGTAGAAGAAAGAGACACACGATTGAAAATGTATAGGAGTCAGGACACATGATTTTGACCATATATAACATAAGTACATAACCTTCAATACAAGGTCAAAATAAAAAACAAACATCAGATATATAATAGGAAAATAATTCAATATTATTTATATGTTAATAAAAAGAAGCCTTAAATATAACAAATCTATAGTAAATCTCTCACCTTGATTCTTCAGTTGGAATATAAATCCAATATCTTCTATCTTCAATTCCTGTTATCTTCAAAGACTTTGATGACATGAATAAACAAACTTGTCCACTGCATTTATCCAACAAAACTTCCTGCACCAAAAAAAATAAAAAACAGATCAAAAAAATTGAACAATTGAAGCTAAGTGGCAAATTAATGATGCTTATTAAGATTAAGATATGTACTAGTATTAACTTACTTTGGTACCATCATCAAAGAGATTTCGTTGACAGAGTTTTGTGTAGATATTTTTCTTAGTCATAGTAGAAAGATTTTCTTGACCAAGAACTTTATTAACAAGAAAATTGTAGCATGATGGTAACTTTGATTCCCACACAAAATCAGCAGAAGAAGCTCTATGAAAAGTATGATTGACTCTAGCCAATTTGCATATATCAGGTGGATCAAGATTCATAAGGATAGAAGATATGCAACTCTCTGGAATATCACCAAGACCAGTTCTTGATGATGAAGAATTTGACTCTTTTTCTCTTATTGATGCAGTTGAAGAAATACTAGCCCCCATAAATGAATTAATTGAAAAAACAAATCTTTGTTGAAGAAATGGAATTGTTAGAAAATTTGGAGAAAAGGGTTTGGTTCAATGGTAAAAGAGGAGATAAAATAGGTAAGAGATTGATGATGAAGAAAGTGGTTCCATTTTATTAGACTTGGGTGTGGAAGAGTGGTGCCAAAGGAACATATAGTTTTTTTATATATATAATATAAGATTTTGATTTAAATAATGAACATGTGAGTGGTGTGCGTTTGTGAGATGGGAAAAGGTATAAAGTGAAATTCTTTTATGTCAATTTAATCTTCAAAGTTCCAACAAGAGGAAAGAATATGTTTGTGAATGGGACATTTATTTATACATGGGTGCATGGAATTTGGTGGTCTAGTTAATTAATTTCTAGACTTACATATACATAAGCTCATACATACCTTTTGCCAATAAGTCAATAAAAAAATTAAATAAAATACATAGAGTAGTACCTCTTTGTCGTGTGTGGAGATTATGTGCGCCTATTTACTTTTCGTGTACACATAGCAAAACTATTTTATTCATTTTAATGAATAATATTCAAAACTTAACAAGTTCAATATAAGAAAAGTATATACTAGTATGTGAATAAAAATGTTAATTAAAAGAAAAAAAATCTTGTAAATACAATTGATATGGTAAAATGTGCCAATGACATTTTATATGTTAGAAAACAGTTTCAAACCTACAATTTTTCAGTTCTTTATATTTAATGCGTAAGTTTCGACTCCAAACTCTTTAAAATAAGTGTTAGAAATAGCTAATTCAAAATTGTTAGTTTGTTAAAAGTGTTAGTTACACATGTTTGTTAGTTAGCTAGCTTGTTGAGATTACTTGTATTGCAAGTTATTGTGTAACTACTATAAATAAATAAATCCCTTGTAATGTGATTCTAAAATGCTTAATGAACTTTTACATTACCAATAACTCTCTCTTTCAATAGTTCTAATCATTCATCTTGTTAACCAATTTCATAAGCCTTGTTCAAGGCTCTAGTTGTGCCTATTCTTGTCTGTTCATTTTGATCTTGCGTTCTAACAATAAGAACAATAAAATAAAATAGGAATAACTATAAATAATTATAAACCATTTAAAACTTCCTCGAGTCATTTTGGGTTAAAACATTGTTTTCTTGAAATTGTAATTATTGGTAAAGTCAAAAGTTATTGTTGTTAATTTCAATCATTTGAGAGTAAAATATTTTTTTTAGGATTATCATGATATTTGTATGAAATTTCAACCGCCGTTAGCGGCAACTAGCTAATCTCTGTCGGGGAATCTATGGGAGTACATAAGGTGAGTTCTTCCCTCCCAATCGAATTTTCTCCATAATTAGAAGTCGAACCTCCGATCATATGTTTAAGGGGACCGATCGAGACGCTTACCATTTTAGCGAATTCAATTGTCGGTAAAATGTGATGGTTCAAGTCATGTGACTATGTCTAGGGAAGAGGGACAAATAGCGAATGATAATTTCTTGGTTAAAGGTATATAAGTTAAAATTATTTTCCAATGAAAAGTTGAATACAACATTCATAACAAATAGCCGGCCCTAATTTAAAAAAAATTATTGTCTCCAAGCTCTCTTTGTTCATCATAGAGGGGTGATTTTAGGTCACTTTTGGCCTAGAATCACCCCCTCTACACCTTTTTTTCTTTTCTTTTAATTTAAATAAGTGATTTTCACATAGATTAAGTTTTTCTTTTGTGTTTTTTTGTGATTTCGTCGTCTAAGTGCGGCGTTGTGTTGGTCGTCGTCTTGTGCGGCGTTATTTGATTTCCCGTTTTGTTGCGGTGTTTTTTGATTCTTCTCGAAAGATTATCTTCGGTCAATTACAGATTCAATCAATGATTTGGGCATCAACGTTGCAGATCCGGAAGCATGGATATTCCGGTGATTTTAATTTTATCATATTATTTGTTGTAGACATTATGCCGTTGTATGCTATTAACTCAGATGTTGTGAGTTTGTTCGCAGATTCATCCTTTACGTTTTTAGCGAAGTTGAATATGTGGTTGTATTTGACCGAAGTTGAATATCATTTTGCTTGTGTCAAAAAAAAAAAGTTAAAATTATTTTCCCAAATTTTTTACCTTAAAAGGACTTTCTTCTTCCTCTGTGAAATTGCTCTATTTATTTCAATAAGCTCTCCATTTTAGCTTTTAATTTGAAAACGGTTGGACGACTTTGAGTTTAACTCTCAGAAGTTAGCCCTTAAGATAAGATGTTCAAGCACATGTATATTCAACATAGGAATATATGACTTTAGTATATGTGAAAAAAATTAATTCAACACTAAATATAAAATATCGCTCCTAAGCATAATTCAACATTAGTTCGTCACATTATTAAAATTTAATTACTTATACTAAACACAACTCTATTGATTTTTTCTCATTCGTTTTAAGATTTGCATTAGAGTTAATAATTCAAATTTATCATAAACATTGTTTATGGAATTTAAACTAAGGATAGTTAGAGATTGGCTGTGAATGGTGCAAGATTTTTTATTTTTTTTTTACGCTGAATGGTGCAAGATGTTAAATTTAGGGATGACAATTTACTCATACCCAGTGGGTACCCATAAAAAATATCCATAATGGGTGAGGTAAAATCCCGCATTTTGAGTATGGGTATGAGTAATTACCCAAAAAATTGAACGGGTATGTCGGGTACCTTAGTACCCACCCCGTATACCCATATGATATATATTTATTTATTTTAATTATATTATTATATAATAATTATATTCACAACACTATTATACTATTACACATTTTTAATAAAAAAATGTTTATTTATAATATAAAGCAAATATATCAACAGAGAAATGAACTTTAGTATGATATTATTAATAATTTTGTTTATAATTTTCATGAGTCAACATTAAAACCTTTGAATTTATTTAACTATATTAAAATGATATGATATTTTATAATTGATCAACTTATTTTTCGCAAAAATGCAGGTAACGGATATGGGTATGGGTATTTAGATGCCCATAGGGTATGGGGACGAGGACAAAGATTGTCACCCACACAAGTATGAGGATGAATACGAATATTTTTTTTAAGTGCGGGTATAGAAATGGCGACTATAGTACCCTACCCATTGTCATCCCTATTTAAATCCATTGGAATTGAATATTATGATTCACTATGATTCACATTTCACTCACCCCTATAGTCATTTAGCAAATACTACATGGCCCCTTTACACTATATCACAGGTCTTCCCTCCTCTCAAAACATTACATCAATAATCAATAATCAATAATAAATACAATAGTCTAATAAAATTGTCATAATTTTTTGACAATATTATTATATTTTAAACTCTTTTAAAACGGAGAGATTAAACTTTGGATAAAAGGTGTTTTTAATTCTCGTAGAATTGATGAATTTTAGTTTTAGTCTTGTAAAAAAATCACCATTTTTGCCTCTGTAATTTTAAATTACTTAAGTTTTAGTTCTTAATGTGGTCATATCATATAAATCACTTAAGTTTTTGTCCTTGTAATTTGTATGTTATTGTCACATTAAGGACTAAAATTTAAGTAATTTGAAATTATAGAGATAAAATGGGTGATTATTTTTTTACTAGAACTAAAATTAAATTTGCTCATTTTACTACAAGGAGAAAAAATAAATTTTATCCTAAAACTTTTAAACCAAAAATAATGGTCATAGGTTTCGTTTGACTTGTTTGTTTCCCTTGCCGTGACAGTGAGACAAATTGGCAATGAGGATTGAGTAACCGAATGCAAGTATAGTAAAATGTAGCCAGCTTCATATATTCAACGATTTACCAAATCTTTAAAGCCCAATAATATATATACTACGACCTAGTATTTGATTTGAGATTTAGGATTTTTTGAATTTCGTCATTTTTAATTCGATATTAGTACATATTAGGTAGACAAAAATAGTCAAATACTCATAAGCAATGCACATGCGACATGTCTATCAACTATCCAATTCATGATATAATCACCATGTGGTCTTTATATCATGTTTGCTATGTTTTTTAATTAACTAATCAACTGCTTTTGGCCCCAAAAATCCTTAAGCCAGTTATTATTATCAATATTATAAACAAACATCTTCTTCAAATGATCCAAAAAATATATATCTTCTCTCTTCATTAAACAGTTGTAGTCTGTGACTAACCAAATTGAGAAATTTTAATATTAGATCGTAGATTGTGATGTTATATACCCAACCAAGAAGACAAAGACAACTCAATTTATTTTCTCTTTACAAATAAGTTAAATCAATCATAATGTAATTCAAATTGAAGTAAAGGTAACCATAAATATAAATTATATTTTAAAAAAATTCGCATCATCCGCACTTATTAACTTGTTTTAAACAAGCATTTGACACTCCCCTAATATTCAACAATGCATAAATTTTTTGGAGAAAATTTTAGGTGAAAGCGCACCTAACAATTCACTTTTAAATCAACCAATTCAAAAAAATATATAAAAAAAAAAAAAAAAATCAAAATGGCCTTTTTTTTTTTAATATTGTTCATTTATATTATAATGAATTGCATTAGATTTTTAATGAAACAAAATTAACATTATTTACTTTATACTATAATCTGTCTTTACTAGGCCTATGAGTACCCCCTTCTCCAATTGAATTTGGAGACTTCCCGACAAAAGTATTTCTTGTGATCTAGTGGTTGGAGATACTATTATTAGTATTAAATTTTTCTTTGCGATGGTCTTAGGTCAATGACTACATGTATGTATGTGTGTTCATCGTGACACTAGCTGGCAAATCGAGAATCACGTTGTTACCTTTATTTTTAATTTTTTGACAAAACGTTGCTACTTCTTTATTTTGTTGGTGAAAGTTGCTGCTACCTTTATTCTAAATAAAATAAAAATAATAAGGGTTAATAGATCGTTATTCCCTTGTTAAGTGAGCATGTTTTGCATTATTCCTTACTAAAAATTCCTTTAAGATTCCCTCCTTGCAAAGTCAATTTTTTTGGATCCCCCTTAAATGCACTTTATAAATCGGTTATTTTATTCCACCGATTTAAAAAGTGTTGTTTTTAAATCGGTTATTCTGTTCAACCGATTTAAAAAGTGCAAATTCCTTGCACCCGGGGAAACCAAAATAATTTACTTTGCAATAAGAAATTTTAAAAGAATTTTTAGTATAGAATAATGCAAAACATACCAATTTAGCAGGGAGGTAACGGTCTATTAACCTAAATAATAAGGTATCGACCTCACATGTTTTAATCATGCTCTTTTACCCATTGTACATTCTTCTCCAAAGAGGGATATAAAAGACACTCCAATGCCAAAATATAATATGGGGAGGTGCATTAGTAGTCCAAGGAATGTTGGCCTCCTCTACAGCCCATTTCTCATAAGTAACAATATTCCCACTTCTCCTAATCCACTTAATGAGTTCTAAATAATTTTTATAAAATTTGTTCTCTAGGTCTCCAAATTGCTCCCAGACCCCTCAATATTCTATTTTTGTTTTGAAATTCAGTTTGGAAATTCCATTCTGAACTTGATGTTGATTTGAAACATAGTTTCTAAACTCAGTTTCACATAGGCACAATGCATACTTTAGTTACCGAACTACTATCACCCCCAATCTGATTTAATAATTCAGTACTATTTTAGTTACCGAACCAATTGAATAAAAATAGCTTGAGATTATAATAGAGGGAATGAATAGATTATGAGTCGATATAATGATTCTAAAGTTTCTAGAAACATATAGAAAATTGATAATTTTAGTGGATTTTCTCGCCTAAGATGTATGACCAAATTATGATTTTGATGAATTTTCAAGCATGAGATTAATTGTGTTGGCTTGGAAAAAATACTTGCAATGAATATTGGCTGGTATGCAAAATTGCAAGTCATTTCAGAATTTGGAGAATAGACCAAAAAAAATATACAGTGGATTTAGTGAAAAGTTTGATGTGTGGAAAATTTTTTCTCTACACCTATATTTAACATTTTACCTCTACGTATTTTAAAATATTCTCATTTTACCCTTATTTTACTATACTATTTTTTTTTTCTTTTTTTTTTCGTTGAATGTTGTATACCCCTTCAAACATTTTTGGGGATTTCACCTTCTGGAATTCATTGCAGTGGAGAGGAAGTGAGAGATAGATGAGCAAAAAAAATTTGGTAAGTGTTCCGGTAAGTGGCTATCTCTTTTTCCAGCAAGTGTTCCGGTAACAAAAAGTGTTTCAGTAAGTGTTCTGGCAACTAGAATAGGAATAGTCAGAAAATAAAAAGATAAAAAATAATATAATAAATAAGGATAGAATAGGAATATTTTAAAATACGTAGGGATTAAGGGTTAAATGTAGGGGTAGAAAAAAAAATTCCTTGATGTGTAACAATTTATGGGTTTTGGTTTTGGAAGAAACATATTTGGGTTCTAGGTGTGAGAAATAATTTGAAAAATTCTTTTTCCACCCCTTATATGTCTTTTCTACCCCTGTTGTTCCAATTTTGCCTTTAAAAAAACTTTGGAACATATTTTTCGAAGTTTTTTTTGCCTTGAAAATAAATTCCGGGACGTATTTTCCAAAAACTTTCCCAAATTTGAACTAGAAAAATTTTAAAAAACGCGTTCCAAAGTTTTATTTCAAGGACAAATTGAAATACCGAAGGGTAGAAAATATATGTAAGTGTAAGAGGTGGGGGGAGAACTCATCAAATAATTTTGGATGGAGAAGGTTTTTGGAAGATAAGAAAAACCATTGAAGGATGCAGTGGGCCGGGTGGTAGTGGTTAATAAAATAAATTTTGAATTGTGCCTATGTAACATTTATTTGAAAGCTATGTTCCGAACTAACATAAAATTCGGAACATATTTTTTGAATTAGGTTTAATTGGCAAAAATGGAAATTTTGGGAGTCTAAGAGTAGTGTGCCTAAAAAGTAATTTTCATTTTTATTACTCACTTTCTATCCATTTTTGAACACAAGCTTATACATAATAATTTGAACACAAGATTGGGCCTTATTTGAATTTATAATTTTAATATAATATTGAACTCAATGATG
Source organism: Trifolium repens (assembly GCA_030408175.1). Taxonomy (NCBI): domain Eukaryota; kingdom Viridiplantae; phylum Streptophyta; class Magnoliopsida; order Fabales; family Fabaceae; genus Trifolium; species Trifolium repens. Next base: position 59,327,063 of record CP125837.1, on the reverse strand, counting down.
GATCTGGATCCTCTCCTACCCGTTATTTTCTCATTCTCTTACATTATCTATTATGTATATTTCTCTCTCTAAATTTTAGAGAAGACAAAAAGAGAAAAAAGATAAAGAAAAAAAAAACAAGAGAGAGAGAGAGAGAGAAAAAAAAAACCAGGAGAGAGATAGATATAACTCATGGAAGGAGGGAGATGGAGAGATTGGTGGGAAGGAGAGGATCCAATCTCCTCAATGATTCATTATATTAGTACCTCTGTCCCAAAATATTAGAACTAGTTTGACTACTGCACGTATGCCGATGCACAATTTTGATCACTAATATCTTTAATTCTCTATTAGTAAAAATTATAAAAATTGGATATTTTGAAAATACTCATCAAAACAAATCAAACAAGATCTTATATGCTTATATTTATATCTATATATTATTAAAAAAGTATGGTCAAAGCATGATAAGTGAATAGTGTCATTTAATCAAAAGAGCTCTAATAAAATGGGACGGAGGTAGTATTTTAATTTTTAACTAGTGTGCAGCCGAAAACACCATTACATTTTTTTCTAGAATGAATATTATATTTGATTTCCGCCAAAAATAAACTTGAAATTTTTTATGAAATCTATTTTTGTGTCAAAACCTACTAGTATGTTTTAATTTTATAAAAATATTTGAGATAGGTGACAATTAAGAAGTTTCAACATAGTCTCTATAAAAAGAAAAAAGAAGTTTCAACATAGTTAAAATGTCTTGATATTTTTTTGTAAATCAAATGAATCATCTGCATGCAATTGTAAAAATTAATTCTTTTGATATAACTAAAATTTATTTAAAAGGTAAACCTTTTCGTGGATTGAATTCTCAACCAAATATTAAGAGGCTAGAAATGTGTACTAGATATGTGGCATTATGTTGGTTGGAATCTCCTGGTTTGTCATGCCTTTGTATTCTTTTTTTTTTGTTTAAACAAAAATACAAAAATTGAATTAGAATTTGTTTATATTGGACTCGTTAAGATTGAAATAGTATTAGATTTTATTTATTTTTAATAGGATTGTATCAAATTTTGTCTTATCCAAAATTCACTCAAAATCCGAGTTTAATTTTTGGTCGAACAATTTTTGACTTAATTTTATTTAATCAGATTTTACTTATAAGTTAAGAACCATTTCTTTATTGATAGAATTTTAAATTTTATTTCTCATTCTATTTTTTCCCCAAAAATTTAATTCCTAACAAGTAATTATACTATAAAAAAAAATTACATAAAATAATGAACGAATTTGAGATAAAAAGGAAGCTTCACCTTCTCATAGAAAACCACCTTTTCATAGGCTGATCCGCAAACTTTTTATAAGGGAGACGAAAAAAAGTTATGTTACTTTGCTTTGTGAAAATGTTTTCGATTTTTTTTCCCTAAAATTGTTAATTACTTGTTAAAATACCTTTTCCCTCTTTTGCATGTATATCTTGTGAGTTGTGATCGTGAAGGATTTGTTCCTTCTAAAACTTTTCCCTTATTTGCATGTCTATTGGTAGCGTGCATTTGTTATATATGGAGTGTTCACGAATATTAAATAGAGAATTATTAAGGTTGAAAATGGTAGAGATATTTGTAAATACTTTAAAGTTAAAGTTAGTACGAGAATGTGAATTGAGAAGTTTGTAGGATTAGAATTGCATACCTCGAAGTGTTGGAGGTGAACATCTTATCTATAGAGATGATGGAATTGTGGGACAACATTGTAGTGATACCGTTACGAGACAACACCTATCAATAATTCAATATCATGTTCTGAAGGCTCTTTAATTCCATTGAGGCATTATGATTTTCTTTTAGAATTTGGAGCTAGCTACTATGACTCTAAATATGGAGGCTTCTAGGTATGACCTATTGAACCTTATATTATTCTAATGTTTTATATTTTGAAGATTGCTCTCCGTCCCTTCTAAATTGCCCACACTAAAAAAACACAATATCCAAAGATATCTCATAACAAAATTTGTACTACTAGAAAATATATATCTCCAAGTAAATGAGGGAGACATAATAAAATATTCCGATCAATTTTAAAAATAACAAAAGAACATTCATCTTGTATTTCTTGAGTCTTAACCCATAATCAACTATCCAGCATGTATATCTTTATTTTTTTGGATGATTTCTCTTGCAGCCCCCTATCATTCTTTTATACCCCCTGAGTTTCCTATTTTGCCCTTCATAAAAAATTCGGTTTCTACGAACCGAATTTTTTTTGGCCTTGAAATACAATTTCGGTTTCTAAAAACCGAAATTTTCCATTAGAAAAATTTCGGTTTCTGCGAACCGAATTTTTTAGTAAGGGCAAAATCGAATTTTTGGGGGGTAAAAAAGAAACACAGGGGACTGGAAGAGAAACTTTCATTTTTTTGGAGTATGCATATCTTTATTTAGGCTTCTAGGGTATAAGCCTATTGGGCCTAAATTTGGTAGATTATTTATTTAAGGTAATAATTATATTTTCCTTATCTCACAATAACATTAAAAGATTTTCAATTATCCAAATCAGCATGTACTGTATATAGTATTATTTACAAAAATCTTTATCATAATAATAAATGCAAAGAATCATCCTTATTTACTCAATTCCCATAATTAAAAAATCTTCATTACAGTACAATTTCTTTTTTTTCTTTCATATAAAATAAAAATAAAATCTTCTACTTTAATTTATTCATTCCAAAAATAAAAACCAATAGAAATGAATGGATTCATTGATGTTGTAAAACCCAATGCGTGTAGTATGTTATAAAAGCATAAAACCTTCCTCCTAATATCCAAAAAAACGCGTCCAATTCAATTCAATTCAATTTCAATCTCATCAAAAAGACTCAAAAGTCATATATATACAATATACAGTCTCAAATAATTTATACTATAGTCTCCCGTATTTTAAGAATTTAACAATAAAGATTGACACAAAATTTAACTATTAACTATACAATATGACATATGAATTTAACTATTAATAGTAAATACTTTTGGCACAAAAGAGTAAATAATTTCTGATTTCATAAAAAAGAAAAAAAAAGACAAAACAGTTACTAATTTCTGATCTGCTTGTAAAGTGGAAAAATAATAACAAAGTTAAACAGTTACTAAAATGAAGGCAAAAAGTAAAGACTAACTTGATAATTCCAATGAGCTAGGAGTATAACAAAGTTTCAAATCAAACACCATCCAATAATTCGAACAATTAGTTCACCATAAGAACTTTCTAAATCACACTCATTAGATCAAATTCGACGTAGCATGTCCTCGTCATCATGGAATAGGGCTGAACGTCAAGATGAATATCTAAAAAAAAGATAGAGCCGTGCAATCAATCCATCTGGGTATCAAATTATAACTTACACTCACAACATTTTTCTTTCTATATGGAAGCATATATCTTCCAATCATATAACATGTATGATTAATCTATGCTCCAAAAAGTATATGTCACAATTATATGATATATCAATTTTAGAAACATTGCAAAGACAAAAGTACCAAAACAGAGCCAACAATCTAAATGGTACAAAAGAGAAGCATGCAAAGGTTCATTGATACAAAACATGCAAATGATTTTCTAGAGTGTTTATTTTTATGGACAATCTACTCTATGAAAGTCTCAAGTATGAAATTGATTAAAGGGATATTTGGGATAGATTGAGCAACAAATTAATATAGGAGCTTTTTTCTAATCCATCTCTTCTATTTTTACAATTATATTCTTACAATATAAGAGCCTATTTTGGTTGTTTTATCTAATCCATCTCTTCTATTTTTTGTGGTTAAAATTGTCTATGCATGCACACCTATACCCTTCAATCATATAAAATATTACTTGATAATGGCTGAACAACTATATAAGAGCTCATATTAACATATTCATGAACAATTTTCATAAACAACATTGATTCAAAGCATAGAATGAGAGTCAAACACTTATGAGATATATAATGAGGGATTACATATAAAGTTCATTGAATAAGGAGGTCTGCATGTTCATCATCGACTTCCAAGCAATTTGATCAAAAGAGAAATTTTCATTATAATTTTGCATACATAGAACTGAGTCTGAAGATACAAACAACAAATCAATCATTAACTCCTATTTAACCAATCATGCAAGGTTTAAGAGAATGGAGACTGAAGATGTAAACTACAAATTAAAAGATACATATCAATGCAGGAAAAGGGAAAAAAGAAAAGAGGCTTTATAGTCCCTTGGTACTACTATCTTCCTGCTATGGGTTGATTCTTTCACTACAAAACAATGCTAACATCCTCAATTTCTTATTAATAAAAGCAACAAAGTCATTCAAGTCATTCAAGTCTCTTGCCACTCACTTCATACCTGCATAAAAAGTTATTCCATAAATCTATAGTAATTATCTATGATATTGTACTCCTCCAATCTTATTTAAGTAAAGCAATAAAGAGAAGTATCTCAATGGTAAAGAGGAAAATTATTCGATTTGACTTCACATGACTTCAAAAATAACAAAATCCGAGAGTAACAATGTATACATACCTTGTTTACATTTTGCATATGCTACAATTCAGTTAGTAGACTCTCTAGCTTCACTTTCAGGTTCATAACATTTTATGGTCCAAGGTGCTCACTACCTTTGTTGACAACACTCCTGTCATCAAGAACTCAAATAAATAGTATATCTCAAATAGATTTATCAGACTTGCATATAATTCAATCATAAATACAATATCCTTTATGCAATTCTACTCCATAAACCCATCCAGTCAATTTGCTCACAGCCATGATGATGTCTATTCACCAAAAAAAGAGAAGGCGTGATGTGATGTCTATTTGAAGTTGTTTGCACTTGCAATATGCAGAGCAAATAAGGTGACTCACAATAATAAATCATAGAAGAAAAATTGCACAATTGTTTTAGGAATCATAATGAATGATATATATTTCTTCAATGTAATAAATAAAAGCATGAATTACAACAAAATTGTCAATTTTGATTATAGGACCCTTCAAATTCACAAATCACAATCGTAAAAAATAGCAATAAATTAAAGAGAAATATTTATAGCATAAAAAGGGACACCAAAGAAACAATGAATGAAGGAGACATATGTACACATGTTCTATGAGCTTGGAGAAGGACTCAAACTAAATGGAGCTGAGTCTAAAGGAACACTATTTATACAATTGATAGGATGAACTATATAGGTGAAATCCAGTATACCCAAAAAATTGTTCAAACAATTTCAATTTGACAAAAAGCAGTTCAAAATATACAACCAAAGAAGCATATTTCAAACCAATGTCAAGCACATATTTGTCTAAACGTAATAATTTTTCTTCTCACACATGGTTGTTGCCATGATACCTGAATTTATGCTCACAAACAAATAGCAACACCAAAGACACTATCCATAACTTCACTGAGGAGTTAAGCATTTCATATCCCAGCACATGACCTGGTTCAAAATCCTACGGATAACTGCACAGAAAAGAAAAATTAGATTAATAAACACAAAGGTGATAATAATGATGAAGAAGATGAAGAACAATCACGTTTTGGTGGTGTTCTTCAATTAAATTTCATGAATTCACCAATCAACACAATAAGAAAATTAGGGATTTGGAAAGGGAACGAAACTGAAATACATGAAATATGAAAGAATATTCTGGGTGAGAAGAGGTGATAAGAGAACCTAATTTGAAATCATAAACATAAATTTACACATTCAAAATATAAATAAGATCCTGAAATCAAATCATCAAATAATTTGAGAAGAAATTTGAAACCTTTATATGGCAAAAGCGTTCTTGATCATTACTTGCTATGAGAGGATGAGAGAGCACTGCAGAGAGAAAAATTGAAACTGAAATTTGAAAAAGAAAGTGAGTTATGAGATGAGATTGAAGAGAGGGAGAATTTGAAATTTGAATTTGATTTCATTCACATGTTGGCAAAGAAACAAAGTATAAGGTTTGTCACCAAAATAGGTGTTTTGGGGAAGGTGTAAAGAAAATTACAAAAATCATACGCAGAAACATGGCTACTTCTTCCAAATGAAAGTGACATAACACTGCTACTTATGCCAGAAATTTTTATTTTTGATTTCCGTTTGGGCTTATTTCACTGGGCCAAAAATGAAAGCTGGCCCATGAAACCTTATTACTCCAACAAATGAATGTGATTGGCTAATTTAAAAGGAATACTAAAAGAAGCTAAAATTTTGTCATTATTGACTCATAGATTTTTTGAATGGTTTGATTCATTGTGTGACACCTGTAAAAAGTTGCCAAAAGCTCCTTTGCATTTGTGTAGTTTTAGGATTATTTACAAAAATCTTTATCATAATAATAAATGCAAAGAATCATCCTTATTTACTCAATTCCCATAATTAAAAAATCTTCATTACAGTACAATTTCTTTTTTTTTTCTTTCATATAAAATAAAAATAAAATCTTCTACTTTAATTTATTCATTCCAAAAATAAAAACCAATAGAAATGAATGGATTCATTGATGTTGTAAAACCCAATGCGTGTAGTATGTTATAAAAGCATAAAACCTTCCTCCTAATATCCAAAAAAACGCGTCCAATTCAATTCAATTTCAATCTCATCAAAAAGACTCAAAAGTCATATATATACACACTCACACCAAGAACAAGAATCATTGAAGAAGATTATGGATTCATCATCTTATTCACGTAACAACAACAAATCAACCAAACCTTCATTCAGAAAAACTCATCTTTATTTTCTTATCGTTTTTCTCTGTGGAGCCTTTTATCTCCTAGGCGCTTATCAACAACGTGCACCATACACCACCACCTCCGAAGAAACCACCATAACAACATGCAAATTTCCAAATCCCCAAATCACCCTCAATTTTCAATCACACCACAACGCAACCACCACAACAACAACAACAACCGCAACAGAAACAATTATCTTCCCTCGCTGCACCGCGAATTTCAGCGAATACACACCGTGCGAAGATCCAACAAGATCGTTAAGGTATAAACGTAGTAGAATGATTTATAGAGAAAGACACTGTCCAATTAGAGGAGAAGAAGATTTGAAATGTAGAGTACCTCCGCCGTATGGTTATCGGAATCCCTTTCCGTGGCCGGCAAGTAGAGATGTTGCTTGGTATGCTAATGTACCTCACCGTGAACTTACGGTTGAAAAAGCTGTTCAGAATTGGATCCGTTATGACGGTGATCGGTTCTTTTTTCCCGGCGGTGGAACTATGTTTCCTAACGGTGCTGATGCTTACATTGATGATATCGGAAAGTTGATAAATCTTAAAGATGGTTCTATTAGGACTGCTCTTGATACTGGCTGTGGGGTATATTCTCTCTTCTTCTTGTTCTTTTTTATTATTTTTTCGACAAATCTTTTCTTGTTTTTTATTATTTTTTTGTCTTTTTTTTTTAATTTTTACGTAATCTTGATATCATTCTTACATGTATACACGTGTGCAACAAATCTTTTCTATTTATTGTAAAAAACGGATTTGTCGTTTTTTTAATGAAATAATTAATGTAATTTATGTGCGTTTCATACTCATATTGTTATTGTCGATGGTAGTAATGATTTTTAAATAGATTTATTTTCTGAAGAAAATTGGAAATTTTATTTTAGCTCAAGATTTTTTATTGAAATAATGAATTGTCATAAAGATGTCAAAATTGGATTTTTGAACTTAGAAGACGGCTTTTGTTTTCATCACATTCATGTATTTGACTAATTTCATCACATTCTATAGCGATTAAAACATATCAAATTTAAAATTGGTTGTTGGATATTTTATTTTAGCTCATGATTTTTTTAAATATGTAAAAAAATTGAAAATAAAGAAGTGTAGTAGAATTGTCAAAATTGGATGTTGGAACTTAGAAAACGGGTTTTGTTTTCATCTTGTAGTCAAAAGTGAAAATAATGAAGTGTATTAAAAAAAATCAAATTTAAAATATGAATTGCCCAATTTTGATCTAACAATCAATAATATGGCGAAAGCGTGAATGCGATTTTTTTTTGTGCCCGGATTGCGCTCTGTTTACAACTTTTATTCTTATTTTTACATGAATTTATTTTGTTTAACTATATAATGTGAGACTTTGGTTATAATATATTGTGAAACTTTGGCTATAATAATATATAATTAGTACTATATATTGTGAAACTTTGGTTATAATATATAATTAGTACTGTTTTGTTTAGTTTTTTATTTTTGCCTCAAAATGTTAGTAATATATATATTGTGAAATTTTGGTGATGGATGTGTGTATAATATTAATGCAGGTTGCAAGTTGGGGTGCATATCTTGCATCACGTAACATAATAACATTATCAATAGCACCAAGAGATACACATGAAGCACAAGTTCAGTTTGCTCTAGAACGAGGTGTTCCTGCAATGATTGGTGTCTTAGCTTCCAAGAGATTACCTTTTCCTTCAAGGGCTTTCGACATTTCCCACTGCTCTCGTTGTTTAATCCCATGGGCTGAATATGATGGTATTTTTCTGAACGAAGTCGATCGAGTTTTGCGTCCGGGTGGTTACTGGATTTTATCTGGACCACCAATTAATTGGAAGAAACATTGGAGTGGGTGGCAGAGAACAAAGAAGGACTTGAATGAAGAACAGACCAAAATTGAAAAGGTTGCTAAAAGCCTTTGTTGGAATAAGCTAATTGAGAAAGATGATCTTGCTATTTGGCAGAAACCCAAAAACCATTTAGAATGCAAATCCGCCCATAAGCTCGCAACAAATCGTCCCTTTTGCAGTGCACCACAAGATAATCCTGACAATGCCTGGTTTGTCGCTCATTCGTTTTGTTTCTGTGTAAGATTAATTAGTTCGATATGGTTTTGTGAGCACAACGGCTAGAGACTAATTTCTTTATTTGTTTCAGGTATACTGAGTTGAAGACATGTTTGAGTCCTGTTCCTGATGTTTCCAACAAAGAAGAAACTGCTGGTGGGATATTGGAGAATTGGCCAAATAGACTTGAGTCTGTTCCACCAAGGATTCACAAGGGTACTATTGAAGGGGTTACTTCTGATACTTTTTCTAAAGATTATGAGCTTTGGAAGAAAAGGATTTCACATTATAAGAAAGTGAATAATCAACTAGGAACCAAAAGATACCGTAACATTTTGGATATGAATGCTAACTTGGGTGGATTTGCATCTGTTTTAATTAAGGATCCTGTTTGGGTCATGAATGTGGTTCCTGTTCAAGCTAATGTTAATACCCTTGGAGCAATATATGAAAGGGGGTTGATTGGAATATATCATGATTGGTTAGCACAATTAATATTCCATTGTGTCTTATTTGATCAATTTATCTGTCTGCTTTTGCCTCTAATAAGTTTAATTATTATTTTTTTGTAGGTGTGAAGCAATGTCTACTTATCCAAGAACCTATGATTTAATTCATGCTGATTCATTGTTCAGCCTTTACAATGGCAGGTAAAACTTGTTTGTTATTATTGATCTTAGAAATGCTTTTGATCAGAATTGAAATATAGGACATAGTGTTGTGACATTTGGATTTTGTAAAATGTTACCAATATGCTTTTTTTGTGTGTTTATAGATGTGAATTGGAAGACATTATGCTAGAAATGGATAGGATTCTTAGACCTGAAGGAGCAGTAATCATAAGAGATGATGTTGATGTATTGTTGAAAGTAAAGAACATTGGCAATGGATTGGAATGGGATAGTGTTATTGTAGATCATGAAGATGGACCACTTGAGAGGGAGAAGCTTTTATTTGCTGTCAAGAAGTATTGGACAGCTCCTGCTCCTTCCCAAAAGACTAATTAAAAACTTTAGATTCTTTAATTTTCTGATTTTTTTTCCAGTTTATTCTTTCAAACAATTCACACATATTTTGGGGCTAATTCTATCCTATGTTGTACAAATAAGATAGTGTTGTGTCATGCACAAGTTATTTTTCCATCACTTGGTCTAATGGTGAGATTTTTTGATCCACTGTTGGAAGAAAAAAAAAAAACTTGTATCAGCTTCATTTGTCTATGGAATGGAATTTTGCTTTAACTGTGCATAAAGGAATCTTTGTGGTGTATATAACCGGAGGTTCCGTTTAAAATAGACCTATGAAAAGATTGGTCCAACTTGGACCAAGAAGATAGTAACCATAGATATATTATTAATATATTCAAACGGATAGGATGCAATCTTGGATACTGGCTATATGAGTTACACATACAATAAAGTGTATGTATACACATACAATAAAGTGTATGTATACACATCACCATACCTGATCAAAGCTAGTATTGAGTTTTAGAAAGAGAAAAAGGTGTGGCCCAATACTGCAAATAATTACGCAGGTTTTTTTTTTTTTGGGTACAATAATTACGCAGGTTTTAATCAAACAACAAACTAATATCATTCTTATCTTGTGGTACCTTAACATTGGAACTCAAGATTGAAGTTTCAAAATAAAAATAGTTTCAAAATTAAAGACACCATATTTAAAAGCCTGGACATCTTCAAAAATTGCAACCGATGAACAAACCAGAAAATAAAAAAGAAGCTATTTGAAACAGAAATAACTAAAAATTGATTAATCTAAAGCAAAAAAAATTATTCAAGCCAACACAGATCTTTCAATTCAAGGTTGAGGGTGCGTATGATTTTTTCTCCAAAGTATAAAATGGGCTTAGATGGTCAGAAGAAACGGGGGTCTCAAATTTATTGCGATGAATTTAGTGCCTCAAATTTTTCTTCAATTTATTTTTCCTTTTAAACTAGTTTTGAGACCCGTGCATTCGCACGGGTCTATTGACTTTTATTTATAAAATATTGTTAAAATATAAGTGACGTCATTGTGTTATTTTTTGTAAAATTTATTAAATTAATAATTTTTTTATTAAAGGTAATTGTCCCGTGTATGATTAAATTATTTTTATTAAAGCAATTGTCCCGTGTATGAATTTTTTATTCAATTTCTTTTATGTATTAGTGATAAATATTTTGTTTTGTGTTTTTTTTATATTTATTATTGATGAGAATTTATGCTTCTATTGTTTAAAAAAACTAATTTGTAAAAGATCATGTCCATTGATTTTTAATTTTTTTATATTTAAGATTGATATTAATATATTATACTAAAGTATCAAATTTATTTAGAATTAAATATTTAGGAATATGTTAGAAAATATTTTTAAAAAGTTTTTTTGACAAAAAAAAATATTTTTTAAATATAAGTGACGTCATTGTGTTCTTTCTTGTAAAATTTATTGAATTAATATTTTTTTTATTAAAGCAATTGTCCCGTGCATAATTTTTGTGTAATAAATTATAATTAATATTAATAAATATTTATTATTCAATTCTTTTTTTTATTAAAGCAATTGTCTCGTGTATGATTAATTTTTTTTATTAAAGCAATTGTCCCGTGTTAATTCGTAAGTTTTTTCTTTATGCATGTTAATTCATAAGTTTTCACTTACAAAGATTATATCTTTATAACCTGTTTTCATAAACTACTTTATAAAACTTATAATAAGTCAATCCAAACAGACCCACTATGTTTTTGTTTCTATTTTAATGTTCTTTTATTTTTAAGTTACTATTTTTTCATTCAAAAAAAGGTTAGTACTATTTTTTATGCGTATCTTTTATATTTATTTTTGTTTCTATTTTTATGCGTAAATTTTTTTAATTAATTTTTTTTGTTAAATATATTGGATTAATATTTTTTTAAGAGGTAGTTTCAGATGCTATTTTTAAGGGGAGATTTTTCTTTTATGCTTATCTTTTTTTATTCTTCCTATTTTTGTTTTGTATCTTTTTTTTAGTTTAGTGTTAAAATTACATTTAAGGGCATAAATTCCGAAATATTATTAAACTTGATTGGACAAATTTGGTATTTTAGTAGTAGTCTCTTTTAATATATTGTAAGTAGATTATGTTATTGAATAGAAAAGTGAAACCCCGAAAATTTGAAGAACATCAAACCTCTAATTTAAAACTTTTTTTTTTTTGTACAATTTGATTTTTCTTTTCAATTTAATAATTTTTTTTGGGTCTTAATAATTTAATAAAATTAATTAATCTATTAACGAATAACATGAATTAAAGTTGTTTAACGTAAATTAGAGTATGTTTCAACCAATTAATAATTAGTATGAATTGACCGATCGTTAGTTGGTTTAGTGGTGATTGACCTTGAACTTGGTAGGGAGGACCACGGTTCGATCTCCACAACTGTGATCGGAAGGGGCTGAAACCACTTGATGTCAGAACTGATCCCGAATCAGATTAAACTTGGTGGTGTAAACAAAAAAAAAAAAATTAGTATGAATTTATTTAATTTTTAAATAAATATGAAATATATCACTCATTATTTGTTTAATTACAAGTTTTCTTGGTTTGACAAAAAATTTACAGGTTTTCTACATCAAATCTTCACCAACCCTCTTTATTAATATAATCGAAACATATTTTATTACTATTTTAGAAAGGTTTGGATATTGGATAGTACTATTCTATTTTGCATATGTACCAAGGTTGTCAGAATCGAGAGTTTACGTTAACTCTTTTTGCCTAGGTAAAATCGAAACGTAAAATCGAAACGTAAAATCGTCGATTTTACCTCATATTAAAATAATATTAATTTTATATACATAACATGTATATATACTTATATAATACTATAATGCATTAATAATTTAAAATGTCATAGCTAAAATATACTAAATCACCATAACAAAATATAATATTCATAAAAATTGGGTTCTTTTAAAAAAAATTGTCAATTTTTTATTTTTTTTTATTTTTTATAAAAAAGGTAAAATCGTCTCAAAGAATTTTAAAACCATGGATTTTACACGATTTTGCTACGATTTTACACGATTTTACAGATTTTACTACGAGTTAAATCGTGTAAAATCGTTCCAGATCACGATTTTAGCAGAAAACGATTCTACCAGCGATTTAACTCGTTTTTGCTACCTAAAAACGTAAAAACTATGGTTTTTACGTTTTAAATCGCGATTTTAACAACCTTGATATGTACTATGGAGGGGTATACTATAACCGGAAGAAACCTTTGATACCAGGTCATTTTGATAGGTCCAACTTGAGCCAAAACATGAATTGGTCCAAGCTAAACGGACCCTATAACTGGAACCAGTTAAGCTAGCATGTTTGATAGTTTGATGTTTTCATTCAAAATTGATCTGTCTTTTACATCAATAATATCTTTTACACCAAGTTGTCATTCTAACTTATGTTTCAATAAAGTGGAGTAGTTTATTTTATTAAAAAGACAAAATTGTTTAATAATTTGAGATATGAAAATATACCAAACATCATGGTAGCTTCTCAATTTTCAACACAAATATTGTGAGCCGAAAAACACTTGTTAGGTAAGTCATGAAAATGACCAAGCTTTCAAATCCCAAAATTAACTATAAATTTGAGACATTAGTTTATCATATATCATAACAAGAAAAAGAATCATAGTTATATTAGTTATATCTTTGAGTAAACAAATTTCATAACTAAAAAAGAAATGGCAAGTATTGTTTCAATGAGGTGTCAAGTTGCAATGGTGCTACTATTGGTTGTGGCATTAGGAACTCAAATGGGTGAGGCACAAAATACATGTCCAACTCAGCTAACAAATCTGAACGTTTGTGCACCATTTGTGTTACCCGGTGCACCCAACACTGAACCAAGTGTTGAATGTTGTGCTGCACTTCAAGCAACCAACCATGATTGTCTTTGCACCACTCTTAGAATCGCTTCTCAACTTAATTCTCAGTGCCAACTCCCATCTTTTGGTTGCGGTAATTAATTAATTAATAATCTCATACATATTCCTTCTCCTTATACACATTTTTTATATGTATGTATTGCATATGGTTCTCCTAACTTTTTATTTTTATCTAATTAATTTGATGTCTATCTACTTACAGTTCTGAATTAGAAGAGCATGGTGATGCGATATACAAATAATAAAAGGTTGAAAGAAGCTACACCCATCTTGTTTGGTGACAATGTTTTGTGATATTGTTATCACAAAATAATAGATGTGATCAGTGTTATGAAATAAAGAAAGTTGTAATTTCGATCCTTTAATGATAATATGTGACATTTTGCATTTGTTACATGCTTGTATGTGTTTAAGATAAATATTCTGTCTATTGTCAAAAAAAAAAGATAAATATTCTGTCTTTTTTAAACTGAAAGTACAAAAAAAAAAAAATACAATTTGGTGTCCATTTCCATAAACCAATAAAATCAGATGCCTTAAGAGCAATAAAAATTCAAATGAATTGGTTTTCTAATTACCTTCATATAGTTGGGTCAATGAGAATATCATTTTGAATGAACCCCATAGCTTGGACTAAGTGTCAACTTCTATAACCCTGCTCCAAGTTATATAAAATGATTTTCTAATAAAAATAAAAATTAAACACTATCAAAATGATAAAATAAGTTTTTTTGAGAAATTATATTTTTCTTTAAAATAAATTCAAACAAACGGACCCTATGTTTAACATTGTTAACAAGTTCACATTTCAAAACAAATTGGGTTAAAAAATCAATAAATAAATAAATAAAAATAGGTATGACATTTTAAATCAAAATTCCCTTACAAACAACACTTGTTTGTAACAAAAATAAAAATACATATTTTTATTTTTATCAAAATTCCCTTACAAACAACACTTGTTTGTAACAAAAATAAAAAAATCCCAAATAAAAAAAAAAATCTTAGAACCAGATTATCGACTTTTTTTTGGCAATAATGTCTTTATCTACTAGTGATGCTTCAAAATTTACGAACTTAAAACAATAAGTAATTCATCTCTACTCTCTAGTGTGAGACATGTGATGAATGGATAATTTAAATGTCATTTTCTTATTGTGAAATCACTACAAGAAAATCATGCATTTCCCATGAACATTTCCCATGAACTCTAATTTCCTCGCAACCGCCCTACATTTCCGAGGAATATTTCGTCGGAAGCGGCGTGCCTGACGCGTTCTGCTGGTGCGCTTTTCGAGGATACATTTCCCAGGAAAATGAGCATGGGAAATGCATGTTGACCGTTGAAAATTTCTGTCAGCACTAGGGGACCGTTTGAAACGCCTTTCAAGATGCATTTCCCATGAAGCTTTTCCTCCGAACTGTTTTGCAGTAAAGTTTTTGAACGTTGAAGCTCCAACGGCTATAGCAGCAGTGCGGTATATTATTATATATACATTCACAATTCACTCTTCTTCTCATTCATCCTCTGTTTCTATCTTCTTCTTCCTCTAATTCTCAATTTTTTCTCATCTTTTTTTCTCACAAAATAATACATACATATATCTCTTCTACTGATTATTACAATACCGGTAAATTATGTTAATTTATTTTTAAGTTTTTTATATATACATTTATTTTATAGTTAGTAATTAAAATAATATGTCACATTTATTTTTAACTAATCTTAATTTTGTTTATATTGTGTAGTGTGATTGTTGTTGTGTTGCTGATGTTGTTGCTTGGGGATTTTTTGTCATCACATATTATTTGAGGTTAGTTTGTATAATTTATTTTAAATTGTTAGTAAAAAAGTATTATCATTAATCACGTAATAAAAAAATGTTAGTTGACACACAAGTGTAGTTAAAAAATTATTTATTGAAGAAAATGCTATTATATCATTTGTAGTTTTTGATAAAAAAAATGTTGGTTAGTAAAAAACTTGTTAGTAAAAATTTGTAATTTAATAAAAATGATTTTTTTTAGAGGTAATTAGTAAAAATATTAATATGTACAAATTACCAAAAATAATTAAGTTGTTAGAAAAAATATATGTTGTTCTTGTTGTTAGTAAAATACTTAGGTAGTTAGTTATTAATTAAAATAATGTTTACATTTATATTTTAGTTAATTTTAATTTTATTTTATCGTGAAGTGTGATTGTTGCTGCTGTTGTTGCTTGGGACTATTTATCATCACATATTACTTGAGGTTAGTTTGTCTAATTTATTTTATTGGTAGTGAAAAAGTATTATCATTAGTACGTAATTAAAAAATGTTAGTTAACACGCAAGTGTAGTTAAAAAACTATTTAGTAATAAAAATGTTATTATATTATAGTGTTTGATAAAAAAAAATTAGTTAGTAAAAAATTTGTTGTTTAGTAAACAACTATTTAGAAATAAAAATGTTATTATATTATAGTTTTTGATAAAAAAAAATTAGTTAGTAAAAAACTTGTTTAGTAAAAATAATTTTTTAGAGTAGTTTGTAAAATATATTTAATTTGAAAATTATTTTTAGTAAACATGTTAATACTTACAAATTACTAAATAACTAGGTAGTTAAAATGATTTTTAAGTGGTGGGTAAACAACTTGTAGTTTTCAATTTCAAAAATTACCTTCACAATTTCCGAGGAATTTTCCTAGGAAACGTTCATGGGAAACGTATAAAATATGAATTTTTGTTTTCCAGGCTATGTGTCAAACATATAAAATGATTGTTGTTGTTAATATTATTATTGTTATTATAAAAGGATATATAGATAAAAAGAAACTAATTTGAATTAATCCCAACAATATATGCAGTAGATGGATCAATATATATCTCATCGAAGTTGGATGTATGATAGAAAATATCCGGGTGGTAGGACTATTAAAGCGGCTTTTAACGATGGAGTTGAATAATTTGTTACTTACGCTATGTCACAAGATACTGTTAAAAGGGATGGAGGGATAAGATGCCCGTGTATTAAATGTACGTGTGGGAAGATTTGGAGTCTAGAAAATGTCAAAGCTCATTTAAAGAAGGTTGGATTTATGAGTGATTATTATGTGTGGAGACATCATGGTGAACAAGAGTCGTTGAATATTAATACCGAATTTGATGTTAATACGGACGCTTCGAGCAGTGGAGCACAAGAAGAGTGTCAAAACTTTGGCCGGATGCAAGATATGATCGGTGACGCTCTCGGGGTAAACCTGAATTACGAAGGGGGCGACGAAGAGGAAATAATCCCGAACGAGAAAGCGCTGAAATTCTATGCAATGATGGAGGAAGTAAACAAACCGTTGTATTGTATTGTGCACAGATGTCTGGGAATAAGGATAGAGGTAAAAAGGCACTCCAAGAAAACCCAAAGCCAAAAAAGAAGCCGACATTCGCTGATGTGGACGTAGCAGAATTGTTACATCGTCAAAGTCAGCCATTTAGTATCCGGGAGCGTGGTTCCACTCCTACACCTCCACGACCTACCACTTCCACTCCTACATATTCACTACCTCCCGGTTTCACTCATGCATATTCACGACCTACCAGTTCCACTCCTACATATCCACAACCTACTGCTGCGTATCCTACATATCCACAACCTACTGCCCCGTATCCTACATATCCACCATATCTGGGTAATCAGATATTTCATGATCATGGTAGATTTATGGCTCTCATGGGATCCCTTGATCCATATCAACATCATCATCAGCCGCAGCCACAATCCATGCCACATGAACAGCCGCCACAACAATCTATGCCACATAAATCCCCCGAGGAAGAACTGGAAGAACATCCACAAGTGGAATATAAGACCGTGCGGCGACCACGACGAAAGTTCGATCAAGAAGTTCAAGTTTTGGGCGATAAGCCCTTAATCTACCCTATGGGTAATGGGTAAGTATTAAAAAGAATTGCTACGTACTTTGATTTTATTTTTTTTTCTTTTAAAATATATGGTTTAATTAACAATATAAATGTTTTAGGTTGGAGCCATCTAAGGAGGCGGCAGAGGCTGTAAGGAAAGCTATCGAAAATCTTTACCTTGATTTTTATCCCACTTACGAAGCTATGATGGAAAAGGAAGGGATGGAGACAGAAATTTTTCAGGAGTTAGGGAAATTTGCCGTGTGGGAGCCTTACCACCATGACGATGTGGAACGAAATTTTCGTCATGTAGCCAAGAACCGATTGCCGAGTATGTTGCATGATGCAAAAAGGACTTACGAAAAAATGAAACTCAAAGGCAAGACATATCGTCCTCTTTGGATTGGAGAAGAAATTTGGGAGAAAGTGTTGGATTATTGGAAGAACGACCCAACATTTCTAAAGCGCTCAGAGACCAATAAAATTAATAGGAGTTCAGTCAAAGGGGGCAACTTGCACACACAGGGATGTGTCAGCCTCCCCGCCCGTGCTCGAGGATTGGTAAAATATATTTAATTTATATATTTTTTTTATATATGTATATATTTAATTATTCATAATTTTTAATTACATTTTTTTTGTGTGCAAAATTAGAAAAAAAAAGGGTGGCGACGTAGACATGGCTGAGATTCACAAAGATACTCACACCAAGAGTTCGGGTGGCTATGTGGATCAGCGGTCTGAGAATACTCAGGTGAACTTGTAATTTGATTTTTTTGATTTTTTTTTTCTTCTGATATTTTTATTCACTAATTTTTATTTGACTTTATTAATTATTTATTATTTATGTATACAGAGAGATTATTGGAAAGCTATTGAGAAATATCGGCAAGAACATCCTGAGTATCACTCCTACGAGGATATTCCTGATATCATACGACGAGATATTTTTTTGGAGGTATCCGGGCCGGGGAAGAAGAATAAGAAATATGGTTTTGGGAAGCTGGCCCCCAACGTCCACCGTCAAAATCTTTTCCATATTCCTACACCCGAAGAGTGCTCTCGTCCTGCATCGTTTACTCCTGCCGCGCAGGCAGAAATTCAAAGATTGTCGCGGGAGTTGCAGGCACAAAGGGAGGAAATGGCTCGACGGGATCAACAGATTGCGGCAATGGTGCAAGAAGAAGTTAGAAAACAAGTAGCCGTGTATCATGAGCAAATGAGTGCTTCATCGGTTAGGAAAGCTCCAAATGACGATGACAGTGTCGATTCTTCTGATGATGAGGACCCGAGTGTTTCTAGCGATTCAAATTAGATTATTATATTATTTTCTTGTAATCGTATTTTTAATATTGTGTAATAATATTTGAACATCGACAATTTTTACTTAATCGTATTAAGGACGAAACCATTATCCATTTAACTTTAATTTCAACATCATGTGTTTTTCTTTAGAAATGTTATTGTTTTTATATTTTATTTTGAATTTGTCTTTTACAGAAATTAATTTCGGATTTATTTTATAAACAAATTAATTTTGGGGGTAAAACATTTTCTATAGAAGGAAATGAAAATTTGAAATTTTTTTGAGGGAAAATACATAGTACATTTCCCATGAAACATTCCTAGGAAATGTCATAAGAAATGGGTAAACAATTTGGGTGACACGCGCGCGGGAATTTGAAATTCAAATTTATACATTTCCCACGAACTTTCCCTGGGAAATGTCCTCAGAAACGGTGGAGGGAATTTGAAATTCAAAATTTCAGATTTTCATCTATATATACCACATTCTATTCTACAAATTTTTCATTCTTTCAATTTTCATTTTCTTTTTCATTCTTCCAACTTTTTCATCTTTCCCACTTCAATTTTTTTCTTCAACACATTCAATCTTTTTTTTCTTTCATTCTCTTCATATTTTCTTCTTCATCCTCTTCATATTTTCCTTTTCATCCTCTTTGTATTTTCTTTCAACACATTCAATCTTTTTTTCTTTTATTCTCTTCATACTTTCTTCTTCAACCTATTTTCTTCTTTACCTCTTCATATTTTCAACACATTCAATCCTAAAATACTATTTATCTTCTTCTTTAATACATTCAATCTTTTTTCATTAAACACTTTCATTCAACATTCATCCAAACATCTTTTTCAATACATCATTTTACATTTTCTTTCTTCCTAAATTTTTTTTCTCATTCTTTAATTCTACCACCTCAAGTAAATATTTTCTTAAATGTATGTTTTGAAATTTAATATTTAGTTCTAATTTTATATTTTTTTCCTATTTATCATTTTTTGTTCAAATTTAATATTTTTTTTTGGCGCAAAATTCAAATTTCAAATTTTTTGGCCGAAATTTTAAATTTTGTTGGCGCAAAATTCAAATTATTTTCTGAAAATTTGAATTTTGGAGCTAAAAATTATTTTTTTTTAAATTTCTTTTTTACATTTCCCATGAACATTTCCTCGGAAATGTATTCTGAAAATTCGAAATTTTTGGCAAAATTTTGAATTTGTTTTGGCGCAAATTTGAAATTTTGGCAAAATTTCAAATTTTTCGAGCCAAAATATTTAATTTAAATAATTTTTTGATGAATTTTTTTTCTAATATTATATACATTTTATTTTGAAAATATATCTTTTTTTATTTTTTTTAATAGTATATACATTTCCCACGAACAGTTCCTAGGAAATGTGTCTGCAAAGACCTGGCTGACACACGCTGACACGCATTTCCCACGACATTCCTCGGAAATGTCCTCACAATAGCAGCCCTTTTTCCCATGAACCTGTTCCTCGGAAATGTCCTCCGTAATGTAACATTTCCCACGAATTCAGGCCCCTTTCCCACGAATTTTGGTCATGAGAAATACACAAGTTTCTTGTAGTGAATAAAAGTTGTGGTTTACACAGTTACAAAATATAATACCAAATAAAATGAGCAAAATCGAAATAAGGTCAAAAACAATGTAACATATAAAAGACCAATTCGAAATCAACATAAAAAATTAAGGATAATTTGAAATAAGCAAACTTATTGATCCATGCTTAAGTACAATTATGGTCTCTTTATTTTCAACATTTTAGGAATTTTGTCCCTTTATTATAAAATCTGATACAATTTTGATCCCTCTATTGTATTTTTGAACTAAAAAAATTGGTATAAAATTCCTCTAAAAAATTCATTTAAGAAATTTATATCATCATATTTTGCACCAAATGCTTGATTGAAGAACTAAAATGTTTAAATTTAAGATCAAAACTGAAATTAAGGTTCTGTTTGGTAAAATTAAGCTATAAGCTATCTGATAGCTGAAAAATTAGCTTATAGCTGATAAACTAGCTTTTAACTGATAGCAAAAAAGCTAGTAGAATGAAATTAAAGTGTTTGGTAAATTTAGCTGTTGTAATTATAAAATGACATAAAAGTATTATGTGAGTAGGTAGTTATTTTTTTGAGTGGGTAGTTTTTTAATTAAAAAAAGTAAAAAATAAAAATAATAAGGGTAAACTTGGAATAAAAGATAAAAAGCTATAAGCTCAAACGCTACTTAAAATAACATCTGAAAAAAAGCTATAAGCTAGTAGAAAAAGCTTGTTACCAAACACCTTGAATTTTTTGAAACAAACTTATAAGCTAATACAATAAGTTATAATCTAGCTTATTTGTGTTACCAAACACACCCTAAATATTTTTTTTATCAAATAATTTAGCGGCTAAAATTTTATTTTTTAAAATAAATAAGTGAAAGTACAAAATTTAAATGTAATTAAATCTTATCAGATCTTTTATTCACTATAAACTATATATGTGTCATGCCATTGTAAGGGAGAAGAAATGATAAATTTTAGGTAGGAAAAGTCATTTTTTAATAAAAGAAATGAAAAAAATTTGGAAAACAATAATATCATCGAAACTTTGAGTTTTAACACGTAAGAAAGAAACGCAGGATTTGTCATCCCCATCGAGTTAGGGTTTGCAGAATTGCTTTCTGGAGCTTCAAATAATGCTCCATCGAAACCTCAATTCAAATTCAAAGAACGATACAATTCGAAGTTGCGATTCATCGATTGTTTCGTTTCACCTATAACACCCCGCGAACCCCAGAGACCATGGATAGTGTCGTGCGTCCTCTGCAGGATATTTTGTTCCTTCCCTCCCTTCAATCACATTCTTAGCCTCTGATCACAATTTCCAATCAAATTTCCCGCTTTTCTCAGTTCAAATTGGTAAGTATTATTTGCTTGAAACAGAATCAGTATTCTCCTTTTTTATGCATTTTTTTTGGATTTTTTCTGATCATTTTAGCTTATTATTATCTACTAGAGTAGAATCGAATATATAAATTGAAAAATGTAGATATTTATTATTGAAGGATCATTGTGGATTTGACATGTGTGCTAAGTTATCGTCTTTGTTGGGATTATTTTACGAGCTAGTAAACTATATTGATTTAGTTATTTCTTTTAATTCGGCGAAGGTTTTTCATGGATGGTGATCATAACGAGTTAGGTAATGTTGATGTTGGACCTGAAACATCGAATAATTTGGACTTGAATGTGGAGCAAAACTGTTCCAGCCCAAATGTTGTTCATGCTAATGGCTCTCAATCTGGTGTCGCGGCAGCAAATGTAGTTTGCAGCAACACAATATTGGGAATTGGTACGGTATTTGAGTCGGATGAACATGCATACAAATTCTATAACAAGTATGCCAGATTGATGGGTTTCAATGTTAGAAAAGATTGGATAAATAGGAGTAAGGTACATGGTATGGTGGTTTCTAGGAAATTTACCTGCTCGAAAGAGGGATACCGTAGGAAAGACAAGAGAGATGATAATGTGAAGAAACATCGGAAGGAGACGAGAACTGGATGTTTGGCACACATGATTATCACTCGTCAACCAGACGGAAAATACCAGGTCACTCATTTTGAAGGACAACATAATCATGATGATATAAACTCGATTAATTCCAACATGTTGTTACTAGAGTTGGAAAATGAAATTAATGTTGCTCAAGCTGTGGAGGTTGACTCGTATAATAATTTGGAACCCAAATCTAGGTCAGCATTAAGTATGATGAATACAAAAGTAGATGCACGTGATTCTCTTGATCAACTGTCCATGAATTATGACAACTACCTTCATTCTGCAAGGGAAAGAGATATGAGTAGAGGAGAAGCAGGGCGTTTGCTTGGTTATTTTCAAAGGCAACACTTTGAAAATCCAACAATTTTTCATGCCATACAGCTTGATGTTGATGACAAGGTAACAAATGTATTTTGGGCTGATGACAATATGGTGGTTGATTACGACCATTTTGGGGATGTTGTTTGTTTAGACACAATTTGCAGAACAAACAGAGCTCTGCGGCCATTTGTGCAGTTTTTAGGTGTTAATCATCACAAACAAGTATTAATATTTGCTGCTGCTTTTTTGTATGATGAGACCATTGAATCATTTAATTGGTTATTTCGAACATTCATCGGTGCAATGTCTGGGAAAAAGCCAAAGGCCATTATAACAGAACAAGATGCCACAATCATTGAAGCAGTCAAAACGGTTTTACCTGAAACAAACCGGTATACATGTGTATGGCAGATGTATGAGAATACTCTGAAACACCTCAGCTATTATGTTAAAGATGCTGAATCATTTGCAAATGATCTAAGGAGTTGTATATATGACCCAAAGGATGAGGAAGAGTTTGCCCATGCTTGGGAGGCTATGCTGCAGAAGTATAACCTCCAGCAAAATGAATGGTTGAGATGGATGTATAGAGAAAGGGAGAAGTTGGCTGTTTTCTTTGGTCAGAATACCTTTTTTGTAGATGTCAAAGGCTTTCATTTAGGTGAGGTTTTGTCTCATAATCTTAGGAGTTATCTAAATCCTGACCATGATGTAGTTCAATTTTTTAACCATTTTGAAAGGGTAGTAGATGAGCAACGCTGTAAAGAAATAGAAGCTAGTGATGAAATGAAGGGGTGTTTTCCAAAGCTAATGGGTAATGTGGTTATGTTGAAACATGCAAGTGTTGATTATACTCCAAGAGCATTTGAAGTATTTCAGCAAAGATATGAGAAGTCTTTGAATGTTATTGTCAACCAACACAAGATAGATGGATCTTCGTTTGAGTATAAAGTGAATACGTTTGGCCAAGCTAGACAATACAATGTCACCTTCAATTCTTCAGATGATACAGTTGTCTGCAGTTGTATGAAGTTTGAACATGTTGGTTTTCTGTGTAGCCATGCACTAAAAGTTCTTGATAATAGAAACATAAAAGTAGTTCCATCTCGTTACATCTTGAAGAGATGGACAAAAGATGCAAGGTTGGCAAATACCATGGAGATTAAGCAATCTAAAATGCAAGATAGTCCTAAAATGGTTGTAGCAAGTTGTTACAAAGATTTGTGTCACAGATTTGTCAAGTTATCAGCAAGAGCTTCTGAATCTGTGGAGGCTTATCAATTTGCTGTGAGGCAACTTGATGAAGTGATGGAAGGAGTGCAGAAAATCTTGATATTGAAAGGTGAGGAAGCTCAAGTTATCACCTCAAATAGTATTCAGGCATATGCTTCTGAAAGTGAGCCTGCGGAGATCTTTCGGAATGGACATGCAACTGAGGATCAAGATGTAAGTAGAGTTAGCGGAGAAATTGACAGGAGCGCTACACAGGATAGGGCCCAAACAACGGTGAATTATAATCAAACGGATTCAGATAGGGTTTTAAATGTAGAACTACCTCCTCCAAATACTGTTGTCTGCATTTCAAGCCCCACATCTCCATATGTTTCATCTCATTCCGTAACACCAAATTCCCTTTTGCATGTAAGCTTTTATCGTTTATTTTATACAAGCTTATATTGTTGTGATCATATATTCATATTTGATATAGAGATCAAGAAGTTTAATAATGCTCATTAATTTTCAGAGAATACGCTGAACATATTTTTTTTTAAATAAAAAAAAAAAAAGAAGAGAGGATGGCATTTGATGATTCTCTCATTTGTGTTACAGGGTTTATTTGGTTTTGAAGCCAATCAAGTGGTTCAATGTATGTATGAACAGCCTGATCTTGTGTTGGACCATCAATCTAACACTAACCTTTTCCAACCACCAAACTACTATTCTAACCAACCGAGTTCTCCTCGCCGTTCTCAACTATCGCAGGTGTTAATCTTTCCATTCCTCAGTTTCTCTTTTATGTGGAATATGCTAGTTTGTATAACATATCAATGAATATTTTACTCAGGAACCTATAAACCAAAACACATACCATGAACCCATGCCAAGCAATAATCAGATGCGACAGGTAAAAAAAATCATTTACTTAATGGTCATAATTTGAACAAAACCCCCTTCCCAGATTTGTGGTGGGTTATCAGGTATTTATGGAGGAAAACTAATTTTATCTGCTTTGTATATATTTGTTGTAGGGGATGGATCTTGATATCCAAAATTCTCATTCAGAATCCTGTATCTTGCTTCCGACCCTGCACAATGTATTAGAGGACCATGGTTGAAACATATCTTGTATTGGCAATGCCATTACTTTTGTTGTACAGTGTGATTGATATAGTCTAGTCAAGTAGTCATAACAAATAAGCATTGTAAACATAGTGCGTGTTTGTTATCACGGTGGGTTTACCGTAATCACAGGGAGCCACAATGATACCAAACATGCTTAGGGAGCCGCAATGATACCAAACATGCTTAAATCCTTTTTTTTTGTAGATAACCAGAGATATTCATCAACTCATATTAAAAGATAGATACACAACTTCTGCAATGAAATCAAATTAAGAAATAGTACAATTTTAAGACAGCTCATATGATGTTTTTAGGACAGACTTTTTATTTATAGGCTGAACTATTTTCTCCCTCTTTCTAACAAATAAATGAGAAACACTTGCTTGGTCACAACCCCAAATGATTTTTACTTAGGCACACATACATAAATTAAAAAAGGGTAAAAGAAGAAAATGTATTATTTTAAATAATTAAATGATAAGTACTTTTATGTATGCGTGTCTAAATGTATTTAATTTGTAGTTGTGATAATATAAGTATTTCACCATATAAATGATCAAAATTTGCATGCTCACATGTGTGTTTGGTTATGCAGCAACACATTGATTATGGCATTCTTGACTATCAAAAGTGGTTTGAACATTAAGTTGAAGTCTCAATTGTGGTCCTTGACTATGCATTCTTAAAATGACAGGATAGTTATAAACCAAAACACAGTCATGGTTCGGATGGAGAGAATGAGAGAATTTTGTCTTCTTCTACACCGCACTCCTTAACATCAATTGTACGTCTTTCTTAAATAGCTAGCGTTAGATGAACAGATTAAAATGAAAATGTTCTATACATTTTAAAAATACAAACGAATGAGAAGATTGTTAGTGTCTTTTTTTTTACTGGATGTTTAAAACATTACTATAAATCTATAATTTTCAGTATACTAAGAATAATTTATTTTACCACGTTCTATTCAAATATCAAATGCCACTGGTGATTTAGAAAAAACGAAAAGAAAAAGAACTTGAGTGAATAATGACACCAGAACGTTGTTTTTGCATTAATGTTTTGTAGGTCCTGTTCATTCAACCAGCTAGCCCCCTAGCTTCATCCACCAGACCACGACAAAGTGAATTCATAAGGTTAAACATTCCTTATTCTTTCGAATTCAGACCCAAAATTTTACACATTGGTTTTATCGCTATGTGAAATTCCACATAACAAATCATGGGTGCATTGATGATTGATGTTTATAAAATGCTAAATTAATTCATCTAACTGTAATGAATCAATATATGCTTAATAGGCTCAAGATACATTAGATAATTTTAGATGATTTGTCATGCTCTCTAAGAGAATTTAGAAGAATCTAATTAGATGAGGCATTGGTTACTTTGTTAGGATTAACCAATGCTATAAACAAAGACATTGATGAATGTAATCAATCAAGCAAAATGAATGAAAGAATTTAGTTATTTTAGCTTGGTATAGTTGGTTACAGTGGCAAAGCTAGCCGAAATTTTACAAGGGGGCCAAATACGAAGAATGAAAGTGTTAAAACAAGAAGAATAAACCTATCTATCAAATGATAATTTTTTTCTTTTATATCTACATATTTTTTACAATTAAATTTATTTGGGGTTGTTAAATCTATATTATTAGAGTAATTAAATATAAAAATACACTAACCTAATAAAAAATTAAATAAATTATAAAAAAAGGGGTAGCCAAGGCTACCCCATGACAGTATTGGGCTTTGCCCCTGGTTGGCTAGTCTCTTTTAGCAATTATCTCTTCCATTTATGTACAACTAAAAGTTGTTCATAACACAAATATTCAAAAAATGGTAGTAATTTCTCTAGAACAGCGAAATTACGACACAAATGTAAGAAATAATTATGTAGACAATTGAGTAACGAGGGTTCTGGGTTTAGAATAAAGTAAACTTTTAAATACTTTTATTAATCTTTTTAAAATATAAACAGAAATTTTGGAAAAACAACATTTTTTTCTCTAAAATCAATTACTTTAAAATAAGTAAGCAATTAGGCTCAATCGCTAATGAGCCCTTATGATAAACTCTGGATTATCAATCTATTCAAAACTAACCATACCTAAAAAATGTAGTATTTTGGACTTGAGATTGAAACATTGACACTGACACATCATATAGGAATCGAACGTACGTCGCACTCAAGGACTGACAAACTCTTTAGCCCCCTTAGAGCATCCACATCCATGCCACTCACTTTGGTTGCATAAATGGGTCCCACATATTTTTTTATATTATTTCACATTTTTCCACTCTTTAAACCACTCAACTAATTTTTCTAAATATCAATACCACTCTTCAAAAAATCTAAACTGGGTCCCACTGATCCCACTATATATCCAAATTATGCATCTATTAACTTACAAAATGAAAAAGAAAAAATGCAAAAGTAAAATAGTGCAGCAAAGCACCGTGTCTATGCAGAACCACGGTTCCAAGTTTGGCCACTCTAACTCATATCAATTATCCAATACACACTGACACAAATTTATTGGGTTATGTGTAACCACACCAAATGTCAACCGATATTGGTGCTCTTAGCCTCAATTGTTCGACAAACTTTTATTAATATTACATGTAACTGTAAAAATAAAAGTCTTAACCAATTGATTTTTAAGAGAAACCGAGTTCTGATTTAGTCGAAAGTTAAGTAAAACATAACTAAAATTGTTTTCACCAATTTACTTGAATTGTGGGGAACTTGATTTGTAAGTTTATTAACAACTTGATTCTGACCAGTAACCAGTTGGTTAAAATATGGATAATAGGACAAATTTAAATAGTAATTACTGAATTGAAATGTCTATGTTATATATGAAAGGTGTTACTGTTGGAATACAAATTGTGGCTAGGTAGAGATGAATGAGATGACACACATGGTTGTTGTCAACCTTGTAATTGCGCGTGAGGTTGAAATTAGACTATAAAAAAACAAAATTCCATGACCAATTCTAGTCTCCGACACTCTCCAACTATAGAATCCAATCCAAGTGTTCCCACTTCAACTCTTCTTCATTCTTCAACTACTTTTTCATTCTCACTTCTTTACCTTAACTTCTCTTTCTCTGTTCCTCCACCAATTCCTTAAACACAAATTAAACACCTTTCTTCCAAACTCAAAAAAAAAAAAAAAACACTAATGAGTTGAAATATGGGATTTCTCCGGCGACTCTTTGGCGCCAAAAAACCCTCTGATGGGTCGGGTACCAAATCTGATAAAGACAATAACAAGAAAAAATGGAGTTTCGTCAAACAAAGCGGTAGAAAAAAGTCACTCCCGCCACCTCCGCCGCCGCAACCAACCACCTTCACTCAATTTGACTCCTCTACTTCCTTAGAACGCAACAAACATGCAATTGCTGTCGCCGCCGCTACCGCAGCAGTTGCCGAGGCTGCTCTAACCGCCGCACGTGCTGCTGCTGAGGTGGTTAGACTGACAAGTAACGGTGTCGGTGGAAGTAGTACCGTAAGCAGACCCAAAACGCGAGTTCACCAGACACGGTTGCCGGTAGAGACCGCCGCCGTTAGAATACAATCAGCTTTCCGCGGTTATTTGGTGAGTAAAAATTGTAGTAAAATTGTTTCAACATTTTTGTTTACATTGATGTCTTTGTAATCAATCATAGTCACATTTGTTGTCAAAAAAAATAAATAACGTCGGTAAAAATAAAATAAAAAGAATAATCCACGGTAATCTCATCGCCTCACAGTAATTTCAAATTGGGTCATATTAGGTGCGTTTGTTTTAGATTTTTTTTTAAAAAAATCTATTTTTTTTTTAAGTCCATTTTATAAGCTTGACAGTGTTTGTTATGGATTTTTGTGAAAATCATTTTCTTAAAAAAATTATTTTTAGCCTTAAAATGAAAAGTTATTTTTAATAGCTTTTTAAAAATCTATTTTTTAAAAAATTAAGGAACCTAAGTTTAGGAACTTTCTATTTTAGATAAATAGATTTTTATGATTGTAAAAAAAATACAAAGTAGCTTTAAATTTTCTTCAAAATTTTTAAAAAAAATCTTTAAATTTATTTTAAAAAAAAAATTATTATTTTTAAACCTTAAACAAACGCACCCATTATCTTATGATTCCTATCTATCCAATCGGTTAGGACTAGGACACTATACACTGGTCAAATTTTGTCAATCAAATAATGATTTTTTTATACTAGGTCAAATACTTTTCAATATTACTAGAAGGTAGAAGCTAGTGGCCGTGAAAGCAAACTGTTCCGTGGACACCGGAGTTGGTCCCTTCCACACATGTACATCTCATATGATCTAAAAAGCATCTACCATCGACAACTTTATTTTTTAACAGTTAAAACAATTTCTTTAAGACACATTATTCATTTATAATTTATTTTTTTATGTTAGTAAGAAATTTATCACTCCAATTTATCATCTCTGAAACTTTTACTAAATAAATCTACTACTACATAATAATTTTATGTTATTTATCAATCACTATATATCATTGCATTTTAATATTTAAAAACTGCGGTACATAGAGTATGAGAGTGGTGATTTAAATATTTTAACCATATATTTATAAAATTTTATGAAGTTAAGCAACTCTGGTCTAACTTCCTTTCTTCTTTTTTAATTCAAATTGTTTCCTTCCTTAATTCTATCCTATTGGTATTTTTTATTTTTATTTTATGAAATTTTATTTACTTATATACACTATTTTTATATTTTTATAATACTTATATCCACTATTAGTATAAAAATTAAATAACCTGCATAGATGGCAATGTCATGTTACCTACATTCCTATTTATAGTAGTAGTAATAGTAACATTGTGGAAAGTGTTTGTTTCTCTGCCGTCTGGAATTGTGTACTGATGCTGAGTGCTAACAATTTGCTTTATGTGTCATTTCTTCGTCACACACTCAAACCTTGAATTTTTCTTTTTATTTCCCTCTCCTAAGTTTTTGCAATTTCTTGCTAAATTAGTCTTCAATTCATGTATATTTTTCAACCTAAGATAGACATTATTATAAAAAAAAAGAGACTGTACTTTCTCCAACTTAGCCATAGTCTCTATTGTGTGACAATATTTTATCTTTTAAAAGTGTTATTATTATTATTTTTTTCTTTTTAAGAATTTGAATGTGTTGTGTCACTTCTGTGGGAGTTAAGATGAAGAATGAAATTAGAGGAATATAGCATAAGAGTCCCACATATTTTGTTAGATGTAAGGTTAATTAATTCTAGAGTGTGAGAGCAAATCATAAATCTCATTATGGAGTTGATCATTTAAGAGGCAGTCCAATATTGTATACTAACTCGAAGATTAGTCTCATAGCAAATTAAAAAGTTCATACGGTAGAAATATTTTGAGGAACTTATAAGTGGTCAAAGACTCTAATTACAGCGAGTTAGATGGATTAAAAAGGTAAAAAATTATATATTCTGACATTTTTTTCACTTAAGGAAATGTGGTAGTGTTGTGGAGGGAGATCCCCCTAGACAAAGAATTATGATGGTTACCTTTACATGAGGCAAACTAAGATGGGCCTTAGTGGACCATTGCCAACCTATCATCAACACGTTTGAGCTAATGACCCCAAGTACTAGTAGGTAGGGTTGCTATTACTGATTGTAATGTCACAATGTAATAGAAGAGAAATGAACAAGTTGGTAACCACTTATTTTGTTTGTGGCTGCGTATGGGGTATTCTTTGTGAACAAGTCTTTTTCTTTGCTTTGCCAATTCAAAATTCCTTTGTGGGAAAGAGGGGCTTTGCAAATTACTATTACTTAAAATGGTTTATAATTTATAGGATAAGATAAGATTAGCTTGAGAGAAGTAAATTTGGTTAAGGTCACTAATTAACAAACTATAATATTAGAGAATGGGAGAGAGGTTACAATCAGTTAACTAATTAGCTTAACTTATTCTAATTACCCTTTTGTTTTTCAGCTTGTTATGCAAGACAAGCAAATGTGAGAAATTTAGCACGCTTTCCTTGCTTGTCATTTTTCAAATGCAGTTTCATTTTATTATGTAGTCTTAATTAACTTCAACTAGGAGCAATACATTTCATTTCTTCTTTATGAAGTTTTCTAAATGATGTCTCATATGGTAATTGTTCTTTGTTCTTAAGAAATTGATTAGTTTAATTTGGTTGTTTTTTTTATGGATAGTTTAATTTGGTTGTTACTCATTGGGTTTTTGTACATTTTATTTTGTTTTGGATATGATCAATTTGGACTATTAGATCATATTAATTAAACTCTAATACTATGTTGAAATTTGCAACCCCCCAATTGCATAATAAGTCTTTGCATACTAGGCATTAGGCATTAATAGTTAAGGCTTGTAGTCTATAGTTCAAAAAGTCTATGCCTCTCTTAAGTAAAAAAAATAGCAAATAACTTGTAATAGTTAGCGGATAAGTTAGTTGATAGCATATACTCTAGTAGATTATAATTGTATAGTGTTTAGTAAAATTAATTAGTTTAACTACTTGATAAATATAAAATGATACAAAAAAAAATTGTAATTAATATTCAATTTTTTCCAATTACAATAATAAACGTAAAAGTGACAAAAAAAAATTTTTAAACTATAAGTTCAAACACTATTTGAAGTAAGTGCTAAAAAAAACTACTTCAAATAGTTATTGAAGACTGTATGAACTAGTAAAGAAAAATACTACTAGTATAAGTTAAGAAAGAATTGTTAACAAACGAGTCTAATTTGATCCTATGAACTTATAAATTTATAAGATATACTTTTTGACTGTTTAGAAGATATCTTTTTTTATTAGCAAGATATCTATTATTTATAAGCTTAAAAGTTGGTCTTACCAAACAAATCTAATTTGGTCATATGAACTAATAACAATTTTTTTTTGTATAACCTTATTTTATACCAATTTTATAATTTTCTTATTTTTTGGTATGTGACATTTATTTGTAAACATAACTTATGCAACACGGTCACTCATCATATTAGCTGTGTCTCAGTGTCGAATACACATCAGTGTCCAACATCGACACATTTGACTATATTTTAATATGTCATTTTTTAAATTATTATTAGTATTAACGTATTTGCGCCGTGTCAGTTTCTGTGTTCGGTGTTTCATAGACAATGACATTTTTATTGATTAATTTTGGAAGGCTAGGAGGGCGTTGAGAGCACTTAAATCATTAGTAAAGTTGCAAGCATTGGTTAGGGGCCACATAGTGAGAAAGCAAAGTGCAGATATGCTTAGGCGTATGCAAACATTGGTTCGTCTCCAGACACAGGCACGTGCAAGTCGTGCCCACTTATCATCATCAGATAATTTGCATTCCTTTAAGTCTTCACTTTCTCATTACCCTGTAAGTATACCAAACTCTCCATTAAGATTGTGATTATTGACTATGCTGTTTTAGGTTGGATTGAATGATTAGTACATTGCTCAAAAAAATAATGATTAATGATCATTAATATCTCCTTTTGTATTTTAAATTTATACTTAATTGTAGGTCCCTGAAGAATATGAGCATCCACATCCTGTCTACGGTACAAAATTCGGTGGATCTTCCATCCTCAAGGTACAGTACTATGCTTCCCAACAATATTATTTGTGTCAAGAAATCTACGTCTAATGTGAGATGGTCCGAACATGAGTTTATAAGTAGATGTAATCTTTAACCTTATAAAACTGGCTTTGTAGGCCCAATTGAATAAAAGAGACCCAAGTTACATTAGATGATTTAGGTTATGAGTCATGTTTTCTAGAAGGTTCTAGTAGAAAGTTACATTAGATGATTTAGGTTATGAATAAAATAGGCCATAATGCCTTTATTTATAGCATTAGTATCCTACTAGAATGTTCTAGAAAGCATGACTCATAACCTAAATCATCTAATGTAACATGGGCCTATTATATTCCATTGGGTCTACATTAATTTATTACATTTATAATCGATGTGAAACTATCGTTTAGACTTCAAAACCAAGAGTGAAATATTTTCATAAGTTCGGCCTACTTCAATTGATTTAGTTTCTATAAACTTGCAGAGATGTAGTTCCAATGCAAATTTTAGGAAGATTGAGTCAGAGAAACCACGTTATGGTTCCAATTGGCTAGACCATTGG
This sequence comes from Trifolium repens, assembly GCA_030408175.1. Lineage (NCBI taxonomy): Eukaryota > Viridiplantae > Streptophyta > Magnoliopsida > Fabales > Fabaceae > Trifolium > Trifolium repens. The sequence goes on along the minus strand of CP125837.1, from coordinate 59,293,706 downwards.
ATGCAAGATAACTCAAAGAATCGACAAGTCGATAATCAAAAAAGCGACAAGATTCTCGAAGTAGATACTTGGAAGCCACATGATTCTCCATCAAAACATTCAACAAAACCTCAAAATCAAAGTCTCTCACGAACCGCAGATAATAGTCCACAAACATATTCAGCTTCTTCAAAAACTGGAAATGGTGTAAGGAGAGGTACACCCTTTACACCTACAAGGAGTGAGTGTTCATGGAGTTTCTTAGGTGGATACTCTGGTTACCCCAATTACATGGCAAATACTGAATCTTCTAAAGCTAAGGTTAGATCACAAAGTGCACCAAGACAAAGACTTGAGTTTGAGAGATGCAGTTCAACTAGAAAACCTTTTCAAGGATTTTGGGATGTGGGGCCTACTAATTCAGACCAAGATTCTGAATATGAATATTCAAGGAGCAACAAAGTCTCACCTGCTTTGAGTCGTTTTAATAGAAATGGAAGTAGTAATAATTTAAGGTGACACATTTTGTTGCCTTATGCTTATGTGTATCAAGATATTTGAATTACCTCATTTTTCCACAAAAAAGAAAAAGAAGATATGTTTTCTTTTGCTTGTTTTTTCTGTGTGGCAGCTTCTTAAAAATGTAATTAGTATGTTTTTTTACTTTGTTGACTTTATAACTGTGTTGATTTGTAAATTATGACTTGGTTTGACTATTTTGCTTAGTGGAATGTGCATGGTTTGAATTGTGACTAAAAAACAAGAAACTAGCTAGCTAGCCCCTTCATAGTTCATACTTACCCTAAAAGGAGTTTTCCTCCAAAGTGAACAGCAGAGTTATACAGTACTACTTACTGTCAATATGAATAAGACTATTGCTTTTTCACTTTATATGCAAATACATTACTACTTTGCAATTATATTATTCATGATGACCCAAGTAATCATTTCTTGGTGGAGATCTTGCTTGTATAGTTGTATTTTTTTGGTACATTGCTTGTATAGTTGTATGCTGGTCTATGTTTCAATTTTTAAATAAACTCACAAAACAAAAGACTACTTTAATTGATCAATCTCTTTTATAGAAATTTACTATAAAATGCACAATTTTTAACAAGTATTTTCACTATATTTGATGAGATGAACACACTCACCGTGAATGTTAGCTAAACAATGCATTCAAACTTCATTATGAAATTATTTGAACATATATAAATACATAACTTACTAGCTAGTAATTTGTCTTTGAGAAATTTACTAGTACTTTTTATCTTTTACACAAAAAATTAAAGAACATGTATTTGACAACAAAATTTGGATGCCTAAGAATTAGTTTGCATTGAATTAATGCAACCTATTGTGCATAATTTTTTATTTTTTGCTTAAGTTTGTGACTAGAAATTTCACCTTTAAGATGAATAAGTGAAGTGTATTATCAATTGCGCTAAGCTCACGAAGATTCTTTTTTTTTTGTTCGAACCCTCAACTTCTACACAATATGATGTCTCTATCAACTGAGTTAAACTCACTTAGACTATTTTTCGAGTTTCAATTGAAGTTATCATAGATAGCTATGTTGAGAAGAACTGCTTTCAATACACAGTTGAATGAGTATAGTTCCCATTGGCCATGATGATTTATATATCCACTGTGAATTCACGGAAACTATATCTTATCTCTATTATTATAATTAAGCCTTTCGGTGGTCCATTTAATCAGATACTATAAAACAAAAGGACAAAATAATTCATTCATATAAATAAAAGTGAAACATGACACCATTACAGTACCACTTCCTTTCTCTTTCCCTTTCCCTTGTGTTTTTCTTCTGATCTTGATATTATTATTTCTCTTTTTATGGATCCCTTTGTATCAAATGGCAACTAAAAAAGCACTTTTCTTTTACTGCTTTTGTAAAGTGTGATGGCTTGCTAACCTTTCATTATGCCAAAATGATTTTCTTTTTATAAATCAATCATATAAAAGCTGAAAAAAGAAGTTTATTTGAATCAGTTTGAATTCAACCGTTTAACTAATAGTTCAACTGTTTGCATGTTGAATTGCTTTCACCTGATCATACAGTACTATGAGAAAAGCAGGACCAAAGTAGAGGACACATGGTAAGTCATAAAATTGTACTAGGATTCATTATTGAAGATGTGCCATAATCCATATCCATCATGATGTACACACTAGGTCCATTTTTTGAATGTATCCTCATGAATAGTTTAATTTATTGATGGAGACACAAAAGAGGAATTATAGGATCACATAGACATCAAAATATAATGTACAAGTACAATACAATACAATAATACATGGTGTGGGATATGTCTGATAAATGGCTTAGGATAGTGGGTGAGAAGCAAACTAATGAGTGATCAACCCGAAAATTTATTCAAACCGATTAAATTGGTTCAGTTTGTGTTTAAGTTTGGATTCAAACTGAATTGAATAAATCAAACACGACTTCTATATTAGTTCTGGTATCGATTTTATGTAATTTAAAATCAATTGCTCGAAAACCAAACCATTCTATTTGTCATTATTTCTTTTATTTCACATTGTATTAGTAGTGTTGTCTTATAAAATATGTTGTGTAAGTTCATTTAATCATTATTTTAATTTTAGCTTATGTACTTCTTCTAAGGGTATAAAAAATCTATAATGTTTGATTAAAAGTTAGTTAATTTTTAGAATTTTTAAAATAATTTATTAAATGTTTAAAAATGTTAACCCGGTGAACCAAACTAAATCAACTTAATCTTCATTGGTTTAGTTAGATTTTGGCAAGAAAAAATTACAACAAAATATTGTATCTCACATTACAACAAACTTGTTATTATTTCCATGAGTGAATCTTATAAAAATCTCCTCTCTATAACAGCAGAAATTCTAGCTTATTTTAACAATTGTTTCTACATGATCTTGCATAAACACAAAATATTGTATGACTATAATCATTGGACTATTGGCAATCACACTTAAGGCCAAGCCCAAACGGCATTGCTTAATTATAAGAAAGTTACTTTTGTTCTCTCACTAATTCGTTAAAAACCGCATCTCTCCGAATTTATCAATCTAGACGGGAAAACATATCATTTTCTCACGTCTAAATCTATAAATTCACACAAAATGATGTTTTTCCCGTTTAGATGGATAAATCCAGACAGAAGTGGTTTTTAAGAAATAAGGGGGGTGAAAAAAGAAACTTCCTAATTGTAAACTATACATTCTGGATTAGGAATAATTGTGAAGCCCAAAGAAATACCACATAAACCTGGCAAGGTACCTATAGCTGTAGCATTTGTGCTGTAATTTTGAAGAAGGCCCATTATGCATCTACAAACAGATTGCTTATTATCACCTGAATTAGCAATTATACTCAATCCTGACATGGCATCACAGCATGGGGACCCTGGAATAGGGTCTGGGGTACCATAGCTAATGAAGATGGAACATGCTGAAAAAAGTTGAGAAACTGTGGAACATTCTATGTATGCTAACACAAAAGTGGTAGAGGATAATAGTAACATCAAAATCCCAATTATTCTTAATCCCTTGTAGCTTCCCATTGTACAAAGTTCCATTAGAATATGCTTCTTCTAAGGGATTTTTTTTTCTTTTCAAAATATGGTTTCTTATAAAATAAATTATAAAATCATATATAAGAGTGAAATGTTAATTTAGTTGGTGTGCAATGTGGAGCTTGTGGTTTTACATTTACATACATGAATTTTTAATGAACTTTGAGGCATGCATGACGCAACTATATTTTCATAAGCAAAATATTCAATGAGGTTCTTCTCGGATGTTATTTCTATATTGATTTACGAAAAACATCAACAAAGGTTTCGTGGTGTAGTTGGTTATCACGTCAGTCTAACACACTGAAGGTCTCCGGTTCGAACCCGGGCGAAGCCAAATTTTTTTATTTTATTTTTTCTTTCTAATTTAACACTATTACATCAAAGTTTCAGTATTTTGATGAAGAAAGAAACAACGTGTGAACTCAAGTACCAATATTTAAGGAACACAATGTATCTGTGATCATATCTCAGAGGATGTTTGAATTGAACACAAAGTGTTTGAGTTTAAACCCTTACAGATTCTGGTGAGATGTAAACATCTTAAGTTGCTTTCCTACCTAATTTGCTTATGTAAAACATCATTCATTCATTGGATGCTGAGACATTTCTTTCAGTTAAATTTTCCTATTTATCGTTTCTTATAAGACATTCTCATTTATACATCTTAATTATAAGACATTGATGTATGTTTGACCATGTTTTTTAATTCAATATATGCTTGTAAGTTGTAGCACTATATAACTTGTAAGATTACTTAAGGTTAAGGATTACATTACATGAATATATAACTTGAAAGTTCCTAACAAATTCGTATACAAATAAATTTCTCCATGTATTATATATATAATTTGTATGTTTATCATTAAAAAGGAAGATATAAATCCACAAAGATAAACCAATTAAAAAACCAAACAAACGAAATAACAGCTATGTATATACATACATAGAAAAAAAAAAGTAATTCCTAGTTAAAACCATATATAAGCTGTAGCAGTTTAATTGTCACTGTTGCATTCCCATTTAGAGGTTGGCACACATGTTAGGTAATGACACCAATGGCAGTGATCATATCCATTCTTGCCCTTGAATAGCATCACAGTTGCAATTGATAACCTGCATTTAAACAAATAAACTTCAATGCTTAACATAGACACTAATGTATATGACAGATACAAATTTATAACAAATTGAAGTGAAATTAATAGTACATTTATATGATTGTGGAAAAAGTAACATAAAGAAAAGGGAAATAATATTATTAATGAGAAAGGATCTTACCCAATAATCAAGAGAATTAGAGAGACAATCCCTAGAACATATTGGTAAGCTTTGAATTTTGATTTGAGACGAATACCAGCAGGAAGACGTCGCTGCTCTAACCAACCGTATTGAGGATGTGGCAGCAAAATGAAACCAAGGAGAAATCCTACCACAAATCCCCCAATGTGAGCAAAATTATCAACGTGCGGCAAAATGCCTATCGCGAGGTTGATGACAATGATAATGAGAAGGGTGAACAAAGCCATCACCTACACAAACGCCGAAGAAATTGAATCATAAATAAAAGTCAACTCAATTTTGATTTGTTTTTCAAATTAAAGAATTAAAATTAGATTAGGGGTCAAATTCATTAGCTACACACTACACTCACTTTATTGGAATATATAGTCCAATTTGTAAGAAGTTCGGATAGCATTGCTCCAAGGAGTCCAAAGAGAGCACCAGAAGCACCAACAGAGATGTTATTTCTAATAAAAAGAGAAGAAAGAACACTTCCACCAAATCCAGATAATAGGTATATCAATCCAATCCTCACTGCCATAAATTTGTCAAATTAAAATGTTAGGTCATGGCCATTAAATTTACTAGAACAACTACATCAGGTTCTCTAAAAGGTAGCATAAGATTATAAGGTTATTGCAATTAATAAAAATCAAAAGTCCAATACTTTTCCTTATTTTGTATGACATTCACTATATGTTAAGGGCAGAGGAAAAACTTACGAAACCCGAATTGCTGTTCGAGGCGAATTCCGATGAACACAAGGCTCACCATATTTGATAGCAAATGAATAATTCCAGCATGTAACCAAAAAGAAGTGAAAAGTCTCCATCCCTGATGCTGGTGCACAACATTATTCCATCTTAGAGCTCCCATTTTGGTTAATCTTCAAAAATCCACAACACATTTCAAATCAATAAATTTTCTTCAATAACAAACATAATAGCCTATACTAGTTAACTAAACTGTTACATTCAGATAACTGCAAGTTTCTCCTTCAAACACTCAAATTACCAAATTACTATAAACAAAATTCACCAGGTTCATTGCATAATTAATGTATCTGGTTGCTTATATTTTGTCGCGCAATTATAAAGTATGATATAAACAATTCAATTCACTAAGCTAAGCTAAGCAAGTTCAGTAGACAATAAGAGCAATACCAAAATCAAAATAACAAAATTAATAAAAATAGAAGGAAAAATGAAAATACAGAAATTAAATAAAAATATTAACTTTATGAATCCCTTACGTTGAGGAAGAAGGACCAAGTAATGGATTCTCTCTGAGAGGCTGAAAAGAGAATCTGCCAAGGAACCTAGCAACACAATCACCTTGAAAACCGAAATTGTTATGGGGACAATTGTTGATGCCCATGGCTACAATAAAAACAACAACATTAACAAACACAAAAAGAGGTACAAGCCATGAATTCCTATGATGATTTTCAGCATCATAAGCATAGGAAGAAGCAGGTGGTGCAGAGTAATCGTTGTTGTTGTTGTCCCCTGTTATGTTTTTTGTCCCTCCACTTTCAACATCTCTCCTAGAATTCATTGTTAACTCTGTCTCTCTCTCTGAGGAATATTTGAAGTATGAAATTTGGTTGTAAAAATAAAACGGTGACTTGTAGAATGAAGAGGTGGAGGAGTTGTTGGTGAATGGGTTTTAAATACAAGTAATGGGGTTGATTAAGCCAATTTCACTTAATTAATCATTATTGTATCGTGTACTAATTTGGATACTAAACACGTCATTAAAGGGTTTTTAACTTAACTGGAAGGTTCGGTTTACTAATCTTGAAAAAAGAAATGGATCGGTTTAATCATGTCTATGGCTGACTATTAAGTTATGCTTGTGGATCGGTTTACGTTTATTCAACCGCACAAGTTGCCTTTTTTTAAACAAAAATATAAGTTGCTTTCTTTAAAAAAAATAATTTAAATATTTTACACTGTCGGTGCATAGCAATTAATCTCTATTTAAAGTTAAAATTTTATATTTATTTCATTAATAAGTGTCCTAGAAATAGTATGCGTTTAATGAATATGCACTGATGGTGTAAAATAGTTTTACATGATCATTCAATAAAAAGCTATCATTTGTCTATGTCATATAAAATAAGTGGAGTGACGTGGCGAAAAATATAGTTGGTATTGATTGACACCGACAGTGTGCATATTTCTTTTTCTCAAATATTATTTAGTATTTTTATTTCCAATATAATGTGTTCTCTAACTAAAAAAAAAGGAAAATGAGTGTGAATAAAGAGAGGAATGTTGGAGCACAAAACACAATCACAAGTTTCAGACTTCTACTAGATCATGCACAGATGCAGTGACCTCGCGAGGGCTTAGTCACAAGCGCGCACACACACACACACACTAACTATGCACAATTTGAAATCAATCTCACACATTCACGCAGTTGATTGATTGGAAGTAAAAGAATGAAAGTAAACACTGAAAATGAAAATGAAAAATATAAGAGAATTTGATGAAAGGGAAGAGGAGTTTTATTAATCACTTAATCACAAATGTTACAATATAAGTCACTTATATATCTCTATTACTTACGCAACAAACAATAACTGAAATTGTAACTAACTTCCCTAGTTTCTAGGAGCTATCAACTAACTTTCAACTAACACTCCTAACTAACTTTATTTTGGTTAAAACTAACTCAAAAACAAACATTTAAATCTGTTACTTGCTTTACAAGCAAGACAGACAACGTAAGTACAACAAATGAATTACACTCCTAACAAGGAATGATGTGGTTTCACACGATCGCTGTATTTTTAGTAGGATAGTTTATTATAGTTGAATGTATGTTTGAAAACCAATCAAAAGAAACCGTGTTAGTAGAATAGAATTGTGTAACATTTTATTAGCAAAACAATTAAGATTATCTTTAATTGTCCACAAGTCATAGTTCAAATGCCAAAAATTATCAAAATTGTTAGGTTGGGCGTTATGATCGAGGTTCGAACCACAAATCCTCCATTTGTTGTGTGTGAGTTTATAATGGTTTTGTAATTTCATTTATTTAACAAAAAAAAAAAAGGTATTTTATTTGTAATAATCAAACATATAGACAAATTGATTCTAGTAAAAATTAATCAAACACATCAAAATCTATTTTCCACTTCCAAAAATTATAGAGACTCCAAATATGAAATCAAATTATAATTTATAAGATTAAAAAAAAATTATAATAGAGAGGGCCTACACCAAAAAGAACGAAATCACATCGAAAAGCTAACAAAAAATTCGGAATATGTGGAGAACATTCTTTATAGAAAATAATCTCTCTATTCAAGTTACACCTTTGTTAACGCATTGGTACACATTGAATTCATGATAAGGGGAGTGGTTATGGTGCATAAGCTTTTTCCTTATGCACCGTGCATAAATAATGAAAATTACTTAATGCACCTCCCAGATTGCTTAGTACACCCCTCAGATTACTTAGCGCACCCCCCAGATTTCTAGCGCACCCCCTAAATTTCTAATGCACCCCCTAAAAATCTAGGGGGTGTACTAAGTATTTTGGGGGGTGCGCTAAGTAATTTTGGGTATTTATGCACGGTGCATAAACATGGCTTATGCACCATAACTTATGCCCATGATAAGTGTTCTGGATATACCAAAATAATCCTATATCGTTTGATAATTGAGGCAAAGGTAGTTTATATACAACCTCACACTTTTCAAACCATTGAGGTGTTTTTTCTACAAAGGATAAAACCGTGACGGGTTAACTCCAAAGCAGAATATCTCTCAGAAATGTGGACTTAAGGTCGGATTGGAACATTGGCGCCGTATGTGGGAAACGACTCGTAAGTCGACATCCTTTGGCCAATTAGTCAGGACAAAACCGTGACAGGTTAACTCCAAAGCAGACAATCTCTCGAAGATGTGAATTTGAGGTCGGAGAAATAAATTTCAATTAAGTAGGAGATATAGCTTCCATTATGATAAGACTGAATCGGGTGGGTTTTGGAAGTAGAAGCCGATAGATAGCAACGGAACTGAAGCATGTGCCGCTAGATGCAGCTGCAAAATGGCACCATACGACGACTATACGTGTACGCAAATTTCTTATTCTTATTACTACACTACCAGTGGCGATTATAACGCCCAGCATGCCTGGGCACGTGCCCGGGCTGCTGTCCCACTATTTTTTTTATAGAGTCTGGAATGTAAGGATTGTCGTTTCAACGGTATTTCATTGAGTCGAAAATAAATGTTTATAATGAGAATTGTTTAAGGCCTGAATTAATTCTATTTTTAGAACTCATAATTTACTATGAAAATAGAAACACAGAGATACCGGTTTCAATTTGAAAGAATGAAAACTTTATCTGACTGTAGAAAAATTCAGTTTTTGATTCTAAACACCGCGAAAGCAATTTTTTATCAATTAGGAAAAATTCAGTTTTCAAAAAGGTGATTCTAAGACTGTAAACGGACACGCGAGAGCGGGCGTTTATACGCTTAAAATTCGGTACCGAACATGCGACAACCGACGGTACCTTTAAATTAAATTTTCTACCTTAAGCAACGTTTTGAGTAATTAAAAGTAATTATTTTCATAAATAAGATTTTGTGTCGTAACATGTTGGACACGCGAAAGCGGGCAGTTAGATTACACAGTTAAAATCTATTTTAAAACTGAACCTTTTATTTACAAGAAAATATTTTCTCATTATAAATATAAAAGACGACTCGGTGAATACCAACGGTCGATGAGAGTTTCATTCCGGCCTTTAAAATATCAAAAAACCTATTAACCCTTTAAAATACTACTGTACTCGGAAGTTGGGTTGATAAAATTCCCTCCAAAATTTTGCCCAGACTCTCTAACATTCCTAGAGTCGCCATTGTACACTACTACCAATCGGAGTTGTTCACGTGCTGTAATTTCACTGGCTTTTCAAGATTCGTTGCCTTGTCTCTATTGCTTCTCCCGGGAAAATCTCTTTTCCATTCTAGATTTCTTTAATAAAATTCAACAATTCCTTTTTATTTGATTTTAATATTTTTTGGTTTACTATTTGATTTTAATTAGTAAAAGAAGTTTTTATTAAAAAAAATAAAATTTCTCAAAATAATTAAATATATATAGACACACACATAAATTAATTTTATACAATCATTACTGAGTCGATTTTTTTTACGGTTTACTGAGTAAATTTTATTTACAGGGTATTTGGTTTGAACAGAAATATATAGGGATTTACTTTTCGCACCCCCCGTTACACTCACGCATTTCCTGGCGTTTCCAATTTACTTCTTTTGCTATTCGAAAGCGAGTGTGTAAATAGCAAAAGTTGGGAAAAAAGAGTTCGGTTTCTATATAGGAAACTGCAAACTGAGTTCGCATTCTAAGTTGCGAACTTTGTAAAAATCTAATTTTTTTGTCCTCTTCACCCTTCTTTCATCTCCCGTAGAATAATTTTGAATGAAACATAGTTCACAAGTTAACTTGTGAACCATTCATTCACCTAATTTTCTATTTTATGTCAAACTTACCAACTTTTGTAGCATTGATACATGTCTATTGTAAATATAAATGTAAACTTGATTATATCAAATAAAGTAATAATTCAGTATAGCTATTTTTACGATGTGTGTGATTGATCGATAATGTCACAACCGCTTCAGTGGAAAGTTAAAATATGGTATAAGATAGTGAACACATTTTTATAAAGTTCACTAGTTAAAGTGTGAGTTCGAACTCTAAATAGCGAGTTGTGCTTCTGTTCGCTCTCTAAGTAGCGAACTTTGTTTTATTTCTCACTCTAAGTAGCGGGTGACAATATTTTATACTCAAGCTAAACGTCTGTGCCCCCCATGATTGAAGAAAGAGTTCGCTTTCTAGATAGCAAACTCAGTTCGCATTCTAGAATGCGTACTCTCTTTTTTCATGATTTATTTTATTCATAGGGGGCGTAGACGTTGAGTTTAAGTATAAAATATTGTCAGTTGCTACTTAGAATGCAAACAATACTTACTTTTTAAATAGTAAAAAAGTTATTATGGTAATTTCAGAGGGTGCGTGATGAAATATAGGAGGCAAGAAAAGTAATACTCAGCGGCTAACGTATGGCTGGAGCTTGTCTTATTCAAGGCCCAAATTCTTTTAGTGAGAAGAAGGTCCAAATTCAACCATGCATGTAACAATTCAATCTAAGCCACATCATAAATTCTGGCTCAGTTCAACACAAGCATTCTTCACTATGTTTATGATGAAAAGAAAAAACAAAAGTTCCTCTAAAAAAAAATCTCAATGATTCAAATAAAAAAAACCACCACTTTTACAATTAAATAATACTCCATCTGTTTTAGAATAATAATTGTCTCTTTAGCAAAAAAAATTGTTCTAAAATAAGTGTTATTTTACTTTTTCAATCCAACATTAATTAAAAATTTGAAACCTACCTCGAAGTGTGCACAATTTTCAAATCATTACTCTCTATCTCAAATCTTTGATCCTTTTAGAGTTTTGCACATAGGTTAAGAAATAATAAATATTTGATAAGTTAAGTTTATTTTAGATTTGCTTTATTAAGAAAGAGAAAATTCATGTAATATATGTTTTAGTTTTTGTAAAGGTATAAATAGTAAAACATCATTAATTGTATCTTGATTTATTAAAATAACCAAAGTTTTGGAACAAAGGAAATATAATCTTACAATATATTTATGATAATTTTTAAAGACAAGTTGTCTTGTAAGTGTATATAAAGTTTGTATGTATTATGTATTATGGACATTATTAAAGTGGCTGAGACTGAGATTCAAATTCAGGACTTTCCACACTTAAAAGTGTGTGAATGACACCACACACACCATTTATAGTGTGCCTACAAAGGGACATGCTTGCTTATTGGAACTAGTTTTGAGATGTTTGTGTGTGTGTGTGAGAGAAGGTGGTGTTTGATTTAAAAGCATCTCTTAATGCTAGCTTTGCTGGTGTTTATTTAAACCGAATATGTGTCCTTAATGTTAAGAACAGTGAAATACGTTGGACTTTTAGTCTTAACATTAAAGTGGAGTTGCTTCCTTGAGTAATGCCGTGGGCAAATTTTCATATTACATCATCTTTAATGTCAAGGTGAGCACCTTATATGTACTTGTTGTTAGACTTGAACATCGGTTGGTTTCGGATCGAAAATCATCAATTCGATAAAAACTGTAACCACTTAATTTGGGATCAATTTCGACCGTTTACATCTTTGGTTTGTTCAGGTGTCGGGTTGCACGGGTCGATTGTAACGAGTTAGATTGAAACTTTGGTGCTACATATAAAACTATATTGATCCAAAAATTCTTATTCTTCAAATAGTTCAATACATTGTACACAAGACAACAAACGATAAAAGAACTAAATAAATAACAAAGAGAGTGAAATGCAGTTACATTGTTTTAAATATGTAGATTTAAAGACAATAATAGATCAAGTAGAAGAGAAGTAGAAATTAAAATAGATCTAAAATATTGAAATATTGTTCGCACTTCCTTCATCAACATATTACAATCTTCTAAAATATAACTTTTCTCTTCTATATAATGGATAAAATCAATAAAGCGAAGAGTATAAGAGATAGAGAGAGAGAGAGAGCGTGAAGGAAAAAAATAATAATTTGTGTTTTAATAATTTTTAGAGACTTGCACTTATATATAATTGTTCATGGTCGATTTTTCATAACTTTTGACCGAGACCAACCCACATCTGACCAAATACTTCAATATATTGTCTGTTATATTGATTTCAAGTTGGGTTGCGAGTCTGTACTCAACTCTACTTGTTGTACCTCGTTAATGAAGCATTATGGTAGAAGAATTCCTTCCCCACCCCCCGTGTCTCTTTTTAACCCCCTGAAAATCCAATTTTACCCCCAAAAAATTCGGTTTTCATTTACCGAACTTTTCCAATATAGAAAAATATGTGTTTTTCAACCGTTTAAAATTTCGGTTCGCATTTACCGAAGTTTTTTTTGGGGTAAAAATGGAAATCCGGAGGGTGAAAAAGAGACACGGGGGGTGGGGAAAGAATTCTTCATTATGGTATTCTTGTTATATGCTTTTTAACTGGGACAATTGAGTTGGACTTTTGTTGGCCCATACCAAAATACATTAATATTAATATTATACTGTAAAAAACATTGTACATGGCCATGTATTACATTTTTCTTCCCCCCACGGCCCACCCCCCGGTCTCCTTTGCAAAGTTACAATGAAACAGTAGAAAAATGGAAAAGAATAAATTCGATATTGGATAAGTTGGATTGGTGGCACAAAAAATCCAATCTGTTAAATCCTAGAGTCACGCCACTCATTCACAAATTTGGACACTCACTCGGTCACTCTGTTTAGTTGCGGTATTGACACATAAATCAATTTCGAACAAAAAAATTATTAAAAAAATTAAAAGGACTCTTAGGCTCTGTTTGGCAAAAATAGTGGATGGCTGATGACTGATAGCTTATAACTGATAGCTTATGGCTGATGACTTATAGCTGATAACCTAATTAAAGTGTTTGGTAAAATTAGCGGTTCAATCATAGATAAATGTGAAATGACATAAAAGGACATTCATAATTAATAATAAATTTTTTATTTAAGATATTTATAATTTAGTAATTTAATTTTTTAATTTAATATATCTTTTATATTTTAATGTAGAATGAAATTTATTCACTAAAATTTTGCTTTAAAATTATTTTCATTTCAATTTTTATATTTTATAAAAAAATTGAACGAAACAATAATAAATTGATTCAAGTGGTAATTACTTAATATTTAAAATACTTAAAATTTAGTGATTTAAATTTATAATTTAATTTATCTTTTATATTATTATTATTATAATATTAAATTAAATTTTAATCTTTTTTTTATATAGGTTAAATTTTATTCTTTGAAATTTCATTTTAAATATATCTTGGTTTCAATTTTTATACTTACTTTATTAAAAAGATTAAACATAATGTACCAAAAAAAAATTAAACATATTAAAGAGGTGATAATAGGTATAGGCTATAGTAACGTTGTACCAAAAACTAGGTACATCAACGTTTAAAAAAAAAATTGGTATACAACACAGTAAAAAAAAAATAGATAAGTGCAAGTGCAACAACGTAAAAAAAAGTAGGCACAACATACCTATTTTGTTTTAAATTATATTACATAAAAAATTATAGTAAAGGATAAAAATGGATTTAAGATAAAATCATAAGGGTAAAATGGGAAGAAAAAATGATAAGCTATAAGCTCATAAGCTACTTGAATTAGCTTATGAAAAATAAGCTATAAGTCAGTAAAATAAGCTATAAGCTCTTTCTGAAAAACTGTTACCAAACGGGTCTTTTAGCTTATAAGCTATAAGACATAAGCTATAAGTCAGTTTTTAGGGTTTGCCAAACAGACTCTTACTCTGTTTAGAAGATAAATAAGTTAGGTTATGACTTATAGCTTATAAGTTAAAAGCTCTACTTGGTAACAGTCTTTTCATTATGAGCTTATAACTTATTTTACCAGCTTATAACTTATTTTCCATACGCTATTTTAAGTAGTTTATGAGCTTATAGCTTATTATTTTTTCTTCCAGATTAACCCCTTGAAAAAATTAAATATTAATTAAACATACATCTTTTTTATGTCATTTCATATTCATAATTTTAGTTCAACCGCTAAATTTATCAAACTTTACAAATTCAATCAGCTTGCTTATTCGCCATAAGCTAGTTCAACCGCTATAAGCTAGCTTGGCTCCGTTTGGTAAAAATAGCGGTTGACTGATAAGCTAGCTGATGGCTGATGACTTATAGCTGATAAGCTAATTGAAGTGTTTGGTAAAATTAGCGGTTCAACTAGCTGATAAATGTAAAATGACATAAAAGGGTATTGTTAATGCATAATAAAATTTATATCAAATTAATATTTAATATACTTAAAATTCTTTTAAAAAAATTGTAATAGAATTTTAAAATTAAATTTACTAATATAATTTTTTTTAATATTATTAAACTAATATTTTTTTTGATCCAATTAAACTAATATTTAATACCTTAGAATTTTATTTCTAAAGTCATGGTTTTTCTAAAAACTAACAGTAAAATATTGGATCTTTATTATTGTTTTTTTTATAATGCTTTATTGTTATTTTTTGGTACCAAACATAATAATAAGGGTATATTATAATTAAAATAAAACAATGAGTTGGTGCAAAATAATAAAGAATAAAGATATATTATATAATTGAAACACTCAGCAAATTTTTTTGAAAAATGTTTCCGAGAGTGGCCAACGTAAATTATAAACTACATTATATTGGAAAATAACCGGCATAGAGAAAATAAAAGAACGCAATCAACAACACAAGAATATAACGTGGAAACTCCAAAACCGGATAAAAAACCACGGCCGTTGTTTAAACCGACAACCAGCGAATAAACACTATATGAAAATTGTTACAACATATCGACTTCACTCTTAACCACCCCATGACCCCAGTACACCCACACTCTCCAAAGTAAATATTTGAACTACATCTCAAATACTCTAAAACAAGAGCATAAGAGAAAAAAGAAACAAACACAAATATAAACTTAAAGTGTTTACAAGTGCTACTGCTTTTGGTGTGTTGAAACAAGGAAATTGAGGTCTCTATATATAGCATTGAGCTCCTCCACTATTCATTTCTCTAAGCGATGTGAGACTTCTCCACTATAATTTTCTTGACCTTTTTTTTCCTTCATTAGCAATGTGAGACTTCAATCAACCCCAACACATTATTCAGCTTATAGAAAAAAAAAAAAAACTTAACCACTCACGTAAAAATTGTGATAAACTTAACAAGGGTACTAATTAATAATGGTTTATTAAAAAAATGGGAAGGTTAATTTGTATTAACGTACGTACTACTATAATATTATTTTAAATCATAATAAATTATAAAGGACAAAATTGAATTTTAGATAAAATAATAAGGGTATAAATGGAAGAAAATATGATAAGCTATAAGCTAATTGAAATAACGTCTGAAAAATAAGCTATAAGTTGGTAAAATAAGCTATAAGCTCTTTCTGAAAAGACTGTTACCAAACAGCTCTTTTAGCTTATAAGCTATAAGACATAAGCTATAAGCTAGCTTTTTGTATAAGTTTATCTGCTATAAGCTAATTTATTAACTATCTACTATTTTTTACCAAAGAGTCCATGTATGAAGAATTGTCTACAAGTTATCTAAAAATAATTGTTAAAATATCATTCTTTACCTAATACTAGTCCCAAAATATAAGAACGAGTTTGACTACTGCACGTATGCCAACGCACAATTTTGATCACTAATATTTTTAATTCTCTATTAGTAAAAATTAAAAAAATTTGATATTTTGAAAATATTCATCAAAACAAATCAAACAAGATTTTATATGCTTATATTTATATTTATATATTATTAAAAAAAATATGGTGAAAACATGATAAGTGAATAATGTCATTTAATCAAAATAGATCTAATAAAATGAGACGGAGGTAATATTATGTACTCTGGATTCTATGAGGAAAATCAATCACCATTTAAGATACGAATATGTATAAATACTAATATAGTAATATGTAAAAAAAATCAACATTTAAGATATGATTTCGTCAAAAAAAATAAAGAAAGATGTGATTTGAAATATTAATTTTTAATTTTATTTTTTGGTCAAAATTTGAAATTTTAAAAATTAAATATTTACTAAGAGAGAGAAAAGAAAAGAAAAAAAATATAAGAAGGGGAAAAGACCACATAGCGAAAAAAAGATGTGCTTGAAGAAGCTGGCATTGACAAGAAGAACTTCCTCTGCATTCATAAACAAGATTCAAGTTTATGTTTGATTCAAAGCACAAAAAAGGTCTTTTTTGTGACACCAACAAAAAACAAATATATTCTGAAAACCCATTGACTTTGTGATTACCTCATCTCATACATAGTCACTGTAAGTCAGCTCCACTATCGTTATTTTATTTGTTAATGTTATTCAATCAAAGATACTATATTGCATTTTTTATTTATTGTCACATAGTAGAATAATATTTTATCTGTCCTTTTTTCTTCCACAGATCCGATAGAGAGAAATATGAAAGAGAAAGTATTGAAGAATCTGAACAAAACACATTAATTTTCAAGAAAAAATATCAATGTAATTGTATAGTGGTTTTTAAAATTTATTATGATTTTTTGAAATCAACATAAATGATTTTTTTTTTCCTACCATTATTATAAAATTATTAATGCAGCTACCGTCAAATTCATCAACCATATAAATTTGTTATTCATTTTGAAAAAAAATAAATAAAAATCATAACTTTTTCTTTGGTTGTGGAACCCATTAGTCCTATTTGTTTTTGGGTCCTTTTACGTTTCTCACTGTCAAATTTAAAGGTATCGTTTTCTTCGTACCTTGGTTGGTTTGTAACCATCTAACTTTTTTCATTTCTCTTTGTTTCTCACTTATATTATCAGTGTTGTGTCTCTGTGTTGAGAGAGAGAGAGAGAGAGAGAGAGAGAGAATGAAATGTCAACCGGTTGTTTTTGCTTAGATTTGGTGTTGTGTGTGAATATGACTATGAGATACATGTGAGATAAGGTTTTTTTCCTTAAATTGATGTATTTTCTTACAAGAAAAATAAGATAATATTTGTTATATATACTCTGAAATGTTTTTGTCTAAAAACTTGTTTGGATTTTCTCCTTTCTGGGTCTCTGTCAAAATTCTCAATACTGACAAGAAATTAGTCAAGTGTGAAATATTAGAAAATTAGAGACTTTTTTTGTTTTCCTCTTTCTCTTATGTGTCACTGTTTTGTGATTTTTTTTTCTTTCTGTTTGTTGGTTCAGACATGAGAAGCATGTGTGAACCTTGGATCAGAAAGGAAGACACTTTCTTCTTGTCCTATTGTTACCTTTTTAATCTGTTTCTGGATTAGGCTTTCTGAGGAAAGAGAGAGAAAGTGTTAAAAGTCTTTTGTTTGTGTGTGTGTGTGATGTTATTGGGTTGACAAAGAAATTGCTTTTTATTCATTTTCAACTTTTTTTAATCAAAAAAATTCAATCTTGTCAGTTTTTTAGCTCAATCTGATTTAAAGGGTCAAAAAGTCAAAGACTTGTGTGGAATCAAAAACTGAAAAGTTTATTGGCAAAAGTGATTGTGACGATTGCTTGTATTAAAAAAAATATAAACTTGAGTACATAAGAGTCAGAATGGATGGAATAGAGACTGTTCTATTTCTATTCTTCTCAGACAAGTTTTTTGAGAGAAAAAATGGGGTTTGAGAGTGTCAATAGTTCCTTTAAAGTTGCAAGACTTGTCACTGATTTTTCTATACCCTTTTCCAGTTCAATGCAAAATTCTTCTACCTTCTTCTCATCTGTATGCTTTTTATGTTTTATTTTATTTGATTTTATTTGTAGTTTATTCTTTATTGGCATCTTGGTTATTGATTTCATTGATTGATTATTGTTTATTGTTGCTGATGACTAGACTGTTGAATTGAATTTCTGCAGCAAAGAAAAATGGAGGGTCAGAGTGAGATTGGTCTCACTAGTGAAAGTTTAGATACTAGTATGATAGGGAGAATGAGGGAGGATGAGTATGAAAGCCGGTCCGGAAGCGATAACTTTGATCTTGAAGGAATATCTGGTGATGATCAGGATGGTGATGATGGTCAGCGCAAGAGGAAGAAGAGATATCATAGACACACTCCAAATCAAATTCAAGAGCTTGAATCGTATGGTTTTATCGATTTTATTTTTTGTTTTTGTTTTTAAACTAATGTTGTTCTTTGTGATTGAGCAATTTTGTTCTTTTATTGATGTTATTTTTAGTTTCTTCAAAGAGTGTCCTCATCCTGATGAAAAGCAAAGGTTGGATCTTAGTAAGAGACTTGGCTTGGAAAATAAACAAGTCAAATTCTGGTTTCAGAATCGTCGAACCCAAATGAAGGTGAATTTTAAACACTTATTTTAATTTTTGTAAATTTGGGATCGCCGTTCAAGTTGCGGCATTAAAGTTTTTATGTCTCGACAACAAAGGCTTCGTCGGCCGCAGGCCGCATTTATGTCCAATTCTCTATAATCCGTGAATGCCGCCATCTGATTAGCGGCATTAAGGTTTTTTATGTCTCGACAACAAGGTCGCCTCAGCCGCATTTGTTTGTGATTCTCTATAATAGCAGAGATCACAACTGCGATTTATAGCCTTCATAAACACATTAGTTAACCAAATTGTTTTTGTTCCTTGAATCAGACTCAGCTGGAAAGACATGAGAACATAATGCTTAGGCAAGAAAATGACAAGCTAAGAGGGGAGAATAGTATGATGAAAGAAGCAATGGTGAATCCAATATGTAACAACTGTGGTGGACCAGCAATTCCTGGCCAAATTTTGTTCGAAGAGCACCAGATTAGAATTGAAAATGCTCGTCTAAAAGATGAATTGAACCGTATATGTGCCTTAACAAACAAGTTCCTCGGCAAACCAATATCTTCAATGGCTAATCCCATGTCTCTACCAACCTCGAATTCTGGTCTTGAACTTGGTATTGGAAGGAATGGTTTCGGTGGCGGTTCAAGCTCTCACGGCGCTTCTTTACCAATGGGACTTGATCTTGGAGATGGTCCTGCGGTGCCTGGTCTTAGGTCGCCAATGGGATTGATGGGGAATAGTAATGATGTTCAGCTCGAGAGATCGGTGCTTATAGATCTTGCATTGGCTGCTATGGATGAATTATTAAAGATGGCTCAGACAGATAATCCTATTTGGATTAAGGGATTGGATGGAGAAAGGGACATATTGAATCATGAAGAGTATTCAAGGTCGTTTTCTTCTTGTATTGGTCCCAAACCCACCGGCTTTGTCTCTGAAGCTACAAGAGAAACTGGCATAGTAATAATTAACAGTTTAGCCCTGATGGAAACTTTGATGGATGCGGTATGATTATCAAATACTCAAATTATTAGGCTACAATTTTTTAGCGATGAAATGAAACTACTAGTTTTTGTTTTTGAATTTTTACCATTGATGTTTATGCTGTTTTGTTTAGCATATTGTTTTAATTGATTGTTATTTTCTCGAGTAGAATCGATACGCAGATATGTTTCAGTCATTGATAGCTAGATCGGTCAATCTTGATGTTTTATCGGGTGGCATCGGTGGAACAAGAAATGGTGCTATACATTTGGTATGTATTTTTGTTTCTGTATGTTTGCTTCATGTTGTCTCGATTTGCAAGAGCTGATTAGGATTATGCATTTTCAGATGCATGCCGAGGTTCAATTGCTTTCACCACTAGTCCCGGTTCGTCAAGTAAAAATCCTTCGGTTCTGTAAGCAGCATGCAGAAGGTGTTTGGGCTGTGGTTGATGTTTCTGTTGAGATCGGTCACGATGCTGCTAATGCTCAACCTTTCATTAGCTGTAGAAGGCTTCCCTCTGGCTGTATTGTGCAAGATATGCCAAATGGTTACTCCAAGGTAAGTGCTAATCCAAGTTTTCTCTTTCTCTTATCTTTGCATTTTTTGTACTTTGAAGTTTGTTTTCTTTACAGTGACTTCTCACTGATCCATCCAAATAGAGTAAGGTTGAACTTTGTCTGAGAAATCAGTTGTTTTTATTAGTTTTTAATTTGTTTACTCGAGAAGATGCTTTTTGTCGATACTTAGATTGTCCACTACTACTCCTAGAGATTAGTGAATCAAGGCTTATATTGTTTAGTTTTGAAACTTCATATCTTTTTTAGCATCTTTTAGTATTTTAAACTGCATGAAAATTTTAAATCTTGGTTTCTTCAATCTTTGTTGCATAAACAATATAATTGATGCTTCTATTCCTGTCTCCTTTAGTATAAAATATTTGGTTTTACTGTGTACGAGACCAATATGACCTGGATCCAGTCCTATGCTGCTAATGCTATTTCAATATAATGGAGACATGTGTTGTGTTAATCTGTGCCTTTTAATATAATATAGCAGTTATCTTTATAATTATGAAAATTCTATAATCTGCCAAGTGTGTTGGGATTCACCTCTATATATTTTATAATTGGCCTAGGGTTTTATGCCAACATTTTCTATGTAGTTTAATGTGGATTGTATTACAAGAACTTTGTTTGTTTTATATAGTTAATATATTTGTACCATTGCATGGACTATTTTGGCTAGTGACACAACGTAAGTTGCATTGTTGCAGGTCACTTGGATTGAGCATTGGGAGTATGATGAGAGTGTTGTCCACAACCTTTATCGTCCATTGATTATTTCTGGTTCTGGATTCGGCGCTCATAGATGGATCGCCACCCTCCAAAGGCAGTGTGAAGGCTTGGCTATCCTCATGTCCTCTTCCATCTCAAGCGATGATCACACTGGTAAACCATACCGCATGCATGAAGTTAAATTGTTATACCCTTCTAATCACTTGTTGATTGCAAATTAAATTGTGTAAATTTGTCATTTTGATTCTGCAGCATTGAGCCAAGCTGGTAGAAGAAGCATGTTGAAGCTGGCACAACGCATGACCAACAACTTCTGTTCCGGTGTTTGTGCTTCATCTGCTAGAAAATGGGACAGCCTTCAAATGGGGACCTTGAGTGATGACATGAGAGTTATGACTAGGAAAAATGTTGATGATCCCGGCGAGCCTCCTGGTATTGTGCTCAGCGCTGCTACATCTGTTTGGATGCCAGTTTCACGGCAAAGGCTGTTTGATTTTCTGCGTGATGAACGGCTTAGAAGCGAGTGGGACATTTTGTCTAATGGTGGACCAATGCAAGAGATGGTTCACATTGCCAAAGGACAAGGACAAGGAAATTGTGTTTCTCTTCTCCGTGCTAATGTAAGTTTTACTTATCCTTAACTATCCAAATTCTACATTGGCTAAATATAAGTCCCCCTCTTAGCTTGATATAAGTCGGTTTTATGAGATTGAGTTTGGGTCAAATTGTTTTTTGCATGTAGATTTTATAAACCGATTTTGTGGAATTAAGTTAGGATCAGACTATTGTTTGCATGCTTATTTTATAAAATGGTTTTTTAGAACTGAGTTTGGATCATCAAACTGTTGTTTGCATGTTGATTTCATAAATCGGTTTTGTGTAATTGAGTTAGCATATGACTATTATTCTTTGCATGTTGATATCACGTGTATGAATACGACCAAAACCAAATTATTTGTGGTGTCTGTGTTTGCAGGCTGTTAATGCGAACGATAGCAGCATGTTGATTCTGCAAGAGACATGGATGGATACATCGTGCTCTGTCGTGGTGTACGCGCCTGTTGACGGACAATCATTGAACGTGGTGATGAGTGGCGGAGATTCTGCATATGTGGCACTCTTGCCTTCAGGCTTTGCCATTGTTCCTGACGGCAATAACTCCTCTGGCTATGGTGCATCAAATGGAACTTTACAGAAAGGTGGTGGCAGCGACGATGGTGGAAGTTTGCTCACAGTTGGATTCCAAATTCTGGTGAATAGTCTTCCATCTGCTAAGCTCACAATGGAGTCAGTTGATACAGTGAACAATCTCATCTCATGCACCATTCAGAAGATCAAAGCTGCACTTCGAGTTGCATAACAAAACCATTTTGTCAGTGCAACGCCGAGTTACATACCTTGTTTTGTGAACTTGTTTTTTGATTAATTTTTTGAATTGATGAGAAAGAGGTTATAAGTTTGGTTGTATAGGAAAATGTCGCGTAAGGAAGGTTTCGAGTCAAGAACGAACCGCGTAAAAAGGAACTTGTGATGTTGCTGAGATTGATCGATGCACTTTGTGATGCAAAACAAGTTTTCTAGACATGGTGGTTCGGGTATTGACTCGTTGACCTGCGAATTAGTCTTGGTATTCTTACAATACATATCCAAAACAAATGTGTCTGTTCTGTTATTAATGCTGTCCTATACAGTTGCAACTTGCAAATGTGAACTGCACAACTATTATGACTTTTTAATGCATTTTTCATGTTTTGGTTTTAATTATATAATATTTTGGTCATAAATTTTCTTCTCTTTTATTTTGGTTCTCATTTATTTGAGATGAAATTTGGTATACTAAAATTATTTTAACTTCAAAAAGTGTCGTTATCACCTTTTTCCTCTCACATAAGTTAACAAAATTTTGTAACTATTTTATGCCAAATGTTAATAAGTATTGTGAAAGGATTATCCTTGTTTCATTCATTGTAGTACACAAGTTTGTTTTAGATTCTACCTACCTTACCTGAATTATTACTACTTCTAAAGATTTCTCTAATAGCTCGTTAGAGTAAGTTATCTCGTGGGGAGAAAAGCAGGAAATTATTAATTTTTAACTTGACTATCAAGATATTTAATTTATGACCCTTTCCTATTTTTTATTTTTTATAAAACCTTTGTTTAATTCATGAGAGTGGCTTCTCTATCATAATATATCTTTTTTTTTAAGCATTATCATAATATATACAGTACATGCTTAGTTATTATCCTTTATTTTAATTTCCTTCAACTTAAAAAAAAAAGTTTTTGTGATGATGCCACTTTGCAATTTTTTTTTACTCAATTAAAGAATTTGTTTGAGTTTTTCTCTTACGTTTGTTATTCATTAATTAGTACACATTTCTTCAATTAATATTATAGATATAGTGAGGTATTTACAAATCACTAATAAATTAATTGGTTTGCCATTTTATTAAAAACTATTATTTCTTATTATTATTATTATTATCATTATTATTTTTCCGTAATGAAATAGACTATCTCATAGAATATTAATTCATGTTCCTTCCTATGAGACCATTAGGGGTGGGAATAGCTGAATCAAACAAGCTTTACATAAATAGGTGAAGCTGCTATGGGCTGAATTGTTTCCATCAATTTGAACTTAATTCACAAACTTGTTGACGGTCATATATATATATATATAAAATCTAAGACAAACCAGGAATTTATTTATGATAAAATTGAGCAAGAGATTCAATTTATGATAGGGTGGTTTTGTGGTACAATTTTTACTCCAATTAATGTCTTTCACGTGCACCCCTTTCTACAACTACCATTTCCATATGTTTTGGCATGTCTTCAACCGGAGCATCATCAACAAGAATCAAGATCATGCAAAATGCATGCACCATATCGCCGCGAGTTCAACAAGGGGAAGAAGAGTTTATTTTTCTTCATAATACAAAATCTTAATTTGGTAACTCAAATTGTATTGAAGGAGAACTTAATTTGGAGAGCTTTGAAGGGTTTATATGAATTCTTTAGATTCAATCTATATTGTTATAATATTAAAAAAATTTAATATATTAATCATAAGAATTTATTTATGATTCTCTATAAAAGCATTCTCTTAAAAACTATGAATGAATTTTATATTTTTCACCAAAACCCCCTCCTCCTCTCCTTTTCAAACTCACAAAGTCTAAAGGTCAATCACACCATCTATAACTTAGAAAGCTTAGCTCACAAGGTATCAATAAACTGTGCATATAGTTAAATGAGTAAATACAAGTCATAAGATCAAGCAAATGATTAAAATGTTTTTGTTCTAAACATAACTTTTATTTTAATTTCTCTAAAAATTTCACAAAACATCGGTCTCTAATTAAATTCAATATATCTTGAATAATGTGTGGTGTGTTACTATATATAGGTACATCTTAAAACATAAGTTCAAAAATATCTCTGAATCTGCACTTATATTTTCCCTCAAGTGCATCAATTGCAAGACATTTTTTCTACCTTCCCATTTCAATTTTTTTTTGTAAAGTAGCTAAGTGATTGGAGTTCCCCCGTAAGATGGATAAGTAGAGTATTTGAGATTCGATTTCTGACCCCCACATATATATTGCAATGTCCCTACCTAAACTCATTGGAACTTCCCATTTTAATTCCTACCAAGCACCCCAATAGTGATAGTTTTAATTATAATTTATTTCATTATCCAAACAAAGATTAATGATCGTGAGTAACTTTTGAAAATATCATTTTTTTATGCTTTCACCATCAGTTTAATCTGATTTGTGGATCAGTTCTGGCATCAAGTGGTTTCAGCCCCTTCCCGATCGCAGTTGTAGGGGATTGAACCGTGGTCCTCCCTACCAAGTTCAGCGTCAATCACCACTGAACCAACTAACGATTGATAACTTTTGAAAATATCATTATTCTTAGCTTGTTGGGTATTTTTTTTCTTTTCATGTTGTATTAATAGGATTAATGTTATGCTTACTCCCTGACATCTTATTGCTATAGTTGTTGACTATTTGAAGCTAGCACAAACTATAAATTAAAGTTTCCATCTGCAGCCAGCAAATTAACCATCTTTCAAAGTGTATACAGTCATTGTTTGAAATTATTGCAACTAGCTCACTTGGACCATATTATCTTATTCACATCAAATTGCACGTTCTGCATTCATAATGTATGTTGGAAACTTTGCTTTATTTTGTTGAACGTTTAGATATTATATCATCCTTAAATGCACTCATTAGTTGTCATCTAAAACCCAACTACCCTTGCTTGTGGTTTGTTTGTTATGTGTATTCATTGCAAGATTTTGACATTTGATCAATACTCATTTCTGTATTGGAGCTATGATATATGAAATGAAATTTTTCCTAATATACCTTAGAGTCATGGGCCAAAAACTTTATAATGCACCCTACAGCCTACTAACTATACCCCCCCAGCTGAAAAATAATTCTATGGAAAAGGTGTTTGATACATTTTTATAATTGCTAAACGTAGCTATGTTATTTGTGGATTTGGTTAAGCATACACACTCT
This sequence comes from Trifolium repens, assembly GCA_030408175.1. Lineage (NCBI taxonomy): Eukaryota > Viridiplantae > Streptophyta > Magnoliopsida > Fabales > Fabaceae > Trifolium > Trifolium repens. The sequence continues at coordinate 59,268,043 of CP125837.1, read as the reverse complement.
CTCGATCTGACATTATTTTGTTGACTCACTCACTTTGCATATGGACCAGTGAATGATAGATGAAGAAAACAATTTTTGACAAAGGTGTTCATAATTCCTCTACTTACTTTGCCTAATTTCTGTGGACTGGTTCTTTGAAAAAGGATAAAGTGATATAGTACATAAAATAATAAATAGAAATTAATATAAATATTAAGTTTAGGTTGTATGGGGGCATTATTATTGTTCTCATTTGAAAATTTGGGTTATCTCTATAGTAAAGGTTGCTTCTGCCACACCCAAAAATTGGTTGTACCTGGCTAGATTGATCCTATGTTACTCATTCAAGTTAGAAGGTATATGCAAAAGACACTTGATGACATTGTTAGTAATTTTTATTGTAATTTTGCAGTATTTTAGTTAGTTTTTAAGCGTATTACATGATCACAGAGAAGATTCTATGAAAAAATTGACATCTAAAATAGTTTGAAGATAAAAGACTAAAAAAAGAAAAAGATTTTGTGGCGCGATTCTATTTTTTCTTGACTGATTCGTCATTCAAATCCACAGCACATGGACACATTTTCTCCATATAGTGGCGTGATTTGGGACACTTCTGAGCCTATAAATAACAAATTTTACCAGAAATAAGGGTTCCCAATTTTTGAAACAAGGATGCGGACGTGAATTTTAACCTGAAGACTAGAAAGTAAAGAATTTCATCATTCAAAGGTGTTTTTCATAATTGATTCATGTATTTCAAAACTTAATTGTTATGTCTGTTTCTATCAGGGGCAGTTAAATTACTAATGATTAAGTTTTAAGATGATCTTTCTTGAAACAATATGAATCATGTAAACTGTTGAGGAACCTATGAGACTATTTTAATCGTATTATTATTATTATTATTATTCAGTTATCTCTGTGAGTGATGCTTTTTATAAATTGACGAATTTATGAATATCATAGGAACCAAACGATTACTAACCCTAGCTTTTGAAATTTGAATATGAGATAATTGTTTGGTCAATAATCACTTTAGACATATCAATAATCACCTAATAAGTTATTATAAGCTAATTGAATTAGCTTATCAAATTAAACTATAAGCTATAGTATAAATACGCTATAAGGTCATGAAAAATTACCAAATATGTTTTTTTTTTACTTCAATATAAACTTATAAGTTATGAGTCATAAGTCCTTCGTTATACCTAGAGGATTTTTCCTTCTTTCTTTTTTGAATAGAAATTTTGTGTTTTTTTGGATATAGTTTGTTGTTGTTCTTTATTTGTATATACATGTTATATTAGTAGTAATCACATATATTGTTTGTTATTGATCTAAATTATCATAATGAAGAATTTCTTTCCGGTAGTGCCTAAATTTTTTAATCCCACTAGTAATTTATGTCTGGATGCGCCCCACTGTTTTGAAACAAAGTAACTGCATCTCACATCTTTTTGTTTATTTAGTTCTTCTATTCTTTATTGTCTTGTGTAAGAGGTGTTGAACTATTTGAAGAATATGAATTTTTGAATCAATGGAGTTTTAAATGTACCAACAAAATTCAAATCTAACCCGTAACAACCGACCCGATCTACCGCTACCCGTATGGCCCAAAAACCAAACACCGGAGATGTAGACGGTTGAAATTGAACTCAAATTAAGTGGTTGCCGTTTTTATCGGCTTAGTGATTTTTTATCCGAATTCGACCGATACTCGGCCCTATTATATCATATGTATATGCAATCATTAGTTGTCATCTAAAATCCAACTACCCCTTGCTTATGGTTTGTTTGTTATGTGTATTCATCGCAAGATTTTGACCTTTGATATAATACTCATTTGTGTATTGAAGTGAAAATTTTCCTAATACACCTAGAGTCATGGGCCAAAAACTTTATAATGCATCCCACAGCCTAAATTATACCCCCTAGGTGAAAAATAATTCTATGGAAAAGGTGTTTGATCAATTTTGAATTTTGCTAAGGGTAGCTATGTTGTGGTCTGGTCAAGTAAGCATACACTCACTTATATCTGACAATTCTAAAAGTTGTTGCACCATGCACCTTTGAAAATACTCTTGTTTTATTCAAAACTCAGGTCATTTTGTTGACTCACTCACTTTGCATTTGGACCAGTGAATGATAGATGAAAAAAAAAACAAATTTCTTTGGCTAATTTATGTGGACTTGTTCTTTGAAAAAGGATAAAGTGATATAGATAATACATAAAATACTTATTGAATGGTGCATTATTTATTGTTCTCATTTGAAACTTTGGGTTACCTCTTGTAGCAGAGGTTGCTTCTCCCACACTCAAGTATTGGTTGTACTCAGACCGGTTATATGTTCCTTTTCCAAGCAAGAGGTATCTGCAAAAAACACTTCAATGTCAATGTTAGGCAGGGTGTAAGGAGAAAATTAGTGAGTAGATTTCGTCGTGTGAGTGTGAGATTATAAGCTCCTAGTTGTTTCAATCTTTACTCATACATTTGCATCGTATTAGCTCATAAATTGATGCATAAAAGAATCCCGAGATAAGCGAGTGTGTCTATCTCATTTGAATGCTTTCATAATTAATATTGTAATGTTCTAATGTTTATCCGATGTGGATATGTTCCAAATAGCTAGAAATGTGAAGCATTGTCATGCTTCTAGATCCTGAGGTGCTGACATGGAATGTAATCTGAGGCGAGACTTTGTTCTACGTGTTGGATATTGCCTTGAAAACAAATCAGAAAATCAAGTTTGGAGCTGTCTGTGGCTAATGCCCTCTCACGCCTGGGCGTGGCAGGCTGCGCCTGGGCGTGGGCACGCGGATATAAAATGCTGTTTTGCGTTTTCTGATGTTTTAACAGGGTTTTAGGGTTATTTCTGAGCCGACAAAAGTCTAGGGTTATAAGACTAACATCTTGGCAATACTCTAGGGTCGGGGATTGATTCATCACCTTGGGAAACACTTGTAATTGAATTTCTTGGTCACGGGAAGAAATTCGGGACTTGGGTAGAATAGGATAAAGACTATTTCTTGTAACCCTTGTTGTTGGGATTTCATTGTAACCTTGAAATTTGATTGATAGTGAAGAAAGGAGAGCTGCCCTCTCCCCCAGACTAGGTTATTCCGAACTGGGTAAACAATTGCTTGTGTCTCTTTATCGCTTTGGTTGTTTATTTGTTCGTGATTACTATTGCTATTTCACTTCTTTGATTGCTTATTCGAATTGCTCCACACATCAAGGTTTTAGTCGAATTCACAACACTACGTGTAATGTATGTCTGAGGTGTGCACCTCATGCGTTTCTTTATGATGCGTCCGTTGGGTTAAATGAGTTCTTATAATACGGACTTCCTTATTGAATCGCCCATGTTATATATAAATGGACTAGGTCATTTCAACCATTATGATTACAATTATAAACCAACTTATCAACTAACTCACTCAAAGAAAATATAAGTTTATTTCTCAATTGTGCTGCAGAAGTATATAGCAACTTACAAATAAAAAGAGTTTGGGGGACATTTTTTACTGAATTATTTCTCCAAGATAATAATATATCCATAAGATCTACGAAGACACATAAACTTTCATATGGGTTGCCAATTTTTTTTCTCACCACACCACATACCCAACGAATCATGATTATTAATTAAGTTTGTACGCATATGAAGAAAATAAATGATATCAATTTTCATAACGTGGTTGAATCTCAAAATTTATTTTTCAGAATATTCACTAACAAAAATTAATATTATTAGATTGAACACTTTCACCTGAATTCAAATTCAAAATCTCGCAATTATATACAAATTTCAATGATGTTTGTTATTTCATCTATGAACTAATCTCTTGTAAATAAAAAAAAGAGGTATTTTGTTAATCTAGAATTTTAATCTAAGAAAATAACCGGGACAACCAAATAAATATCAGTGGTAAGTAAAGTATAAAGTGAATTTTATTTTTCTTTATAAAATAAAATTTAAAGTGAGGAGATGACATTCTAGTCCTAGATAGGAAAAACTTCAAGGCTCAAAGAAAAATGCATCCAAAAATATTTACATTTATCTCTTTTAAAAATACTAACGGGTATGAGACATTTTTATATCTATACAAGTCTTTTTGTTTTAAAAATAATATTTGTTTGTTAAAAACTTAAAACGTTTAATAATCTTATTGTTGAGCCGGCCATGGAAAATAGTAAAGCATAGAAAATGTCTCATGGTACAGTGTGAAATTAGCTAAGAATACACATAATTACACTCAATTTTTATTAATATTAATCGAAAGCTTCGGTAATCTAGAATTCGACCACCTGATAGTAAAATATGTTCAAAAATTGTTTTTACCATGAATTGAATTCGGATTATTCCGAACAATTCATCCTAAGAAGATCTCATCAATTACTTAAACCAAATATTATTGGTTAATTACACTAATAAAAGTTAAATAAAGCAATTTCTCTTTTCTTCTGTTTTTCTAAAAAATATGTCCAAAATACGAAAATAGCGTGCCAGACTTCTATGACCACACTAGTGGCGGGGCTGCATGGCAGCCAGGGTGTGCACATGCACCCCCTCAGATGTTCAAAAATTGTTTTTACCATGAATTGAATTCGGATTATTCCGAACAATTCATCCTAAGAAGATCTCATCAATTACTTAAACCAAATATTCTTGGTTAATTACACTAATAAAAGTTAAATAAAGCAATTTCTCTTTTCTTCTGTTTTTCTAAAAAATATGTCCAAAATACGAAAATAGCGTGCCAGACTTCTATGACCACACCAGTGGCGGGGCTGCATGGCAGCCAGGGTGTGCACATGCACCCCCTAAGATTTTAAAAAGTCCACACATATATTGCTATTTGCTACTATTATATAATAATACTATACTATGTGTTTTCTTACTTTTGAACCCCCTGAAGTTTAGATATCTGCACACCCATTGCACTCTTTTCTTTTCTTTTCTTTTTTGTTGGTTGAGAGTTGAGATTCATTGCACCCTAAACGAGGAGATTGAGGAGAGTACTTTAGTGGCAGGCCAAAATTAATAAGTGAATTCACATTTAAGTGTTTGATTGCTACATGTTATAGCACAAAATCATATACTCTCTCTCAAAATAAATGATTTATTTAACCACTTTTACATGTGCCAATGTGTGCAACTTTAATTCTTAATATTTTAGGTTATCTATTACAAAAAAATTACTAAAAATTATTCTCTTTGTCATTTTTATAAGAGACAATTCACTTTTTACGTTCATTTAATAATTGATGTATTTAGTCTATATTATAGCTTAAATACATTAATTATTGAATGAATCTGAAAAGTCAACTGTCTCTTATAAAAATGACCGGAGGGAGTATATATTTTAAAAATACTTATCGAGACAAATCAAATAACATTTTATATGCTAATATTTCTATCTACATATTAGTAGAAAAATATTATCAAAGTAGATCATATAAATAGTACACCAAATCAATATTAGGTCATTTATTACAGAGGGGGTAGAATTAATGGTCGTCCCTCTTTACTAATAATATACACTTTATAAATTTGCTCGACTCCTAATCTCATCAGTATGTTTGTGAAACTTATTTTTCTTTCAATTTTCCAACTCATATATTTAGTACATTTTAGTTATCAATAAAGGTAAAATGTTAGACTTTACTTACGTCACGATCGAATTTTAAATTATTTGCACCCCCTGACCAAGGGTCCGAGAGACGCCACTGGACCACACTATACATGAAAAAAAAAATAGATGATTGTGCGTAACTATTTTATTAAAGCAAAACACACAACTTTGCTCATGCTTTTTATTTTGTCAATCTTTTTTTTTTTTTTTTGAGCGTTTTATTTTGTCAATCTTATCATCCTAAGTTCAGGCACGTTTCATTTTTGGCCAAATTGAGAGCTATCCAAATGTTTTCTTTGGACCTTAACCTATGATATGAGATTAAATTATCTCGCTCATCAGGAGGTAGAAGTTCGAACCCCGGTCATTTCACTTATTTATTTTAAGAGTGTAATTTCTAGCCAATAGGCTACTTGATAAAAATAAAATAAAATTATCTCGTTCTCATTAAATTGATTAATGCGTCTACATATTTAGGACAACCTCTATCTTATCTTATTTTTGTATTAAGTTTCTAATTTTCAAATAAAACGAAGTCTTGATAATCCAAAGTTTGGTGACAAGATAAATAAAATTTGACTAAGAAATATTCTCATTAAAAATTAAACTCGGTTTCTCTCAAATAATTTGTGTCTTAAAGACCCATATACCTTCTTTTTATAGATACATATGGAATGCACCACAGTCTGCCTTATAAAAGGCCGATGGATGCAGTTTCTTACCAGTTTTCACTAGAAAAAGGTTAGTTGGCAAATTTGGAAACATTGGGCAATTTATTTTAGGGTAAATAGGTGTTTACCCCTGTAAAGAAGACGAGATCTGGTTTACCCCCCTGAAAAAAAATTCGTTGAGATTCCCCCCTTGCAAATTTTTTTTTCCTGGATTCCCCCCTCAAACGCACACCATGGCAGCTGACCGTGACAGAATCTCCACGTGGCAGACAGAATCTCCACGTGTCAATGCCACGTAGGAAATTTTAAATAAAAAATAAAAAATTATTGCCACGTCAATTAATATTTTTTTTCTCTTTTTTTAATAAAACTAAAAAAAAAACAGTCATAGGAGTCAAATAAGCAGTCATATAGGCATATTGAATTCAGCGGCTAGTGATTTCAACCATTGATTATCCTTATTCTCTTCTTCTAATAAAAAAAAGCTGGTGGTTGTTCAAACCCAGAAAATCTTTACTTTTTCCCAACAACAAACCCTTGGTTGTTCCCCCCTTTTGTTTTTCTGTACTTTTTCACAACAACAAACCCAGCAAATCTGTCGTTACCTTCCATTGATGGAAGATTTGTGGTGTTGTTGTTCAAAGCTGGAAATGAAAACGGAAGATGAAGAAAAAGAGATTCAAGAACACAGATCTGGGTTTGTTAGAGAATGTGTGAGGAAGAATTATATCTCCAACAAGCACACCAGGTTTCTTCACAAATCCAGTCGCCTTCGTCTTAGGATTCACCAATTTCCGTTCCCAAAACCTTATCTCCGCCGAGATAATCCTTAACAAATGCATCCACCATCACCGTCGGATTCGCCGTCACCACTACCTTCCTCTTACACCGATCAAACACTTCAAAACTCTCTCTCCTCACATCCGCAACATAAAATCTGCACAAAAACACATCAAATTGAATCTAATTGAACAGAATCAGAAAACGAATTATTAAAAGAGTAAAGTTACACTGTTAAAGTTGTTACAGTACCGTGGAAGAACAGCGCCTGAAGCGAGTTCGATATCACGAATTTTGAGACCGGCGAATGAGATGAAAATCAAAATCTGAATACCAAGAGCTTCAGAAACAAAAAGATAAGCGATGGTAACAAAAGGAAGGGAGAGAAGAAGAATGAAGCCACGGAGGAGACTTCCAGCTTCAACGGCAACAAGCATGAAGTAAGGAAAAGAGCTTCGAGAATGTGTGAGGAAGATTTGAAGGGTTAGGAGTGTTTTTTTTTTTGTTACAAAAGGGTTAGGAGTGTGTGTTAATTGAATGTGTGAGGAATTATTTTTTTAGTTTTTATTAAAAAAAGAGAAAAAAAAAATTAATTGACGTGGCAATAATTTTTTATTTTTAATTTAAAATTTCCTACATGGCATTGACACGTGGAGATTTTGTCTGCTACGTGGAGATTCTGTCACGGTCAGCTGCCACGGTGTGCGTTTGAGGAGGGGATCCAGGAAAAAAAAATTTGCAAGGGGGGAATCTCAACGAATTTTTTTCCAGGGGGTAAACCAGATCTCGTCTACTTTGCAGGGGGGTAAACACCTATTTACCCTTTATTTTATATACCTACTATTTTGTCTTGTTGTTGGTTTCTAGTCTCATTTAATTAGTAGCCGTGATTGGGGTTATAGGGTGCGTTTGTTTGGAATTTTTTAAGAAAAAATCTATTTTTTTCTTAAAAAAATCCATTTTGTAATGTTGATAGTATTTGTTATAGATTTTTTAAAAAATCATTTTCTTAAAAAAATCATTTTTAACCTCAAAATGAAAAGCTATTTCTAATAGCTTTTCAAGAATCTATTTTTTTAAAACTAAGGAATCTAAGTGTATGAACTTCTTTTTTTAAAAAAATAAATTTTTATGATTGTAAACAAACACAAAGTAGCTTTAGATTTTCTTCAAAATCTCTAGATTTTTTTTAAGAAAAATCATTTTTTTTAAAGCTCAAACAAACGCACCCATAGTACTGACTATGCACGGGACTACTCAGGTAAAAAGACAATATGTTTTCCGACAAAATTCTATTGATTTTAGGATGACTATAATGAGGAAGACGACAAATCCACTCATAATCGATTACATGGAAAGTCGCCCAGAGATATTGGTTCAAATCCAATTCGTGAGAAAAGAGATAGTTTGAATAAGGTTTTTGTCACTTCGGGATGAATTGAATTCATTCTCCCTCTTCCAGGTCGAGTATGAAGTCATCTCTAAGAATATAATCTGCAAAGTGAGTGCGGAGATAAGACCATCTCGCGGGGATCTTCTTGTTGTTTCAAAGGATCTTCTCATTCAGAAGGAAAATAGAGAATTAAATATGGGAAGCGAGCTTGTAGCGCCTATCTATGGTGATAGAATCTAGGTGGTAGTAGTTCTTTTTCTCTTAAAAGAGGGAATGAATAAGGTAATTTCTCACCAGATGAATGCAAGGTTGGGATAACAGAACAACCAGATTTTACTTACTAATAATAAAGAAAAAGCTATTGTTGACTTGTAAAGACAGGAAGAGCTGGAATGAAGCCATAAGGGATTGACTTCAAGAATGCTTAGCTCAGAACCTAAATTGCTAGCTTTCTCGCATTAAAGGTTTTTGTTGAGGGAACCTATCCAAAAGGTAGGCCCAAGTTGCTTAATGAATGCCCCTTGAAAGAACAAGAGCAACATTCATTCCACTACCAAAAGTCTCTTAACCACCTCTAAATGTCCCCTTTTGGCAAGTATTATACAAAATATAGAAGCAAAAGTGGGGGTTTAATAGAGCTTGCATCTTAGGCGGGGGAGTGAGACGAATCTCTTTCTTTTTTTTTTGTCACGTTAAGTGGCCTTGAGCCTGAATTTTGGCACAAGTGATAGTTAGACTGTATCTTCTCTTCTTGCTTCTCTTCTAAGGAAGGTGTGGCTTGCAAGAATTAAGTAGTAATAAGTCCTCAAATTGGGAAATGAGCTAGCCTTATAGGAGGAAAATATTTTTATAACCTGAAGTCTCTTTCATGATTTAGTACCATGTTTCAGCTCAAAGCAGGGAAAAACGGGTACGAACTGATACTAGTTAGCCTGGATTGTCACCTTTTTTTATCGGAAAGATTCTACTTGGTTTAACTTAAAAGATTAATCTTTCATTGGATAAGAAAGTGTAAGATTAGCAAATCCTCAAGCAGCTTCTAGCACCTAAGAAAATCCTTTAGAGTAACCTAACTTCCAAGCATGCATGAGATTCCATCTTATATAAAAACAAACACTTTAAGATGTAATAATAAGATAATCAATATCATTCTATTTTCAGTTAAGAAAACATAGTGATTGCTCTAGCTTTTTGACTCACCCCACATTTCTAACCACTTGAACTAAATTACTTTATTAGACAACCTCTAAATTTGAGATCAGGTCGGACAATCTAAATTTCAATACATAGTTTAATGTTTACTAAAATAAAGGAAAATGTTACCTAGTGCTCCAGAAACTAGTTAAAAATACTTAAAATAGTAAAACTAAATTAAATTTTGTATAATATTTGAAAAGTAAATAAAGTATTATTTTCAATGCAATTTTTTTTTTTATCTTTAACTAGTGCTTCGGGTAGGGCTGGAAATGAGTCGAGTCGAACCTGTCTGAACTGGACTCGATAAGAATCGGTTCGGCTCGAGTTAGACATTAACTCTTTTTGAAGTGTTATTTAAAAATATATTTTTAATTGTTATATATAGTCGAGTCAGCTTGTAAAGCAAACGAGCCGAACTATATATAGCTCAAGTTCAACTCATTTAATTAACAAACTTAATATTTAACTAAAGTTCGGCTCATTTGGTTCATAACCCAAGTTCAACAAATCAATTATCGAATCGAATATCAAATTTTATTCAATTTGGTTCGGTTCATTGTCACCCCGGGACACCTGTTAGCACGAAATAAAAATGTGAAACTTATTACTTTCCCTAGTTGATAGTTGAGACAGGCATAAGTTATGGTGCATAAGCCATGTTTATGCACCGTGCATAAATACCCAAAATTGCTTAACGCACCCCCCAAATTTCTAGTGCACCCCCCAAATTACTTAGCGCACCTCCTAGTTTTTTAGGGGTTGCATTAGAAATTTGGGGGTGCACCAGAAATCTGGGGGGTGCGCTAAGTAATCTGGGGGTGCATTAAGTAATTTTTATTATTTATGCACGGTGCATAAGGAAAAAACTTATGCACCATAACCACTCCCGTCGAGTCAAAACAAATAAGCAACAAACAACACAAAACTCAAACATCACAATCAAACAGGTTAAATTTCTAACCACCATACTGACTCATAGACACCTTCCACGTCATCATCACCTTCATAACATTGCGTGAACATATCACTACGTTGTTTGTTCGATTAGTCACACGACGTTGACCTTTTTTCTTTGTTCCATTCAGATGGGTAATTCCTTTGGTTGTTCCGCCTCCGGCGAGAGACTTGTATCGGCGGCAAGAGACGGCGACCTTGTTGAGGCAAAGATGCTTTTGAACTGTAACCCTTATCTTGCTAAATACTCCACTTTTGGTGGTCTTAATTCTCCTCTTCATTTTGCATCTGCAAAGGGTCATAACGAGGTTTTTCTAATTCATATCTTTGATTAACCCTTTTGAGAATTTTCTTTAAAGTTTGCTTATTTATTTGTTTTTCTTTGATGGGTTTTGTTTAGATTGTTGCATTGTTGCTTGAGAATGGTGCTGATGTTAATTCAAGAAATTACTCTGGCCAGGTACCCTTTTGATTTGAAATAAGAATTGCACCATATAATGTTTCTAATAGATGAAATGGTTACATTTAGTGGTAAATTTTAAATATTTGATGAAATTGGATTATACATTTCCCATTTTTTTGGTATTATTCTATTCCGCGAAATTGCTGCTCTGAGTGTGTGCGCGTGCGCGCGCAATTAGATCAATGGATCTGAGATCAATTCAATAGATGTCAATACCATAACATGAAGCTTAATTTATTAGATGTATTAGATTTTCTTGTATATATGCATCAACCCCTTTTTTTATTCTTTATACATTTGTTTGCTATACTTGATTATGATTATAAAATATGGCTTAATTTGATCGTTGATTTGAATTTTGAAGACGGCCTTGATGCAAGCTTGTAGATATGGGCATTGGGAAGTTGCACAGACACTTCTACTCTTCAGATGCAATGTGAGTTCGGCCAAATAAATTCTTCTCTTTTTTACGATGAAACTGTGATTTTGAAAATCACTAGACTGTGGTCTATTCGATAACAGGTTATGAGAGCCGATTATCTTAGTGGGAGGACAGCTCTTCACTTTGCAGCGATGAACGGGCATGTAAGATGTATTAGACTTGTTGTCGCTGACTTTGTTCCAAGTGCTCCTTATGAAGCGATACGTGCTCACTCAGATGCCGCTGACAAGGGTGGTGGATCAAATGTGAAAGGCAAACACGAACAAAGGTATACCTTTCCTTTTCATTATGTAATATGCAATTACATTTTACTTCCCACATGAATAAGTATTGTGGGAATGGTGAGATTGAAATTTCATTTTAAGGCGTGACTTAACTATAGTTTTTATTCGTCTATGTTTTATTCTAGCAATTTATTTACTTTATTCCAGTGCAGTGCCCTGTCCAAGTTTGTAAATAAGACAGCTGATGGTGGTATCACTGCCCTTCATATGGCTTCATTAAATGGATACTTTGATTGTGTGCAATTGCTACTCGATCTTCATGCAAATTTGTCTTCTGTGACATTTCATTATGGAACATCAATGGATTTAATAGGTATATCTTTTGTTTTATACGCCATTGCTATCTTGCTGTTTTTCCCTTTCAACTTAACTGATGTAATATGATGTAGGGGCTGGAAGCACTCCTTTGCATTACGCTGCTTGTGGGGGAAATTTGAAATGCTGTCAGGTAAGAATTGCTTCAGATTAAAATTATGCATGATATTGATATACCTTCCGGCTCTTTATTTTGAATCCTACAATAACGTTTTCTTTTTCAGATCCTCCTTGCAAGGGGTGCAAGTCGGACGTCTTTGAATTGCAACGGGTAATTTATTTGCAAAGGGTATTTTAGTGCAAACTCTCACTTGCTTCGTTACATATCAATTTGATTTATTTTTTTTTGCTTCATCCCCTAGATGGCTTCCTCTTGATATTGCTCGGATGTGGGGGCGTCATTGGCTTGAACCATTGTTGGCACCCAGTTCTGATGCCGTAACACCTGCTTTCCCTCATTCAAATTATTTGTCCTTGCCTCTCATGAGTGTTCTCAACATAGCCAGGTATTTTGTAATCCACAATGTCTGTTTCTGCGAGTCTACCTAACTTTTTCCTTGTGAAAAATCTATTCTATAATCAAAATAACGAACAAATAGAGGAACACCGAACACCTACGGAGATATGTTTGGCAGATTATTGATGAACATAATTAGCAGAACCTACTGGCATGTATGACTTCCCACCACCACCACTCGTGTAAATAAGAAAAGAATAAAAAAAAGTACGTGTTTCTGAACAAGTGACACACCGATTGTGTAACATTGAGTTTCTCCACACAAAGAAAAGAATGAATTATATATTACAAGACTTATGCACTTTTTAGACTTTGGTTCACTTTGTAGATTACAAATGGAACACTGTGCCTTCTAAATTTCCACGAGTCTTTTACACGGCAAACCGGCATCTATATTAGTTCTTTGATTCTTAGCTGTCTAATATCAATGTTCAACTCTGAGCAGTTATGGACTGTTATAGTTCTTCTGGCATTTGATGCCCCGCTGATGTATGTGATTTCTTTTTCTTAAAGATATTACACAATGAAAATTTTAAATGATATTACACAATATATTCAGGGTAAATTACTCCATCCTATCCTGCATTTAGTGTATACTACAAACGCCTCTTCTCTTTCTTCGAAACCTACACACACAGCTCCCTTCTATTTATAAAATCTTCTACAAAAAAATCGAAATTGCTGTCAAGCCTAGTGCCTAAGGATATTTGTAGTCAGTTGTTGAGAAAACTTGAAGAACATACATATGTTGAAAATGGGACTAAGATTGATTTGAAATAACTGCAGAGAGTTTGGATTGCAGTCATCTACAACTTCCTCTGATGAGATCGACTTTTGTGCTGTATGCCTAGAGAGGCCATGTTCAGTGGCAGCAGAAGGTACTGTGTTCTCTACCTTTTGAATCTGTTTGTTTGCTTGCTTGCCTTTTTCTGCATTAAAATATGGACGCATAACCTAAAGAAGTGATATATTAGGACTACTTTCCAGAATCTAAAATTAAAAGTCGGAACTCTGAAATGTCATTCTATAAGAGTAAATTTATCTATCACCCCTGTGTGTATTGAATGAGGAATTTTGGTAGTGTTCTCAAATTATTATTGGTCACGATGTATCTGGTATCTCTGTTTGAACTTCATAGTGCATAACAGTGTAAGTGATGCCTTTAGATTTTATTGACAGGATGTGGACATGAACTTTGTGTGAGATGTGCGCTCTATCTTTGCTCGACAAGTAACATTTCTTCTGAAATACTTGGCCCTGCTGGCTCTATCCCTTGCCCCCTTTGTAGACATGGAATTGTCTCTTTTGTCAAGTTGCCAGGTTCGCAAGCAAAAGAAAATAAATTACATGTGTCCCTTGGTCTCTGTACTCCATGCATGCTACATCCACGTGACGTAGATCAGATGTCTCTTTCTCACACTCCAGAGATCCAAAGAAACTGTGTTGATTCCGTTCCTTCAGAGTTACTATGCCCCGTCACGTGTAGTCCATTTCCATCTATGGCAATACCTCTATGCACCTGCAATGACGGTTCATGTCCATCATTTGAACCACGAGGTGTGGAAACACGAGATGAATCACCTCATCACTCACAAGTGTCAACAACAGATCAGGATAAAATTGAAGGACCGAGACTGGATAAAACAACTTGCTCGAACATGTTTTGGGGTAGAAGAAGTTGCAGCAGGGAGCACCAATGCAATTCAGAAATAAATGCTTAAACCATTTTGTGCTTGTGGATATTATTTGCATTTTTCGATCATCAGATCTGTCCACTGTTTTTTTTAACCGACCAGCCTAAAGTGGTCGAACTCGTACGCAGAATTCTCCGGTATTTCAGCTACTCAACCACCTTCTGCATTACCTCTTATGAGTTATGATATTTAAGAGAGCTTGTGTAAATTTAGTTTCAGTTTGGAGAAATTGTGTTTGTGATTTATTTTAATTGGATTTGATTTTATTAGAGGTGTTTTTTAAGACTAGAAAATTTAACCTATGTAACATATTAGGAGCATTTGTATATTACGCTTGCCACTAATTTTATAGATTTACAAAGCAAAAATCTAGGGACTGGAACCACTTGCTAATGAAACTATAAATACCTTTTTTGGATTGTAAGGTTTATTATATCTCATCAACATTTACATTTTGCTGCTGAAATATTAGTTTAAGAAAATTGAAGGGACTAAAGTTCGAAGAAAATTTTCGTAGAACTAAAAATAATATTTGATATATTAAAGGGATAAAAAATATATTTAACCCTAAAATTTAATCTTGTATTGCTTTATCCTTTATAATAATATTCAAAACACATCAAAAATAGAAGGAAAAAAAATGCAATACAAATTTTATTAATAATTTACCTAGTTGGTCACCATCTTGAAAGTTGGTAAGGTTGGTAACCTAATTATCAGAGCTTTAAACAGAAAGAAACTACATTAGGCAACACCCACCCACTCATAGTACTACACTCAATACCTTAATTTTGGTAGCAAAACTAGGCATAGAAACAAATAATTATATCAAAACTTTAGCCAACTTGATCTTACCTAAAATATTTTTTTATTTATTTTTAATAATAAAAATTTAGAGTGACTGGATGGTTCATCAATTCAAAGTAGAAAAAAAAATTAGAATTTTTAGAGCACTTATAAAAATAATTACATTTACTTCAATAACATTAGCAGACATCGTACTCAAGACCTCTTGAATCTAATACTAGTCTAGGCATAGAAACAAATCATTATAACAAAACTTTGGACAACTTGATCTGACCTAAAACATAAAAGCAAAGCTTATAATTCTTCATTAGGTTTGGTGACTGTTGTCATAATTCACCATGATATATCTCCTCTTTTCTTAAAATTGCCTTGAAGCCAAGTATTAGGCCATTAGGGGATTGATTCTTCTAAATTGAGAGACGTGTTTCGATGGAAATAAAAATAAAAGTAGAATTAGATTGATTAAAGCATAATTCAAGAATCACACAGTTTGTTGAACATCTTTTTTTAGTCAAATATATAACATATGGATACAAATACACAGGATAAAAATTTCAAATTAGAATGAATATCAGACGTATTGGAGACTGAGATACAAATATATATATATATATATATATATATATATATATATATATATATATATATATATATATATATATATAAAATAATCAGCAAAACTACAAGAAACCAAAACCAAGATCAAAAGAGACTAATAGCATAGGGATCCCACTACCTAGATAGAAATAAACCCCCACAACCCTAGAAAGGAAAAATATGTTCAACCAAAGAACAACCAACAAGCAAACTACACTATAAATTACTCAAACATGGTGTCTCCCCGCATCTTTATCGTCCCCAACAAAGAACATGTTGAATATGTAAGAATTAATTTAGAGATCGATATATTATATGAAATTAGAACACACTTACTTGTGAATCATAATCACAAACAATAGTTACCGGAAGCGCCAATATCAGTAATCACTGATATGTTAGACTAGAGTCTTCCTTTGCCTGATCACATGCTCCAGTCTTTGAGGTCTTTGATGGGAAAAACCACAAATGAGCGTACGGTATGTTTTGTGCCTGACGGCAAAGGGGACCTAGCCAATCTTATATACAAAAGATCTCAACCCTAGTACCACCCATCATGGTCCCTAGAGTTGGGCCTACACTTTATTCTACACAAATCCGAATCAGTGTCCGAAGCCCATTATTGCTGATCACGTTTGTCGGGCTTAAGCATCATCAACTGGATCACATTAAATAACATCAAACCCGTTTTTCATAAAACCAAAACTACAATTGATTGTAGCCCACAAAATATTAGGAAAAATTCTAACATTCTCCCACTTGGGCAAAATCAATTGTGTATTTTAATTTGAAAAAATACTTTGAAAACGACTCTCGGGTTGATAACACATTTCCTAATTTTGACCGGTCACTAAACGAGTGATCCCAAGATGCAACACTTGATTAAGACTCCATCCAACAAAAATTAAATGATATCGAATCATGGCGGCAATTATATCCTTATCGATACAACACCTTCCATGGTTACAAATACCACCAAACTCCGTCGACTAGTCATTTGTGTAGAGTGTAGCGAGAAAATGATATGTCTGTGATCAAACAACCATACTATCATTTTCTTCGTCAGTCCTCAATTTCTCTCAAATGCCTTATAGCCAGAGAAATTCTATGGTCCATAAGATACCACAAGTCCGAGCTCCAAAATAATGTTGACTACCGCGGTATAATGATCTAATCAACATCGAGCTCCAACATATTAGACATAATTTCTCTCAAATACTTCAAAGCTAGAGAAATTACATGGTTCTTAAGATACCATAACACCTCAGCTCCAAAATAGTGTTGATCACCGGTTAAGTGATCCAGACAACACTGAGCTTTAATTTATTTATGCTTGCACATAATGCCTCAGCTCCAAAATAGTGTTGATCACCGGCTAAGTGATCCCGACAACACTGAGCTATAATTTATTTATATAATGCCTCAGCTCCAAAATAGTGTTGATCACCGGCTAAGTGATCCCGACAACACTGAGCTATAATAATTCATATTTGATAAAATTAATTTCAACATTATAAAGGAGTTAATATAAAATTCAAACTCCCACTGATAAATAATTTCATAAAGAATCTTAATTCATTTCAAACTCCCACTAATCAAGCATATTAAAATAACTTACAATATCCGTGTCTGAAATATTACTCTTGAAAACAACGGACATAAGTCTCCTGATTAAGAGATTAATAATATAAAAGTTTTACAAAATCAGTGTGACACTCTAGTAATAAATTCTCTCCCACTAACCCAAAAGTTCTTTCTATTCAATTTTTCTCTGCATTAATCATATTCTCCAAATTTTGCTTCCATTTCTTATAATTTTAAGATGTTCAACATTTCAATGGAAACATATTAATTATATGTGGATAAAATTATTCTTGAATCAAATTACTATAAGAGGCCAATATAATAGTACAATCACCTTTAGGCAGAATGCACAAACTAAGGTCAAATCCTCAGTCAAAACCTCAGATGAGTTAATCAATGAGTATACATTGAACTTTGAAAGTTGTCACCTTTAGGCAGACAAATTCCTCCGTTCAATACATTCTCCAATAACTTCACCTCAAATTAATTTTTAATTATAACACATAATAATCACCTTTAGGCAAAAAATCACATGTCACATTTAAAAACATTCCTCAAACTACAAAGAAAATTTCACCAATTAATATAAGCGGTCCCACTTTGATGGTAACGGCCTACACCAACGCATGAAATCTCTTGCATAGGAATCAATAATTCTTGTCAAAACACGACTCACTAAAAATTATGCATCATTTAAATGCATCTAAACTGTTCACCCATATTATTTTAATTTGCATTCTCAATATGTTTTGATTCATTCGCAGTGGAGAAGTTGTATAAGAAAAGTATATATTATTTGGGGAGAGAGATCATTACTGTTAAATAGTCAACTTATAATATAATAGTTAAATAACTTATGCAGCAGAAAAATTAAGAGACTTCGATTTCAAATCAATTGAAGATATAAAACAAATAGTCCTGAACTTTTAGAAATAACATAGGACTATTTCCTCAATTAAGTCTCATATAAACATTTATAGATAGTTGACATGTAAAACTCTCTCACTTGATAGAGAATTATAGTTGAATTATCAATCCAAGATTTTTAAAATATATAAACAAATATTCAACTATCTTCTCTATCACACAATAGACATGTCAAGTAATAGCACACCAATATGTATGTCCATTACTTACATAATACAGAGAAAATTGCAATCCATTTTCAAAATTGATTTAAAATAAACTGATAGATTGCACTTTATCCAGAATAGAACTCTCAAAATATTAAACTTGAAATGCTCCTACTCAATAGAGTAAATTTTTTTTAAAAATTGGAGTATATAACAAAAACCATTTAATGATTATATAGAGAGTTTCTAATTTTTAGAATATTCTGGAAAAATAATAACACTTTCATATATAATTGCATATTTATTATTTCAAGAGGAGTCGACAATATTGAAAAAAAAATTCTCTTTAATTATATGCAATTATATAATTGGTCACAAGAGGATAAATAATAGCACCACTAACCTCCAAAATTGTGACTTTCATCCTTGCAATTAGAGTATATGAGCGTTGATGACTTGCCGATTATCATAAAGTTCTTCAACTGTATCATCTCAAACAGTCACAAATCAGACAAACCGTTATATCATAATAAAAAGACTATAATAATAAATCATTGCAAGGATAATTCAATTTTCAATTGCCTTAATAATTGCTCAAATTTTTTTTCTCTTACATATGGTATTTCACAACTGAGCATTTATATAAAAACAAGGCAATAAATATATAATATTTGGTGTCATGATTAACAAAATTGAATCTAAAGTAACTTCCCAATTGTAACGTCCTTAACAAAATATTTAACAATATAACTGTTACAATTTTGAAAAGGGATTCTCTTAAATAGTATTTCAGGCTCAAATCTGATATGATTATCACATTAATCACCAAAATTATCATAGATTTTAATAAAATAGATTTGGCCTATAAAAACTTATTCGGAAAAAACCATGATGTAGAACTGCCAAACTTAATTTTGATTGAAGTGCATATCAATGGCACGACCAGCACATACTGGGTTCATAAAACAGAAATTGAACTCTATAAAATTGACAAAACCAGAACTTAAATTCATTCAGTGTGATTGAAACCAACCACTATAACAATCGTTTATTGAATTCGTTCTGAAACCAAGTTTGGTAATCATGAACATTGTTAGTTTCAAAAGGAAAATTATAATCAATCACAAACCTCATTGTATATAGCCATATAGGTATAAAACCGAATCCAAACATAAGTATATGAAAATAAATCAATTAATGATAAATTGGTCTGGTACTCCATTTATGGAAATGAAATCATATAATAAATTCCTTAATATGACACTCAAATATGGGAGTAAGGAATATTTCATGTACCAATAATCCAATTCAAAATTATAATTTCAAAACAAATCACTCAAATTAAATCAAATCAAATCATTGTTTGCTATAAACAATATAATGACTATAAAAGACACTTTACTCTTGACCCACATCTTCTCTCTTCCCTTACCCTAAAAACCGCGCCGCCGCTTCTCTTTCCCTCAAATCCAAAACTGACAGCGAGATGTAGCCGCTGTTGGTGGTGGTGCGACGAGCCCCATGCTCCGTATCACCGATCCAGGTCTCGTTTGGGTTATGGTGGCCGCCGCTGTTTCCTCCTCCTCTGACGCCCCTGTTTCGTTTTCGTTTCTTTCTTCCTGTCCGCCGCCGTTGCTCGTGGGTGTTGGAGATCGGTAGCATCTGGTGCTACTGTGTTCAGGTTTCTCGGTTTTGGTGATGGAGTAGAGCAGCTGAGGTTCGTTTCTCTCAGTGGTGGTGGTGGTGGAAGGGTGCGTCGAAACCTTGGTGGTGGTGGTGGTGGTGCGTGGTGGCTGTTAGTGGAGGTGGTGGTCTCTGTTTAGGCGGTGGTGGTGTGCTCTGTTTAGGTGGTGGTGTTGTGCTCTGCTTAGGTGGTGGTGGTGGAGCTGAGGTGGTGGTGATGCTTTGTTTAGGTGCTGTTTGGTTTTGGTGTGCTGTTGGTTTTGGTGGGGTTTGTTTGAAGGTGTCCTGGCAGTGATGGTGGTGGACTGAGGTGGTGGTTGGCTGAGGTTTCTCTTGGTCTTGGAAGTTGTCCTGGCGCGCCCGAAAGGGTGGGATATGTAGACACTCCGTGTTGACGGATGTTGTCATTTTATCGTACCTCCGGGACGTATTGGTGATGGAGAGGTGTTGGATGGTTAATGTCGCGTGTGAGTGGATTCTCCTGATACAAGAGTCTCTGACCATTTTCAAATCTGGTGAGATTTGCAGGACTCTTGGAGTCGCTAAGAGGTGTTCAAGTCTGTTGAGACTTGCAGGTCTCTGGTATCGGGTCGAACTCGACTGCATCAGGTGTTGACTGTTGATTCTCTGACTACCGGGGTTCCTCAACCTTTGACTTTCGGGGCTACTTTCTGGGTCTGATGGGCCGAGTAATTTTAATTCGAGTTCGGAAGTTAGTGCCTAGTGGTGTCTCCTAGGGTCGGGGAGGGGTTTTCTCTGGTGGGTTTAGCGGATCTCTATTGGTGTATGGGTGGATTGGGGTTTTGATTAGGTGTTGGTAATTGTGTTATATCACGTTACCTTTTGTTGTATGTTCCACGACAATTCCTTACACTTCTTGTGGAGGAGTTGTTTTTAATAAAATTTAGCCGTTTCAAAAAAAATATAATGACTATAAAAGACAATCATAAATATTGTCCAAAACTCCATCTAAACCGATTCATGGTATGGAAACTGAAAACGAGCAACTCAAAATAAATATTTGAATTTAAATTGCCCAACAAAATTATAGTTAGATTAAAGTTGCAAACACAATATAACAACATTTGCAATCTTTTAAAAATAAATTGAATATAGAAATCGCCAAGTCTGAATGACCAACTAGTCCATAACCAAAAAATAAGCAATCAAAATAAAATAGCTTGCTTAATAAGTTCAGAGTGCTTCCCATTTTATAACCCTGAATGCAATCATGAATCATGTAACTGTATTTATACTTTTAAACAAATAAATACAAATCCAAATACATGATTTCCGTAAAAGACAAAAGTTTCTGGAATTGATTAATTCTGAGATTATTTTAGTGGCACACAATTTTAATCAATTAGGATAAGAGCATCAAATATTTTAACTAAATGTCAATTGTTCTTCAAAGGTGGAAATTAAATAGCCATGTAGGAGTATCGATCAATTATTATGCTACACTATTATCAAAACTTGTTCATGATAAATAAAATCATATCGCCTCTGTTGACTAACAAGTGAGAAACAACAAACTTGTTCCATGCGTCCAAATAGACAGGTTCTCACCATATTTGATTCCAAAAATATTTTGTGGGTTTTGTTTTTAATATATGGAAAATGCTATTTAGCAAGAATTTTTTGATGCAAGAAAGAGAAGAATAAATCCTCACCCTTAATTACATCCATAACCACCCATGTTTTCCACTAAAAAAGAAGATTAAATGACATCATCCTTTAAGATTTTGCCATGTGTTAATTCTTGCATTTCTTGTGTAAAAATTTCATGCTAAATAGCAATGCTCTTAATATATTTACCAAGAATAAACCCACCAAAATAACATAAATTAAGGCATCGCAGATCATATATGAACCGAAAAGCCGAAAAGCCATTAGCAGAGAACTGATCATTGATCAAGCATACGATCTGAAGACCCAATCAATATAATCGGCAGAAATAATACTAAACCGAAAACATATATTGACGTTGTAAATCAATTGCCAAAAAGTATTGAAAATAGGGTTCTAAATCATATAATTTTAAGCTCTGATACCACATGTAAGAATTAATTTAGAGATTGATATATTATATAAAATTAGAACACACTTACTTGTGAATCATAATCACAAACAATAGTTACCGGAAGCGCCAATATCAGTAATCACTGATATGTTAGACTAGAGTCTTCCTTTGCCTGATCACATGCTCCAGTCTTTGAGGTCTTTGATGGGAAAAACCACAAATGAGCGTACGGTATGTTTTGTGCCTGACGGCAAAGGGGACCTAGCCAATCTTATATACAAAAGATCTCAACCCTAGTACCACCCATCATGGTCCCTAGAGTTGGGCCTACACTTTATTCTACACAAATCCGAATCAGTGTCCGAAGCCCATTATTGCTGATCACGTTTGTCGGGCTTAAGCATCATCAACTGGATCACATTAAATAACATCAAACCCATTTTTCATAAAACCAAAACTACAATTGATTGTAGCCCACAAAATATTAGGAAAAATTCTAACAGAATATTCCACTCGTAAAAAGTACAGAAATGGCCACAAGTATTACCCAAAAAACATTTTCACAAGAACTTTACTAAATCCATGAGCTAAGTTGCTCAACAATCACTATCTTTCCACAAAAAATAGAATTATTCTAGACTTTCCAAATAGACCACACAACTGAGTATCAAACCAGTACCAACCTTAAGCCAACCCCAGTTCCCTTAGCCCCCAGAAAGCCTCGAAGAGAGCAGACAAATAATTAAGCAAAACCGACTCTCACCATAACCACCTAATTGTTTCATACCGGCCACACCTGAATGACAAGACCACAATGACAAACAAACGGTTCACTGGACCATGATAGAAAATGTACGAAATACTGCAAGGTCCGCTAAAGTCCTCATTTTCCACAGGTTTTGGCAAGTTGGAATGCTATCTTAAAAAAGTTGCCAAGTAAAAATAATAACTTTAGACGAAACCCAGCTCATCTAGACTAAAGCCAAAATGGGGGTTTCATCATACGGACGACCACCGCCAACTTGGAAGATACCTAAGAGCAAAGGGTGAGCTAACTTAATCGAGTACAGCCCAATAAAATCATCGGTCCGAAAGAAGTTAACCAATCAAAGTCGAAAGCAAAGTGGACAGAATATCCTACTCCTATCAAAGTGGTGAAGACTCAAGATAATATATAGCACACACCCCAAATTAGACATCACAAAAAAAATCACACGACACCACCACACACTACCTTTGACCCATTTCCACTAATAGAAATATAGAACCATCAACATTTGACTTTACAAAATCAAGTCAAGTCTTACTTAATTTCAACAAGTAATAACACTCTTGTTACTCAGGATGATAATTATTTATTAATAAATTTAAAAAACATGTTGATAATCATCAATACTCCGGGTAGTCAAAAAAAAATTATTTCATATAATAATAAGGCTAAAATAATGATATTGGTAGTGTGGTGCACATATTAGAATAGCACAATGAAAAAGTATAGGGGTACCGGGTATGTATCATAACAAATGCTAGGTGCGGTGACTTTAATTTTTCTACAATGATGCAGCTTAGCTTATATAGTTAGGGTTGCTATACCTGATGAGGGGTCAGTCAAAATGGCTAGTCCTTTGGAGAAAAATATTGGCAATACTAATATGATGGACATGAATGGTTTCCCATAAAAAATATTAGACATAGTTCGATTTTAGTTAAAATAGTAAGGGTATAAATTAAAAAAAAATGATAAGTTAAAATATTAGATATAGTTCGATTATAGCGTAGAGAAAGAACTAGGGAACAAAGTTAAAATGAAATAGTTTGCATAGATGGTCACAGAGATGATGAGAAGTGGGAGAGAAAAGAAATGTTTAAGATATAGATTATGCATAGTAACATCTCTCATCTAACGATTCACATTCTTGTACATGGTGGGAGATCTACCTAACTCTCCCATAATAGAACCCGCCACCATCTAACTATGTTTCATGAATAGGTGATGGTGGCACCATCATAGACAATTTAATGCCACGACCCCTCACAGTATTATTAGGAAAATATTAACATGTGTTCTAAGAGCACTTATTAATAATATAAATATAGTAATATTCTCTTGTTACTTTGTGCATTATATTTTTTGAACATTAAGTATTAATTATTAATTTTTACTTTTATATATCTTAACATGTGTTTTTACCCATATTGTTATGTTGCCAAATCAACGATAATATAATCACCACCTACCGCTGTAATTATTCTGGCTAGCTATCTCTCGCATAACAAACAACTAGTTCTAATAATCCCCAACCTAGAACTAATGCAATTTGTCAAAAAACCTAGTATAATGCAATAATCATTTCATCATTTTTTCATTAATCAAATGCAGCTTTGCCAAAAGTTGTATTCTTTTAAAAACAAAGATACAGTACATGGTGCATTAGGGATCAGAATTCTCTGGTGAGAATAGCACATGAGAAAATCTGGTGCAAATCTTTACTAATACTCCATCCGTTCCTTTTTAAGTGTCCGTTTTGAATAGTAACACCAAATTAAGAAAGTGTATTTTTGCACTTTATCTTCATATTATACCCTATTGTAATTCACCAATAAAATCCTATTTTTTTTGCACACACTTTCTCTTTCCAATAAATTTAATAAATTATGCACAAAAAATAAATAAATTAATGTACCAAAAAAAAAGATTTAGTTTTCCAAATATATAGCATTAATTAGTTTTATTGAAAAAGATATGAGTAATTGACAAAGGGTATAATTGACAAATCATACCCTTAAAATATCAAATGGACAGTTAAATAGAAACGCTAAATTCTATGTTTTTGGACACTTAAAAAGGAACGGAGGGAGTATCATTTAAAATTTGTCAAAATTAACTTTTATCGCATAAAGATAAAACTGAAAGACTAAGATTTAATTGGACTATAACATCAAATCCTTCAATTTTTCGGCCCTTCAATTTTTATGTGACACTAGCCGCTTGTGTGATTGATATTTTTTGTTTTATTTACTGTGATCGAAATTCTCTATAATAACTAAGTAACCTCCTTTTTTGTTGTGGTTAGTTATTAAAAAGAAAAAAATATATTGTTTTTTTACTATAAAAAAACCGAAAACCTGGAACTTGTGCTTAGTTATTAAGAAAAAAAAAACTGGTGGTGTAAACCAAAAAAAAAGAGAAAAAAAAACTGAAAATCTATTTTCATGTGGAAGTTATTTTTCAACATATACAAATATTTAGTTTTTTTTTTGTAGTTTTTTTTAAGGGTAAAATAGGAATAATGAAAAAGTCATCCCAAAAATTTGTATCCTCATTATATATAGTATAGATACCAATTTTACACTCTAGTAAAAATTACACTAGATAAAATTTGATGTATTAGAATTTAAGGCCCCGTTTGTTTCTATGGAGAGAAAGTGGGAGGAAGGAAAATTACGCAAACCAATAAATGAATTTGGTTTACTTTATCATCTAAATTCATTCATCGATTTCCGTAATTTTCTTTCCTCTCACTTTCTTTCCATCATACCAAACAGACCCTAAGAGACGTGTACTCAATCATAAAAGTTAACTTGCAAGTTGAAATTTATCCTACTCTTACAATGTGAGACTTCTACCGATGGGTTTACCCTGGTGACAAATTTAATTCAATAGTTTTGGTTTATGATATTTCCCAATGTACACCTATAAGGTGTCAGAAAATGACACTTTCAATTGCTTTCAAATTCGAGAAAATGGGCAAAATTAATTTCTGATTACAGAAAATGATTTGTAGTAGAAAATCAGAAAAAAACGAAAAAGATTCCAATTATACAAAAGGACCCCAGCACAAATGACTGCAAAATAGTGGCAGTGCATGATCTTATTTATAACTCGCACTTCAATCTTAACGTACACTGCTCCAAGCCTCCAACCAATTTTATTGGTATCACTTGAGTAGTGCTCCTCTGTATCCATCTATACGGTACATTATAATTTTATTTTCATTATTGCTCCATTTATTTTAAAGAGTTAAGTATATTTTTAACTTCTATAAATATTTTAAATTTTATTTTTAGTCTCTATAAAATATTTTAGCAAATTTTAGATCTCTCTAATATTATCTGTTATGATTTTTGGTCACTGCTTTTCAGTCAACTCATTTATATCTTTTTAAATTTTTTTCCGATGTCATATTTAATAGATTATAGAAATCTCATGCAAAAATTTTACTTTTTTAATAAGGGATTAATTAAATATAATTTTTTTAGTTTTCTGCGCAAGAAAATTCATAAATAATTCATCTTATGTTAAAAAATTCTAAATTTTTGTTGGAGAGATTCTTATAATATTATAAATATGAAGAGTAAACAAGAGTTTAATTAAAAGTAGGGACCAGAAATTGTTATAGAAGATATTTGAAGGATCAAAAGTTGCTGAAATATTTTATACGGATTAAAAACAAAATTTGAAATCTTTATAGGACCATAAACTTACTAAACCCTATTTTAAAATGAGGGTTGTTTAAGTAAAACAAAAATATTTTAAATATGAATATCATTTTTATTTTTCATTATTTATTTTCAACTGTACACCATAATTATTACTTAATACACTATTCTTAAGAAAATAAAGCACTAACATATAGGGTTGATTTAGTAAAAGTGAAATTTTTTTATATCATAATTACATTTTTTAATATGTGGAAAAATTTTAATGACACTCATTTAAAAATAAAGGGAGTATTAGATTAATAAATCTCACTATTTATCAAATGACATATAAATTAGAACTGTCAAGTGGGCCAGCCTAGCCTTGCCAGATCCCGCTCAGTGTACCAAACTAAATAAATAGACCAGACCGGGTCGACCCAATTATTATTGGGATACATATTAACGAGTCTGGCCCGGCCCATGAGGGCATGTAGGGTAATGGGTCCGCCCGACCCATTCCATTCAATCTTTTTTATGTCACTTTAATGTATTAGTTTATCATAATTATCAATTTTATAGAAAGATGATTGAATGCAAGTGTAAATAGAAATAATTTTTACATCAACACTAAAAATCAATTAAGCTCTAGTTTGACTCCAATAAAATAATATGAGTCAAATTAATAAATTAGAAACATAATTTTTAAAAAAGTTTTTGGTAAATATGCCACTTTTTATTAAGCATACAAATTAAAAATATTTTTTATCATAATTTATCAATAAGATGATTTTTGTTCATGTTTTTATTAATATTATTTTTATAAAAAAGACATAAATTTATTTATAATGAGCCGGTCCGAAGTCCAATTGGCTAGCTAGCCCGAGCCCAATATTAATATGGGGTTGGGCCAAAAGGGCTTGATTGTATTTGGCCTATTTTTCGAGACCCGGCCCATCCAAGATCGTCTTCGGTCCATTTTTGAAAGCTCTATATAATAGTGATAGTATGTCATTTGAACATAAAAAAAATTAAAAATGTATTTCACAACATATATAGAACTATTTTTCTTAAAAATTGTCCATTTAAATTTTTCAAAGTTAAATTATTGTATTTTTTCATACAAAATTTTACTATTTTTAAATTTTTTAAGATGTACTCCCTCCGGTCTCATATATAAGAAACAAAACAAAAAAATTTAAAGTCTTAAATATAAGCAAAAGTCTACTTCAATTATTAAGTTTTATGACATTATTCCAATTTCAACCAATAAATGCAATGTTTTACATTTTCCAAGAAGGTATAATGTGTTTTTTCTCCTCGGTTAATGTATTTTAACTACTTTTTTAAAGGAAGAGTTTTTTTGAAAATTTTCTTATATACAAGACTAGAGGGAGTACCTTTAAGACACACTTTGGTAAGACCATAAAAATATCAAGAAAATTAAAATCCCTGCAAAGAGAAATTAAAATCTTTTGGGTAAACGAAATAGCCGTCATCAATCTATCAGATGTGAACAAAAGCGAAAAAGAGAAATAGAATCTCTCTTTTGCATTAATAAAGGAGAATAGGAGATAGAGGAGCAGTCAAAATCATCATCAACCTGATTTGCCTCCACTTGGCCTTTGGTCACGCTAAGGTCATATCACAATGTTTCTCAAATTTCCATTTTTAGAAAAAAAAAAAACTCACACAGTTCAATAATCATAAGTTATCAAACTATGGAAAAAATAATTCATGGTTTAAAATCTAATTTAAGCGTACACGGTTCCGGGAATAGTAGTAATGCTATGCTATGAGTTGAGTCCTCTACTCAATCCCCATAAACACAGATTTGAATTATCTCCTTTTATTTTCTCTTCTTTCCTCTTCTAATTTTCTGTCAATCTCTTTATATTCATTCTCTCTTCATTAAAGTAATAATTGAATCAAGAGAAATAGTAGAATTAAGAGAGATAAAGAAAATGATCCAATTTACATAAACACTAATACCATAATACTTTCTCAGCCCATTTTAAATAATTCGGTGTATTTTTTTATTAATGAATAAAAACAAATATTAATATATAAGATATATCATTAGATTAATGTTGATAAAGATTTTTTAAAATGTAAATTATTTATAACTTTTACCGGTTGATAATTAAATTATATTTGGTGAGATCTGCTTTATCCCTTCATAATTTTGGGATATTTACCCATCAACTAATGAGAACAAATTTGTGTAAAATACATACAAATCTATTTATGTGACATGTTCTTATTGGTTGATAGATAAATATCTCAAATTATAAAAATGTAATTTAAAAAAAATCATTATTAAAAAATTGGTCATACTAACTAGTGCCCCCGGAGCACTAGTTAAAAAACAAAAAATAGTAAATTTTATTTTGAAAACAACATTATTTATATTTCAAATATATTGACGGCATAAATTCTCAGATTATTGTACTATAATTATTTTGCTTAAAAATAGTCACTTAATAAGAGACTGTCGAGTGATTTACTACGGTAGCATTAATATTATTGTTGGGAATGCATTTTGGTTTACTAGTACAAATATCATTCATCACTCACTAACAAACTGTGTATACACAGTAAGTGTGAGTGTGTGACTGTGTAAGTGGTTGATATTGGGACCTGATTAGCTTCTGCATGAATCTATGTACTAAACTGCATGCTTTTCTTTTTTGCCATGGCAGTGATAGAAATCTGTTTATTTCTTTTCCCTAGAAAATTACCCACTCATGGGATTCTCTTTTGGTCGTGCTCAAATGCTAATTATTTGTAGTAGTACTAGTACTCCTAATTAAAGAGCACTTATTTTAATAACGTCAATCACAGAAAATCATCATGCTAATTCAAAACAATGTTCACACACTTCTTCTCAGGGGAAGAGTTTTTTTTTTTTAATTAAAAAAATATTAAATATAGGTCGTACACATTAAAAATGAGTCTCATATATAAAGTAGTAGGATTGCACATAAATAAATTTTGTATAATAAGAGTGAATGTTAGAGTTAAAGACCTAGTTATTATATGGTCTCTCTGTCCCAAGGAAAATTGATATATTAATGTATTTAGTTCAATTTTTAGCCAAATATATTTTTTTAACCGATTTTTTTTTATGTTTTAAAACGAAAGAAGTAATTACTTGCATTTCGCCTTACCTAAAAAGAAAATGCTTTGCCTATCCCCTATGTGACGTGGAAGTCTTTCTATAGCCACTCACCTAGGGTCTGTTTGGCAAGGTCAGAAAACTGACTTATAGCTTATGTCTTATAGCTTATAAGCTAAAAGACCTGTTTGGTAACAGTTTTTATTTACTGACTTATAGCTTATTTTACTGACTTATAGCTTATTTTTCATAAGCTATTTCAAGTAGCTTATGAGCTTATAGCTTATAGCTTATCATTTTTTCTTCCATTTTTACCCTTGTTGTCTTAACTAAAATCCACTTTTACCCTTTATAATTTATTTTAATTTGGGTTTGTTCGTTGGCTTTGTTTTTAGCGGTGGTTTTGTTCGTCTTCGTTTTCGTTGGATCTGGTGCTTCTTTTCCGGTTCTGGCGTTTTCTATTTTCGTTCTTCTTGGAGTTCGACGTCGGAGATTCGTGGTGGAGGTTTGTTTCTCGCCGTTTGTGGTCTCTGTGTTTCGCTCCTGTTTGTTGTTTGCTTGGTTTGTCTGTTCTGGTGTTGTTCTTGTTCTGTTTGTTGTTTTGTGGCGTTTTTACGGCCGCACCATCGTCCCCCCTGTGGGGTTGATCGAAACTCATCTCTTTCGGCGCGGTCACCGTTCATTTGCGTTTCCTTCCTCTGCTGTTGCTGTTTGGCTTGGGTCACGGTGGGTAGTGGTGGATTCTAAAGGTTCTCTGACTGTTTGCTCTGGATCTGGGTTTTGGTCCTCTGTTTTCTCTCTTTCTTTGCAGTTTGTAGATTGTACTGTTTCAGCCACCACCACCTCCCTTGAGGTGGTGGTTGATGGTTTTTTGTTGTACTGTTGGTCGTCTTTTTTTTTTTTCTATTTCTCTACAGATTCGCACTGTTTGGTAGCTTTTGGGTTTGATGGTCTGCTGGTTGTGGTTTGCTTCGATTCCTGTTGCTGATTGGGTTGGTGTTGGTCCTGTTCGCACCGACGGTTGGTTGGGTGGCGGAGCTGCTGTTGTGCTTGTCTGGGTTGCTGGTGGTGTTTACAACCGGGTGCTCTTCACTGCGTCTGGTTTGCTTTTCGTTTTTGTTCGTGTTGTTTAGAGATTGGGTGGATATAGACTTTTGACTACTTTCTACTGCGGTATGGTTTCAAAAACCCGAAGGGGTATGGTTCTTTTAACCCGTAAGGGTCTGGTTACTAACGTATTGGACTCATCCCTCGATCTGAGTTCTTACGCGTATGTTTGACTCTCATTGTGTCTGGTGGCCTGGATACTTTGTCTCTCTGGTGTTTCCAGGTCTGTTGAGATCTGCAGGTTTCAAGTCGTCTTGTCTGCCTACACTTTGGGGGTTTTATTGCTCGAAAGAGCTTTTATGCTTGCTGCGTAGTGCAGGGAGCTGTTGGCACTTGGATTTTGTTACCGTGTTGGCGGTCGATCCATTCGCCGTTCTTAAACTCTAACTGTTTTAGCACAGGTTCACTTCTCTTCTTTTTTTGTAATCTGGTTTCGCGCCCGTACGCGGGTTCGCTTGGTTGCGCCTGAGTTTGTTGGATTTTTGTTAGGATAGTTTAGAGTTGTTTCTCTAGGTCTGGTTTTCATTGTTATATTCCCTTTTGGGTTGTACCTGGGTCAGGTTTTATGTCCCCCCAGTCTTTGTATCGCTTCGTTATATTTATTTTAATTTTCCTTTTGCTAAAAAAAAAAAAAAAAAAAATTATGGGCTTAGAATAATACAAATCATCTCCATCTATATTTCTTTTATAAAAAAAGCGATGTTTCATATATATGTAAGATATATACGGTATTAATTTAATATATAGTACATTTCTGTTTAAAAAAAAAGTAATACACAGTACGTATGATTTTGTTATCCATATCGGGAGTATCATATACTCCATATGTATGTAAGTTATTTTTTCCTTTTTGTAGGATGTTGTTTAAAAAAAATCATTATTTTGTTAGATATTCTTAATTATATATGGGCTATGTATGTAAGAGATCAAAAGAAAAATTTATCTTAAAAAAATATTATAAATTACTAATATTTTTTTATATAATTGTACTTGTGCAATTTTAAGATAGACAAATTAATTTGATAATAATATATAAAAAATATATTACATTAATAAATTTAAATTATTATCTTAAATATAAATTTTATTATCAATTAAGAATGTCCTTTTATGTCATTTTACATTTATCAGCTAGTTGACCGCTAATTTTACCAAACACTTCTATTAGCTTATCAGCTATAAGTCATAAGTCATCAGTCATCAGCTATAAGCTATAAGCTATCAGCCATCAGCTAGCTTATCAGCCAACCGCTATTTTTACCAAACAGAGCCCTACTGTATAAAACTATACTGTAACTAGATAGGGAGAGGGGCAGTGAATAGAGCCAACAAGAAAATTTAAAATCTAATTTAAATTTTGCAGACAGAAACACGCATAAAATTGGATATTTTTTTTGTTGGCATTTAATATGAGTTAGTACTAGTATAAAACTTTTTTTTTTTTTTGGTAAATTACTAGTATGAAACTTGACTCCTATTTTATAAGAAGGTAAATTTTTTGGTACATTGGTATTTCGTTGGGTATCAATACTTTTAAGTCAAATTTATTTTAATATATATGACAAAACTATATTAGATATTGATACCCAACCAAATTTCGTGGTACTAGAGTACATGTTCACTTTATAAGAATATTAGCACGAACATTCTTTTTACGAATTACGAAGAGTATGTTTCAAGAGATAATTCTAATAATTTAACATGTAATCTTTGATAGTATCCAACATATTAAAATTGTGGCTATATTGATGTATTTTTGGACCACATGAAGAGATTCCAACCAATAAATTATTAGTATCTGTTTTGCTCCCACTTACCAACACTGCTTAATGCTAATTAAAAGTGATCAGGGTTTCCATGTTGTTAAAAACTGCCGCATTCATGTACTTGATATATCCTCTCGATTGTTGAATCAAGATCAAACAGTCCAATTTCAATGAAAATTATGATAACACTGCAATTAGTATCTCTTAATGAAATAATTTACCTTAATTCTATGAAAATTACTATCAATCTAACAATGCAGAAAGTCCCTAGTATTAAGAGATCATCGACAAATGCAGAAATTTTGACTAATTTTTAAATATTTATGTTTAATTTTACTTATGCCCTTATTTATTATGAGAGAAAATATTAAAAATACTGTAAGTTGGTTGAATTAAGAGTAAATAAATAGGGAATAAATTTAAATTTATAAGAATATTAAATTAAAATAATTATTTACAATGTGTTTCCTTAATCTGTGTAATTTTATCAAAGTGATTCATATAAAAAGGACCGGAGTGAGTATTATTTACAAAAGATAAAAAATGACACTGTTACTTTAATAGTGATTCCATTAATATTGGATAAGGAAAGCATACTATTTTATAGAAACATGTAGAAGATTGAAACCCCAATTAATTTGTGGTCAGTGATCTCATGGAGGAAAATTGGCAGCTTCCTACCAAAATGGAATCAATGTGGAGATAGTGACATGCAAAGCATACATATATAGAACACCATCTGAAATGATGCTATTACATTAACCTTGTTTATACATGAGAAACATATGGCCACTATATTGAAGGCAAAATTGACATGAAATTCAAATATTCTAGGGGAGGAGGGGGTGTATTTTTATATTTTGAAAAAGAAGTGAATTGGTATGGTGATGGATGATGGAGTACAGGTTGGAAAGAGTTTGCATTGGTGATGCAGTTATAAGCTTGATCAGTATTGATATATACAAGAAACTATTTGGGTTCTGAATATATTAGATTGATAGTGATACATTATTGTTAATGTTATTGCTTCTACTACTTGGTTGGATGAGTTGCCACAATCAGAGAGGATTCAGGACCACATCTAAAGTTCTAACTTAGTTTCATATTATTGTATTTTCACTAAGGTGTTGTTGGTCCATATTTGTCCCTGCTCGGTCAAAACGCCTAGCAGTGTAAATTTTTTTTTTTTAAGATTGAGAACACTGACCATTTTTTCTTTTACCATAGATACAAGGTTTTCTTAATGTGCTACCCCTTAATAATTAGAGGTTATTTATTCAACAACCGATGTAAATAAATGATATATATGTAAAATAGCAGTTGATTACAAATTAATGTGAGTACCACATGCATTTTTATTGATTAGTGTAGGTTTCACTTAAATTTAATTATATATATGATACTATGATCAGTTGGACAAATTATTAATGGTTAAACCTAAATAAATTAAAATAGTTGTTGAGGTTGAGTGGATTGAGCTATTATTTCGCAATTTAGTGAAAATAATTTACTACAAAGATCAAATTCTAATAAGGGTCTGTTTGGTGCACATGATAAGGTGATAGGATATGATAAAATTATCCTATCATGTTTAAATCCATTGTTTGATGTACCAAGAGGAAAGGATAAATATAACCTATTACTGATACTATCCTATTGCTCCTTTGTTATTCTTATCCTTATTTTTTGTTGGGTTAAGAACCTGATAGCATAAAGTTAACATGCGCATGTTTTTCTATTCCACAAAAAAGACCTTCTTCGACTTCCATCTTCTACCAACTCGTTCTTTTTTTTCAACTCCATTGTCATTCCACATATTCTCTCTTGATCTTTTTTCATTTGCTGCAAGACCGACTCACTCTCGTCTGCTTCTCTACAATTGATTCAATTGTCTGCACCTTCTTTCATGTTACAATCCACAATAAATTTGAAACATCCTCTTTTCTCTCAACTCCATTTTCTTTCATGCAACAATACAAAATTGGTTTGCTGCTGATCATAAATCGATTTGATTTGTTTTGTTTTTGTTGATTAGTATTGATGTTCTTCTAATTCCTAATTAGTCTCTAAGTTTGTTTTTCATTTCCTAATTTTGTTCTTCTGTTGATTGAAAACAAAAAATATTGTGTTGATGTAATTCTAACCATATGGATAAACTCTAAATTGTGCTCCTGTTCCAATCGGTAATAATTTTCAATTAATTTTAGTATTCTACACGAAAAATTTAATTTATGTTTTTTTATTTTATGTTAACAAAAATATATTTTTTTATAAAAAAATGTATTTGATTTATAATAATAATTTTTCAATTTAATTTTATCATGTTAATATCAAGTGTGCATCAAACACATGATATGATTAAATAATGGTATCCTCTTTTTTATTCTATGTGCACCAAACAGATGACATGATATGTGTTTATCCTGTCACTATCCTATCATATCCTTATCCAACTTCTTATCATATTCTATCTCTATCCTATCATGCGCATCAAACGAGCCCTAAAAGAACATCAACCGCACCTCAAACATCACTATCTTTTGTAAAGTAAAATGTCTAGGAATAAACAAATAAACTTAAGTATAACAACATTCTATATCCAAAAAGTAAAGAAATTTATTTATTTTATAAAGGGTTAAATATATTTTTTGTCCCTATAAATATCTCAAATTTTTTTTTTATCAAGTTTTGGTCCTTCAAATATTTTCACTCATGATTTTTGGTCTTCGCTTTTCAGTCAATTCGAGTATATTATTCAAACTTTTAATTTTTTTTTCTTTCCATGCTAATGTTTAGTGTATTATAGAAATCTCTCTGCAAAAGTTTAAATTTTTTTATTGATGAATTAAATATGAATATTTAAGTTTTACGCTTAAAAATTCATAAATAATTCATCTTATTTTACAAAATTCTAAATTTTAGTGGGAGAAGTGATTATAATATTATAAACACATGAATACAAAAAATCATTCAAAAATATTAAAGTACACAAAAAATGATCAAAAGAAGGAACCAAAAAATGTGATAGAAAAAATTTAAAGACCAAAAGTTGCTGAAATTTTTTATAGAAACTAAAAACAAAATTCATGATATTTATAGGGACTAAAAATTTATTTAACCTTTTTAAAAATAACTAGGTTGTATTTGGTAAAATATTAGGAAAAACTAATATATATAGAAAAACAAGGAAAAGTTAAATTTAATTTCATATTAAACTAAATTAAAAACATTAACATTTAATTTTAACTGACGTCCAATAAGAACCCTCTATTTCTCCATGTCATATTATTAAAATAAATATAGTAAATCCATTTGATACAATACATAACTATTATTGGATGATCATATAAAATAATTTTATACATTAAATAAGTATTTTATTTTCTCCCCTTAAAAAAAGAAAAGAAAGTGGTTGTATCAAGGTAATAAGTGGTTGTAATTGTGTTTAAATGGATTAGACAACCAAATCGGGAAAACATAACCAAAACTTTGATCTTTCTCACTATGCAAGAATCAATCCCATGACTAAAAATGAACAACTTTTCCTTGTTTGCATCAAGGTAATAAGTGGTTGTAATTGTGTGTTTCGTTAGCTCACAAGCAAACGGTGAGTCATGGAAAAGAATTGAGGCAATATTGCTTTATGTTGCAGCAGATATTGCAGGTAACTTTTTGGTAAATAAAGGACCACATATAGGCATGGGCTGCAGCTGGGGCTGCACATGATATTCTTCATGTGCTGGTTCAACAAACAATGAATAAAGTGTTGATTTTATGTTCAACCTTAAAAAAAAATTGTACTATTTTCCCTATTGTCTTTCAAAACTCTTTTAATAAGACAAATTATGAATATTATACCCGCTACTCATTGCCATCCTAACCGATTAGGTCTTGCCATTCCAATAATCAAACCCAATTATGAGAGGGGCCAAAAAACATAATTCATTGAATTGAATTGGCATAATTGGTTTTTTTAATTTATAAGAGATAGGAGTATTAATTAGTGTCTTTGGAGTAATTGTTAAAGTGATTGAAAAAATATTGTACCCAAAAAAAATTGTATTTAATTTAACATTTTTATATTTTTTCGAGATTAAGTATATAAATTTTAAAGTATGTCTTATCTCTATAATATGAACACATTTTTATAGTGAACACTCTGTAACTTATCTCTAATATGCCTTTTTTTGACACATTATGCCTTCTCTTTCCATCAGGTTTCCTTCTATTAACATTCATAATTTTTTCGGTTACATAATTGACATTCATTTGAGCCGTACAAAATTTAATTGACACCAATATAATTGGTTTTTTTCTCAGGGAAGAAATAATTGTTGCTAACACTTACTAGTAACACCTACTAAATTGGTAGTTGAAATTATTAGGTGAAAATAAACGAAGATAAATTAACTTGATTTTTTTTTTTTTGATCAGCAATAAGAGATTTTATTAAAAACTCAACAAAACATAAGACATGTTTTGAGAGGAAAGAGTACAAACAAAGTTACCAAAAAGGCAACAAAAGAAAGCTACACCAAACAGTAACCAAACTACAACAAGGAACAAAACAGGGGAACCGAAAACAAACGGCCTGAGAGCGCAAAAAACCAACAACAAAGCAGCAGCAAAAAACAACACTAAAACCTCATGCAATCCAACGGGTTCCACGTCCATTCATATAGCAAGAAGGGGCCCTTCGCAACCCGACTAATATACCATTTCCAAGACAGAATTTTAACCTCCTCCACCAAATCTTCGCTAGTAGCCATAGCATTGTTGAAGATGTGGTTGTTTCTAGCATTCCAAACTACCCAAACAAGAGTACTCCAAATAAGACACAGCCCCACCTTCTCATTCTTGTTCTTTGCACAATTCAAAAGAATAGCTAAAGATGATACAATATTATTAGGCAAAATAATTGTAAAACCAAGCCATCTAGTGACATCATACCAAATTTTGGCCGCATAATTACAATGCAAAAACAAGTGAAGCGCCGTTTCCGTACCCATCATACACTTAACACAATGCCCTTGTTGAACATCAATTATCCGCCGCTTCATAAGGTTGTCCTTTGTTTGAATACGGTCCAACAAAAGTTGCCAAGCAAACACACAAACTTTTGACGGCACACCACATTTCCATAAGTACTTGAACACAAACATCATCAATGGATCATGCGCTACAGGAGGGTTATGTTCGGCCACCAATAACAAATAGGCCGATTTGGCCGAAAAGCCATGACCATCATCTTCCATCCACAACCACCTATCATCATGATCGGATGGCGTGAAAGGAGCAATAATATCTAAAAATTCATTATATTGCTCTTCTTCCCAAGTAAACAAATTCCGCCTCCAATTAAAATTCCATTGCCACACTCCCTCCACCACCATGCCCAAGTTACTAATGACCTCATCTTTTTGAAGAGAAATACCGTACAACCGTGGGAATTGATGCCGGAGCGAATTACCCCCTATCCAATGTTCATTCCAAAAAGATGTCTCGTTCCCATTCCCAACCTTTTTCTTTATAGCATTATCAAACCAATCGGTGTCCTTCTCAATAAGGCATAAATCTCTCCACCACGACGAACCCGTTCTTGTGATGTCAAGTTCCCCTAGTTTCCTCTTTCCCATAACATCCCTTCCATACCTAGCAACCACCACTTCCTTCCACAATTCATGATCCCGTGACAACAATTTCCACTTCCATTTAGCAAGGAGGCTAATATTAACTAAACGGAGATTACGAACACCCAAACCACCTTCCTTTTTAGGCCTACACACAACTTCCCACTTGACCCAACATGTCTTACTATTCTTACTTAGACCGGACCAAAGGAAAACACGTTGGATCTTCACAAGCTCTTTCCATACCTTCATTGGCATCTTCAAGTAAGAGAAATAGAAAATGGGGATAGAATTCAAGACCGCATTTATGAGGACAACGCGACCCCCCAAGCTCACATGCTTATTTCCCCAAGAGCCAAGCCTATTCCGGATAACATTTAACATAGGTTCCCACGTTGATAACCTCCGAGGATTTGCCCCAACCGGTAGGCCTAGGTACTTAAATGGAATAGTACCCACCCTACAATTAAGAAAATTAGAGGCCATTCCAAGGAAGTCTTCCGACAAATTAACACCCATCACACAACTTTTCCAAAAGTTAACCTTCAATCCGGAAACCATTTCAAATCCCCTAAGCACCGCCTTTAATACCCACAAGTTTTCCACCGTCGCCGCACCAATACATAGGGTATCATCGGCATATTGTAAGAGGGATACCGGCATACCCTCACGCCCCACCAAAAAAGGCCGAAACATAGATTGTCGTACCGCTTCTCTCATTAAACCACCAAGCCCCTCCGCAACCAATAAGAAGAGGAGAGGAGCAAGAGGGTCCCCTTGCTTAAGGCCCCTTTTGATATCAATCTCCTCCGTAGGGCTTCCATTTACGAGCACCGATAGACTTCCCATCCCCACACACGCCTTCATCCAATTTCGCCACTTTTGACTAAAACCGAACCTTCCAAGAATATAATCTAAAAAGCCCCAATCCACGGAATCATAGGCTTTTTCGAAATCCACCTTTAAAATCAAGCACTCTTTCCCTTCCTTTCTCGCAAAGTCAATCACCTCATTCACTACAACCACCCCTTCAACTAGTTGACGCCCTTTAAGAAAGGCGGATTGATTTTTTGGGATTACCGCTCCAATTACACTAGCAAGTCTATTTGCCAAAACCTTTGCTAAGATTTTGTACCAACAACCAAGCAACGAAATAGGCCGATAATCTCCTAATCCTTGTGGGGATTTAACTTTGGGTACAAGAGTCAAGAAGTACGACAACAAACATTTAGGCAAACAATCATTTCCGGAGAATTGATCAAAAAAGATACGTACCTCGTGTTTCATAAGCTCCCAAAATTCCTTGATGAAAGCAAAATTGAACCCATCGGGTCCCGGACACTTAGAACCATCACTAGATTTTACCGCCGCTTCAATTTCCTCAAGAGAGAAGGGAGCAATAAGCAAAGCATTATTTTCATCCGAGAGCGACGGGAACACCACCCCATCAAGATTTGGTCTCACCCAAGCACTATTGGTAAAATGATCTTTGAAGAAGGACACCGTTGCATTTCTAACATTAACCGGCCCTTCAACCCACCCATTAGAGGTATGGAGAGCCGCAATATTGTTCCTCCTCCTTCTCGACTTGATGCAAGCATGGAAGTATTTTGTGTTTGAATCCCCTTCCTTCATCCATCTTGATCGTGATCGTTGGAATGTGGAGGCATCTATACTTTTCAAAACCACCCAAAGGTCATCAAACAACTTTTTCCGGAGAGCAACTTCATCAAAAGACAACCCGACCACTTCACTCTTCAAATCAAGACCCTTGATTTCTTCCACCAAGCTCTTCTTCTTCACTTCCGGTTTCCCATACACCTCCTTACTCCACTCTTTGATGACACCCTTAACTCCCTTTAACTTGTCCTTTAACACGAAACCCATCCAACCGGACGTATTTTGAGAATGCCAAGCCTCAACTACAACCTCCTTAAAGTGTTTATTTTGGAGCCAATAATTGTTGAAATGGAACGGCTTGGGCCCCCAATCATCATTGCCATATTTGAGAATGAGCGGGCAATGGTCCGATACATCCCTTTCCCCCACCCAAACAATTGGATTTCCCCAAGTAGTCACCCAATCGTTCGAGACCATTACTCTATCAAGCTTACTCATAGTGATTCCATTTGGGTGGAACCAAGTAAATTGTCTACCAAGGAGAGGCAAATCAAACATTTCGGCACGTCTAAGGAACTCTCCAAACTCTTCCACCTCTCTTCCCCCACCGTTCACCACCCCTACACCCCTCCTCTCATTCACGTTTGAAACGGAATTAAAGTCCCCTACAATACACCAAGCTATCTCCCCAAAACCTCCTCTCGTCATTAACACCGCATTCCATAATCTACGTTTATCATGTAGAGTACATTTGGAATAAACGTTTATGACACAACAACGAACCTGTTTCACCGAAAGATCCAAACAGACACCCACAAAACCTTCCCCGTAGCATGTGAAAACTACGGTGCCAATTGACTTCCTCCATACCAACAGCACCCCGCCACTGTTACCTATCGCCGGCAACATAGCCCAATCATTATCATTACTACCCCAAAGCCTGCTACACAAAGAACCAGAAACAGCTTCAAGTTTTGTCTCCTGTAAGGCCATAAAGTCAATTTGCTGTGAGGAAATTAACTCTTTGATATATTCAATTATTTCACACATTTAATTAAAATCCAAATAAATAGGACTGATATTTTATTACATTATTCTATCACTAGTACTCTTACTCACGTATTAGTTGTACTTTTAAGACAAAATATATAAGCATTGATTTAATAATATATCATAAATACAAAGTTGAACATATATATTCGAGTGAGAGTTGTGTATATATATACAGGGTAATGAACATCTTCATTTCTCAAAATAAGTAGATATGTTCCTATTACAAGTGAATGAAGAATTTAAATGCATACAATTTTTTTTGACAAAATTTAAATGCATACAATACAATCCTAATATTGGTGATAATAATTAGACAGTGAACTTTTAAAAGTGTTTATAAAATTAGAGATTTATTTAAAAGTGTTTTATAAAATCACGACCAATTTGATGGTTTCTTCGTTTTTACATTCATTTTAGGGAATAGATCAAATTACACCAGTGTAACTTTAAAAAAGTTACACTCATTAATATCCATTGATTTTATTTTGATCTAGTGGCTATTAAAGAGTCACTTATCATAGACTCATATGATTCCATAAATTTAAAATTTCCTTTTTTATTTTCTTGCTTTTCTTTATTGCCACCATATTATTAGAGGTTTTTTTTTTTCTACAAAACTATATCACTGGAGTTCCTTTTTTTTTCCAGTGATATTTATGAATAAATTTCGATGATGACCATATTATTGGAATTACTACCACCAAAGAGGTACCAATATTGATTTATATTACGGTAAAGATTATTATAATTAGGTTGGTTTTGCAAATAGCATAAAATTGAGTTTTTTATATATTCTTTTTCTCAAAGTTTTATTTATATATTTAAGAAATGTTTAGTGCTATGTATTAGACAATAACCCATGCCATGTCATGTAAACATTTGTAAATTTGTTGAGATTTGCAGGACTCTCTATGAGTCTCTGTGGTTTCCAAATCTGTTGAGATTTGCAGGTTTCTTGTATCTGGTTGATTTTTACCTTGTCGGTGTTGACTGTACTGTTTGGAGGAGGACTGCGAGCTGAGACTTATCTACCTAGATCTTCTCTCTACCGGTGTCCATCAACTTTTGACTTACGGAGTTGCTTTTTGGATTCTGATGGGCCGATCACTTTTGATTCGAGATCGGAAGTTAGCGTCTAGTGGCATCTTTTTGGATCGGGTTGGTGTTTTCTCCGGTGGTATGGAAGTTGTGGAGTGTCTTTCTAAGAATGGGATTAGATTTAGACCTCTTCTAGCTAGTGTTGGTTTTGGTTTTGTTCATCGGTGTTCCGCCTATATACGGGCACCTTTTATTCTGTAGTTTCTTTTTTACCGGTTTCTGTCCGTCTTGTACGGAGACTTGGTTTTAATAATATATTTGCCGTTCAAAAAAAAAAATTGTAAAAAAATGTTCCTATAAACTGATACAAATTAAAACGATTCTTTTTTTTTTGACGTAGTTAAAAACAATTCTTAACAATGTACAAAAAAAAAAATTCTTAGCAAAGAGAAAAAACTAAAAGGAAAATGCCAATTTTTTATTAATAATATGGTGGCAATAAAGGAAAGCAAGAAAATAAAAAAGGAAATTTTAAATTTATGGAATCATATGAGTCTATGATAAGTGACTCTTTAATAGCCACTAGATCAAAATAAAATCAATGGATATTAATGGGTGTAACTATTTTAAAGTTACACTGGTGTAATTTGATTCATCCCCTTCATTTTAATTATACTTAATAAATTATGCTATACGGTAGTAGGTAATAGTTAAGGAAGAAAAAAAAAATTATATTAAAAATATCATATTTTTATATTTTAAAAATATTAACTAGTGTTTCAAGCCCTTGGTTAACATTTCCCTTGTTTTTTTTTTTTGGGGACCGAATTCCACATGGCAGAGAGCCTAGGAATAAAGGTCAAAACTGGAAGAATAGAACGGAGTTCCGTAGCAAAAAATAGGGGTAATTTGTAGGGTTCCAAAATATTCCAAAACTTGGCAATGGCATGCTTGCGGGGAAGAGACAGCTCTGCTTCAGACAAAAGAACTAGTAGTCATGGGTCACCGTCCCTTCAAATCTCTAGTCCTTACGCTAAAAAGTCAATTGGTTTCATAATGACCAAAACAACCCTGGATCGTATGTCTTACAACTGCAACTTTGCTAAACAAATAGCCCAAATCCCAAATTTAATCACTCTCCAGGGCTGTTATGTCAGCTCACTAATTACCATATCAAACACTCTCCACTCCACAAGTACTCCTAGTCCTATCTCATCACCCAATAATTAATTTGAGCCGTCCGATATAGAATTGTTTGATTTGAAATAGATAATTTCGATTTAGTGTTGTATGGAATTGTGTAAAATTCTTACAGTAGAAAATTCAAATCCTTATATTGTGTATTCAAAAGAAATGAGTACTAATTTTTTTTTAATGAACTTAGTAGTACCACTAATTTATGAAAAAGTTTTATCGTGTAAGCTTTTATGAAAAAGTCGTAGTACCAGTAATTTGATGTATTTTTTCTATAAATTGAATTTATGGATAGAATGTCACTATGTCTTTCTCTCTATTTCTTTTATATGTTTTTTTCTTTTTGTATTACATAATGTTTATAGATTTCAATAATACATTTTAAATATTTAGTGCATGATTGACACAAGATACATTGTTTGGAGAGTGAATTTTCTCAATTGTAAGAAATAATTGAGGAAATAATGTGTAATCTAGACAATTCATATTATTAAAAGAGAATAAAGTTGGAATTTTTTTTTTAAAAAAAAGAAGTTGATTAAGAGTTGAGATGTAATAATTGAAGAAAATTAAGAAAAAAAAATAGATAGGATTCATTCTCGCGTGTTTGTGAGAAAAAATTGCCGTGATTTCGAGAAGCTAACAAATGCAGCATTGATCAATTATTAAATCTTTAGAAAATGAAGTTATAGACATATAGGGAGGTTAGATAAAATTGATGGAGAATTGACTAACATGGCATGCAGAGGTGGAAAACAAACTTAAAGAGCTAGTGCATCAACAAACACTACTCCATTTGATGCCAAAGCAAATATAATATAATTAAAGAAGCGGATCCATAATTTAAAGAAAAGTTAGAATATTAGTAACTAATTTGTATGAGGAATATAACCATAGCCGTGCAATGTGCTAATCACAAGCCTAGCTAAGGTAGTCCTACAACTATTCTAATACTATAGTAATTACTCCTAAAACAATTTGTTTAATTTAGGGGTTAGTGAGAGGAAAGAACATATTTTATAAGTAGTTTATCAAAGTGAGAAGAGACAAGGTTCCACAAATTAATGAAAAAGAGCTGGACCAAACCCGTGTTTTCTGATGTAGCTTAATTAACCAATTAATTTGATGTGTTTGAATATAAAAATGAGTTTCATCATTTGCTAAATTAAACCTCTGCACGTATTTTTCTTTTGATAGATACCTATACACCTAATTATTTTATGTTTCTTTTTTATGAACATATAGAAGCATTTATCACAACTTTAGTCATTAACTATTTTTAAATTTTGGATGGAAAATTAATTCAACCTTAGAAAATTGGTTTATACGATTAGAATAGTTTTTGTTTATGGGGTCACATTATTAGCATTTTTATTTATTTATAAATTTCTATTCAAGTTATCTCATATTCGAAATATGAATTTAGACATGTTCCTTTGCATCCAACAAATTTTGACCTAACATTTTTTACTCTACTTAAGACTCATATTATCCGTTAAGGGCTAGTTACTATTATCACATAGAACACCTTTTGGTAAAAAAAATCAGCAGCTACCCTAATGTAAAATGTGCTACTAATTATTTATCTAATAAATAAGCTTCTTAATAGCCATGACCAAATTTTTATACTTCAATACACATTCAAATCTTTCTAATAGAGGTCAACATTATTATAGTCAAATACTAGTAGTGACTAACTAACTATAACCAACTAATTAAATTGAGCTAGAAAATTAAATCGGTTAAGTACACAATCACAAATACTAGTAAGATTAATAAAAGTAGAAAATATTTTAGGATCATGCAAATATTTTGTTAATATTGGTTTTCACCACCAGTTTAATCTGGTTCGGGGGTCAGTTCTGGCATTAAGTGGTTCCAGTCCCCTCCCGATCGCAGTTGCGGGGGATCGAACTGTGGTCCTCCCTACTAAGTTCAGCGCCAATCACC
Organism: Trifolium repens; assembly: GCA_030408175.1. Taxonomy (NCBI): domain Eukaryota; kingdom Viridiplantae; phylum Streptophyta; class Magnoliopsida; order Fabales; family Fabaceae; genus Trifolium; species Trifolium repens. The sequence goes on along the minus strand of CP125837.1, from coordinate 59,223,048 downwards.
ACTGAACCAACTAACGATTGGTAATATGACATTATTCATCATTAATACATACCCAAAAAAAATGACTAATGTGTGTAAGAATTGATGTAATGCGTGTCCATGAAACAAAGGATTTATTTGCCGTTATGAAGGTTTAAAATCACGTGACTTGCGTGCTGCCTTCTGACACGTCCTTCTTCTTTTAGAATTACCACTGTACCCTCTCTCTCTCTCTCTCTCTCATAACAACAATGGCTTTCGTGCTTCTTCTACTACCACTACTACTACGCTACACCACCCTTCTACATTTCTCTTCAATGGCGTCATTATTTGCATGTTCAACTACTCTCTCCAAATTCCCTTAAAACACACTCTCTTCTTCACACTCTTCCATGGCTTCTCTTTTCAACATTCTAGTATTCTCGTACCTTGTCGTATTCCATTTCCACCTATGTTACGCCATTGAACACAAAAATGACCAAAACCCAGAAAAACTTTCCCTCCTTTCTTTCAAAGGGTCTCTTCAAAATTCTCACTTTCTTTCTTCATGGCACGCTGCAACTCCACACTGTAACTGGGTCGGTGTTACATGTCAACTCGGACGAGTCACCGAGCTCCAACTTCCTTCTCGTTACCTCAGAAGCAATATCTCTCTGTCTCTTTCGTCTCTGTTGTCTCTATCATCTCTCACCATACTCAACCTTGAGGATAATCAGTTTTCCGGCGAAATCCCCGGTGAACTTGGTGGGTTGTTTCATCTGCAAACACTTGACCTTTCCGGCAATGCACTCACCGGTGAAGTACCAGAGAGTATCGGGAACTTGACAAAGCTTCAGTTTCTTGATCTCAGCAACAACTTTCTCTCAGGTTCTCTTCCGTTAACACTTTTCACCGGAACACTCTCTTTGATTTCTATTGATATTTCAAACAACTCGTTTTCCGGCGAAATTCCGTCGGAAATTGGAAACTGGAAGAATCTCACTGCACTTTACGTTGGGATTAACAAGTTGTCTGGTAAATTGCCTAAGGAAATTGGTGAGCTTGGGAAGCTTGAAGTTTTGTATTCACCTTCTTGTTTGATCGAAGGTCCATTACCTGAAGAAATGGAAAAGCTTGAATCGTTGACCAAACTTGACCTTTCTTATAACCCTTTGAGATGTTCAATTCCAAAGTTTATTGGAAAGTTGAAAAATTTGAAAATTTTGAACCTTGTTTTTTCTGAGCTTAATGGGTCAATTCCACCTGAGTTAGGAAATTGTTCAAATTTAACTTCTGTGATGCTTTCTTTCAATTCACTATCTGGTTCACTTCCTCAAGAGCTTTCTCAGCTTCCTATAAAGACATTTTCAGCTGAAAAGAATCTTCTTCGTGGAGCTTTGCCTTCTTGGCTTGGAAAATGGGCTAATGTTGATTCTTTATTGCTTTCGGCTAACCGATTTTCCGGTGTCATTCCACCTGAGATTGGAAATTGTTCTGTTATGGAGCATCTAAGTTTGAGTAGTAATTTGTTGACAGGTTCTATACCTGAGGAGCTTTGTAATGCTGCTTCACTTTTGGAGATTGATCTTGATGATAACTACCTTAGTGGTTCAATTGAGAAAGCTTTTGTTAATTGTAAGAATCTTACTCAGTTGGTTTTGATGAACAATCAGATTGTTGGTTCTATCCCAAACTACCTTTCTGAGCTTCCTTTGATGGTGTTGGACTTGGATAACAACAATTTTAGTGGACATATACCTTCTAGTTTGTGGAACTTATCAACACTGATGGAATTTTCTGCTGCTAATAACCAATTAGAGGGTTCTCTTCCTATGGAGATTGGGAATGCTGTTATTCTACAAAGGCTTGTTCTTAGCAACAATCGTTTGATCGGTACTATTCCTAAGGAAATTGGAAGTCTTTCGAGTCTTTCGGTTTTTAATTTGAATGGGAACATGCTTGAAGGAAACATTCCAAGTGAGCTTGGTGATTGCATTTCACTCACTACATTGGACCTTGGAAACAATCAGCTCAATGGTTCAATTCCTGACAAATTGGTGAAACTAAGTGAATTACAGTGCCTAGTTCTTTCTCACAATAATTTGTCTGGCTCTATACCTGCCAAAGAATCTTCGTATTTTCGACAACTTACGGTTCCTGATTTGAGCTTTGTTCAACACCTTGGTGTATTGGATCTTTCTCACAATAGATTGTCTGGCACCATACCTGATGAATTAGGGAACTGTGTAGTGGTTGTTGATCTATTGCTTAGCAATAACATGTTTTCCGGTAGCATACCAAGATCACTCTCGCGCTTGACAAATCTAACAACTTTGGATTTGTCTGGAAACTTGTTGTCAGGTTCCATTCCACTAGAGCTTGGAGATGCTGTGACACTGCAAGGTTTATATTTGGGACAGAATCAACTCTCCGGTGCAATCCCTGGAAGTTTTGGGAAGTTGACTCGTTTGGTGAAGCTGAATTTAACAGGAAATATGCTGTATGGTCCAATTCCAATCAGTTTTGGGAACATGAAGGAATTGACTCACTTGGACTTGAGCTATAATGAGCTCACTGGCGAGCTTCCATCCATTATGTCGGGTGTGCAAAGTCTAGTTGGTCTTTACGTGCAGAATAACAGGCTTTCAGGCCATGTCGGCGAGCTTTTCTCAAACTCCATGACATGGAGGATTGAGACAATGAATTTAAGTTGTAATTGCTTCGACGGGAACTTGCCATGGTCTTTGGGAAATCTTTCCTACTTAACAATTTTGGATCTTCACAGAAATCAGTTGACCGGAGAGATTCCTTTAGACTTAGGGAATCTAATGCAACTTGAGTATTTTGATGTTTCAGGTAATAAATTATCTGGAAAAATTCCGGAGAAGCTATGCAGCCTAGTTAATTTGAATTACCTAGATTTGTCTCAAAACAGATTGGAAGGGCCTATTCCTAGAACTGGTATTTGCCAAAACCTATCAAGAGTTAGATTTTTGGGAAACAGAAACCTTTGTGGCCAGATGTTGGGAACAAATTGTGAGGTCAAAAGCATTGGTAGATATGGATTGTTTAATGCATGGAGGCTTGGTGGAATTGCAATCACAGTCATATTAATAACCTTGATCTTTGCTTTTCTTCTGCATAGATGGATTAGCAGAAAGCACAATGATCCTGAGGAACTCGAGGATAGGAAACTGAACAGTTATGTGGACCAAAACCTTTACTTCTTAAGCAGTAGCAGATCAAAGGAACCTTTGAGTATCAATGTAGCAATGTTTGAGCAGCCTCTTCTGAAGTTAACCTTGGTTGATATCCTCGAAGCTACCGACAATTTCTGCAAGACAAACATAATCGGAGACGGAGGTTTCGGAACTGTGTACAGGGCCACTTTACCAAATGGAAGAACAGTTGCTGTGAAGAAGCTCAGCGAAGCTAAAACGCAGGGTCATCGCGAGTTCATGGCTGAAATGGAAACCTTGGGAAAGGTAAAGCATCAAAACCTAGTTGCTTTGCTTGGTTATTGCTCAATGGGTGAGGAGAAACTCCTTGTTTATGAATACATGGTAAATGGAAGCTTAGACCTTTGGTTGAGAAACAGGACCGGGGGACTCGAAATCCTCGACTGGAACAAACGTTACAAAATCGCGACAGGTGCAGCAAAAGGATTAGCTTTCCTCCATCACGGTTTCATACCTCACATCATTCATAGGGATGTTAAAGCTAGCAACATTTTACTAAATGAAGATTTTGAGCCAAAAGTTGCTGATTTTGGACTAGCAAGATTGATCAGTGCATGTGAGACTCATATCACAACTGATATTGCTGGAACATTTGGTTACATTCCACCAGAGTATGGACAGAGTGGAAGATCAACAACAAGAGGCGACGTCTATAGTTTCGGTGTCATTTTACTTGAATTGGTGACCGGCAAAGAGCCGACAGGACCAAATTTCAAAGATATTGAAGGTGGAAACTTGGTTGGATGGGTTGGTCAGAAGATCAAGAAGGGACAGGCTGCTGAAGTTCTTGATCCTACGGTTCTCGACGCAGATTCTAAGCAGATGATGCTTCAAATGCTTCAGATTGCTTGTGTCTGTCTCTCTGATAATCCTGCAAACAGGCCTACCATGTTTCAAGTGCACAAATTCTTGAAGGGGATGAAAGGCGATATCAGTAATTAACTAGTTTTAATCAAGTCCTAGTAGCTGATGTAGTATTATATTAATAGTTGTTTAACTGCAAACTTTTTCTAACACAAGATTAGAGCTGAATAATCTAATCTAGACTATGCTCATTAGAAGTTCTTGTTTGCAAAATAATTCATATTTCAAATGCTGACAAAGATGTAGTAGTAGCTCTTGCATAATCTGAGGAATATCTTGTTTACTCACCCTAATGAAAAAAGTAGTGAAATATAATTGTTAGCAACAAAGCTGATGGATTGTTTGTTTTAGCTTAAGCTTCTATGGATTGCTTTGAGAATATCTATGGTTCATTCCATTATCTTACTCTACAATGTACCAATTTTCTGTATCTTAATGCCCAAGTAAAATTATACTTTGTAGAGTGTTAAATTTTATTTGCTTCTAGGGATGAGACTATGAGAGTGCCAATAAGAGTTTTGTATTGGGTTGAGACAACAATGGTTTTCATTTTCAAGTCCATCTTTATGCGAGTTATTGGCTTTGCAGGGCACCTACAAGGCTACAACTTCAAACTTAATATTTGTTATGATGAAAATAATTACATTATTTTTTTCTAATAGTGAAATAATTGACGAACAACTTTAACAATAGAATATAAATTTTAGAGACAGTAAATTTATGTAGGCATTTGAGATAAAAAATTAAACGTTTTGAAATAATTGTAACAAAAAAGATATGTGATGGGTAAGTGATAGGATTTTCATTTAATTTATAATTATAATGAAAAACAAAAAGAAAAAGATAATATTTAAGCATTTGCAATATAAAAAAAAGTTGAAAGTTTTGAAATAATTGTAAAGAAAAAAGATATAGATGAATAAGTGATAGAATTTTCATTTAACTTATAGTAAAAATAGTAAAATCAAAAAAGATAAAGATAATAATTAGGCATTTGCGGTAACAAAAAAGTTGAACGTTTTGAAGTAATTGTAAAAAAAAAAAAAAAAAAGACGTGGATAAGTGATATATTTTTCATTTAATTTATAATGAATAACAAAGAGATAAAGATAATATTTAGGCATTTATGATAAAAAATAAAAATCGAAATTTTGAAATAATTGTAAAATATATATATATAAGTGATAGAATTTTCATTTAATTTATAATGAAAAACAAAAAGATAAAGATATATTTAAAAATAAAATTGGATAACGAATATTGCCTAATTGTATGAGAGTTAGTTTCCTAGTGATTGTGGGCTATTTATTATTGATAACCCATCTTGGTTGGGATTACCTTATAAATTAACCCAACCTATTCAATCATCAAACACTTTCAAGCTTTGAATATTTTCTTCATAAACGCTTCCTTTCTCCAAATTTTCTAACCAATATAATTACAAGATCTATTTCTTGTTTTTTGTTGAGTCAAAATTAAGTGAAACAACATGGTTCCATCACTTTGTGCCAATAGTTGTGGTTATTATGGTTACGCTTCAAATAAGAACCTTTGCTCAAAGTGTTACAACGAGTATCTCAAAGAAAACATTGCCAAACCAAATATTAATGATATTTGTGATGCTGTGGAAGCTATTTCTCTCAATGAGAACGAGAAGATGAAGAAGAAAAATAGGTGCAAGAGTTGCAACAAAAAAGTGGGACTACTAGGTTTCAATTGCCGTTGCGGGGACATGTTTTGTGGAATGCATAGATACCCAGAGGAGCATGCATGCAAAGTGAATCTAATGGAGATTGGTCGCAAAATATTGGAAAAAAAAAATCCATTATGTATAGCTGATAAGTTAGAACATCGAATCTAAGATATGATAACTTGTAGTCTAATTGTTGTTTATTTGAATTGTTACTTTCTTGTATCGACTCTCTTTTGATTAATGAAATTAGTTAAATTTATTATTGTTAAAAAAAGAAGAGTTAGAACACCGAATCTAAGATACGATGAATTAATAGTGAATATTTCTTTTTATTTTTAGTTTCATATAATTTTTTTTAGTTTTTATAATTAAAAATTGTAAATATTTTATTCTTCATGGACATACATTAGGTATATTTCTTTCTTTCTTTCTTTCTTTCTTTCTTTTAATTCGATCAAATTAATCATATACGTGGATAAAAATTAGGTATATTAGTACAATATAGATGCTTCTATCAAGAAATAAAAAGAAGAAAAGAAAGCAGTACAATAGATTCAGATGCATACTCTGCTTTGTCTCCAAAGTCCAAAGATATTCTTTTTAATTAGTTTTGTCATTTTAAAAACAATTTACGGCAAAATTTGTTACTCTCTTGTTTTTTTTTATGACAATTTTATTCATTTTTTATTTATTTATGTGTAATTATCCTGTGATTATTAATGAGAAAATATATAAAACAAAATAATTACAAGAGGTACTGTGATCTATTAATTACACACACAAATAAATAATAACTACTTATTGTGTATTTGTTAATTACACATATAAATAAATAACAAGGATTAGATTTACCAAAAAGAAAATAACAAGGATTAGATTTACCAAAAGATAAATAAATAACAAGGATTAGATCCTCTAAAGTCAGGAAACAAAAAATTGTGATCGTAATAAATCGGTAATAACAAGTATTAATTAACGATTAATACTACATCCGTTTCTTTGTCAAATTTAGCGTTCCTATTTAACTGTTTATTTGGTGTTTTAAGGGTACGATTTGTCAATTGTACTCTATCAATTACTCATATCTTTTTCATTAAAACTAATTAATGCTATATATTTGAAAAACTAAATATTTTGAAAAAAAAATTTTGGTACATAACAATTAAATTTTGTTTTTTATACATATATAATATATTAAATTTATTGGAAAGAGAAAATGAGTGACAAAAAATAGAAATTTATTGGTGGATTAAAATTAGGGTATAATAGAAAGATAATGTACAAAAATACACTTTCTTAATTTGATGTTACTATTGTAAACGGACACTTAAAAAGGAACGGAGGTATTTATGTTACATTCTAAAGTGAATAACTCACTTTATAAGCTAAGAGGCAAAGTTAAATAATAACTTTTTCTGAGAAAATAGTTTTGACATTTTAATATTTTTGAGTGTAAAATAGTATGAACAACAATACCTAAAGTTTTATACTTAAATTTTTTCCTATATATATATTTTTTACTATTAATTATTCATCACTAATTTTTTTGACAAAGAAAACTATTTAAAATTTCTTTTAGGGGTTATTTAACTATTTAAATAAAATAATTATCAAAGATTTTAATTTCGTATATACCTGCTTTATTAATTTTTTTACATATGCATACCTAATTAAATCATTTCATAATATCATATGGTGATAAGATTTGTAATATTTATACATATTTGAATTATGGTTTTGATTAAATACAATATTAAAATTCTTTTAAAAAAAATACAATATTAAACTGTTTTAAAAATTAACATTTGACGAATGAACAAAATTTAAAAACAGAAAACTAATCACATTTAAGAAAAACACCTTATTTTCCGGCTATTCCTATCTGCAACAAAGTGTATAATAGTAATTTTTAAATGAAAGTACTTCCAGCGGTTTTTAAATCGCCTCATATTCATACTAGAGAAAGAATAAAAAGCTAGATTTTTCATTGGTTTTAAAACCGCCGGTAACTTTCGCTGTGGATTTCTGGAAATATTGGTCACAACTCAAGATAAATGCCACTACCATTTTCAATCATCAATTATTCGATTGCTTAAAACACTGATAATTATACTCTCCGATCATTTTTTTGCACTTTTCTATAAACTTTGATCCGCCGATTATATATAAAACTCTTGTAATAATTATGGATGAAAGTAAATTGAATCAAATTGGACTTTGAATAAATAGACCTGCCCTCTTAAAATAAAGATTCATGGTTCTAGTATCTTAACTTTGGTAGGCTTGTTTGTAGGCACTAGGCACAACATAACTATTAGAAATATTAAGTATTAAGTATGTTTTTCGTTTTTGTTTGACAAACTCTCGATGATTATTCGTTAATGCATCGTGAGTTTGAGGGAAAGTGTTAGATATATTAGAACTTTTAGTATTGGGCTTTACATGATAGTAGTGTAGTAGTCCATTAGGTATTATTATAAATTCTCTTGTAATCCTTATTTTATCAAGTAATGTTATTCTAATATTATTGGAACCCTAGCCGTCTTTATTTTCTCTTAATTTGTATCTCTGATTCTAACATGGTATCTAGAGCTTGTTTCGATCCGCCTTGAGACACTCGTCGCATCCGTTGTTGAGTTCTCAAAAATTTGGGAACGTTTTTGCTTTATGTATTTTATGATTGATTCGGTTACATGTTGCTTCCGCTGCTAAATAAAAAAGAAAGAAAATTGCAAGTTGGTGTTGGAGAAGGAATTGCTATTTTGCAAGTTTGGCTTTATGGTTGTGGAATTGGTTTGATAAATTGACGTGGTCAATTTGGTTGTTGTGCCTTGGCTTTGATCGTGTGTTTGGTAAATGGATTCCTTCGTTGATTGCTTGAAGAAACAAATTGAATAAACGGTGGAACATGGAAGTTAATTGGTATAGTAGATTGTTGAATTATTGTTGATTTGATTCTTCTTTTGGATTGATGTTTCTCTCTGTTGGTTTGTTGATTTCTCTCTTTGATTGTTTCTTCTTTGGTTGATTATGTCTTTGTTGTTGATTCCCCTCTTTGATTGTGTTTCTTATCCTTGGATGTTATCTCTCTGTGGTTGTTGTCCCTTCTTTTGGTTGCAGTTCTCTCTCGTTTGGTTCTTCTTTCTAAAGATTTCTCTCTTTTGAATGCTTCTCTCTGATTGTTTTCTCTCTTTGGTTGTCGCTTCTCTATCTGATGACTTCTCTCTTCTGATGCTCTTCTTTTTGTTGATTTGTTGCTTCTCTCTTGGTTAGTTTGATTGTTCTCTTCGTTGGTTAACTTCTTTTGGTTTGATTTCTCTTCTAATTGGTTGCTCTTCCTTTTGATGATTCTCCTCTTCTATTGTTGTTTCTTTCTGTGGTAGTTGATATATCCGATTGGTGCTAAGTTGGGTTGGTTTATTTTTAAGGTTAATTTGTAACAAGCGTAAAGCTTAGTAAGCTTTAGCTTGAGGGGTAGTATTAGAAATATTAAGTATTAAGTATGTTTTTCGTTTTTGTTTGACAAACTCTCGATGATTATTCGTTAATGCATCGTGAGTTTGAGGGAAAGTGTTAGATATATTAGAACTTTTAGTATTGGGCTTTACATGATAGTAGTGTAGTAGTCCATTAGGTATTATTATAAATTCTCTTGTAATCCTTATTTTATCAAGTAATGTTATTCTAATATTATTGGAACCCTAGCCGTCTTTATTTTCTCTTAATTTGTATCTCTGATTCTAACAATAACCTTTTTCAAAACAAAACTAGAGTAGGCCGAAATCTTATCGAAGATGTCAATAATGGAAAGGGGGGTTAATTTAAAAGCAAATAAGCGTGGGTTAACTAACGGCCTATCTAGCTATGACATGAGCAATTCTGTGACTCGGACGTCTAACAAAATGAATTTTTCTCCCCCCCTCCCCCCTCTCCCGAATTTTTCATTTTTGCCCTTGTACTAAAAGTTCGGGATCTCTTTTCCTAATTATTCTCTACTTAAAAACACAAATGTAACAACAGAAGGGGAGTTTTTGAAAGCTTTTGCACCGATGTTTTAAGAATTTGGCTTGTCATGACGGTTCAATTTGATGTTATATGAGCAATGTCCAATTATTGGTTCTTTGTATTTAGCCGACCGTGTTGGTATTTCGAGACTAAGCAATGTTAATTGGTATTTTCTTTTTTCTCCAGTCTAGGCCCCTCTTGTAAGAAAAAGAAAAAAGCATTATGTTATACTACATCTAAATTTTGGGATCTAAATTCCATGTATTTAATACATACATTTTTTTGGAAAAGCAAAATACTTTAAAAAAATTGTCTGATTGAAAAAAACGACTGAAAAAAATAGATGATAAAAGGCGTATGTTAAGATATTTAATCATAAATTTTTGTATTTATTACAACAAAAAATTTAATGTTAAAAAGTTTAAATAAACAAATTCTAAGATAATGTTTCTCAATTTTTCTTCTACATTACCAAAATATGTACGACATAATCAGAACCATTCAAATTCAAATCTACGGTAGAAATTGAAAACTGTGCAAGTACATTGTTCTACTATTACGGAAGATAAATGTGATCCTTGTCCAAGAAAACAAACACCAACATCAAGACCAAATCTATTCATTAGTGGAAAAATAAAACAAAAACTTCGATAAAAAGGAATTTGAGAGAAAGAACGAAAAACTATCGTCTTCTTAACCACGCACATGTAACATCAGAAAGGTGCGTCTCCGTGATTAAGGACTCATATCGTCTAAACCGACCCTAACTTAGTCTAAAGTGTTCCCTAATCCATCTAACATTACACGTGTCAATTTCATACGCTCTGATTCTCTCTATAGCACCGATTTAGCCACAACGTTTTCCTCTTTTCGCCATTAATTAAATCCAACGGCTTTGATTTCACATCCGCATAAACTGGTTGATGCAGGCTCAACACCGTATTATCCTCCACACACCGTTCTTCTTCTCTCGCTCGTTTCGTACCAATCGCTACACCAAACAGTTTCGGGTTTATATCCTCCACCGCCGCTTCATCTTCTCCGTCGCATCGATTCTCCGGCAACAAATGAAGCGTCGTCGCCGCCGTGGAACAATACTCTTTTCCTTGCGCACCACCTTCAGCTTGAGATTTTGCATAATTTGACAAAAGATTGAATATATTGTTGTAGAGCGATTTTATGTTCTCTATTTCCTTGGTTAATTGCATATTCTCCTTTCTCAGCTTCTCGTTCTCGTCCAAAATCTCCGCCGGCGCAATCGACGGTGAAGAATTCGAAGAAATGACCTGCTCCTCCCCTGAGATTGAAGGCGACACGATCGTCTTCCCCGTCGGAACCGCCACTGTTGCATTTGAAGCCGGCGCCGGCGATGCTGAAACGATTTTCCGTCGCTGAATATCAGAGAGAAGGCGTTTTTCGCCTCTTCTGAAACATTCGTTAGAGAATTCCCACCGATCAGGTACAAGTTTTTTAAATCCCTGAAAATTAACAAAAAATAATTACAAAAATTAAGACTAATTCAAATAGAAAAATAAGAATTAATAATCAAATAATTATGATTATGATGATGATGAAGAAGAATTACATAAGTGTTGAGTTGGCGAACGAAGCTGGAGAAATTGTTGTGTTTGAAATATTTAGGAAGCAAATCCCTAGCGAAAACGGTAGGATTCCAAACGATGAAGGAAGTTCCAGTATCGTTCCATGAAATGACATCGTTGATGGTGCGGTCATCAACGAGATGATATGTCTTTGTGAGAAACGGCGTTGGAGTGGATCTTTGAGACTCGCCAGTGGAGGAATTGGCGTTGTATTCCGCGGACGGAGCCATGGGGAAGAATCCACCAACAGAATGAGAGTTCTAGAAGATTCGCGAGAATAGTAGAAGAGAGAATGGAATTAGAAGAAAAAGGAAAGATTACGGAGATGAATAGAATAGATACTTATATTGGTGGAAAAGAAATTATTATTACGTTATGTCATTTTTTCTCGCGAAACTTCCTTCCCATGTGGACATGGATTTAAGATAAGGAAGAAACTTCTACACTTATTATTTTTTACTCCTACAAAAATATAACAAAAATCAAAATAAATGTGGGTTCAAGTCATGTAGTAACTGAATAAGCATGAAAATTGGGAAAATATCTAGCCGATATCAAAAAGAAAAAAAGAAGGTCCTTACTCCTTATCTCAATTCTAGAAAATTCCCCTAACATTTCATAGCTTAGAAATTATAGAAAATTGAGAAGCAAGAAAGAAAAATTTGATATATTGAGAATATTCACTTATATTTAGATTTGAAGGGCATTATTTTTTAATTTTTATCAAACTTTATCCTCTTTGTAAAAAAATTGAAAGAAGATTAAATTTATCTCTCTAAAATATTAAGGTCGGCTATAGTGCTAAACAATATAATATGTACATGTAATATCTATTTTTGGTCTAGTCACTATATTTTCAATTTGATTCTTCTTTAAATTAAAAATATTTTGATTAATGAAATGAGTTAAATTTGCTATTGTAAAAAAATAAACAATAATAAATTTGATATTCCCTTTATATATTATTAATTAGTAATAGATATTACATTTTTGTATTTTGAATTAAATAATGAAAAAAAAGAATATATATACTGCCAACCAATTACAACAATGTGTTATGTCACATTAATTTTATTTTCTTGATATGATATGGAAAGTTGGAACATATTCTTATTGATTGTCAGTATATAGTTAGTTAACATGACAACATAATGTCCTTTAAATTCTTAAATTATATAATTTTTCTGTAATTTCTTCTCAAAAAAAACTTTTTTGGTAATTTAAACAGAATGGCCTATATTAATTTTTGACATATTTCATTAAATAAATCATTATAAAATATAATTTAAATAGGAAGACATGTAAAGTTGAATTCTTTGAAAACTTGTATTATATCATTAACCAATTTGTTAATTAGACTTATTTTAAAAAAATTATCAATTTTGTCTATTATATTTTGGGAAAAGCTTTTTGTTAAAAAAATTTAAGAAGAATTACAAGAACAAATTTTCATCATTATTTACATCCACCACCACCTATGATTTCCAGAAAAGAATGAGATTAAATGACATTATCTTGTAAGATTTTACCATGTGTTGATTTTTGCATTTCTTGTGTAAAAATTTCTTACTAAATAACAATGTCTTTATATTTTATTTTCACTCATCATGTATATTTAAGAAACCATTCATCACGTATATGGGGTAAATCATTTTTATTAAAAAGTATATGATCTGAAGTGAACCTTCAAAATTGAAGTTGAAAATATTTGCAACACTCTAACGTTTAAGTTAATAAGTGGATGAAGTGAGAGGAATTTTGGTAGAGATTGTTGGCGCAGCAATGCTTGTTATCGTTGATTACAATAAGCTAAAAACACAATCAGACTATGTTTACATGCACACACTTTGGAAGCAATTGAAAATGAAGGAGAGTTAGAGAAGGAAGAAGAAGGAAGAAGTATTGTTATAATCTCTCAGATTTATTAGTTGTGAAAAATGCATGATTATAACCAGGGTCGGTCCCGAGATTTAAGAGGTCCGGGACAAAAAAAAAATGTACCCCTAATAAAAAAATCATTTATTTAAATTGAAAATAGTATCAACAACATCAAAAATAGTTATTTATCCGTGTAATTAACATAAAGAAAAGGTCATTCCACAGTGTTGAAATTGAATCGATAAATAAAAAATTAAGTGATATATCATTAAAAATGAACCGATAATTTTTTAAAAAAGAGTAATCTTTTATTTAAAATGTAAACAACATCAATAATATAAAAAAATAATCACTTTCAAATCAATAAAAATTGCAACTTAATTTTAGAAATTAATTCTTCATTTTCAAAGAAATAATAAAATGTAGTTTTTTTTTAAAAAAAAAGTAGTAAGGTTATTTATAAGTTATAAAGTGATTTTATTTATAGAAAAAATTCACCATTTTAGTTACTATATATCAAGCATGACCAACTTATGACTATGTCGGGGAATAACTCGTGCTCTTGGATTTGGAAGGCTATTCTGAAGCAAAGAGATTCCTTGCTGCACATACAAGGGTGGAAACATATGAAGGGCAAAGTTATCACAAGAAAGCTGTACCAACTGTTAAAGGTGTTGAGTGGAAAGTGACCATGTACCAGAACATTGCTCGACCCAGAGCTATCTTTACTTTGTGGATGGCTTGCCACGGTAGACTGGCTACTAAAGATAGGCTTAGGAAATTCTGAGTGAGTGTTGATGTGAGGTGTTGCTTTTGTAACCATGAGGAAACCATTAACAATCTCTTCTTTAGCTGCACTGTTATGAGAAACATTTGGCAAAAAGTCCTCCATTGGTTGCAGGTTGATCATACTCCCTTGGAATGGGCTGATGAGTTGATTTGGCTTACGAGACAAAGCAAGAGGAAGGGGTGGAAGGCCCAACTTCTCAAAGTTGATGCTGCTGAAACCATTTATATGCTTTGGAAACATAGGAATGACACTTGTTTTGACAATCAAGTACATAACACAAAGATAGATGAAGATATAATCAATACTATAGTTTGTAGAGGGTGGAGTTATCCTAAGCTTAGAAAGCACGTTGCCCTTATGCTAATCTAGCTTAGTTTCTCTCTTTGTCTTATTTGTCCCCTTAATTGGTTGGTTCTTTAGATCACCTTGTACAGACTTGCTTTTTTGAATGGAATAAATTTCTTGTTTCAAAAAAAAAAACTCACCATTTTGTAAAAGGAAACAATTTTAAAAATAGCTTATGAAATGTTCATTATAAATGGATTAAAATAAATAAAAAAAAAAAGTACCACAAATGGGAGTTGAACCCACAACCTCTTGATAGTGAGGCTTCTAAAAGAGGCACCCCAACCACCGTTTGCAGCAAATATACTTGACTACTATTTTACATGATGGACCTAATTAAAAAAAGGGTTAATAGGTCTTTACCCCCCTGCAAAGTAGGTGAATTTTGCGTTACCCCCCTGGAATTTTTTTCTTTGAGATTACCCCCCTGCAAAATTTATTTTTTTGATTCACCCCCTTGGATGCACTTTTTAAATCGGTTATTTTGTTAAACCGATTTAAAAAGTGTTGTTTTTAAATCGGTTATTATGTTTTTTTTTCTTGCCACGTCAGCAAAAGGGGGGTAAATTAAAAAAATAAATTTTGCAAGGGGGTAATCTCAAAGAAAAAAATTCCAAGGGGGTAACGCAAAATTCGCCTACTTTGCAGGGGGATAAAAGCCTATTAACCCTTAAAAAAATTGAGGCCCCCAAAATTTGGAGGCCCAGAGCTGTAGGCCTGCTTGCCCTTGCTCTGGGCCGGCCCTGATTGTAACTTATTATAGGCAATGCCTAGTATAAGTAACTGCACTTGTAACTACCTAACTGATTAACCAACACTTTGAGTTAATCTCTAACTAACAAAAACAGTTAACTAATTAACTACCTAAGGCAGTTAATTAACCAACTACTAAGCTATGGATTAACATTAGAACAGAGATATCGTACACGGGTTTTTTCTTGAGAAAGTGTATTTATAAGGTACATATCAATCCTTAATCACTAATGAGAAGGTTTTTACGAATTTCCCGTCAATGATTGATTTGGATTATGAAAGACGGATATTGGGTTAATGAACAAATAACAGAGTTGTTACAACCACAATTTTTTTTATTTTCTCACTTTAGAGGATCTAATCCTTATTATTTATTTATATGTATAATTAACAAATAGAGAAATAGTTATTATATATTTGTGTATGTAATTAACAAATCACATAGTACCTCTTGTAATTATTATTTTTTATATTTCTAATAATAATTATAGGATAATTAAACATGAATGAAAGACAAATGAGTAAAATTATCAACCAAAAAAAAAAGACAAAAAAATAAGTTATACTATTAATTATTTTTAAATGACAAAACTAATTCTCTTAAAAACATATTTTTGAACTTAGAGCATCTTCAATGTTGATACCACTTTGGGTATCATACATCAAATGGTCCCTACAATGCCATGTAATATTTATGCAACTCATACATATTTTGCTTTAATGTGATACCACTTTGGGTATCATATATTATTAACAAGTAATCAATTTTATTTAATTTGATATAAAAAAGAAAATAATATTAAATTGATGATACATACCGTATCATCAATTTTGATACCTTCTCTGCCACGTTATAAAACTCCAATGATAAAAAAAAGTAAGATGTAGATCATTAGTTTATGAAACTCTCTATGATACCCTTATTGAAGATGTTCTTAGAAGACAAAGCACAGTAGGCATGTGAATCTATTTTTGTACTACTTTTAATTTTTCTTGATAGAAGCATCTATTGTATTACTAATCTACTATACCTAAGTTTTATCCACGTATATGATTAATTTGACCGAATTGAAAGAAAGAAATATATTTCCATGAGAATAAAATATTTAAGATTCTTAATTATAAGAAACTAAAAATAAAAAGAAATATTCAATATCAATTCATCACACCGGCCTTTTCTTTAATAATAAATTTAACTAATTTCATTAATCAAAAGAAAGTCAATACAAGAAAGTAACAATTCAAATAAACAGCAACTAGACTATGATTTATCATATCTTAGATTCGGTGTTCTAACTTATCAGCTATACATAATGGATTTTGTTTTTCCAATATTTTGCGACCAATCTCCATTAGATTCACTTTGCATGCATGCTCCTCTGGGTATCTATGCATTCCACAAAACATGTCCCCACAACGGCAATTGAAACCTAATAGTCCCACTTTTTTGTTGCAACTCTTGCACCTATTTTTCTTCTTCATCTTCTCTTTCTCATTGAGAGAAATAGCTTCCACAGCATCACAAATATCATTAATATTTGGTTTGGCAATGTTTTCTTTGAGATACTCGTTGTAACACTTTGAACAAAGGTTCTTAGTTGAAAGAGAACCATAAAAACCGCAGCCATTGGCACAAAGTGATGAAACCATGTTGTTTCACTTAGTTTTTGACACGGGAAAAAAACGTGAAATAGATCTTGTAATCTAATACTTGACAAATACCAAACTGGTTTTGGCTACTGTAGAATCATCTTACCGTGCCATGTAGTTGCAACTGTTATATATATTTTGTCTTTTGTGTTCAGTTTAATAATTTAATAATATTTAATTCATGTTCACTGTTTGCTCTCTGCCGCTTATTAATCACGCGTGTGATATACGGTTGATCTACTACCTCCTGTTATAGCTTTGTAGGTTAGGCCACTGTCAGTTCATTGTGTCTGGTCTTAATTTTGTTCTTGAAGTCCTGCCTGGATAAAACCTCCCCATCTCCATTTTTACGATTTCCATCCTATTGGAATTCTCCATCCTATTTGAATTCAATGCTTTATGCTTTATTCTTTATAGCCTAGGTCACAAATAGTTCCTTGTGGTATCTCCTAATGTAGATCGTTCTGTCTAGATAACACCTTCTCATCTCAATTGCTACCTCCCTCTTGATTTCCCTCCCATTTCAACTCTCTTTAATCTCAATTTTGAATTATAATCATATTATATTCTTTCCAATTGTCTATAAATGGTGTTTACTTCACAATTCGTTTAACACATCTTTTTTTTTTGTTCAGTTGTTGCGCTCAATGAAAGAATACTTTCATGCATGGCTGATAACAAAGATGCTGCTGCTCATCCATGGCATGACTTAGAAACTGGTATTCATACTTCTTAATACATATTAATTTCTCATTCTTAGCTTCTTTTTGCTTCAACAATGAAGAAATCTGCATATACTCAATGCTTTTAATTTTCATAAATGCAGGACCTGGAGCTCCATCAGTTTTCAATTGTGTAAGTTTCTTTTATTTTATTTTTACTGAATTTTCTTTTTATTATTTTTGGTTTCATATTATTAATTTACTATTATGTTGTTTTATTCATCCTTAATATAGCTTAGGGAAGATAATTAAACATTTTGATAAGGTGTCTTGTTTGTTCCGGAAATTTGTCATCATCATGCATGACCCTTCTAAGTTTTAACACTTTTAATAAATAAAGGGATATCTATTATTGTAGGTGGTTGAAATTGGCAAAGGAAGCAAGGTTAAGTATGAACTGGACAAGAAAAGTGGACTTATAAAGGTGCCTTCTCATTGCTTAAATTTATCTGCTTCAAACATTAATTAATATTAAGGCCATTACTTTTAATGCAATATGGTTTCAAGATATTTTTGTAATCAGTCTACTTATAAATATGTAATTTGTCCACGGATCAATTACATCTGCTCGTCGGCAAAATGGTTCATATGAAGAAGGGTAAGGTTGAAGTTCAGTTTGTTGATGTTGCCGGTTTAATTCTCCTTGCTTCTCACTTGGTTTTCGTTGCAGGAAGAATGCTTCTCACTTAGTTTGTCAAGTTTCTTTTCTCTTTCCAGATCAATTTTCTTCAATTTCATATTTTTTTTTTCATTAAACTCTAAATCTCAATTGAATATGTTATTGTTTTTACCCTGTTTCATTCTACAGGTTCTTGCCAAATTAGTTTCCTTGGTTTTATATGACCTGATTTGTTCTTCCTATTTGTTTTATTTCTAATATTTCCAGTTTTATTGTGTATCAATTACTCTCATATTTCTTCATGTTTGGCCTGTTTTTGTTGCAGAGGAGTTTCATGTCCGACCTATTTGTGCATACAAGGTATGTTTTGCTTAATAGCCATTCTCTTTTAAGGTCACTGTTTTGATTATTTTCATTATGTGATCAAAGCATTCTTACCAAACTTTGGAATTTGTCAATCCTATTTTCTTAATTTTTGCGGATTCACTTTCGTTCCAAACTGCAGTTAACTATTAGTATTCATATTTGTGGAATATTTATTTATTTTCACTTAAGAATTCTGATATTTGTTTTGCATTGATTTCCTCTTTTATATCCATTTATTTAAATTTGGTATTTGCAGAATGATATTGATCTCATTGGTAAAATAGAGGGCCTTATTGAAAAGAATCTTGAAAAGATTGAATGTAAAGAAACTGAGTTGCTTTCTTTGATGAAAAAGGTATGTTTTATGGTTTAGCTTTTCAGTCCAATGGTTGAATTATGTATTAGATTTTATTTTCTTTTCATGATTGTAGCTTTTTCAAAATTATGAGTTATTTAAGGCTTCTTTACTATGATGCATTGTAGGTTTTTAGTGCTAAGAATGTTGCAGAAATGAAGATCATGGATGATGGTTTTGACGAGAAAGCGAAAGAGCGAAAAAAATAGAAACTGAAAATGCTAGCAGAGAAAGGATTATTAAAGGAAACAAGTAAGAAGAGAAAACGAAAAAAAGAATTTGCAGAGAAAGGGAAAAAAAACAGGAAAAAGTGGAATTGAAGAGAAATATCTAGGAATTGATACTTAAAATGATAGTTTCCTCTAATCATAGTATTCAAATATTTTGAGGGTAATAGATTTTGAGAATGTCAAATGTCATTAATTAATGATATCAATGTCGTCAATTTCCTTTATGTGTACGTTTTGCTATGACGATTAATAAAAGTCAAGGGCAAACGCTAGGTCATGTTGGATTGTATCTTACTCGGCCAATTTTTACTCATAGCCAGTTGTATGTAGCTGTCTCAAGAGTTAAAACTCGAATTGGATTGAAAATTCTTATCATCGATGATTTCAAGAAAAAAAAAAAAAAAAGAATTCTACCGTAAATGTTGTATATCTTGAGATGTTTCAGAAGATTTTTAAAAAATAATGTGTACTTTATAACCTTTTTGATTTTTTAATATTACCAATTTCTTTTATAATATTTTAAAAAATTATTAGTAATTTAAATTTCAGTTTATTATTTTGTCATTTATAATTATTCATTTACAATTTATGAGTGTTTTATTTTAGTGTTGGGGTGTTGGTGGCTATGTTATGATAATTGTGGAATAGCTTACTAAGTTGTAGGCCTGATTAAAAAGTATTAAATTGTTAACGGATACATGATATTTTTTTACTTATTTTTTTATATATTTGCGGAAAAAAAAAAACTCAATGTCAATATAAAAAAAAAGTCATCCGTGCGATGCACGGGTTAAAAAACTAGTTATATTCAAAGCTTGAAAGTGTTGGATGAATGGATGATTGAATAGGTTGTGTTAATTTATTTATTATTTATGGATGATTGAAACAATAAAATAATAAAAAAAATAAAATTATAGTGGGATAGTGTAAAAATAGTTGTTGGACAACTAAAATGGTGTCAAAATAACATTTATCAAACATTTTTACCCTCAACTTTATGAGTTATGCGATTTTAGCCCTCATAATTTTTATTTTTTTGAGCAACCGATTCACTTCCCCCTTCTTGAAGCTCACTCATATAAGAAATTGAATTGAAAACCATAGCTTTGCTCACTGTAACTCTATCATCCATTCTCTAGCTTTAGGGTTTTATTTTATCTAAACTTTTCCAATACCATCTCCAATTTTGCAGCTTTACCCTTACATTAGAGTAATGAGGTACGTGAAACCCTTGGAGTTGTTTCATGATTTGATGAAAACAACACAGAAAGAACGCGGAAGATTGATGGGTTTAGATGTTGGTGATAAATATGTTGGTCTTGCTCTCTCTGATTTTGATAACAAAATTGCTTCACCTTTCAGGTATCACAATTTAATATGCTTACATAGTGTTTGTAATATTTTATGTGTTACTAGCCCAGTCACGGAAACTAACTCTCGAAAAATTAGGCAAGTAATTCGTTATCCAATTTTGTTGTTAAATAATACTCCCTCCAGTCCTAATTATAAGAAAACATTCACTTTTTAGATACATTCAAAATTTGATGTATCTAGACAATAATATAGACTAGATACATCAAACTTTCAATGTATCTAAAAAGTGAATCTCTTCTTATAATTAGGACCGGAGGGAGTAGTATCTTTTATCTTTTTTTGTCAAAAAAAAAAATTATCTTTTTTTTTTCATTAAAAATTTAATGAAAATTATATCACTTATCCATCATATATTTTTTTTTTGCAATTATATCATATAGTTTTTTTTTTATCTCAAATGCCAAAATATTATCTTTATCTTTTCATTTTAATTATAAATTAAATGAAAATTCTATCACTTATCCATCATATATCTTTTTTTTTCCTTACAATTATTTCAAAACGTTCAACTTGTATATTTTTTACTGCAAATGTCTAAATATTATCTTTATCTTTTTGTTTCTCATTAGAAATTCAATGAAAATTCTATCACTTATCCATTATATAGCTTTTTTTACGCAATTATTTCAAAACGTTCAACTTTTTTTATCGCAAATGCCTAAATTTTATATTTATCTTTTTTTTCATTGTAAATTAAATGAAAATATAATCACTATTAAGCTTGAAGTTGCAGCCTTTGTAGGTGCCGCAAAGCAAACAGATCACATAAAGACTGACTTGAGAACCATTGTTGTCTCAACCCAATATATAGTGCCCGATTCACGCTGATAGTCTATTCTGCCAACTAGATTTAGATCGTCTGCGGCCACCATATGGTATTGTGGAATCTTGATCTTTGTTTTCCATCAAAAATTAGTAGTCAACACTATAGTATAATTGATGGACGATTTAAATGAGCGCAAAACACAGAACTAAAAACCCTGCTATAGATACAAGTTACATTAACTAAACCAGGTGACTTTTGTGTGTGGAATCTACCTCTTTCTTTTCTTTTATAGTGTCAGTCAACATGAAAATAAGTCTCATTGGCAGTGTCCACAAAGCAATAGCCAAGTGATTTGGGTTGAGACACCGAAGAAGTTTTATGTAGGAGGTCTAGAGTTCAATCCAACGACTAACATTTTCCCCACCCTAGCAACAAACTAGCTTTTGCCTATATAAAAAAAAGTCTTAATTGGCACTCTTTCATCCCTAGAAGCAAATAAAATTTAAAACCATTGCCATAACAGAAGTTCCAGCCCACTCTAGTAAGTATAAATTTACTTAGGCATTAAGGTACACAAATCAGAAAATTGGCACATTGTGGAGTAAGATAATGGAATGAACCACCTTGCTTGTAATACTAAATACACAAAACAAAAACAAAAAAAGTCGATCAAAACTTGAGTACATCCATGATCCCACCCAAATATAATTTTATGGAAAATGATAACTAGTGCCCCCGGGGCACTAGTTAAGGAAACCAAAAATAGAAAAGTTATCTTGGTATTTGTGTAGTCAATATATTTAAAGTATAAATAATGCTGTTTTCAATGCATAATTTTCCTCTTTTGCTCCCGGGGCACTAGTTAGCATGACCCTAATTTTATACACTCCAACTTTCCAAGTACCAGCCAACCACAATATTATCAGACTACATGAATTATCAGTTGTTGAGGTTTCTCTGCTTTCAAAATAAGCTGTATGACTTAATTGCATTTATGAAACAAAAATAAACCTTGAGATAAATGTGGGATGTGTTAGGAATGTTCACAGATTTGTTTACAGTTCGATGACATAATGAATACGAAAAAACATATTTTAGTTTACATCAAATTCCGGCATGAGTGTTGGAAATTTGATTGAAAATGATCTATAACATCCAGAGTTCATCATTTACCATGACCGATATATTGGTAATATAGCACATCACATCTGTCACATATCTTATAGGAATTGCAGCCTATGAAGCGCATACAAGGACACCTGACACGACATTGACCAGTAATTATCTGAGAAAATGACAATTGAATCTATGTAGCACGTGTCCAACATGTGTTAGTGTCCGACACCGACACATGTGATTACATTCAATTATGTAATTTTATCAAAAAATTACCGGTGTCCGTGTTTGTGTTTCATAATTGAATGTAGTCACACGTGTCGGTGTTAGACACCGGATACGTCTTTGATCAGAAGTGTCGGTGTTGTAGAGATTGCAACACTTGCCTAAAGACACTAGTTTATGCACTTCCTAAAAATGTAATTTAATCTGTAAATGTCCTATCTAGAAGGCTGCATAAAAATTCAAAAGAAAGAGGGAAAGCACTTGTCTATCGTTATAAAAATGCTAATCTGGGTTGGGTTTACACCACAAACTTGCACAGAACATTGTTTTGGAAAACACAACACATGATAACTGCAATAGTCCATGACACCACATAAATTTGGAATGGGGCAGTCATGACACCATATTGTTAAGTAGTAATACTCAAAGGCATATGATTCTCAAAGCAATCCATAGAAGCAGAAGCTAAAACAAACAATACATTTTTCATAAAAACAGGTTGGCCTAAAAGAGCACTATGCTAAATGAAAATAGCTCTCTGATGACTTGAATGCACATGCAAGCATGACAGTTGAACATTAGCTCTCAACTCTAGCTACAGAGTAATATATTATATATACCATATACCTCTAGTTAAAATATACTAATTTTGCATGAAATTTTGGAGGGGATGTGAAATGCCATATAATTTTGGTCTTTCTATTGTCAGTTTATTCCATAAGACTCATGTCCAATAACTACATTAACAACATACAAGTCAGTCATTTGATATCTGAATGTTTTGAAGTTACCTATAGAATCATAATGAGTAGACTAACCTGTAAAACTTTAGCTATAAATCCAATAATATTCTCACTCTTCTCAAAATTCTAAAAAAATGTGTTCAACATACAACAAAAGGCTCACCCAATAAAATTGTGCTTTAAAAAACAAAGGCTCAAGAAACATACAAAATACAATGGCGATGCAGCAAAAGGATCACCGAAGAGAATATTGCCCATAGAAAGGTTACCCACCAAGCCAAAAACAATGCAACCTCCTTGAAAAAAGCAGAGCTAGGCAATGCCAATGGAAAATTTCCAAAGGAAGGACCATCAATCTGAGACAAGCCAAGAAAGATAAGTACCAAAACAGGAGGGCCAAGAAATTGCAAAACCACAAGGCACAAATAGTGATTATGCAAGAACATCTTCGCTCTACTATAATCCAAGTCAGGAACCTTGCTACCATGAAGCCTTTGGTACCAAGACAGCAAAGCTTCATTGAGATACATTTGCATATTAGCCCTTAAAGCCACAATCTGCAACAAACTCGATCCCAATAAGCACAAGCGCCGAAAGTTGCCAAAATCAGATGACAGAAACCCCACATTCCCTACCAATCTCTCAGCATTACCAACTTCTCTCATTGTTGCAGTATTTCCCTTACTGTAATTGTAGTTTTTGTTTATGAAAACTTCAGACAACGGAGTAATCCATAGAAAAGCCACAAAAATAAGCAAGATTTGATTTGCATAAAGGATCACACGGTTATAAAATCCACAAGTTATCATTGACAAATTACAACGAAGCTGATCGGTTCCAAGCCAAAACGATCGAGCACTTCTCACAGCAGGAATGAACAAGAAACAAGCAAGACAACCCATCATTGCAGATATAAAAACCCTCCAAAACCCATCAACAGAAACCCCAAAATCAAAATCCAAAATCAAAGAAGCAACCTCAGGAACAAAAAGCAACCCTAAAAAAACCCCTAAAACCCCAAAAACAACGCTTAATTGCTTCTCTGATCTTCTAGACGCAGATCTCTCAAACGTAACCTTAAAAAGCAGCCTCCCCCAAGTATAAAGACTGAAAATTGATAGCAGAATCGGAACAAAAACACCATTTGCTAACAACCCATTATTCTCTGAGCAATCCAAAAAACGATGAAGCAAAAGAGAAAAAAGGGCAACAAAAGAAACCGTGAAAGCAACGATATACTGATCGATATAAAGACGAGATTGAAGGTGACTTTGATCGAGCTTTATCCTGAAGATCTGAGCATTATTTTCGTCGAAATCGACCTTGTCCTTTGACTTGTTCCTCTTTCTTAGCTCGGTGGAAGAAGGGTCGGTTCCGGGGCGGCGAATGGCGGCTTTGAGACCATTGGATTGGGGTTGGGAATCGGGGTGGATGTAGGTTTGGAGAGCGTAGAGGAAGAGGATTGGGATTCTGAAGAAAGATAGGGTTATGGTGAGGATGATGGTGAGTGATACGTGGAGCAATGGGTTCTTGTACAACAGAACCAATTCGAGCATTGTTGTCGATGTTTTGTTAGCAGAGGTGGAAATGGCGTTACTTGCAGGCTTTCTGTTACTAAGACTCTTTTTGTGCTTGTAAGTTGTATTAATGCTTCATAATACAGTCCTAATCATTTATCTTCTCTTATTTACTCCCTCCGTCCCAAAATAAGTGACCTAATTTTGACTTAGTGTACTATTCATTTGATTTACTTTGACCTTATTTTTTCTACTTATATATACTTGTAAATATTAGCATATGAGATCTTGTTTGATTTGTCTCGACGAGTATTTTCAAAATATACAATTTTTATAATTTTTAATAATAGATAATTAAAGATATTAGCGATCAAAGTTTGATATTGGTAAGCGTAAACAAAGTCAAACATGTCATTTATTTTGGGACGGAGGGAGTATCTAGTTACAAAACACTCACAAATTAAATTGTTTATTTTAAAAACTATGTATTTAAATGATGAGTGGTGCTATTTCTCGTGAGGAAATATGTCCCCAATTTTTGACGAACAATTGTAATTCGTTGGATCCTCCAACTTTATTACAATACATGGGTGATGAAATATAAAGTGGTGGGGCAGAATACGGTCAAAATAACCTCGTGCTAAATTCGTGATACATTCTCTCGATGTAAGTATTGAAATTCCGGCACGCAGGTATAGGATGTGCTATGCAATGTTCCAACACTTGAGATGTTGAATACGATGTTGGAACATTCACTGAACAGTGCAAATACTAAAATAAATAAAGTTGACAGAAAGTAAATGACACGGTTCAATTGTTAACCCAGTTCAGCGCTTAAACAAGCCTTAGACTGGGGGATACCAATCCAGGAGAGAAGTTCACTATGATAGTTCTAATCCTAAGCTGACACTATCTTGTGCAACTACAACTTAGGAACTCCTAAGTCTGAGATCTCATCTCACCTCCTAATCAATCACACACCTAGTGATACTAGACAGAGATATAGTAATTTGAGTACACACTCTAAAACAAGACCAACTCCGTACTTCAAAGCTTTGGAGTAGTCTTACACAGATACAATATCCTATGTCCTAGACTTGCATAAAGGAAATGCAAGGTAGGCTCACAAGTTACAAACCCTAACACAAAGATGATATATGCTTTCAGAATACAACACACACGTACATAAATTAGGGTTACAAAGAAGCTTATATACTAAGAGTCTTCATGGGCTTCTTTGAAACTTGGGCTTCAATATCTTTGCATGATTCCACACGTCATTTGTGAGCTTGGTCAATTGTTTCCATAAGCAAAGCAGAGCTCTTCTGGAAATAATCACGTAGAGATCTTCTAATAAATGAGCCATAATCAAGAAAGCGCGTTTTCCATATTTAAAGGATGTCGCATTAAATGAGCGCGCGTTTCACTCAACCTGGAAAGGTATCCGGATGTTGAAACATTGCATCCAACATTGTTCATACAAAAATGAGCCAATCAACAAACATTAACAATCTCCCCCTTTGGCGAAATTTTTGACTAAAACAATCTAGAACCTGGTAGACAATCATCTATAGCACAGATGGCATGAATCTTCTGATCAACACAAACACACAAACATAAAGATCTGTAGAGGCTATCCTTCAAAACGTTACCATACTACTCCTTCATGGAAAACAGTAGAAAAGAATAACTGTATCTTTTAAGATTATCAGAGAGGCATGCAACAGCGGAACACAAAATAACTACTTCGCCTTAAATGGTCAGGAAAATAAACTTGATAGGGATGTGGAATAGAATGCTTCAGCATTTCATAAAACTACTCCCCCTGCACACATGCATAGGATGTTGGAGCATCGTATCCAACATCTCCCCCTGCATAACACAAATCAGCTCCCCCTAAACAGCTGCATATCTCGGAACATACACAGCCACACACATATAACTCCATCCAGATTACATAACCATAACAGGCACAATTCATATCAGAAGCAGAAGCAAGTAACCAAACCAACAGACCAAACATAAGATAACCAACATTTACTCCCCCTTTTTGCCACAAATTTGACAAATTAGCACATAAGAACAGTAACCAAAAAAGTGTAGCAGCAGAGTAGACCACAAAGTACTTACTAATATTACAGACCATATGCACTGAAGAGTGCTCAAATATCCAGGGCAAGGCCAAGAATCAGAATAGGAACAACAAATCGGATGTCAGCCAAGGCAAGGCTACAGATGCTGAGACATCTGACACAACATTCGACTCATGTAGAGTTTCCTTGAGCGAACCAATAACAGTATCAACAACCTTTGTAGGTGACATATTGGCACATTCAATACCAACATTCAAACTAGGTTGTCCTAGAGTTTCATCAGATTTAGGCTTTACTAATGGCCTGGTTTCAGTACTAAAAGGGACATAAATCGAGGAAGAGAGAGACTCACTTACAGGCATAAATGTTCCTTTCTTCACAGTAGAAGTTTTATTCTCCTTTGCCGCAATTACTGGAACAGTAGTAATGGGAGTTGCCTT
Organism: Trifolium repens; assembly: GCA_030408175.1. Classification (NCBI taxonomy): domain Eukaryota; kingdom Viridiplantae; phylum Streptophyta; class Magnoliopsida; order Fabales; family Fabaceae; genus Trifolium; species Trifolium repens. The sequence continues at coordinate 59,195,706 of CP125837.1, read as the reverse complement.
AGTGATTAAGATAGAGGAGCCATCTTTGGGTTTCCATTCCTTCTTCACATTTATCACTTCAGGTGCAGGCTTTGCTTGCTGATACGGCTCGGGATACCCATACAGCTTGAAACAGAAAGGCCTTATATGTCCCTTCTTACCACAATGGTGACATACCCACCTTCGATATCTCCTCTGACTTTTAGGTCTGTTGTGCACGTGAGGTGTTGGATCAAGAGCAAATTTTGGAACAGGGTAAGCTTTAGAATGTTGAGTAGGATGCTTCAGCATCTTCTTCCCCGTACAAGGATCAAAAACATCTTCAGCTGATGTAAACTTGGTTTCAGGATCCTGTTGATACTGGTTCAGACTTGAATAGTTGTACCCAATAGATCTCAAATTCCCACTTGGTACATTGTCCAGAATTTCTTCAAGAAGATTTGTTCCCGAGTTCAGCTGACTTACACGTTTCCTTAGATCATCCATTTGAACATTTACTTGGATGACTTTCTCCTCAGCTTGTGTAGCCTTTTCAACCTGTATGTTTACTTCAGCTTGAAGTTTGTTAATGGTCTTTTTCTGCTTCTCAAGAATTCTACACATTTCTTCATACCTTGTAAGTAGTTCTTTGTAGGTGCTAGCAAGCTCATCAAAAGTTATGTCTTCATTACAAGAATCTTCATCAGATTCATATCTACCAGTAAATGCTGCAATATGCTCGACAATTTCATCATTGGGTTCACCTTTTCTCTGAACATTACCGTTTTTACTGATGTTGTTCTTCATTTCAGATCTTTCATTTATATATAATTCAAAGGTTTGAAGTGATCCAATAAGCTCATCCACTTTCATGCTTGAGATATCTTGAGCTTCTTCAATGGCTGTAACTTTCATGTCGAATTTCTTAGGTAGAGACCTGAGAATTTTTCTCACAAGCTTTTCTTCAGGGATCTTTTCACCAAGTGAATCAAATGAGTTGGCAAAATCAATCATGTTCATATGAAAATCATGTACACTTTCATCTTCCTTCATTCTGAGGTTCTCAAACTTAGTGGTCAGAAGTTGGAGCCTTGACATCTTTACCTTGGGTGTCCCTTCATGAGTGGTCTTGAGAATTTCCCAAGCATCTTTTGCCACAGTGCATTGCTTGATCAGCCTGAATATGTATTTGTCCACTCCACTAAATAAAGCATTCAAGGCTTTGTTGTTTGCAAGAGCCAACTCATCTTCTTTCTTAGACCAGATTTCTTCTGGCTTTAAATTGGTTGTGCCCCTCATTACAGGATGTTCCCAACCTTTGATAACTGCTTTCCAAGTTTGGCTATCCATAGATTTTAGAAAAGCCATCATACGCGACTTCCAGTAATCATAGTTGGTGCCATCCAAAAGCGGTGGTCTGCCAACAGATCCTCCTTCCGTGTCCATAGTACCAGAAAATAACTTCCCTGGAGCTCACCCAAATATGTTAGGGTGCCCGCTCTGATGCCAATTGAAATTCCGGCACGCAGGTATAGGATGTGCTATGCAATGTTCCAACACTTGAGATGTTGAATACGATGTTGGAACATTCACTGAACAGTGCAAATACTAAAATAAATAAAGTTGACAGAAAGTAAATGACACGATTCAATTGTTAACCCAGTTCAGCGCTTAAACAAGCCTTAGTCTGGGGGATACCAATCCAGGAGAGAAGTTCACTATGATAGTTCTAATCCTAAGCTGACACTATCTTGTGCAACTACAACTTAGGAACTCCTAAGTCTGAGATCCCATCTCACCTCCTAATCAATCACACACCTAGTGATACTAGACAGAGATATAGTAATTTGAGTACACACTCTAAAACAAGACCAACTCCGTACTTCAAAGCTTTGGAGTAGTCTTACACAGATACAATATCCTATGTCCTAGACTTGCATAAAGGAAATGCAAGGTAGGCTCACAAGTTACAAACCCTAACACAAAGATGATATATGCTTTCAGAATACAACACACACGTACATAAATTAGGGTTACAAAGAAGCTTATATACTAAGAGTTTTCATGGGCTTCTTTGAAACTTGGGCTTCAATATCTTTGCATGATTCCACACGTCATTTGTGAGCTTGGTCAATTGTTTCCATAAGCAAAGCAGAGCTCTTCTGGAAATAATCACGTAGAGATCTTCTAATAAATGAGCCATAATCAAGAAAGCGCGTTTTCCATATTTAAAGGATGTCGCATTAAATGAGCGCGCGTTTCACTCAACCTGGAAAGGTATCCGGATGTTGAAACATTGCATCCAACATTGTTCATACAAAAATGAGCCAATCAGCAAACATTAACAAGTATCATTTCCCTTAAATGAATACTCTTAGGCATACAGAATTAAGATTAGTTAGTTAGAAAATCATCGTTTTACTTTACCTTTACCCTATTGCGGATTATTTGGAAATTCACATTCAAAAAACTGTGGATTTGGCAAATCAAGATAGGAATCGCGTTGTTGATCTTGTATCTCCCCGAAAAATTTAATAAACATATATATTCTAAATGAAGTCAGATGAACTGTGGAATCTTAAAGAGTATTCCGGACATTGTTTAGCAAGACCCTATCTAAAATTGAGTTTTAATTTAGTAAAAAAAATTGGGTTTTAATTTTGATATCATTATTTAACGGTTAGATTTTAACTTAATTATTGGAAAGAAGATTCACGCGTGTTCTCAGGTTTTGTTGATATTTGCAACGATTAAATAATAAGTTATAATTTTACCTTTATGGTATGATGATTTTCATTTGAAAGTTCAACGAACAGCCCTTCTTTCTTTCTTTATATACTTTGAGTCTGACGCCACGCCAACTTCTTCTATTCCCACTCTTTTCTTTTCTTTTCTTTTCTTTTCTTTCCTTCTTCATTCTAGGGTTTACATTTTCACGACTCAGTTTCTTCAACCAAGCAATCTTCTCCCCAAAATCTCTCAATATGGCACCAAAGAAAAGCCTTATCGACAAAGAAAGAAGAGTCTTCACCGAAGAAGACGATCTTACCATTTTAAAATCTATTCCGAAGTTTATGTCAGAAACCGGAGAGACTCCCTATTCTACTGATTTTCACACTTTTGTGAAAAATAAGATTCGTGGTAAGATCACTGTGAAACAGCTGAACAGGAAGATTCGCGGTTTCAAGGGAAAGTATGGAAAAGAAGGTGAAACATTCACCAAAACTCATGAAAAGAACTCGAGAACTCGCTTGATTAGGATCTATCTTCTGGCTTAGGTATAATTTTTTTGGCCTTCTGCAAATGTTTTATAACTATAGGTCTGAACTTTTTACGGATTCTGTTGTGACATGAGTTTTGTAGGATCTATTTGTTATCTGTAGCCAATTTGTAAGATTAACATGTGCATATGTTCATCTGACTTGACTTGAATTAGTTGAAGACCAAATTTGACCATTATTATTATTATTATAAATAACTTAATTTAAACTCAGCTCATTGTACTGCAAGTATCAGCCGAAAGTTGTTAAAGTGAAAAGATGTTGCAGCTAGTTCATTTAGAAGATTGATAGCTATGGATAATTGTATTTAAGAATCCACAGTTTACATATATATTCTAATATGTAAATTTAATAAACATTAAATACTACAATTAACAAAAAAAAATTATATTTTAAAGTTTATAAATCATTGACTTGGTTAAGTTTATAATTGAGGAAGGCTTATTCTTCGTATATAGGCAAAGCCTCACTATCTTACTTATCTCTGAAACCCTGAAAATGATTCCATTTTTAATTTGATAAGCAAGTGATCCACATCTTGATCGTGTCAATTTAAAATAATTACACTTGCAATTAGTTATATTTTCCCAAAGATAATTGTGAGACATGAAAATAAATAAAACGAGTCAATAAACCAAAAAAGAAAAAAAGAGAAATGGGTCAAACTGCTCAATTAAGCTATAATGGATGGACAACCTAATATGTATTCCAAATTAGGCCTATTTATGTAGTTATAGGTTTATCAGAGCGAGCCAATCATAGCATTTCTATTCATTTTTTAGATTACAGAATGTTGAATCCCAAAGAAAGAAAGAAATAAAGAAAGAAGACCACCAGCAAGTACATAGTCGAAAATTTAAGAGAGTCATAATTAAAAGCAACAAATCAATATAAAAAGAACATTACACATATAAAATCAAGTAAAACATCTGTCACAGACAAGTTTGCGAGAACGCCTGCACACCTATTAAGTTTGTGATAGGTGTTCCGAACCAGACTTTTAGGCTAGACCAAACCCAACGTCACATCCATCGACTCAATGCCAAATTCATTGGCCTATATATACTACCCTTCACAACATCACAAGGTAGGCATGATTCTGACCTCCACCTCAAACTTATATTGACTTAGACATTGAAGTATTTTCTGCAAGTACCCTTTTTTTTTGCATTGTCGGCCATCTTCACGCTCAGATTCTAACCTCTATCTCAAAGCGTTCTACCACTGATCTACTATTGTGAGTTTTCTACTCTTTCTTTTATCCTTCTCTCGAATAAATCTAAATTCTATTCGAAACAATAGATCCCCCCTTAACTCAACCTCCCACTCCATATTCAAAAGTTTCCTAATCCGCCACTATTCCTCCTTGAGTTGAGGATAAATATGAACAACGATATTAAAACACAATTTTGAACAACAAATTTCTACACTTAGATATTGTTCACCATTCTTTTTTATCAAATAGTCTAATGACTAAAAATTTCATCCTTAAAGTAGATAAATAAAGTGACCGGAATTCAAACTCCAGTCTCGTGCATATTGTTCACCGTGTTTAACTTTTATATATTTTTCAATTTATGGTCTCATTTGACAACATGTCCATTTATTCACATCTATAAAAATAAACATGTCCATTTATGCAAACTGTACAAAGTAATAATTGGTGAATTGTGATTACACCATCATAACACAAGCAAAATCAAACGGCTGATACAATTTCATTCCAGATTAGTATGACGAGATCGAACGGCTTCAGCACTCTCACCTAAGGCCTCCCCCAACTTATACACAACCATCTCAAACAGTACAAACAGTGCACCTTCATACACACTTCCCATTGGAAGCAACGGTCTAGATTTCACATCCACTGCATCCGCATCATTCGCCATGGTCTGCGCAGGCACGTAAGCCACCACACTAGCATGCTTCACACACGACCCCGTCTCAGGCTGAGCCGTCAGGAGAACCACCCTTCCGCCGTTAGATCGCGCAACCGAGCATACAGCGTCGACGGTTGAAAAGCCTCCCGGACCGGCGGAGGCGATGAGGAGATCACCGGTGGTGATTGGAGGAGTTGTCATATCGAAGACTAGATGGGCCGAGAGGCCCAGATGGGCTAGGCGCATACATAGGGCTTTGAGCATTAAGCCCTCACGTCCCACTCCATAGAGGAAAACGCGGGCTTTTTGAGAAGCCACGGTGGAGAGCTCGGTGACTAAGAGGTCCAGTGAAAGTGGGTATGGATGAGTGGGGTTTGAAAATATGGAAGCTATTTGGTTGCAAATTTGTGTGGCCATTGAAGCCATATCTTGAGAAATAGAATTAGAAGAAGCCATCACTCTCTTCACTCAACTCACCACCACACTCTAGTATAAGCTTTCTTTTTATTCCATTCTGTCCATGCCTGAGGGCCACAAAAAATTTATTTATTTTTTGCTGTGTCACTATTAAAAATACACAGATAATAAAATTTGTATACATGTTTTATTCAATATTTTTTATAAATTTTGAAATTAAGTTACTGCTTCAAATTCTTATCATATCTTACTGAATGATTTCATCATAGTCACACGGTTCGCAATTCGTTTCGGTACGCGGTACGGGTTCGGGTACGCGGTACGCCACCTTTAAAGAATTCGGTACGTGAGAGGTATACATAGTCGGTACGCTAATCAGTATGTTGGTAATAAAAAATTAAATAAAATATTTAAAGAAAATATTAATTAGTATTAAATTTATGTTAATTAATATTATTAATCTATAGTTTATATTAATCATAAAATTGAGAATCAAATTTCCATCAAATAAAAGTTGAGTGTATGCTGATAGCACATGTGTTTCGTGTATCATAGAGGGAAAACAAGTAACGCATCAAGAAATGTAACTAACATTGAGAGGTATACAACCCAAATCCAATATACATTGTACAAAATGCATTGTACGAGTGGACAAGTGATGTTATACCTGTAACCATCATATTCACAGCTAAGTCTAAATCAATCTCAACATTTTATATTTTGTTCTTATTTGATTGTTGGGGTGGTTCGCCGGTACTTTGGTTTTAAAGAATTCGGAGAGAATTACGACGAACCAATTCGCAAAAGTACCACGAATTGGTACGCGCGAACCAATTCGCGGTTCGTCACCTTTGAGAAGAATTATGTGACTATGGATTTCATTTACCACCTAAACTAAATATTGGCTGCTACTAGCTATGGAGAATATAATTGACACTAACTAATATAGCTGTAACTTAACTGCCTAACTAACTTCAACTTTCTGTCGAAGAAAAAAACTGACTTCAACTCTGACTTGTAACATTTTATTTCATCAGTCTCTTCCTATCTTCACTCTCTTGGGATGTATTATACACACTAAACAGATGTTAAACTGTATTGTCTCCAATTTTAGCCATTGAAGTTTCATCGTTTGCTATGTGCTTAACAGAATCTAGGCATATCACCCGCGCCTAAACAGATCATGTAAGTTTCGATAAACATACATACAAAGTGGAAAAAGAAGCTATCTATACATGAATGATAAAATGAATCAGTTAATTGATCAGCTGTTTCCTTTCGATAAATACAAGTAATGAAACCACCAAGTGGGTTTTATTCATTAAACCGTATATAAGAGACATTTAGTTGGAGCAATCGAATAGAATCCACATTTTCCCCCATGTCAATCTCCTTTATTTAGCAGTTACTGGAGAAGGTGAATCAGAGTCAGATTTCTTTTCCTCGGCAAGCTCGGTATTATTATCCTCGTCACTTCCATTCTCTAGAAGAGCAGCCTGCTGCCTCAGTTCTTTGACTTTAAGGAATTCATCATAGTGGGCCCTTCGGTGCTCTTTAAATCTACAACTGGCATCTGTTTCAGAATCAAAACTCATCAGTTTTGATGATCTACAACAAAACAAAATCCAGACTTGCCCCAGAATGGAGAATGATAAAAAAATTCTCAGAAAAAAGGTATAGGCGAGGGTCAAATATGCATGTTCTTGAAGCTGTCTTAACGCAATAAATTTTACTCAATTCATTGTTGATATTTGATAACTAGGGTGTTCCTATACATAACATATGGTTCTAACTTCTAAGCTTAGCAATGTTTTGAAGTTGATAGTAGGAAAACTTGTTGCTGATACAAAACACACTCTTCAACTTCAGTCACATCATATCCATTTTATTTTTAGTATATCAGTCAAATCCATTTACTACTGCATCAATTTTCACCATCTCGTGAACAAGAAGCACAAATAGATATAAGCAGTAATGAAAAATAATGATATTTGTTAGAAACACTAAATGAATAGTACCTTCATCAATTTGCTCTACTGTTTCTGCCTCATCCTCGGATGAAGTCCAGCCATCATCAGATTGCCTAGTTTTTTTTCTGCTGCAACAGGTAGCTTTATCAAAAGCAGTTTCTTCAGCATTTGCTGGGTCAGTTTTCTCATCAACACATTCATCATACCCTCTTCTTCCAGGAGATGGAGAGCCTAAAAAATTAAGCTACTCAGATGAAAAGTAGCTGCACATGAAGTAGCTTTTAATCTAGAAGTAAACAACAGGCTTCACAATAACATTACAAAAAGGGATTTTTATCAAACTCGATCAACACAAACTTACATTATAAACTGAAGTGCATGCAACACAAACTAAAGTTTTGAATATAATACCCACTATGAGAAAAATAAATCAAACATTAGAGTTCAATGATTTAAAACATATATGTTTTTTTCCGGCTAATATTATTCAATAGATAATTTAAAGGACATATGCAGTAAAAGTTTAACTGATCTTCTTTACATACTGTCATCTTCTAGCATGGGATGATACGGAGTCTTAGGCTCAGTAATTTTTTGCCTCACAGGTTTGTTTGCCTCAATGTTTCCAATATTAGCTTCGTCCCATCTCACGCGTCCCCTGCAACTTCAGAACAAAAGAAAGGTTCATAATACTACGATGTATTGCATAAAATATACAAAAATAAGGGTGAACTAAACTTTAAGACAAATTTAATTAAATCTAGGGAGTCAGAGGTTTTGAGTGGTGGAATTAGCTTCTCCCAGATGTAAAGTATGGCTACCTAATATAGATCCATAACGGATCCAACCCTTCCCCAGGCGCTGTCATGACGGGATTGTTACAAAATCAAGTTAGCCATTTTTGGACCCTGCCCCCTCCCAATAAAAATGAAAAAAAAAAAAAAAAACAAACCAAGCAAACAAATAAAAAAGTGAAATTAGTAGTATACTAGTATTACCTCATTTTGGCAGATGGAAGAGTACTTCAAACACCAAAAGTATGCAAAGTTAGCCCCAAGTCAGGTCGTCAACTAGGTAAAACATAAAAGTTCATATTGTAAGTCCCCGAGCTTCAAAAAGACAGGTTAAGAAAGAGTAAAACAAACAAAAGGACAAGCAAAATCCATGGGGAAATAAACTTATAGAAGTTATAGAACACCAAAGCAATTAAAAATATAAATGTGAACATAGAATTAAATGAAGCGAGAAAGGGAAGGGAATTAATTTCGCAAGAAAGCAGAGCATTCGAAAAAGAAAAGACCAGCACCATCAATCAACATATAGAATTGTTTTCTTGGTACATACTATACACTGCTATACTAACGCTAGTCGCCTAGTCGGTACTTAGATAGAAGAAGGCAGCACAAACACATACTATATAAGCAAACAATACAAAGCTGATCAAATAAATCAGAAAAAAAATAAGAAAAAGGATAAAAACTAATGCACCTCAGTTAACAATAAAATATAAATTACAAATACAAATACAAGGAAACTAGAGTATGGACTATGGAGTGATAAGATGGTTTGAGGAGAGGAACAAAAGGGTCGGAGATATAAGATATCACAAGTTCATCTTTCTGCTAACATTTCTAAGGTTTACCAAACAACTAATCACTAACAAAATAAAAACAAGGAAACTAGAGTGGAAAATTGTTTCATGTAAAGATTATGGCCGAACGTAGAAAGGTTGTGATACCGAGACATCTGTGGAAGGCTGTTACAACTACAGGGGAGTATTCATACATCATACAGCTTATTATTCCTTTCCATTTGATGGAAACAAAAAATGAAATGGAGTGGTAAGAAATAAAATTGAAACTTCACTCCATATTCTATCATAAAATATCGAAATAATAGTATGATGATTTTATTCCTTTCCATTTGATCCTAAATCTTTTGTATGAGCTTAAAACTCTACTATATGAATTGTCCTATCTATAATACTAACATATACATATATAAACCTAAAATTCCACATTATTTACCACCAATCAATAAATGTTGAAACATGCAATTGTAGATTATAAAATGAAAAAAAAATAAAAATGGATTTATAACAAATTCATCATAAAATGAGAAACATGATAGGAAAACTTTCAAAATCAACAGATTCCAGAAGATAACATTATCAATTGGAAATCATTTGATATCATGTTCCATGCTAACAAATATTAGAAATGAAAAATATTAGAAACAATGTCGATTCCATTTAATAGGATAAGGAACGGTAAATCTGAAACCATGAATGTTCAACGATAAAGCGAAAGAAAAAACAAGATCCGGGGCGAGAAAAACCTTAGATAATGAAATTGAAAACATTGAAGTATGTGGCAGACACAAATTTTGTTGCATTTGATTGGTAAACGAATTGAAAGTGAATGAGAGACAGAGTTATACCTTGAAATTGAATGGCGGTGGATCTGTTTGCAAAGTGCTCAAATGCATAATGCAAAGATATAAAACTAGAACTACAAATATGGTAATCAAAATATATAGTATAAAATAAAAATAGGATCCTTTGCAATTAAATTATATTTTAAATTGTTGCATAAGTATATTTTCCGAGTTTAATTGTTATGCACTGTCAGTGTAAAGTTATTTTACACATGCAACCAATAAGAATGATTTAAACTTCCATGTCATATAAAGATAGTGGGGTAAAGTGGGGTGATGTGGCGGAATACATGGTTGTTATTGGTTGACAGTGTAAAATTATTTTACACTATCAGTGCATATAAATTAAATCCATATTTTCCAACAACAAGAACATTTCGCACATAAATATATTTACACGTGATATCTATGATTAATTTTTAACCAACTATTACTTCATATGTATGTGATTTGTTTTTATTATATTATTGGATAAATATTTCTAAATTATTAAAAATTGTGTAATTTTTTTTTAAAAATTTCAACTATCCTATTTTGACATGATAATATTATTGACGCATACTAAGAGCACCTCCAATGGTGATCTCTAGTAAAGAGTTATTTTGTGGGTCCCATTGAGCCACATCATCTTAAAATAACTCATTCATTTTTTACTCCAATGGTACAATTTTAAAGAACTTATATTGGTTCCACAATTTTACCTCATATGTTAATATTTTGTTTGTGTTGAATTTTTTGTTACCTAAAAAAGTAAAAGCAAGTACATAAAACTACTATTTTAATCAAAATAATTGTGAAGCTTGGTTGCATTCTGAAATCACGCTTCTCCATGCTGGCATATTCCATTGGTAACTTTTTGCAAAATATCACTTTCATATAGCTCCAGCTGGCGGATGAACTGCAAATTTAGTGCCGCTGGAGCTGCTCTAAGGAGTTAGCCTTCCAAAATATAATGAATCAATATTCAAATAGTGAGTAAAAAAGATAGTCATATTTAGTTTTGAATCAACTCGTCTTAGATAGAATTATTTTGAGTGAATTAACTTATGGTATTCATATTTTTGGCCCAAGGTCACACGTTCTACCAAACGACCACAGAAACTATCACTTTTGTAATGGGCCAACACCGAAAAGATTGACATTTATTATCAATCATGATTTTTCAGTCGTTAATCTGACAACCATTAATGTTGAGGACATCAGATTTATCTCACATTAATTGTTTTGGCTCAGTGCTAGAGACTATATTTGTTCTTCTCATACAGAAGAGTTAGATAATCTAATTATTAATCTCTAAATATTTCACTTCACACAAATACTGACTTAAATGTATCTGCAATTATAGTCCCCTTTACACCCACTTAGTGAAGAGGCGTCTACCAACCAAATTTCATATGATCACGTAAGATCAAATACTACTATTTTTTTTTATATTCCATTCTTGAGAGTAAGGGATCATTTTTTATTTTTAAAATGACTCTATAGTGTATTGTTTGCATTAAAAAGTGTTTCAACAAAGAATATTTTTATAAAAGTTTTAAATAAAATATCAATTTAAATAGCTTTTCTTAAAATATCGTTTTAAATATTTTATCATTTTTTGCAAAAATAATTGGATCATAAAATTTCAAAAAAAGCTCTAAAAAAGAAGCTAGTTTAAATAGATTTTCATAAAAATTATTTTTTAAAGATAAATTTTAAAAAAAATTGTGATTTTTATTAAACTCTAATATGAAAATTTAAGTTATTAAATGCCAAAATTACTATTTTAACTTATAAAAAGATGAAATTGAAATAAATTTTATTAGTTTTAATTAAATTATTATAAAATCACTCTTTAAAATTCAAAGAAAAAACACTTTTTGAAAGATAAAACAAACGCACTCTAATTGTATCTGTTAATATATATTTAAAGTTTTTGTTATATTTAAAAATGCAAAACAAACATAATTTTTGTTCTATGTAATAATGTAAGTAATTAACCAAAAAAAACAAATTGTAAGTAAAGAAGGATCGTACGATTTCTTCTACATCCTTCTTCTCGTACTTATTTTCGTGTATACAGTAGTTCATCATTTCATTTATTGTTGAAAACAAACGGACATCATACCACATCAATGATGAGACCAGATAATTTCTTTTCTACTTACACCTCAACAATAAAAAGAGTTGTGTTATTTTGACATCTAAAAATGGACAAAATATATAGGAAATGGAGTGCATATACAAAAGAAGCACTTATACTTAATACGATATAGATCCAATACAATATATATGCAAAAAAAAAAAAATTATGATACGATCAAGATACTTTAATAAAAAAAATTAAATTTAAAATTTAATATATAAACGCAAAATATGAACTTAACTAAAATTCATAATAAAATAAATATTATCCAAAGAACAAAAAAATAAATATTATCCTAAGTACTATCTAAAGAAATATCATTATTACTATTTATTTTAAAAATAAAATTCTACACACCTTACAACTCACTACGTTGCAACGAACAATAAGATTTCACGACCATTTCTAGCCAACATACGAACATTTTGGCTACCAAAAAAAAGCAGCAATACCTCTATTTAAGCCAAACACAAACTAAATCCGCTACCTACATATAGTATGGATGGCAACCCAATTTATATTTACTAACTCTTGTCTTTTTCATAAATCAATAAAAATTGATGTACTTACTTCATATTATGAACCAAATGCACTAAGAGGTTAAATTGTCAAATTTCATATATTCTATTGACTAATTTGACTAGGCAATCTCACCTATCAGTATATAAACAAAAGTTGGCCAACTTTTTTTTATGTATTAGGTCAGAATTTGGACTAAATACATTTTTTTTTATCAATTTATATTTATATTTAAAATTGGAATAGTATAATAGTTTAAAGACTACTGCTGCAGTATTTGGTCCAAATCTTGGATCATATACATCAACTTTTGTTGATCAAACTCATAGAGTACTTATTATATTTATTGACAAATAATCAATTAAAGTTGATGTATTTGGTTCATAATATGAGCGAAATACATTAATTTTTGTTGACTCATTTGTTTATTATAAAAGTGAAAATAATTGATGCTCGAGAGTATTATAGTCCATGCGGTCATTATACAAGTAAATATTTATTTTTCAGATTAATGAATAGTTAATGTATTTGATCTATATTATAGCTATATAATTAACTATTTAATAACACTGAAAAGTGAATTTTTACTTATAATAATGACCAAAAAATGTATTTATTAATATTAATTATGTTCCAAAATAATTGACATTTTTACTAAAAAAATAATTGATCTTTTAATTTAAAATATCAACCGCATCTATTCTAAGAAGAATTCGTTAACTATTTAAGTCCAATACTTAATTTTTTTTTACTAATAGTCCAATCACTTTATTATTTACATTTTTTGATGATATAAGTAAAGTGATCAATATTTCAATTATTTTGGGAGAGAGTCTAATTTGGAGACTAAATTTGAATAGAGTAGTAAATAGAGGGATTATTCCAATATGCCACTTTTCCATTTCCAAAAGAGCTAAACGCGTCCACCTAGTGAATTGTGAGATTGAATTATTTTTTTTCTCTTTTTCTTTTTTTTCTTTTTTTCTTTGACAATATATAAACTCCTGGTACACTACATTATTATTGCAACATTCACTCATTCATTAATGTTTATTCTTTCCTTTCCCATCACAATTGTGTCAAAAATGGTTAACTCCACAAAACACATGAATTTGAGTCTCATCATCATCTTCTTCATCCTCCTTGTTACCAATGATACTGTAAAATCACAATCAACAATACAACCAGAATCTCCTTTGGCATCACCAACAATCTTATGGGATGTGTCTTCTATTGCTGTAATTGTTGGAGCAATCATTGCCACACTCATCTTAATTTTCATCCTTTCATTGTTCCTGCGCCGCATCACAAACCCATCAATGGCAGAGTTATCAAAACGTGAACTTAGCATTGGTATCAACCCTCAAATTCTCAAAAGTTTCCCAATTTTATTATACTCTTCCATCATCAACCATCTTAAGGAAAGGGAAACTGAAGCTCCTCTACAATGTGCTGTTTGTCTTGCTGATTTCAACAACAATGATACAATTCGTATGTTACCTCAATGTAACCATTTTTTTCATCCACCATGTATTGATGCTTGGCTTTCTAACCATCCTACTTGTCCTGTTTGTCGTACCAATCTCAATCTCAATCATCAATGTTCATGTCATTTCGCCATTTCTATTGACACACAAGTCAACGGTGAACGTCGAAATGAAAGCGTATAAAAAGTCATCATCAATTGCTTTTGTATCGGCTCATTCTCTGTAATATCAAGGATCGCGACAACGGTCACATCACATCACATGACATAGTCCAGTCTACTGATGGACTGGCAATGTCATGTAATTTATGTATCAGTTGATTTTCTACAATATCAAAGATCGCGATGACGGTTTCATGGCAGAGTCCAGCCTACTGGTTATTGATTTTGCTGTTACTGATATTAATTAATTGGAGTAAATGTAGTTGTATTAAGCAAAAAAATAAATTGAGGTTATTTATTAGTTTTTTTTATTTATTAAATAGGAGTAGTTATTTGTAGCTTTTTTGTTTAGGCGAAATGGAAGAGAAATACTATTGAGAAACAAATCTATGAATATCTAAACCATCAATTTTTTATACATAGCCAAGATAAATTCATCAACAAAAAATTATTTAAGATGTCACTATTTTTTTTATAATAATTTAAAGATTGATCAAATGTATTAAGTGTAATTGTGAGTTGTTAGTCTCAACGAAATTTTAAATATATTAGAGAAATGACTCAATAACGAATATTTTAAGATTTTTGATGAAAATGCAGTATCAAATCTCTTGTGAGTTCGGATCGTTTAGCCCACAGATTTCAATTGTTTTGAGAGACATAAGGTGGTTTAGCGGAGGATTCTAACAAAAATAAAAACTAACAACTAATATTTGTCAATTGAAAATAAAATAAAATTAACCCGTAGTTTTTTCCAGCAAAATATGCATGTGAACAAACTAATTTGGATCCCCTCAATTGTTAAATTCACCGAAGGGGGAGTAGTGTGTATCTACACCATTAAAATGTCATCTTTTTAAGTTTTATATTTTTTAAAATTTTAAATAAAGGGTCCAGATTTAACTGAAGGAAATGTTCATGGGAGAGGATCCACTCTCCGTATATTATACACTGACACAGAGAATAGTTATCTTCGTAATACAATGGGACAAATGCTTACTGTTTCTGAATCACAATCGGTCACAAATTTACAGTTGGTGGTGTCCACATCCACAACCATGAATTGTGTGGCTGCAAAGATTACATGTGGTTATCTGGATTTTTGTTTGGATTATGAAGAAAGAAGAACAAGTGTGTGTGTCTATAAACTTCTCGTGTCATCTGGTCCAGATTTTCTTGCATTGAATGAGAAGGACAAGGATACAAATTGAGTCTAAACGCGATTGACCCTTTGTCTTGCATTCAATGAGAAGGACAAGGATACAAATTGATTTGAATGATGCATGCATTGATGCTGTGTTGAAAATGTTGTTGGCCTAATTTTAGTTGGTTGAGTGATGATTGACGCTGAACTTGGTTGGGAGAAATACGGTTCGATCTCAACCCCTTTATGTCAAAACTGACCTGAATTAGATTAAACGGATGGCGAAAGAAAAAAAAAATTATCCTAATGCAAGACATGGCAGCAGCACCACAAAACATGTAAAAAAAAAACAGAATTTTACTTTTGTTGTAGTCAATTTAGATGGTAAAAGATGGCATAAACATTTAATATTTGGGTGTGCAGGTTCAAATCAACAATTTTAAGTTCTTTGGGAAATTAATTAATTTTTTTTGTACATATATGCATCTAATGGGAGTGAGAGACTTGTCTGAGATTCTTCAAAGCAATAGGGACAAACTTCAGTTTTAGACCATTTGAGGGGTAGAAGTAAAATTGAAGGAGTACATGGTAAAATTCTCAAAACAAACTTGGATTACCCATTTCGTGCTCTATAATACATATAATATAATTTCAACATAATTTCAATATTTAATTCACTATATAATTTTATTTTATTCTTTTAGATGTTTTTAATTTTTTTTCTTTTTTCATCCATTATTTTAGTTTTCGCATCACATTTACACGCGCACACGCAACAAGCACACACAACAAGCGCACCCAGACACAACACACAATACGCATGCACGCACACGCCACCCACACACACAATAATGTCATATACTTATAATGGAGTAGAAAATAGGTCATATATTAGACTAGTTTGCCGCGTATAGTATAGAGTATGTTCATTAATTTAAATGAAATAGAAAAATATGTCTTATATTTCAAAAGTAATCTAAAAGGACAATTTGCGATGTCATCTTACAATTTTTTTTGAAGATATCTTATAATGTAACTAAAGATATTAACGGTCAAAGTTGTGCAATGCATATGTGCATTGATCAACTGTGACACTTATTTTGAGACGGAGGGAGTAATACAGTACCAATTCAGTATGTGATAATCATACTCTAGGTTGAAGCACCCTTAAGGCATTAGTAAGGAGAATGTTATTCAAAATTTCATGGGAGATTTCTAAATAACAAGTTTATTATTGTTCGTCGATCCCAATTTAGTAAAAAATATCTACATTAAAATTTTTAATCCCTAAGAGAATGAGCAAAAGTGGCCTCTCAATTCATCTTCACCATATCCTGAATATTTACAGTAATAGCTGTGTAACAGTGAAATATATTACGGTCCTTCAAAATGAGGTCGATAATAGTTAGAGAATCCGAATAACACAAAATTCTTGAATATCCCATGTCTCTAGATAGCCTAAACCCATGATAAATCGCCATAAGCTCGGTGAAAATATTACCCATAATGTCCAAATACGAACTTGTGAATTTTGAACCTCTTGTTCAATCAAACAATAATAAGAGTGGAGTAAAAATTCAATGAGAACCAACACTAAACAATCAAAGCAATTACAAAAAATGGTAAAGAGAAACAAAATACGCGAGAGGCATGTTATTCAGTTCGGTCCAACAATGAGCTATATCTGGGGGGGAGAGAGAACATTTCTCTGATTCAATATTCAAACAATGTTTACAATGGATCAAATAGGTTACAAGAAATTAGCTCAACAAGTTCACAAAGGACAAACCTAATCTTTACCCATTTTCCAATCTCTTCCCTTGTATAAGAGATTAAAAAAAAGGTACCAAGAAAATGATCACAATTGCTCTTCAAAGCAATATCCATTTTCTCTACTTTTCCTCTTCACTCAAGAACAAAGGCAAACAACAAATCTCACTCTCAAGGTGTTTCCCCATGTGTTTCTCAACCTTAGATCTACCCCCAAAGAGCACTCAATCATTGGATCTTGATAACCCAATAATTCTATCTCTTTGCCTAAGTGTTTCCCAAAGCCCTAGCCACCAAGGGCTTCAGAAGCAGTTACTCTCTTTTTTGTGTTGTCAAATCAGTCAGAAAAATGTGTCTTGTGCATGCAACAAGTACAGTCTATGCGCCCCGCGCATGAAGCAGTAGTCAGAATAATGAAATTAATCATTTCTCAACATTCCATGTGTCTTGCACGTGAGGCAGAATTAGAAACTCCAAGCTGACAGAAAAACTTGAAATTTTAAAGCACACACAACACAACTAAAACCAATGATCTAGCTATCGCCTCTTCGTCAAAACATGCCACCAAATCCAATTCTACTAGATACACCCAAACAACTTTCATCCACGTTCAAAATTATCTACTGAACTTTGTATATATAAAATAGTTAGACCCATACACCAAATGAGTAAATACTTTTTCAACTATACTTAATTGGTAATTAGTAGTGTGAAACTATACTATACATGTAAAAATTATCTAAGAATCCACTTGACAGATTTTCAGTGAGACATCCCAACAGTACAATTCCCCATGACTGCCATGAGTAGAGGTGTCAAAAAAGCCCCATATTGAAAGGTCCTATTTTTGGGCCCTATGTTAGGCCCCAAAATACTAAGCCCCACTTGAGTAGTTTTTTTTGTTTTGTTTTTAGGCCCAGCCCCATATTCTTAAATTTTACTCTTGGCCCCTCTATGGGGCCTAATATTGGCCCACAAAAAATATCAAATAAATTTTGAGAATTTTTTCTTGTAAACTTTTCGAGTATTTTTCTCAAAAACTTTTCGAGTATTTTTTTCTCGAGAACTTTTCGAGATTTTTTTCTCGGAAACTTTTTCGGAACTTTTTTCTCGAAAACATTTCGAGTATTTTTTTCTCGAACACTTTTCGAGTATTTTTTCTCGAAAACTTTTCGAGTATTTTTTTCTCGAGAACTTTTCGAGAATATTTTCTCCGAAACTTTTTCGGAACTTTTTTCTTGAGAAATTTTTCTCGGAAACTTTTCCGGAACTTTTTTCTCGAAAACCATTCGAGTATTTTTTTTCTCGAAAACTTTTTGAGTATTTTTTCTCGAGAACTTTTCGAGAATTTTTTCTCCGAAACTTTTCTGAAATTTTTCGGAACTTTTTTTTCGAAAACATTTCGAGTATTTTTTCTCGTAAACTTTTTCAAGTATTTTTTTCTCGAGAACTTTTTGAGAATTTTTTCTCGAAAACCATTCGAGTATTTTATCTCGAAAAATTTTCGAGTATTTTTTCTCGAGAACTTTTCGAAAATTTTTTATCCGAAGCTTTTTTCGGAACTTTTTTCTCGAAAACATGTCGAGTATTTTTCTTCGAAAACATTCCGAGAATTCTCAGATTGTTTCTTTTGTTTTTAATAACTTAATGTGTGAATTCTAGGTATTTTTATCAAAAAACTCTCATTTCCGAATTTTTTGGAATTCTCGATTCCGAGAATTCTTGGATTGTTTATTTTATTTTTTATAACTTATGTGTGAATTCTAAAAAAATTTATCCAAAAACTCTCGTTTCCAACAAAATTGGGGCTTTGGGGCCTTAGGGGCCTATGTTTTATTTAGGGGGCTTGGTATTTTTGGGGCCTATATAATAGGAGGGCCTATTTATGTTTACATATTTAGACCCCAGCTGGGCCTAATTTTGATTGGCCCCCTAAATTGACAGCTCTAGCCATGAGTACTACTCGGACATAGGTTAATCCATTTTGTTTGTGGTGCTGCCATATTTGCTCTAAGGTTCTAAACCACCTTGGGCTACATCAACTGTTTTACTGCTCATTAGGCAAGCAGGGCTATTGCATTCACATTTGAGCTCTGATTCATGCTAGCTGATAATGTTGGTTTCATGATTACCCCTAATGATCATGAAGGAATCATAGACAGGAAGTATGTAGGGAAACAAATTTAGTGGACCCCTAATTAATGATCATGAAAGAATCATGGAAAGGAAATATGCAGGGAAACAAATTTGGTGGAGTAACTACGTCATGCAATTTTCAATGTCAACCGTTCGATCTCCAACTAATGGTCTCGATATTTTGTTATCAACTTATCATGTAATTTGAGCCGTTTGATCTAAAATTAATGGCCTAGATACTTTATTGCGTGCAAATATGTGCTTTTTATACAACAAAGAATCCAAATTCAAAGTAGGAAAACATACTTGGTGCATTAATGCATCACACAAGTTTCAATCCTAACCGTTTGATCTCATATTAATTGCCGAGATCATTTAAGGGGTGTTAATTTAAAGGCAAGGACATCATCTGTCACTGCAAGTTGATAATAATTTCAGAAAGAGAGATAATTTGAAGGCAATGTTATAGGTCCACAAAGCTAAGCTCCAAGAGAGAACAATGCTTTCAGCCTATACCTAACACCAACATGATTAGACAAATATGTAAAAGTGATTAGATAAGAGTAATGAATTGTCACAAATTTTGTTGTCTTAGACTCTTAGTAATCAATTTCAAGAGCTAAAGCTAAAGGATAAAATTTTATTTTGAAAAGTTATAGTACAGTTTTTATCCAACTTCATGTTAAGTTTATTTGAGAATTATTGCATTGTTTTCTTACCTATATTTTATAGCATATGGAGGTGCTGAATCAGAAATTAGTGATATCACAGAATTGAGAACATGCAAAAAACACTATCAGATATTCAAAACTTAAGTATGATTGAAAACGTATATACATATATATTTTATCAGATACCATAACCAAAAACACAATATATACTTGCAAGCTTCAATCTTCTATTTATTTATCTATTATATATATACATGTAAATCACCAAAGAACTTCCACAAGCAAAACTCTCAACAGAACCTCTTTAAGTCTGTGCACAAAAACTGAAAATATTAAATTTCATGACACTTAATTTATATATTTGCATGCCATCTAACTTCTAGAGTGATCCTTCGATATCTGATTAATTATGCAGAGGGTTTGGTCCAGAAGGAACTACGTGGCGAGAAACTGCATGAATTTGATTGAACTTACTCTTTCTGGTATTCAAAGAAGAGAGAAGAGCAGAATAACTCTGAATAAACATGGAAGATATTAGCTTTCTTTCTGATCTTTTTTCCATGTCAACATGATCAACCAAATAACGAGACGTTGAACCTTGCATTACAGACAGCAGAATCATGAGAAGCAGGAAAATGGTTGATGATTTTGGAACATTCATATTTGTGATGATGGTAAGAGCAAGAAAGCTGGATGAAGAATAAGAAATGTGTTGTTGAATATGTTTCACCAAGACTAAGGCATGCTGATGAGTTTACACTAGGAGCTATAATAAGGAATTAATAAGCAAATTTAAAATATAAATGTAGACAATTAGTGACAAGAGCACATTGCCACATTCTGTGACTCATATGGTATGCCAAATGTCAAAAGTTGACTTTTCTGAAAGTGATAAGTGGCTGCATAGCCTGCTAGGGCCGGATTTGGATTTGCTTCAGAGAATAATTTCACGCATTCATACAGTTAGTAATACTGGTATATTGATATTTGTTTGGTCTCTCACCGTGTAACAATGCAACAAACTTATTTTCTTATACAAAATTACTACCCGGTGTAGTGGTAGGACATGCTCTACAACTGCATGCAGTATGATGTTGCAGTTGTAGGGACCGTTAAATTTAGAGAGATAAAATCTTTTTCTCTGAATTTAATGGTCTCTATATCTACAACACTATACTGAAGGCAAAAAAAGGCAAAATTTTCTTTGAAAGTATACATCAACTAGTCTGGCAAACTTGTTTTGAAATTTCAATTGAGACCCGAGGGAGTATCATATTAAGTTCAATGTAACTAAGCTAGTGTTTTTCCTTGTACAAAAATTCCAAAACTATTCTACAAAAAGGTAGATATTTTATACTTATACGTTTTAATATATGTTAATAATTGTAGTCTAATACTACTTAAATTAATAGGAAATTGACATTAATAGTATTTTAGAGGGAAAACTTTCAAAATTCTTGACATAAATTTCTAAGTGTTGAATATTTTATATATATGTCATTGACTAAAGCTAATCTACACGCAAAATACTTGACCCAATCAAACATTACAGAAAATTAATTGTATAATCTCAATTCATGATTACTCCCTAAATATAAACACAAACTAGATTAGTTAACAATAACATCCTATAATACCAAGCAACAGTAAGATTCAGAATTTTCTATCAGAAATGACATATGCAAGGAGTACTCAGTTTTACACGGCACTTTACATTATTTTTTCAACTTTTATATGCTCTCAATTCCCTGATAAGGACTTATCAGTTTTTTAAAATTTTGACAGCAACTTATTAGTTAATTAATTGATCATAGAACTCCCAATCCTTTATGATAACTACTATGCAAAGAATGTTAGCAGCAGTGATAAAAAATTATTCCATGTTTGAAGCTAACATTATCTAAGGTACTAAAAGTAGTAAATTTTGCTTTGAAAACAACATTGTTTATATTTCAAATGTATTGACTACACAAATTCCTAAGTTATTATACTATAATTGGTATCCTTAACTAGTGCCTCGGGGGCACTAGTTAGCATTTTCCATATTTTTAAAGTATATGGTTTTTTTTTTTGAATGGCAAATTGTTAGTTGTTAGTATATATTACAATGTTATATTAGTTTTCTCCTTGCCAGGAACTTGAACCCTGGACCTCCAACACCTTTACCCCTCAGCTCAACCAGTTTAACCAATTGAGCTACCCTTCCCACCCCTTTTAAAGTATATGGTTGTTATCAATAACTTGAGTTGATTGCTTTCTCTCCATTTTCTCTCCATGCATTGCTCAAAAATTCTTCCCACACCAAAAGATATCTTTCTGTAGTGTAATTTTACCATAAGACATCTTCCAGTAGCAGACGGCATTTTTCAAAATTTCTCATTTTTCCTACATCCGTTACTTAAGCCACGGAAGGGTATTTTGGTCATTTCATAGGGCGCACGAGTAACCCATAGGGTGACAAAAGTAATTTTCTCCACAACATCAACTTGGTCCATTATTTTTTCTTCACATAACCCAGATGATTATGAAGTCCATATATGATTAATCAATCCCTAGAACATCAAAGGATAAGTTTCCTTTGCAATGAATCTCAAAGAGTGAACTACATATGTGTTGGTAATCACACCTTTTGCTGAAAGTGGATATATAGTACTTGATTCAGTTGTTGCAAGGAGGCAAATTAAGTTCTTCAAAACAGGATGTTGTAAAGATCTGAGTCGTCCGATTTCTTATTAATGACTTGATTAATTACAGTGGAAAATTATGTGCTTAAGCCACAACAGTGAATCTGCATCCTTTCCTCACTCCATGGCATACATCCCATTTTCAGAGATTTCCTCAAAGTATTTTTTTTTGTCAATTTTGTGTGTCCATTATTTCTATAATAAAGCATATGAAAGTTGATTGAAAGATGTTTTTACCAAAAAAAAGGATATGAAAGTTGATTGATATCGACCCTTATTAAATATTTTTCACACTTTCCACGTGGATACTTGTAATACCCAACTTTTACATAAAAAAGACATACACCACATAATTTGGTTAAGTATTTATTTTTTGTCAGACTTTTACATAGAGGAATCATTTTTGTAGCTTGTTTAGCTTTATGAGTTTTTTGCTAAGGATGAAGAATGTGTTTATCTTCATCCTTTCCCCTGATAAATTCCTTTTTCCCACTAGTTTTTTGTTCCGGATTAAATAGCATTCAAACTAAAGAAATAAAGCATGAAGAAAGAAACAGCGCATTTCCCACGATCGGTTAATCGCCTTTATAACATATTTGGGACCTATGAAAATTTCAAATAGAAAATAATTCTAGGAGAAGAAAGCCACCACATTTTCAAGTCATCACCTAGCCCGCAAAGCCGTTGCTTCCCCTTCCCTCCTAACTCTCAAACAAAGCCTAAAGTAATGCATAGTTAATCAGGATAAGTTCAAAAGATCGATACTTCATTTATTTTTGCTACAAAGCAATGCATTATTCAACTAACAAGTATGCAAAAGACCACTACTCAGCCCAAGATATGACCCCGAATGTCATTTGTCTGTTACGTTACGAAATATAACATTATATGGAATGAAAAATGAAGAGATAACTTAAATTTACCACTCCAATTCATTATTTATCAGAGTGAATGTTCAACTTCAAGCAAAGCAACAGTGCATAAGAAGTGACATGGCTAACACTAACTATGAAACTTGCCTGACATACTATGGTGTTTCTCTTTTCCATAAATCTTTTGCAGTCTCTTTGTGGGATTAGTCTTTATCGGCTTCAACGTTTGAAGGGGTTTCGTCACTTTTAACAGCTGCAGCAGTTTCTGATTTGTCATCTTCAGTTGGCTTAACAGCATCAACATCGCGGGGTGTAGATTCTGATGGTTCGCCGCTGGATTCAGCCTCAGTAACTGGAACTTCCTTTTTAATAGTTCCAACCTTTACATACTTTTCCATAAACTTGTATTCCCAGTCCTGTAATGCGTCGCGCTCAAATGGGCCAAGACCAGAAATGTCCCCAGTCAGATCTTTCTCTTCAAACGACATCTTTGCTAAAGCTCTACTAGCATCCTTCCCGGCAAATAAAGCATAAGGTCCACCGGGTCCATAAAACATCCTGGAACAACATGGTTAAAGGTGAGAATAATAAGAAATGGTATATGCACTCTATTAAGTTGCAGTGAAAGAAGTAAATACGTGTATAATTCATTGTTGCACAATTGAGAGACAGTGTGTTTGATTCTACGGTAACAAAATTGAATTTGAATAAATTGATTTTGTAAAACTAATTTGGGCAAAAAGTGAGTTGAATGTAAAGTGATTTATGTTTGAATGCATTAATACAAAAGTGGATTGAACAACAAATTCGATGTTAAAAATAAACCGTAGAGGCCAAAAAGTTTCAAATTCAAACTTCAACTTAGAATCAACTCTTGAGGCAAAACCAATTCTACTCAAGAGCATTCAAACATCTCAACTCAAAATCAATTCTAAGCTTACAGAATCAATTTGGACTTCTCTTAAATTGGAACCAAACATACACTAAAAAAAACATATACTCCAGCTGATCTAAAGTAGTTAGAACTTAGAACAGACCAAGCAGCAGACAACATTACAACAAAATCAAACAAAACAATAAAGGGACAAAGGATGCACATATGCTTAATGTTAGGTTGCAATGACAACACTCAATAAAATTTCATACAACATATTAACTATACAGTCGAACCTTATATCAGAAAATTACTTATGATTAATGTTAGAGGAGCCAAAATTGATTCTAGAAACGTAGAATTGGTTTTGACGTGTTTGGTTTCTCAAAAATAGAATTGATTTTGACTCCATAATTGATTCTACTTGAAGCTCGAAATTGTAGCTTATGATTCTAGAATTGATTTTTACACTCAAATTTACATGAATGTATACTTTAGCTTCAACTCAGTTATCTCACCACAGAACCAAACCCAAACATACAAAGCCCTAAGGTCAACTTATACTACAGTAACAAAAAAGAATCATACATATAAAGAGGAAAACATGAACTTTACATAAGTAATAAAAAAAAAACAAATATTTGCAAAAGGGTATAAGAGAATCAGGCAGATAAAAAGGAAAAAACTGAACTTTATGTCAAGAAGATCAAAATTTATAATCATTTCTACAAAAGGTGTGAAAAAAAACAGAAGATAAGAATAAGGGTTATGTTAAACCTGCTCTGAGACACATCATAGATCTGACCCTTAATAGCCATGAGCAAGGGTTTATCATGATCGGTGCCATCATAGGCCTTAAGTTGTTCTTCAGTAATTTCACCTAGCTGAACAGGTGGTCGAAGAGGAGGAAGCTCCTCCTCTTGGAAGTGGCGGGTTTGGTGGTGACGGTCAGAAGAAGAGGAGCCAAAGAAACCAGAAACGACGTAGTAAAAGGCAAATAGAAGAGCCAAGAGAGTGAAGAAAGTGGTCGGAGCTAGACCGGTGTAGGCGACGATGGACTCTTTGAGAGTCTCCCAGAGCTGCACGCTGCCCATCACTCACTCAGTCGCTCGATGTTCTGTGTAGAGAGATAGAGAGACAACAAATCGAAGACAGAGAAAGAGAGTACTGCTTGTACCTCTCTGAGATATTAATATAAGAAAAAAATTATTTATGTATTTGGTTCAAATATAAAAATTAATAAAAAAAAAGGATAAAACTTATATGCATTGCTTTGTGTGCAGTTTTTGCTGTTCCACTCACAAAGGGTTTTTTATGTTTTTTAATTTTATAAAAATAAAAGAAAACTGTTTTTCAATTAAAATAACTACCTCTTTGTGAGAGGAAAAGTAAGAAATGCATGTATAGCAATGCATGTAAGTTTTGTCCTAAAAAAAATTATTAGAGCGAGTTTATAATAGCTGGAATTTAGAATTTTCTGTTTATTTATTCTTTTTATATACTAGACTTTGACCCGTGCGATGCACGGTCAAAAGTATTTTTAAAAAATGTTTCTACTTTTTAGATTCTTAACATGTGCTTTAAGGGTACCTGTTAGCAAGATCCAAAAATTATAAATCACAAATTCAGTATAACATGAACTTAAATAATACATATTTTTTATGCAATATTTACTTATTTTATTTTATTGGACGCATAGCTTGTAAAAAAATCCACAAATTCAGTTATTATATATTTTTCATGTATATCCTTATTGCTTACATTAAAAAAAAGTATATCCATGTTGCTGATTTTCAAACCCTATTAGTAAGGAAATATATATATCTATTACTAATTATTTGTACTAATTTTTAATTAAAATAAATCCTTCATGATTATTAATTTAATCCACAACAAATGGTACCTATTTTTAAGCCAGCCTTTATTTTTTTAATGGGCGCACATCTTTTAAAATAAGGAGAGCACAAATTCAAATGTTATATATTTTTCAAGTATATCCTTATTGTTTTGTTAAAAAAAAAATGTTATTTATGAGTGTTTTTAAGATATATTTTTCAAATATAGATCTTATTTTCTCAAGGTTAAATCCTATTTTTAAGGAAAAAAATATTGATTGATATTAGTGTATGTCACGACAAATGGCACCTATTTTTACTCATTTGATTTCATCTACTTTTAATATGATAAAGTTATTTATTTTAATATAATAAAGTTGATTACTACCAAACTTACTAATTTGTCCTTATCACTATTAATAATATTCAAGTTTTATATCTTCATTGTAATTTCACCCGATAAAGTACACAAAAAAATATCCTACATAGAAAGAATAAGATAAATACAAAAAAAAATTATATACAAATCTATGCATAAAAATAGGAAGAAAAAAAGTTAAAGATTTTTTTTAATGAAAAAAAAAGTTAAAGATTGTAGATGAATTTATGCATAAAAATAAGATAATATTCCAAATTTTGTATCTATATTTGTAATTTCAATAAAAAAAATTATAGAAAAAATATGATAAATACAATAAAACAATTACTATACATGAATCTATGCATAAACTATAAGAACAAAAAAAAAAAGATAAATATTATAGATGAATTTATTCATAAAAATAGGATAATATTCTAAATTTTGTATCCTTCATTGTAATTTCGCTATAAAATTAAGAAAGAGTATAAAAAGAATAAAATAATTAAAATAAAAAGATTATATATGAATATATGCATAAAAATAAGAACGAAAGAAAACCAATAAAAAATTATACAAAAAAGATAAATACACGCATAAAATAAATCTAATAACAATATATTAAAAGAAACTACTGCTAAAAATCCTAATTCGTCCTCATCTATTTTAATAATATTTCAAATCTTGTGCCCTTGAATCTAATTTTACCTGTAAAGATAAAAAAAAATACAAAACATAAAAAATAGGAAAGAACATGAAATTAAATTGAATACTTATAAATCTTAAATTTTGACAATGAAATTAAATTGAAAATATGAAGCAACAATAGAACAAACATGAAATAACAATCAAATTGATATGGAACACAACAAACAACAAAAGAAAAAATAAATCATAATTCAAACACCTAAAACATTAATAGGAATGCATACCTTTATAGAACCTCAAGCAAAACGGCTGCAATCAACGAATTCATGGACAAAATATATTAAGATTAAACTGATAAATAAAAATAAAGCACAACAAATTATAGTAGATACATTCAAACTTGTTTCCTCTCAAATCAAAAGAAACATGTTAGCTTTTATATTCCTTAAGGAAAAAGATATCCAAAAAACTTATAAATCATAAATTTTGACCATGAAATTAAATTGAAAATATGAAGCAACAATAGAACAAACATGAAATAACAACCAAATTGATATGGAACACAATAAACAAAAAACAAAATCAAAATTCAAACACCTAAAAATATCCATAGGAATGCATACCTTTATAGGACCCCAAAGCAAAACCTGAATTCAATAGAAAATACATGAAACCTAAGGAAAATAAAACTCAATTTTTTTCTTATATGAAAAAACAGAATTAATATGGATTTCTACAATAAAAAAATCATAATGAAAACAACTAAAATATCTATAAGAATGCATACTTTTATAAAAAACCAAAATAAATCTGCATCCAATAGAAACCTAGAATGGTGGAGAAGAAAAAGTTCAAAGTCATCAGTATTGGAAAAAGTTATGTGCTTAGGAGAAAGAAATAAAAGAGTTTTTGTTTCTTTATATAGAAAATAAATGAGTTTCTATTTGTTGTGAAAGATGCATAATTTAAGGATATATATATATAATTAATGGATTTGCATTGTAAATAGAATAAACTCCGTAGAGAA
The DNA here is from genome assembly GCA_030408175.1 of Trifolium repens. Lineage (NCBI taxonomy): Eukaryota > Viridiplantae > Streptophyta > Magnoliopsida > Fabales > Fabaceae > Trifolium > Trifolium repens. The sequence continues at coordinate 59,167,450 of CP125837.1, read as the reverse complement.
TATATCTTTTAAACACATGACGTGTCACATTCATTAATTGACGTAACAACATAGTATTAGGTGTTAAATTATTTTATACATAGAATAGATTCAATCATATATTGACACATCATGTATTGTATTTTTAAAACATGACGTGTCATATTCATTAATTGATGTGTCAAAATCTAAACCAACAAAATTAAATATTGCTAAAAATTGATTATTTAAGTTTTTATCGTAGCCGTTGATTTTATTTTTTTCCACATGTCAAAATCTAGACCATTCATATTAGGGTTAGGGTTTAGCACTACAACAAATATGGGATTTAGTAACATTTAAAAAATGTTACTAAATCCAAAAAAATGTTACTAAAGGTTTTTAGTAACATTTGAACAAGTGTCGCATAAAGCCTATGTTACTAAAGACTTTTAGTAACATCTTAGAATATTATTAGTAACATTGAAAAAATGTTACCTATATAGTAGCTAATTCGTAGCTAATTCCCAGCAAATAAGCTAAGATATCAGTTATGCATGGATTGAGCTACAAATTGGCAATTGGCTATGAAATATTTTCCTAGCTAATTCATAGTTAATTAACCTTGAATTAACAAAGTGACGTGTTGCAGGATGTGTTACAAGCTAGGAAATAGTAATTAGTAACACTAGTAATTAGAACGGAAAGCATAAAAGACATGAAACTTGATCAAATATATAGTAATTAGTAACACTAGTAATTAGTAACACTTGCATCCAAGGCTCACAAATAGCTAGCTATCCACATAAATATACAAGCCAATAAAACTGCCTCAGTTAATACCTGTTGCAACAAACAAGCCAATAAAGATGCAGTACATTGAATCAATATGGGCTACCTCAGATGCAAGAAATTATATTGGTGAACTTGCAGCATGCAGTCAATGAATAAAAGATGCCAATATTGAAGAACTCATAAATAGGTTAAGTTCAACTGAAAACAAGCTACCTCTAAATAACAGTCTAAGACTGTACTAACAAGACATGAAAGTATTATTCGTCGACTTTCTGAGGGGTTACATACCTAGGCATAAAGGAATTTTGTGCCTCACTTCCACTTCTGCTATTTTGTCCAGCAAGGACTTAGCTGTACCTTTGCCATAACCAACATCCTTCAATGGAAACAAAAGGTCTTGTCAATCAAAATAATGTTGTGGCATCGACCAATATACTTTAATTGAGAATCATATCATAACATGTGATCAAAATATCATATGTATCCGTAATGGAGTGAAAGAATTAAAAACAAGTAAACAGAAAATTAATAAATTAATACCACAGGGTTCATATCAATATTATAGTCTTTGCTAGAACCCAAATGTGCATGAGGCTTATCATCTCCCCTGAATTTCTTCCAAACCTGAATCATCAAACATATAAATCAAATTATCACCGGGCAACAGGCGAGAATTAATCTTGGCCACCAACCATGAAATATCGCCCCTCACACAGCAACTCAGTAGCCAAACCATCAAATCCACACAAATCATTGACACAATAACCTTAGAAACTTTACCAGGACACCTATAATGAAAATACTTCTGCAACACAACCCTATCAACTCCTATAATTTTGGGTGAGCACCGCAGCGCACAAGAGAACATTACAGATTCCACCATCGATGAGGAGAATGTATTTGATTATGGTTCTAAAATCCTATCTATTCATGTATTCAGCAAAATCCTATCTAAAACTCCAATCACTATTTTACCAATACCAATCCATCTACAATTACTATTTTACCACCCTAATTTAAAAAACTACATAACAATCTAAATGTACAAACCAGAACCCATTTCTGATTAATACAAAGTTCCATTTCGTGTATAAAAATCAAAATTCAACAATTATTCAATTCAAAAACAAGAATAATCTTACATCAGAAGCTTTGAAATAAGTTCCTTAAGAAAAATATCTTTGTTACCATAGAGTGAATTGATAATAATATCCATAAGTCTTAACACTTCCGTTTGAAACTCGAACTTCTTCGGCGTTACTCAGATGTGATCTCTTCGAGATTGATTCCGATTCCCTTCATTCACACAAATTTACACGCCAAAAATCACAAATCAATACTTGAAAACAGAGATCGAATAAGAGAATTCATAGCTACCTCTTAACAACATCTGAATCTGTTGAAAGTCCATGTGGAACAGCGCAGATCTTATCCTCCACCTTCGGTTTATGACCTAACGAACAAAAATGTTATGCAGTATCTTACCTTCCGCATTCGCTTGAAACTTTTGACCTAACGAACAAAAATGTTATGCAGTATATTCTTAAGAACTAAGAAGCAATTATGAAATTTAACACATGTTAATTGCTTAAAAAAAAGCAACTATGAAGTTTGGTACCATCGAGTAACCACATGTTCAGTCATGAAATTTAACACAACTTTTCAGGGAAAAGCTATCTATTTCCATTTGGATTTAGCTAATCAAACATGCTCTTTTTCTTCAGTTCCAGCAATGATATTAGTATATTACAAAGGAGTAGATTACCTTCCATAATATAGAACTTCCATTATGGCAGACATTAAAAGAGGTAATTGGTCCAATTACAGAAAATCAAGTGTTCTTACTATCAGACAAAGCAGTGGACTTAACTTGATCAATCGACTACCTTCCAATCTCAAATCCCAGACATGCACTCCACAACATATCTGACACAAACATAATGAAATAACATGTTCACTTCATAAACTGATAACAAGTAAGAAAATGATTACTCCTGCACATAGAATTTAAATTAAATAGTTATAATTATATGATGATAAGAAGATGCAGAGAAGAGAAAAAAAACTAGCATACATCTTCTGTGGAGGTAATATAAGAAATTGACCTATAAAAAAGAAATATAATATTAGAAGAAATTGACCTATGACATAGAATATTTCAAATTTAAATACAACCACTCAAAAAACTTACCTTTCAAACATATTCTTAAGGTGCCTCTAGTTACTCTCGTTTTATTATAATAAAGATAACCAAATTTTTATTTTTAAGGTTTATTCAATTATTTTTATTGGTTTGAAGAATTTAAATTAACCCATCTAAATTGGTACCAGAGAGAATCCAACGGAGACCTTAAGAAGCAGCATACTCCTAGATTTGAAGTCAATATCACCAGACCAACCCAAGTGGATTTAAGTTTATTCAATTATTAATTAATGTATTTGATTAAAATTATTGATCAGATACATTAAAAATTGAGTGAATCTAAAAAATAAAAATTTGTTTATATATGAGATTAGAAATATATTTTGAGAGCAAAAAAGATTATGATTATCATATTACTTGACAAAAAATAAATAACTTACTTGACAAATAATAATACGTCAAAAAAAAAAAAAACACATTTGTTTTATATATAGAATCGATATAACTTACATTTGTCAAATATGGGTTAGTATACATTAATGAAAATATATATAATTGTTTTTTTTTATAAAAACAATTTTTTCTTAGTGACTCATTTTTAATTTATTTTTATTATTTGATAAGAGAATATATATATATATATATATATATATATATATATATATATATATTAGAAAATTGTTAAAATTATAAATTTTAGCAATTACCAATTAATTAACAGCTTAGATTTTCTTTTAATTAAAAAATTTATGGTAAAGATGCTACGTATGAACGTCGCCTTTTGATTAAAATAAAATAACAATCGACCAATATTCGTGAAAGATCACTAATTCCATATAAATTAGAAAACTGTTCACAAGAATGAACATCAAGGATATAATTTTTAAGTTGATTGTTGAGTCCCATAAGGTCTAAAGAAGATAACTCTAATGGATAAAATCAAGCAAAATTAATCAACGGTGATTGCCTTCTCCGTTCTCTTGGTGGTAGGGTGTTGTAATAGTGGTGTTTGCTTTGTTGCTTTGGGGCTTTTTGCGCTGTCTGCTTGTTCTAGGGGTATGCTTTAGGTGTTTTTTAGTTTTGGCTTTTTGGTCTTATTGTGTTTAGGAGTCCAGCTTGCCTCTTTTGCTTGGGAGTTTTTTTCTCCTGTAGCTTTGTATTATTGCCCCTTCTTGCTTCTCTTGCTCTTCTTGTGCTAGAGAATGCCTTAATAAAATTTTACCGATTCAAAAAAAAAAAAAAAGCAAAATTAATCAACTTCTCTTTGTCAAATGCAAAAAAAAAATCTCTTCGATTTAAGCTTGTTGCACAAATAAACAATTCACAACTTACTTGTGTAATAATTTGTTGTTAAGTCGTTGAAGTTGTATATCAATCGCTTGATAAAATACCTCAACTTGGAAGTAATACAAGTTTGAAACTTTTTCGGGCTCATTTGATGGTCAGGATAAAAAGCAGGATATGATAAATATATGATATGCTATTTTAATTTTTTGTTTGATGCACCAATAAAATACGATAAATTATTCCCTTTTTAATCCTATTTTATTGCTCCTTTGTAATTTCTATCCTAAGTTTCTGCTTCTCACTCTTTGAATCATCTCCTCTCTGCTTGATGTTAAGTTTATGCTAATCATTCACTTATTCTCTGTGAAAATATTCTTCTATCTGGTCTGGTTGATGTTGATTTCTGATGTTGTTGTATTGTTCTTTAATGTTGCTTTTATTTTCTAATAATTTATTTTTGCAAACAATGTTGGCACAACAGTCTAAGGTGTTAAGAGTGGATTCATCGATTTCTCTTATGGTTGAATTCTTAATTGCCTAATAATATTTTGGCTTAAATACACATTTAGTCTTTTACATTTATCTTAAGTTTCAATTTGGTCGCTTATGTTTATTTTAGATTTCAATTTGATCCCTTACATTTCAACATATATCTGTCTACCTATGCAATATGTTAGCCACGTGGAGAGTTCGAATGGTGTTAGTGGAAAAACTGACGAAAATGACTAACTAATGAAAACGGTGGAAACGTAAAGAATCAAATTGATACATTTTAAATGTAATGTACCAAATTGAAACCTAAAATAAACTTAAGGGATCAAATGTGTAATTAAACCTATATTTTTATAAAAACAACTCATATTACTTATAGTATAAAGCAATATTAACTTACTTATCAATCATGAATTCATACAAACATAATTTCCTCTTCTTCTTTTTTTTCTCCGTAAATTAAGTATTCTCTGCGTTTAATTGTAGAGACTAATTTTTTGAGTTTTGTGAGATCAAAATGGGAAGCAGACTCACCCAAAAGGTTTTAAGGTTATATGTTGCATGTCCAAGTTAGAGATCGAACTCAAAACTTTGGTTAAGCTAAAAGAGATTTGTGTCATCTCATCTAAGCGCTATTGGATTGCATAAAAATGATTTCGTTGGAAGAAAAAAAACTCACTTTATCCGTCTCACAAATTTTCTTATAGAAAGTAGTCTCACGACCATGGTTGTGAAAATTGAATTTTTATCTTAACTCGTTTTATCTATGTAACTCAACTCATAAACTTTTACGGATTTACCTCATATTAAAATAATATTAAAATAGTTATATACATAAAATATATACTTATATAATACTATAAATATATTAGTAATTCAAACTCAAAATTATCTCCAACATAATATTTAAATTACCGAATGTCAAAAATCACTCTTTTAATTCAAAATAAATTAAATTTAAAATGACTTTTATTATTTTTAATGATATTATCATATAAAATATTTTTAAAAATACACAGAAAGAAAATCTATTTTTTTTAAATGATTTTATTTAATTTTCAAAATTAAATTAAAGGATTTTATTTAATTTTTAATGAAAACTTTAAAAGATTAACTTGAGAAAAAAATATTAAATGGTAAATCTTTAACTTTAAATTAAATTAGACGATCAATAGAGTAAATTTATAAAAAAGAAGAAGAGAGACATGATGAATTTTTTATTCATTTATTTTTTAAACTAGAGAAGTGATGAATGATATCATGGAAAATGAACATTAAAAACGAGGGAATGTGTAAATATGGTGTGTGAAGGAAGAGAATGACAAAATAGAAAGGCATTTATTCATAATAACATATGTTATGAATGTCTAAATATCATAAATTACATAAAATAAAACTGCTAATAGTCTACCGGACACAATAATATCTCATGATTTTACACTGACGGTGCATAGAAATTAAACTCTTCTTGTAAGAATTTAATTTATATACACTGTTAGTGTAAAATTATTTTACACATGCGATTAATAATATATTGACACATTATATATTGTGTTTATAAACACATATGATGTGTAATATTCATTAAATGATGTGACAATACATTATTAAATGCATGTGTAAAATAATTTTACACCGACGGTGCATAGAAATTAAACTCATTTTTGTAATCTTCTTAAAGTGCAAGAGAGCTAACTTCATCTTCTTTCCAAATCCCCTCCTCGTACTTGTACCACCTAGGATACCCATCATCATCTCTTGTCCTCTTACACATGATGCATGATTCTTTCATGCACATGTGAAACTCACGCAACCTAGAAGTCTTCTCAATGATAGTTGGGTCAATATCACCAATATACTTATATCCATCATAAGGATCTTGGCAAGGTTCGACATAACAAGAATGTGAAATGTTAAGCACTTCTAAATGTTTGAACTCATCCAAAATAAAATTAAGAGCTTCCTTTGACAACCCTAAACATCGAAGACTCAAAACTTTCAAGTTTGGAAGATATTTAGTGAGTAATGAAACAAAGTGAAGATCAACACATCCCATAACCTTGAGTTCTCTAAAATTCTTGCAATGCATTGAAATTGTATAAAAAACATATGCTGGATTTCTAATGCTAGGCATTGTCATTGACACTAGATCTTTCCACACCTTAATTGCCGTCATAATTCCTATTTTCTTGATACGGTTCCAAGATACAAAGACTAGCCGTCTTACAAGTGGGCACCTGCCACAAGGTACACACATATAATTACAATAAATTGTTTAATTTTTTAAAATTATTATCGGTGTTGACGTGTCTGTATCGTGTCTAGTGTCCGTGTTTGTGTCTGTGCTTCATAGTATAGTATATAATAAGAACTAATAAATAAATATGTACCTTGTAGCTGTGTAAATGAATTGTTCATTGGTGAGAAACAAGTTGTAATGGAAAATCAAGGTCTTGATATTTCCTTGACTGAGATTCAATGCAACAAACAACAAATGGGACAAATAGGCATCAGAGCGAGAATGAACCCAAACATATGGCTTATTTAGGTTCTTCACAAATTCAGATTTCAACATTGAAAAATCAAGTGTTTGCCAAGCAGGTTGTTCATTGCTAGCTTTTTTCCATGCTTCATTAAAACGATAAATAGCTAAATTTGATTCATAGATATCAATGCGTTTGAAAATGTTACTCAAAGCATCATTGTTTAAACTCTTCACAATAAAGTCAACCTTGTTCATGGTGTTCCTTGCTACACTACTTTGAGCCTCCATTGCACCAAATCTCCTGCAAATGGAAATGATTTTATGACCCATTGATATAGAAATAAACATACATACACTTCAATTTTATTTAATTTTTGCTTCATTGAAAAAAAAATCTAAAACGTACAAAAGTATAAAGATTGATATTGTATCATTTACTTTATAAACCAATTTTTTAATAATTAGTTAGACTCAATATAAAAAAGCAATAATATACATAAAAATATATCTACACGTAAATATTTCAATCCAAACTAATTAAGAATCATCTTAATATGATAAATTATGTATAAAAATATTTCATATACATTATAAAGATCGTAATTAAAACAAAAGATATAAAAAGATTTCTATATTAAAAAAAATGTGTTTGCAATGTAACTTTGAATCGGAGGTAAAAAAACCATCTGATTCAAAGATTCAAAGCATACATTGGTTCAATTAGATTTTGAAGATCTAAATACGGTTTAGATTAGATCGGTTTTCAATTAATCCAATTTAAAATTGTAGTTTTTCGTTCTTGTTATTATTATTATTGTTATTGTTATTATCATTGTTACAAAGAAATGGTAAAAAATACATCTTTAATTTAATGCAAAATATAACAAACAATATACTAAAAAAATGGTATTATGTAATACCAATGATCAATTATATTTGAAGCATATGAAATAGTAAAAAAAACTTATACAAAATATTATGAAATTTGATCTGATTTGAGTTATTTTCACAAAAAGAGGTCTAAACACGTCCAATTTAGTTTTTTTTCTTTGTTTTTGCCAACTTATATGTGTTTTGATTTAGATTGACTTGGATTTTAATCCTAAGTCCAATTTAAATATCACATGTACAATTATTAAACAAGTGAAGGTCGCTTAATTCATAGAGATGAAATCGATATCCATTAAAGCAAAAAAAAAAAACCCTTATAAAGAGAGATGTTTTTGCCATTAAAAAAATAAAAGTTGAAGAAAATGACTAAATCTATATGCATGAAATCACTAAAGAAAATGCAAACGAATACATTAATATGAATCACTTTAAATACCCCCAAACCAAATTGATCAATCAATGTTTCGATATTAGAAATCGGAGAGAGAAAGATTCATACCTACAAAACAAAGAGGAAGCTAGATATGAAGTGAACTTGCCTAGTACTTTCGTAATAAAGAAAAGAGTGCTGAAAGTAATGTATAAATACAAAATTCCTAGAAGAACATCAATAGGACCTAAGTCAAAAAAAGAGAGTCAATAGGAGTATTTAGTCAAAGAAAATGAGTCAACAGGATTATTTAAAATTGATTACCATACCATGACTAAAAAGAAAATATTAATTGAGGCAAAATACATATACTCTCTTTGGTATCATATATAAGCAAATATTCATTTTTCAGATTCATCGAATAACTGATGTATATGGTCTATAATATGGACCAAATACTTCTATTGTTTAATGAACATGAAAATGAAACTTTACTTATATATAAAATCAGATGAATAGTGTGTGATGTGTGCATGTATACACCTCTTTGACCAACGAATAAATGACATTTATTGTCCAACTCATATGGAAGGAAGTAGGAACATGTATTATATGGTTTTTTTTTGTTGCTAATTTACCCTTTCATAATTTGAGGATATCTACCTTTCAACCAATGAGAACAAGCCACATAAGTAGATTTGTATGTGGTCCCCACAAGTTTGTTACAAGTTAGTTGTGGGGACCACATACAAATCTACTTATGTGACTTGTTCTCATTGATTGAAGGGTAAATACCTCTAAATTATGAAGGGGAATATGGCACAAGTTATGGTGCATAAATACCCAAAATTGCTTAGTGCACCCCTAAATTTCTAATGCACCCCCCAGATTGCTTAGTGCACCCCCAGATTTTTAGGGGGTGCGCTAGAAATTTGGGGGATGCGCTAATCAATATAGGGGGTGTGCTAAGCAATTTGGGGGGTGCATTAAGTAATTTTCATTATTTATGCACGGTGCATAAGGAAAAAACTTATGCACCATAACCACACCCGGGGAATATAGTATGATATTTTACTTTATATCTTCTCAAACTGCAAGAGCAAACTTCATCTTCTTTTCAAATCCTTTCCTTGATATGTGAACCACCTAGGGTACCCATCATCATCATCATCTCTTGTCCGCTTAAAAACGATGCATGATTTCTCATGCACGTGTGAAAACTCACACAACCTAAAAAGTCTTTTCAATGATAATAGGGTAAATATCAAAGGAAATGTGAATATGTCTATGTTAGTCGAAGATATATACGTTGAACAACCTTTAGGCTTTGTTTGCATTGGTGAAATGAGATTGAATAGAGTGATATATAGTGGTATAAAGTGGGGTTCCATTGTTTGGATTCTTTAAAATTGAGTGGAATGAAGTGGTATATATAAGATGGTATTCATTCCATTTCATCCTTTTCTTTCATTCCCCCCCCCCCCCCCCTCCAATTTTGGTTGTGTGAGATGAATACAACCTCTTCATAAAATGTCTAAATAATTAAATGAAATTTATGTTCCGTTTCGTCCCGCTTCATTCTATTTCATTTCGCTATGTTCTATTATGTATCATCAATCCAAACGGAGCATTAGGTTCTCAAAGGGAAGGTGGTAACATAGTGTGTAAATTGAGGAAGGCACTTTCTAACCTTAGGCAAGCTCCAAGGGACTGATATAGCAAGATAGGATCCTAGTTCCATCAAGAGAAATTTGAAAACGCCCCTATAAACATACATTGTTTGTCAAGCGTGGTAATGGTGAAAAGATCATGATTTCTCGATCTATATGTAGATGATCTTATCCAGGGTCGACTCTGATTATTTGGAGGTACTGATCGAATATTAAAAATGGAATCCTAATAAAAAAAATGCAAAGTTAAAAAAATCATCATCTATTTAAATTGTAAATAATATCAATAACATAAAAGTGATGTTCTAAACAATAACATCAAAATACCCTATAGCTACTTAAAAGAGCGATCATTCTAATATTTTTTGAAGCAAATTCATCAATCAAGTCTTCATATTGTATATTCTTCAATAGAAGGTCCTCTGTTGATAGTAAAATGGGAGGAAGGCAACGTGACTGGGGTTGAGGAATCGTAGAATTTTTTTTATTATATTTCTTTTTGGTTTTTTAGTCAACGTGTTTCTTTTGTTTTTTTCTTACATGAATAGAATGGGGCCTAATTTCCTTTTTTGTGATTGTTTGAACTTGGGCCTATAACTATATCATAAATATAAAAAAAATAAAAAATGAGTCCCTATTTTTTGGAAGCCCTGAATTGAGGGTCCGGTTGCCCTAATCCAAGGCCGACCTTGATCTTATATACACATTGGAGATGGTAAACATATTGTTGAAGATTGCCTTTGAATTGCATGATCAAGGTGCAAAATGGTGCAGAAATTTGTCAAGGGTGCAGGGGTGGCGCGCGGCGCCAGGAGAGGCCTCGTTTGGCCTGTGGGCTCTGTCGGCCTGGCACCGGGCGCGGGAGTGTGGCGTTGGGCGCGGAAACGCGGATATATACCCCTGTTTCTTTTTTCTGCAGCGAGAGAGAGAAGGAGGCTAGGGTTTTGAGAGGGTTTTGTTCCAATATCAAGTCTAGGATTAAGAGGGTCATCTCTTAGGTTATTTCTAGTGTTTGGAACTCCATTCTTTCATCTTGTAATCATTATCAATTAAATCTCTTGGTCACGGGAAGAGATTTGGGAAAAGTGTAGAATTTAGGGGTTCTCTAAATTCTTGCAACTCTTGTAAATCTCATTGTAATCAAGTTTGAAGAAGCTTTTGATAGTGGAAAGGAGAACTCCCTCTCCCCCAGATTAGGTTCATTAACACCGAATTGGGTAAACAATTTCAATTGTGTTCTTTATTGCTTTTACTAGTTTATCTTGTGAAGTTTGTTGATTATTAGTGCATACCCATTGTTGTTATTGGTTGCTTTATTTGTTTTGCCCCACACACTAAAGGATCATTGGTGTGGTTCAATCGTCGAATTCACAACAATTGGCGCCCACCGTGGGGCAAGGGTTTGAACAAATTAGGCATCAATGGGTACAAAATGGGAGATTGAGAAATTCACCGGTAATAACGACTTTGGGTTGTGGAAGGTGAAGATGAGGGCACTATTAACTCACAACAAGTGTGTTGAAGCTTTAAAGGGTGTGACACAAATGTCGGCTACTCTCTCGGATGCGGAGAAGACCGAGATGGATGAGAAAGCATTGAGTTCTATTATCTTGTGTCTTGGTGACAAGGTATTGAGAGAGGTAGCGCGAGAGACTTCGGCGGCGGTGATGTGGTCGAAGCTTGATGCATTGTATATGACAAAGTCATTGGCTCATAAACAATGTTTGAAGCAACAACTATACTTCTTTCGTATGGTTGAGAACAAGTCTGTGGTGGAGCAACTGACTGAGTTTAATAAAATCATTGATGATTTGGCAAATGTTGATGTAAATTTGGAAGACGAGGACAAAGCTTTTCATTTGTTGTGTGATTTACCTAAGTCATATGAACACCTCAAGGATGCTTTGCTTTATGGCAAGGAAGGCACTATCACCTTGGATGAAGTCCAATCGGCTTTGAGAACCAAGGAGCTGACCAAGTTTAAAGACTTGAAGGTTGATGATGGTGCGGAAGGGTTGAATGTGACGAGGGGTAGAAGCGAGAACGAAGGCAAAGGGAAGTGGAAGAATGGGTCCAAGTCTAGGCCAAAGGGTGATGGTGGTAGCAAGTTCAAATGCTACTATTGTCAGGAACCGGGTCACTTCAAGAAGGATTGTCCCCGGAGAGGGGGCGGTGGTAGTTCGTCGGCTCAGGATGCGGTCAGTGATGAAGCTTATGAGGAAGACTATGAGAGTGCGGGAGCACTCATAGTCACAAGCTTTGAACCATAGATGGTTGTCGGCCTGGAGAGGCGGTGGAATAATACTCAACAACGGCCTGGAGAGGCGGTGAAATAATACTCAACAACAGCCTGGAGAGGCGGTGGTAACAATACTCGGGTGATTTTTGAAACAACAACTTTGTTATGAGGATGTGGAAACTCTAGTGGTGTGAAGTTCGAAATCGGTGGAGTCTTAAGTCGTGCACTTTGATGCTCCTATCACATGTGTAGAGAGAAAGAATATTTTTTGAAGCCCTAAAGCTAGTTGAAGGTGGAGTTGTTCATCTTGAAGACGGGAAAGCTTGTAAGGTTCAAGGTGTCGGTGAGTCTCTTTTTACATGATGTGAGGTATTTTCTTGAACTTAAAATGCATAGATAGTTGGGTCTACTGTTGGTTATGCATTTGTTACTAGTGGTGTTTCTCATATGGTGGAGTTGTGAAACTTTGGTTGATACTTGTTAGTGACATAGGTTTAGTGTGACTAGTGAAACGAGGTTTACTAGGTGTTGGAACTAAACTGGAAATGTTGGATACTAACAATGGCCTGAAGTTTGTTTCAGAGCAATTATTGACAGTTTTGCAGGTTACAAGGTGGGAAACATAGTGGAAATACCGGTTTGAGACTTTGGTGGAGTAATCTTGATTTGAGGTGGAGGTACACCAAAGTGGTATGGCTATGGAGACCTTGTGGATTAAGTTTCAATTGTGTCTGAAGAAGTGCAAAACTTGAAAGATCTTTAGGGAGGCAATTGGAAGCAACGGTGATCGAATTCGGGAACTTGTATGACTATTAGAGGTAGTTGGATACAATAGAATTTGAAGTTGCGGCTTGTGGAACTTGCCTAAAATTCCAAGGCTAAGTTGAGGGCAATCATTTTTCTTCGAGAGTACGGAAGGCATTCCGGGGTTCGAAGGTGGTGGTGTGACTTGTAGGATTGTCCTAAAATTCCAAGGACAATTGGAGGCAAGTATTTCTTTGAGAGTACGAAGTGGTTCACTTCGGGGTTCAAGGAGGGTGAGGTGTAAGCATGATGGTTGATGGGAAGTTGACATCACCATGAATTTAAAGGCAAGGTGGAGATTGTTGAAGATTGCCTTTGAATTGCATGATCAAGGTGCAAAATGGTGCAGAAATTTGTCAAGGGTGCAGGGGGTGGCGCGCGGCGCCAGGAGAGGCCTCGTTTGGCATGTGGGCTCTGTCGGCCTGGCGCCGGGCGCGGGAGTGTGGCGCTGGGCGCGGAAACGCAGATATATACCCCTGTTTCTTTTTTCTGCGGCGAGAGAGAGAAGGAGGCTAGGGTTTTGTTCCAATATCAAGTCTAGGATTAACAGGGTCATCTCTTAGGTTATTTCTAGTGTTTGGAACTCCATTCTTTCATCTTGTAATCATTATCAATTAAATCTCTTGGTCACGGGAAGAGATTTGGGAAAATGGTAGAATTTAGGGGTTCTCTAAATTCTTGCAACTCTTGTAAATCTCATTGTAATCAAGTTTGAGGAAGCTTTTGATAGTGGAAAGGAGAACTCCCTCTCCCCCAGATTAGGTTCATTAACACCGAACTGGGTAAACAATTTCGATTGTGCTCTTTATTGCTTTTACTAGTTTATCTTGTGAAGTTTGTTGATTATTAGTGCATACCCATTGTTGTTATTGGTTGCTTTGTTTGTTTTGCCCCACACACTAAAGGATCATTGGTGTGGTTCAATCGTCGAATTCACAACACATATGATTGGTGAATTCGAAGGAAAAAGTGAGATTTTCCTAGGAAAGTGACTGTGAGATCTTCATTCATTAGCAAAAGGTATGCAGATGAGATTTTGGCAAGGTTAGACGTAGTGTTGCAACAAAGTATGCAATCCTTTGTTCTTGGCTGCAAGCTTGTCAAAGATGAAAATAGAAGAGCAACCGCAACTACTTACAAGTAAATGGTAGGGTGTCTCGTGTGGTTGATAGTGTTAACAATAGATATAACTAAAGAGAAGAGAGACCTATTATCTAACACATTCCTTCAAACTCACGATACATTACCATAAAAGTAACGAGAGTTGGTCAAACAAAAAATAAAAATCATACTCAATATAGATAGCTATCAGCCTAATCAACTTTGATTAAGTCAAGAAAAGGCTACACCCATTCTCTATGATAATAGGTCATCCATTAGACAATCCAAAAATCCAATAATGCATGGATAGTAGTATAGTATATTAATTTGTAATAGCATTTGTACATTGACTATATAAAGTCCTTGATGTATGACTAAGAGACATTGATCACATTTACCTCACAAATTCAACAGTTGAAGAAACTGAACTCCTTAACTCATTCAATTTTTCTTGTCGAGATAAATCTAACCGTCCGATTAATATTAGAATAAAACTACTTTCAATTTAGACCACCCAATCTTAATTATACAGCTTCAACTAGTTTTAGATATTTGTATTGTGGTCTATTTTTGTATTTCTATTTGGTTAGATTTTACTTCTAGCTTTGGCTATGCAAATCATCGCATCGTATCTTTTCGAATCTTTTATAAGTGATGTTCATACATTAGTTACTGTCGAAAAAATGTTCATATATAATTTTATCTATTTATAAATATATCATGTAAGTCCTCATCTTTGACATTAGCCGTGTCTACATATCCGTGGTTGTAGTATTATGTCCGGTGCCAGTATCATGTCAAGCGTTTGTTCAAGACACATTATACATGCTTGTTTATCAAGAAAGGCGTTTCAACATGTCGACCCTTCCACCATTCTGTCGACAAATTCCAATTATGCTCCTACAACACAACCCACTTCAATAACAATTCTAAACAATAAAGTGGCAAGAACAACTCAGAAGCAATACACAAAATGTGGCAAACTTAATCATATTGTGAATACTTGTTTAATTCAAAACTGTTCTGGCAAAGTTTCGGCAATAGCAAACAAATGTCTTCAAAATGAGACCAACTAAATTCAGAGCACAAGATAGAAATTATTCTTATACACAGTTTCACAATTTAACTAACTCCTAAAAGGCACAACAACATCAATTTGTAATTATTCAAATTTGTTATTTGGATCTACAATTAAAGGAGAACAACTTAACAACTGCAAATGTTCAACAACCAGATCATACCAGATCGCTGTTATCGTCTGCTTAAAGTGCAAGAGCCTTCACCTCATCGTCTTTCCAAAACCATTCCTCATACTTGTACCACCTAACTATCCCTTCATCAGTTCTTGTTCGTTGGCACATGATGCACGAGTCTTCCATGCATGTGATAAATTCACGCAACCGAGAAGCCTTCTGGCGAATAATTGGATCAATTTTATTGATAATCTTTTTAGATTGAGGAGGGCCTTCCATTAGAATGCAATGTGATATATTGAGCACTTCTAAATGTTCTAAGCTGTCTAGGATGAGAATGAGAGCATCCCTGTATAGCGCTGTGCAACGAAGGCTCAAGACTCTCAATTTTGGAATAAATGCAGCCAGAGTTGAAGCAAAGAACATATCACATGGCCCCATAATCTTGAGTTCTCTGAAGTTCTTGCAGTGCGTCGCAATTTCCTCTAGAAAATATGGCGGGTTTGCAATACTAGGCATTGTCACAGACTCCAAATCTTTCCAGCAACGGATGGCCTTGCACATTCCTGTTCTCTTAATTCTGTTCCAAGCCGGCAGAACTAGTCGTTTGAGTTGTGGGCATCTGCAACAAAAGGCGAGATTAGCAATTTAATCCTTCAATTTTACGAAAAAATAAATTAGTCCCTTATGTTAAAGAATACCAATCAATTTACTCTATCAATCAAAATAATTTTTAGTGAATATTGATCAAGCAGACTAAATTGAATGATGTTGTTTAGTTTGCGGGACTAAATTGCTATTTCGCAAATGCGAGTGACTGATTTGACCGACCATTAAAATTTCAAGGACTAAAATTGCAAGTGATTCACTGACTTTATATAGTTTAAACATAGATATGTTCGTTTAAAAGTTGAAATTACCTTTCAGCAGTGTATGTCAACTGATCATCACTTACGTACAAGTTGAAATGGAAGATCAGTGTCAGTATACTCTGCTTGCTGAGGTTCAAGGAAATCTTTAATAAACGGGTCAATTTCTTATCAGATCGTTCATCCACATAAACAAATGGCTCTAATGGAATCTTGATGAAATTGGATCTTAATATTGACAAATCGAGTGTTTTCCAAAGAAGTGGATCGCAACAAGCCATGCGCCATGCACTACAAACATGAGCAATGCCAGATGTTAACTCAAATATGTCAAGCAACTGAAAAATCTTCACCAAAATATCCGTGTCCAGATCCTCCCATCTCCTCGTGCTCGAATCAACATCATCCATTACGTCAGTTTTCCAAAATTCTTAATGCATTTTGGCGCAACGAAACGCCTACAGAAACCAAATTTAAAACAAAAAGTAAGTTCAAACCATTAAAAGCTCTATGAATCAAACAAAGGGTAAAAGAAGTAAAAGCGTCATCGAAGTTCTACATCTCGTCTCGTGGCCAAAAAATTACATGATCAATATAAACTAACAAATTAGATACATCTAACATCACTGACATAACATCTCTACAAAGCAATTCATAATTTCCATAAACTATTCAAAACCAAAACCGTTAAAGTTCCGATCGACCTTTGATTAGACAAATTCATCATTCATATAAAGGTAAAATCATAAATTAGTCAATGACTTGAAAGAAAAAAAAAACGAAAACAGCAAAGAGATGCAAACCAAAAAGAAGACATATGAAACAAAGAGAGTTTTGTTCACTAAATTACCCTTCCTAATAGAAAATATTGATCAAAGCATGATTATTAAAATTGAATGTGAAATGAGTGAAAAATGAAGAATTAATTAGACTAAACAAAATCATCATTGAACCCCAAAAGAACCATTGACACTTTGATTCAGTTAAACTCTCCAAAGTTCAAAACTAAGTAACTTGTGCCAATTTCAATTAACCTTCTTAATAACAAAAATTGTAACTTTCTCACATCAGATCTCAAAATTGGCAAATAAAAAACAAAAACAAGAAGTGTTCAATTACCACCAACTTTTTGATCAACCAAATTCCAAAAACCCAGATATAAAAAAGCAAAGAAAACAACTCTTGCAGACTAAAAAAATTATGGGTTGGTCATTTTATACGAAGATCTAATCACCGTGACATAAATTTCCTATCTTTATAAATGAACAAGATATGAAAGTACATGCATGATGTTTGTGTCTTGTTATTGTTCCTGGGTGTTCAGTACAGACCAGAGAGAGAGAGAGAGAGAGAGAGAGAGAGAGACCTTAGGATTGGAGTGAGGACAACACGAGAAGAGTGCGGGGTGGACGTTGATGTGGTTGTCCTTGTTGAGGAACAGAGTTGAGGATGAATGTGCAAAAAATGCAGAGGTTTTCTTTTCATGTGATTGGTACTTTGGTTTATTATTAATTAATTAAATTAACAAAAAATGTTTGATGACCATTTTTTTTTTTGTAAAACGGATATATGGTTCCACAAAGAAAAATCCATTTCTTTAAAGCTTTAAGAAACTGACATTAACTATTTTCAGTCCCTGACCGATCGCAGTTGTAGGGGATCGAATTGTAGTCTTTTCTACTAAGTTCAGCGCTAATCATCATTAAACCAACTAACAATGGTTATATTTGCTTATAAATTTTTTAAAAAAAATCGGTTATATTTTAGACTTCAGTTCACCTTTTTTCTCGTTGTCTAACCATGGTTAATGTTAATTTTCCTCTTCATATCCAAAAAAATATGTTAATTTTCCTCACGTTTTTGCATATTTGATTAATCTCACGTAGCTTGCGTCGTCTAATTATATAATGCATTTATATTTATAATTTATTTTAATGAGAAAACCATTAGCAGCACTTTGAATATGTATTTGGGCATTGTTTTGAAAGGAAGAAAAGCATAAGAGGAGAGCTCGGGAATTACTCAAACATAAAATAAGGGGGGTGTATTGGATTGAGATTTTGAAAGACTATTTTTACAAAAAAAGTCTTGAAGATTTTAAAAGATTGTGTGAGATTGTATTGATTTTATGAGATTTTCAAAGACTTTTTTTAAAAAGATTTTTTACAATCAGGATTTTTAGCACAAAGATTTTAATGGATTTCTACAGATTTCAAAGTACTTTACGGATTTTTAAGATTTCAAGAGATTCAATACATTTTAAACAAAAATAACAAAAATGGTGATAAATTATAATGTTTGAATAAAAAAATAAAAACGGTACTCCACGAGTATCATCTCATTCCTACTTTTGCATTTGAACAACAAATTCGTAGTCGTTGATTTTATAAATTGATAGCACCAAATATAAATACTCGTCAATAAATTTCTCCAGAAATTCATCAGAATAACATTCTTTGCAAATCAAGTGTTAATGAGTTCAAAGCCTTTCAAAATATTGTAAAAATTTCCCTTTTGTCATGAATCAATCATATGTATACATAAAACTATTTAAAATAAAAAAATAATAGAAGAAAAAATAGCAATATGAATCAATCATTTATGCATAAAACAATTTATAAAAAAAATAACAATGAACTGGAAAAAAATTGCAAAAACATAAAAAATTGAAGAAGAAAAAAAAAAGAACAATATGAATCAAAACGATTTTAAAAAAATCATATATACATAAAAAAAAGCAACAATGAACGATTTTATTTTACATGGTGAGAAATCTGCTGCTGTTGTATATAATATTCTTTTTCAGGCCCTGTCTAGGGTGAGAGACATTAATAGGTCTCTCACCGTAAGAGACCAACCTTTTTTTGTTTTTTTTTGGTAAGTTACTTTTAAACCATTGATTAAAAAGTGGTACATGATATTATGATGCACTATCAGTATTGTATTATTTTTTATTTCTTTAATATTTTTTTTATCCCTACAAAATAGAGACTTTTTAAGTTTAGTGTTTACTTAATTTTAATAGTATTTTTAGTCGTACAATTTTTTTTTTAATATGTTGTTTAAATTCTGTTAAAATAGAATTTATTTAATTAATCTTAAACTCTTAAAAGGATGAAATGCAATTTATGGGTTTGAAACCCAGAAAGTTAAAGGGAATGAAGAACATTTAAATTTATTGATTTTGGATTCTTATTATTTTAATAAAAAATAAAATAAAAAATAAATTTTTGTTTATAATCATACATGGCCTTGCCATATAAGCATTTTTTATAAAATTAAGCTTTTTAAAAAAAAGGATAAAATGATGTGATCGTAAACATTTTAAAAGATAAAGTACCTAAACGTTACAAAAAAAAATAAAGGATCAAAGTGTTACAAAAAAAATAAGATAAATGACCAACGGTGTAATTTTGCCATATAATAATGTGCGATATATTTAAGTTCAAGAATATTGATTCAATCGTCTAAAAATCCCATAGACGTCTATAATTGATACTTAAGTGAAGTAAGACTGATCGAGTCGTATAAGAATCTCATAGATGTTTATAGCTGATATTTAAGCAGGAGATATTAATATGCGAGATATTTAAGTGCGAAATAGTGATTCAGTCGTCTAAGAATTTCATAGACGTTTATAATCGATATTTAACTGGAAGATATTAATGTGCGAGATACGTAAGTTTGAGAATAGTGATTCAATCGTCTAAGAATCTCATAGACGTTTATAATTGATATTTAAGTGGGATCAGAGTGATCGAATTGTGTAAGAATCTTATAGACGTTTATAACTGATATTTAAGTGGGATATATTAATGTGGAAGATACTAATATGCGAGATATGCAAGTTCGAGAATATTGATTCACTCGTCTAAAAATCTCATAGACGTTTATAATTGATATTTAAGTGGAACAAGAGTGATCGAGTCTTATAAGAATCTCATAGATGTTTATAACCGATATTTAAAGGAGAGATATTAATATGCAAGATATTTTAGTGCGAAAAGAGTGATTCAGTCGTCTAAGAATCTCATAAACGTTTATAATCGATATTTAAGTGGAAGATATTAATGTGCGAGATATGTAAGTTTGAGAATAGTGATTCAGTCGTCTAAGAATCTCAAAAACGTTTATAATTGATATTTAAGTGGGATAAGAGTGATCGAGTTCTATAAGAATCTCATAGACGTTTATAACCGATATTTAAAAGGGAAATATTAACGTGGGAGATACTGATATGTGAGATATGCAAGTTTGAGAATAGTGATTCAGTCGTATAAGAATATCATAGACATTTATAATTGATATTTAAGTGGGATAAAAGTGATTAAGTCGTATAAGAATCTCATAGACGTTTATAACCGATATTTAATACTGACATTGAACTATAATATAATGTACTCCGTTTAATCTAAACCATACAACATAAAGTAAAAAAAATGGTACTCGCGTACGGTATGATGCATAATATGTATGCGTAAAATTGATATTTAACTCATCTCACATTAAAAAATTATAAGTTTTGGTTAATGAGCATTTTATTAAATGATAAACACATGTGTAAAAAATCATTAAAAAAATTTAAGAGTTTAAAATTAATTAAATAAATTTTATTTTAACAGAATTTAAACAACATATTAAGAAAATTATGTACGACTAAAAATACTATTAAAATTAAGTAAGCACTAAATTTAAAAGGTCTCTATTTTATAGGAATAATTTTTTTTAAAGAAATGAAAAATAATACAATACTGACAGTGCATCATAATATCATATACCACTTTTTAATCAATGGCTTAAAGATAACTTAAAAAAAGAAAAACAAAAAAAAGTTAGTCTCTTACGGTGAGAGACCTATTAACGTCTCTCACCCTAGACAGGGCCTCTTTTTCAATCCCATATATGAGGATTCTATATCCTATGGGATGAATTGATGTTGTTCCTCTTGCATATATATTGCTTTGCGTGTAAAAAACGATGAACAATATTTCAGACAGGGTTAGGCATAAAAATTCGATTCAAGCGGTAAGAAAGAATTTGACATGGTAGTCCAGACGGCTAAAAAAAGTCTTGCAAAATTATGAAAAGTCTTGAGGATTTGGGTGAGATTGTTGGAGGAGTATTTTATGTGTATTTTGTATTAAAAAGTCTGTCAAAATCCATCCAACAAAAAAATTCGTTGAAATTTGTAGACTTTTGAATACCAATAGACATTTTAAAAATGCTGAGAAATCTCAATTGAATACCAATAGATTTTGTTGCCTTGAAAAAAAAATCTTGATTGTCTTAATTGAATACCTCAAAATTTATTTAACTTTTGTAAAAGTCTTGATTGAATACCATAAGATTTTTTTATCATAAAATAGTCTTTTAAAATCCTATGAAATCCTAATCCAATACACCCTCCTTAAAGTTGGTTTGTTCCCTATTAAAGAAAAGTGATTGTGTCCATAATATCACATTTTATATATAGAGGTTAAAAAAATTTATTTATTCACTTCAAGAGATTGTTTAGTATTTTAGCTATTAGACTACTTGACTTCTAAAAAAGATTATTTTATTTTCTAAATATCAGTTGATAGCTATCAAAAATATTATTAGAGTTGATTCGAACTACGAATTTTTCATTTTTGCACACTTAATGTGTATGATGAATCTAGTCATTAGACTACCTAACAAAGAAATTAATTTTGATTAGGCATTAGAGTAAAGAGGAGAGAGATTTGTATCTGTACTTATCCTGATCACTAATGAAGATTAAAAAATAGAACATCATACGATGTATTTCGAGTATCTCTGTCTAACATCCTCACTTTATTACCGCGTGAATTTGAATTGTATTTTTAAATATTCGCCCCTACTTTTATGCACAATATCATAGTCTCGGAGCCTTTTAAAGAAGGGGAAAAAAAGGACAGCACAATAGTACCAGATATTCGGAGAATTACCAACTAACATCACTGAAAACTCACGATGAAAATTCAATATATTATTTACAAATAAAAAGTTACAGATTAAAATTCAAATTGGTGCAGAAAGAAATTAAGTTCAACCATACGTTTCAACGAACTTTCCTTACCTTTTTTATTTGGTACACATACATAACCAACTTTCTTTACTTATACTCATTTCTATTTTAACAAGAAAAATATTGTCAATGCTATAGTCATCCAACCACTTCCATTTATCATAGTATAACACTATGTGTTATTGTACTTGTTATCTACTAGTCAACCATGTAAAGATCGACCGGTTCTAATTATTTAGCATACAAAGTGACGTGATAAATCTAATTGGATAAAATGTCTTATTGAATTATAAAAACATCAAATATAGACTTAACCACCAATTAGGTTGGCTATGATAGTGATAGTTGAATCTTACGCTTACACATGTTGTGAGTTTAAATTCAAAATCACAGCGTAAAAGATTACAAGTTTACAACTAAGGTTGTGGAGGGGGCATCAGTTTGGTTTCCACAAATCACTTCAAGGGGACAAGAACTTTAGTTATAAGCACTAGAGCAAAAATTAGTCAAACAATAGCTTCAAATGATTCAGATTTTGAGAATACTATGTCTATGTATGTGTTTGGTTCGGCGGCGAAAAGAATTGATTTTAGCAGAATTGAGTTTGACAGAATTGATTTTGGTTAAAAGTGAGTTGAGTATAATTAATTTATGTTTGGATACATTAACATTAAAGTGATTCTTACCAATTTATGTTGTTTGGATAATTTGGATCAAAATTGATTTTGGATATATATTTACCAAAATGGGTTTTAGTATATGTGTGTCAAAGAATATTTCTTTTCATTTTAGATGATTATTTAAATTTTTATTAAATTAATAAATATAATATAATTGTTTAATATTTAAATTATAATTTATTTATAAAAAAACGCTATAGTTTTTTTAAAATAATATTTTTCATTCTAATTTATTTTCAAAAAGTTACATAATATTTTTACTAAATAAATAGAACATGTAAAACTACAAAAACATAAAGTTCATTAAAAAAACAAATAATAAAAATGTTAATTTATATTAAAATATCGAATAAAATGCAAAATTTCCATTGATAAGATTGAAAATAAATATATGTACAAGGATATACGATTATTTTAGGAACAACCGAATAGAGTGTTAAAAATATAAGTGTAGATGCTTTATAACCACAAAACAGATTTTGACTAGTAGAGATGCATACTCAAAATAATAAAATAATAGTGATTTTAAGACTTTTTAAAGTTTGCTGTAAGGATAGCGAGTTTTATAAATAATTAAATATCAGTAGTTGGTACCTTAACTACCATCTGCTGACTTTTATGCTCAGTCAATTCATTGCTTTGCATTGAATCTGGTGGACTATCAACATGCATGTTCTCATACAAGGTCGTAACTTCAGCAAAAGCGCCTCCACCAGTGAAGCAGTCTCGCGAGGCACGCTCAACACGAGCATTTGAGGAGGGTCCAGCAAAAGCCAATAGTAACTAATAGTAGATCAAATCACCATTGGATCTTAGGGTTAGAGAATTTGTATTGATAATTGATCAACTTGACCATTTGATCATTGTAAGTAAACCATCTACAGTTTATGAGAACATATCTCCTTGTAAGGATTATTACAATATTAAACATGAGCATAAAATTTTTGTCTCATAATATTAGTTAATTAATAAGAACATAAAATATATTATTACAGATCAAGAAATAATCTTTCCGAGCACTATGTCATTTCAATTGTCCTTAAAATGGTGATGTTTTAATTGACAAGAAAATTTAGGTGGAAAAATCATGTCAACAAATATGCACAGTGCATAAATGGTAAGAATAAATACCGAAATTGGTCATTTAAAAATACATGGGATATCCTGTTGGTCCTTCAAAGATTCCAGAAATAAAGTTGGTTGATTTAATATTTGAAATATACATAAATTTAATCCCTAAATGGATCTTGGAACATCAATTTATTCCTAGGCTTGTGCTTGTTTATACTATGAAGGATTAAAATTGATGTTTAAATTTTTTGGGGTACCGATTAAAGTATTAAGCCAAAAATTGGATTAATTCATACCTACCATAATGAAAATACCCGGGCATTAAATTCTGTCAATTGTTCCAATCACAACATTGAACATCCATTTCAATTTTCGGGTAACTTTGTCTTGTGTTCAGATAGTTCAAAATTCCATATATTGTATTGAAATACAAATCTAAATCAGAATTATAAGGGAATTGTATCAGCATCTTCCAAGTTAAATCAGAATTTCACACCACCAACTATCTGAATTCTGAGCAAAGATAAGGGATTTCAATCGTATCACCGTCTTCCAGGCTTAAAACTTAAACTTTAGGGTGTGTTTGGTTGGAAGGTTTTGGAGGAGAGGGAAGGGGAGGGGAGGGAATATTTTTAATTTGATGTGTTTGGTTCAATTTTTAGGAGGATAGGGGAGGGATGAGGAGGGGAGCAAATTACCTCATAAGCTCACTTTTTGCTTCCCCCAAATTGGGGGGATTTGGAGGGGAGGGGAGGGAGAAGCTTTGTTAAATTTTATTAAACTGACAAAATTATCCTCAATATATTTTAAAATTCCAATGCTACCCTTATTACAATTTTTATGATTTGGTTACAAACTCTTCTATTATCCTGATGCCATTATCCTTGTCTGCCTCCAGCCCTCCATTGTTGCGTACTCCTTCTTGCTACAGTACGTTTACGTCTTTTTCTATTGGTATTTCCTATATCATTTTTTTTTGGTGAACCATTTGCTATATAATTATCATATACGTCGATCGTCTTCTCTTTCTAGTTGTATACTTGTATATCATATTTTATAGTATTGTTTTTTTTTTTATAGAGTATAGTATTGTTTTATATTAGTTGTATATCATATTTTAAATTATTATTTTACTATATGTTTATGTTAAATTTATTTGTTTTGATGTAATAATAATAAAAAATATTACTAGTTTTTAAGATTTTAAGGGTAAAAAAGTAAATTACTTTTAAAATACCTCCCCTCCCCTTGTGAACCAAACATATATTTAATTAAAATATCTCACCTCCCCTCTCATTCCCTCTTTTGAGCCAAACATGTATTTAATTAAATTACCTTCCCTCACCTCCCCTCCCTTCCGCCCCCCTTCATTAAAATCCCTCCCCTCCCCTCCTCTCATTTGAACCAAACAATTTGATAATTATTATAATGTTTTATTAAACACTCCTTTCATAATAATTCTTAGAATTTG
This sequence comes from Trifolium repens, assembly GCA_030408175.1. Taxonomy (NCBI): domain Eukaryota; kingdom Viridiplantae; phylum Streptophyta; class Magnoliopsida; order Fabales; family Fabaceae; genus Trifolium; species Trifolium repens. The sequence continues at coordinate 59,141,903 of CP125837.1, read as the reverse complement.
GGCTTTAAGCTTAACTCAACGCCAAAAGTTAGCTCAAGAGGCGAGAAAATAATGGTTGAGCCTTATAAGGACTAATTTGGATCTATCTCTCTAGTCAATGTGGGACCTTAGCACCCCTCACACTCAAGATTGAACATTTAAATGTGGACAATTTTGGGTAACCCAATAACAAATATATTAACAATGAACATCTTTGCTAATGAATATTGCTCCTTTTCCATCAACTAGAAAGCAAGAGATATTTTATTATAAAAAAAAACAAAATACAGTTATCTGAATGTTTACAATTTTAAAGATCCTCAGCAAATAAGTAATGTTAACATACATTATATTTCACCACCGTTCTCAGCAAGCCCTAAAGTCAGGACATGAAATAACCCGGACTACAATTTTGATCATGCATTGTTTATGTATGTTATACCATTTTATGGTGGATACATCATCCATTGCAGTATCATGCATCAATATTCCAAGTTCCAATAATAAAAAACATTTCAACTAGATTCTAGCATGTAGCAACTACAGTCTAAAGTGTTATTTATAAACAATGAAACAAGTTTACAATTCTTGAAATGTGTGGAGGAATATAGAAACGTTTCATCACTTGTGAGATTATTAATAACACATTGGCAGATAAAAAACTACCTTCTCAGTTTGTTTCGAAAGAGGATCCCCAAGAAGCAACTCAGCAGGAGACAAACTCGCAACAACAGCCTCAAGTTCACTCCTCAAAAAATTATCATTAAACTCTCCGTAAACAACATCTCCGGTCGATATCTCCACACCAACAATTCCAATCCTCACATCAAAACCACCTTCCACACCACAATTATATTTTTTCTCTCCCAAAATGCTCTTCTCCACAACACACAACAAATAGTTACTCACACTCCCACACTCATCTTCCCCTCCTCCCAAATCCTGAGCCGCCTCTAATGTCGCCTTGGTGTACAACCCCGACAAGCCTCGGCAAAATGGGCCAGCCCGGTTCAAACCATGGGCCTTAATGGAAGCAGTCTCAGTCTGCTTAACAACACCAACCTTATAGCCTGCACTTACAAGCCTCCTCACATGGACATTTAATCGAACAGTTGGTATACTAGCAGTTAAAAAATTATGATCCATGTGTGCATATATACCCAAAACTCTAGCAGCATTCTCGGCATCTTCGCCGAAAAACCGATACTTGTAACCAACTTCAATCATTAAAAGAACATCAGGGTATTTAGCTTTGAGTTCCACTACCTGATGTTCTAAAGGAGTAAACTTTACCGGTTTGGAAGATGAAGGAAGTTGTGGGTCTGGAGGAGAAGGTTCTAGAAGCTTCTGGAGGAAGCGTTGGTGGAGGGAGGGATTTGACGGAGAGGGTATAGGGTTGTTGGTGTGTGGGGAGAGTTTGGGTTGTTTGTTAGGGGATGATGTTAGTTGAGAGATTAGGCGGCGTTTGGATGGAGAGAAATTGACGGTGGCGGAGATTTTGGGAGTGGAAGGAGTGGGACGAGGAGAGGAAGAAGGTGTCGGTGGATCGGTGGTCGGTGGAGGGGGTTTGGGTTTAGGAGCGAAGAAACGGGAAATGACTTGTTGTTTTTGCTTACCCATTTTTGTGGTGGTCGGAGTTGCTCCGGTGGTGGTGGTGGATTTGTTTGCGAAGATTTGGCGCGCTTCTAATTTTGTCGGGAATATGTTCGAAGAAATGCGTGGGAAATGTTACCAAGTTAGGGTGGGTTACTAATATCAAGTACAGTATCAAACATTTTAGCTCAAAAGAAGAAAGGTAAAGGGCTATATATACACAGTGACGGTCAATAAGATTCAAATCTTTGAATTAACACTTGTCTCTCAATTTTTCTTCTCTCACAGCCGCCTCTCCCACTTAACCCTAGTTTATTCCTTTGTTCATCTACCAAGAAGGGGTGATTTTGAGGTCAATTTTTGACCCAAAATCACCCCTCTAATTGTTTTTCCTTTCATTTTCATTTAAATAAGTGATTATCCACATATATTTGCTTTTTCATTTTTTGCTTTTTAAGTTTGTCGCCGTCTTGTGCGGCGTTGTATTTGTCGTCGTCTTGTGCGGCGTGTGTTGGTCTTGTTTTAGTACGGTATTTCGTTGATTCAAATTGACATATTTACCTCAACTCATTACAGATCTGATGAAGACTTGGACGCCAATGTTGCAGATCCGGAAGTATGAAGATTTCGATTACTTTTATTTAGTCATAATTGTAGGCACTTTCATGATGCCGTTGTATGCTATTAACCTAGATGCTGCAAGATTGTTTGTAGATTCACCTTTTTATGTTTTTAGCAATCTTGAATTTGTAATGATCTATGTATTTTCAATTTGAATGAATGAATACTTATTTTTAGTCAAAAAAAAAAAAAAATTCAAATCTTTGAGTGATATTTTTAAAATGCATTTTTAAGTGAATTAATGCGACAATATACTTAATCATCATTTGTTGCCGTCGTAAAATACTTTTAAATCGGCATTATTCGGATTAATTTATGCTACGTGTAAGTTTCATTCTCATTTTTTTTTTAAACTTAAAATTTATAAATCTTACGACTCAATTTCTCTAAACGTTTTATTGTAAAAAATATTTTAGCCCACTCAGAGTATGTATGGTTATGGGGTGGCGAGAATTGATTTTGACAGAATTAATTCTATAAGATTGATTCTGGCCAAAATTGGTTTTAAGTTAAAGTGGTTTATGTTTGGATATATTCATGCAAAAGTGAGTTGAACAAAAAATTTGAGTGTAAAAATTAATTTTAGAACCAGAAGCTACGATTTCTAGCTTCAAGTTGAATCAATTTTGGAGGCAGAATCAATTATACTTTAAAGAAACCAAACAAGTCAGAATTAATTCTACACGTTCAGAATCAATTATGGCTGCTTCAGAATTGAAACCAAACATACACTCAATGTGTTGAGTAGCAAGGCAGCTGCCACATGAGTGAAAGCAAGATTTCGAGCTAGAATGACAATAAATCGGGCAGTGTCATAAGCTAAAGAGGTGTTTGTAGATTTGAATATATAAATAAATAAAAAAGAGTTTTTTGCCCTTTAATGAAACAAAGAGATTGGATTGTTAATGAATATAAAGGGATAAGGGTTTGCGCTTTTTGAGTGAGATTCTATCTAGAGTTAGAAAACTCATTGCAAACACTTTGTGTAGTAAAAAATTATTGAAAGAAGATTTAAGTTTTATCTTGTGAGTTATGATCATAGACTATAAGGTGAGTGTTGAAAGTGGAAATGATAGAAAATAAGGTTTGTTTTGAAATTTTGAAGTTTTTTTTGTAACTTTTTGTATATATTTTGTAAAGACTCGTTGATAGTGGATCAGAGAGTTATTCTCCATTAAATGTTATGCCGCAATGAATAACATTCTTTGCCCACTAAAGAAGAATGATTTAAGATAAATTTTGATCCTAAACCACCTCTCTTGATCGTTTTTTATTTTTTAATTTAAATAATAAATTTTCACATATTTTTATATTTCGCCCGAGTTTGCTTCTTCGTCTGATTTTGTTTTACTCCTATCTTAGTGTGAAGTTTTGGTTTTCCATCTCAGTAAGGTGTTTGTTTTGATTTCTCATTTTGACACAGTGTTTGTTTTGCTCATATTCACATAATTGTTTCGATCTATATTCAGTACAGATTCAATAACTTCAATGATTTGGATGTTTTGCAACGACTCCACGTGAAAAACACATATAAAGTTAGGGTTTATTGATTCAAATTTGATGTTGTGAATTTATGAATTTTTATATCTCATGTATCAATTTTTATATCAATTTGAAATTTTGAATGAATAGCATAACAAAAATATATCTAGTTTATATATTTTATTTAAAAAAGAAAAACAAACAAAAAAAAAAAAGTTGGGGTAACGGGCTCCCGGCCCAAGTTGAGGATCTTGGGTTTGACTGTTTGCAGCAGTGACAGGGCAGTCAGTCGTAAGACTTCAAGACAGACAGACATTGATTCATCTCCCTCCTCTTTCTTCTATTCCCTTCTTCTCCATTTCTTCTAGCTCGTTCGTTCCATCAAAGACAACACAAAGAGAATAGAAGATTAAAGAAAGAGTTCGAAAATGATACCGTCTCAGGTGGTAAACACATATCCATTGTCAAGCTACACCTTCGGTACTAAGGAGCCCAAGATGGAGAAAGACACCTCCGTCGCTGATCGTCTCGCTCGTATGAAAGTCAAGTCAGTATCTTTCTTCTTCCTCTTTCTTTTTCATTACTACTCTTTTTATTCATTTCATACAATTGTTATTCGTTAGGTCACACACTGTTAACCCTAAAACCCTAGAAAACCCCAATTCCCAATTTTACTCTACTTTTTATAACTAAATTAATGTCTTTTCATTAGATGTTTCTCTATATATTATTGGTTATGTAAACTGCTACACTGTTATGTTATCATCTCATCAAGAACGAAATTCCTGTTCTGCTGGATCAAAACTGCATTTTTTTAGTCTTCAATACTCTTTCTTATTACATTGCTTTAAGCACCGCTTAAATGCATTATTATATACTCACAATATCATATCATATGTTAAAAAGAAGGTTTCAGGACTTAGTTCATCAAGGATTCAAATGTTTATATTCCTCCTTTATATGGATTTAGTGGTGTATTTTTTGTTTGTTTTAAATCAATCTTAGCAAAAACCGTGCCTCCGTTTTACTCATTCATCAATTATAGGTATTCAGAAATGTCTGGTGTTAAATGAAGCAGTTGATTAACCTATGGCTGGTTCTCTTGATATTATTACTGTCTATGTTTCTCCAATTTCCACTAACTGATTTAGTTCCTTGAAATTAGCTCCAATTTCCCGCAACTTAGTCAACCAGGCAGCTACTCCGCTCCTAACACAACCTCTGTGTCCTCACTAGTTCAAAGTTCAAACAAGAGAAATTCTGTTGAACCGGCAAATTTTGCAACTGCATCTCGACTCCTTTACATACCCCTTGGCAACTGGTTTTGTGTCTGCACATTACCTGGTCTTTTTTAACTATTGTGCTTAATTCTCGGACAAGCTTGTCATCTATGATGTTGTGAGATGCTCTCATTTTCCACCAAACCATCACCTTGATTTCATTGATACTCCCCCACAACTGTGAAGAGCCCAAGGTCCATCCTGCATTTTGTACAATACATTGAAGGTCCATCCTCATGTTCTCTCTCCTTTTCTTGATCTAATGGTTAGCAATCCACTAAGAGCAAAAAAACACTTAAGTGGAGAGAGAAAAAAAATGAATAAAGGGCTAAGATAGTTGCACATGACCAAACATGAGAGAAAAAATTGGAGAGGATCCAATTTGTACATTGAAAGCTATAATGATCTGTACTCCAGACTGTGCGCTTCCATTTGCTCAGTCGAGTCGTTTTCCTCCTTTTTCTCATCACATCCAAAACAGCAGTAACTGTCCCTTTTATCTTACAACTCAGTTCCTAATAGTCATATAGCTCCCCCAATTCCACCCTTGCCCCCATCTACCTGCATAGTACTTGAGTGGCCTCTATCTCAGCTACTTTCTACACTCCTTTGCAGACCTTGAACATAGTTCTTTCCTTCACATGTAGCTGTCCGGGAAGAAGGATAATAACCCCTTGACGTTATTCTTATCTTTCCGGGTAAGCAGCATTCCTTTCAATAGAGTTTGATTCCTCTCATAAACCATCTGCATCATTTTTGTCATCTCCTCCAACCCTTCTACCCTATATATTTTTAGCTCTATTTGATTTTCTCCCTTCATGTCATGAAGGATAAGTCACCGGTTGTATTATAATTTATAAGACAGTACTCAGTACTCAAATAGCTACATGAATTGGTTTGGCTCAGAAAAATTTCTTAAGGCTTTTGCAGAAATTCAAAACGCGTGCCAAGATTGATTCTACATGCTAGCTTCTCTATTGTGTTTCTTCTCTCCCACTCTTTTCCTTTCCTTTCTTTTTATTCATTGGCTCCCCATTACAAATTCTCCCTCTGACACCTAACTCTTAACTGCTTTTGTTGTGGTTATTATGACAGCTGTCTTTGTTATAGGCAATGATCTGAAACCTCTAGGGAATTATCACTGATGTGGACCATTTCTTTAGTTTACTTTTTTTTATTTATTTTCTCTCATCTCTCGTAAGTATAAATTTTAAGAAGATCAAAACCTTCCCTACAAATAAAATAAAAAACTTCACTTTCAAGAGGGGCATTGGGATTGAAGAACTGAATTTAAAGACATGAAAAATGCTTAGTTTGAATTTGAATGCTGATTTTTTTCACTTATCATGGTTTTGAATTTCAAGTACTCAAACAGTTCTGAAATATAATTATTTCCTTTGTTTCCAAACTTCAGTTACATGAAAGAAGGAATGAGGACCAGCGTGGAAGGAATTTTACTGGTATGTTGGTAGCATTATTATCTCTGCAATGTTGATCTTATTTTCTTGCTGGCTTTTTACTGCTCAACATTCAATTTCATACACGACAAATCTTATAGCTGTGCACTAAAGTTTATCTATAGGTTTGATTGGTAATTTTTTTATCACTAATTACATCCGAAACATTATTAACTATTTCATCCACACGTTTGAATCCTATTGTTAATATCTCCCACTATCTCTCTATCATTTTGTATAATAGACCCAAGGTTCTTAAACCATACAACTTGTGGTATGTTATATTCTCCAATTTTCATCTCTAAACTACTATTTGTCTGCTTCCTGCTAAACTTGCATTCTGTATACACTTTTTGGTTGTGTCACTTATCTGTATTGAAGGATTGATGATATATATTAGACTTTATATTAAACTTTATCATAAAATATGTTGCACTGTTGTCAATCCACTCCCCCATGCTACTTTACATATAGTACCTAGTTAACTAGAATTATAAAATCGCCATTCTAGTGAATCTAGTCAATTCCTTTAGAGTGTGTTTGGATGAGGGAATATTTTGAGGTAATGTAATTTTTTAAGGGAATTCAAATACTTTGATCAAAATTCCTTGTTTGGATAATTAATTTGGAGAATTTTAAAAATGAAGGGAATTTGTGGAGTATTTTGTTTAAACTAAATTTAAGGAATTTCAAATGACACCTAAAAGCTAAGAATTTGAAATTCCTTCTTCTCTATAAACTTTTAAAAATTATTAGTTGATCAAAAAACATAAAATCAGCCGAAAAATCTAAAATCAACTATAAATCCTAAAAATCGGCTGAAAAACCTAAAATCAGCCGAAAACCCTAAAATCGGCCAAAAACCCTAAAATCGGCCGAAAACCCAAAAAATCGGCCGAAAAACCAAAAATCGGCCGAAAACCTAAAAATCGGCCGAAAAATCTAAAATCAACTATAAACCCTAAAATCGTCCGAAAAACCAAAAATCGGCCGAAAACCTGAAAATCAGCCGAAAAACCTAAAATCGGCCGAAAAATCTAAAATTGGCCGAAAACCCTAAAATCGGCCGAAAACCAAAAAAACGGCCGAAAACCCAAAAAATCGGCCGAAAACCTAAAAATCGGCCGAAAAACCTAAAATCAACTATAAACCCTAAAATCGGCCGAAAACCTGAAAATCAGCCGAAAAACCTAAAATCGGCCGAAAAATCTAAAATTGGCCGAAAACCCTAAAATCGGCCGAAAACCAAAAAATCGGCCGAAAACCCAAAAATTATAGGAATTATAGTCGATTTTAGGAATTATAGTCGATTTTATGTTTTTTGGCCGATTTTAGGTTTTTCGGCTGATTTTTTGTGTTTTCGGGCTGTTTATAGGGTTTTTGGGCCATTTTAGATTTTTCGGCCAATTTTTTGGGTTTAGGGTATTTTAGGTTTTTTGACCTGTTTTATGGTTCAGGCCGAGTTTTTTTATTATAGTTATTCAAATAATATCGAAAAAAATGACAATTTTGAAAATGAATTACTTTGTAATTCATTACCTTTTCCAAACAAAGAATTTTGAAATGAAGGGAATTTAAATGTGTCATCCAAACAAAAAATTTTGAAATGAAGGGAATTCAAATGAAAGCATTTGAATTCCATGAAATCTCAAAATCCCTTAAATTTTAAAATGACTCATCCAAACACACTCTTAGGTAATCTTCTAACATGTACAATAAGGGAAATTGATAAATTTAGCAGACTTGTATTTTAGTTTGTAGAAAGGAAATTTGTAGAAGGGAAGGCATGCTGATTGATCATATGTTGTTGTTTTGATTGGTAATGATTAATGAAGATTCTGTTTCCCTGGAGATTCTATGCTAACTTTTGTTGTTGTTTTGTTTGGTAATGATTAATGAAGATTCTGTTTCCCTCTAGTTTCCCTGGAGATTCTGTTTATTGTCAGGCCTCAGCTTTACGCTTCAATTTTGTGTAGGTTCAAGAACACAATCATCCTCATATCCTTCTTCTGCAAATTGGGAACACATTTTGCAAACTCCCAGGTGGTCGTCTCAAGCCAGGGGAGAATGGTAAGATCTTACTTCCTTGCTCCGAATATGGTAGTATGAAAATAACAACTTGTGATTATGCTAAATGTACTTTTTTGGTTGTTAACAGAAATTGAGGGATTGAAGAGAAAATTGACCAGCAAGCTTGGCGCCAATTCACCTGCTCTTGTACCTGACTGGCAGGTATGATCACATACCTTTTAGATGCATGAAACCAGAAAGTTTACTACCAAGCTTTTTGTTTATATGCACTTATGACTTATCCTTGGCATCGTGCAGATAGGTGAATGTGTTGCAATCTGGTGGAGGCCAAATTTTGAAACCATTATGTATCCATACTGTCCTCCTCATATAACCAAACCCAAGGTAATTTGTGATGACAATATCATTGAAGGTCTTGTATTGTTTGTTCTCTTGGTCTATCTATGCTTACAACATCCATTACTATCTTGAATGCAGGAATGCAAGAAGCTTTTCCTTGTTCACTTATCTGAGAGGGAATACTTTGCTGTACCCAAAAACTTGAAGCTGCTTGCTGTTCCATTGTTTGAACTCTATGACAATGTTCAGGTATGATAATTACTATTATGATTTTTGTCTTATGTTACTCAATTATAGAATAAGTCTTTAAAATGTAGAGATCTAAAATGGTTATCACTAATTAATGGGAAAACATGCTTGTCAACTGAAACTATTTTCTTTCAAATAAGGGAATCATATGAATTTGACGTAGGAGATTATTCGGTTCCAACAAAATGTTCTCCTTTTATGACGTAGGAGATTACGAATTTGACGTATGAATTTGACATAGGAGTTTTCATCTTGCAAGATTTTAGTTTTGACACTATTATTATACTTGGCAGTCAAAATATTTTAATAATTCTATGCTGTGTTTTGTCTTATGAGTTTTTTGTGTCAATTAATTGCAGAGATATGGACCAGTCATATCCACCATTCCTCAGCAACTTTCCAGATTCCAGTTTAAAATGATCACTAACTGACAGTAATTGGAAGCTTAGATGCTGATAGAATTGTACTTCCATTTGTTATTTTGAGAACTAGGACTTATTTACTGCATTATCCTAAACCCTAAATCCTATTATGATTGCATAATCTGGTTAGAGAACTGATTTTTGAAGTGTGTTTCTGAATAGATTTGTAATTTGTGGCACTGTTTGTATTAATTAATTGGATTGTTGGTTGATTTATTGTGGCTTTCAACCCAAGATGAGAAACAACTCGCAGGCTAGGCCTGAAAAAGCCGAAGTTGAAATCAATACCGTGGATGACTATTGCGATCCCGTGGTCTGTTTCTCTGCCCTGCTCAAGTTGCCAATATCATAGTGGAAATGTAAATGAATGTACAACACTGGTTTTCATTGTAAGTTTTTAGGAGGATTAATCATGAAAGGAACTGAGGGGCTAAAATTATACATTAGAAATACAACATAACCCTCTTGTAACAAAATGTAAAGAGCAAATGTAAGACAGAATTTGAAAATTTAGTTAGATAGAAGTTTTCCTTTCCCTATCCTCTCTTGGAAGGTTTTGTTCATTTTTCAACTTGAATTCTTGACCGCCAAATATCCTTGCATCAAAGTTAAAGTAACAGCACATAAGTATATCAACTCACCAAAGAAAATATTCTAATTCACAAAAAAAATACATACTAGTATGTCATTGTTGATGGTTGTTCTTTCTTTGCCTTCCTTAAAATGATCAGAATCTTCATGTCACATCTATCGGGAGATATTTTTCATCAGTGTAAATTTTATTAGGAGATTTTTTCCGGTAATGTTTTTTAGTGTGAGAAATTTAGAAGGCGAAAAATAACCATCATCATTGTTTACACATTTATATTTTGGTAGGCAAACATAACGGTTAACTTTGTTATCTATCCACTTAGAAAAAAAATATTATGTTAAAATTATTCTGATTTGAATCCAATAATTTTACTTGAGGACTCAAAACTTTCATTCAGATAAAACAAAAATGTGAGCAACAAAACAAGTAACACCCCAGAAAAGACAACAATCATAAGATTCCAATTTTCTTTACAAGATTATAGACGGCTGATAATGATTCTTCACTCTTTCCATGAGTTTATGTTTAGACATATAGTAAGATAACAATAACATAAGTTCTCATGATTATTATTATTTGATTTAATTTGATTAAAAAACATAAGTTATTAAAAGAGTTTAATGGAGATGCACTGACGGTGTAAAATAGTTTTACACGATCAGCCAATAAAAAATTATCATTTTTCCATGTCATATTAAGAAGGTGGGGTGTAGTGAGGTGACATGGCGGAAAACATGATTGGTATTGGTTGACTGTGTAAAATTATTTTACACTGTCGGTGCATATACCTTTTTCTCTTATTAAAAACATAAGATAACAATAACATAAGATAACAATAACATAAGTTCTCAAGATTTGTGATTAAAAAAGCAATTATAAAAGTCTTTGTTTCTCGGTTCTCATGATTATTATTATTTGATTTAATTTGACAAGTGAATAAGTTTTGCTCCTTAAGCCTTTGCTTGGAACAATAGAAAGTGGTGCGAGAGAGAAAACAACGAGAGAGAAAGCAGAGAAAAGTAGAATTTCTCTTGCTCGGAATACAATAGAGTTTGAGGCGACAGATAAAAACTAACTGGGACCCACACTTTTTTTCATCTCCCCAAACTTGAGAAGAAATCTGACAGAGCCACTGTTTTTCCATTTTTAACCTTCCTTTTTGTAATTTGATTGTCAACCTATATATCCATAACTCAGTGTGCCTTAGCATAAAAATTAAATTAGTAAAGTTGAATTGAAAAAAATATTACTTTAGTAACAACGAATAAGCCCGGACCTATTTTCTAATTTACGGATTATGGAAATAAGTCAAATTAGATGTCTAAGAGAATACCAAACGATAATTGTTTATTTTGGGCAAAAAAATATTGTAACTTGTTGTATGTATTTTATTTTGGTCTTATAATAACTTGTATGTTTTAATTGATTAATTTTACTATATTGTCCAAAAAATTGATCAATTACTAATATAATAATTAATTTAATTCTGTAAATTAATAACTAACATAATAATTAATAACTAATTTACATTAAAATCAAAATGCAAGGATATTTTGGTCTTTTCAAAAATTAAACACACTTCTCTCTCTTCTATTTCTTTCTTTTTTCTCTTAAACCAACCAACATATCAAATCTACTCTATTTCTCATCCATTCCTCTCTTTTCATACTCTCTCTCACATATTTCTCTCTTCTCATTTTCTTCTTACAACCAAGCACACCCTAAGGGATGCCTATTAACATTCATGTCAACCATGCGTGACGATAAATTATTATACACCGGCGGTATGTCCGTTCAACATTTTTTTAAATTCCAAAGTAGAAAACTATATAGAGAGGGTTTTGTTTTAACAAGGGACTCTAGGAAGGTAGGAATGATTTAAGGTATGTTTGACAAACAATTAGCTTATCACTTATAAACTCATGTTATTGTGAAAGACTTATTTGATGAGATTTTACAGATCAAAACTAAAACTTTAGGTTCATGAAACCGAAGCAAATAAATAAAACAATCAGTTTCTATTTTCAGTATGGTTTTTATGAATATATAAATATGAGGAATGATCAAATTGCACCGCTCGATAACACTTTAACGAATTCAAATTTTACAAAATTCATTATTGAATTGGAAGATTATATCATATAGATCATCATGTTAAATTTTATAAAAATCATATAGCATTGGAAGTAAAAGGGGTAGGAGTTTGATTAGAAGAATTAGATGCTTATTACAAGAAGGAAGAATTAGATGCTTATTACAAGGTGGAATGTTCGCATTCAACATGTATATCGCTAGTAGCCCAATTAGTAGTGGGAATGCATTGAACATGTACTTGAACCTCAGGTTACACGGTTCGATTCCCACGAAAGGCAAAAACTTCACTGGAGAGAGGGGTGGAGAAAATTGTGAGGTGGGCAGTGCTGGACCACCTAAGGTGGTGGGGCCTGGGCTGTTACATACGTGGTAAACATCGATGCTAAACTTGAATCCATGTATGTAGATTTAAGCAGTGAAGAGTTACCATATCGTTTGTTTGTCACATTAAAATAAGTTTTTTAGCTGATGAATTTGTTTAAGTTTACAAGTTGTTTGTGTAATTTAGTTTAATAGTTTTGTTTGAATTTTTTAGTTGTTTGTGTAATGTATTTCAATGGATTTATTTAAGTTGTTTGTGTAATGTATTTTAATGTGTTTGTGTAATGTATTTGTACGATTTCTCTCCAAATCGAAGTCAACATCAGTGTTGAGAATGACATTGGAAGTCCGGTTCGTGAAATAGGCGGTAAAATCAACCGCGACGGCGATACTCTTGGTAGTTCTATTTCCCGTCAAGATACCATCTTCATAGGAGAAAACATTGATATTATTTCTCGTGTTTGCAAGGAAGTTGACAAGGAGTTCTTCCCAAATTATAATGATGTATGGATCCATCGTTCTATGATACATGTTCTTTCCTTTGGTTTGCTCCTATTAGAGAGATAGTGAAACTCTATGACAGTGAGAGCTTCTATTTGGATCTTCTTCTTTTGTTCTACCATCCACTCCAAAGCCTCCACCCATTTAGCATTTTGCTTGATAAATATATCTTTAAACAAATTTTCACCAATGTTTATATCTGATTCAGTCATGTCTAACACGGTGTGGTCAATATCTTATGCGTCTTGATGTCCTTGGGTCCTATGCCTATCCACCTAATATTAGGGTGACTAGGTTAAGGTTTTCATGTGTAGTTGTCTTAACTTTGTATTGATAACATGATAAAGTTTGGAACCCATAGGGATCAAAATCCATATTATAAACTTCCTCATGTGGACTTTATCATCGGTGAGCCAAGATAGTATGGAATGTTTAACATATTATAAACTTTCAATTCAACGGAGAATTTTGTAAAATTTGTATTCGTTAAATCATTGTTAGCAATCTTCCATCCTCCTTAAGTTTAAATAAATTCATATGCTAGTTTCAATCAATTGTTATAACAATATTAGTGAATAATCACAACTTTAGCTCTAACAATTAATTGGTAATCACATACAGACTGTTATAACTAATTTGGAGTAGTAAGTAGTAACCGGAATAAAAACTTTGTCAAATCATGGAAAACGCAATGTACCACATCACTCAATTTTTTTTATTTTTTATTTACTTTTACTTTCATCTAATCTAAATGTCGCAAAATAACATCATCCTAATATGTCCCTTTTATTTTCTCCTGACAGAGATGATGAAGTTCCTACACCGGAATACCAAGTTTCTGCACCTGCACCGGAACACCAAGTTCATGCACCTATATCAGAGTTACCCTGTGATTTGCTAAGCCACCTTCTGTCAAGGCTTGTGCGTTACAGGTCTGTGTCCAAATGACTTAACTCTTCGATACTGGCTTCAGATGGAGGGAGACTTATGATCACTTATTATGAGCGGCAACTTGTACCTCATCTAACATTTCTGAAAAATCAGCTTTAGATTTCTGGTTGACCATACATTGGCCCCACTAATGTCATGCAATAGAGTGCTTTGTCTGATTAATAGGGTAGGAGGTAAGCAATACTATAAACCTAGAAGTTGGATTTCTGATAGAGTTTCTTTTTACGTCCCCATAAATCCTCACTTACGGCCCCTTGAAATTTCCATCCTCATCCTTGTTTTGTCCAAAATTACTCTTATGGCTCTCTTTCACCCTACCAACGAGAGTGACATTCTGGTGAGTATTCCTAAAACATTGTAGTCTTGTTTTGGAAAAAAATTAATCTTATCGCCCCATTCACCCTACTGGCGAGAGGGACCCTCCTGTGCAAAAATAATCTATAGCCTTGTTTAAACAAAACAATGTTTTTATGGTCTCCGTTCACCCTACCGGAGAGAAAACCCTCAGGTACAAAAACGGCTCCTAAAACATAATCAATAGTCTTGTTTTGGCCAAAAATGCTCTTATTGCCCCCATTGACGAGAGGGATCCTCGATGCAAAAATTACTCAAAAAACATTATTTATATCCTTGTTATTATGACCTCCGTTCACCCTACCGACGTCCGGTGCAAAAAGTACTCTAAAACCTTGTTTACTTGCTTAGTGTTTATCATTCTTTCTCTCAATTTTAGATAGTATTAATATTGAGAAAAAAATAATTAAATAATGATTAAACAAATCTTTTGTCATTCAATTTATAAAAGAATTCAACCACTAATTTTAATAAAGACTATAAATTCAATAAACTATTTTTTAATTTTTACCAAATAAAATTTTACTAATCATATTATTGTGAAAATGAATAAAATATTTATAGAAAAATGCTAACTAAAGCCCCAAAACACTAGTCGAGAAAATCAAATGTAAAATATCTTGCGTATACTAATCAACATTACCCATATCAACAAGCATGAATTGATCATTCAATAATATGAAATTGGGAATAATGTTGTACTAATACAAAATATGCCCTAGGATTAGTCAATGATTTGCTTTGGTATATGCCACAACTTGAAGGGGCATTAGTATTACCAACCCCAAAGATATACATACGGACTTATGAGATTCCAATTTACAATTTTAGTATCAAATTTGATCATGCTACCTAACTTGTGTGATTCTCTCAAATAAGTTAAGCATACATCATAATTCATACATGTGCATGTGCCAACATGATTAATTTATAATAACCTTATGTTTTACTTTTCAATTTCCTTATTTTCATTATGATTTTTGAGGAAGAAATTAGTATCACCAGATTTTACATTGTCATTCCTACATCTTTGTTCTAACAAATCCACTCTAGAGAATTGAAAACATTGAAAATGTGTGACATGCTTATTTTTCTCCCTTCTTGAATGTGGCTTCTGTAATCTTGAAAAGTGGTAATAGTAAATGGAAAAGTACTAAAGTAGCCCCTAAAATGGGGGACTTCTTTCTCATTTCCCAAGTGAAAAATTATTTGTTAAAATCAATTAAAATATTCAACATTTTATTTATAGCATCAATTATTATTTTTATACTCCAACCGACTTAAATTAATATTCAACCCACATATAATTGTCATGTTAGCTTAGATTATATTATTAGTTATATGATCTTATGAACTAAAAGAGCAGACAAGTTGATCCTATATATCCCTTGTGCTTAGCCATTGACAATAATTAATCAATTGTGTTTTTGGTCTAACTTCATTAAACAAAATTTTGAATAAATTTTCCTTTAAAAGAAGATTTTGAATAAATTTAATTTTATAAAACTCATTTCATTACAATTAAGCATGAGATGAAAATCAAAGGCACTAAAAACCACTACATTTTTTCAGTGCAATTCAAAATTGTTTTTACCGCTGTGAATTTGTTGAAGCAATAAATCATAGAGTCAAGATTTAGAGGCAAAACAAACTTTGAGTGTGTGTTTGGATGCGAGACTTGTTTATTCTTTCTCGTGGTCCTATGTTTTATCATTGTGAATTTGTTGAAGCAATAAATCACCAAGTTAGTGAATTTCAATATAGTTGCTAAATTTCTCATACACACTCCATCTCATTGAAATTAGACACTCTTATTTTCGCTAAAATCACTCTTATTTTAATAAAGTATGCGAGTTTTGTTTTATCTCCCGTATTAAAAAAAAATTCGGCATGGAGTAAAATAAACTAGAAAATAATTCATCAATATTATAAGGGGTAATCTTAAAAATAATAATTATAGAGTAAAATAAAATTCGTCTACTTTACATGGGATAAAAGCTTATTTATCTTTTTTCATTTCAGGAAAAAATCACAATTGTTAACATAGACAAAATTAATTTCTTAAGATTCCCCACTTAGCTTAAGCATCCGTCGGTCAGGCCGAAAATCACCAAACTGATAAAAACCATACAACAATCATTAAATTTGAATCCAATTTCGAAACTCTGTTATTCAAAAATTCCTAACTTTAAAATAGTTCAATACCCCATATATAATGTAGCAAATGATAGAAGAACTAAATAAAAAATAAAAAGAGTAAGATGCAATTATTTTGTTTCAAATCTATAGATCTATCTATCATATTTTCTTCATCGGCGTATTATAACACTACAAGGAAAAAGGAAAATAGCGGCAGTTGGTCAAGAACCACCGCCGCCTCCCAAGTTTATCGGCGGTATCAAACCGCTGCAGTTGTCAATGTGGGGAGAGAAGGAAAAAAATTAGAGTGAAATGTCAAATACCCCCCCCCCCCCCCCCCCCCCGAAATTTGTCAAATACCTCCCTAAAATTTGAAAATAGACATACTCTCTGAAATTGTAAAACGTCAATCAAATTGCCCCATACTCCATTTACTCCTTCTATTTTGATGACGTGACGGTTAATTGCATACGTGGCACCTGCCAACGTGGTGCCACGTCGCATGAGTAATTGATTAGAATACACGTCATAGGGGGTAATCGACTAAAATTTGCAAAACCAGAGAGCTAATTGCTCTAATTCCAGTCAATTATAGCACCTTGATTTTGCAAATTTTAGTCAATTACCCTTCTGTGACGTGTATCCTGATCAATTACCCCCCTTATGTGAGGTGGCATGTATGCAGTTAACAGTCATGTCATCAAAATAGACGGGATAAACGAAGCAGAGGGCAAATTGATTGACGTTTTACAATTTCACAGGGGTATTTGCCTATCTCTAAATTTCAAGGAGGTATTTGACGAATTTTAAAATTTCAGGCGGGTATTTGGCATTTCACTCAAAAAAATTAATTTACATTTTAATGATTGTTCAGCCGTGTTGTGAATTCGACGATAAACTCACACCAATAATAAACTGATGTGTGGGGCAAGCGTAACAAGCAACCAAATAATAAGCGAGATAGAGATGATGATGCAATAATCCAAAACAATAACGGCGAAAGAAAAAAAGAACACAATCAATTTGTTTACCCAGTTCGGTGTTAATTAACCTACGTCTGGGGGAGAGAGCAACTCTCCGTTCCACTAGATCTCAAAGAAGTCACTTACCTAGTCTACCCAAGGTGTATCACAAACCCCTTACATGTTTGCTCTCTTTGCTCTCCCAATTTTTCTATGAATAAACAACCTCTATTTATAGAAAAATATATGCCTATTATTTTAAAAGCAATCTTTTAAAATAAAACCAAATCTCATATTGTTTTTAAATATATCCAATTTAAAACCAAACACAATCCAAGTCAGATATTCTTCAAAAATATAATTTTCCACAAAATCTACAATATTCTGACTTCCAATCTTGAGATTTCAAGGCATATCCAACAAGTCGGTTTCAGTTAAGAAAAGATAGAATTTTAGAGACCTGCTATGTACCAAAAAATAATTTAATTAGAGACCTGCATCAGCCCGTATGCAACCGTTCATGACCATTTTTTTGTATTTGTTGACCCGAAACCCGACATGAATCCGGCCGAATGCTTCAATGTATTGTCGATTATTTCGATTTCGAATCGGATCTCAGGTCCGTGCTCAGCCCTACGGTCTTCACCATGAAATTTCACACTACTAAGCCACAATCTACCCTTAATTTCTTTTATTACATACAAATAAAATGTATATTAAGATACAAAAAAAATTCTTTGTAGGTATTTATAATTAATTTATAAGTGTTAAAAAATATTCTTCTTGAACAGCATCGAAGCTTGTTATTTTGCTGAATACTGTTGTACATGTTCATCCAAGTTTTGTAATGATTATGAAATAAAATGGATCAAATTTACTAGTACTTTTTTTATCTTATGTATCTCACCATTAATGCACTCATGTTATTTCTGCCAAAATTGTACAAATATTCCTTTCAACAAGCAATAATGAAGGTGCAATTGTTCTAGTAAGGACATTTTTTCTCCTATAGCAACTTCGACACATGCATGCTTGGTCTTTAAGCTTTCCTAATTTTCTGCCGTTGGTCTTTATTTCATCAAGTGCATACAGGACAAAAAACTTGTTGCTGTAACTACATTAAATTTGTAATAATTTTTTTATAAACATTGCATATAGAAAACAAGGAATTTCATGATGAGTTTTCATATTTATATATTTTTAGTTTTTGTTTTTTGTTAACCATTTTGGACAATCTTTCAAAATCCATAATCTAGAAAACATGTGCTTATAGGATTTAAAGTTTACACAAGCAAATAAATATTTTATTTGACATGTAGTAAGAATTATAGTTACATAAAAAAATTGTGATGATCAAAATTTTAAACTATAGAATGAAAATGCTTTGTTAATTGCTCTTGGGCGGCAGAGAATGTGTTGGCAAGAGACAAAGGTTGACTTGAATAAGCTCATTTCATAATTACTACCTCATTATATCATTTAGTCTACCTGGCTAGAGAATAACATGAAGTTTCATCAATATACATTATTATTATTTTTTGGATAAATACATTAATTTATGTTGGCATGTGAGTACTGAAGTCACTTTTCATATCTTTTAAACAAAGCCTTTCACATAAAGTAAGGACCTGTTTGGCTTAACTTATTTTTGAGCAACGGCTTGTATAATATAAATTAAGTTTTATGCTATTTTATAAGTTCAAACTAGTGAAAATTGAATTTTTATAAGCTATTTTATCATAAACTACCTTGAAAAATTTATAATAATACATAAATATTGCATAAGCTGTTTGTATAAGCTCAAAAATAAACTAGGCCAAATGGGCCCTAACTCCTAAGACTACAATTGGAGGGGCTAAAACTACTTAATGCAGAACTGACTCCTAAACCAGATTAAACTAGTGGTAAAAGTCGAAATAAAACAAAACTTCTCATAATAGGAAACAAATTTTCCATTTAAAAATTAAGACACAAACTCAGTAAATAAGAATTAGGATTTGCTACAGTTAACTTAGCAATTCAGAATTTACGCAATGAATACGTCGGCAAACATCACATTATTTTTTTTTTTTTTGGTACATTGGCAAACATCACATTAAGATCAGATAATTTCTATTTCAATTTTTTTTTAAATAAAATAAAATGTATATGCATTGAAATATAAACCGATTTTAATCCAACAATGATTGATATGTTAATTGCATGAATGCCTAAAATCTCTAAATGCACCAAATTCAAACCCAACAAATAAAGACACCATTATTCTTCGTAAAATTTTTGACAGTACAATTATTCCTTGTACTATTTGATACAATATTATTCATACTAAGATGTACAAATGTACACAAAAAGATTCACCATTATTACCATATAATGTTTTACCACAATTTATTTTATGGTTTATCATAAAAATATTTATAGTGGCCGTTTGAGAATAAAGACAAAACTCAATCTATAGTGTACCAAAAATTAAATCATATAAGTATATAACTTTTGGGGTACTTTGAACATGAAATCAACTAATTTTGAATAAGATTGGAGTAATGAAAAATGTTAAACAATGATACATTAGTCTCCAACATTTTCCAAGTTTGCACCCTTTGAGTCTGCAAGGGTGAATTTCATCAATAAGGGGAACACGTTTTCAACTTAAGAGACATAAGTACATAATTAATTATTTATTTGTTTGACAAAAAATTATTTATAATATACATTTATTTTTTTAATTATTTCAACATTATTAGTGAAAAAAAAGTAGAAAAATGAACAATCACAACCATTTATTCCTTTATATATATTAGTCCACTTGTATGCTATTTTCCTTACCAAATTCTTCCATCCTTCTCTATATTATTATCTTGTAGAGAATCCAAATTTCAAACTTAACATTTAAAGTGAATTTTTGTCAAATGGGGTTCCAACAATTAGAAAAGACAAAACCAAAACATAGGAAGGGTTTATGGTCCCCTGAAGAAGATCATAATCTTAGAAACTACATCCTTAAACATGGTCATGGATGCTGGAGCTCTGTCCCAATTAAAGCAGGTTGGTTTCTTTCTTCATCATATGTTTCTAATATTTTATAAGTACAAGTGCATTGTTTCCTAATCATATTTTCAAATATATATCATTGTAATTTTAAGTTCTTGTCCACGAGGTGTCAGTCAGAAACGGTTGTAAAATGGTCATTTGTGTTACTTTAATTAATAATTAATAGTATTTTTTCCGTTTCAATTCTTTTTAAGGTTCTTGTACTACTAAAATTTATAAATAACTCTTTAGTCCTTATTTTTTAAGAACTATTGATTTTTGCTAAGATGTATGAATAAATTTGAAGATCCATAGTGTATAAGATCATGTTCAATTGTGCAATCCAATTGAGTACAATAACATATATGTATAGGCTTGCAAAGGAATGGAAAGAGTTGCAGATTAAGGTGGATTAATTATCTAAGGCCAGGATTAAAGAGAGGGAAGTTCAGCAAACAGGAGGAGGAGACAATCCTGACCCTTCATCACATCTTAGGCAACAAGTAAGTTAGTAGAGTAAATATATTTTAGTTTTTATTTTCAAATTTTAATGATTTCAATTTTATCCAAAAGTTCAAAATAAAAAATTAAGTTTTTTTAAAAAAAATTTAAATTTCAGTCTAAAATATCGATATAGATTTGCTAGGAGTATTCAATTATCTTTTAAGAAGTGCAAAATATTGCAAGGAAGATAAAAACAATGTTAATTTGATGTTTGAGTCTCAAGTTAGGAATGTAAATTGGATTGGTGGGTTTTCATATGTAATTCTATTTTATTTTATAGAAGCAACTGGATCCTATTTAAACAAAAAAAAAATAGAAGCAAGAATTGATAAGTCAAACTAGAATTGACATGAATGGCATGCTCTTCTTTTTAATAATGGATGAACATTGAGAAAAAAAATTAATTATATATTTCGTATATTCAAACTAAACCTATTTTAGGTTATGTGTTCGTCTTCTTCTTTATGGTTGAAACAATAACTTGATTGATGTTAGATCGATCAAGTTATCATATCAGCCATAAGATGAGAAAGAGAATTGTGAGCTTTTACTTTCAGAAGACAAAATCTGTTGTTATTGAAGTTTTGAACAATTTTCAAATACCGCATTTATGATAGATTTAAAAAACTATGCATTAATTATAAACTTTTTTTTCATATACTAATTTCCCCTAAATGAAGACTAATTAATGAGAGAAACTTAAATTATATTGAGCAGGTGGTCACAAATAGCACAACATTTACCAGGAAGGACAGACAATGAGATAAAAAATTATTGGCATTCATATTTGAAAAAGAAACTGGCCAAAGCTATGGAAATGGAATCTCATAAACAAATTCATCATGCTAGCTCAAGCTCAGATACATTGAATTCTTCACCCTCTCTTCAAAATCATGCAACTCAAGATCCACAAAATTACAACATTACCAAAGAGATTCATCAAAGTTCCTTACCAAAATTGTTGTTTGCTGAATGGCTTTCACTTGATCAAGTAAATGGTAGGAACTCTACAAATAATTCAGTTGATTCTTTGGTCATGAAAAATGGATTTGATCAAAATTCAGCTTTTCAAGTAGGTACATTGCAAGAGGGACCCTTCAATGGAGAGTATCATCATAGTATGTTCAATTCACATGTTAAATTTCCAAATCAAATGGTGGGAAATGGATTTGTCCATTGCATACCTGAGGTTGATTTAAGTAATAATTTCAATCTAAGCAATGATGCAATGTATGCATGAAGATACCAAACTTCAGAAATATAAAACTACGTTTCCATGATATAATGTATTTACTATACTCCTCTTATCCTACCAAATTCAAATGATTTCAATAGGATATATACTATTAAATTATTTGTTATTTTTCTAGAGTTGCTTTGTCCACACATGTAGTTTTTGGATTGAGAAGTTAACAAATCATAAACATTTGTGTGATAATGAGATTGAAGATGAAACTAGGAATATCTTTTCACTTCTTATTACTATGGTCCATTTCCAAAGTCGAAATAATACGCGTCAAAAATAACATTGAATGAAATTATAGATATATCTTCTCTTATGTTATTTTTTTGTGAATACCTTCTGTATTCAATTGCAGAGATTAATCTTTTAAGTTGAGTATGACTATAATGAATGAAAAAATTATATCCCTCAGAAGATTTAACACTGCCGCATTCCTAATGCTGAATTCGAACTCAAACCTCAAAATTGGATCAAATTTACATATATATCAAAAAAAAGTTAGATATTAACCTTTTTTAAAAAATATTATTTTAAAATTTATTTATTTTATGTATTAATGTATAAAAAATATCTTTTAATTAAAATGTTGAAAAAAATTGATAACATAAAAAATATTTAGGGACAATTTTTTTATTTTTTTATTTTAAAACCAATGTATCCTCCACGCACAATTATAAAAGCTAATTCTTCTATATGCACCGATCAAAAAAGAATAAACTCTGGATCAAATCGTTATAAAAAAATACAAGTATGCCACAATTAGTAAAATTAGTATTTTTAATTTGGCTTTATCATCTACTACCATAATACATTTACATGCTTTGTAAATGAACATTTGTGAAAACATTTATATACATATTCGCATATTCATTTCATTTTAAATGAAAGATGTGTCATTTTCAAGCTAGAGAAAAGAAACTCAATAACAAATCTGAATTTTTCTCAAACATTTTTTGTTTGTTTTTGTAGGATCCAACAACTTTTCTCTCTCTTACTATGTTTTTTTTTGACCAAACTCTCTCTTACTATGTTATTTCTGAATTATTATGTGAGAATATGGCCTGCTAGGAAAATGATATATCATTGGGACAGTGGGCCATGAAGTCCTTCTACTATGGAAGTTTCATCATTCATTAATCTTGGATTAAATAATTCATCAGCCTGAAATAATATTGTTCTGGACTGGGCCTGGAGCTGGCCCAATCCCGCTATGCTCGACGTGACAAGGCTCACAAATCCCTCCTCGGAGATTTAGCATTATGGCTACGCTCGGCCTATGGAGCTCACAGCTCTCCTCGGCATAAGGAGCTCGTAGCTCCTCTTCAGCAGGTAGCGAGCTCTCTGCTCGTTATCAGCACATTACCGCAATACGCACGTGCTCCTATTTAATAGGACACGATATGGTCAATGGAACAAACTTCCCGCACGATGAGGACTCCTCATCACCAGGATAAGGGCTAAAGGTCGGTTCCTTGGTCCAACAACGGATAAGTCCTGGCAGTCTCCCCTATTGGGCCGCAAAGCACAGCCCATTAGGGGGACCTTGGCTCAGCGCTGGGGGTCTATAAATATCCTCCTTCACTGGAGGATCAGGTATTCAATTCTCATTCTATACTCTCACTCTTTTGTACTTGTGCCCTTTCTGACTTAAGCATCGGAGCGCCTGCAGGTACAACCCCCCCTCCGTTGGTGATTTACTGCTCTGCTCAACCGTTCCACTCCACCAAGGATTCATCAAGTGAAGGATTTGCTGGCCCTCAACCTTTTCTGATCAACAGGTTAGATCAGTGGCGCCGTCTGTGGGAACCTGGTTTCCCCTTCTTTGAAAAATCCAAAGTTCAAAACCGATTCTTTGTTCCTCAACAAACCTTCATCGCAATGGCCAGTGCATCCAACACTCACAACAACAACAACGATGATCAAACCAATGATCACGTCGATTTCGTCCCAACCAGAACCTCCCCTGAGAGGTACAACACTGTCCTCAGCCCTGTGAGGCAACCAAACCCCGAATCTGATCCCAGGGATGGGCAATTCACCCCGGTATCGTCGGGAGAAGACGACGATATGCAGATAATCACCGAGCGTCAAGCAGGGAAACGCCCGCAAATCACGCAGGAAATACCGGTGGTTAGCGCACGACCCGCCGATCAACAAACTGATCTCCAGAGAATCCTCGCCCTCCTCGAGGATAACAACCGACTCATAGCGCAACAAAATCTGAGGATTGAGGCGCTCGAGAAACAACGCCCCCCGCGGGCAGCCCACTCTCCCCCGCGGAGACAGCATCTACCTGAATCCCCTCCTCGACAGGAAATAGCCAAACAACGGCGTCCTGCCCTCGAGAGAATTCAGCCCCCGAGCAACAAGAGGGGACGAACCCCGCCTCCCCGAGAGGACCGAGTCTCCCCGATCACTAAAAAGGGGAAGGGAGTCGAGCAGCCTCGCCACTCTCCCCAAGGGCTGCGGAATATGGCCAGACAGGGAGGCAACTCCACCCGTCCTGCCCGCAACGACTACGAGTACCGAAGTCCCACACCGGTTCGTCGGTACGACGACGATACCCTCGAGATCTCCCCCACTGGGAGTGAAGAGGAGCATAGCGTTTGCGCTCTCTCCAGGGAAATCATGAGAACACCTATCCCCGCAGCTTTGGAGAGGCTCCCCAATCTCCCCTCTTACGATGGATTGACTGATCCTGACGATCACGTCAACAACTTCAACACCATCTTAAATTTCCGCAACACTGGCGGAGCTATCAGGTGCAGGCTCTTCCCCACAACACTAAGGAAGGGAGCCCTAACCTGGTACACAAGCCTTCCTCCGCGATCCGTATTCTCCTGGCAGGATTTCATGGACCAATTCAAACACAACTTTACCGCATCTCGGAAACAGCCGAAGACAGTCGCTACCTTGGAGGCCATATTCCAAGGTCCTAAAGAAACCCTCCGCGCATACATCGAGAGGTTCAACAGAGAAGCCGTTCAGGTCGAAGAGCCTGACGACATGAAAAGATATTTACTGGTGCGTGGACTCCGTCCCCGAACTGACTTCGCCAAAGCAGTAGGGATTGAAAAGCCTAGAACTTTGGCCCAGCTCCTCGCTAAAGCAGAGTCGTACATACAGTACGAGGAGCAGGAAATAGCTGATGCTCTCCGACAGGGGCGAAGCGAGGAAGCTCCCCCAAAGCATGACACAAACAAAGCCCCTCGTGAATCCGGGCACAGAGACGGACACGGAGACGGGCGAAGAGATGGGAACAGGGACGGAGGCAGGAGGAGAGGTGAAAGACCCCGAGGTCCACCTAGTTTGTTCACAGTTTACACCCCGCTCAATGCCTCACGCGAGCACATCCTCCTCGAATGCTACGATACCGAGTTCAAGGAGGGACAGATTAAATTTCCCAAACCTGGACTGGCTAAACCCGGGCAGGACAAGTCCAAATGGTGCAGATATCACAGGTCCCACGGGCACGTCACCGAAGACTGCATCCACCTGAAGGATGCCATTGAGACACTCATCCGTCAGGGACGGCTAGGAAGGTTTAGAGCCGAAGAAAGTCCCAAGAAAGCTCCCCGACAGGCTGCAAATGTCGAAGAAGAATACCACCTCGCCTCTGCTAGCGGGCAAGAAAAAAAGGTCGTCCTCTCCATCTCGCGACCAGAAGATTACTACGTCCCCGATGATAGCGAGGACAACCACTCTCATCCCACTTTTTCCAAGTGGGAAAATTTTGCTGAAACAATGGTGATATCCGCTGGTGGCTACAACCAAAAAACCATCGGATCAGTTAAACGGAAGTTCGAGGAGCTCATCGATTCCTCCTCCCAACAACCTGTCACCCTCGACAGGCCCAAAAAGGGTTCGGTTCCCCTTGCATTCTACATGGAGGAACTCCCCGGCGGGGCGCCCAACGCCCACATCCCTCTGCTGATTCGAGCAGACATGGCCAACTGCGATGTCCGCCGGATCCTCGTCGACACAGGAAGCTCGGTCGACATCATGTTCTCCCAGTGCTTCACGGCCCTGCAGCTCGACGAGAGCTACCTGGCCCCCTACGTAGGCTCCGACCTCCAAGGATTCAACGGGGCAACCACCAAACCATGGGGATACGTCGACCTCATGGTGACCTTCGGAGAGGGGGAAACAGCCAGGACGGTCAAGATTCCTTTTCTAGTCGTCGACTGCCCCTCATTATATCAGTGCATCCTGGGCCGCGATGCAATGGCCAACCTGCTCGCCGTCCCCTCAACTGCCCACTTGAAACTGAAGTACTATACGACCAAGGGGCACGTCGCCACCCTGCATGGGGACATAGAAGCTGCACGAAGATGCTTCGACGCGGCAACTAAAGGCCTCAGCTACATTGGCCAGCTACCCAGCCCGTCAAAGAAGCCAAAACTGACATCTCCGCTCCCAGCCCCAAGCGTGAGCAATGTCGAGCTCGACAGCAGGCACTACAAGAAGGAGCGCAGAGAAGAGAAAAAGCTCCGCAAAGAACAGAAAGAGGAGGACGACGCGAGCAAAGAAAACTTCCGCCCCATCCCTGATGGCGAGTTCGAGCTCGTCCCCTTTGGCGAAGATCCTGCTCGAGGAGTCAAGATCGGAGCTGGACTACCAGATCTGGCGAGGAAGCAGCTCAAAGCCTGCTTAAGGGAGAATGCAGATCTTTTTGCTTGGAGCGCCGCGGAGATGCCCGGATTGGACCCTGAGGTCGCATGTCACCAGCTCACCGTCGACCCCAACGCCAGATATGTAGTACAACGTAGGAGGAAGCAGTCTCCCGAAAAAGAGGAGGCTGCTCAAAAGGCTGTAAATGACCTCTTAGAGGCAAATTTTATTTCCGAGGCCAGGTATACAACCTGGCTCTCCAATGTTGTACTCGTTAAAAAATCTAATGGAAAATGGCGTATGTGTGTTGACTATACCGATCTCAACAGGGCTTGCCCTAAAGATTCCTATCATTTACCATGCATAGATAGTCTTGTAGATAATTCATCTGGTTTTAAATTACTGTCTTTTATGGATGCGTACTCAGGATATAACCAAATACCGATGGCGGTCGCCGACAGATATAAAACGGCCTTCATGACCCCAACGGGGAATTACTATTATAACGTTATGCCCTTCGGTTTAAAAAACGCTGGCGCGACCTACCAAAGAATGATGAACAAAGTATTCCGATCACAAATCGGGGACATGCTCGAGGTATACATGGACGACATGATCGTCAAATCTCACGATGAGGTTGACCACACTGCCCACCTGCGAAAGGTGTTCGAGCAGGCAAGAAAATATAAAATGCGGTTTAATCCTGAAAAATGCACATTCGGGGTACGAGCAGGGAAATTCCTCGGTTTCTACCTAACAGAACGGGGAATCGAAGCCAACCCCGACAAATGCAGAGCATTCACCGAGCTGCCTGTCCCCCACGATAAAAAATCAATACAAACACTTAACGGAATGCTAACTTCACTATCTCGTTTCATCGCAAAATCCGCTCAGCACGCTCTCCCCCTCTTCAAACTCTTGAGGAAAGAATCCGCGTTCGAATGGACGGAGGAGTGCGATCAGGCCTTACAACACCTCAAAAAGGCCCTCTCCGAACCACCAGTCCTATCGCGACCAGATAACGAGGAGATCCTTTACCTCTACATCGCCGTCGCCTCAGAGGCTGTCAGCGCCGTCCTCATCCGCGAAACAACTGAGGGGCAGAAGCCCATCTACTTCACGAGCAAGGCCCTACAAGGCCCTGAACTCCGCTACTTGCTAATCGAAAAGGTAGCCCTCGCACTCATAAACGCGGCGAGGAGACTAAGGCACTATTTCCTCGCACATACTATCGTAGTCCGAACCGACCAACCAATCAAATCACTGCTCAGCCGACCTGATATGGCGGGCAGAATGCTCAAATGGTCGTTAGAGCTATCCGAATTCGACATCCGCTACGAAAGCAGAAAGGCTCTGAAAGCGCAAGTCCTTGCCGACTTCGTCGCCGAAATGACCGTACCCACTCCCTCACCCGAGGAAACAGAAAAGTGGATCATCTTCGTTGATGGAGCTTCCAGCTCGACAGGAGCAGGAGCAGGAATTATACTCGAAAATGGGAAGGGCATAGTCATCGAAGTCTCCCTAACCCTCTCATTTCCGACCTCAAATAATCAGGCCGAATACGAGGCTTTCCTCGCAGGACTACGATTGGCCGAGGATGTAGGTGCTAAAAACATCAAAATATGCACGGACTCTCAGCTCGTCGCATCACAGGTGCTCGGGGAATATCAAGCCAAAAACGACAACCTCTCCGAATACTTGTCTCTCGTTAAAGACAAAATAGCAAAATTCGACTCCGCTGAGGTACGCCATGTCCCCCGAGGAGACAATACCCGAGCAGACATCCTCTCCAAACTGGCGAGCACAAAGAAAAAAGGAGGAAACAAATCCATAATACAGGAAATCCTCCCAAGACCGAGCATAGAAAAACTCCCTGCTACCCTCGACGTCAACGTAATCGGGGACAACAATTGTTGGATGACCCCTGTGTTTAACTACCTCGCGAACGACACCCTGCCATCCGACGAGAAAGAGGCAGCGGCGGTCAAACGACGCTCCTGCTCGTATGTCCTCGTCGACGGCACGTTATATAGGAGAGGGTTCTCTATCCCTCTTTTAAAATGTATCGAAGAGGACAAAGTCGATTATATCCTGCGAGAAATACACGAGGGCATCAATTCCCAACATTTGGGAGGACGATCGCTCGCCAGAAAGGCCCTCCGAGCTGGATATTACTGGCCCACCATGCAACAGGATTCCAAAGAACATGTCAAAAAATGCGACAAGTGCCAAAGACACGCCGACATGCACCTAGCTCCCCCAAACGAGCTGAAGTCTTTATCTTCTCCCTGGCCCTTCGCGTGGTGGGGCATGGATATCCTCGGACCCTTCACCACGGGTACTGCTCAAAACAAATACCTCATTGTGGCCGTCGACTACTTCACAAAATGGGTGGAAGCAGAGCCACTCGCGAAGATAACCGCCTTCAACATACTCCGGTTCTTCAAAAGAGATGTCCTCGCTCGTTTCGGAATCCCACAAGTCGTGGTCACCGACAACGGAACACAATTTACGGACAGAAAATTTCGCGAATTCCTCATCGCGATAAACACAAAGCAACGCTTCACATCCGTCGAGCACCCCCAGACTAACGGGCAAGCCGAAGCCGCGAACAGGGTAATCCTGCGAGGACTCCGACGAAGACTCGACGACAATAAGAAAAGATGGGTCGAGGAGTTACACAGCGTACTCTGGGCCTATCGCACCACTCCTCACTCCACAACAGGGGAAACCCCGTTCCGCCTCGTTTACGGAACAGAAGCGGTTATTCCCGTAGAGATCGGGGAGCCATCACGTCGAACACAGCAACCTCTAGACGAGGAGATGAACGACGAGGCTCTACGCGAAGAGCTGGACCTCGTCGAGGAAATTCGAACGGGGGCATCTTTAAAAGAGGCCACCCTAAAGCAAAAAGTGGCTGCCCGATACGACACCAAGGTTATCCCAAGGGAGTTCGACATCGGTAGCCTCGTCCTACGACGAAACGCCAAAGATTCACACGAGGGCAAACTAGCGCCGAACTGGGAAGGACCATACAGAGTCCGAGAAAAGACCGAGAACGGCGCTTACTATCTCGAGGACCTCCAAGGGAAGGAGCTTCCCCGACCTTGGAACGCTCAAAAGTTAAAACAATATTATAGCTAAGTTATTGCCGAACAGGGCGTACAAAGCCAAGGTAGTGTACTCCTAGGAAACGGGTAGACACACCTCGACAACAGAGGATGCTGTAGCACAAACATCCATCTTAAACCCAATCCAAGCACAGGCCCCGTTCCCGGAGGGGAGACGGGGATGAGCTTTTGACGATGACAACTCTGTCGACGAGGTCACCGTCTCCGTGCCAGGCTTAACACCCAGCTCGCGATGGGAGGTTCAAGTCGCGAGGACAGGCATCTCCGACGATCTTGCCCCCGCTCATTCGAGTTCGAACAACGCCTCGAATCCAACGCTCTGCTCGAAAAACACTTGTTCAATTATTTGGAGATTTTTTCAATGGAAATCTTATAAACGCAATATATACAATAGAATATCGAGCAGAATGTCATAAACGCAATGCAAACCAAATAAAAGCAAGGCAAATACTTAGCAAGATCAAGCATGATATAAAACGGGGACAAAGCCCACTTGTTCAAATATTACATTCGGGCACAAAGACCCCTAACAGAATTTAAAAACAAACTTAAAACGGGCACGCAGACCCCTGAAATGTTCAAAAAGAAATTACAAAATAACAGGCACGCAGGCCATGATCAAGCTTCATCCTCGGGAGTAACATCTTTCTTGCTGGAGCCATCATCCTCCTCCTCATCGACATCGTCGTCCATCTCGTCATCACCTTCCAGCTCGGCTGCCTCAGCTTCTCTATACTTCTCGGGGAGGATGATTTGTCCATTAACCACTTCGCGGAAAACCCCCATCCCGTCAAAGTTGAGCTCGACCCCAGGGTTAGCAACTTTGACCTGAGCAAGGGCATTCTGCCAGCTGTGTTTCATCCCAGCAAGCACGGAGTCACCTAGCTTCCTGATGCGAGCAACAAAGTCAGCTCGACTAACCAGCTCCCTCGTATTCTCGGTCTCATCCTCTGCAGGAGCTAGAGCCGACTTCAGCGCCTTAATTTCCTCCTCGAATTTTTTCCTCTCCTCCTCGAACTTGGCCACCTCGTCCTTCAACTCCCTGTTTTCCTTGGCCGCCGCTACAAAATTCTCCTTCTTTCCTCGGAGATCAACGACCTCATTTTCCAATTTCATATTCTCAGCCTCGAGCTTGGAGAAGGCCCCTCTCATCTTCTCCAAATCCTTTCGATGACCGCTTTTGTCCTCCTGAAGAACCAAGACCCTCTCCAGCATTCTCAGGAGGGCGGCTGAGTCATCAATAACCTGGTCACGGGCAGCCTCGTCATCCATCTCCAGAATAGCAGCCTTCTCCACGGCTGCCACTTGCAAGGGATTCTTCTCTAGAAAGTCCTTGTCCGTCATAACTCTGGGGAGGAGGAAAGGTCTTCCCATCTCCGCGTCAACATCGATAAAGGGGGTTTCCCCCTTTACCAAATTACTCTTCGGCAGCACACTCGGGGAGGTCACCTTCGTCCCCATCGACGAGCTGCACCCACCAGGAGAAGATGAGCCACTCGTGAAAACAGCGCTACCCCGGTTCGCCAACTTCCTCTTCTTTGG
The DNA here is from genome assembly GCA_030408175.1 of Trifolium repens. Lineage (NCBI taxonomy): Eukaryota > Viridiplantae > Streptophyta > Magnoliopsida > Fabales > Fabaceae > Trifolium > Trifolium repens. The sequence continues at coordinate 59,110,475 of CP125837.1, read as the reverse complement.
AATCTTCCCTGCTCCTCCGGTCAGTTTCTTCTCGGAAACGATCTTGCTCAGGTCAGCAGCGAAGTCAGCCATCGTATCTGCAAATAAGAAAAATAAAACAAGTTAAAACCGAGGATAGAAATTGTATAAACACTGGTCAAATTTGAAAAAACGAATAAAACGGGGAGAGGATCAAGCTATCTACCCAACACTTCATGAACTTCAGCACGAGTTCTACACTCGAGCAACCTCTTCGTGTTGATGAGACGAGGAACAAACTGTGCGTTCCCCTCTTCATCGAGGACAGGCTCTCCCGTCCTCGTCACCAGCATGGCGGGCTCAAGACCCGCGACATACTCCTGAAGCACCTTGAGACCACGCCTCTCCTCAACGCTCAAGGATGAGTCCGACGTCAAGTAAGCACCCGGACCCGTTCTAAAATGTTCCTCTGTCCAGCTCATTGGAAACTTTTCCTTCTCCCTCAGCTTATCAGAACCATCCCCGCTCTTCCTCACGGTTCCATCCACGTTCTTATCGACCACCCAATCATACAAGGTGCTCTTCCCGGTTGGAGTCACTGGACGAACACAATAAAAACGCGACTTAAAACCGCGGATGGATTCCGAGTACATGTCGAATAGAGAAACCCTGTTCTTCAAGGACACCCAGCTTTTCCGTCCAAATTCTTTCGTTGTACGCTGGAGTTGGAACACGCGGAAGAATAGGGCACGGGTCGGAACCACACCTTTGTACTCGCAAAGATGCTGGAACGCGAGCACAAACGCTATCGCGTTGGGGTGAAGCTGCGAAGGGGCCAGTTTCAAAAACTTAAATATATCCGTAGCCAACGGGGAGAAAGGGAGCCTTAGTCCCAGATCTTTGAAGACAAACTCATACATGCTGAATCCATCCCCGTGAAACGTCGAGCATATCTTTTGGTGGGGTCCAACGTTGTAGACAGCGAAATTCTTGGGCACAACATGATCTTCCTCGATGATCGTGAACGCGTTCGAGGAAGTCGACGTAATTTCCGAGGCCATCCTGCGCGGCTCCCGCGCGATCCATTTCCATTCCTGGTGCGCGACGAGATCATCGTCCTCGTCAATAACCTCCTCGGGTTGATTTCCTTCCTTCTCCTCGACATCCACCGCCTCCTCGCGTTCGTCCGCCATTTTACCTGAAAAGCAGCGAAGAGAAGTGAATTCGACAATCAAATCAAATCCACCCTTCCACCGCAATTCAAGTGAAAGGGCGTGGAGAGGCGCGGGCAAGCTGCCTCCAGCCAAAGCCCTCAATAAATTGCGCTCAGCAAAGTGCAAGGACAAATCGTCGAGGAGGAGAACTTTACCAAAAATCGCATCCTAAGATTAAGTTTTTAACGGGGAGAAGGTCCCCAACAGTCACTTAACAATTCTCCTCGTCACTAAGCTATCCAAAAGTCTCAAACGGGGAGAATATCCCCATCGGCTGGGCAAAACTTAAAATCTACGAGGAAACTACCCTAGGGTTTTCTTCCAAGTCTCCGATCTAAAGTAACGGGGAAAAGGTCCCCGACAAATACTAACGAATCTAAGCATACAAAATTCATACGAGGACAAAAAGGGGGACGATTGTCCCCGTCATATTGTTCTTCATCTTCATGAATGTTCTTGAAGAATTCCCAGAAATTCTTAAATTCCTATGAACATTCATCAGCGCTAGTTCATCAAAACACACAAAAATCTACACCAAAACAGAAAGATTGAAACACCATAAAAAGAAAACGTGAACTTACCAGAAACGTGGTTAATGATCGGTTCTCAAAGCTTCACGATACAAATCCAACAAAAGATCCAAGGTCTTGACCTTCGCAGAGAAAAGGAAATAGGGAAGAAGAAAGGTTTGTGATTTGAAGTGAATAAACTTCAAAACCTGCACTCCTTTCTCATATATATAAGCGCCAAGCCCCAACAGTCATCTCCGTACGAGGATGAACGCGCCACTCCAATCTGGGGCGTTAGATTAATCCAACGATTTTAATCTAGAGGACCCAACGTACCAGATTTGATCGTGGTAATAAGCGAAACGACACTTCGATCTGACGGTCATAGATCCTCCTCGTGAAACGAGGTCATAATATCACTATGTATAGCCATCATTACACCCTAGCGTAGGATTGACACGTGGCAGCGCGAAGCGAAGCGTCTGTCACCTCAAAGGTCGTTTCCTTCTGCTCGTAAAATACGATTCCCAAGGCAAATCTTTTGAAGATTTGACGAGCATAAAAATACGCAAGGGGTATACGAGCAAAGAAGCTTTCTTTGATTATACGAGCACAAGATGTTGCTCTGTATATAACACAATCTCGCGAGCAAGATCTAAAGGGACACAAATTCCCCATCCGAGGACGATACGCTTCGACTAAGAAAACGACCTTAAGTCATTACTCCTATAACTAGGAGCAAAGACTTGGGGGGCTCCTGTTCTGGACTGGGCCTGGAGCTGGCCCAATCCCGCTATGCTCGACGTGACAAGGCTCACAAATCCCTCCTCGGAGATTTAGCATTATGGCTACGCTCGGCCTATGGAGCTCACAGCTCTCCTCGGCATAAGGAGCTCGTAGCTCCTCTTCAGCAGGTAGCGAGCTCTCTGCTCGTTATCAGCACATTACCGCAATACGCACGTGCTCCTATTTAATAGGACACGATATGGTCAATGGAACAAACTTCCCGCACGATGAGGACTCCTCATCACCAGGATAAGGGCTAAAGGTCGGTTCCTTGGTCCAACAACGGATAAGTCCTGGCAGTCTCCCCTATTGGGCCGCAAAGCACAGCCCATTAGGGGGACCTTGGCTCAGCGCTGGGGGTCTATAAATATCCTCCTTCACTGGAGGATCAGGTATTCAATTCTCATTCTATACTCTCACTCTTTTGTACTTGTGCCCTTTCTGACTTAAGCATCGGAGCGCCTGCAGGTACAACCCCCCCTCCGTTGGTGATTTACTGCTCTGCTCAACCGTTCCACTCCACCAAGGATTCATCAAGTGAAGGATTTGCTGGCCCTCAACCTTTTCTGATCAACAGGTTAGATCAAATATAGTCATCTTTGAGGACTAAGCTAGCCCATAGAAGAGCAATAGAAGTAATGACCATGATCAAAATTGGTGTCCATTTCATAGCAATCACCTATGCTCCAAAACAATAATGCATAATTAATTACTATTATTATTATTAAAGTATTAAAGTTTAGCTTTTTTTTTGTTTTTTCTAATTTTGGTATGCAATACCTCAAGGCGTGGGGAATACCATATTGTTGAGGATGTAGGTTGAGGAGTAACTACTAACCTTCTCATTGTTTCTGTAAGCAAAAAATATATTACCATGTGACAAAAAAAAATGCATAGCTTGATTTTGTTACTTTTTTCATGTAAATTTCATAGTACAAATAAGATATGTGTTATTGGAATTTGGAACACAATTTTTTCAACACCAAATAGACACGGTACATCTACAAGCCAGCAGCCTAGTGTGTGGACGTAGTTTGAAGTGTGAGAGAAAAATAGAAAATATTAAACAAAGCAAAAAAGCGGACTCCACTTGCATGGTGTCCGATGTTAAAATGTGCGAGAAAAAGTAGTTCTCCAACAAATAATTAGAAGTGTCAATATAAACATTTTAGAAACGTGAGAAAGTTTACCTGAATTTCTCCTCCTTTCTAAAATGTTAGACATTTCTTCTGTTACAATGTTTACCTCTTGGTTCTTGTTGATTTTAAGTTTTGCTAGATTGGCTTGAGTTCTTGTATCAATGTATTGTCTACTAAAGTTTGCAATTATACCATCTGAAAATGAAATTGTGAGTTTTTTTTTTTGCAAGGAAATATGTTAAAAACAAAAATTTGACAAAGGGTGGACCTCCAATATTTCCTAATTTGTTACCAAGTAGTAACACCTTGATATATAATATAGAACAAAACTTAACTAGAAATACATTTTTTGTGGTTACAATAAAAAATTATCATATTATAAATATTTAAGTAAAAAATAACACAAAAAAAATATGTAAAGCAATGCACATAAATTTTGTTATTATAGAAAACAATATCATTGTAGCATATTTGGAATTTCAAAGGGAATTACCGAATTTGACAAAGCTATATGGCTTTGTGATTTTGCCTATGAGGGTTTTATCAAACTTCTCAAACTCTTTTTGTATGTCTCGTAGGTAATGAAATGCCAATTTTCTTGGGTATGTGGACTCACACAAAACAATGTAAACAACTCCATTCTCTACCAAGAAGCTTAATAACAAAACAGCATAATCATAATTATTTATCAAATTTCATTGAATTACAATTTATGAAATTAGAGAAGATCCAAAAAAAAATCATTAAATTAGACTCTATGGTTTATGTAAAATCATATTTCTAATTAAAAAGAACATCAAGCTAGATAGATTGTGATTAAGGAGTAAGGACAGTTAATTAATGAATATGAATTATATATATTAAAACACAAATGTAAAGCATGACAAGAATTATAGCAATAAATAAATTAAAAGAACAGGAAGATCATAAAAAACAACTATAGGAAAAAATAAGGATACTTGAAGCAGTAATGGTCAATGAGAATGGTCATCATGGAAGGTGTCAAAGTTCCTTTTGAAATTTCTTGGAGTATAAACTCTGCTTGTTGCCAATAAAATGAAAGATATGAATTTTCTTGATTTACATATCTTAGTCCTTGTGCTAGAGGTAACCCATCACTTACCCTTCCAACTATAGTTACCTTAACCATTATCTATGGATTAAAACTACTCTTTTTATAATCTCAAATGGAATGATTTGATTCTCCTTTTTAAAATTTGACTTCAGCTACATTTATAGATTGGTATATTTGTGATTGTGATTGTGATTATGAGGCCTTTTTTTAGAATATGTCAGGGGAAGGAATGACTAATGAGAAAGGAACTTGGAAAAGAAGTTATTCCTTATGTGTGCAAAAGGAACCATTTTGCCATTTGCAAAAGTTATGAACCAAATGGCAAAGGCTAGAATCTCCCCAAACCTAAAATACAAAGAGTAATCAAAGTTTTGGCTTTTGGGTCTCTTCTATTTTAATTAATTAAGGTTTTTTGTTGATACTGAGTTTAAACGATATAAAAAGTGTGAGATGAGTTGTATAGAAAAATGAGTGTTGAGTATTTTATAAGTAGGCGAATTTATAAATCTAAGCTTTAAGATTTTAGATAAAAATGTGGTGTCAAACTCATTTGCGTGATTGCTCTTGGTTAATTGTGGATGGTCTCCTAGACCTTCTTCCGATTCCTTGTGCCGAAAGTCTTCTAAACAATAGTGTTCAGGTGATGTGTCACGTTGAGTGCAGCAACTACAGTTGTGCAAATGTATGAATCTGTCCAACTCACTTTGTGGACAAAATAAAAATTAGACGTATTTGGTTTCAATTCTAAATGGTCAAAAGTGATTTTAGAGATTGTAGAAATAATTTTAATATGTTTAAAATCAATTCTCATCACCGCAGAACCAAACATACATGGAGTATAATAAATTAATGATGATTCACACTTGAATAAAAATGTAATGTTGAATTCATTTACTATATGATTTCTCTTGGTTTAATCTAAATGATTTCCCAAATTTCTCTCATAAATAAGCCAACATGAACCTGTAACATCATTAAAAATATTTGAAGGTAAATTTGCCGCACAGTTGAATTTGGTTCATTAACTTCAACACAATGAACCAGAAATTAATGTAAATCGATATGAACTTTTATTAACTTATTGAGGACATGATAGTGGATTAATATGACATTTTTCCACCCTGGTGCCAAAAATAAAATGGAAATTAAGAAAATGAATTGTAGAAGCCACGTTGAGAAATAGTTGAACACGTTACACAGTTTAAGTTCACATGATAAATGCACTTCGTCAACCATTGTGGATGTGGAGTACTTCTATTACGGGACACCTTAACCGATAAACATTGGAAAACTATTTTTTTCATATAGGCTATGTTTTGTAAAAATAGCGGTTGGCTGATAAACTAACTGATAGTTGATGACTTATAACTTATAGCTGATAGCTGATGACTTATAGCCGATAAACTAATTGAAGTGTTTGGTAAGATTAGCGGTTCAAATAGCTGATAATGTAAAATGACATAAAAGGGTATTGTTAATTTATAATAAATTTTATATTAAATTAATATTTAACATACTTTGATTTTTTAAAAAAAATTATAATAGAATTTAAAAATTAAATTTACTAATATAATATTTTTTAATATTATTAAACTAATTTTTAAGTCCTTGGAAGTTTATTTTCTAACGTCATGGAAGTTGTATATACACATTAATACATATAAAAATAAAGTACGTTACACTGTTTATATCTACGTATATTTTTAGAGTGTATATATAACTATATGAAACCACGAAAGTTGTATATATACACATTAATACATATAAAAATAAAGTATGTTGTACTGTGTATATACGTATATGAAAATGAAACCACGGAAATTGTATATATACACATTAATACATATAAGAAACATTGGCTTTTTTTATTAGCAAGAAATGGTTTAGTGTTTAAGTACATAATTATTTTATTTTAAATTAAAATAAATTAGAAAGGATAAAAATGGATTTTAGTTAAAATAATAGGGGTAAAATTGGAAGAAAAAAGGATAAGCTATAAGCTATAAGCTCATAAGCTACTTGAAATAGCGTTTGAAAAATAAGTTATAAGCTCGTGACAGAAAACTGTTACCAAACAGGTCTTTTAGCTTATAAGCTTAAGACATAAGTTATAAGCTAATGTTTTAGCCTTACCAAACAGAGCCCTAGTATGGCCTATGTCTTTTCCACTTTTCTATTATGCTATTTAAAATATTATAAAATTTTAAAATTTCAAAAAAAATTATTAATTACTTTTTTTTTATTACAAGGCTAATCAAAACAACAAAATGACAGAAAGAAAAGGAAACGAGAACTATTCTCTAGCAAATGTTTTAATAGTAGAATGTTTTTTAATATATCCACTACTTAATTGGTCGATTGAAATATTTTAATAATTTGATATGGCACAAGAAAATGGTACGATGATAAGAGCAGCTCCAATGGGCCTTGCTTCATCCTTTGTACGGTTCTTCAAAGGCAAATTGAATATAAAAATAATATTTTCATGCATTTGATATGTTGCAGGTTTAATAAATTGTACCGTTGAGATAAATATTACCGTTGCATCCATGCTTGCATTGCATTTTATTACCGTTCAACTAATAAAATTTGTTACTATAAATTTTGGTCATTTGAAATATTAGGCATAATTTTTATCTCACAATTTCATCTCTTTGTTTTAAATTTTACACTCATTTTTACTCTCATAATTTTTATTTCTTTTATGGTCCAAGTTTATTTTTATTGTTTTTAATTATATGTATTATGTATTTAATGTTAATTTTCAATTATTGTTAAAAAAATTAAGTTCAGTTTTTATGAAGAAAATAATTAATTCTTCTTTCATATTAATATTAATTAGAAATATTTAAATTAATATTTTATGTTGCAATAAAATTTAATATAATATTAATATTTGAGTTAAAGTTGTGGGACCCAAAATGAGTTCTTTAAAGTTCTACCATTGGAGAGAATAATGAAGGTGTTGCTTCATAGTGATGTGGCATTGTGGAGCCCACCTGAAGAACCCAAAATGGGTTGCACCATTGGAGGTGCTCTAAAAGCATTTTCCTAATCTATAATCTTGACAACAAGATTCAATATCCGGCCACTATAGATTCACCACATTCGTCGGGCCGTCGTTTTCCATATTAAATCGTCTTATTTTATTATTTTGTTTTGTCTTATTGACTGTCATGGATCTCTGCTTCTTGTCAGGAGGTTTGTTCTATTTGGGTGTTATCCAGGTTAGTATCTTTTGATTTAAATATCTTTTACCAGCTACCCATGTGCAAATCTCTCACACACACTTACATTTATTTATTTTTTACAGCTGTAATTGGTGTAGGCCTTATTTGATTGCAGCAAAATGACAAAAAAACTAAAAAAATTACAGCTGCAAATTGTGTAGGCAGGCCTTATTTGGTTGAAGCAAAATGACAAAAAGATGATTAACTAATATTAAAATATGCAAGTGGGAGAAAAAATACAAGTCTTTGAATCTCCTCATGTTTTTGTCTATAAATACCAAAGAATAGCACAAGCTCTTTACACATCAAAATGGAATACTCATTCCATTCTTTCATTTTTGTCCATTCTCTTTTCTTCAACACTGAGACAACCAATCTTCACTCCTTTTTGCCATTGGATCTTTGATTTGCATTGATTCCTTGAGCCTGAAAATGAAATACTCATTTGATTAGATGATTAGATCCCACCCACAATCAATCTTTTAATGAAGCATGATATATATATATATATATAAGCATGAGGCCATGAACCATCTATTATGTTACTTTGTTTGAAACTATAGTTTTGTGATTATGTTTGTTCTGTTTGTTTTGTAGGTGAGCCTCACTTCTTTCAAGGATATTTCTTGTGTTTCACAAAGGTAAAGAAATGTTTTCCTATCTAATTTGGTTTGTTTCTTTTCTACAACAGCATTATGTTTGTTCTGTTGTTTTGTAGGTGAGTCTCACTTCTTTCAAGGATATTCCTTGTGTTTCACAAAGGTAGAGAAATGTTTTCCTATCTAATTTGGTTTGCTTCTTTTCTACAACAACATTATATTTGTTATGTTGTTTTGTAGGTGAGTCTCACTTCTTTCAAGGATATTCCTTGTGTTTCACAAAGGTAAAAGAAATGTTTTCCTATCTAATTTGGTTTGTTTCTTTTCTACAACAGCATATCAGTGAATATTAAATTTTTGCAGTCATATCAAAAAAAATTGTACTACAATTTACTAACAATTACTTTTATGCTAATAGACAATGAAAACATGGCATATAATGAGATTGCATATATATATATATATATATTTCTGTTAACACCCTTATATTCTCTAATATGGAAAAGTTTATAGTTCTGTTATAAATTTATGACCTTTATTGAGAAAAAATTCTTTCAAGGTTGAAATATAAGATGTTTACCTTAAATACTAAAGTGATAGCAGCTATAGCCAAGGAAAGGAGCAATAGGGTTTGCGAAAAGCATACACTACACTACTAATGAAGCCTACACCATTGATAGAAGACATTGAGTTTTAAACATACACTACACTACAATGAGTTTTACAAGCACATTTGATGAGAAAAATAAGGAAATTTTCAATAAGATAATTGTTCTTACTTACTTGAACCACATTCTTTACCTGCCCAGTCATATGTGAATCTCGCAACAACCTATTTTCAGACAAAGTGCTCAAAATTAAGCAATATATTCTACATATGTATTGAATGCAAAAGAAAATGAAGATCCAATAACTCCCAAGAAGCAATTTATCATGTCACTTGCTTAAATCAAAGTCGGAAATTAACAAGGCATTACCAATCAAATTCAGAGACACATGATGCTAAGAGTATCTCCCATTGGAGCACTTATTAATTCCTTAAACTTAACTAACTATTACTTACTTTGTTTTCACAATTAGAACATGTTTGCGTTGTAGACATGATTGTTTCAATTCAAGGTATGTCTCCTTTAAAAAAAATATTTAAGTACTGACTCTTAAAAAAAATGAAATTAAGGATTGTCTTTGAGTAAAGAGTGTTTGCTTAAAATAAATAAGTTTAATCCATTAAATATGAACCCTTGGAATTAAATGTGATTGAAATCTTAAAAATGATGACAGTCTGCCTAAGAAGAAGGGTTACATAAAAAGAGAACAAAGTTCAAAGACTCTTGCAAGTAGAAAACTTAACTAGCAAATTGGTTAAAACCAAATACAAAAGGATTTGAGTTAGACACAAAACAAGCTAAAACTCATACCAATTGCTACAACATAAACATGTTTGACAATTGCTTGAAGCTAACAGGCTGAATCATCTTAACAAATATGGAAAACTACACACGAAATAAGTGTATCCATATAAAATACCAGTTTACTAACAAATGGCAATTATTATATTCTAAAATTAAAAACTAGCAAGGCATTCCAGCTGGATACATTAATGTTGGGAGTTAAACTCAAATTTGACAATTTATACAAAACAAAAGTCAAACCAACACAACATCAGTTAGTTTAATTAAGGAATTATTAATGAAATTAATTACATGGAGGAAATTGGGCAAGACACTAATAAAATGTTAGTTTTGCTTCTTTTCTCTATCAGCTAACTGGTATAATTTTGAAGGTTTTTTTTACCATGGTATAATTTTGAAGATTAATGCATCAAATTAGTATGTGCAAAATTTGACAGTAAGTACCTGTCCACGGCTAGGCATTTCTTACTTCTTCAATTTCTTCATGGCAAAAATTTCTCCTGTAGTTTTAGCACAACATAACCTCACCTACATTTTTTTAAAAAGCTAATTAACAACTTATAGCAATGCATTAAAGGAACCAAAAATTTATGAAGTAAAATTAATACTAACCCATTGCTTGATTATGTTCATATACCTCACCAAAAGCACCTTTACCAATTACTGTTATTTGCTCAAAATCATCGATTCCAATTTTACGTCTCTAAAGCCTCATGTACTCGGTCTCTTTACGCTCAAATTCCTCATCATCACCTCTTGCTCTTCCACTGGTAGCTGAAATTCCTGAACTTTCCTTTGAAGAAAAAATAACATAGATCAAGCAAAATGCAATTATAAGATAAACTAAAGATATCATCATAACATAGATCAAGAAAAAATCAAATAACTTTCCTTTGAAGAAAAAATAACAACGAAAGATATCATCATAGATCTAATAACATAGATCAGTTAAAAATCAAATTATAAGATAAACTAATATCTCTCTAAGTTCAAAAATTCATCAATGTGTAATGTAATTTGCACCAAAATAGAAACAAAAGAAACTAATCTCAGGTACAATAAAAAGTAAAAAAAAAACTATAACTTTGATAAAATGTCTTTAAACTTCTTCAACTTTTTCTTTCATGTGCCCTGTCAGATGTTAAGCTCACAGCAATTGTTTTCAGACAAGGTGAAAAAATCAAGTCATACATTCTACATATGTATTGGATGCAAAAGAAAACAGAGATCTGATAACCACACCAAGAAGAATTATTATCATATCACTTGCTTAAATCACATTATGATTAGTACAAGGCATAACCAGTCAAGTTCAAAGGCATATGATGCTAAGAGTATCTCCTGAGTCACTTATTAATTTATTAAGCTTAACTAATTACAATATTACTTACTTTGTTTTCACAAGTAGAACATGTTTATGTGGTAGACATGATTGTTTCAATATAAGGACTATTTTTGAGTAAAGAGTTTTTGAAAAGTGATTGAAATCTTAAAAGGGTCTTGGCATAAAATACGATCCACCTAATAGTGAGATAAGAACCCAAAATGAATTGCATAATTGAGATAATCAATGTAGATTAAAGAAAAGAATCTTACATGATTCATGCCTGTTCAACTTCTTCGGCATCATGGTCATCTTGGCTATTTTATATATGTTCTGCATTTACCAAGTAATGAAATTGGAAAATGCATCAACACTTGAAATATAAGACTAGACAAAACAAAAGTTATAGCAATGCCTCCATGAAAATAGTTATAGCTATGCCTCCATAAAAATAATGATAGAGAAAATAAAAGCCAAAATTATTTTCAAGTTTAATTATGCAACAAATACAAGATTAATTACAAACTTAGAAGTGAAAGTGCTGATATGCAATCTGTCCAAAGAGAGAGATTTTTTTTTTAAAACAAAATATTCCTGGATTTATTTAGTAAATTTCATTAAAAGATAATTTCTTAATTAGGAAAGTTGACACAAAATATTTATTAAAATAACAGCTATGAATTAGAGAAAAATCTGAGAATGTGTGAAAGTTTCAATCATCTTATTATTATTAAACATAAATTTTTTGAAGGCAATGCCTAATGTATTTTCATTGAAAAAATTCATTAACACCCCAAATAAGAAACAAAAAACAAATGAGACTTATTCTTCATCACATATTATTTTTTAGAAATAATTATCGAATGAGAATTAAAAACAGAACATTTAACATAAACATTTTTTTTTTTTTGGAACAACAAAATTTCATTAAAAATTGATCATAGCACAAGGAGTGCTAGACCACAAACCAATAGAATTACAATACCATGAGCTATACAACAAACCAATTCCAAGCTTTATCCAAACCAATACAATTATAACCAACCCAATCAACCAAAACGCAGCACATTACGAATATGAAACATAAGGTCAAGGTATGAAGAGCTCAAGCAGAACTAAACAATCACAAGAAACAAAAGCAACCGAGTGGAATGAGGAAAGAAAGAAGAAAAATAAGGAATACAATTTAATGGGTGATAACGATGTTTGTTGTTCTCTAATTTTTCAGAGAATACAATTAAACAGAAAAGAAAAAAAAAAAGAAAGATCAAGCTTGCTGCAAATGAAAGTGAAGTGTTGGAGAGAAATCAAGTTACACAGCAAATGCATGTATCCTATTTGATCTAATTTTTCTCCATTTTTTTATTCTATATTAATCTTTGTTCAAATCTTTCTTACTCAACAAAATATTCTTTCCAAAATTTATTTATTATAGATCCAACTAAATAGGGGGAAATCTTCAGATAGGATAAAAATCAACTGTTGTATTTTTTGTGAGAAATAAAATCATAGAATAACATGAAGATGATCATTTGACGAAAAAAACAACAGTTTGATTTTGAAAATTATTTTTAGTGATTGTCTTATTGTTTTTCACTTTTATTGGTTTTTGGAATTATTGTTCATAAAAATAAAAATAGAAGTACACAACAAGAACAAAAAATACAAACAAACCCAAATAAGAACAAATAATATAGTAATCTTCGTACAAATAAAAACAAACAAATTAAAAAATCAAATAGATCGGAAAAAATAGAAACAGATCTAACAAATTAACAACTACAAGAAGAAGAAAAATCAAATTAAAAATCAGATCTGGAAAAATATAGTACTCTTGAAAAATCAAGTGGAGAAGACTAACTGTGCGTTGAGGATGTGAGAAATACCAACACGGTATAAACAAGCGGAAGGACAAATAAAATAGAGGAGTTGCATTTTTCGGTACAGTGGCATCATTTTCCGGCGCGGTGGTCACCAGTTAAGGTAATTCGATCTTGATTTTTCTTTGTGGGTTTTATAGAGAAGATGAATGAGATTATTTTTACTGTGATGATTTTTTTGTAGGTGGTACATGGTGGTCGAGATCTAGCCGAAAAGGTGGCGGGCTCGGAAGAAAACACAGAAAAGAGAAAAAAAGAATTACGGAAGAGGAATAACTTGAAATGGGGAGTTCCAATATTGTTTCCTTTTACCCGAACGGTGGTCGAAGCTACCGGAAATTTGCTGGGGCGGCTAGGGTTTGTTAGAGGAGGAGGAGAGAGTTTCTCATAGAAATTTTAGGCAAGAGAGAGAACATTAATTATGAGAGTTTGTATTGAAAAATAACAAAATATCTCCTTGCTCTACGCAGGAGAGAGAACAGAGAGAGGGTATACTCACTTTTTTTTAATTTAATAAAAAAAATAAAAGAAGGGAGTGTATAAAACAAAAAAAATAAAACAACGGTATGACAAATGATTTTTTTGTTTTTTTTTTTTTTTTGACAAAATGATTTTTTTTGTTAAAAGAAAGACCTTTTAACTAATTTATATGATATTCCTTAAAAAAAAAAAACTAATATGTACTCCTTCAGTTCCTTTTTATTTTTTGTTTGAGAAAAAAAAATGTCAAATTAAAAAAGTGTATTTTGCACTTTACTCCCTCCGACTTTAATTATAAGCAAATGTCACTTTTTGAATATATTGAATAACTAATATATTTAGTCTAAAAAGTGGACTAGATAGATTAGTTATTTAATGTATCTAAAAAGTGACATTTGCTTATAATTAAGGTCAGATGAAGTATTTTCATATTGTAGCCTTTTTTTTGGAATATATTATACTCTAATTTAAATCCACAAAAAAATTTCTATTTTTTTGCACACACTTTATATGAAGAAGTTTAGTAAAAAACAAAAATACAATAAAAATATTATATGAAGAAGTTTAGTAAAAAAAATATACAATAAAAAGATTATATAAAATTTAGTCAATAAAAAAAATTAGGAAGGAGGGTATAATAGACAAAGTATAACCTTATATTATCAAAACAACAAACAATTTGAAACAAATTTTTTTAAAACAACAAACAAAAAGGAACGGAGGGAGTATGATATAAGAAAAGTTCTAACCGATACAAATTTCAAAATAATATCTAATCTTGACAACAAAGTTCACCAAATGACCACAGTAGATTTACAAAAACTGGTGGGCGGCACCTTTTTTCTATAAATTCATGCTATTTTATTCATTATTGGCTAAAAGGCATATCAGGAGTTTGTACCTCTTCTCGCGCTAAGGTGTGGCAGTCAACATGCCTTTTACATATGTTTATTTGTAAAGTTTATTTAATCTATCTAGGATATATATATATTCAGGTTAGGCATATCCAATGCAACACAAACTTTGTGCCCAAGTCTCAATTATATTTAAAGTTTATTTAATCTATCTAGGATAGGCATATCCAGGTTAGGCATATCCAATGCAACACAAACTTTGTGCTCAAATCTCAAATTATATCTATAAACAAATCTTATTATTTTAAATTTCTCTCTTCAAATCATTTGTCTATAAATACCAAAAAATTTGTCCAAGATTTTTGCATAACAAAACTGATGACATATGCATCTCAACAATAAATTTCTCTATTCTCTTTTATTCAACAATGGACAACCAATCTTCATTTCCTTTGTCATTATTTAAATCTTTTCTTAGTTTGGGATGGGCATGGTTCGATTCTGGAGGAAAATAAAACCGAACTGAACCAAACTGTTTTCAAAATTCTTAATAATCGAACTGAACTGTTTGTCTTTAAAACCAAACTGAACTGTTAAAGTGGTTTGATTTTATGGTTATGAACCAAACCATAATAAACTTTTCACCAAAACAAACAGACCATTAAATCGAACCGAACTGTTAATCATTAATCGAACCCTTTTAAAGACATCAAAAAGAATGTATTTGGCTTCTTTTAAAGAGATAAAAAATATTAGCACATAATATTCATATATTTATTGAATAATTTTTTTATCGAATATAAAAAGTTCTTCAATAAAAGAATATGAAAAATTGTACTTCAAAAGATTAAAATGAATATGAAAAGTTTCTTTTACTGGGTATGAAAATAAAACATATGAATATGACAATACTATTGAGGTAGAGATTTTTAAGTAATTTTGTTCATTTATTAACAGATACGGATATACGGGTAATATTATTAAACCCACACATATCAATTAAATTTAGATAATTAAAATATATATTTATTTTATATGTGGATAAGCTATTTACTCTATGTTTGAATTGAATTTTATCTGCGAATATCTACTAATACTAATTTTTTTGTTATCCCTAATCAAAACATTTTTATTTTTTTTTACCAATCGTTAGTTGGTTCAGTGGTGATTGGCGCCGAACTTGGTAGGGAGGACCACGGTTCGATCCCCTGCAACTGCGATCGAGAGGGGGCTGGAACCACTTGATGCCAGAACTGACTCTCGAACCAGATTCAACTGGTGGTGCAAACAAAAAAAAACATTGTATTTTTTATTTGTATAAATCTTATTTTTTTTATAAAAAAAATTAAAATTTAATGGGTCCGTGCGTATCATCATCATCATCATCATCATCATCATCATCATCATCATCATACTAGTCATAGTAACCAACCCAACCCAACCCATTCTGGAAAGTAGGGTTTTACAATACATATACATACACACAGACAGATTCCAGAAAAGAGTGAAATCTTTGTATCTAATTTTAGTACAATGGTGGTTAGACGGACGCGAGTCCAAGCGAATAAGCCCCACAAGTCTCGCTTCTCTACAAAATCGAGTCGCAATATTCAGAAAACCTCTTCTCTCAAAGGTTTGTTTGAATTTGATCATTGGATTGGATATGCTTTTAAATAAATAAATAAATAACGATTGCTGCTTGTTTTTTCAATTGAGGAGTTTATAGGTGGAATAACAATCCCAATTGCAAAAACAACAAAGGGCAAAGGAGCACGTGCAGCTCGAATTCAGAGAAATAAAACGGTACTCCAATATTTTTATTCTGTTTCCCTTTATTACTCTCAGAGTCAGTCCGTCCGTCCTCACTGTAAATTTACATATTACAGATACGCCAGCAACAAGGAGCTGCTGCTGCTGCTGCTCGTTTACAACCTCCCCGTGTAATTGTGAGTCTGTTTCTTAAACTTATTTATTTACTATTAAGTCTACAATATCAATAATAAATGAATGACAATATCAAATGTGCACAGGTTCTCTTTGCTCTATGTGCTTCTGTGGATTTAGAGTCACTTGCAGATGATCTCTTCTCACTGTTATCTAAACATTCGTCGTCTACAGTGCTCCCAGGACCTTTAACACCAACAATCCATTCTTCTCAATATCGGGCTACAAAATCCGTACGTTCATCAATCAACTTGTTGATTATTTTCCCTAGTCTTGGTTTGGTTTATGGGATTTTTTTACACTATTGTTATTTGCTGCTACAGGTACTAAAAGCACCTCATGGTGATTTGCTTTCATGCATGGAAATGCTCAAGGTATCAATTTTTTTTGTGGCTCTTTAAAGAGCAAAGGCTTAAAATTCCTCATTGGAGAACTCATCGATCCTACCTCATGGCTCATAAGGTTTGGTTTTATGTTGATCCAACTCCGAACCTCTAATCAACAGCCTAGTCATATTGATTTTAACCATGTTTTCTGGGATAATTTTTGGTTTTGCTGCACTGAGCAGTCCTAAATAATACTAAAGAGTGAATAAAGAATTTATGATCTATATGTTGATTGATGCTATCATATTGAGCTCCTCTTGTTTAAAACCCTAAATTACAGGTCGATGCTGTCTGTGATGACATTTCTTCTGACAAATGCACCCTTCTTCTCACTGGTTATGTCCGGGCTCGTAACCTCTCCGTGAATCAACAGGTAATAGGAACGTCCTGGTATAAATTGTAGTTTCATCGAGTTGTTGCTAGTCTCACGTTTTGTTTTGTTTATTCAGGTTCATGTGTCAGGTGCAGGAGACTTCCGACTGTGTAAAATAGAAGTTCTTGAGGATCCCTTTCTTTCAAATTCAAGAAAAAATCAGGACCTAATGGATTCACATGAGACACATGACGTGGAGGTATATAGTCTTACCCAAAGTTTTCAAAACCAGACTCTTCAATGTTCAACCGAGTTTCATACATGTATATCAATATATATATATATTATTTAAATACATAACTGTTAGGTTAACATGTATATTATGCACATTTAAGCATGTAAATAAAATCATCTAAGACTAAGTTGAATATTGAAATATATAATCAACAATTTAAATTGACAAGGGCGACCTTTTTTCCGTCAATCTGAAAACATTATCAGCATTCCCCCTCTTGAGTTTGATATACCGATAAGTCTTATGTTCATGCACCATTAAGACATTGTGATCTTTCAAATTTTTTTACCCTTTTAATCTCATACCTTCTTTAACTCTTTACAAATCTACACATTTACTTTTTCCTGAATTCTCCTCCTTTATAATATTTTAGGTCATTCATTCGCTGGTTCCAGATCCTCAAAACCAAGAAGATGTAGTTGCCGAGAAGGATGGAGAGCAGGTAGATAAGGATATCTCATTTCTAATTCTACCACTGCCATTTGCTAATTCTAATTGTTATATTTGATTTATTAGCTTCCATACTCATTTCTGAATTGACAACCTTCTTAATTGAATATTAGAGTATTCATTTGTAATGATACTGAGAATTAGGATGATAACTAGTGAACTTTCAATGTGAAATTGATAGTTAAGAGAAATAGAATGTATCAGAGAAGAAGAAAATTATAGTGAAGAAGAGAATATCAGAGAGAAAGAGAGAAGTGACTAATCCCCAATTACATATTCCATATTTTCTTTCTATGTATTCCTTTCCTTATATAAGCCTAGTTCACTCTTTGATGTGCATTCCTCGGCCACGTGTCCTTGCGGCTATAACAAACTTGGTGTCTTCATTTGATGACATGGTTTTCTCTTTTAGGATCATTACATTACCATCCCCTTTAAAACCAACCTTGTCCTCAAGGTTGAAGTTAAGATAATGTTGTTGAATGAGAGTAGTGACTCCTAAAGTAAGCTCCAAGTTAAGCATGCCTTTCTTATGGACTATAGAACATCCACCCGGATCCCATTTCTTAGACTGTCTAGTAAGAAAAATAAGATTATCACCTAGCAACCATAACCAAAATCCAAACATTGCACTCATGACATCTTCTGTAACAAGGATGTTTGAAAAGTTTGCACGCATTAACTTCCCTATCGCAGCAAAAATAGTAGAAAAATGGGGCTGATTATAAGGTTGAAGCAATGATGTAGCAGTGCACCATGTCCTTGCAAAATTCAGAGGTAGAATACTCACAACACAAAGAGGGGTGGTGACTTTAATTCCAAGAGCAGCACTCAATCTTTCTTCCAATAACTGACATGCTATCAACCGAGTGAGTGTATGAATATTGTGGTTGAATCCTGACACTAGCACCTCATTGAGTTTGGCACTCGCCCATTCCACTCCCACCAGTCTTGAGTCACCAATTTTGAAAGATTGACTTGCATTTTGACTCATGTTCTCAATATGATTACAAACTTGCCTAACAGCAATGGCATACCTTGAACTCATTATCTCTGTTAGCTCAATTACCCGATCTCCACACTTGAGTTTGACCTTGTGAATTTTTTTCCAAGCCTTAACAATTAGAATTGTGCCTAATAATCTAATATAAGATATTTTCTTAGGTATTGTAACAATACAAACAGAAGATGAAGGAGCTTGGTAAATCATTTTAACCTCAAACAGAATATTCAATAAGCACAATAAATTTCTAATATATAAATTTGGTAACATCCCACAACCTTTAGCTGAGATATTAGAAGAGTCGTGGTGGTCATCACCTTTCTCTTCATAATCACGCATGTCCTCTTGGCATTGACCCGTATTTGGTATAATATCAATGGTGATATTAGTAACTAAGGCCTTCTTTGCATTATGAATCCACTTGCTAATATTTGTAGGTTGTTGTTCCAACAGTACATATTTCTTCTTTGAAAAATATTGACACAACTCTAAGGACATAACCTTTGCCAAGGGCAAGAAACAACTCATCCTAGAGTCACTTGCTTGTTTAGTTGTAGAAAGGGCTCCAAACTTTTTTGCACCCAAATTATGTACCCTTCTAACATCAATTATGATGCAGCTTATTTGATGGACCACTTTAATGTAGACATTCCCATTGGCTTTTGGAGAATAGCATGGTACTTTAATCAATCTATTCTCTTGCAGTGGTGTCTCATACCATCTTGTGAAACTACGAAGGCTTGTAAGGTCTGAGTCTGACTGCACCTGCTTCCCTTTCCAGCCATTAATTCTAGCAACAGAGCCTAGAGTTAAATCAGTCCAAGAGAGAATACCTTGCTCACACATTTCAGCAAACATGTGGTGCACAAAATTGAGTAAACCAGATTGTGCATAAAATTTGATTTGAGAATTCCAACCATGTAAGTCTTGAGTAACCCCAACAACAAAAATCTTATGCCCATAAGGGTGAGCTCTATCTAGCAATCTCTCAAGAAATTCATCAGGAGGGATAAGCCTAGAATCATATTGAATCCCTGTGATGTCAACTGCTAAATTTCCATATATTGACACTAGCACCAGCTTGTGCTTAGTGAAGAGGTCATCCCAATGCAATTGAAACTTAGGTTCCATAATACTAGCACGATTATCCGATATACTTGTCAAATACAATGCAAAAGGAATTTCACATTGAAGAGACAAACCTCGATTTCCCGCTACATCATCGTCTGTAACTTTGCGTTGCGATTCGCCGAACTGTGAAGTATCTTCGTTATGGAGTGAATGTGTTGTGATTGGCTTCGCGTTCGGCATTTCTGGTGTTGCCGTAATTCCACTGTTGCAATCACCCATCGTATTCACCGTTAGATTTGTGTCACATTGAACCTCAAACCCATCCTCTCGTTGAAATTCTCCAATCCTCTGCACGCTATCAAGAGCTGATTCGCTGAGATCATCAACTATTTTCATTGAATCAGTAACCAAGTTGTCAGAATACGGCTCCAGCGACGGCGATGATTCTGAAATTTGCTTAGCGGCAACCTCGATCTGTTTTGCAGATGAACGAATTTCACCATGAATTGGAAGATTGACATTCAATGGTGGTTCTAAACTAGCGATTTCTTCTGATGAGTTCGTTGCACCATGGGAAGATCTCGGAGAGCAGTTGTAGTGTTGCAGTAGAATCTCCAGTTTAGCCATGATTTCGCCAAAAACAGCATTTGTGCGAGCAGTTATTTTCTCCAATTGATCTTCTTCGGCGATCTTCATCACATACTCTGCCATGGTGAGAATGAAAGCACCAATGTAATGATACTGAGAATTAGGATGATAACTAGTGAACTTTCAATGTGAAATTGATAGTTAAGAGAAATAGAATGTATCAGAGAAGAAGAAAATTATAGTGAAGAAGAGAATATCAGAGAGAAAGAGAGAAGTGACTAATCCCCAATTACATATTCCATATTTTCTTTCTATGTATTCCTTTCCTTATATAAGCCTAGTTCACTCTTTGATGTGCATTCCTCGGCCACGTGTCCTTACGGCTATAACAAACTTGGTGTCTTCATTTGATGACATGGTTTTCTCTTTTAGGATCATTACATCATTAACTTTTTTTTTTTGCACTACGACCAAATGAAAAGTGTAAATTTGGATGATATGCCAAAATAACCCATTAGTTATTGATTGGTGGACTTGACTATTTTTAAGCCAAGAACCAGCTCCTCCCCGCCCTGCCCATAAGTTTTCAAATTAGTTGTATGATTCTTTTGTTTGGCATTTTGGGTGATATTTTCCCTGTTACCAGACACGGCCACCAGAGGTTGACACATCAACAGCTGATGAAGATCGGCAGCAAAAGAAGACGAGAAAGTTGAAGCTTCCTCCTGGAACTTCAGAATATCAGGTTTGAGCTTGTTTTCTCGATACACTTGTTTCTGAATGCTTTTTTGTTGCCCTTAATATTGTTACATATTTTTCCTCATGTCT
Organism: Trifolium repens; assembly: GCA_030408175.1. Taxonomy (NCBI): domain Eukaryota; kingdom Viridiplantae; phylum Streptophyta; class Magnoliopsida; order Fabales; family Fabaceae; genus Trifolium; species Trifolium repens. The sequence goes on along the minus strand of CP125837.1, from coordinate 59,089,137 downwards.
GTCATATTTATGCCTACCAAGTATCTAGTGCGGGTATGATAGTTTTTTGGCCTTTATTTTGATTTCCAGGCTGAATGGTATTTTCATGATTTCATTGAAGAGAAGTCAGATGGTGTTGAAGCTTCACTTAGTATTGGAGATTCTGAGGAAGAAACTGACATTGTTTCAATGATGGTGAGGTTCTAAAAAGTCAATTCTAATAACTAAAGTGTTTGCCCTTTCATGTTGGACTCATGGCCTCACTAGCAAGGTAGTCAAAATCGTGATCTGACTCGTAGAAATGCACGAGTCTACGATCTTGAGTACCTTTTTTGTGCTTGTGTATCCCCGGAATCGGAAATTGGCGGTAGCGGCCTAGACCGCAGTGGAAAGTTGTAAAAAAAGTAGAATCGTAGACTGATTCTGCTTTTGTTGTGCAGAGCTATGGCTTCCTGGTCGGGTTCCGCAACCCAATTCGTTAAAATGACGATGCAGTTAAAAATATCTAAAATAACAGGTTTTAATCACTGAAAGGTTGGATTTTACTCCACAGCTGTAACCCACTATGCCTATTGTTTATTGTTTTGCTTTCTTTATTTTTTTTGTATAAACATTCTTCTCTATTTTTATTTATTTATTTTTTTATAAAACCTTTCTTCTCTATTCTACAACATGCTTTGCTTTTGTTTTTGTTTTCAATAATTATTAATAATTGCTAATGTGATTTAAAAAAGTTACACCCATATAGTAATAATAAATACTCCCTCTGGAATGAAATATAAGCAAATAGAGTAGTTGAAAAGTTGATGCATGTAGACTAAATTTTGAACCACATACATTGACTTTTCAACTATCACTTTTGCTTATATTGGTCTTTAAATTATAGTATCCTTTATTTTTTTGTCTTCATAAAAAAATTTATAGCATGCCATATTGTTTTTAAATTAACAAGTATATATACGATTAGCTTGTTTGTTGATTAAGTAATTGAGCTGTTTATGGATTAAGTTAATTGTTTGTTGATTAAGTAGTTGTGGTGATTTTTTGATAAAATTAAATATATTAAGCTATAATTTTTTTAATTTATAATAATTTATGAATCTATATGCATATATATATATTTATAAATTTGTGAAATTGGTAGAATCTTACGATCCGTGTTATGATCAGCCGATTTGTGATCTTGTGACCCCTCCCCGAGGATCTCGACTCTGAATACCTTGCTCACTGGACGATCTCTGGTGCCTTATTTCCTTAAGTGGATTCCGTAGTTTTACATTTCTCATAATTTTTTAATATTAGTACTTAATAAGCACTCATGGGCCCCACAAAAAACTCTGCCATTATATTTCAACAAGAGAGTGCCTATTTATTTTTATACAGTTTATTAGTTTAGGGCCGAAAAAAAGGAAAAGGCGAGTGTTCTTGTAGAGCCACCCTTAATTGGCACTCACATTTTTTACTTCACAATGGAGGGTGCCTATTTAGCTTGTCGCTAAATACGTGAAACACTCACCATTGTGGGTGCTCTTAGGATTATAGCACGGTAATGAATGGACAATCCTGCTTAATTAATATACCCTGTCTATTTTGTAAAATGCATATTCAGTTGTTTATGCGTGGCTTTTGAAATTATGGTATTTTGAAATATTTTACGAACTTGCGTTATGATAATCCTGGCAGCTGCTGGCTGGATGTCCGATGATTACCTTTTCATATGTTGTAGAATAATATTTCCTCTCTCTAATGTATGTTGTGTGTATGTGTGGGATAAGCTTGGGGATGGGATGAATATGTTAACGTGATTACCCTTTTTTAAAAAATATTAGGTGATGTCTTCTTTTTAATTTATGTTTGTGTGTATGTTGGGGATAAACAGGGAATGATTTTGTGTGTATGTTAGGTTTTATTCACACATCTGTATCATATTGCACCCGTACTCCGTAGCCGTACTATGTATCCGGTAGGACTATTCATGGTTCGGTTTTCTACATAAACCGAACGCGACTGTCCAGTTTTATTTTGATTACTATGGTGTCTATGGATCTTAATCTATATCCTTAATGCATGATTACTTTTTTGTTGGATTACAGGAAGTAGATAACATGACTAGAGAGAACATACAAGATGAACTGAAGGCAATTAAAGAAGATAATGCTGCAGATGAGGGTAATCTTTCCTTTTATGGTCTCGTAAGTGTTTGTGTGTGTTACACTTATCTTTATTAGAAAGAAGCCATGAGTTTTTGGTTTGTTTATGTCTAAAGTTGCATGTAAACTTTTTGTTTCGGTCTCTTTTCTACTTTGTTTTAAGATTTTTTTATAGCCGACCTTGAATGTACCTGTGGATGATTTTCGGTTTTATCAATCAATATAATAATTCCCTTTTTGATTTATGTTTTCTGTTGCAGAGTTTCCTGATGAAGTGGACACACCATTGGACATACCTGCTAGGACGCGGTTTGCAAAATATAGGCATCTCAAGTCTTTTCGGAATTCTTCATGGGATCCTAATGTATGTTTGTCTTTTGGAGATTCTTTGTAGTGATTAATTGCCACTAACAGCAAAAAAGGTCTAACATTTCAATTAAATAATATCAGGAATCTCTACCCAAAGATTATCCCAGAAATTTTAATTATCATAATTTCAAGAAAGCAAAAAAACATGTTCTTGCTAAAGCTTTAGAATTGGATCAAGAAAACAGAGAGGACTGTGTTCCAGTTGGCTCATTTACTAGGCTGCATATCATGGACGTACCGAAAGCTGTTGCTTCAAAGTTATGTATGCTTGCAAAGACAAACCTGGTTACAGCGAGTGGCCTACTGGAACACGAATGCGAAGTATCTATCCTTCATTTCAGGTGTGTTTATGCCTTATCATTTTACTATTTTCAGCTTTTCGGTGATCGCTGATTATAAGTGGTCCTTTCTGAATATTCAAAAGATGTGTCATGCCTCATGAAATAAAGCCACTCATGTTTTGTAGTGTGAAGAAGCATGACACATATCATGCACCCATCAAATCCAAGGAAGAGTTAATATTTCATGTTGGGTTTCGGCAATTTGTTGGCAGGTATGGTATTCAGTTTAAACAACCATGACATAATAGATTTCTTTCGGAAAAAATCTAAAAGCTATGGAAATATTTTGCAGGCCAATTTTGTCTAGCGAGTTCATAAACACAGACAAGAGCAAGATGGAGAGGTTTCTCCATGCTGGCCGTTTTTCAGTTGCTTCAGTTTGTGCAAAAATTTCATTTCCACCCCTTCCTACAATAATCCTAAAGAGAGCTGGAGAGGATGCCACACCAGCAGTAGCTGCTCTTGGCTCGCTGAAAACCGTTGATCGAGATAGGATAATCCTTAAGCGCGTTATTTTGACTGGGTATGTTTATTTCTATATTGTCGACGTCTATTATTTCAACAAAAACCTTGTATTTTTAAATATATTTTTTTGGTTGATGCCTTTGCGATACTTGTTATGACAAACATGCAATTATTGTCATTTCAGAGTTGTGACGATAAATTTGTTTTACTGATTAGAAGTTTTAAAACAATTTTTGGTGCAGCTATCCCCAAAGAGTGTCAAAACGTAAAAGTTATGTGAAACACATGTTTTACAATCCAGATGATGTTAAGTTTTTCAAGGTAAGAAAAAATGTTAAGCAGTTTCTGGAATCTATTAGATTTTTTGCTAGATGATTACAGAGTATTGAAAGAGGTTATTCTCCGTAAGTTGTTCTCAATTTTCACCCTAACAAGGTTTCTTATTGCAGCCTGTAGAGCTTTATACCAAACGTGGTCTTCGTGGCCGGATTAAAGAACCGGTTGGTACACACGGTAAGTTATATCAGAGACCTTTACGATTAGTCATATTGTAGACATTGTTGAAGCTACTCATTTTAGAGACCTTTGATGTTTTTATTTTTTGTATTTTTCGTGTCCTGGAAAAGTTTATATCCCTGCAATCAAATAATTATAGGATCATATATTATATACTAATCATGTTATTATGTTTATTGTTTGGTCAGGAGCAATGAAGTGCCTTCTCAATGGGGTTCTTGAACAGCGTGATACTATATGCTTGAATTTATACAAACGTGTGTACCCAAAGTAGCCAAATAATCGTTTTCTTTAAGCTCTGTATGAAGGATCATGACGCAGTTTAGGAAAAAATCATGGCTGGTTGGCACATGTTTGAGATACAAGATAAATTGACAGATCAAATTTTCTCAATTTTAATTTCTAGATGCTAGGATGGCTGTTTTATTCATACTTATATGTAACTATAAATCGGTTTGAATTTCTTTCCTTATCCCTTCCTTCTTTTCAGCACAACTGGTAACCTATTTAACTATGAAATGTTATATGGTGATTTATTTACTTATTAAAAAATTGCATGTTCTCTTCCTCCCGTTCTCTCATCCATCTTCCTATATCATCCAGATTTGTGTTATAATTAATTCACCTTTCTCATTTCAATTGGCAAATTGCATTTTTGCAATACTTTGAAGTCTTCATTCCCCATGGTTACCTACGATTACTTGCAAAAAGGTTCGAGAACCTTTGGTGAAAACTAATTCAGTTACGGCACAATTGCTGCGATGGTGGCCTCTAAAAGAGTATCTTCCTCTCTTCCCTCACTTTATAATCAATGGTGGTTCTTTCTGAATATTCACAAATCATCTTCATGAACCCTAAAATTGAGGCTACCATCGTCGCCCACCACCATCGCCAAGTTTAGAACCACTGCCGCAGGCGTTCCTTGGTTCAATTAAGCAATTGTGATGAAGTTTTGGCCCAAAATCACACACACACACCAAATATATCTATAAATCGAAGCATGATATGATGAGTTGTTTCACTAATAAAATGAATTTGATAAAGAAAACTCCAATTATGGTTGAGGTTTTATTTGGTTCAAGAAAAGCCAAGTGTTCAATTGAGTTTCAGCGGCGAGATAGAAGATGATGATGATTTAGAGGATCTGTTGAAGATTTCTCTTCCCACCCCCTGATTTTCTTTTTCACCCCCTGAGTTTCCGTTTATACCCTTAAAAAAAGTTCGGTAAATGCGAACCGAACTTTTAAACGGTTGAAAACACATGTGTATACCCTTAAAAAAAGTTCGGTAAATGAAAACCGAACTTTTGGCGGGTAAAATTGGATTTTTGGGGGGTGAAAAAGAGACGCAGGGGGTGGAAGAGAAATCTTCGGATCTGTTTGGGAGCAGTATTGAGATATATGAACCGGTGCACCGAACCATAAATAAGTTCAGTTCGGATGTAAATTTCTAATGTGTCAGTTCAATTTTATTGTACCACTTTGACGGTTTGGTTTACGTAAAAAAACTAAACCATGAATAGTCTTACCCAATACATATTACAGATATAGATGCAATATGATAAAGTCATGCAGATATGTGAATAAAACCGAACATACACATGATCCCATGTTTATCCCCAACATACACACAAACATACATTAAATTTAAAAGGAAGACCCCAACATACACACAACATACATTAGAGGAAATATTATTCTACAACATAAACATATGAAAAGGTAATCATCGGACATCCAACCAACAGCTGTCAAGATTATCATAATGCAAGTTCGTAAAATATTTCAAAATACCATAATCTGAAAAGCCCACATTAACAACTAAATAAGCATTTTACAAAATAGACATGGTATATTATTAATTAAGCAGGATTGTCCATTCATTGTCGTGCTATAATCCTAAGAGCACCCACAATGGTGCGTGTTTCACGTATTTAGCGACAAGCTAAATAGGCGCCCTCCATTGCGAAGTAAAAAATGTGAGTGCCAATTATGGGTGGCTCTATAAACAAAAAGGAACGGAGGGAGTAATTTAATATTCTCTCTGGTCCTTTTTTATATGAAACAAAAGTGAAAAGTTTTTTTTTGTCTTTTTTATAAGTAATTTTGACAAATTTTTAAATGTTTTAAATGTTTAATTTCACTTATACCCTTATTTATTACGAGAGGGAATATTAAAAATAAGTATGTTAGTTGAATTAAGAGTAATTAAATAATTAAGGGTATATATGGAATAAATTTAAATTTATAAGAGTATTAAATAAAAATAACTATGTACAATGTGCTTCTTAATATATGTGTAATTTTTTCAAAGTATTTCTTATAAAAATTATCGGAGGGAATAGTATATATCCTATTGAAATCATTTGAATTTAGAAGAATAAGAGGAGTATATATAGTAAATACAATACATTTTATCATGGAAGCATGCTTGTTATTTCTGAAGTTTGGTATATATACTCATGCATACATTGCAAGATTGCATCATTGCTTAGATTGAAATTATTACTTAAATCAATCTTAAGTACGCAATGGACAAATCCATTTCCCACCATTTGATTTGGAAATTTAAAATGTGAATTGAACATCACACAGTTCACACTACTATGATATACTCTTCATTGAAGGGTCCCTCTGGCATTGCGCCTACTTGAAAAGCTGAAAAATAGAACTCTTACCGAACTAGTTGTAGCTAGTATGTTCAATTCTGGTGCTGCCTCATATTGGTGGAGGAAATTTTATTGACTGTTTGCTACGTCCTGAATAGAGTTCCCAAGGCTAATAATGTGGTCTCACCTTATGAGATATTAAAGAAAAGGCAACCAAACTTGTCTTATTTGAGAACCTGGGGATGTCTTGCTTATGTCAGGATACCGGATCCAAAGCAGGTTAAACTCGCAAGTCGTGCCTATGAATGTGTATTCATTGGCTATGCAGCAAACAGTAAGGCATATCGATTTTATGACCTAAATGCTAAAGTGATCATAGAATCAGTTGATGCTGATATCTATGAAGATAAATTTCCCTTTAAATCGAGAAATAGTGGGGGCGTTGAATCCACAAAAAGTGGGGGCACTGAATCAAGTCACATTCCTGTGACAAGAAACTTCGAGAGCAACAAAGAAATCGAAACAGAACTTTGAAGAAGTAAAAGAGTAAGAGTAGCTAAAGATTATGGACCAGATTATTCGGTATATTCTTTAGAAGAAGATCCTACGAGTCTTCAAGAAGCGTTGTCATCTCTTGATGCAGATTTATGGCAAGAAGCTATAAATGATGAGATGGAATCTCTAGATTTGAGGGAAACTAAAAATACACAACTTAATTCAAATAAAAATCCAATTTAAAATAAACCAATATTTACGATAACGGGCACGAAACGATAACAAAACAAAAAATAATTGTATGAAAAATTTAGAATAATATTTAACATAAGTTAGCAGAATAGAAAATGCGGATCATACATATATACTTATGTGGTCCTATGGGTGTACATGGATTGGGCAAACCCACTCGATCCAATCAAACCCATCCAATCCAATCCAAAAAAGTGGGTTGGATCGGTCAAGTGGGTGGATATGGATTTTAAAAATGAAAAACCCATAAAAAAATTGGGTTTCGGGTAAAACCGGACCCAACCCAAAAAACCCACCGACCCACTATTGTTATGTTTTTTGAAATATTTTTATGAAAATACTAAATATTCTGCCATTTGATCAATAAATATTTTTATATTAAAAATAAGTTATACTATTTTTTAAGAAAATAAAAAGATTGAATAATTTTTATAAACAAATATGATAATTCATCGCACTATTTTAAAAATAAAAATATTGAATAATATTCTTCGTTTAGTCATTTGATATTATTAAAAAAGAAAAAAAATCATTTGGATAACACACTATCCAACCCATAAATTAGTGGGTATACATAAAAAATAGGTGATTATTTTTTATAGTGAAAAAAAATAACATTATTTTTCAAAAAAAATACAATGGTTGAGTTATTTTTATGAAAAAGTATGATGATTCGATATTTATATTTTTAATATAAAAAAATAGAAAAATAGTTCAGGTAACCCACTACCCAACCCAATCCAACCCGGAAATTAGTGGGTTTACCTAACCCGGCCCAATGTTATAACGAGTGATTATTTTACTAGACCCAACCCATAGTACCTTATGTGGTTCGGGTTTTGATTTTGGCCAAACTCAACTCAATCCGGCCCACGTACACCCCTATGTGGTCCTGTGATAAATAAATCTATAAAACTAATAAATATACTTATGTGGCTCACAAACATTTGGCCGCTAGTTATAATAAAGATTATTTGTGGACGTTTATTATCACTTATACAAACTCATAAGATTTTCCTTATTTTGTTTTAGAAAAATCATTATTTCTAAACAAATCATTGATTATTTTATGAAATTCATTAAAAAAATTAGTCAAATTTTAATATAGTTTTTGAATATTAAATTCTAATTTTAAAGTATCCTATTAATTTATTAAAAAATTTGTGATCAAGAGACTTTCAATAAAAAAAATTATTAAAAAAAAATAACAAACTATTATTAGTTTAAAGATAGCTTTTAAGTGAAAAATTATATAAAACTGTCAAACAACTTTAACTTTATTTTTAAAGGTCTTATATATTGCCTTAATTATAAAATAGCTTTAAACATAAATACAAAGTCGGGCCAAACAAGTCCAACAGTGTAAAATAAAAATATTATTCGTATAAAACTAACGTCAATTATGTCACTTTTTTAGTAGTAAAGATCATAAAAGTTGTAAATTTTTATTTTAAAATAAAATTGTCAATAATCATTAAAAAATTTAAACACTAATCAACGCTGGACAACTTCCATCATAGCATAAATCACTCTACAATACCATTGTAGCATATTGATGGTTCAAAGGGAATTACCGAATTTGACAAAGCTATCTGGCTTTGTGATTTTGCCTATGAGGGTTTTATCAAACTTCTCAAACTCTTTTTGTATGTCTTGTAGGTAATGAAATGCCAATTTTCTTGGGTATGTGGACTCACACAAAACAATGTAAACAACTCCATTCTCTACCAAGAAGCTTAATAACAAAACAGCATAATCATAATTATTTATCAAATTTCATTGAATTACAATTTATGAAATTAGAGAAGATCCAAAAAAATAAAATCATGAAATTAGACTCTATGGTTTATGTAAAATCATATTTCTAATTAAAAAGAACATCAAGCTAGATAGATTGTGATTAAGGACAGTTAATTAATGAATATTAATTATATTAAAACACAAATGTAAAGCATGAATAGAATTATAGCAATAAATAAATTAAAAGAACAGGAAGATCATAAAAAACAACTATAGGAAAAAATAAGGATACTTGAAGCAGTAATGGTCAATGAGAATGGTCATCATGGAAGGTGTCAAAGTTCCTTTTGAAATTTCTTGGAGTATAAACTCTGCTTGTTGCCAATAAAATGAAAGATATGAATTTTCTTGATTTACATATCTTAGTCCTTGTGCTAGAGGTAACCCATCACTTACCCTTCCAACTATAGTTACCTTAACCATTATCTATGGATTAAAACTACTCTTTTTATAATCTCAAATGGAATGATTTGATTCTCCTTTTTTAAATTTGACCTCGGCTACATTTATAGATTGGTATATTTGTGATTGTGAATTTGTGATTATGAGGCCTTTTTTTAGAATATGTCACGGGAAGGAATGACTAATGAGAGAGGGGACTTGGAAAATAAGTTATTCCTTATGTGTGCAAAAGGAACCATTATTAACTGGGTTGCCATTGGCAAAAGTTATGAACCAAATGGCAAGGGCTGGAATCTCCCCAAACCTAAAATACAAAGAGTAATCAAGGTTTTGCCTTTTGGGTCTCTTCCATTTTAATTAATTATGGTTTTTGGGTTGATACTGAGTTTAAACGTGGATGGTTCCTTAGACCTTCTCACGGTTTCTTGTGTCGAAAGTCTTTTAAACAATGATGTTCAGGCGACGTGTCTCGTTAAGTGCAGCAACAACAGTTGTGCAAATGTATGAATCTGTCCAACTCACTTGTGTGCACAATTGTGTTCAGGTAGCGTGTCATGTTGAGTGCAGCAGTAACGACAATGCAAATGTATGTACAAAAAAATAAAATTAGATGTACTTGGTTTTAATTCTAGAGGGTCAAAAGTGATTCTAGAGGTTGTAGAAGTGATTTTAACATGTTTGAGTGATTTAAAGGAGAATTGATTTTGTTTGTTGAATTGATTCTATTTGAATCTACAATTTGTATCTTTTGGCTTCTATAATAGATTTTAGCGTTAAATTTATTGTTAAATCTACTTTTACATAAATATATTCAAACATAAACCATTTAACATTCAACTCACTTTTATCCAAATTCAATTCTATAGAATCAATTCACTTAAAATCAATTCTCATCACCGCAAAACCAAACATACATATAGTATAATGAATTGATGATTCACACTTGAAAAAAAATATAATGTTCAATTCATTTACTATATGATTTCTCTTGGTTTAATCTAAATGATTTCCCAAATTTCTCACATAAATAAGCCAACATGAACCTGTAACATCAGTAAAAATATCTAAGGTAAATTTGCCGCACAGTTGAATTTGGTTCATTTCAACTTCAACACAATGAACCAAAAATTAATGTAGATCGATATGAACTTTTATTAACTTATTAATATGACATTTTTCCACCCTGGTGCCATAAATAAAAAGGAAATTAAGAAAATGAATTGTAGAAGGCCACGTTGAGAAATAGTTGAACACGTTACACAGTTTAAGTTCACATGATAAATGCACTTCGTCAACCATTGTGTATGTGGAGTACTTCTGATACTGTACACTTTAACCAATAAACATTGGAAAACTATTTTTCTATTTCGATGTCCTTCATCTTTTCTATTTTACACTTCTACTATTTAAGTAATAAATATTATAAAAATGAATTTTTTTAAAAAAAATATCATCTATTATTTAAATATAAGACATTATAATGATAAGATATTTTTAAATGTATACACTAAATAGTACACAGTAATATTTTAATAATTTTGTAGGAGCGAATCACAAAAAAATATTTTCCTAAACATATTGATTGCTGGATCTATCTATGGTTGTGATTTTACAAGTCAGTGTCTTGTCTTTTCTCTCTCCAATCCACCGCTTAAACGTTTTCACACCTTCCCCCTTTAACCCCTGAACACTTTCTGTTTCAAATCTTTGAACTCTTTCTCTGCTTCAGTCTCGAGAATTGACCCTTAAACAACCAATAACCATGACGTCCTCCACTCACAAAAGAGTAAAAATTGGTAATAATCCTAGCTAACAATACGTGTCTTTGAGACAAGATTTTGTTGAATAGTAACTACTACCTACGAAGCTCCGATACTCTAAAAATTGTGAAGTATCGTGTCCGATACGTCTTCAATATCGATACTCATCCGATACGTTCCATACTCGTATCGGAAGAGTATCAGTTAAATCTTTATTTTTAAATAAAAAAATAATATCCGATACGCGTCCGATATCGGTTAAATCTTTATTTTTAAATAAAAAAATAATATCCTATACAATCTTTGTTTCTTAGTGAATGTCAAACTATTATGTTGTTACACGGGTAACTAACTATGTCTTTTTTTGGATAGTACTAATGATGTTTTTTGCGATAGTACTAATGATGTTCTTTTTATATAATACTTAACTTAAGATGTACGTATAACTTAAAATGTACTGGTGATCATTATTTTTTAGAACAATATTAATGAGACACAAATACTTAACTTAGTATTAATGATGTTAATTTATTATAATTAGTATTTTTTTGTCTTTGTCACTGTTCTAAAGTTACTATGGTGTTCCACTATATAACAGGTTGTTAAGTATTTGGGTTTGTCCCAAAATTCTAGTATAAGAATGGATGCTTTATATTTTTAATTGGTCAGCTGCAGGACTTATATAATTGTCTGCTATTGCTACAAGATGAACTTGTTAAAGAGGCTTGATGTCATGACTATTATATGTTTTTTGAGCTATTATATGTTTTTAGTTAGGACTGAGGAGCCCTCGTATGTTGAGTCTCAAACTATTTTGCTCTTGTGCAAGCTTATTGGTTTGTTTGTACTCCTTGTACAATGAACTATTGACGTTTATAATAATAATAAGGCTTAATCATCATTTTCGTCCCTGTAAGTTCTCGATTTTTTTGTTTTAGTCCATGTATCTTTTTTTGTTGCAAATTAGTCCTTGTATGTTCAAATATTTTGGTTTTAGTCCCTTAAAACTAAAATTCGCAGGAAAATTCGCAGGAAACCAGCGAATTTTCCTGCAGATTTTCTTGCGAATTTTAGCTTTAGGGACTAAAATAAATAATATTTGCACATGCAGGGACTAATTTGCAACAAAAAAAGATACAGGGATTAAAACCAAAAATTTATGAACTTACAGGGACAAAAATGATGTTTAAGCCTAATAATAATAATTTGTTTTGTCTTTCAAAAAACAATTATCATTATTAATATTATTTATTTTAGTCATGTTTATATATTGTGCATTTATATATTTAATTTTAAAATTAATTTTTAAATAATGTATCGCGCCAGTATCGGATATGGATTTTTTAAAATTTTCACGTATCGGCGTATCGGTATTGTATCGTATCCGTATCGTGTCGCGTATCGGGGCTTCATAGGTAACTACGTCTAGAATAAAATAATCTTTGACTTACAATTAACTTTGGAGAATGTTAACTTGTGCCCTTAAGGCACATGATAAGAAGACAAATATAGAAATTATGTTTTGGAATTTTGTGTGTTTTTACTTTTAATGCATTAAATTTCTTAGCTTATTAAATACAAAGTTTCCATATAAATATACTTTATCATGGTGGATTCTAGGGTGGGAGACCCAAACACGTCTCTCACCAGTGGGAGAGCTAAAATACCTGTTATAGCAGGTGGAGCAGGTAATTAAAAATAATTATTTTTTATATTTTTTTTTTTACAAAATTTATACTTTCTTTTTAAAAACAACATAATTTATTTATATTTTTAAGTTATAATTATTGACAAATATCCAGAAAAGGTTATATTATTTTCTATAGAAAATCTGATTCTTCCTTGTTCTCTCATTTTTCATCTAAGATTATTTTGGAACTCTATCATATTTTGCATCCTGACTCCTGAGAATCTTGTAGTAGGAGAGAACACCGAAAAAATCATTGATGTCTCTATCCTCGTTGTACAACTACAATATGTGAATTTGAGATTTGTTTTTAGATTTGAGTTTTAAGGTACTCTTTATTGAAAATAGGTTTGAAAATCATATGAAAATAGATTTTGTAAGATTTGTGTGATTTTAACATTGATTTCTATGTTAAGAATGTCCAGAAACAGCCGGATTTTAATATGGGTTAACGGGTCAATTTAGACCCGGCTGGAGGTTGAAGACAAGCTATTTTTGTTTTAAAAAAAATAAAAATTAATAACGTGATGTTTATATGGTCGTTATAAAAACTTTACTAGTGATCAATTTTGGCTTAGTGGATAAGGTTACCTCCACTAAAGGAAAGGCTGCGGTTCGAGCCTTTGCCTTTGCCATTTTTTGATTAATTATAAAGTAAAAATATGGTAAAAGAAATTATTTAAACAGTTCGTGTAAATTTTCAATAAATTTGTATATTTAATATTTTTAAAATTTTGTACCACAACACAATATAAGTCAATTTGACATTTTTACGCATATTAAGAAATATAATTAAAGTTGTATGGAAAAAATAAATTATGAGTTGATTTACAAAACTGTCTTTCGTTTATGATAAGGAAAAAATAAATTGAAGTATTGGAAAAAAGATAGAGTGATAAATAGTTAATGGTATAATAAAAAAAAATAACATTATATGATTTATTGAGAATGTAAAGCCATTTATATTTTAGTACAATTTTTTTTCCCAAAGTGGAATGTGAAAAAAGTAGGGATGTATTTGGAAAAGTAATATTTATTATAATGATTAGAGGTTACTTTTGTTTATATTTAAGACTTTCAATTTTTTTTTATTGCTTATATATAAGACCAGAGGGAGTAAATACTTAATATATGTTTCAAGCTTCGTTTAAAATTCCCATTGAGGATGTACTTGAGTTGGATAAAATAAAGAAAATCAGCCAATTTGATTTGGATTGATTCAAGTTAATGGTTTGACTAATTGGAATGATTGTGATTAGGGATGCAAAATTTCTCAATTAAAATGTTCAATCTCACATAATTGGACAAAGAATTAATTAGAAATTTAAATTTCGGAAATTTAATGGTTCAATCTAAACTAATTTAACTAATTGTGACTAAAGAAACATGGTTCATATGAAGGGAATATCGAGTCTCGACTAATTAGGCGGACTATGACTAATGAATCTAAATTTTCTCAATCACGTCATTCAATTTCACCTAATTGGACTAACAATCAATTAAGAATTCGTATTTCAACAATGTAACGATTAAACATAACTAGTTTGACTAATTGTGACTTAAAAATCTAGTTCATAAGAGACCATTATGATTTACAAAGATGTAGTTAATGGACTTAATAAGAACAAAAAATATTTAAGGATCAAAGCGAAACTACTCTCTCCGTTCTAAAATGAGTGACTCATTTTGAGTATATGTACTATTCATATATCTTGCTTTAATCATATTTTTTTTACTAATAAATTAAAATAAATATTAGTATATAAGATGTTGTTGGATTTCCCGTCAAAAAAAAAAAAGATGTTGTTGGATTCGTCTCGATGAATATTTTCAAAATATCAAATTTTTATAATTTTTACTATTATACAATATTTTTTTGAAGAAATACAATAAAAAATATTAATTGTAAAAGTTATGTATTGACATGCGTGAAACAATTAACTAGGTCACCCATTTTGGAACGGAGGGAATAACAATTTAGTTAAAAAACAAAAAAAGTAATTTAGTCTAATTTGAATTTTTACAATCAAACGGTTCAATCCAAACTAATTTGACTAACCGTGACTTAAAGAAACCTAGTTCATATGAAATGATTGTCAAGTCTCAACTAATTAAACTAATTGGTACTAAAGAATTCAAAATTTCTTAATCATACCATTAAATTTCACGTAATTGTACTAACAATCAATTAGGAATCAAAATTTTGACAATTTAATTGTTCGATCTAAACTAATTTGACCAACTGTGACTCAACTAATTTTATGAAATGTGACTGAGCAATTCAAATATTTGTAATAAGATTGTAAAATATTACTACTTCTATCCCAAAATAAAAGAACTAGTTTGACTACTGTACGTATGTCAACGCACGATTTTGATCACTAATATTTTTAATTCTCTATTAATAAAAAATATAAAAATTAGATATTTTGAAAATATTTATCAAAACAAATCAAACAAGATCTTATATGCTTATATTTATATATTATTAAAAAAATATAATCAAAGCATGATAAATGAATAGTTTCATTTAATCAAAAAATATCTAATAAAATGGGAGGGACAAAGCTAGTACTACATTACTAACAATGACGTTGAAATTAGAATCCCGATAATCAAATACTTCAATCGAGTGGTAACAATGATGTATATTAGTATTTGTCACAAAAATAGCGCCTTATTGTCCAATTGGTTCATTTCTTACTTTATTAAAAAAGTTTTGAAAATATCAGATTATGACTATGCAAGAATCGAACCTGGCACACTTGCCTAAAACAAAAACTCGCTATCGCTGCACTGAGACTAATAGTATACAAATTTATCAACAATAAAAATATATCATAAGTTCTAATTATATTTTTGGTTTCCTTCAACCTCCAGCCGGGTCAAAATAGGACCCGGATACATTGTTCAACCCGGTTCGTTCTCGACATTTTTTAACACCGAACTTAATGTTTACAAGCTTATAAATCTTACAAAATATATTTCCAATGATTTCCAACCGTGTTTTCAATCAATAATACCTTCAAACTCATATAAAGAAACAAGTTTCAAAACGCGGAAATAAAATAGAAAGAAAATGAATGAGATCTATGTTGACGAGGGGAAGAATAAGTCATCTTCTTTGAGTGATTTGTTTGAAATAATCAGTTTGTTGTGAAATGGGAAGATGAAAAGTTTGGTGGCTCATGGGGAGGAAGATGAACACAACAACAATCATAGTGCAGAGCAAGAGTATAAGAAACAAATATTTTGCCCCAGTTTTTTGAAATTTCTGGGTTTGTCGAACTCAGTTATCAAGTTATTGTTAATTAGCACAAATTTCTTTCTGGATTTGTTCATCTTCTCCCTGTTGCCCGTGTTTGTTTGTTTGTTTTTTTGGAAAAACATATCATATTTTTTATTTTAGAAAACTATTATTTAAGTTAAATAGATTATTAAAGTAAAAAAATAAATTAAACATTAAAACCTGCTATTTTACTGTAGCAACAGGTTCTCTGTACTTCATCACAGCCGTTTAATTATTTTTCAACACATCCAATGGTTAAAATCAGTCTCCCACCGGTGAGAGACATGTTTCAGTCTCCCACGCTAGAATCCACATGTGCCCTTAGGGCACAAGTTAACATGACCCATT
Organism: Trifolium repens; assembly: GCA_030408175.1. Taxonomy (NCBI): domain Eukaryota; kingdom Viridiplantae; phylum Streptophyta; class Magnoliopsida; order Fabales; family Fabaceae; genus Trifolium; species Trifolium repens. The sequence goes on along the minus strand of CP125837.1, from coordinate 59,072,676 downwards.
AATTTTTTGGTTTTTATTACTCTCCAATTTTTAATATAATTCTATATTTTTTAGATTTATGTAATAATCAAAGTCCATTCAAGAGTAAGGCAACTTGAGTAAAGACTTTAAATCCTTAAAAATTTATTAAGAGAAAATGTATTTCATAAATCATAAGTTCATTTATTCACATTAAAAAATGTTTAATAAAGACAAAGGTCTCAAAAAAAAAAGTATCTTTCACGTTATAAAATAAGAGTTATATTAAATAGTGCTCTCTCTCGATGCACTTGTTAAGTATACTAAAATTAGAAATAAAACATAAATTTAATGTTGATAAATACTCCCTCCGTCCCATTTTAAGTGACACATTTGACTATTTTACACATATTAAGAAAAGTGTATAATTAAATGAGAGATAATATTAATTTTACTAAATTACCCATGTATGCACTTTTTCTGCCCAATAATGATTAGAAAAGCATATTCTGGAAAAGCATTTATAAGGGGTAGAAATAGAAAAGTAACATAGAAAATTGATATGGCTCAAGTATTATGGGACAATTTTTTTTTGCAAATGTGTTATTTAAAATGGGACGGAGGGAGTATAATATTTTACAATTTTAATATATTGAATGCATGAATCTAAATAATTAATGTATTTACTCATTTTCATTAATCTAAATAACAAATATTTTCTTATATAAGGGACTAGACGGAGTATAAGATAAATTTTACTATTTAAATATATTGAAAACTTAGTGCATTTGGATCATAATATATAGTTTATAGTTACATTAATTTTTCAATGAACATAAAAAATAATTTTTTTTCTTGTAATAAGGATTAGAGTAAATAATAAGATGCATATATAATTTCAAATACATAGTTTTTATTTATAGTTTATTAACAAATGCTCTAAGAGTACATGTTATTAACATGTCAACATTTCTCAAGAAGGAGAATATTAACACATTTAAAATCACGTGTTAAATAATTTAATATAAACATATTCATCTTAAAAGTAGCATATTCAACTTTTTATAGTTAAAATGTAGTTTTTATTAAAGGTTATACTTTAACACATTTGTTTGGACTGCTCCTGAAGGTTATAATGCATGTTTATAAACAACTCACTTAGTAATTAGGGTATGTGACACATCGAGTTTAGGCTCTCGTAGGTACCTTAGTTGTTAATGTAGGGAAACTTTAATAAACATAGTGTAATAGTAAGGTATTACTACAACAAGGATAATTCACCGCCGAACATAATGTAAGTAACTATGTTACACACCGATCATGCCAAATATGAAGAATGGAGGGAGTCCAACCACCATACCTAGCCTCTATATTTCTTGAATCTATTATTTATACATTCTGTCATTTATATTTATGCAAAGCATTACGCTATTTTTATAAAAACCTTTTTCCAAAAACCAAAGCGAATGCAAACTATCACGAACTTAAATAACGCTGGCTTGTGTAACACCCAAACCCATAATTATAGAAAATATGCCTTTATAAAATATTACACGAGAATACACAATGAAAATAAAATTTGATTTACAAAAGGTTTGGTTCGAGTATTACATCGTACACATAAAAGCTTACTAATAACTTAATTAGTAAAACAATTATTGTACAAAATAAGTTTCTAAGGAAATACATCTTTAAATACGTTGGAAGTAAGAAGCAAGACTCTAAATAATACATTATAGAAATAATCCCATCTCCGTGTCACATCAGAGCGGAGCTTCACTGACAACTCGATCACAACCATAACCTGAAGATCTGGAACCCAAATCCAGCACATACACAAAACAGAGGGTTAGATAATATAATCATAAAAGAAACTAAGTATAAGCACACACTTAATACTTAGGACATATCATGGTCATGTCTAACAACTCATTCCATAAACAATTATCAATCTCATATCATTCATATTTCATAATCATAAAATATAATGTATCATAATAATATCACATCCTCAATCAATTGACAAGTATACACATCATCATCAATTATTAATTAATATTACACATCTCATAATACGTTCAATCATAAGTATCACATTATTCAACCATTCACAATTATAATGGAATACAATCTCAATTATCAAATAACAATTAGAGTGCACAACTCCCTAATGCAAGCTAATGCAAACACATAATGTATGTCACCCTAGACATATATAATGCATGTGGTACCATCGTCTTTATTAGAGTATCTCACCTCTAATATCCTTCTTTATCAAATATTTTCATTTGATATTCTTCTTTATTAGAATCCATATGATTCTAATATCCAACTCAAAATGAATGCATGAATGTACACATACCAAATAATGATGATAACACTATACATCTACTCACGAATAATAGGCCACTCATCCCTATTATTCATTCTTTAAGTTCTCATTAACTTATCTCAACACATCATCATATCATCATTAAAGTATACATTCAAGCACACATATCATAAAGTAATTCATTCACCTCAATTCAATTAGGCATCCAATTACTATTATCAATTTCTAATTAATAACATCCACCATAATCAATCATCATTTACCAATTTATATATATATATATATATATATATATATATATATATATCCATATATATAATCGTATTATCATCATCACTAATCATTAACAATTATCTATTATTATTATAAACATAATCTCATCTCAATATACTCATAAATCATAGTTAATTAGCATGTACAATAACACTTAACATCTAAGTTAACTATAAGTTATCATCCTCAATTTCAATCAATCACACACATATAAGCATATCATCATCATACAAACTCAAGATTCAATCAATCCAAATCTATAACATGTTATAAGACCAAATCTAATCATGTTATAACTTCCTACTCATCATACAACATAAAGGAAATCCTCAAAATTAGGTCCTGGTCGCTGGGCGAGGCCTGGCGAAGAAACAAGCGAGAAAAAGCAGTGCAGTCGCCGCTCACAGCGAAGCCTGGCGACGGCTGCTCGCTTTGGTCGCTGGTGGTCGCTGGGCGACCACTACCCAGACAGGATGCTCTGTTTCGGGTTGAAACGAGAATCAACACGAAATTCATCATCCAATATTCAAAATACAGAAAGTTACCAACTTTAAGTTCATAAAATCATGCTAAACATAGAAGTACAATTTAAAACATCATCAAACATCATTTCATACAATAAAGCATGGATTTTTCAAGTATTATTTCATAAAACCCATTTTTGAGCAAAACCCCAATTTTCTCATAAAATCATGAAATCAATCTATTAATCTATAGCAAGAGTAGAATAATTGAAACATATCATTCTAACACAACAAGCATTAATAAAACGCATTCCCTAACATTCCAATCCCCACCAAGAGATGAGAGGGTTTGGGTATGGAGAATAGACATCTCCCCCCTCTTTGATCATCTCACAATTATATTATCTAAGCCTCTTACCTCAATAAAGTTGGAATCTCTACTCCACCACTTGATTTCATTTAATCTACCATGGCTTATTCTTTATTTGATCTTCTCCTTCGTCTCTTTCTCTTTCTCTACTCTCTCTTTCTCTTAACTTCTCTTTCTCTCATTTTTATGATAATAAAATCACACCACTACTCTTCACAAAAACCTCCTATATATAACCCCAACTTAGGTTACATGAAATCCCTCAAATACCCTTAATTTCACTACTAATTCCACTCATAATCTCAACTTCACTATTACCACAAATTCTTGTACTATTTACACCATTGTCACTACTTCCTCTCCAAGACACTCTATCCCTTTAAGATAATAACCAAAGTGTCACTCTTATCTCTACACAATCCACTAACTCATACTAGATTACTATATTACCCTTAATTCTACCACAAACTCCTATTCATTCTAATTAAGCCCAATACTCATAAAAGCCCATTATTAACAAACATAAATGTAATAACTAATTAATACATATAAAACATATCAATTAACATACACAATTAATTAAATAACATCAGTTAATCAAATATAATAAAATATAAGATTTGGGGTGTTACAGCTTGACCTATATAATTTAAGAATAAAGTAAAGTAAATTTCTCCAAAATTCTAGTATAAGAATGGATGCTTTATGTTTTTAATTGGTCAGCTGCATGACCTATATAATTGTCTGCTATTGCTACAAGATGAGCTTGTTAAAGAGGCTTGATGTAATGACTATTATATGTTTTTTGAGCTATTATATGTCTTTAGTTAGGACTGAGGAGCCCTCGTATGTTGAGCCTCAAACTGTTTTGCTCTTGTGCAAGCTTATTGGCTTGTTTGTACTCCTTGTACAATGAACTATTGACGTTTATAATAATAATAATTTTTTTTGTCTTTCAAAAAACAATTATCATTATTAATATTATTTATTTTAGTCATGTTTATATATTGTGCATTTATATATTTAATTTTAAAATTAATTTTTAAATAACGTATCGCGCCAGTATCAGATATGGATTTTTTAAAATTTTCACGTATCGGCGTATCGGTATTGTATCGTATCCGTATCGTGTCGCGTATCGGGGCTTCATAGGTAACTACGTCTAGAATAAAATAATCTTTGACTTACAATTAACTTTGGAGAATATTAACTTTTTGGTTTTTATTACTCTCCAATTTTTAATATAATTCTATATTTTTTAGATTTATGTAATAATCAAAGTCCATTCAAGAGTAAGGCAACTTAAGTAAAGACTTTAAATCCTTAAAAATTTATTAAGAGAAAATGTATTTCATAAATCATAAGTTCATTTATTCACATTAAAAAATGTGTAATAAAGACAAAGGTCTCCAAAAAAAAAGTATCTTTCACGTTATAAAATAAGAGTTATATTAAATAGTGCTCTCTCTCGATGCACTTGTTAAGTATACTAAAATTAGAAATAATATATTACAATTTTAATATATTGAATGCATGAATCTAAATAATTAATGTATTTACTCATTTTCATTAATCTAAATAACAAATATTTTCTTATATAAGGGACTAGACGGAGTATAAGATAAATTTTACTATTTAAATATATTGAAAACTTAGTGCATTTGGATCATAATATATAGTTTATAGTTACATTAATTTTTCAATGAACATAAAAAATAATTTATTTTCTTGTAATAAGGATTAGAGTAAATAATAAGATGCATATATAATTTAAAATACATAGTTTTTATTTATAGTTTATTAACAAATGCTCTAAGAGTACATGTTATTAACATGTTAACATTTCTCAAGAAGGAGAATATTAACACATTTAAAATCACATGTTAAATAATTTAATATAAACATATTCATCTTAAAAGTAGCATATTCAACTTTTTATAGTTAAAATGTAGTTTTTATTAATGAAAAATTTCAATTTTTTTTATCAAAGACACATGTTAGCAACACTTTTTTTCTTATTTAAATATACTCTTTATGTCTCTCCCAATTATAAGACTCATTTATAAAAATAAAAAATTGTCCCTAGATATTAAACTCAGTTGTAAATTTCTAAATGTACTTATTATTCTTATTTAAATATATCCCTCATTAATATCATCAATTTGCATTAGAATACGAAAAATCAACATTGAATATATTTAACACGAGTTGTGTTATTTTGACATCATAAAATGGACAACCACTTGACAACTTACTCACAATGCACGTGGTTCGAGACGTAATAACAAATTGGAAAAATAGATTAATATTATAAATGGAAGTTGTCTACAACTAAATGGTTGTCAAAATATCATTTCTCATTTAACGGTAATTCAATAATCGTCACATAAAGTTCAGACAAATTTATTGCTCCAACAATTTTTCTCAATACTCACAGTTTTTGGCAAATATTCTATATTTAACCTCCTTAAACGGCTAAAGAGATAAATATGAAAACATTCTTTTAAAAGGACATATGATAACATTTTCCATAAATATGAAAAAAAAATTAAATTGAAAAAATTAAATTTTTATTTTTAAAAAATTTATACCTTCAATTTTTTACAAATACTTTTAATTTTTTAACATGCGACAAATTCTTGTAGTCCTAAAGTCTTTGGTCAACTTAACAAATACTCCCTCCGTCCCGAAATGTAAGCAAAAAAAATAAAATCACGCTTATTAAGAAACTATAAATTTTACCAAAAGAAACAATTGAGTTTCCTAAACTACCCTTAGTCACATTAAAAATGAGATAAAAGTGGAGCTCTTGGAAACTGAAAAGTTTGCTTTTGCAAAAAAGACAAATTAGTAATGACTAGAAGGAAGGGTATTTTAGGAACAACAGAAATAAAAAGGAATATTTTGCTTACATTTTGGGACAAAAAAAAGAGAGATTTTTTGCTTAGATTAAGGGACGGAGGGAGTATGCCAAAATTATTTGAACGAGTTAGTATGCAGTTCGACACCACATCTCAGATCTTCTCTACCTCACTCAGGGGCGTAGCTATGAACACCAATGGGGTAGCTTTGGCTACCCCAAAAAATATTGTTTTCTTTGTATATATTAGTATATACTATGTTTAGCTACCTCAAAAATATTTAATTAGCTACCTCAAATAAATTTAATTGTTAAAAATTAAGAGAGATTAGAATGTCAAAAAATTATTATTTATTTAGTAGATTTATTTCGTCTTATTTTGTCATTTTCAGTCTCTTTAACAACTACAAAGAGAGCTTTATCAGCGAAAAGATTATCAAATCAAGATTTAAAAATAAAATGAAGAATAATTTTATTACAAACATATTAATTGTTTACATTAAAAAAAGGCAATACAAGTCAATTTGAATCTTTGAAGTGTGGTTGAACTCAATATTTTATGTTATTAAAATTATTGTGAATTTTTTTCCTTATAAATTAAATTTGGTATATTAATTTTAAAAAATATTTTATTTGTATATATATTTGGCCCCCTCATAAATATTCTGCTAGCTTCGCCGCTGACCTCACTCTCTATTGAGTTTTTATCTTCCGTGAAATCGAACCATGTACTTGAACTTCAAGGTACATAGTTCGATTCCTACAGAAGATAAAAACTTTACAAAGAATTGAATAGAGAAGATCGCGAGGTACAACATCGAACCGCCTACTATGGAAAAAAAGGGGCCCAGCTTTTACAAACAAGAGTATAATGAGAGCCGAGGACGAGGGAGTATTGCATTTACTACTACTACTATATAGTACTTTGGCAACCTCGTTTTCTGTATCTGAAACTGAAACAGAATTGACTCTTTTTGGGGTAAGTGATGGATGGATGTATGTTTTCTCTCTCTCTCTCTCTCTCTCTCTCTCTCTCTCAGTGGTATACTATAGTGGGACACTTTCCACTTCCCTCTAAATTATTCTTTCATTTTCACCTTTCTTACCATTATTAATTTCTATTGCATATTTCAATGTCAATGTCAATGCATTTATGACACTCTTTATTTAAGTCGGTTTACTTCTTCAACACTCTTCTTTTCTTTACCCTTTTATGATGAAAATAACATAGACTCTGAATTTGTATTCATTGATCTTGCTCCTAACAAAAAGACAAAAGTTGTGTGTCATTATTAATTGTGAATTTATTGTTGTTCTCATGGTTTGGTGAAGTGTGAAAGTGAAAAATGGGTAAAACACCTTGTTGTGAGAAACATGGTGTTAGAAGAGGAGCTTGGACTCCTGAAGAAGACCAAGCTTTAGTTGATTACATCAACAAACATGGCCATGGAAGTTGGCGTACACTCCCTAAACATGCAGGTACACTGTCCAACTTTTCTTTACATAAGCACTTTTGTAAGTGCTTTTTTATAAGTACTTTTTGTTTACATAAGCCTTTTTTCTTTCTTGGAATATTTTGAAGCTAGGGAAGAATTAAAATATATGGTATGTATGGCTTTTATATGATTAAAGCACCTTTCTGTTATGTTGTTTTCTTACAACTTATGTTTCCATGTTCTTCAAGGTTTTTGGGATATATAATAAGGGCATGATTTCATAATAGTTTTCAGTTTTTTTTGGTTGCTAAACATGTTGTACTGTGAATGAAATTTAGTTTGTGTACTACAAGATGGGTTTAGGAGGTGGAAACTATAATCCAAATGTTTAATTAGGTGAAAAATCGCTTAGCTTGCTTACTATTGAAGAAATTTTCAAATTCACAATGTGACATGTTTTTATCATGTATGAAATCTTATTGTTTTGTCCCATGTTGTGTTTTTCTAGCAACTATTCGTGCATGTAATAATTAATTATATTGTCATTTGGTGCCTTGTGTTACCGTAACTAAGTATCTATGCCGACAAAATAAATATCGGATAAAATTATTTTAGTTATAAGTGATTTGATGTTTGTACATTCATTGAGTTGAACAATGAATGTCTGTAAAAATCAGGTTCTGAGTCAAAACCTGTAAATTTTAGCTTCAAGTTGGAATCACTTTTGGTAAAGGAAACCAAACACACTAAGTATATGTTTAGTATCACGGTGGAGCTGCCAAAATCACAGTGATCTACCGTGATTTTTCAAAAGCTATACTCTGTAGCTTCTGTAAAATCAAGGTGAGTCACTGTGATTATGACATACCCACCGTGATACCAAACACAGGCTAATACTAATAGCGTGTTTGGGTGTCCGTTTTGATCACCGCCACTGCAAGTTTGTTGCCATTTCACTGTCGAAATGCACAAGCTGCAAACTGTAGCTTATGAAGCAAGCTCGCTCACTTTTTGTGTTGTGCTCAAGGTCAAGTGTTTAGCTCCTTTTATACTGTTCGTTCTAAATAACAGGAGAGTGGGCCGAGTAGAAAGATTGCGGGCCAAGTATAAAGACCTGCATATATAAACTTATTTAATTTAATGTATGTTTACAACTAGGTCTCACACGATGTGGTAAAAGTTGTCGACTTCGGTGGATAAACTATCTTCGTCCTGGCATCAAGCGTGGCTCATTTACTAGTGAAGAAGAAACAACTATTATTCAACTTCATGCCATGCTTGGCAACAGGTACCCGACTGCTCCATTACCCGACTGCAGCATCTATCAACACATTTTGGTGCATTGATTTCTACTTGTAATATTACATTCACTTTGCATGTAACCGGTAATAACTGTGCAATCTTTTAGGTGGGCTGCTATAGCATCCCAACTACAAGGAAGAACAGACAACGAGATTAAGAACTATTGGAACACTCATCTAAAGAAGCGCGTCCTTCAATCACTAGAGGAAAAAAAACATTCATGTCTCATTCCTGATAAGAATGTTCAGTCTAATTCTCCTTCTACACGCCACATGGTACAGTGGGAAAGTGCAAGAGTTGAGGCAGAAACAAGGTTGTCAATGGAATCCACATTGCTTAATTCAGAATCCACGGCAAAAACAAGCCCTGATTACTTTCTTCAACTTTGGCATTCTGAGGTTGGACAGTCGTTTCGCAAGATCAAAGGAAAGGAAGAAGCATCATCATCTTCGCTATCATCATCAAAATTGGAGGAGTCATGTTCAAATGTCTCATTGCAAGTGAAAAACATCGGAACACAAAGCTTGAAAGTATCAACACCAAAGCTCGAAGATGTCAACACAACTCAGGAACAAAAAGCAAGTAGCTACAGACCAAAGCTTGAATATGATAGAGCTGGTTCAGATTCAGGCAATTATGAATTTCTTGATACTTCTGATTCTGCACTAAAGCACCTGTTACATATGCCTGATGATGATATAGGATTCTTGGGACAAACTGACAATTTCTTGAATCTCCTTGATGCTAGATGTGATTAAGATAAGAAAATACTCTTATATATGATTAGAATAGTTAATTTTCTTCGCCTTTATGATGATATCTTCATTTTTGTAAATGCAGTCACTAGACGTAACTGATTTTGGTTGTTCGATCTAAAATTAATGGCAAAGATGACTTAATGATAATTTTGCACAAATTGATGCTACAAGAAATTTATATTGCACAAATTGAATAAGAATGAAATTGTTTTTATTCCCAAAGTAATGGATATATACAAGCAAATATATATCACTATGCACACATAATAAATTAACATAAACTAAAAACAACACCAAACCACACATGAAGAAACTATATATCATAATAAATCACATCATTTTTGTTGAGCAGGTTTGAGGATTGTTTGTAGCATTTAGAAACAACCAAAGAGTTTCTTTGGAGCTGTTCCAGTTGCCCTATATTTTGCAGCTGTCTCTTCTGCTTTGAGTAAATCTTCACCTTTCTTGGCTTCAATTATAGCCTTCTTTTCTTCAGCTAGCTTGTGAAGTGCTGCTATTTTGTTTTTCATTTTCTCTGCATATTCTCCCTTTTTCTTCTCCAATTGTTCCTATTCACAGTGAAAAAAGTTAAAACTGTTTTTTTTTTCTTCCATACTTTGGCATATTCAAATGTTATTATTATATATTAGTATTACTGATACAAAATAAGTTCTTACCTCAAGTTTTCTCAATTCAGCTTCTGTTGCAGCTTTCTTACTGTTTTCCCATGCTGTAATGGTTGAGAGTTTTCTCTGTGCCCTGCTCAGGAAATTCATTTAAATTAGTATACAAAAGCTTGTTAAATAACAAAATGAAATGTGTTGAATTTCTAGAAAGTTAGATATTGCAATGACTAAGCCCGAGACTGTTTGAAAGAGTTTATGAAAATAGTTTATAACATATCCATAAGTTGTTTTTAACTTGTTTTCACAAGTACTGATATGATAAATGTGTATGCTATAAGTGCTTTTAATTAAGCTATTTGTCCAAACACAGCCTTAGTGGTGATCCCTTCATAGCTACATAAGTCATTCATGTTTTAAGCAAAGCTTCATTTTGACACTTCCACATGTTACTTTAACTAGCCCTCTTAGTTATAGTGACTCAATGAAAGGTGGTGGAAGCTCTTACTTGTTCTCTGCTTTTGACTTCTCACTTTCTTCCCATGCTTTGATTAGTGAAATCCTCTTTTCTGTTGCAACTCTTTCAAGCACAGCATCTGAAGAAGAATGAAATGCCATATGAAATGCATTAAGGGGATGATTTAATTCATATATACGATACACTAAAAGTCGCATATAATTGATTGTGATTTGATGAAAGTGTCAAACTGTATACAAAGACGGTGTAAAGCTACATACCTCGGTTGATCGAGCCCTCTTTTTGTTTCTCTTCAGCTACTTCATCAGTCTCTGATAGTAACAAAATTAACAACAGAATGATATCAATGTGATTATTATTATTATTATTATTATCTCTATGGCATGACTTCTTGGTGATAACAAATTAACAATGATGATTATATAAGAAAGGACATTATAGTGAACTCAAGAAACAACAATTAACTATGTGATGATTAATTTTGTTATGAAACATTAAGAAACACATGAATTTCATTTCAAGGCCATGTGAAAGTGACTTATAAAGTATAAACAAATATCATATACTTTAAATAAAAATAATATATATACTATTATGGATTGTCCTCTAAAAGCATGAAAAGGTTAACAATAGTAACACATGAATTAGAAAATACCAAGGTGTTCTTTTCTTCCTTTAAATTTGCACTTATTTTCTATTTCAAATTCAATATGCAAGAATTGGATAATACTTATAAACCAGAATCACAATAGTTGGATGGTAAACATAGAACAATTTGAAGATATAATTCCTTCTTTTTTTTATGAATAAGATATAGTTCTTCCTAATAGAACAATCATCAGAGAATTTCCAGCAAAAGGAAACTAAGAAAAACACAATAATCATGCATGTCATGTCAAAGCTCACATAAAACTTTTGATTACTCAATTGAGAATAGTTTTGACTTTTCTATATTAAAACTTTTCATAACCCCTTCAGATTACTCAAAACTAATAAGACAAGTATTACAAAAAATAAAAAATAAAGATAAAATATTCCCTGCAAATTAACTTAATTTGCAAAAGAAGATTAAAATTGTTAAGAAAACAGAGACTAGAAGACAAAAAAAACAAAAACTAAACATAAAAAAAAACAATTTTACCATAAAAACAACAGAAACTTCTAAAAAACAAACTCAATTGTATCCCTTATATGTATAGAAACTACAAAAAGTGTTAGTATATATTAAAATCAACGTGAAACCAAAAAAATAATTTTAATCTAACCACCTTAATCAATCCAAAAAACAAAAAGATTTAAATACAGATAATGAATTTTATCTTATAATAAAAAAAAAACCGAATATATATATATATATATATATATAGACACACACACACAGTAGTGTTGATACATACTCTGAACTAAGACAAGAGCTTTGGAGTCATCAACAACAGGAGGAGGAGGTGAGGGTTGTGGAATTACAGATTTCTCCTCAGCCAGCACTTCCTTTGGAGCCTCTGCAGGTGGAGGAGGAGATGGAGTAGTAGCAGTTTCAGTTGAAGCAGGTGGTGATGGTGGTGGAGGATTGGATGTTGTTGATTCAGATTCTAACTTTTTTGGTTGTTCCTGATCTGTCATTTTTTGTTTGGTATTTTTCACAAAGTGAAAGATGATATGGAAATGGAAATTTATTTGTTGTAACGAAATTCCTTGATTATAGAGAGAGAGTAAGAAATGATATGGAGGGATAGGGTTGGTTGAGATATTATAGTTGAACTAAGTAAGAAAATGTAACTGTTACTTAAAATAAATATATAGATGAAACTTATTTTTATGTCAAACAAAGGATTATTGTAACTTCAAATTCTAAAAGCTTAGCTTGGTAGGTTTGTTGGTAGGTACTCCAATGAGTTGGCACTGCCCACTAATAGGGACACCTTATTATGCACCAATAAACAACATATTATCTTTAACAAAGTAAATTATCTCAATAATTATGTAGTATAAGAGTATCAATTAATCATTGATAGGAGTAGTATTAATACAACTAGTTATGATTAAAAAAATAGTACTGTATATTATCATTATCAATATAAATAAAAATAGTATATTATTAGTCATACTTAATGCGACAATTGTGTCAAGCTGAACTTTGCAAGACTTGAGTCTGATTTAGTTAAATTATTCACATGTCTGGCATGGATTAGGTCATAAATTCATATAGATTGATCTGATCTATTTTCAACTTTGTTTTGTTAAATAGTTTATTGGCTAGAAATTCATCATTTCAAGTGAATAAATGAAGAATTTTGAGTTCGAGTTTCGACCTCTACATATATATCATGCAATGTATTTACCCACCGATATATATATTCACGAGAACATCTATTCTCAACTCTAATCATACAAAATCATTAATCATTAATTTATTTGTTAGGAGGGTTTTTATTAGTTTGGTTTAATAAGGAAGAAACATGAAAGCCCAACATATAAGTAATGGTATCGTTTAAGGTACATAATTTTGTGTTTGAATATATTTTATCCTTATTAATCATTTAAGTTTAGTAATTATAAAAAAATTCCTCTATTTTTAGTCTCTCACTTTATTTCATGTTTCCACAAATGGTCTTTGTTGATCGAACAAATAGAAACTCAATTCAATAATATATGGATTTTTAAAGTATGTTTTAAATAAAATTATGGCTATCAATATGTACCCAAAAAAAAATTATGACTGAATTAATCGGACAAAAGATTTACACAACCATGTAGTAATATAATCTTTATCTTAATCCATTCAAAACAAAACAAAAAACCTATATATGTTTTTTTTTCACCACCAGTTTAATCTAGTTCGGGGTCAGTTCTGACATCAAATGGTTTCAGTCCCTTCCGATCGCAGTTGCGGGGATCGAACCGTGGTTCTTCCTATCAAATTCAGCGTCAATCACCACTATATATCTTCTAGCTAGTAAATGTTCACATTTCACTTCTATTAAACAAACATGCCATGTAACAAAAAAAAAATCTATATATATGAACTTTGTTTGTTCTTTTATTCATTTTACATTCCGTTAAATTTATTGATAAAAATATATTTAAAATTATTAAATAAATAGTCTTGAGTTTAATTTCTAACTCTTATATATATAAAAATTCAATTAAAAATGAAAAAGTCATCTTGTGTGCATAAAATAACATGGTAATAAAAAAAAAGGTTAGAGATTCTATCATATCTTGTTTTAGGACAAAGGAATCTTTTGACATGGGGCCCTGGCCTTAAAAGATGGTTGGTATCTCTTTCAATACAACTTGCATATATAAGGTCCATCTGTCAAATGTGCGGCTTAAAATGAAATTTGAAGTGAAACCTACCAAAATAAAATTAGACCTCTCTAATCTAAGCTAATAATTTTTTATGATTTTAAAAATTTTGTAGTGATTAAAATTAGTATGATCGATTAGTTATTTTTTATGGTAAATTCTCCATTTATTTTAGAATTTCTAGCCACGACTACTTATTTTTATAAAAAAAAAAAATTGAGACAATTATGTTCCAATTAATTTGTTTTCATGGTTGACACTTGAGATCACTCCTGCAGTTGGGAATCCCATTCTTGTTGTTGGTTGGGTAGGAAGGTACTTTAATAAGTATAATGTGTGTATTTGTCTTATGGTAAAGTTAATTGTGATAAAAATTAACTTGTAAAACTATAGTTTATCTTATGATTCTAAGGTATGGTGTTGATTCCCTAACGTCCTACAAAGTACATTGGTTAATTTACCATTTGGTTGTTCTATTTGAATTGTTTGTTGGGTTGATTTCTTAAGTTGTGCATAATGTAACTACTTGAGTATCTTCCAGCATTTGATTTTTGCCCCTTTGTTTTCACCAAACATAAAGTTTCAAAAACTTTGATGTCAATTAATTTCATTTTCATATTGGAGTGAAAGTGAAAACAAAGTATTTTCTTCTTTGCCTTCACTTAAAAAATTGTGAAAATAAATATAGCTTGCTTGATTGCATATTTGCACGTTAGTTCTCATGAAATGCATTATGAATCTTGAAGAGGTTCTGATAGAGATTTTTATATTGAGCCTATCTTATCCTATCAAAATTGATTTGTAAGATGAAAATTGTCTTTTACTTATAAATTTATATTCATACCACTACTAGAAAACATGCGTTTAGCAACCGATTTAGCGATCGATTTTCATCAAAATCGGTTGCTAATTCAATTAGCGACCGATTTAGCAACCAATTAAAATCAGTAGCAAAAACCTTGGTCGCTGATCTGTAGTGACCAAATTAGCAACCGATTTTGTAGCGACTGATTAGCAACTAAATTCTGAGACCGAATTAGTGACCAATATCAGCAACCAATTAAGAGACTGAATTGAAAGAACAGTTTAGAGACAGATTATTCGACGCATTGTCGACGCTATTAGCAATTGATTTAGTGACCACTTTATTTAATTTTAAAACAAATCAGTCGCTAATTCGGTTGCTAATATCGATATTTTTTTTAAAAAAAATTGTATCCCATATATATATATATATATATATATATATAGAGAGAGAGAGAGAGAGAGAGAGAGAGAGAAACACACACACACACAAACATAAATATAACAAAATACATTAGTAAATTATATTCTTATAAAGATATGCTTAATCAAAGATTATATGGAAAATAAATCTCCCATAGAAAATAAATTAAAGCTTTAAGTATCGGCTATTACATTAAATCTATACCTAGACTAACTTAGCATAATATTAAACAAGGCTTTAACTAATGCTTTTTTCTTCAAAGTCAATATTACAAAATAAATCTTTTATAAAAAATAAATTAAAGCTTCGATTCATCAAAGGCTTTACATCATGTATCATACTAGAAGCCTCTAATCCACATGCTCCATGATATACATTCCTGGTACTATGACTACACTTACCTGCACAAAAGTTGAGACATTCAATAGTTAATTTTTAATAGATAGTCTATAAAAATCACTTAATCACTTAAGTTGATAATCTTAAGTAGTAAATCATTCACTAATGAATTTTCACAGAGAGTAATTATAGAAATATGTCACAACAATGTTACTTTAATAAGCTAACTAGAGGCACACACAAACCTGCAACTACATTCACAAACAAAGCATATAATGATTCTTCTCTTAGAGACATTCTAACAAACCCCACATATACCATGGAATTTCATCAACATATATACATTGAAAGAACTTGACTCACACACAAAGAAATTCAGCACCTTTATCTAACGAGAGTTCGTTTATTACGCTGCATATTAAATTAACAATTCACCCTAGTGCTATATATTCTATATTATCCTCAAATCACTTCTAATTTCAAGTCAGGCACCGAAATTACATATGCACAATATATGATCAAACCCATAGTAATCATAAGATCAACAAATATGAAAATAATTAAGTATATACCTACACTATACCGAATTAGATGCTAAGCTATCATAAGTAATTATTATGAATATTATCTACGGTAAAACAAGTCCTATCGGTACAAAATAAAATCGAATCAAAATCACATGATCAAACACATTAATCAAGGGTGCACAAATTATGTTAGACATGTATATAATAGATAATTCAAGAACATCACAAGGAAAAAGGGAGGGATGGAGGGCAAGGGATGGAGGGCAAGGTCCCGTCGACTACTCTTATGGTTAACACTACTCCTATGCGTGAACAATTTCCCCCCTTACCTCTAATTTGCAGAGACATGCTCCATCTAAATTGGGATATCTACTGTGCCCTTGCTCCTACGGTCGTTCAACAACAAACGGAATCGAATTCCGACTTCGGATGAGAAAGTTACGAGTATTTTAGTATTGTTCTCAAATTCCACTACTTGATCATAAAGGTACGCCAGTTTTTGTTTGTAAATTGTGGTAATCCTAATTCTAAGTTATTTTGATCTATTTATAGAGGAAGATTATGTTTTTCTTTTCCTAAAAACATGCAAGATTCATAACAGATTTGTTTCTATTTTAATTCCCTAAAAACTCTCATCTTATTATTCATAAAAATCTACATCTTTTATTTTCATAATATATATACTCCTAAAATATATCTCAAAATTATATCTCTAAAATATGATTCTAAAATATATCTTAATTAATTCTATTTTTCAAATAATTCTCTCGTTCTCACTAGATTAAATAAATTCTAACTTATCAAATAATTTACTTAGCACATAAACACTTAAATAAACTATATTCTAAATAAATAATTGTTTCTAAATTTTGGGGTGTTACAGTGGTCGAGCTCGAGAAGAGAGAAGCGCGCTTTTGCCTATTCTTTTTTGTTATCGCCCTTTATTATTTTGGTTTGTCTCAAGAAAGAAAGAAAAACTTTGTTATCGCACTGCGAATGAGAACCATTATGAGGGAGCAGTTAGGGATTCAGTGTCGAATCGTGATGAACAGAGTGAGTTAGGGATTCAGTGTTGATCGTGATGATCTGAAAATTTGATCAATTGTATTTTTATTTTGAACAAAGTGAATCAATTTTGCACATCACAAACAACGTGTTTGGGAAAAGATTTTGGATATGAAATTTAACTAATAAGAACTTTGGAATAGTTTGTCAAAGAAAAAAAAAACTCAGTGTTTGTTTGTTACAATTTTTAATGGTCCTTGATTTAAGAAAAGAGACTAAAGCGTAGAAATAAAAGTATTTATAAAAAATAGTAATAATATTTGATTAATATTTCTAGCGATTTGTAAAAAAAAAGAGTTTGCGACAGATTCTTTATCGCTATTTATTGGTCTCTCATTCGGTCTCTATAGCAACCGATTTAGTGACTGAAATGTTTTTGGATTTGAAGCTTGAAATAACAGTCTCTAAATCGGTCTCTAAAGCGACCGAAATATTGGTTGCTAGTTATCGGTCTCTAATTCGGTCGCTATAATTACGTAGCGACCGATTTAGTAACCGAATATTTTTTGACCTTAACATTCAAAATATCGGTCTCTAAATCGGTTGCTAAAGCAACCAAAATATTTCGGTCGCTAAATCGGTTGCTAAACACATGTTTTCTAGTAGTGTACCATCTCATATTCAATGTGAGACTTTTTAACATACTAACCTGAAAAGAAGAAATGATCTGCATATATAGGATCAGGGGCGGAGGGTAGTGTATTCATGGGGTAGCCCTTGCTACCCCAAAAAAAAATAAAAATTTTATTTAGTAGGTATAAATTTATATTTAGCTACTCCTAATTATATATATTTGGCCACCCTATATAAGTTTATTTGTTTAACAAGAACAACAAATATATTAGTCTATTATTAGTCCAAATAGATATAGGCCCATAACTCATTTTTATTATATTATTATTATGGCTTAATTCTTAATTTGGTCTCTTACGGTTATTTTAGCTCTCAATTTGGTCCATTTTGTTTTAAAAGGTTCACGTTAGTCATTATGTTTTGAACGTTACCATTAATTGGTCCATTCCGTCAAATTTTTTTTAACGCCGTTATTTTTTGACATGCCACTAACGGTGACCCCACGTGGATTTAAAAAAAAAGAATTAATTATTAATTTGGTCCTTTATGTTTATTTTAGGTATCAATTTGATCTCTTATGTTTTAAAAGTTTCACTTTAGTCCCCTATGTTTTGAACGTTACCATTAATTGGTCCATTCCGTCAATTTTTTTTAACGTCGTTATTTTTTGACACATGACTAACGGTGACGGTCCCGTCCAAAAGTTAATGTTAATCTTTTTGTTTATTGGGTTATTTTACTATTACTTTTGAATTGTTTTTATATTTCACTACTAGAAAAAGTTGAAATACCGACAGAATTTAGAGACGGAATATATTTCTTCTCTAATAGAGATGGAATTAGAGACAGAAAAAGCAGTTAGAGACAGATATATTTATTTTAGAGACAGATATTTTCATTTTAGAGATAGATTTTGTCCGTCTCTAATAGTTCAGAGACGAGGAAATTACAGACAGCATCAAATCCGTCTCTAGCATGCTTAGTGACAGAATATTTGCATTTTAGAGACAAATTTTGTCCATCGGTATTTAAAATTTTCTAGTAGTGTTTGGCCACCTCATTGAAATATGGCTAGCTTCGCCGCTGTATAGGATTATTATAAGATAAGGGAGCTTAGGTTGCCAGGATTCTATATATAATGCTCAAGGCTATAAATAAAAAGATGGAGAAGAACAAGACAGTAGTACAAGGTTTGTTTGGTGGATCGATCAAACCAAATGGTAAATGGCAAATGCCAAACAGTCATAGTCGCCGTATGGCAGCAATATACGTTGGTTCATTTTCATTCAAGAGTGGGCGACAAAAAAATCTCCTTTATAATTTATATGGTCATTCTCCATTCATAATCGGACACAGAATTTCGTATATACTATTTAAATTTCTCATGATTAGACAAAATCTAATATCTTCATGTATATTTCATTTTTAGTGCGGTGAAATTTCATGTGAGGATATTATTCATGTTTCCTCAATAATATATTACTTGAACTTCAAGTGAGTTTTACTCTTGGGAAAACTTTAATCTAAATACTCACTCTAATACTCACATTTTAAATATTTGATTAAATCTATGCAGATATACACTCTGATTCATAAGAGATGTGAAATCCATGCATATTTAACACTAATTTTCTTATTATGTTTTCTAAAATGCACTGCATTGTTTTTCTATTTTTATAAAACTTCATTGTTTTTTATTTTTTTTTATAAAACTTCATTGTTTGTTTTAAGCGATTAAGATTACATTAATTATTTTTTATTAACAACTTCTTTAGCATTTTTGTAAAAAAAAAATCATTATAATTTTCAGACAACAATGTGCCTGTCCGTCTATTATTTTTCATAAAGATATAGTCGATTTCATCACATCAAATATTTAATACTAGTTGTCATAGACACTTAAATCGTATCTTTCTATATAGATCTACATACTAACTCGAGGGTTTTGACTGCTACTGGTATCTTTTCCACTATGATTCGTTGTACCATAAACTTATCTCCACCGTAATCACCTCAAGCCTTGCCGTCAGAGTCATATAGTTTTGTCTCGGGCAGATCAAATTTGTTTTGTTAAGAATGATTCAAGGATTAGATTCACATTAAATTAACATTAAATTCAATAATCTGTTAGGTAAAACAACTTAAAATTATAAACCACTGATTTGAAGGTTTATTAAATAACAAAATAGTCTAGAATATGATTAACATAAATTAAAAATAATTTAGATTTGATTAGTTAGAGCAAGATATATAATCTATTATTAAAATAGACAAGTACATGGAGGGAATTTAACTTATGAGTTTTTTAGTTATATATTGTTCAAAATTTACTTCTCTATCCAATATGGACTTCTGACCCACACAAATATCATATATGAGTAGAGGTGGGAATAAGCTAGGCCGAGCTAGGCTTTGCCAAGCCTGAGTCTGGTCTGTTAAAAAATCGAAGGCCTGAACCTGGCATGTGGCCTGTCATAGGCTTATCTTTTAAGCCTGAGTCTGGCCTTTTGAAAGCCTGATGTGGCCTGTTAGCCTGTATAAAAGCCTATTTCACATGAACATATTTATATAAATAATTATATTTATTTTCAAAAATACTTATGAACTAATAAACCAACGTCTTTTGATATTTAACATGATATTTTAGAGAATTTGAATATATATGTCATCATATTTCAATTCTAGTTTATAATAATACAATTATATATATGAAAAACTAATGTAGATTAATAAACTTAAACTACTGAAAAAGTTAATAATTATATAATTTAATCAAAATACAAATTTCAATATATAAATAATAATAGTATTAAAAATATTATCCATATTAACTTAAATAGGCCGGCCTAGTAGCATAAAAGACTTTTTTAATGGTCTGCGGCCTGACCTATTTAACTAAACAGACTTATAAAAAAGTCTTTGCCTGCTCTATTTAAAGAAATAGGCCGGCCTGGCCTGAGCCTATGTAGGCTAGGCCTTAAGGCCTCGTAGACCGGCCTGACCGGCCTATTCCCACCTCTATATATGAGTCCCACTCCCAGTCCACCTTAGCCTTTGCCTCATAGTAATAAATAACTTGAATCAGTGGCGGATGCAAGGCCCGGCTAGCCTGGGCACTTGCCCGGGCTCGGCCGAAAATTTTGGTATTTTATGGGTTAGTTTAGGGTAAAATTAAAATTTTTAGGGATTAATTTAGGGCAAAACTGAGACATTTGATTCAAAACTGAAATTTTTCAGTGTAACATCTTAATTTTTTGGTATTTTTAGGGGTTAGTTTAGGGCAAAATTGAAATTTTTTGGGATTAATTTAGGACAAAAGTGAGATATTTTATTCAAAATTGATATTTTTCGGTGTAATACTAAAAATTTTATTTAAAACTGATATTTTGCCCGGGCTTTAGAAATTTTCTAGCTCCGCCACTGACTTGAATAACATCTCTAAGATAAAGGGTGCGTTTGTTCTAGATTTAAAAAAATAGATTTTTCCTTTGTATTTTTGAAAATGGATTTTATAAAATCGTTTTTTAAAATATTATAAGTTTTTTTATATTCATTTTTTCTAAATTGAAACACTAATTTTGACATCATATAACATAAACATACATTATTGAAGAACAAAACATAGTCAAAATCACAATTTTTTGAAAAAGTTGTATTTCAAAAATGATTTTTATGAAAATCTATTTGAAATAGCTTCAAATTAAATGATTTTTTCGAAATTTTGATATCCAAAAAAATTTTCAATAAAATGATGAAATGCCTAAAATCACATTTTAAGAATAACTATTCAAACCAAATTTTCATTTGAAGCTTTTATAAAAAGTTTCTTTGTAAATATTTTTTACACAAAATTATATAACACTACAAAATCTATTTTCAAAAAAATCCAAAACAAACGCACCCAAAATAACTTTTCAGACAAATGCACCATAAATTATACTGATCCAAGTCAATGTATAATAACAATTTCTTGTTTCGTGGATACTATTAAGGATCAAATACAAGTTGAGTCCAACCATATAAACAAATTATCGTATTACCTTAGTCCCAAATACAAACTAACAACAGCAGACATGATATCACTTTCATTAATTAATACATAAATCCATGATGCCATTGGCAAGAGAAATTTATATGGGTGCGTAGTCATCAGCAGCTGGTGGAGCTTGAGATATGGCAGATAATACAACAAAGGTACCAAATAAGATTGT
The DNA here is from genome assembly GCA_030408175.1 of Trifolium repens. Lineage (NCBI taxonomy): Eukaryota > Viridiplantae > Streptophyta > Magnoliopsida > Fabales > Fabaceae > Trifolium > Trifolium repens. Next base: position 59,050,573 of record CP125837.1, on the reverse strand, counting down.
GATTATAGCATTGAAGTTCACAAGTAAAGCTTCAGAACCATATTTTGGCAATCCTGAACTCTCCAGGAATGTGAGTTTTTCCAAAAACCCAAGAGAAGAAGTGGCAAGAGCTAAAATATACACAAACAGCCCAAATAGTACATGCCATGGAACTGACTCGCGTCTTAACTCTGAACTCCCACCAGGGTAGAAAAATACCACAAACCCGAATATCCACTGCAGGTATAAAAAACACAATATGTTAGAAAAATTGGAAGATAATTGTGTTCTAATATAGCATAATGTCAAATCAATTGATTCATTTGGATAAGCCAAGTTCGGATTTTCAATTAAGAGTTTGCACTTTGCACCATTGTGTTTATGGTTTATGCCTTGTGATTAAATGTAAGCCCGTATTAGGGCTAAGCTAATAAGTTAGTTATGAGTTGGTTTCAGTTACTTTTCAGTTAATATTTTAGTTATGAGTTGGTCCTTTCAACTAATTTTCTGTCTGATAAACTAGACTTTGATACCATATTGAAGAAAACTATCGCATTGATTCATTGATAACCAAGTTAATGTATAAATACAAGACCTAATACATACACCATGCAAGGAAGAGTAACATATTAACAGAAAAGTAACTGAAGCAACTGAGTCATAACTTAATCGTATAATTGAATTGTAACTAACTTGATTTCTGTCAAAGAAACTACTCCACAATTAGCTAAGTCGTTATTAGTTATAGCCCGAGCTCTCATATAAGTAATAAATCCCAGTGTTGTCAATGACGGATGGCGGATTATGTCAGCCAGCCATAAATCCTCCAGACAAATATGGCGTTTGCGGCCTATAGGAAAACATAGTGGATAATGACATAATAGGCATTGCAGTTGCAGCCTATGGCCGCTAACATATAATCCACCATGTCTCAATGTCGTGGCATCAATGTGACAAAACTGATGCATTCGCAGTAGATAACTAGATATAGCTGGAGTTTATTAAAGGTAGTTACAAGTTGATTAGTATTAGTTGCAAATCAGTTAAGATTTGTTAGTTGTTCAAAAAAATTAAGATTTGTTAGTTTAGTTAGGATCACTGTATAAAGTGTATCATACACTCATTGTAATCATCTTTTCTTATTCTCAATTTCAAATAATAAATATTTCTCTCAAATTATTTTTCTCTTTATTGGGCTCTATCATGCGTCGCAACAAATAGCCCAGCCTCTCTCATATAAGTCATGCATTCCAGTGAAACCAACGACGGATGGCGGATTATGTCAGCCAGACATAAATCGTCTAGATATAAATATGACATTGGCAGGCTATGGCAGCTGACATAGAACACACCATGTCTCAACGTCGTGACGTCAATTTGACAACACTGATGCATTCATAGTAATCAGCAGTGCTACTATCCAATGGTTTACCTGAATGCCATAAAGGGAAATAACACCAATTCCAAGCCATGAATGCAAGCTGTACAGATTGGCAATCCCACTTTCATTGTGATTCTTGAATGCAGCAGCAATTCCAACACTTCCAAGTATTAATGCAATCGCGTGGAGACCAAGGTGTATCAATTTCTTCACTTCCTTCTTCAATGGAAGAGATTTGTAACTTATAATGGCTGCAATTTTTGTTTAGACAACATAAAATGTGACACAATTAATAGGTGAACAAAATCCAATGGCATTGACTCAAAAAAGAAGTAACAATGTGAAGTGTAAATTTATTTTGCTTACCTTCACCTCCAAATACTATTAAGCCGGTAAGCATAAGAACAGGATGAAGCTGGATAAAGAAAAAGATACACAAGATATATAAGGGACTAATAGTAATATACTATTATATAATAAATCAATTGGCCTAATAAAGTATTATTCATACATTTCTATGATTTCATGATGAATGATAATTGATAACAGATCACGACTTAATGATTATTTAAATTCAAAGGACCACATATCTTAATACTTTTTTAAAATTATAAACCACCTAATCAAAGTAATCATATTAATTTGATTTGAATCTTTAAAAAGCAACATAAGCAAGTGGCATAGTCAATAGCTTAACAGTGCAGAACACTGCTAATTTCTAAACTCATTATCTTTAACTAGAAAACAAGTAAGGTTTTCACTGTCTTAATTAACATCCATGAGAATCAATAATTCAAAGGATAAGACCATGTAGAAAAAAATCAAAACTATGATTTGTGATTTATCCAAATTTTGTGCTTGAGCTGTCACCACATAGAAAAGTGCCATAGGAAAATTCCATTTTCATTCAAATGAACAGATAAGCATGTGTTGTCAATATGTCTATCATGCAGGATAGAAAATTTTGGACCCCATCAAATATTAAATTCTAAAGGAGCCCACATGATGGGGCCAATAATTAAATAAAACATAAAAAAATAATAGATTTAATTGCATTTTTAGTCTCGGTCTCCTTATTTTGGCCAAACCGCTATTTTAGTCTCCCATTTCATTGATTCTAAAATAAAATTTGTTTGAACCATACAGTGAAATATCCACATAAAGAAATTAGTAGTAGTAATTTTTTCAATTCTGAAAAGGAATGAGAATTAAACCAAATGAGCAAATTTTTTCAAGTAGTTAGTTAATCTTCAACAATTACGGTCAAATTGTTTGTAAAATATCCAATTTCAATCTCTAATTAAAATAATATTTTGTCAGATTTTACAGGACTATAGGGATTTTTTTTTAAACCAAAGGCTAAAGGGGATCGAACATTACAATGATGCAAATGACTTTTAAATATAAAAACAAATATCACATATTTAATTTATCACAAGTGGCATCAGTCTCATAAAAATATAATATCACACCAGATACGTGCACCACGTTAACTTAACAAATGATTCAAAGTTGTTCAAGTGTTTTTTTTTTTGTTTTTGATAGGCAATCGGTAAAGATACAAATTTAGTTGATTAACTAATGCATCGGTAACAGAATTATGAGAAAAAATGAATATGCACCACAGTGTAAAATTATTTTACACCGTCAACTAATACCAACCTTATTTTCCGTCACTTCACTCCACTTTATGACAGATTGATAGTTTTTTATTGGATTGTGTTAAACTAAACTCTTTCAATGGACGTATGATTTTGTTCCAAACAAATTAAAATTGTAAGCCATTTAGGGCCTGTTTGGTGCGCAGGATATAATAGTGTCAGGATAGGATATAAAACAGGATAAGGATATGATATGATATAAGCAGGATAATAGTTATCCACAGTTATCCTATCATATGTTTGGTGCAGACAGGATAACAAACATGATAACAATCGTATAATGTTTTTAATATATATCTCGCTCATAATAATATAATAAGATATATACTTTTACTTTTATCGAGATTGGGTTGGTATTAATTAAGTATACTCATGATCTTTCTTTTTTTTCAGTATGCCGCTCCGCCAGCAAGGAGTGCCACGCACGAGCGGAGCGAAAACTAAGCAGGGGGAATTATTTACAATATAAATAAAAAAAAATTATTTTGTAATACTTTGAATTTTATAAATAAAAAATTTAAATAAGCAATCAAATATATATTTTCATATAAATTTAAATAAAATAATGAGCAAATAAACATGTTAAATTTTTATATGAATATGATCAAATAAATAACTTAATTATATATGTTAGATAAGGTAAATAAATATATCATATATTTTATATGTAAATAATAAAACTACCATTGCAAGAGAATTATATTTAATTTGTTATAAAATTTAAATTAATATCCCTATTTTGCAATTTTTAATAATTATTTTACTTTAAAATATTGTAATTACAATATAATTTTGATTTTTAAAATTATGTAAATTACAAAATTACCTTTCTGAGAAAATCGTGTATATATTTAAAATTTTTTTTTTAAAATTTACTATCAAATTATTTTATTAATTTTCATTTTTTATTTTAAAATATATTTTATCAAATAAATGGATAAATTATTTTCTTATCCTATCATGCCCGTAACCCAGCTTAAACTCAGGATAAGAATTTTAACTAGAGAGACAGGATAGGATAAGTTGCAGGATTAACTTATCATATCCTGTTGGTTCACCAAACACTGGATTAAGACAGGATATGATACAATTATCCTATCCTGTCTCTTATCCTGCGCACCAAACGGGCCCTTATTTTATTTTTCAAACTACTATTCAACTATAATAATTTTAGCTTAATTAATTTTTCGTTTATTACTAATTAAAAATGATTCAATTCAATTCAATTCAATTAATTAATACTAATATATATCCCACTTTTTAATGCGTATACCTAGATTAGTAGGTGAGACAAATCTGGAAAAAACGTTCAACATATATGAGTACAGTACAGATTAGTCGTCATCCCCAAACTAAAACAGTATCTCCCAATCAAAATCTAAGTACAATTTTATTATTAGTATTCTTTTAAGAGTGAATTAACATTGAATTTCCCAGAAACAAAAAAAACAAAAAAAGTAGTAAAAATCAGAGCGAGAGTGGCATGCATGAAGTGAAGTGAAGAGAAAAAGAAAATAGAAGAATCGTACATTGAAGATGAGAGCTTTGTTGTCAGAGCTCCAAGCCAAACCACCTCTGAAATGTATGTTCCAAACGAAGACCAATACGATTGCGGTAACACCAAGAACGTGAGCAACGTAAGTGAACGGAACAGCACCTACACCCAAAGCCATCTTCTTCTTCTTCTACTGCTACGGATTAATTAGTGTTGGTGTTGTTTGGATTAAGATTATGAAAAGTGGGTAGTTAAGAGAAAAAGCCACACAGCAGACACGAGCTTTGTTGAAGTCGTAGGTGAGATACACGGTGTGTGGACTTACAGATCATCTAACTAATACTACATTTCTAACCGTACGATCTACATCCAAATATTTCTTATTTCTTACCTAGATGCTTGCCACGTCGCTCTTTCTCTTACCACTCTTTTAGCTGCTTCCTTCTATTCTATATATTCTTTACTTCTTTGCCCTCCAATTTTTTAACACAATTTTTTCATCTTTGCAATTCTTTAGGTTTTTCTAGTGGTGAAACTTAAGCACATTAAGTTATATAATCTCAAATGTTTAGTACTTTTAATATTTTAGTTTTATTATGTAATTTTTAGTACTTTTAGCATTTTAACTTTTTCCTTAAAGTTATATAATTAATCTCTTTCCAAAAAGACAAATTGTGTGTAAATTGATCCTATAATCAAATGATTAAGTGTAAATTTTGTGTGACTCTGTACTAAGAAAAATCTCTATATATATTTAAGTCATGTATGTATTTGGATCATCTAACTTTTTTTTTTATTGAGAAAATCGTACTTATAACATATTATTATTTCCTTATATTTTCCCCTCTATTTTTAATATTATTATCTCTTTCCAATTCAGATGAGCAAATTTAACTTCTTAAAAAAATTTATTATCTCTTTATTTTATTTAGATTTTGCCTAAAATAACTCCATCTTCTCCACGGTAAGGAAGATGTTTGTCCAAAAAATACAATACTACTTCATAGTATACTCTCAACTTCATAAAATTAAGTCCTTGTTTTATTGGAAAATAAGAAATGTATAATATAATAAAGCTACTATTCAAAAAAAAAAATTAACAAGCAAAAATGAGTTTTTATTTATAATAACAACAAATCCGGATCAGAATAAGGTGGGTGTAGCGGGCTGACCCTGACGACGGATATATTGCTCGAGGAGCTTTCAGTCTGCTTAATTAATTATTTTTAGAGAAGTACAGGTAGCGGAGGCTTCATCAGCATTAATCTGACATAGACAAGTTCCCATAAAGGTGTTTGTGATGGCTTGGCGGTTGCTGCGCAACAAATAGATTAAAGATAATTTGTTGCAGCGTCACATAATTACTCATGATTTCTGCTTTTGTGTTACCGGTTGTGGGGAGTGAAAACAGCGCAACATTTGTTCCTTTCTTTCTCTGTGTTCGGCCCCTTGCGGAGCTTGATTAGAACTTGGGTTGGAGTGTCTTCCCTGACCCGTTATTGTTCGCCAGGTGGTTCTTGTGCTCGTTGTTCATTCTTGCAGCTTCTTTGGTTATGTTGTGTTTGAGTGGTGTGGCACCAGTGGAATACTAAAATTTTCAAGGCAAAAAAAATCGACTGTTAATTAAATGTTAGAAAATGTTAAAGTTCATCCGCTTTGGTGATGAAGACTTATAATATGAATTTTGATATTAATTTTTATTTGTGGTGATCAAGCCATTTAATTTGTTTGGAGATTAGCTAATTGGTATTTGGCTTTTTGATTTTTGTAGACTATCCAATCTTTAAATTGGGGTTATTCGCTTAAAATTATGGTAGATTCTTTATGAATGTCACATCTGAAAAATTGAGTAGGTTAAGAAAATTGCAGCAGCTGCAATCCAATACAGGAGGAGTATAGTCTAAATTATGTTCTATTTATCCTTTTTGTTTTAATAGATTAATCGTTACATTATTATAAATTATTTGGTCTTTCTTTAATTTTTTCATCTAGCTAGGTTTAATAGATTCATGTATGGTCAACCGATGGGAATTGAACCTGCACAGGTGGAATCACAATCCAGTGTCTTGAATCTTGATATGGCTACATGCAGAGGTCTAATATGCGGGAAAATATTGTATAATGGATTCACAATCCATTGTCTAGGGAAGAGATCCTCAGTCCTCACCCACCCATAACATTATTTTCAAGTAAAATTTTAGTTCCTTATATTTGTTTACCACATGCAAAAAAAAATTCTTCTTTGGTCAAATAATTTAGTAGTTATAATTTTATTTTTTAAGATAAAATAGTGGGAGCTGAGTACTAGAATTCGAATCTCAATCTCTATATTATGCAATACTTCTATTAACTGAGAACTATACTTATGAAAACGTAAATTTAATCTTAAAAGAACCGGAAGAATGGTGGACTGGATATGTGTATGAATTGAACCTCCTCTCCTCCAATGAAAAATTCATGAGAGAATCTATATCCCTAATTTACTTGCCTTTGGGATGGACTAATTTTAGTTTATAGTTATACTCAAGTTAGAGTAAATCGTTCTACCAGTGATTAAGTTAATTAGAAAAGTTATACTAAATCACGTTTTTAGGCATAATATTGTTTGTGTGAGAGGTTATCTCTTACTTACAAGCAAGATTTGAGTGGTCACAACTATTTAGACATTATAAATAGACACATTCACATATTTAAAAAAGTATAAAAGAAAAAATAATTAAATAATATATATTTTTAAAATAATGATAAATTATGGATTTTGATATGTTTGTCCAAAATAATTGTGACCATGTAACTATTTTCCCTTACTTTAACTTTAATCCCATATCATAGAAAAATAAACCCTCTTAAGTGTAATATTTACATAAAAGAGTAAAATGTGATCTATAATTATAATTTAAATTTCTCATGTGCTTCATACATTATCCTCTCATGTTTTTAAAAGATTTGTTCTACTTAGAATCTATTTGGTGCGTATAATAAGATACATGATGATATGATAATCGTATCATATGATGTTTCGGTCGAGTATTTGGTGAAACTACAAAATATGGGAAGTTTATTTTTAAACTTATTCTTTCATGTCTCTCTAGTTAAATATTTTATCCATAATTTGAGATGAATTACCAACAACAAAAGATAAGAAAATATTTTACTAATTTATTATATAAAACATATATTTTATTGAAAAAAAGAAAAAAATAATAATCACATGCATAAAAAAGTAATTTTGATTATTAGAAATTCTTGTGTGAAGCAAAACTCATTTTCTAGAATGTACTTGGACACTAATCGCAACAAAATGCATCTTAAGTGTTTATGCTGCTGACCTATGCAATGACGTGTTCTTTTGTGAAGAACAAATAAACAAATACGAGTACTTACTAAAAAAAAAACATAAATAGTATAAATCATTAAATAAAAACAATATAGTATGTATGACCTTACCCTTCTTTCTTAAATGGAGAAAGAGACACAGAGTAGAAGACCCATCACTTGGAAAGTTGGCTGAATATTACCTATTAGACCCAAACAGTCATGTGACCATCACTCTGTAGCGTGACCTAAGGCAAAATCGTGTTTGCTTTCTCCAAATAATTTTTTTGATTAAAATATGTTATTTTGCTAGGGTTCCTAAAATTGATTTTGATCAAAAGCGAGCAAAATGTAGATGCATATTTTTTATTAAAAAAATAATAATATTTATTCATTTAAATTGGCATAATACATCGATCGAAAAAACTACATATTCAAGTTCACTAAAAATTAAAAAGGATGAATTTGCGAACAAGCTCACAAGATCCAAGTTAATAGTATAAAACGGCCTAATGTCTACAAATATGACAAAGCCTACGATTGATATAACAAAATTAAAATATTCGGAGTAGTCATACATCCGGATCTGCAACGTTGACGACGTTAAAACTATTAATTAAATTTGCACTGAAATTGAATCGAAGCAAATCTGGACAAAACAACCACCGTACAAAGATGGAAAATCACAACAAACACCGTACGAAGATGAGATAACAAACGACTCCGCACCAATACGGGAATAAAAACACACCAGACAAAATCACAACGGAAAAACTCAAATGAAACTTAAACTTATATGTAAATCACTTATTTAATTGAATAAGAAATAAAAAAACAGCATTCTCTCCTTCTTCTCTTCCAACCCTAGCCGTCACCACTACTTTTTCTCTTCTTTTTAGTCCATTGAAGAGGGGTGATTTTAGGTCAATTTTGATCTAAAATCATCCCTCCAAATTGCTTTTCTTTCTCGTTATTATAATAAATAAGTGTGATTTTCACATATTTGCTTGTTTTGATTTTCCGTCTTTGTACGGTGTATTTGGTTGTCCCGTCTTTGTGCGGTGTATTTGGTTGTCCCGTCTTTGTGCGGTGTTTTTGTTGTCCCGTCTTTGTGCGGTGTTCATTTGTTTCAGGTTGAAGGAGTAGATCTGATATAGTGCAGATCCAATCAATGTCGACTTTGGTGTCATCAACGCTACAGATCTGGAGACATGGATATTCCAGACACTTCAATATAGTCATATTTGTAGGCATATGTAATTTGCCATTTTATGCTATTAACATGGATACTGTGAGTTTGTTCGCAGATTTATCCTTTTTGTTTTTAGCGATTATGAATTTGTATTACATCGATGTACTCTTTTCATTTGAATGAATGAATATTGTTTATTTTGTCAAAAAAAAAAAAGAAATAAAAAAACAATTTAGAAGGATGATTCCGGATCAAAATTGATCCTAAATCACATCCAAAAAAAAAAACAAAAGAGAAATTAGAGAAATTAAGGTTGAGAATGGGTGTGGCGACTGTAGCATTTATATTCATAGTATTAATGGAAATTTTAATTTTACTAGCTTATATTTAAATTGTTTTGGATTAAACTATTTTTGTTAGTTCAATATATTTGAGAATTGATAGGGTGGAAAGGGTCATGGTTCGCTAAAATTTTAAACATTTCAATTTTCCCGATTTAATGGTTAAGGATGTGAATTTGATATTTTGGTGTGTCATTTTAGCTTAATATCTATTTTTAACAAAAAAATTTGTAAAACCTGAGTTTTGTGAGCAAAATTGAAATGAACAAATAACAATACCTAAAAAAATTCGAGTTTGTCAAAAAAAAAATCGAGCTCCATCATTGTCTATTCTACTTTAAAAGTCGGATGAAAATCATGAAATATTGAGTCCATTTGTTTTTAAAAAATTGTTAAAAAAGTTTATGTTGAAAATTAAAATAAAAAAATTTATTTTACTGTAACAAAATAATGGTTTTAATAGAAAGAGATAAAATTGTGATTAATATGATATCTATGTTTTTTCAACTATATTAATAAAACAAAATGTTTTAACTTGGATAATAAATTTGGTTTAGTGGTGAAGTGTTTAAGTAGTAAGTTATAGGTTCTGAATTCGATCATCAACTTATTTGTAAAAAAAAAAAAAATTACCATTGTGGGAATTCAACCGTGCAACTAAACAGTAAAAAAGAAAAAACCAAAAACATAGGTTGATTTTTTGTCTTGAAAATTTCTCTTTGCACCCCATGTTTCTCTTAGACCCCTTAAAATTCTCTATTTTTTTCCTTTTAAAATTATTTGAAATATATATTTTGAAGTAAATTTTTTTCATCTAAATCTTATGTTTTTATGTTAATCTATGTGCGTCGTTATGAATTTGTACCATTCAAAGTTATTTTAGTGAGACATGTTAAAGTTTTTGTGAGTGTGTTTTGATGAGATATCATTTCTTTTTCTAAACCAAAATGTTTGTTGTTATTTTTTCATTTATATTCCAATATTTCAGATTCTATTTTATAAAATAATGTGGAGTTTTAAATATTTCGGATTATATTTTAAATCCGAAAAACTTAAAAAAATTGCTTCGGAAAATAGATTCCGCATAATTGGAAAGGTCAAAAAAGAAATTTTGGAAAACCTAGGAGAAACATGACGATGTAAAGATTTTACTTTTTTTTTTTTTGTATTTTTGTGCCTTTCTTGTAGGTAAGTCCATCAACCTTAAAAATGTTTTTATGGACAAATGCTGCTTACACCTTTTTTTCCTAATGGCATGAGTTTTATTCATAAATGTGTGGAAAAAAATTATGGGTTTTATTCTTTAAAAATTAATTTATAGATGAATTATATGCAGATAATTTTTTTCTACTAATAATTCTTAATACTAGGGACCAAAGTGACCAACCGATTGCAGGGTCAAAGACTATTTTATATCGTGTTGCACATTCAGTGATCAAAATGGTTGTTTCCCCAACTCTCGTACTAACTCAGCAACATTTTTTTTATCGAGTTAATGGTCAAACTTAACAACAGAGACTAAATTGATTAACGGAATGCAGATTCAAATACTATTTAGTAGTTTTTCCTCAGTGATGGGCCAAAATAAAAACGAGTTGCATATTGAGGAACCAAAATGATTGTTTTCCCTTAAATGTATGAAATATTCTCTTCTCACCCCCCATGACTCTTTTTAACCCCCCAATATTCCAATGTTACCCCTGTACAAAAACTTCGGAACGTGTTTTCCGAAGTTTTTTTAGTTCAAATTCGTCGAAAACTTCGGAAAATACATTCCGAAATTCGTATTCAAGGCAAAAAAAATTCGAAAAACGCGTTCCGAAGTTTAAAACTAAGGGCAAAAATGGAAATCTAGGTGGGGGGGAAAGAGTCATGGGGGGTGGGAAGAGAAAATTTCTAAATGTATAACCCTGAAACAAAACCCATAATACAAGAAAATTGCATTTTCAAAATTTTAGTTGAACTTTTTTTTTTGTACAAATTTTTAGTTGCACTTTAATAGCTACTATTGTAAATTATAGTTGCACTCTAATATATTAAAATTAAATATATTTTTAATCACTATCAAATTGTATGATACTTCAGAGTTCAATTCTTAAATAAAAAGTTAAAGTGCAATTAAAGTATGTTTGGCTATTTTATGAAAATTTAGGGGTTTTAGGCTCAATTTTTAGTGTCTATATATTCAGTTTGTTTGGCCGTACGAGTGGCAGGTACTCGAGTAGAATGATTCGATTGTTACAGTTTAGATTGAAACTTTGTTATTACATCTAAAATTCATTTTAACTCTTTTCTTCTCTACGATTTTACTAATCTGCAACCTTCTCCATGATGGGCTCAACTAGCACAATTCCTTTCTAATTGGGCTCCTTATTTTCTATTCATAATGTTTCTATTCAAGCTAACACCACATCATTCTACTAACAACCACCTTCTTTAATCTATATCTATCTATATATATATTATTTGTGAGTCTTTCTTCAAAACCAAGTGTACACGTGGCATCATGAGAACGATTCTCTTCTCATATGATTTTGACATTTAATTCACATAAGAATAATAAGAAATGTAATTATTATTAAATGATTTAAATGATTTTGATCCTTTTGTCATATGATTACACCTGACATTTAATTCTCATATGATTTTGATTCTTTTGTCATATTCAATGATTCAATGATTTTTGTCAATTATAGCCATGGAATGTGATCACAAGTAAAAATGTGATTTCTCTAAAAAAAAAAAGATCAATATCAAAAAAAATAAAATGAGATCACACTAAAAGCATTAAAATGAGATTATTTGACATTTATTTCTTATAATCAAATTAATTAAAAAGTTGACCATTGCATAAAGATCACCTAAAAACGTGTATGTAAACATGAAAATCTCAATTGGCCTTAATATGTTGTGTGTATAGTTAATGTTGTTTATTGCTCTTTACTATAAATTGTGAGCCTGCAACATTCGAATTTGTGTTCGAATTAGAGCTGATCATACCATCAATTTTTTAAAGTTTTATTTTATCTTCAAACATGATATTATAAATAAATTGTGAATTAGAATGCTTTTATCGTTTCAATTCATTTATATGCAACTTTATTTATCTTCATCTTTGCAGTTTTTTTATTACAAATAATCTCTTTAACAATGTATCTGTTTGATCGATTTTAAGGGTTGAGATGATGCAAAATTACATGGGTGAAAAGTATCAGGTTAGCTTTGTCACCAATAAATTATAAATCACTAACAATGATTCGCAAGTTTTTTCTTCTATTTCATTTTTATAGTTTATTACATTTAATTTAACTCCTTATGATATTGATCTATCACGTTTATTGTTATCATAAAATTGCAATATGATTTTAGAACAATCTTAATATCATTCGTTTTGATTCATTTGTTATATTTGTAGCAACTTAAGCACAAGTTCTTAAGGATATTGGAAAAGGACTAGGGTGTGATGGATTTGGCTACAACATTGTATAGCAACAGGGTGTGATGTCCCAATTTCTTTTATTTTTTGCTACAAACGATGTCCCGATGTCTCGGTGGCAATTTTGTAATTTAATTTTTAAGAATTTTTTTTTGACAATTTTTTTTTAAGAATTGTGACGTTATATTTCTATTTAGTATATTCACAATCGTGTTTCTTTCTTTTTCTTATTTTTTTTTAAGATCAATTGTGTTTCGTTCTATTTGGCCATTTTACGTTTATAACATAATATAAATATTTTCATATATTGATTTCTTCATTTGAATTTTTCATTTTGTTTCATTTTTTCTTAAGAAAAATAGAGAGAATAATAGAGATGTTGTGTTTCTAAAAAAAAGAGGGATGTGTTTTTTGGTTACAAAAAAAAAAAAAAAAAGAGGGATGTTAAATATTTTTTACTTTAAAAAAAATAGAGAAAAAAAGAGATGTTGAACTTTTTTAGATAATAAAAGATTCTCATTTTAATGCAGATAAATGTAGAGAATGATTTGAATTTCAAAAGTACAATTCGAAAATGTCTAAGTAACCTAATTTTTTCCCTTCTTTCTCTCTGCCACCACAACTCCTTTGTTGATTGATTTTCTCTTAGTTTATCAATTAGAGAGGTGGTTTAGGATGAATTTTTATCCGAAATCACCATTCTTGATTGTTTTTTATTTTTTTTATTTAAATAAGTGATATCCACATATTGTTTAGGTTTCATTCGAATTTTATCTTTCGTGATTTTTTCAAGATTTGTTGTACTATGACATAACCAAATATGAATCCTCTTCTACCATTATTTTAACATTAAATTAATTTAAGTATATTAGTTAATTAATAAAATAGTTGACCAAAGATCATATTACTAGCGTTGTAATTAATATGAAGACCCATTTTTATTTTAATTTTTATGAAATCTATAATTTTACTCATAATAATACGTGGACTATTTTTTTAATTACTACCGGAATTTATATTTTTTCTCATATATTAATATGGGGATCTATTTTATTTTTAAAATTTATACAGTAGTTTATATTTCTACAAATATGAAAGCCTATTTTTTTTAAATTTTTTTTACATTGCTTATATTTCAACTCATACATAAATACGGGAGCCTATTTTTATTGTAATTTCTACGGGAACATGTATTTCTACTTATACATTAATACAAATGACTTTTTTTTTAATTTCTATTTGGATATACATTTTTACTCATATATTAATACGAAATTTTATTTATTTTATAATTTTTATGGAAAATCTAAATTTTTAGTCATATATTGATACGGGAATCGTTTCTATATATCCCATAGAGAAATTATTTTCCATCAACTTTATATTTCTTTTAGTGAAGCTAGAATAATAGAAAAACATGGTTATTGGGCTTCCAATTTACCTCATTCTATTGTTTACCATCTACAAAATGACATGTTTGGCAGACAAGGTGAATTCTCTCTCTTTCAACCGAATTTTTCTATACGCATGTGAGAGTGCTTAAATCCAAATCAAAACCTCAAACCGATCCAAAAAAACCGAAAACCGTATGAAATCGAATATTTTTAGATGTGTAATTTGTATTTCCATTTGTGAAAACTGCTGGATCGGATTTTGGATTTATTTTTCAAAATCGATCAAAACCGAGCCAAACCGCATATATATATATATATTTTAATACTTATTTATCTTTTTATTAGTATGCTATATTGCATTAACCTATTATTTGTTGGTTTTTAATTTTTTTAATACTACTTATTAGTTTAATTTAATATTTTTTTTTTTTTACTATTTCTCATTTTTCAAATATAATTGATAGTTGGTATTCCAAAATATTAATTATTAATATACTATAAGTTATATTTTACATCAAGCCTATTATTTAATTCGGCAAAAAAGATAAACTATTATTTTATACTCCCTTCGTCTCAAATCTTTAGTTTTTTTAGCTTTTTAGTTTTGTTCCAAATCTTTGGTCCTTTTAAGAAACCATTGCATATGCACTATTAGTGATGCTTTACCATATTTATACGGGTCTATATTATAGTCGGTTCAAACTTTTAAAATAAAATTTTCACCGGAAGTTTCATGTATTTAAACTTTTTACATGCTTATATTTCAAATCTTATTGTGTAATGTTTTTTTATGTTGTTATGTTTATATTTCAAATCTTATTGTATAATATTCTACGAGAACTTATATTTCTATTAATAGATATTAATATGAAGACCCATCTTTTCTTTTTTTGTAACTTTTACGAAATCTATATTTTTACTCATTAATACGAGAAGTTTTTTTTTAATTACTACATAAACTTATATTTCTTTTCATACGAGATCTATTTTATTTTTGTAATTTATATACTGTAGTTTATATCTCTATTCATATATTAATACAAAAGCATTTATTTTTTTAAAATTTCACGTGGGTTATATTTCAACTCATACATCAATACAGGAGCATATTTTTTATTGTAATTTTTACAGGAACATATATTTCTATTTATGCATTAATACGAACGCCTCTTTTTTTATATATAATTTCTACTTAGATCTCTATTTTTACCCATATATTAATACGAAGACCTATTTACTTTATAATTTTTACGGAATCTATATTTTTAGTCATATATTAATAATGAGACTATTTTTTTTAATTTAAACGGGAACGTATATTTCTACTTAAATATTAGTACCGGAATCTTTTTTTTGTTATTTATATTGTAGTCTATATTTCTACTGATCATATATATATATTGATACATTGAAATTTTTTTTGTAATTCATATCCACCTCAAAGTCTTTTTACGAAACTTCAAAGTCTCTTCCATATATCCCTAGATAAATTATTTTCTATCAACTTTATAATTTTTTTAGTGGAGAATATAATATAAACAACAACTATGATACATTTTTAATTTGATAAAAAAAATACGAACTGTAGGAATCTTCCTTAAAAAAATCTATGATACTATACATGAATTTTTCAATTACTTTTTATCACAGAATACTATTTTAATTATTAAATAATATAAGCTTATAAATATTTACGTAGTTGTTATTAGTTATCTTCCATTAACAATTAAATTTTAAATTTAAGAAAAATATATAAAAATATATTATTTATAAGTCAATAAATCTACAAACGTATTTTTACCCGTGCTTGGCACGGGTCAGGATACTAGTTATTTATATTTTTCTCACCATTCTCGCTCAATTAATTAATTATAATTCAACATTTCCCTTACTAACCCAAGTCTTTACCCCGCAATTAATTTAATTAATTACCAAATAAACCCACCAAAAGTACTTAATAGCGTGCAAAAACATTTAAAATAATTAAACGCTAATAAACTAATTATTCCTAAAATTCGGTCCACTTTAAGAATTTCCGTCCTAAAAAATCACTCGGTTATTGGCTAAGAAACCAAAGTCCATCCTACTCAATCTTGAATACACCTTAATAATTAATTCTCGTTGCACTCTGTCGTGTGATGCCCGACTGTACCGCACTTGAAACACCCGGGTGGGTTAGAGCTCACTCCCCCACTTGTCCCACGCCCATCTGTTGGAACTCTCGCGTCCTCCTCCCGGCCACGTATGCAGGCCGCACTTGCTTGCATCATCGTCTATGCCGCCATCTTCAAGGCACCTGCAACTGCTTGGTCGTTCCTACCTCCAATCATTTTTACACGATCAATAAGTAGTCACTAGGGCAATGTAGCCTCGACAGTGTTTACACACATGTCATCTGCAAAAAGTGAGAACGCAAATTTGATTTGATTGGATCGACCTGTTTTGATATGTACGACTATGTAACACCCTCTAAATCCCATTAATTTTATTTATAAAAAGTTAATTAATTTGTTCCCTATTAGAAATTAGTATTGGGCCTAACTCATCCTCACAAAACCGGCTTGTAAGGTGAGGATTGTCTCTTACTTATAAAGTCTTGTCCAGGCATTCTCACAACCGATGTGGGACTTCTTAACACACCCCCTCACGCCCAGCACTATTGGGCTTGGTGCGTGGATATAAACGGTAGGTGGCCCGATAACGGGTGGCCCAACGGATCTTGGAGATGCTCTGATACCATCAGAAATTTGAGTTTGGGCCTAACTCATCCTTACAAAACCGACTTGTAAGGTGAGGATTGCCTCTTACTTATAAAGTCTTGTCCAGGCCTTCTCACAACCGATGTGGGACTTCTTAACATTCCCGAAAAGGGTGTCACGTACTCTCATCTAAGAACATATGCTAACTATTTAAGAATATGCACCAGAAACATCTAGAAACTTTGAATAATTAAAACCCCGTCTCAAATCTGACGAATTAAAACATCTGATTTTTCAAATAAAATATCAAACTTCGAAAAGAAACATTGTCTAGTTATGCAAATTAAAGTAAAATGATTTTCAAGTAAATGGTTCCCCCAGACGACTTCCTAGCAGAGCGACTCCCCATTAAATGCTACACAAGACGATAAAAGATAAATGAACAACAAAAAGGGTGAGATGCAACTAATTCGTATCAAGTCGGGTGATCCAAAGACAATAATAAATTAAGTGGAAGAAAAATATAAATTAAAATAAATATAGAATATTAGAATATCTTTCACACATCCTTCATTAATATATTATAAATTTATAAAATAAAATATAACATTTTTATCTTATATCAAAGATTGATGAAAATAACAAAGTGAAGAGAATAAAAGATTAAGACAGAGAAGAAAAATTTGTCAACAAAAAAAGAGAGAGAAGAAAAATAAATGAATTTACATGATTACATCTAAATAGTTGGTTAAACATGAAAGAAAATAGATTGAAAGAATCTTTTCTCCATGTGTGTATCATCCATGTATCCCTTATGTCATTGTAGGAGTATTTATCATTGACACCGAGAGGTGGTGCCAATATTGCATGTATCGTCTATGTATATATATCCATTCCGAAGCTTTGATTGATTGATTTTTATAATGTTATGTTATGCTGGCATACGAAGAACCATGCAAAGGCAAGTCATAGCATAAAAAATGAATTTTTGATGGGGGCAATAATACGTTGTACTAGTAACTGATTTTGTTTGGTGCCACATAACAAGACAACAAGAAGAAGAATAGGAATAGGATAAACTCACGAACTTCCCTTTGCCACTTAGAAAGAGACATTTCTAAAACTTCATTTTCGGTTTTTGGTAGTAATCAATAATCATAATTCTTGCCTATTCACACACGCACCTTGCTGACACATTAGCTACTCTCTTCATACGGAAAATGTAATGAAATTACCAAACATTGAAATTCAATTTTGTTTTTGTGATGAGTGCATCGAAATTCAATTAATCAAATTGTTGAAAATTATTTTCCTTTATAAAATTAATTTATTCAAATTTTTTAATTTGTCTCTATCAAACCAAAAATATATTAAACGAGAAAACAAATAAGCTAGTTTATAACTTATAGCATATAAGCTAAAAGCTTTATTTAGTATTTTTTTTTTCATTATGAACTTATAGCTTATTTTTCAGATGTTATTTTAAATAGCTAATGAGTTTATACCTTATCATTTTCTCCAATTTTACCTTTTTTTAAAAAATAAATATTAATTAAACATATCTTTATATGTCATTTCATACTTATAAACTAGTTCAACCGCTAATTTTACTAAATATTATAAACTCAATCAACTAGCTTATTCATTATAAACTAAAAGCTAGCTTATAAATTATTTGCTATAACGTCATCCGCTATAAGCTAACTTATCAATTATCCGCTATTTTTTATCAAATAGAGCCAAAGTCATTAACTAAGTAATTAAGTTCAAATGGATAATAATTTTTATCAAAGGATGAGAAACTCAAATTTAATTTTTATATAGAACATTTTTTTAATCAAAATTGTACTCATTATTTATCAATTGAAGTTTGAATTACCAGAATTGGAAACAAAAATAAATAAATCAAAGATACACTAAATTAGAAAGATTAATTCCAAATTTGGCGGTTAACTTCTTTCCCGACTTGATAATTTTAATATTATTAACTATTATTCAGGCTGTCTCTTTTTGCTTCTCCATATCCATATATTAGTCCAATTGCATTATTTTTTGTGACAAATTAGTCAAGCACATAACTACTAGCTGATGATTTTTCCACGCCATGTTTCGTTATAGATGATTTGTTGCCACTTTTGAAAGGGCAATGCAACCTTTTATTTTAATATTTTATTTTTTAAACAAAAGTTATCATTAGCAAGTAAATGTAAAAAAAAATAAAAATAAATGTGTAGGCTAATTTCTCAAAGTAATTGAAATCTATTTAAAAGTTGTCTTCTCGTAACAAATATTTTCTCATATACAGGTAAACGGGTTAGATATTAAATTCATATATATCATTTATGTCACATTATATTAATCTATTTTAAGGGCAATGTTAAACAATACTATATGAGAATACTTAGTAAATATTACCAAAAAAGAAAATTATAAAAAAATTAATGTTAAAAGATAGTAACTTTTTATATTTTTAAGATATTAAATACACAAATTTAAAAATAATTATTTTTATTAATATACTAATCCGTTCTAAAATATAAGAGAAAATTAGTCAAAGAAAGTTGATGTATTTGGTAAACATTTGAACTAAATACATCAATTTTGTTTGACCAATTTTCTCTTATAATTTGGGATAGAGGAAATATTTAACTAATGTGGCAAGAACACAATTTAGCTAGTGTTTTTTATTTTATTTTAATATTATTAGCAATATAATACAAAATCGAAAAGCTTAGACAAAGGAGAGGAGCTGTTGCCTTCAACGTGGTAAGGAGAAAAAGTGAGATGCTTTGGACAAGTAACCAAGTAAGAAATTCATGTTGAAGAATCAAGAGGTATACATTTTCCTACACCTTTTTCTTTTAGAAAAAAATAAAATAGAAATAGATAAAATGGCTCTTGATACTTATTATATGAGATGCCTTGAAGATTTACACAAACTTATTACTCTTGTGAAAGTGATGTGTGTGATGGAGTAATGAGTTGGAAACCATTAATAGAAGTATCACCAAAACTGTAAGATACCATTAATTCGTGTCTGTACTGTAGAATCAAATTTGTTGTGTAAAATAAGTGTACAAAGTTTCTCTTATTCTATTCATAAACCTGCTCGAGGTCCACTTTACTAGCCACTTGCTTACATAGTTTAAGATCATTTATTTTATACAACGGTCATTTTTTCTTATTTGGTGATCACTTATTCTATTTTTTTTTTTTAATGATGTGAATCTAAATTATAAGGCACCTGAATTAATTCCAATTAAATTTAAAGTAAATCCATTTATTTGTATATATATGAAGGAGAGTTTATTGTTAATTTAAATTTCATAAAATTTGAAAAATTGATCTTCACAGTTATGCATATAGGATATCCGATTTACAAAAATGATGGACATGATAATATATGTCAAAAATTATTTTCAAGATTCCACTCCCACTACTATATAATTGATGAGTTGATGCGTTACTTTCATATAAATTATTTAGGGTTTGTTTGAATTATTTGATGCGTTGCTTTCTTATAAGTTTTGTGATATTGGTTTAGATAAATTATGAAAATAATTTATGGCATTTTATTATAACTTTTTCTAAAAATTGATTTTCGTAAGATCATCAAAATAACTTATGAAAGCAACTTATATATAAATGCTTAACATAATAAGTGCTTATAAGCTTCAAATAAACCGTATATCCAAACATGATTCTATTACTATTAATACCAATTATTATATTACGTATGGATAATTTTAATCAGTGAAAGATCTGGTTGGGCGCCGACAGTTGCATGTGCTGAATGTTGTGTACACAAATGCCTAATTTTATTTTCATTGTCTAAAACAGTTTGTTGAATTGCTGTATTTTTATAAGAATAATATTTTGTTTTTTATATGCTTATTGCAATTTGAAGATATATACTAGTGGGCTAACGATACATTAGACAAGTTTTATAAGTGGACTGCTTCGTCATGGACCAATATATTAAATTATTTAAAATTTTAATTACCGTTGATAATATTTTTCAAAATTAAAAAATTAGGATTCTTCTAATGTTTACAACTAAAAATAATAATATAATCGGTATCAATTAAGTCATTATTTCAACCATAAAAACAAAGATGATCATCAACTTATACTTCTAAACAACAATATATATTATCATTAAAATCTTAAATATTTTTTAATTACTAATCTACTGTCAACCACTTGAAATAGTGATCCATATTAGAATTTTTGAAATGAAAAGAGAGAAACACTTACTTGGGCACAAACCCAACAAGTGTCATTTGGGCACACATACATAATTTAAAAAAATTTAAATATAAAATAATTGATTAATGACAATTGATGTGACTTAATAATTAATTTTTAAATTTTCCTCTTTAATGTATGTGTGCCCAAATAATTTAGATTTGGGGTAGTGCCTATAATAGAATTGCTCATGAAAAGAAGGCTTAATATATTGTTGGGGGACCAACCCACCTTAGCATTTACAACTCATTTGTGATTAAACTTTATTCATCATGTCCTTTGCAGCAGAAAGGTGCAACATTTATGTTTTGGTGGGTTGTTGCCTATCAAAGACAGCCCAGAAGCACATGGACATTGCCATCCCTTTTTACCTGACTCATTGAAATACTTAATATCATTGGTAAATTTGGTCAAATAAAAATGTCATTCTCCTACTTATTTTAAATGCTACAAGTTCAAAAAGTTACAATCTAGCTACTGATTTTAACTTCTATTCCAAACTTGGGTTCATATTCCCATCATTGAGTTCTCATCTCAAGCTGCTCTGAGTCCCCATTTCAAAATAGACCAATAGTAATTAAAAAATTCTTGGAGTTTTAACCCCAAAAATAATATTTAAAAAAGTTTTGTTGTTACAATTAAAATGTATCCGTGTTATGCGTTCAAAATACTCTCTAGTTATCCTATAAGTGCAATTTAAATGATAAAAAATTACAAAAATATTTGACTATTGCGTTGTTGTTTCAAAATTGTAGTATCTCTTTTCTCTTTAATTAATATTTGTAAATTTTTCTGTTAGACTATCTAAAATAAAAAAAACTTTCTAGTCACAACAATCACACACAAATTCGAATAATTAGATGGAAATATGATATTTGTATTTCATATATAAAATCCAAGATAATAAAAGTGAAATATATTTTCACCAATTTATTTATTTATAAATATTGAACGTTTGATTTTAATACAAACATTAGAATTTGTACCAAAAAAAATAAAATACAAACATTAGAATATGCATAACATAGTAACTGCATGATATTTTTGCCTTATTCAACCAAAATCTGATTTACATTAATACATTACTTTTTTCTTTTTTTATGATAGGAACATTCATACGTTACCTTTTTTTTTTTGGTTAGTATTCATATGTTACTTTGTTGGGTTAAACTGTTTCCAATTTTGATTTTGATTTTTTATTTTTGATACAACCTCCTACCTCTTATTTTTTTTTTCTTTCAAGAACCTCCTACCTCTTTAACCTAAATAAGATAATAAGATAAAATTTACATTCATATATTACCTTTTTTCTTTTTTAGGAAATATTCATACATTACTTTGTTGGGTTTAATGTTGCCATTTTGATTTTCTTTTCCTATTTCTCTTGATCCTAATCAAGATTTACATTCATACGTTATTTTGTTGGGTTAATATTTCCATTTTATTTTTTTTCGCTACCTCTTCTGTCCTTCATCAAAATTTCATAATTATCACTATTAATAGTCATAATACTCTAAACTCGCACAATCAACACATCTATAACCATTTAATTATGGTCGTTTAAATTTTTTCAAACTCATCAATTTAAATTATCAATAAAAATATAAAATAATTTTTTTTATATATTTCATAAATCATCAAATGTAAATCCAACGATCACCAATTCACCACACCAAAAATATCACAATATTATAGAATCCATTTTCCTTGTCCTTACTAAAAACAAAAAGTAGATTATAATGCAATTCAGTCGTGTTCCATTGTGAATTCTAGGGTGAGGGCTCTATCAAGTCCCTCACCGGTGAACCACTCCAAACAATCATTGACAGCCATTAGATTGATCAGCTCACATATACTATTATACACTAGATCACATCTTCTTCTTTTTAGAAAAAAAAATACCTTTTTTTTTTCTTTCTTTTTCTCCCATTTTTGGTTCACCAAAATTCATCGTCAACCATGTATACTGACCCAGAGAAAAGTTTGCCGCGATTGTCGTCCAACCTCCGCCGGCAGCGTCCAAAACAATCTCAACTTATTCCAAAAGACCTTGAAGTTCATGCTTATAATCACTTCCTATTTCCTCAAAATTGAAGCAAAACACAACTATATCATAAATCTGATTCCTCCACTCTCAAACATCAAACATAAGATTTAATGAAATATATGATTTTCAATTCTTTACAAACATATTCATTTTACATCAAGGTAATTCTTAGTTCTATCTTTTTCAAACAATAACGACAATTAAAAGATGGCATGTGTGAAATTGTTGCAATGAGAGGGGTTTTCATGTTTCTGTTAGATCTTTCAAATCATCCCGGTATGTGTTGTTGATGTTTTATCGTCTTTTCTGCTATTAATTTTTGTGGGTTGTGTTTGTTGTAAAAGTAAGTTTTCTCCATTCTCAAATCGTCATGGGCAAAGCGGTGGAGAGAGATCTAGCGAATAAGAGAGATGGGAATTGGATCTGGTGTGGTGATGAATTATTTGATCATATGGATTAATTTAATCTAACGCTGAAATCAAATGGTACACCGGTGAAGGACTTGA
The DNA here is from genome assembly GCA_030408175.1 of Trifolium repens. Classification (NCBI taxonomy): domain Eukaryota; kingdom Viridiplantae; phylum Streptophyta; class Magnoliopsida; order Fabales; family Fabaceae; genus Trifolium; species Trifolium repens. The sequence continues at coordinate 59,026,879 of CP125837.1, read as the reverse complement.
TAGAGCCCTCACCCTAGAATTCACCTACTTCATTAACCTTTTGTTAATAATAATAAATCCATGATTAAGAACCTTCTTCAAATATATCAAACTTATTTTCAATATTCCTTTTTTTAATAGTTTGCTAATAATACAAGTTCAGCATCTCAATCAACCAAGAAATCAGGAGTGACTTCAGAAGACTCTTTTTGCATTCAGAAAATTTTGACACCTCATTCTTCACTCATACACCGACTCAGTCACAAATAAATTTCTCAGATTTTCCAAAATCAACATATAGACATAAGTTACAAAACATAGCATTTTCATATTTATTATCTTGAAAAAATGTTCAAGTCATGGAGCAAGAAAAACAAGATCAAAGCTGTATTCAAATTGGAATTTCAAGCAACACAGGTATGAAAAGATAGAAAGATAATTTTTTTAGTCATATGAAACTAAATCTGAAAATGGGGTTTGGCCTAATTATTTGTTGTATGATAAAAACATGTTTCCTAGGATGTTTGTTTTTTATAATGTTGTAAAAAAACACATGTATAGATTCTGCAGATAGTGTCTGATGTTGTTGTGTTTTTTTGTTGTTTCTGAATCTATGTTTGATTAGGTTCCAAAGATGAAAAAATCTGCATTGATGGTATCTTTGGTGCCTGATGATGTTGGGAAACCAACAGTGAAACTAGAGAAAACTGCTGTACAAGATGGAACTTGTTTATGGGAGAATCCGATTTTCGAATCGGTTAAACTTGTTAGGGATTTAAAATCAGGAATTCTTCATGAGAAAATCTACCATTTCATTGTTGCAACTGTAAGAATTTGTAGCTCCTATTTTATATATTGTTTGTTGTATACCTAAGTAAAAGTTATGTTGGTTGGAAAATCTAAATATTTTTTATGGATCTTTGTAGGGTTCTTCAAAATCTGGCTATTTGGGAGAAGCTTCAATTGATTTTGCTGATTTTTTAGCAGAAACTGAACCAATTACTGTTTCTCTACCCTTGAAGTTTGCCAATTCCGGCGTAGTTTTACATGTTAGTACAATATCTCTCTCTTATATATAGTATTTGATCTGATTTTAATCTTATCTACCTTAAAATTCATACACAATGTGATTTTTGATTGGTTGATAGTATAATTTTTTTTACATTGACAGTGTATCAAAATTAATCTCTTATTAAATTCATAATTCTCACATAAGAATTGTTGAAAACAGGTAACTATTCAGAATGTGGAAGGATATGCTGCTGAAAGGTAAAAATGAACCATAACATACAGTTGGTTCAACCAGTGCAATTTTTTTCCTTTGACTTTTCTCCTATATGCGCTAAAAATTATACCTTATTTGCAGAAATGGGGAAGATAATGGAGCTGAAGGAATTTATGATGATGGAAGCTTGAAACACCAATTGAGCTATGGCAGTACAGATGAAAGCTACAATCTTGAAGAAGTAAGGTCTAGTGACTAGTAATATATATCTATATAGCTAGCAATTCTATTTAGAGCTTGTTTGAATTGACTCATTTGAGCTTATCCAGTGACATCAGTACTTAACTGTTAAAATTGTTGCAACTTTCTAAACAGAAACTTCTTATGATAAGTTTTAAAAAAATAACCATTTTATAAAATTATATTGACATTAGTTTTTATTGTTATATTATAGAACGGGAATGTGGCCAAGAGTAGATCGGAGTATTCTGAACAGAATGCATCTAATGGGATCAGTCCTGGGGTAGCTTCATGGGACGACCCTTATAGCTTCAGACAGAACTCGATGCCTCCGAGAGGAGCAGTTGAAGCCAATGCAACACAAAACCAAGTGCATAAGAGGTCAAATACAGGCTGGTCCGTAGGTTCAGCGTCAGATGGAAGTTTAGGTGACTGGACAAACAGTCCAAAAGAAAGATTACAAGAGCCTTCAAGCAATGGCACTGAAAATCTCAAAAGCGAAATTGTTGCTCTGAAGAGGCAGGCTGAACTATCGGAACTAGAGTTACAAGCGCTTCGGAAGCAGGTAGAAAAAGAAAGCATCCGGGGACAGAATTTATCGAGACAAATCAACGGTCTCAGAGACGAGAGAGATTCGTTCAAAACTAAATATGAGCAACTCAAGTCTCAACAGAACTTCAATAATAATAGTAATGAGACCAAAACCTCTAAAAACTTGAAGTCTGATATTGATAATATCAGGATTCAGTTAGAGGCAATGAAGGAAGAGCTTGTTTATGAAAAAGAAACGAGTGCCAATCTTCAATTGCAACTGCAGAAAACACATAACTCGAACTCTGAACTTCTTTCGGCTATCACAGACCTTGAAGCAATGTTAGAACAAAAGAATAAAGAAATACGTGATCTATCTTCCAAAGAGCATGTGGATGACACAGTATTAGATGTTTTGCAGCAGAAGATTTCTGAGCAGAATAGCGAAATAGAGAAATGCAATAAGCAACGTGAGGAGCTAAGCGAGCTTATAAAGGAGCTCACTGTGGAGTATGATCTTCTTAAGAATGAAAATGCGGATATCTCTTTGAGATTAAAGCAAGATGAAGCACAACACATTATGTTGCAGAATGAACACTCAGCTTCTTTAGTTACAATACAACAACTTGAGTCCCAAGTGAAGAGACTAGAAGAAAAGATAGAGATGCAGGAAGATGAATTTTCATCGTCTTCGATCTCCATCAAGGAACTAGAAAATCAAGTTAAGGCTTTGGAGAAAGAACTGAGAATACAGGCAGATAAATTCGAAGATGATCTCCATGCAATGCAAACTGCAAAATCTGAGCAGGAAGATCGGGCCATTCAAGCAGAAGAGTCGTTGAGAAAGACGAGGCACAATAATGCTATCGCATCTGAGCGTCTTCAGGAGGAATATAAATCACTTTCTGTTGAAATGTCACGCAAAGTTGAAGAGAATGAAAAGATGATCTCGAAAGCAGCTGCAGAAGCTGATGAATTGCGGGACCACAACAGACTTATGGAAGAAATGCTCCAGAAATGCAATCAAGAGCTCCGGCTTATATCAGATCAACATGAAGCGAAAGCGGAAGAGCTCTTGAAACAAATAAGTACAAAAGAAAAAACAATTGAACAGATGTCGCGAGAACTAGAAGCGAAGTCTAAAGAACTTGAGGATGCACAGAGGCACAGGGATGAAAAGGATGCTACATTTTCAAAGCAAATCCAAATGCTTGAGATCCAACACAATGAAATTAAACACAGTTTGAAGAAAGAACAAGTGGACAAAGAAAATATGAAGAAACATGTATCTCAGTTAGAAGGAGAGCTTAAGAAAAAAGAAGCAGAATTAAGTGCTATGGAAAAGAAGCTCAAGAATAACAAAGGGCGAGGTAATTTGACCTCAAGAGACAGTGAGGCTTCTAAGGCAAATGTTAAGAAGTCAAAATCAGAAATGCATAAGGTAATAGCTCGGTTACCATACTTATTATCAGATATTAAGAACATACTTATTGACGTCGCATATTAGGATAGGTTAAAAGGTAGCATCACGCTGATGCGTTTATTATATAACGTGCCTAAGTCATGACTCGCAACAAAAAAAAATTAACAATAGTGTTAGAATCCAAAGAGTTCAGGTTCTAATGATATATAATATATACACTTTTACAGCATATAACAACTTTTTTTATGTTGTATAGAAAACCTTTGAACAAAACAACTTTGTAGTACTTCTCACGGTGTGATTCTTCTCATTAAATTCCACTGTACTGAGTGAGGGTGTTGATAATATATGACAAGTTCAATAAGTAGAAGGTCTCAAACATAAATTGTGCTAAAAGAAATATTTTATCAACCTTTGACTTTAGTGTTGCTTTGCACAAATTATTTGATATTGATGTCCCAGAATAACTCATACTTTTGATATTTGTAACATGAATAGGGAATGGATGCTGCAAGCTCTGCTATTAGCAAGTCTGGAGGAAGGTAAAATCAGATTCATTTCTTTCCATCTGAATCCCTAGTTCCCTTGAACACAATCACGATTCACGAACCCTCATACCATATTTGTAGTTATCTCTCACATCTCATCCAAGTACTAACTTGTATTATTTTTTGTCTCCTAACATCGACAGTGATAGTGAACGCCTTACAAAGGAATTATTGAATGAAGTCGCAGTCCTAAAGGAAAGGAATACCAATATGGAAACTGAACTGAAGGAGATGGAAGAAAGATATTCAGAGATTAGTCTGAAATTTGCAGAGGTAGAGGGAGAAAGACAACAACTTGTTATGACCGTACGGAATCTCAAGAATGGTAAGAAGAACTAGAATTCTTTGCAGGTGTTGTGTTTCATACCAAACATTACAAAGGAAGCAATATATCATGATTACCAGGATGTTTTTAACCTGTACTTTTTGCACTTTTGTTGTGACCTATTTATCCTGTACATCAACTAACAGTTTTACTTAAACATTGTCCGGAATTTGCTGTGCTGCCCAGTACGGTCCAATTTTTCGGTTCGTACAATACATTGGCAAGGTAACCAGGCTATTATGTTGGAGCCTCATGTTGACCACATGTAGCCAATGGTTTATTATCGGTTTTACATTTTTGGTATGCAATGTAACATATGATGCTTAAAAAAATGTATTGAATTAGCATGTGGACAGAATAAAGAGAAAGAAAACAGACTATGTAGTCTGAAAATAAGATATGCAAGAAACTCTCAAGTTACCTTGGTATACCATTGTTCTTTTTTTTTTCTTCCGAAAAGCTACTATTAGAAGCTAATATTAGCAGTTCCCATTTTTGTTTTTATGTTGTACAAAAGACTAGTTTTTGATATCATATACAAAAAAGCTAGTTTTGAAAGCAGTTTGGTTCTTGGTAAATCACTAATACAAATATGTAAAAAACTTTAGTAACATTTGACAATACTAAACACCATTGATTTTTTTAAATTTTTTTTTACAAAAAATTGAAAAAGTACAAACAACTGTTATGCTAGCAAAAACAAATGAGTGAACAGAAAGAATTTCTCTAACTTTAGTTGTAATCTGTATTTTCATTTCTTCATATTGCCTTCATATTGCATATTTTAAGAGTTCTAACTTTTAAAGACAAGTTAGACAACAAACATGTAGATGAGACTGATGGCAGAGAGTTAGAGACAGACAAGTTTGAAATCAATAAAAGAGAAATGAGCAACCTCAGATTCCTCATCATAATCATAAATTACCTACAAGAAGAGGAGTGATAAGTTAACATGCTCAATCTAATAATTAATCAAATGAAACCCTTAGTTTGAGAGACAATGATAAAATAAAGAATGTCCATGGCCTTGATCATTAGTTATGATATCACTGAGTATTGTAATCACCTTTATGGTTAGGCAGTGAGAGAACCTTTCTCTATTGAGGAGCTATAGCTCTGGTTTTGTATCACAGTTTTCATCTAATCATAAATAATATAATTTCCTTTTCTCACCATATTTTGATCTCTGCTCTATCATCAACAATTATACAAATTGAGTGAACAATCAAAATAGCTTACAAAACAATACTACATCAACAAACTTTAGTGTTCCATAAAAAAAAACATAATAAGCACGAGATTAATGTCCAAACGTAGCAGAAAGCATGACAATTGTTGAGATTAATGTCCAAACATAGCAAAAAGTTTATTCACAATAGAACAATATCTTTTAGGACATTTGTAACTAATAAATCTCTTATTTTAGAATAAAGAGAATATTAAATATTTGGACTTCGCAATCCCTCATTTAGAAACTCACAATCCCATGTTTTTTTTTTGTCAAGAATCCCATGTTTTATATACCTCATTTGCAAATACTACTACTCTATAATTTTTTTAGACTTCCCATCTTTATGAGATCCTATACCATAGCCCATGTGGCACATACATCATAAATATCTATCACTAATGCAAGTATGCAATAATTTTCAGTAACATTTGACAATACCAAAACACCATTGATTTTATTCTGACAGAAAATTGAAAAAGTACGAACAATTGTTTAAAGAAAGTATGATGGCAAAAGCAAATGTGTGAATAGGAATAATTTCTCAAAATTTTGTGGTAACCTGTATATTCATTTCTTGATATTGCTTATTAAAAAAAATGCAGCAAGGTTGGTCCCTCCAAAGTTAGGCGTCTTGAAAAGTAGTATAACATTTTTCTAACTGCAACATTATTATTCATTAAAAAAGTGACAGAAAATAGTTGCAAAGTTCTTCTTCTACTTAAATCTTGAATTTCTGTTCTCTTCCCTTAGCCTACCATTTGGCAATAAAAAACTAGTTCTAATGTTGACAGACACACTTAATTATTTCGATCATCAACAGAAAAAGAACCAAAACTAGACACTTGTATTACCATATACAGTATACTTATCCATAGTCACAGAATATATTAATATCATATACTAATTATTTGTGCATATAATTATCATCAGTTGTCATCAAATAATTAAAGGAACCATTAAATAAATGATAGAGTACCACTTTATGTTTTCATCTCCTTCCAAAGAACCACAGACACTTGTACAGGAGCAGTTCTGTCTTATGACAACAGCCAATTATAGGACTCCACGTACACAAATAATACTCAACAGGTGTCAAATGATATTTATATGTCGGTTAAGTGACACGTGTCTCCATATTTAAATTCAAAATTGTGATAGTGTTTCATGCTTTTTTCCCCCTATATATAACGGAAGCTTTGTTCTTCTCTATCTCAGCAGTTTCTTTTCTTCTGTTTATATTACAAACTTACAATTTACAATCATGGATTCAAGAGTTGTTCATAGCCATGTGCAAGATGAGAACGAGGAACAAAACTCACAAAACATCGAATCACAACAAGGTACGTATGATTATATAATATGAATCATATTTAGTTTGAAGCAAGTGTTAATATACTTTGAAGTTTCTTATGTTTGAAACAATTTTTCTACTTTTCTTTAATCTACTTTGGATGCAGTTACACTGACACATGGAGCACAAGAGCCTCTTTCTTCTGATAACGAGAAGAAGTCTGTTCTGAATAAGGTGAAGGCAAAGGCTAAGAAAATTAAGGACACAATTAAGAAGCATGGTCAACAAGTACTTGATAATGGTAATGGACATAACAATGAAATTCACCATACTCCTGATGATGATGGTGACTTGGATGAGGATAAAGAAATCGTTCAAGACCGAGAAATTCATCAAGTACCAAGTATGTTCTTCTCTACATTATTTCAATTAGATTATGCTAAAATTCAAGGACTAGTAGTACATTGATTCCATGTTCACTTGTGAAATAGAATCTGTCATTTAGTTTTAGAATATGAATTTGTGACATACGGACACAATACTGACACGTTGGCACTGATAGTCTGACACTAATTTGAGAAATGGAAGTAAGTGTAATCATATGTGTCGGTGTTGTGTCTGTGTGACACACTAGGTTTCAGACACTAGAAACATCTTCAACATAAAGGGTTGGGATTACATAGGTTTTAGATACTTATTTTCAATGAATTCTACAAACTTTTGTTTCAATATCAAAAGAATTCTGAAACTTTTTGGTCATATATGTTTGGATGTGTACAGTTTATGACAGTGAAGATGTTAAAAGTGCTACACCTACACCTGAATCTGAGAAAGTTGAAAATTTAGGAAATTCAGGAATTGATATTGAAGGTACAAAAGTTAAGGGAGAAGAAGCATACCATGATACACCAGTTGAAGGGGATTCTTCAACCACTGAAATCAATCAAAACATAGCCAATGACCAGGCCGAAACATTTCCTGTGGAAGAGAAGTCAGAGCAATACAAGGCCAATTTGGAGAAGCCAGCAATAGTCTTTGAGGAATATCCTCAAAAAGAAGGAATTAGAACTGAGGCATATACTCTTCCTAATTATCAAATCAATCATACCAATCCAAGTGCTGCAGGTTTGTTTTCAAATTATACCTTAATTCTTGGATTTAAGATCAAATGTGAAATTTACTCTTGGTCTAGTGACCCTTACAATTTATTTTCCATTGAGAGTAATACTTTCATGTGTGTTGGCTTACAGAAAGTGATGAAATCAAAGACAATATTAAACCACTTGAGGAATCTCTTGAGAGAAGGAATGTGCATGATGATGAACCAAAATCTACCACAGAACCAAAAATCCAGTCATCTGTTGCTGATATTAAATACCCTCCTGCTGAGGCATATACTCTTCTTAATGATCAATCCAAAGACACTGATCAAAATGGGGAAGGTAAGTAGGTCAATTGAACAAAGTTTCAGATATTGTTAACCCTTCATTATGTAACTATCAACACATAAGTGTAATATTTTAAAACATTTAATGTTTAGTTTGATAAAAGCAGTACTTAATTTGTGTGATTTTTTAACTTTATTTTCAACAATGTTATCAAATTATTTTCAACTCTCCATGACTCTAACAATTTATTTACATAGAGATTAATACTTTTCATGTCTTGTCTTGCAGGAAGTGATGAAATAAAAGACATTACTCCACTTGAGGAATCTCTTGAGAGATTGAATGTGCATGATGATGAGTCAAAACCTACCACAGAACAAAAAATCCAGCCATCTGTTGCTGCTGCTGACATTGAATACCCTCCTGCTGTTGGAAGCCACGATCAGTTTGTGCCACACCTGTCTGATGCAACAAAAACTCAGAATGAATATCCTCAAGAAACAGCATCCACCGATATCAGTAGAGACTTGGAAATTCCCTCAGAAACTAGAGAAGCTTTCAACAACATCACAACTACTGCTGATACACAACCTGGTTATGAAGAATCAGTGGAGACACAACCAAAAGACAAAAGTTACACAGATGAAATTGAAATCTCACCTGCAGAAGAAGCTGATAAAACTCTCCATCCTGAAGATGATGAAGTTTCTAAGCTTGGTATTGATGAGAAAGGCGAGGAACAAAAAAGTGAGAATGGAAAGAACATTGGCTATTCTCTTACTGAGAAATTAACTCCAGTTTATGGAAAGGTTGCTGAAGTAGGAAATGCAGTGAAATCCAAAGTGTATGGAACTAATGATGGAACTGAAACAAAAAATGGGGACAAAGGGGTCACTGTGAAGGATTACTTGGCGGAGAAGCTAAAGCCTAGTGAAGAAGATAAGGCACTTTCTGAGGTGATTTCAGAAGCTTTGCATAAAGGGAAAGAAGATCCACTGAAAAAAGAGGATGGAAAAGTGGATAGTGAAGTTGAGAAGTCTGAGAAAGTGTTTGAAGAGAGCAATGTGAATAGTCCAGGAAAAGGTGTAGTTGGGAAAGTTAAGGATGTTGTTGGCTCTTGGTTTGTAAAATCACCACAAGGTAATACTTTTTCTAGTTGATTTTGCAAAATGTTGTGTTATATATTATATATGATAATATGATTCTAATTTTGATGGTTTTGTTATAGGTGGAGGAAGTGGTGAAGACTTATCAGAGAATAAAAAATCGGTTGAAGAAGTGGAACAAGTTGGCCAAGTTGTGGATGAAGGAGGAAAACAAGAGTAATCCAATTGAAGAAGAAGTTACCTGAATAAAGTTTTCTATATATAATAATACATTTGTGAAGTGATTATCCTGTTATTACTTGTAATTAGATAGTTGTTCATGGTGGATTCATGAATCATGTGGAAGTTATTATGTTTGTAACTTTGTATTGTTGGAATATTTTATTTAATTATTGTGTCAATAATATTATTACGTGGAATATATCTTTATTTAATTGTATTAGCTAATCATCGATTGTGTCTTAATTGATTAGTGATATAAGGCTATTTTTAGAGGATTATTGTCATAAGGCCTGACTCAACCGATAATATCAATATTGTTAGGCTGATATCTTTATCCTTATGTGTATGAATTTTAGAAAGTGCTTGTCGTGCTTGTTAATTAATTTATGTATCAAAACAAAGAGAAAATGAGACATGCATCGGCAGTGTAAAATATTTTTACACTGTTCATCAAATACCAATCTGTGTATTCCACCAAATCAGTCCACTATACCTATTTTTATAGTATGATATGGAAGAATAGTCAATTTTTATTGAACGTTCATATAAAAATATTTTACACCGAGGTAGCATGTCCATTAAACTCCGAAACAAATTGCTCCAATAGTTAACTTGTAAAAGATGAAGCAAAGGGTGGTCCCTCCTAAAGTTAGGAGCCTTGAAATGAAAAGTAACATTTTTCTAACTGCAACATTATTTTGAAAGTGACAGAATAACTTTGATACAACCAATAAATAACCATTTCTAATGTCGGTAGACAAACCTAATTATATCCAAAGCCATAGAAGAATATTAATATTATCATCATAATTATTACTATTTGTGGATATCATTAAAAAACAAGAAAAAGTGATACAGCAACACTGTTGAGTCACTGTCTTTATTGGGTTAGTACCTCTTTCCACATATGTCCAAGTCCACAGTAGCAGTTTGTCTGCTGATCGACATAGATAACCAATTATAGGACTCCACGTGTCATAAATAAAACTCAACAAATGTTAAAACAATAGTTATATGTCGGTTATGTGACACGTGTCTCCAGTTATATCAAATGCAAAATTGTGACACACAGTTTCATGTTTTGTTTCTCTATAAAGTAGAAGCTTTTGTTCTTGTACATTATAACAGTTTCTTTTCTTCTGTTTCTTACAAATTTATAATTACAATTTACAATCATGGATTCAAAAGTTGTTCATAGTCATGTGCAAGATGTGAATGATGAACAAAACTCACAAAACATTGAACCATACCCAGGTATGATAATATATCATATGAATTATTACATTTAGTTTGAAGCAAGTGTTGAAGTTTTTAAGTTTGTAACAATTTCTTACTTTTTTTTTTAATCTATTTTTGATGCAGTGACTCTGACACATGGACCAGAAGAGCCTTCTGAGCCTGAGAAGAAATCTGTTATGAGTAGGGTGACGGCAAAGGCTAGGAAAGTTAGGGACAGTATTAAGAAGCAAGGTCAAAAAGTACTTGATCATGGTAATGGAAATAGCAATGAAATTCAGCATACTCCTGAATCTGATGATGAAGGTGACTTGGATGAGGAGGATAAAGAAGTTGTTCAAGACCCACAAGTTCATCAAGTACCAAGTATGTTCTTTTCTACATTATTTTGCAATTAAGATTTTGCTATAATTTTAGGGACTAGTACATTTCATGTTCTCTTGTGAAATGGAATCTGACATGTTTTTAGACTATGAATCACAGACATTGGACACAACACTGACACGTTGACATTAATACTAATTTGAGAAAATTGAAGTAATTGAATGTGATTAAATGTGTCAGTGCCGGTGTCATATCTGACACAAATATCAGATACGTCTTCAATCTAAAGTGTCGGTGCTACATAAGTTTTAGATACTTATTTTTTTAAAATTTCTACAAGACATAGGTGAAAAACCTCATTATAATCCACTAGTTGGAGGTGCTTCCTTAACCACTGCAATCAATCAAAAAAATGCCACTGATAAGGCTGCAGAAGAGAAGCAAGAGCAAAGTGAGGCCAATTTAGAGAGGTCAATAGTTTCGGAAGAAGATTCTCAAGAGAAAGGAAGTAGACCTGAGGCATATACTATTCCCAATTATCAAACCAAAGACACTGATCCAAGTGGGGAAGGTGAGTTGGTCAACTGAAAGATTTAATACTGAATTTTTTATTAAATGAGTACTTAATTGAATGCAATTATACGTGTTGGTGTCAGTCTCTCAGACACGTCTTCAATCTAAAGTGTAGGGGCTGGTTTTAGATACTTAAAAAAAATTCTACAAATTTTTGTTTCAATATCGAAAGAATTCTGAATTTTTTTTATTATATGTTTTGATGTTGTACAGTTTATGACAATGAAGATGTTAAAATTGCTACACCTACACTTGAATATGAGAAAGTTGAAAATTTAGGAAATTCAGGAATTGATATTGAAGGTACAAAAGTTAAGGGAGAAGAACCATATCATGATACACAAGTTGAAGATGATTCTTCAACCACTGAAATCAATCGAAACGTAGCCAATGACCAGGCCAAAACATTTCCTGGAGAAGAGAAGCCAGAGCAATACAAGATCAATTTGGATAATCCAGTAATAGTCTCAGAGGAATATCCTGTAAAACAAGGAACTAGAACTGAGGAATATACTCTTCCCAATTATCAAATCAATCATACTGCTCCAAGTGATGCAGGTTTGTTTTCAAATTATACCTTACTTTTGGCATAAAAGTGTGGCTTTTGATTTTAGCATTAGTGATTTATTTGATAAGGTATCAGAAAATAGATTCAATGAAAATAATACTAGACAATAGAGACATTACTCTCTATTTACATTATGATATGATTCAATCAATTTCATGTGTGTTGGCTTACAGGAAATGATGAAATAAAAGACATTAAACCACTTCTCGAGAGAATAAATGTGCATGACGATGAACAAAAACCTAACACAGACACAACAATCCAGCCATCGGTTACTGACACCGAATACCCTCCTGCTGCTGGAAGCCATGATCGGTCTGTGCCACACTTCTCTGATGCAACAACAACTGAGAATGAATATCCTCATGAAACAGGATCCACACATATCATTAAAAACGATGATCTTTTGGAGGAAGATTCTCAAGATCAAGGAACTGAGGCATATACTCTTCCCAATTATCAAACCAAAGACACTGATGGAAGTGGTCCAGGTAAAGTTTTGTTTAAGACTTTAATTTTCATGCATCGCGACAATTTATTTACATAGTGATTAATACTTTCATGTGTGTTGGCTTACAGAAAGTAATAAATTAAAAGACATTACACCACCACTTGAAGAATCTCTTGAGAGATTGAATGTGCATGATGATGAACCAAAACCTTTCACAGAACAAAAAATTCAGCCATCTGCTGCTGCGGACATTGAATACCCTCCTGCTGCTGCTGCTGGAAGCCATGATAAGTTTGTGTCACACCTCTCTGATGTAACAGAAACTCAGAATGAACATCCTCAAGAAACAGTATCCACAGATATCAATAGAAACCATGAAATTCCCTCAGAAACTGAAGAAACTTTCAACACCGTCACAAACACTGTTGAAAATCAACCAGATTATGAAGAATCAGTGGAGACACAACCAAAACACAAAAGTTACATAGATGAAACTGAAATCTCTTCTGCAACAACAGCTGATAAAACTCTCCTTCCTGAAAGCGATGGAGCTTATAATCTCGGTAATGATGGAACTAGCATTGGTAGTAATGACGGAACTGAAACAAAAAATGGTGACAAAGGGGCTACTGTGAAAAACTATAAGGCACTTGCTGAAGTGATTTCAGAAGATTTACATAAAGGGAAAGAAGAGCCATTGGAAAAAGAGGATGGAAAATTGGATAGTGAGGTTGAGAAGCCAGAGAAAGTGTTGTTTGAAGAGAGCAATGTGGATAGTCCAGGAAAAGGTATGGTTGACAGGGTTAAGGTTTACTATGGATCTTGGTTTGCTAAACCTGAGGAGAATCAATCACCACAAGGTAATTATATGATATGATTATGCAAAATGTTACTATGTTTATATGATATGATTCTGATTTTGCTTATCAAAAAAAAAATATGATTCTGATTTTGATGTTGTTCTAGGTGCAGGAATCAGTACTGAAGACTTATCAAAGACTAAAGATTCTGTTGCAGAAGTGAAACAAGTTGACAAAGTTGTGGATTAAGAAAGGATACATGAGTAATTCAATTGAAGAGCAAGTTACCAGAACAAATTTCTATATAGCATAATAAATTTTTGAAGTGATTCTGTTATTTTTTTTCTTGACAATAAGTGATTATGTTACTTTACTTTACTTGTAAGTAGATAGTTGTTCATGGTTCTGTATAAGAAGTATAAGTTTGTATGGCTGTGAAGTTACTATATGCTATTGTTGTAAGGATTTGGATATAAGATTAGATTACAAAGAATGTTTTCATATTGTTTGCATTACTCATAAAACTCGGTTCTTACACTTGATTGATCCCATATATATATACACAATGAGGATCAGTATCAACTAATATCTAGTGACAAATAGTAAGGTGTCACTGAAGGTGAGTGTCAAAATAGATCCTTTTTTTGGTAGTGTAACAAATAATGGAGTTAAAAAATGAAACTAATTCAAACAAACTTAGAGACCAAACAGTTATGGAAGTTGGGTAACTTGTAAGGCAAGTAACAGCTCATTCCATCTTGCCTTCAGCTTTCACAAAAACTTCTGTATTATCACACTTGATAGTTTCATATTGTCTTTTCAGAACATCATACTCAGATCAGATCCCGAAATCACATCAAGAATAACAAACTTATAATATCAACAACTTCAAGAAGTCAGTTGAATAAATGGAAGAACACAGAATCAAATATCAAACTCACAACTCAGATTTCAAACCACACTCCACAATACTTTGATCGCACTGTCTTGATTGCACATCGTACTTGCAGTTTGTGCCCAATCTCGTCGCAGTTCATGCGTGCAACCATGACAGTTATATGAACATAAATTTTATACATGGGGGGTGCAATATCAGCATTCATCTCAGAATGACACAACTTTATATGAAGGAGATGGGCATCGGAATACATGTTCTAGAATAGATGAATCCAAACTAATATTTAATGCATTTTCATATTCAATAAATCAGTTGGAAATAAAAAAGAGAAGAGTATGAAAAGGAACATGATGTATAAAAAAAATCAGTAATTATATAGAAAATAGAATCATACTTGCTTTCTACAAAGCATTCAAGTTAAACTCCTAGTGACTAAACAATTTGATGACCATTCAAGTTTTCAATGCTTCTCTTTAAGGTTCTAAAATACACTTTACATAATAATTTAATGTAGCCACAAGAACAATTTAAGTAATTATTAGCTTACTTCACTTAAGTGCCAAGCTTGTACCTATTGTGTACAATTCAAGTCTTGGCAATTAGATCTTAAGTTTATCATTCTAAAACAGTCAAGTTTTGTAAGATTAAAATTATTATTATGCAGAAGTACAAGTATTACAGAGAAAAAAGAAAGTTAGCGACTCATGGATCCAACAAATATTGAGATTCAGATTCAACAAACATTAAGAACGTTCTCTAACAAATATCAATGTTATTCTCTTGTTATACATTGTATATATATATGTGTGTGTGTGTGTGTGTGTTTGTGGATGTTACAATCTTTGAGGAGTTGAGGAAACATCATTCTTTGTGCCCAACACAGTCAAAAGTTTCTTATTGGATTTGAAGTTAAAATAAAGAAAGAAACAAAGAACACTATCACGAATTATGCCATGCTTCCCACATAGCACTCTACCAAATTCCAGTCGACATAGATTGGAATTGAAGTTCAGACATTATCTAGCACAAAAATTAAGTTCAGACATTATCTAACAACTTCATGAGTCATGACCTTTCAAACTCTCAATACTTATCTTCAAGACATATGTAAATAGACAGACTATGCATCTCTAATGGGGACTGAGTATAACAAAGTGCCATGCTTAAAACTATTCTCATTACACAGAAACATAAGTGCCATGCTTGTGCTTGTTGTGTGTACAACTCCGGTCTAAAACAGTTAAGCTTTGTAAAATTAAAACCATTATGCAGTAGTATAAGTATTCCAATCTACAGTGTGTAACAAAAGTTTGTTTCTCAGTTAGCAAGGAAACCACAAAAACAGAATGATGCCATAAACTTGAAATATAAAATCAAAATAACAAGGTGTAACAAAAAAACCACCATACCTAGTTTCAATCTTACATTATACCTCTCGCGATAATTTCACGTAGAAGTTTCTCTGCCTTATCATTTTCACCTTTATTAAACAGCGAACGGATAATTCTATCATAAGTTGCAGCGTCTGGAATGCAACTATTGTTTTTCATTTTTGTCAGCAAGACCAACGCTTCAACAAACAATCAATAAGGGAATTGTAAGTTACCACAGTAGGAATAATTTTTTTGCAATGCATTTCTTCAGAGATTCATGGCTTCATCCAATCTTTTATTCTTACAAAACCCATTAATCATGATATTGTAACTCCAAACATCTGGAGTCACTCCACTTTGGGCCATGGTGTAGAATATACTCTCGGCCTTGTTCACTTCTTTAACTAAGCAATATCCATCCATTAAAGAATTATAAGTAACAACATTAAGTCTAATGCCTTCTTTAATCATCACAACTAACACGTTTTTAGCTTGTCTCACTTTTCCTTCCTTACAATAAACATCAACCAATATAGTCCAATGGCTTCTTTCAATTTACCAATAATGCAAAAGCCACT
This sequence comes from Trifolium repens, assembly GCA_030408175.1. Taxonomy (NCBI): domain Eukaryota; kingdom Viridiplantae; phylum Streptophyta; class Magnoliopsida; order Fabales; family Fabaceae; genus Trifolium; species Trifolium repens. Next base: position 59,010,569 of record CP125837.1, on the reverse strand, counting down.
AATTAAAGCATTATAAGTGTAAACATTAGGAGAAATTCTCTTAGCAACCATTTCAGAATATAAATCAAAAGCATCATCAACAAGTTTATCTTGCAGTGTACATTACCACATCAGGTCTAACCAATTCTCTTAGAAACCCCTGCGCCACCACCTTGTCATGAAAGTGCAATGCTTTATGGATCTGACCTTTGAGACAATAACCATTGATGAGTGTATTAAAAGTTACAGCATCCGGGTTAAAACCCCTCTTGAGAATCTTGGCAAATACAGAAAAAAGCAAAATTGATATGACCCAATTGACAGAAACAGTTGATCAAGAGGTTGGAAGTTACAAAGCAATGTTGTAATGCTTAGTTTTGACAATGGAACCTAAAATCCTTCCAAAATCAATGGCGGGTGGGGTTGGAAACTGTTCTGGACTGGGCCTAGAGCTGGCCCAATCCCGCTGTGCTCGACGTAATGAGGCTCACAGCCCCCTGCTCATAATTCTCCTCGTAATACTGAGCCCTCAGCTCTCCTCGACATAAGGAGCTTGTAGCTCCTCCTCAGCAAATTGCGAGCTCTCTGCTCGTTATCAACGCATTACCACAATGTGCACGTGCTCCTATTTTTTAGGACACGATATGATCAAGGGAACAAACTTCCCGCACGATGAGGACGCCTCATCACCAGGATAAGGACTAAAGGTCGGTTCCTTGATCCAACAACGGATAAATCCTGGCAGTCTCCCCTATTGGGCCGCAAAGCACAGCCCATAAGGGAGACCTTGGCCCAGCGCTGGGGGTTCTATAAATACTCTCCTTCACTGGAGGGTCAGGTATTAAATTCTCATTCTATACTTTCACTCTTTTGTACTTGTGCCCTTTCTGACTTAAGCATCGGAGCGCCTGCAGGTACAACCCCCCCTCCGTTGGTGATTGCTGCTTTCTGCTCTCCTCAACCGTTCAATTCAACCAAGGATTCATCAAGTGAAGGATTTGCTGGCCCTCAACCTTTTCTGATCAACAGGTTAGATCAGTGGCGCCGTCTGTGGGAACCTGGTTTCCCCTTCTTTAAAATCTAAAGTTCAAAACCGATCACTCCTTCAACAACCTTCATTATGGCCAGTGGATCCAACACTCGTATCGATGGAGATCACGACAACGACAACCGTGATTTCATCCCCACGATTTCTTCCCCCGCGGAACACAACACCGTCCTTAGTCCGGTGCGGCAACCAATTCCAGAATCTGACCCCAGGGACGGTCAGGAAACCACGGTATCATCGGAAGAAGATGACGATGTACAGGTTCTGACGGCGCGCCAATCGGGAAAGCGCCCGTCAAACACGCAGGAAATTCCGGTCGTTAGCGCACAACCCGCTGACCAGCAAACTGACTTTCAGAGGATTCTCGCCCTCCTCGAAAGAAATAATGACCTTATAGCGCAACAGAATCGCAGGATCGAGGCGCTAGAGAGAAATCAACGCCCCCAGCGGGCAGGCAACTCTCCCCCGCGGAGACAGCATCTACCTGAATCCCCTCCTCGACAGGAAATAGCCAAACAACGGCGTCCTGCCCTCGAGAGAATTCAACCCCCGAGCAACAAGAGGGGACGAACCCCGCCTCCCCGCGAGGACCGAATCTCCCCCATCACTAAAAAGGGGAAGGGAGTCGAGCAGCCTCGCCACTCTCCCCAAGGGCTGCGGAATATGGCCAGACAGGGAGGCAACTCCACCCGTCCTGCCCGCAACGACTACGAGTACCGAAGTCCCACACCGGTTCGTCGGTACGACGACGACACCCTCGAAATCTCCCCCACTGGGAGTGAAGAGGAGCATAGCGTCTGCGCCCTCTCAAGAGAAATCATGAGAGCACCCATCCCCGCAGCTCTGGAAAGGCTCCCCAATCTCCCCTCTTATGATGGATTGACCGATCCAGACGATCATGTCAACAATTTCAATACCATTCTGAATTTCCGCAACACTAGCGGAGCCATCAGGTGCAGGCTCTTCCCCACAACACTAAGGAAGGGAGCCCTAACCTGGTACACAAGCCTTCCTCCGCGGTCCATATTCTCCTGGCAGGATTTCATGGACCAATTCAAACACAACTTCACCGCATCTCGGAAACAACCGAAGACAGTTGCTACCTTGGAGGCCATATTCCAAGGTCCTAAAGAAACCCTCCGTGCATACATCGAGAGGTTCAACAGAGAAGCCGTTCAGGTCGAAGAGCCTGACGACATGAAAAGATATTTACTGGTGCGTGGACTCCGTCCCCGAACTGACTTCGCCAAAGCGGTAGGGATTGAAAAGCCTCGAACTTTGGCCCAGCTCCTCGCTAAAGCAGAGTCGTACATACAGTACGAGGAGCAGGAAATAGCTGATGCTCTCCGACAGGGGCGAAGCGAGGAAGCTCCCCCAAAGCAGGACACAAACAAAGCCCCTCGGGAATCCGGGCACAGAGACGGACACGGAGATGGGCGAAGAGATGGGAACAGGGACGGAGGCAGAAGGAGAGGTGAAAGACCCCGAGGTCCACCTAGTTTGTTCACAGTTTACACCCCGCTCAATGCCTCACGCGAGCACATCCTCCTTGAATGCTACGATACCGAGTTCAAGGAGGGACAGATCAAATTTCCCAAACCTGGACTGGCTAAACCCGGGCAAGACAAGTCCAAGTGGTGCAGATATCACAGGTCCCACGGGCACGTCACTGAAGACTGCATCCATCTGAAGGATGCCATAGAAACACTCATTCGCCAGGGACGGCTTGGAAGGTTTAAGGCCGAAGACAGTCCCAAGAAAGCTGCTCGACAGAATGCGAATGTCGAAGAAGAATACCACCCCGCCTCGTCTAGCGGGCAGGAAAAGAAGGTCGTCCTCTCCATCTCACGACCAGAAGATTACTACGTCCCCGATGACGTCGAGGACAACCACTCTCATCCCACTTTTTCCAAGTGGGAAAATTTTGCTGAAACAATGGTGATATCCGCTGGTGGCTACAACCAAAAAACCATCGGATCAGTCAAACGGAAGTTCGAGGAGCTCATTGATTCCTCCTCCCAACAGCCTGTCACCCTCGACAGGCCCAAAAAGGGTTCAGTTCCCCTTGCATTCTACATGGAGGAACTCCCCGGTGGGGCACCCAACGCCCACATCCCTCTGCTGATCCGAGCAGATATGGCCAACTGTGATGTCCGCCGAATCCTCGTCGACACGGGAAGCTCGGTCGACATCGTGTTCTCCCAGTGCTTCACGGCCCTGCAGCTCGACGAAAGCTACCTGGCCCCCTATGTAGGCTCCGACCTCCAAGGATTCAACGGGGCAACCACCAAACCATGGGGATATGTCGACCTCATGGTGACCTTCGGGGAGGGGGAAACGGCCAGGACGGTCAAGATCCCTTTCCTGGTCGTCGACTGCCCCTCCTTATATCAATGCATCCTGGGCCGCGACGCAATGGCCAACCTGCTCGCCGTCCCCTCAACTGCCCACTTGAAACTGAAGTACTATACGACCAAGGGGCACGTCGCCACTCTGCATGGGGACATAGAAGCTGCACGAAGATGCTTCGACGCAGCAACTAAAGGCCTCAGCTACATTGGCCAGCTCCCCAGCCCGTCAAAGAAGCCAAAGCTGACATCTCTGCTCCCAGCACCAAGCGTGAGCAATGTCGAACTCGACAGCAGATACTACAAGAAGGAGCACAGAGAAGAGAAAAAGCTCCGCAAAGAAAAGAAAGAGGAGGACGACGCAAGCAAAGAAAACCTTCGCCCCATCCCTGATGGCGATTTCGAGCTTGTCCTCTTTGGCGAAGATCCTGCTCGAGGAGTCAAGATCGGAGCTGGACTACCAGATCTGGCGAGGAAGCAGCTCAAAGCCTGCTTGAGGGAGAATGCAGATCTTTTTGCTTGGAGCGCCGCGGAGATGCCCGGATTGGACCCTGAGGTCGCATGCCACCAGCTCACCGTCGACCCCAACGCCAAATATGTAGTACAACGTAGGAGAAAGCAGTCTCCCGAAAAAGAGGAGGCTGCTCAAAAAGCTGTAAATGACCTTTTAGAGGCAAATTTTATTTCCGAGGCCAGGTATACAACCTGGCTCTCCAATGTTGTACTCGTTAAAAAATCTAATGGAAAATGGCGTATGTGTGTTGACTATACCGATCTCAACAGGGCTTGCCCTAAAGATTCCTATCATTTACCATGCATAGATAGTCTTGTAGATAATTCATCTGGTTTTAAATTACTGTCTTTTATGGATGCGTACTCAGGATATAATCAAATACTGATGGCGGTCGCCGACAGGTATAAAACGGCCTTCATGACCCCAACGGGAAATTACTATTATAACGTTATGCCCTTCGGTTTAAAAAACGCGGGTGCGACCTACCAAAGAATGATGAACAAAGTATTCCGATCACAAATCGGGGACATGCTCGAGGTGTACATGGACGACTTGATCGTCAAATCTCACGATGAGATTGACCACACTGCCCACCTACGAAAGGTGTTCGAGCAGGCCAGAAAATACAAAATGCGATTCAATCCCGAAAAATGCACATTCGGGGTACGAGCCGGAAAATTCCTCGGATTCTACCTAACAGAACGGGGAATCGAAGCCAACCCTGACAAGTGCAGAGCATTCACCGAGCTTCCTGTTCCCCACGATAAAAAATCAATACAAACACTTAACGGAATGCTAACTTCACTATCTCGTTTCATCGCAAAATCTGCTCAGCACGCTCTCCCCCTCTTCAAACTACTGAGGAAAGAATCCACGTTCGAATGGACGGAGGAGTGCGATCAAGCCTTACAACACCTTAAAAAGGCCCTCTCCGAACCTCCAGTCCTATCGCGACCAGATAACGAGGAGACCCTTTACCTCTACATCGCCGTCGCTTCAGAGGCTGTCAGCGCCGTCCTCATCCGCGAAACGACTGAAGGGCAGAAGCCCATCTATTTCACGAGCAAGGCCCTACAAGGCCCTGAACTCCGCTACTTGCTAATCGAAAAAGTGGCCCTCGCACTCATAAACGCGGCGAGGAGACTAAGACACTATTTCCTCGCACATACTATCGTAGTCCGAACCGACCAACCAATCAAATCACTGCTCAGCCGACCGGATATGGCGGGGAGAATGCTCAAATGGTCTTTAGAGCTATCTGAATTCGACATCCGCTACGAAAGCAGAAAGGCTCTCAAAGCTCAAGTCCTTGCCGACTTCGTCGCCGAAATGACAACGCCCACTCCCTCACCCGAGGAAACAGAAAAGTGGATCATCTTCGTCGACGGAGCTTCCAGCTCAACAGGAGCAGGAGCAGGAATTATACTCGAAAATGGGAAGGGCATAATCATCGAGGTCTCCCTGACCCTCTCATTTCCAACGTCAAATAATCAGGCCGAATACGAGGCCTTCCTCGCAGGACTACGATTAGCCGAGGATGTAGGTGCAAAAAACATCAAGATATGCACGGACTCTCAGCTCGTCGTATCACAAGTGCTCGGAGAATATCAGGCCAAAAACGATAATCTCTCTGAATACTTGTCTCTCGTTAAAGACAGAATAGCAAAATTCGACTCCGCTGAGGTACGCCATGTCCCCCGAGGGGACAATACTCGAGCAGACATTCTTTCCAAATTGGCGAGCACAAAGAAAAAGGGAGGAAACAAATCCGTAATACAAGAAATCCTCCCAAGACCGAGCATAGAAAAACCCCCCGCTACCCTCGACGTCAATACAATCGGGGACAGCAATTGTTGGATGACCCCTGTGCATAACTACCTCGCGAATGACACCCTGCCCTCCGACGAGAAGGAGGCAGCGGCGGTCAAACGACGCGCCTGCTCATATGTCCTCCTCGACGGTACGCTATACAGAAGAGGATTCTCCATCCCCCTTTTAAAATGTGTCGAAGAGGACAAAGTCGACTATATCCTACGGGAAATACACGAGGGCATCAACTCCCAACATTTGGGAGGACGATCGCTCGCCAGAAAAGCCCTCCGAGCTGGATACTACTGGCCCACCATGCAGCAGGATTCCAAAGAACATGTCAAAAAATGCGACAAATGCCAAAGGCACGCCGACATGCACTTAGCTCCACCAAACGAGCTGAAGTCTTTGTCCTCCCCTTGGCCCTTCGCGTGGTGGGGCATGGATATCCTCGGACCCTTCACCACAGGTTTTGCCCAAAATAAGTACCTCATCGTGGCCGTTGATTACTTCACGAAGTGGGTAGAAGCAGAACCACTCGCGAACATAACCGCGTTCAATATACTCCGGTTCTTCAAAAGAGATGTCCTCGCCCGTTTCGGAATCCCACAAGTTGTGGTCACCGATAACGGAACACAATTTACGGACAAAAAATTTCGCGAATTTCTCATCGCGATAAACACAAAGCAACGCTTCACATCCGTCGAGCACCCCCAGACCAACGGGCAAGCCGAAGCCGCAAACAGGGTAATCCTACGCGGACTCCGACGAAGACTCGACGACAAAAAAAAAAGATGGGTCGAAGAGTTGCACAGCGTACTCTGGGCCTATCGCACCACTCCGCACTCCACAACCGGGGAAACCCCTTTCCGCCTCGTTTACGGAACAGAAGCGGTCATCCCCGTAGAAATCGGGGAACCATCCCGGCGGACACAGCAACCCCTAGACGAGGAAATGAACGACGAGGCTCTACGCGAAGAGCTAGACCTCGTCGAAGAGATTCGAACGGGGGCGTCCATAAAAGAGGCCTCCCTAAAACAAAAAGTGGCTGCCCGACATGACACGAAAGTTATCCCAAGGGAGTTCAACGTCGACAGCCTCGTCTTACGACGAAACGCCAAAGACTCTCACGAGGGCAAACTAGCGCCAAACTGGGAAGGACCATACAGGGTCCGAGGAAAAACCGAGAACGGCGCTTACTACCTCGAAGACCTCCAAGGGAAGGAGCTTCCCCGACCTTGGAATGCTCAAAAATTGAAACAATATTATAGCTAAGTAGTTGCCGAACAGGGCGTACAAAGCCAAGGTAGTGTACTCCTGGGAAACGGGCAGACACACCTGGACAACGGAGGATGCTTTGGCACAAACATCCATCTTAAACCCAATCCAAGCACAGACCCTGTCCCCGGAGGGGAGATGGGGATGAGCTTTTTGACGATGATAGCCCTGTCGACGAGGACATCGTCTCCGTGCCAGGCTTAACACCCAGCTCGCGATGGGAGGTTCAAGTCGCGAGGACAGGCATCTCAGACGACCCTGACCCCGCTCATTCGAGTTCGAACAACGCCTCGAATCCAACGCTCTGCTCGAAAATGGTTGAAACTATTTAAAGGATTTTTCAATGGAAATCTGATAAACGCAATACGTACAATAAAATGTCGAGCAGAATAATCTAAACGCAATGCAAACCAAATAAAGGCAAGACAAATACTTAGCGAAATCAAACATAAGATAAAACGGGGACAAAGCCCACTTGTTCAAATGTTACATAACGGGCACAAAGACCCCCAACACAAATTCCAAAATACAAATTATAAACGGGCACGCAGGCCCCCAAAATGTTCAAAGTAAAAATACAAGGTGACGGCGCGCAGGCCCATGATCAAGCTTCATCCTCAGGAGTGACGTCCTTTTTGCTAGTACTATCATCTTCCTCCTCCTCGCCGTCATCTTCCATATCGTCCTCCTCTGGGCTCTCCATGCCTTGGTATTTCTCGGGGAGAACAATCTTCCCGTTGACGACCTCGCGAAAGACCCCGATTCCATCAAAGGAAAGCTCAACACCAGGATTTGCAACTTTGACTTGCGCAAGGGCGTTCTGCCAGCCATGCTTCACCCCGGCAAGCACAGAGTCGCCCAACTTCCGAATCCGAGCAACAAACTCTGCTCGAGTTGACATCTCCCTAGTGTTTTCGGTCTCGTCTTCTGCAGGAGCCATCGCCAGCTTCAGTGACGCCATCTCCTCCTCGAGTTTCTTCGTCTTCTCCTCGAACTTGGCGACCTCATCCTTCAGCTCCCTGTTCTCCTTTGCAGCGGCTACAAAGTTTTCTTTCTTTCCCCGGAGATCCACAACTTCATTTTCCAGCTTCATATTCCGGGCCTCAAGTGCCAGATACTCATCCTTCAGCTTCTTAAAATCCCTCTGACGACTGCCCCTGTCCTCCTGAAGGACCAGCACCCTTTTGAGCATCCTCAGCAAAGCAGCCGAGTCGTCGATAATCTGGTCACGGGTAGCCTCGTCATCCATCCCCAGAATAGCAGCCCTCTCCACAGCTGCCACTTGCAAAGAATTCTTGTCCAGAAAATCTTTGTCGGTGACAACTTTGGGGAGGAGGAATGGTCTCCCCGTCTCCACGTCGAGGTCGACAAAGGCTGTCTCCTCCCTGAACAGGTTGCTCTTCGGCAACAGACTTTGTGAAGCTACCTTTGTGCCCATCGAGGAGCTGCATCCCCCCGGGGAAGACGAACCAGACGTCAAAACTTGGCTCCCTTTGGTCGCCAACTTCATCTTCTTAGTTTTCCCTGCCCCTCCAGTCAGTTTCTTCTCGGAAACAATCTTGCTCAGGTCAGCAGCAAAGTCAGCCATTGTATCTGAAAACAACAAAATGAAACAAAGTTAAAACCGGGGAAAGGAGAGAGAAATCACAAACGCACATCAAAAACATACGAAGACATAGGAACGAGGAGAAATCAAGCTATCTACCCAATACTTCGTGCACTTCCACACGAGTCCTACTTTCGAGCAGTCTCTTCGTGTTAATAAGACGGGGAGAAAACTGCTCATTCCCTTCTTCATCAAGAACGGGCTCCCCGGCTCGGGTAACTAACCTGGCGGGCTGTAGGCCCGCCACATAAGTTTGGAGTACTTTGAGACCACGCCTCTCCTCGGCACTCAAAGACCCATCCGCAGTCAAATAACTTCCGGTCCCCTGGTCGAAATGGTCACTCGTCCAGGTCAGCGGGAACTTCTCCACCTTCTTTAACTTATCTGTGCCATCTTCATTCTTTCTTACGCTCCCATCCTCATTCCTGTCGATGACATAATCGTACAACGAATTTCTCCCCGTCTGAGTCTCTGCGCGAACCATATAAAATCGCGACTTGAAACCGCGGAGAGATTCGACGTACATGTCGAACAAAGAGACACGATTCTTAAAGGACACCCAGCTTTTTCGGCCAAACTCTTTCGTCATGCGCTGGAGTTGAAAAACACGGAAGAAGAGGGCACGGGTAGGGACCACGCCCGTATACTCGCAAAGGTGCTCGAAGGCAAGCACAAACGCCATCGCGTTAGGGTGAAGTTGCGACGGGGCCAGTTTAAGGTATTTGAAAATCTCTGTCGCTAACGGGGAGAAGGGAAGCCTTAACCCGAGCTCCTTGAACACAAACTCATACATGCTGAACGCATCTCGGTGGAAGGACGAACATATTTTCTGGTGAGGCCCCACATTGTAAACCCCGAAGTGCCCGGGCGCAGGATCGCCCTCGACAAGAGTGAACACATTCAGGGATGTCGACGTGATCTCCGACGCCATCCTACGGGGCTCGCGCGCTATCCACTTCCACTCTGGGTGCGCGATAAGGTCCTCATCGTCTACTAACCCCTCGGGCTGAACTCCTCCGCCTTCCTCGACATCCACCTCCTTGTCACGCTCGTCAGCCATGTTACCTGAAAAGCAGCGAAGAAAAGTGAATTCGACAATCAAATCAAATCCACCCCTCCACCACAATTCAAGTGAAAGGGCGTGGATAGGCGCGGGCACGCTGCCCTCGACCAAAGCCCTTAACAAATGGCATCAAACAAACGAACGAAAATACGAAGACAACTCTCTTCGAAGTGTTTAACGGGGAGAAGGTCCCCAGCAAATCTAAGCGTACAAAAAAATTCCTACGAGGACAAAATGGGGACGATTGTCCCCGCCACATTGTTCATCATCTTCTTGGTGTTCTTGGGAATTTTCTAGAAACACATGAATGTTCATAGAAACGTATGAACATTCACAGGCGCAGCGCCAACTGACGGCGGCACCGGAACGCCAAAAATACACAAAAACAACGCATACAACAGGTTTAAAATCAAAACAACCTAAAGCCCCCACTAGCAGCGGAACCAAATCAAATAAGTTTACTCCGGTGATGGATTCACCACCGTGAACCACCAACACTTCACCGGAGCAAATAAAAAACACGAAATTCCGAACCAAATTAAAGGTGGAGACGTACCAGGAAATGTGAGGAAAGTAATGGATCCAAATCTTGAACTTCAAAACGAACTTGGCGCTTTTGATTTCTTGCTCTTGGTAGGAGAGGAAGCTTGGAATTTTGAGAGAGAAGGAAATAACTATGGAGTGTTTAAACTTCTGAAAGTTTACTCCCATTTGCTATTTATAAACAAACTGTGAACCGTTGCCTACGTTCAGCGAACAAACGCCCCGTTTCGATCCAAAACGTTGGATTAATCCAACGCTTCTGCTCAAAAATATCTAACGGACCAGATTCCATCTCACAGAAAACGAAACGTTGCTTTGATCTGACAGTCCCAGCTTCTCCTCGCGAATCGAGCTCATGATGCCCCTACGAATAGCCATCATTATGGCTACTCATGAGCCTGACACGTGGCAGCGCAAAACAAAGCGTCTGTCACTTCAAGGGTCACGTCCCTCTGCTCGCAAAGTTCGCCTCCCAGAGTAAACTACTGAAGAATCTGACGAGCACAGCTTCTCGAAGAAAGGGTAAACTTTTCGTTTCTCTCTCACGAGCATAAAATACGAAGAGGCACGCGAGCAAAAGAAGCCTCTTCCTCTTCACGAGCACAAATCTCTCGAGCAAAGAACTTTCCTTTGTTATAGCGAGCATAATTTACGAGCAAAGAAACTTTTCCTTGATTACGCGAGCAAGATCTAAAGGGACACGAATTCCCCATCCGAGGACGAAATGCTTCAACTAAGGAAACGACCTTAAGTCATTACTCCTATAACTAGGAGCAAAGACTTGGGGGGCTCCTGTTCTGGACTGGGCCTAGAGCTGGCCCAATCCCGCTGTGCTCGACGTAATGAGGCTCACAGCCCCCTGCTCATAATTCTCCTCGTAATACTGAGCCCTCAGCTCTCCTCGACATAAGGAGTTTGTAGCTCCTCCTCAGCAAATTGCGAGCTCTCTGCTCGTTATCAACGCATTACCACAATGTGCACGTGCTCCTATTTTTTAGGACACGATATGATCAAGGGAACAAACTTCCCGCACGATGAGGACGCCTCATCACCAGGATAAGGACTAAAGGTCGGTTCCTTGATCCAACAACGGATAAATCCTGGCAGTCTCCCCTATTGGGCCGCAAAGCACAGCCCATAAGGGAGACCTTGGCCCAGCGCTGGGGGTTCTATAAATACTCTCCTTCACTGGAGGGTCAGGTATTAAATTCTCATTCTATACTTTCACTCTTTTGTACTTGTGCCCTTTCTGACTTAAGCATCGGAGCGCCTGCAGGTACAACCCCCCCTCCGTTGGTGATTGCTGCTTTCTGCTCTCCTCAACCGTTCAATTCAACCAAGGATTCATCAAGTGAAGGATTTGCTGGCCCTCAACCTTTTCTGATCAACAGGTTAGATCAGAAACTTATGGAGTAAGTGATTGAACAAAGAAATGGAATCTATATTATTATCATCAGCATAATCGAATTGAGGGTATAGGGTTGAAGAGGAAAAGAAAAATAGGGTTTGGAAATTGGAAAAGACTGAGCTTAGGAATGAAAAGAAAAACACGAACATATCTCATAAACCTTGAACAAGAAGACATTGTTGTTGTGATTGTAGTGAATCAGTGTTCCAAAATGAAACGGAATTTCAAATGCATAAGGAATGAATTCGTGACTACTAACATGGTTTTTTTCGTTTTCTTTTTAAAATGAAAAAAATTTAGGAGTTTAAAGATGATGGCATTTCCAAGGGAAAAGTGGTAAAAAGCTCTATTTGGCAATACTAATGTATGAAGCACCGACATCTAAATAATTAGACATGTCGTGGTGTCTCACATTATTGGTTTCCGAGATTCGTATAATACTCGTACGACATTTGTTTGATAGATATTTAAAAACATCATTTTTTTTTTTCTTTATTCCGACATTTCTTAAATCGGTGTCCTACATTTATAAAACATGTACAATCCGTATAGATTAAGTGTCTAAAAAAATTACTCTCTCCGTTTCTTTTTAATTGTCTTTTTAGAATATAACACCAAATTACTCTTCCTATTATACCCTCGTTTTAATCCACCAATAAATTCATATTTTTTTTCACACACTTTCTTTTACCAATAAATTTAATATATTATGTACAAAAAAAATAAACTAATATGTTATATACCAAAAAAATAAAAAAAAAAATTTAGTTTTCCAAATATATAGCATTAATTGGTTTTATTAAAAAATATAAAAGCAGTTGACAAAAGATATAATAAACAAATCATACTCGTAAAATACAAAAATGACAATTAAATAGAAATGTTAAATCTGATAATAAAAAACAAATAAAAAGAAGCGGAGGGAGTATTATTTTTCCTTTACTTCTTAGATATATTCATAGTTCTATATATATAAGAAGTGTAAAGTTTGTATGGGTGTCCGTTAAGTACAAAATCAACTATTTTGCGTATATCGTATCCATACGGAGTAGTGCGAAATTAAAAGCCGTTTAACAATTACCATGATTTTAAGGATTAATAAGTGTAACGTGATTCTATCATAGCATAACTTTCACATGCAATAGTGTGAAAGAAGTAAAGGATTATTAGATATAACGTGATTCTATCAGTGTGGAAGTTATTATATGCTATTATTGTAAGATTGAATTAGAAAGAATGTTTTCATATATGATAGACTATGCCCTTTTTATTTTAATCAATAGTGAAATTCAATATTTGTTGTCATGGTGAATTAATACTACATGTTCACAATAATTAATTTTTTTAAAATAGTTTTACATTGTCATCTAATAAGAGTCTAGCTTACTATATTACGAATTAAGGTCACCTGCTGTAATTGTTTCACGCAGTTACACGCAGTAGATAATCACGGCCGTACAAATCAGATCGGTCGGTTCATATTGCATCTAAGTAAAATCAGTATAAATCAATTTCAACCATTAATATTAGATCGGACAGTCCTGAATAAAAACAACGTGAAACCGCGTGAAAACTTTACAGCATGAAATCTTATTCCCTATATTACCATGTAAGTCAATAATATAACCGCTTTTCAAAAATAACTACTAAATACTCAAATTTTTATTTGATGTTCATATATAAAATTATACGGAAGATATCTTTGTTTATATTTTTCTTTATAGACTATAGAACTACATTATAATATTATTTGTAAAATATATTTATATAATATTTGTGTAAAGTATATTAATGAAAAAAAGTCTAATCACTTGTCTGAGAAAAAATAACGATCAGCTCTTTTAGATCTCTCAGAAATATTTTTTTCTTTCGGACAATTCATGAGTGGTACAATAAAACCTATTTTGATATTCAAAAAAGAAGAAATCTTGTCAAATAGATATTTTTTGGTTTACATTTTTCTTTATAGGCTATAAAACTACATCTTTTTTATTTTATGTACTTTTTTTGCTAGCATTTTCTTTGAGTTATCAATATAAATATGAAATATTAGATTTTACTCGAAACATATATTACAAACATAAAAACAATTATAAAATAAAATTACGTTAATAACTTAAAGCAATAATAATTAAAAATGTTCTTTGCACCTTCAAATTTCACATAAAAATAATGGGTTGGTGTCAAAAAATTATCAAGAACATTGAAAGATATTGAAAGATGTCATTTGTTATAAAAAAGGGAGAGAAGAAAGTGAAAGAGGAAGAAGAAATTGAAGTTTAATTTGTTCCCCTAATATTTTGATATTTATAGTATATTTATCAATTAATAATATTTTTAAATATTAATTATTAAAAAAATCACAAATCCCAAAATTCCATAACCCTAAATAACAAAATTACAAAAAGTATTTTTCTTTTGGTAAGTTACAAAAAGTATTTGATTGCTGTAATTTTCTATAGAGATTAAAAAATAAAATTTACAAAAAGTATTTTTCTTTTGGTAAGTTACAAAAAGTATTTGATTGCTGTAATTTTCTATAGAGATTAAAAAATAAAATTTAAGATATTTATGACTTAATTTTTTTTTGTAAGACTTAAAAATTTATTTAACTTTAAATAAAAAATAAATTAATTTTGTATGAAAATGAAATAATAAACTTAAGTGTGTGTTTGGTTCTGCGGTGAAAAGAATTTATTATAGTAGAAGTGAGTTTGACAGAATTGATTTTGGTTAAAAGTGAGTTGGGTGTAAATTGATTTATGTTTGGATATATTAACCAAAAGTGATTCTTATCAATATATGTTGTTTGGATAGTTTGAACTGAACTTGATTTTGAATGTGTAATTATATTAAGTGTATGTTAAGGTTCTGCGGTGACGAGAATTAATTTTGATAGAATTGATTCTGTAAAATTGATTTTGGTCAAAATTGATTTTAAGTTAAAGTGATTTATGTTTGGATATATTCATGTAAAAGTGAGTTGAACAAAAATTTTGAATGTAAAAATCAATTATAGAATCAGAAGCTACGATTTCTAGCTTCAAGTAGAATCAATTCTACTTTTGAGAAACCAAACAAGTCAGAATCAATTATACACGTCCAGAATCAATTCTGACTGCTCTAGAAGTGAAACCAAACATACACTAAAATGAATTTTTCTTCTTTCTTACATTATTTTATTTATTTTACCCATGAGTTTTTCCATTATTTTATAAAAAAAATTCTGATTAATTCAACATCCTTCAAAAAATTATTAAAAAAGAAATTAATTCATGATAAACATTGTTTCCAGCAATTTTTTTAAGAATAAAATAAAAGTGAAAAAAAAATGGAGTAAAATGAAATAAAGTTTGTTAAAAGAAAAATAAATACATTACTTAGAAGATAAAAGCAGTTGCCGCAAAACGATGCGTTACGACTAATGCGTCTTCTTCTTCCTGAGTCCACCGTAGGGTTTTGCAGGGTTTCGTCCATTTTCATTCATTCATCACTCACAGTTGTTTCTCTACGACGTTGTTTCCATCGACACCTCACAACATCATCGTACACGGTACGCTATATCGCCCCTTTCACTTTTTTCCGCCGCTCTTCTATTTGAAGACCCCTTATGTTTTCAATTCAATGGATATCCATAAAATCTCTAGTGTAACGAACTTCTCGAAGCTTCCATTGCAAGAAAACTCCATTGTTGTGGTGAGAAATTCGTTTTTGTTATTGTTGCGCATTTCACAGTTGCAGAGATGATGGGTTGGAATTCAAATCATGAATTCAATAGCCCTTTTAGGTTTAAGGAAAAGGGTTGTCAACAAAATTTATCATTGTTTTGTTATTTCGCGGAGATTATGTAAGTTTGATGATGGTAATAATAATGAGTTTGATTGCATTGAAGAGCCTTTGAAAAAAGTAGTTTCAGATTTTGATTCTAATTTGGATGAAAAGTTCCGTTTAAACGAGAATTCAAGTTTTGATCAAAAGCCGTTTTCACTTAGAAAAGGGTTCTTAGAAAGTGTTAAGTTAGATGCTAAGAGGGCTCTTGAGGCTCTTAGACAAGATGGTCCTGGTTTTGATGCTAGGTTAGTTTTAAAGGAGTTGCGTGTAAAACCTTCGGGGATTCTTGTCAGAGAGGTTCTCCTTGGAATTTTGAAGAGCGTAAATAGTGAGAATAAGACTAGGTGTGCAAAGCTGGCTTATAAGTTTTTTGTGTGGTGTAGTCAGCAGGAGGGTTACCGGCACACTGCAAATGCCTATCACTTGATTATGGATATATATGCCAAGTGCGAAGAGTTTAAGGCGTCGTGGAGGTTGGTTGATGAGATGATTGAGAAACGTTATCCGGTTACTGCTCGTACTTTCAATTTTTTGATTCGTACTTGTAGCGAGGCGGGCTTGGCGAAGACATTGGTGGAGAGTTTCATAAAATCGAAGGCCTTTAAATTTTTGCCTTATAAGCATTCCTATAATGCAATTCTACACAGTTTTCTCGTATTAAACCAGTACAAATTGATTGAGTGGGTTTATGATCAGATGCGCGATGATTTTTCCCCAGATGTTTTAACTTATAACATTGTCTTGTATGCCAAGTACAGACTTGGAAAGGTGGATCAGTTCAACATACTGTTTGCTGAGATGGGTAGAAATGGATTTTCTCCAGATTTACATACCTACAACATTCTTCTACATGCTCTCGGTAAAGGGGACAATCCACTTGGAGCTCTTAATCTTTTAAATCACATGAGAGAAACAGGTATAGAGCCAACTGTACTTCATTTCACCACATTGATAGACGGACTCAGCAGAGCCGGGAATCTGGATGCATGTAAATATTTTTTCGATGAAATGATAAAGAATGGGTGCATGCCAGATGTGGTGGCTTATACTGTTATGATAACAGGGTATGTAGTGGCTGGTGAGCTTGAGAAAGCACAAGAAATGTTTCAAGAGATGCTTTCTAACCAACAAGTCCCAAATGTTTTTACATACAATTCCATGATTCGGGGGTTATGCATGGCAGGAAAATTTGATGAAGCATGCTCAATGTTCAAGGAAATGGAAAGCAAAGGTTGTAGTCCAAACTCTGTTGTCTATATTACATTAGTGAGTTGTTTGCGGAGTGCTGGAAAGGTTGCTGAGGCACGTGAGGTGATAAGACAAATGATGGAGACGGGGAAGTATGCCCACTTACTTTCTAGATTCAAAGAGTATAAGATGTAGTCGTAAGTTAGACTTTCAAATCGGACATGTTAACTCATGGGGAATTGACTCTTCGTTTGGTTAACTTAGGCCAATTACCTTCTGCTTCTTCAGCTGGTTAGATGCTGGAGAAATAAAGGACGTGGTCCCCCATTCCCCTAATATATGATTCTTTCTACACTGAGTTACCAAAATGTAAACCTGTACGCCCATTTTTTTATAACATATGATCAATATTTGTTGTTCATTATTATAGCTGTGCTTCTTTTAATTCATATGTGCCCGCATATGGCAAAAAATTTATTCTTGGATTGCCGAAATCATCTTTACTTTTATAGGCCAAGTAATTTATATTATAACGGCAGTCATGTAACTCCATTCTTTTGCTTATGCGGTTCATAACTTGTAAAGTGATAAAGGTTTGATAATCTTGATGCTTGACAGTCCATCAATTATTTTCTACACTAGTTGCTCTTCTTAGCTTTTGGAAATGACAGATGTTCCTCCCCTTTCCCCCTAAATATACAGTGTATTAGATTTTTAAGCCTGTTAAGAAGTCCCACATCGGATGTGAGTTGGCCTGGATAAGTGTTTATAAGTAAGTGGCAATCCTCACCTTACAAGCCGGTTTTGTAAGGATGAGTTAGGCCCAATACTTAATTCTAAGATGGTATCAGAGCCTCTCCACGATCGTTGGGCCACCTGTTATCAGGTTTCCGCTATCGGACCACCCACCGTTTATATCCACGCACCAAGCCCAATAGTGCTGGGCGTGAGGGGGTGTGTTAAGAAGTCCCACATCGGATGTGAATTGGCCTGGATAAGTGTTTATAAGTAAGTGACAATCCTCACCTTACAAGCCAGTTTTGTAAGGTTGAGTTAGGCCCAATACTTAATTCTAAGAAAGCCATCTTCCTGTATGTTTGAAAAATATTTTTTTAGCACCTGTAAAGTCAACAGTGTTCTGTTGAGGGAAAAATATTGTTCATATAATATTTAGTATGACTATATGACTGTGTGGTATAATCTTTTCCATGTGTAATCTTTTATTTCAAATCTTTTACTACTATTACATTATCCATTTTGTATTTCAATTTGTTATGGTTTATTTGTTGCCTCTACATTTGCTCTGTGCTCGCACATGATAGGCTTCTTCTGTTCCCGACATTGTTTGGTGAGATTTAGTTCCACAATAGGGAAGGCTTGCCTACTTACAGATTTGAATGTTTAGCTGTTTGCATGGGTTTGGTCTATACCCTCATATGTTTTGCATTTATTTTTATTTTATTTTATTTTTTTAATATATTCTTTTTATGCTGCGCTGCTAGCCTAGTTGGGTTTCCTTCCTATAGCCGCATACGCATACCATTTTTTGCTTAAAAAAGATAGACTTTTGTCAATATTCATAATGGGATCACAAATACCAAACAGTTAGGCTGCTATGCTAAGTCCAAATTAAACAATTATGGTTTATTCATTATGTTGGTATTAGTAAACAATTTATAACAGGATCTTTCCAATATGGAGATAATCAAAGCTGCCAAATCTTAGGTAAGTTTTTAATTCACACCCACAAGGCTCTATTTTTCTGTTTTTTTAACAACTATTAGATTTTCTTTTGAATCTGCTCTAAAAATTGTTTTTGTTCTTGCAATTAACAGTTTGCCAAGTCCAGTTCTGTTATTTACAAGATTGTACAACTTTATATACTGGTGGAGATACTTCAGTTTTCTGCCGATGATGGTACTCACAATTCAGAGTCCTTAAGGTAAATGTGTTCATTATCCATGTCTTGAGGATTAAGTGTTTGTTTGTAATTTGCTTTGGTGTGTCAGCTAATCCTATTGAGCTTTTCCAATTTATATCGTGTTTACTTGGTCAATTTCAATTGATTTAAAAAATGGCCAGTTGCATACTTTAAGACTGTGGCATTCCTAATCAATGCAATTGTGTTGGGTTGTAGACTCTCCTTGACCTAGGCGAGGCCTAATCCAATAGTGATACTGGTGGCTAGGGACCTGAGAAGGAAGGGAAAGAAAAACGAGAAAGGAGTTTATTTTTTTTAATGATTGTTTAATATCAAAAAGCAACAAGAATAATGGAAAACAATCCTTTGAGTATCTAATGTAAATGTAAGTCCTGGTTAGCTAGAATTTCTCCTTAAAATTGCATTATGGGATAGAATTTCAAGGGTTCAAGAACATTCTTGTGTGGGTTGTGTTTTTATTCCCACAACTATTCGCAAGTTCAAGACTAATTAAAAAGTTTCAAAGCTTGTATTATTTTTTTTGTTAATTTCTTTTATTGGTTTGTATTTAGATGGTTTTTTTTTTTTTTGTGCCAGAGTCATTCCATTTCAGCAACATCATTCTTCAGATTCACATTCATCATATCAGTTCAAGTGATTGTGCTCCTTCTAAGCATTCTATAAGATATACCGTGTATCATGATTGGAAGGAGCTGAGGCCAGTCACACAGTAGAGAATTTTGTTCATGCGAGCTTGTATTGAAAAAGGAGCTGAAGCCATTACATTATACATACATTGCTTTTGCTTTCAGGGTAATCCCAGCACTTTTCCTTAGAATTTTCATGCATGCCTAAGTTAGTTATTGATTACTCCCTCCATCCTTAATTATAAGCAAAAGTCAACTTTTCAGCATCATGAAGACATTTGGGTGATTCATGATTGTTATATCTTTGAACACAGTTACCAATGATGCCTAATTTTGAATTTAACAGCCTTCCATGTCGTTGTATTTGTTGCACATTATTTACAGCCATACCTAACCAAATGATTTCAACAAAGTCATTAATGAAAATGATTTGGTCATCAAGCAAGGGAGTGGTTATGGTGCATAAGCTTTTTCCTTATGCACCGTGCATAAATAATAAAAATTATTTAATGCACCCCCCAGATTGCTTAGCACACCCCCCAGATTACTTAGCACACCCCCCAGATTTCTAGCGTACCCCCAAATTTCTAATGCACCCCCTAAAAATCTGGGGGGTGCGCTAAGTAATTTGGAGGGTGCACTAGAAATATGGGGGGGTGTGCTAAGCAATTTTAGGTATTTATGCACGGTGCATAAACATGGCTTATGCACCATAACTTATGCCATCAAGCAATCGTGTTATTTGAAAATCCTTTCTAGAAAATGAATTGTAGTAACGAAGCCAATTTTTTTGCCTTTTACCCGCTTCCATGACACATGTAACAAGCATGAACCAAATGCATAAATATTATCACAATCTGAACTCAGAAATCATTTACACCTTGAAGATTTTTTTTTTTTGTTTTTAGAGTTCAGCATAGTTTCTCTGCTTAGAAAAACCTGTATAAATAAAAAGGGGAATAATTTGAAAATCCAATGTATGTATTGTCTTTATTTTTTCTCCTCTGGTTTCTCTTCTTTTTTCTCTTCCTTCTTTTCGTCTTTCTTCTCTTCTTTCTTCTCATCTTCTTTCTTCTCTTCTATGGCAGGTCCAACTGATATTATATCTACCTTCCCTACTTTCTTCAGCTTCTTCACTACTGCCACTGTATCCATTTCGCCAATCACTGTTAACTTCTGTTCATTCACATCTGTAGCGATTGAATCAACTCCTGTTATCAAAGTAGAAACAGTTATACAGATGCATCCCTAATTGTATTCCATTAATATCTGTGTCCATTGCAGAAAAATTTGGTTTTCTGCTAAAATTAAATTTCAGTAAATGAAAATAAGTTATAACTTAACACCCACCATAGATATCTGCAACTGCTTCTATTGCTTTCTTCTTTGTTTTCTCATCTGTCATAGTAAGAACCTTTAACACCACCTTTTGCTATTTTGCCAGTGAGGGAGGACATGACATGTAGAGTATAGAAAAAGTATTAAACAAAATTCTAAATTGAATAATTCAAATATAACTATATTAACCAAGCAAGCATGAACATGTACACATGGAGTGTTAACAACATGAATAAAAATTTGTTCTGCAGAAACCAAAATGTGAAAATAAAGTACCTGGGCCATTGTGAAGAAGGAAGAAGGGTGTGAAAACAATGAATGAAGAGGAGAATGAAATTGTGGCTTTTGTGGCAGTATAAGGTAAGGCGTGCGGTTGTGAATGTCTTGTTTTATTTGTGGGTATGTCTTTGTGTTACATTACATCCTAAAAGATGGATACTTTAAAAGGCCAAGTCTAGCATGGGAAAGACATGTAGGTCTCCCATGGTGGGAAATAAATTTTCACCTTTAGATTACAAAGGTCTATCATAGACTATAATAAAGTGTCCACACCATATTCTATCATCTTTCATCAAAATTATTTTTTTAATTTATATATTATTATTATTAAAAATTAATTATATCTTATTATTAAAATAATTTTTATATGCCAAAATTTTATTTTAATGTAGTATATATTTCACGTCAAAGTATATATGTACAATAATAAAGGTGAAAAAAAAATCTAAAAATCGAACTTATAAATAAAGAAGGTTGAGAGATTAAACACACATAAGAGTAAGTCTCATTGTACTAAATATCTCATTTTATTAATTTAATATCTCATTTTTAAGTTGATTTGTTTTTGTCTATATAATAGTGATTTTTTTCCCACCATAAGTATCCGGCCCACTGGATCACCTAATGGTTCGTTAGTCAGTTCTGACATCAAGTGGTTTCAGTCCTCTCCGATAGCAGTTGAAGGGGAATGAACCTCCTAATAGTGACTTTTTTAAATATTCTCTCTCATTTACAATAATTATTAAAATAATAAACTAATTTCTATTATAATGAGAAAAATATATTTTTAAACTAGTAATTGTTTCAAAACCTAAAGAAACACAAATAAAACTATTAAAAATGTTGATTTTTCTCTTAACTAATATATAACAAACATACTTTAAAAATGTTAATTTAGTGAGTTGAATAGATAAAAAATAAATTAACATGGAGAATTCCATTTTCCCCTTACTCTTGATATTTGGTCATACATAAAAAAATGAGGGTAACAACCTCTGAAGCCCCGATACTCAAAAAGTGGTTACGTATCGTGTTCGATACGTACTCGATACCGATACTCTTCCGATACGTCCTGATACTCGTATCGGTAAAGTATCGGTTAAATCATTATTTTTAAATAAAAAAATAATACCCGACACTCTTCTGATACGTCTCGATACTCATATTGGAAAAGTATCGGTTAAATCATTATTTTTAAATAAAAAAGTAATACCCGATATGTCTGATACGTCCCGGTACCCGATGTTTGTTTGTACTTTAGCACTTCTTGTGGTTTTCCTTTGTCAATATAATTTTTTACTTTTCAAAAGAAAAACTATGGTGTCCTACTATATAACAGGTTGTTAAAAATTTGAGCTTATCCCAAAATTCTGATATAAGACTAGATATTTTCTGCTTTTAATTATTAATATTGTTGATTTTAGTCATGTTTATATACTGTGTATTTATATATTTAATTTTAAATTTAATTTTTAAATAACGTATCGCGACAGTATCGAATTGAGAATTTTAAAAATTTTCACATATCGGCGTATCGGTATCATATCAGTATCGTGTCCCGGGGCTTCATAGATAACAACAAATACAATTACTAATAAAATAAAAAGGATTAAGAAATGAAAATAATATCGATAAAGATTAAAAATTGCATACACAGTATAATCTTTGAAAGATAAAAAAAGTTTAATTTCGGCATATACAATTAATTTAATAATAACATATAATTAATTTAATAATAATAATGTATAAATTAAAAAATAATTTTGATAAAAAAGGATAGAATATGGTGTGGACACTTTATTATAGTTTATGGTAGGTCTTTGTAATCTAAAGGTTAAAATTTGTTTCCCACCATGGAAGACCTACATGCCTTTCTCATACTAGACTTGGCCACTTTAAAATGTTCTCAAATTGCATGGATGGAGCAACTCAATAGCACACATAGGACAAATGTTTGATGTGGTGATGACATGTTACGTGCCCTTTGAAATATCTTTTCAACTTCTTGTTATTATATTATTATCTTTTCCTACCTAAAGAAAACGAAATATCTTTTAAGCCAAATTGTTTTTAAGTGCTCAAGTCCCTTTTATAGGCAGCAGTGGAGCTAGCTTAATTTTTACTAGGAGCTATAAATTAAAAAAATGAAATAAGTTAAACACTAAAATTTAAAATTTAAAGGTTAAATATGTTGTTAGACACTAAATACTTTAAAATTTTTAGATTTATTCAAATTTTGTCTTTACTTTTATAAATTTTTACAAAAACAAGAATGTTAAACTATACAAAATAAGGACTAAAATTATGCAAAATATTAGGGCTAAACTTAAAAATTATGAATTTTATAGAGACCAATATAATATTTATGTTAAACTTTACAAAAAAGGAAAAACAAAATCACACTGTCAAAAAAAAAAAAAAAGCCAAAACAAAATCACAATAGTTTTTACTTAGCATGTGACTCCTAAATATTTTCTTTGATTGTAAAAATGAATATTTAGAACAAAAATTACGCGGTTTCAATTTTATATGAATGGGAATCACAAAACCTTATAAATGGATTAAAGGTAAACTCCACCCAATTTATATTGTTTAAAATATATTTTTTGGTGAAAAAGTTAAAAATATAGTTAAGTATTGAACATTATTTTTGTCCATAAAAACGTAATCTCAGATTTAATGACAGAATGAAGGGAAAATAATTGGTTCACACAATTCTCTGTCCCTTTTTGCCTGCATACTTTGTTCAATCATATATAAATAAAACCCACATCCCATGTTTTTAACTAAAAACAACATTGTTTATTAAAAAAAAACCAAAGACAAAATTGATCACAAGAAAGCAAATACAAAGAGTAGTATGAACCTTATTATTCCCATCTAAAATGGAACATTTAGGAAAACTGAAATAAACAAACAAGATACATAATCATATAATCACCCTTGGACATGGTTCCTCCTCATTTTCTTCTTTATCTCTGCCACTTTAATCACAACTACCACATAAATCTTGTCACCAACATCTTCCACCCATCTGAAGTAAGCATGTCTCCAATTCTTCTTGAACCACAAAGTGCCAATAACTCCCCATAAGCCAGTTGTAAAACCGAGTGCTATGACAAAGTAGAACCATACTTTTTCTACCTCATCTTCATCTTCATCACCTTTGGTTTCAGAAGTTCCATGTGAAATATCACCAGTATGACACAAATTTGGGAGTGGGGATCCACAAAGGTATGGATTGTAAGAATAAATAGACGGATCATCAAGAGTTAAAAACTGGTTATCTTTGGGAATTGGTCCTGAAAAGTTATTGTGAGACAAGTTTAAATGACTCAATGAAGTTAAAGCAGACATGGTTTTTGGAATTGTTCCTGAAAGTTGGTTTTGAGATATGTCCAAGGATTCTAGCGATATCATATCTCCTATCAATTGAGAAATTTCTCCTTTCAATTGATTTTTTGACAAATTCTGTTAGAGTATATAGCAGATAGCTAGTTAAGTTTGTATTGATAGATGATTCTAAAATTCTTAGTTACTAGTCAAGTTAGTTACACAATGTAACTAACTCCCTCTGTTTCTATCACTATATAAGATAGAGTCTCTATCATTTGTAACTAACTTTAGAAATCAATGGAATCACTTTTCTCTCTCTATCTCAGTTTCTTTCATGGTATCTAGAGCTTCTTTCTTCGATCCATGGCGGACCAGAATCTCTTTCAAGGAAACAAGATCGCAAATCTCATCTCTCTTAAGCTTGATGATACGAATTTCAAGCAATGGAAACAACAAATCTCTGGTGTAATTCGTGGACTTGATCTTCAAAAATACATCACGAATCCTCAAATTCCAGCGAAGTTTCTTACGGATGAAGATCTTGCATCAGGAACGGTTAATCCTTTGTATCTACAGTGGGAGAAACACGACGCGTTGATTTGCACATGGATTCTGTCTACTATCTCCGATTCGCACTCGCTTCTTGCCAAAGTTGTTGATTCCACGTATTCGTCGCAAGTTTGGGATGCGATTCACCTCCATTTTGATACGTTGCTCACCACCAAAGCGCGTCAACTTCGATCGGAATTGCGATCTCTCAGTAAAGGCGATCGCACGATTACGGAGTTCATCAAACGCGTTCGCGTTATCAACGAATCACTGATTTCGGTAGGTGATCCTGTTCCTCTTCGCAATTTAATTGAAATTGTTCTTGATGCT
The DNA here is from genome assembly GCA_030408175.1 of Trifolium repens. NCBI lineage: Eukaryota > Viridiplantae > Streptophyta > Magnoliopsida > Fabales > Fabaceae > Trifolium > Trifolium repens. The sequence continues at coordinate 58,985,554 of CP125837.1, read as the reverse complement.
CTTCCGGAGGATTATGACTCCGTCGTTGCTGCGATTTCGAGCAAATCTTCAACTGTCTCAATTGATGAAGTTGAATCTGATTTACTCGCTCATGAATTGCGTCTTGAAAAGAACAAGAAGCAGAGTATTACAGATGCTGCATCGGTTAATCTTGCACACACTCCTTCACTCCCAGCTTCGTCCTCTAATTCTGATAGTGAAGCTCCTCCAACTCCTAATTCTTCATTTCCTAATGGTTCTAGTCATGTAACTGCTGGTAATTCTCAAGGAGGAGAAGGTTCCTACCGTGGTGGACGTAATGGTAGAGGTGGTGCACGCTCAGGACGTGGTGGTCGTGGAGGAAGAGGTGTTACTTGTCAGATCTGCAATAGAAATAATCATGATGCCTCTATTTGTCATTACAGGCACACAGGGACAATGCCTGGCTTTGGTTATGGCTATAGGCCTCAACCACCTCCACTCTTTCAACCTCAATATCCTGCTCCTTTCAGTGGATATGGCTATGGTTATCCACCAAGACCACAACAACAACAACCACGTCCTCAAGCTCTGCTTACAGGAAGTAGCTCTGCCTTCAGGTGCTTCTCACCATGTTACTCCTGATGCAGCTAATCTCTCTGATGCAACATCATTCTCTGGATCTGACCAGGTGCTAATGGGAAATGGACAAGGTTTGCCTATTAACTCTATAGGTTCTATGTGTTTTACTTCTCAAACCAACCCTAAAACCTCCCTTGCCCTTAATAATCTCCTCTTAGTTCCTAATATAACTAAAAATCTTATGAGTGTCTCTAAATTTGCTCAAGATAATAATGTTTATTTTGAGTTTCACCCTAGTTTCTGTGTTGTCAAATCACAGGCTTCCTCTGAAGTCCTGCTGCATGGAGTAGTTGGAGCAGATGGTCTCTATAAGTTTGCCTCTCCTTTAGTTTCTTTTCCTGCATTAAATAAATCCAAGCAGTGTAATTCTTTTTCTCTGCTTAGTCCTAGCATTTCTACTTCTAGTTTGAATAACTCCAAGCAGTGTAATTCTGTTTCTATACCTAATACTAGTTTGTTTACTCTTCCTGCTATCCAAAATGCTAATGTAAATATATCTCAATATTCCAATAATGAAAATTATGCTTTTCTTTACAATTTGTGGCATGATCGTTTAGGACACCCTCACCATGATGCACTTAAAGAAGCACTCAAAATATGTAATATTCATATCTCATCTAAACCACAAAAAGTCTTTTGTTCTGACTGTTGCTTAGGCAAAAGTCATAGACTTCATGCACCAGCATCTACCACTGTCTATACCCTCCCTCTTGAACTTATTGTCTGTGATCTGTGGGGTCCTGCACCTATCACCTCTTCTAGTGGTTTTACATATTTTCTCACTTGTGTTGATGCATTTTCCAGATTTGTGTGGGTCTATCCTTTAAAGAAAAAATCTGATACCTATAACACTTTTATTCAGTTTCAGTCCATGGTTGAGTTACAATTCAATTGTAAAATTAAAAGTGTTCAAACTGATGGTGGTGGAGAGTTCAGACCCCTTACCCAACATCTTAATAAACTTGGTGTCACTCATAGATTAACATGTCCCCATACCCATCATCAAAATGGATTAGTTGAGAGGAAACATAGACACCTTGTTGAGACTGGCCTCACTCTTTTATCCAAAGCCAATCTCCCAATGAAGTACTGGGATCATGCATTCATCACAGCAGCCTTCCTCATCAATAGAATCCCCACTCCTGTCCTTCAAAATAACTCACCCTACTATGTACTTCTAAACAAACACCCTGATTACAAAGCCCTCAAAATATTTGGCTGTGCATGTTTTCCTTTCCTTAGACCTTACCATTCCACCAAACTGGCCTATAGGTCTCAAGAATGTGTATTCTTGGGATACTCATCTACCTACAAGGGTTATAAATGCTTAAGTTCTGATGGGAGAGTGTATGTATCTAAAGATGTTCTTTTCAATGAACAAAGATTCCCCTACAATCAAATTTTCTCTAAAAACAAACCTGTCCCCACATCACCTGCTTCAACCAACTCCCCATCTCAACTCTCCCTGTTTTTACCCTCTCTCAGCACTAATACTCCAACTCCTACCCAACAAACATCTTCACCACCACCTACATCACCTTCAGCTTCTAATACACCCACTCAACCTCCTGTTCTCAATCCTATTCCTCTCACCACTATTCCTATGAGCCCTGATATCTCTACCCCCACCTCCTTATCTGACTACTCTACCACCAGCTCCCCTCCTATTCAAAATTCCAATGCATCACAGCATATATTTTCTTCTCCTTCTTCTGGTGCTTCCAGTTCTATCTCTACTCCTGTCTTACCTACCATTCCACCTCGGGTCAGTCATCATATGTTAACAAGGTCTAAGACTAAAAATCAACCCACCATTCTTGTAACTCACATTGAACCAACTAGTGTTAAACAGGCACTCCTATCCTCTCATTGGCATGCTGCTATGAAGGAAGAATATGATGCATTAATCAGAAACAATACTTGGACTCTTGTTCCTCCTCCTGTTCATAAACAACCCATAGGCTGCAAATGGGTGTTTAGAGTCAAGGAAAACCCTGATGGGACTATTCACAAATATAAAGCAAGACTTGTTGCTAAGGGGTTTCATCAACAAGCTGGTTCTGACTTTACTGAAACCTTATCTCCAGTTGTGAAACCAGTCACTGTCAAGACTGTTCTTACTATGGCTGTATCTAACAAATGGCCCATTCAGCAGATATATGTTAATAATGCTTTTTTAAATGGCATTTTGGAGGAGGAAGTCTATATGCAGCAACCACCTGGTTTTGAGGCATCAGATAAGACTTTGATCTGCAAGCTTAACAAAGCCCTATATGGGCTCAAGCAAGCCCCCAGGGCATGGTTTGACAGATTAAAAACAGCTCTCCTTGGTTATGGTTTTCAGGCTAGTAAATGTGATCCTAGTCTCTTCATGATGAAAACAAGTAAAATTCATCTAATTGTTCTGGTGTATGTTGATGATATCATCATCACAGGGAGTTCTATGCCTCATATTCAGAAGTTGATTTCAAATTTGAATGCTGAATTTGCTCTTAAGCAGCTGGGTACATTGGATTATTTTTTAGGGATTGAAGTTTTTCACTTAGCTGATGGGTCCCTTCTCTTGTCTCAAGCTAAGTACATTAGAGATTTATTGTCCAAGGCCAAGATGGATACTACTAATGGTATGCCTACCCCTATGGCTTCTACACTCAAGTTGTCTAAGGTTGGGTCTGTTCCTGTTGAAGATCCTACCCAGTTTAGATCAATTGTTGGTGCTCTGCAGTATGCCACCCTTACAAGACCAGAAATTGCATATTCTGTCAATAAAGTTTGTCAATTTCTCTCTAATCCCCTTGAAGAGCATTGGAAGGCAGTAAAGAGGATTCTCAGATATCTAAGTGGCACCCTGCATTATGGTCTCTTAATTCAAGCTGCTCCTATTGACAAGCCTCTTACTCTTATAGGCTTCTGTGATGCTGATTGGGCATCAGACCCTGATGATAGAAGGTCCACATCAGGGGCTTGCATTTATGTTGGACCTAATCTAGTTTCATGGTGGTCTAAAAAGCAGACACTAGTGGCAAGGTCAAGTGTTGAGGCTGAATACAGAAGCCTTGCTAATCTATCATCAGAAATTCTCTGGCTTCAATCCCTTCTCACTGAGTTAGGTTGTAAATTCTACACTCCCAAGATTTTATGTGACAACTTAAGTACTGTCTCCTTAGCTCATAATCCAACTCTGCATCATAGAACCAAGCACATGGAGCTTGACATCTTTTTTGTCAGAGAGAAGGTTCTAAATAGAAGTCTTATAGTCTCTCATGTCTCTGCTCAAGATCAGTGGGCTGGTGTGCTCACAAAACCTCTCTCAGCTGCCAAGTTTTGTGCTCTCAGAGATAAACTAAGAGTCTATGACAAATATAGTTTCATCAAGCCAAGTCCAGCTTCTACAGGGGAGTGTTAGAGTATATAGCAGATAGCTAGTTAAGTTTGTATTGATAGATGATTCTAGAATTCTTAGTTACTAGTCAAGTTAGTTACACAATGTAACTAACTCCCTCTGTTTCTATCACTATATAAGATAGAGACTCTATCATTTGTAACTAACTTTAGAAATCAATGGAATCACTTTTCTCTCTCTCTATCTCAGTTTCTTTCAAATTCAAACCATGTAGTCCTGTGAGCCATGTGATTTCATTAGGAATGAATCCAACCAAATTGTTTTGTGACAAATCCATGTTAACTACAAACTTCAAATTTTTGGTATACTCAAGTTCCATTCCTTTCACCACTTGTGTGACATCTTGAGTAGACCAATCAGATACAGGACCAGGAGAAGTCGAACTAGGAGATAATGCATCAGCTTCTGTTAGAAACTCATTTGACCATATCTGAGGAGCATCTGCTATTAAACTGTATGACTGCACGGGAATTGATGATGGCATTGATTTTTCCAATTTCATTCCTTCAAGGTTTCCTATGCATCGAGGTATTGAACCTTGTAATCTGTTTCTGGAAAGGTCCAAAATTTGTAGTGATTTGAGTTGGCATAGTTGTGAAGGAATACTACCATTCAACATGTTTTGTCGCAGTCTAAGAACTTGTAGTGAAGGGAAGGTGTTTGTTGTCCATGATGGTATACTCCCAGAAAGTTGATTTTCACCAAGATCCAAAATCAACAATTGCTTCAAATTTATGAAAGACACTGGAAACTCGCCTTGAAGGCTATTATTGTTCAAATGCAACCAAAACAATGATGAAAGATTCCCGAATGAGCTTGGAAATGCTCCAGTTAGTTTGTTAGATGACAATTTTATCTCAGACCATTCATGACTATCCTTCCAACAATTTGGAATTTCACCGGATAAGTTGTTGTTTGAAAGGTCAAGACTGCTCAATTGAAATTGACACAAAGAGATTGGTATTGAACCATTTAAGTGGTTATTTCTTAGAAACAAGTTTTCCAAAGACAACATTATATGACCAATATCTTTTGGAAGTGAACCACAAATTTGATTATGGGAGAGATTCAAATAAATCAAATTTAAATGCCATCCTTGTTTCATAGACATTATTCCTTCCAATTTGTTTGAAGAAATATCTAAATGATGCAAATTGACAAGATGACCAAGACTTTCAGGAATGTGCCCATTAAAAGAATTATTTGAAAGATCAAGGAAATATAGATTTACAAGTTTCCCTAGGCTTTGAGGAATAAAACCAAACAATTTATTAGAAGAAATATCCAAGCGAGTTAAATTGACAAGTTGTCCAATATTACTCAAAAGGACCCCTTCTAAAGCATTATTGGATAGATCTAGCTCTAGCAACTTTGACAAATTTCCTATAGACAATGGGATGGGTCCATGGAGAAAATTTGAACTAATATGAAGGTAATTCAAATTTTCAAGTTGGCCCAACCAATTTGGCAGGCGATCACTGATATGATTATTTTGTAAATTCAATACCTCTAAATCATATCTAATGCATCCAGATAATTCAGAGTGTCCCATCAATTCTCCTTTAAGCTTGTTTCTTGATAAATGTAATTCTTGTAGGTGGCACATGTTTGTTATGATTGATGATAGAAAACATTCTTTAAGAGTTAGTTGATTACCACTAAGATCGAGGTACACAAGTTTCTTCAACTCAGCAAGCCATGGTGGAATTGAAGTTAAACTATTTTCAGATAGCATGAGGGACTCGATAAAAATCATGTTTCGAAAGGCATCAGGAATTGGACCATGAAGGCCATTGGATGAAAGATCAATAAAAGTAAGTTTTTCAAGTTTGCAAATCCACCACGGAACTGATGCAAAATTGTTGGAAGAAAGGTAGAGGGATTCAATGGAAGTCATGTTTCGAAAAACCTCAGGAATTGGACCATAGAGCCCGTTGGATGAAAGATCAAGATACGCAAGCTTTTTTAGGTTACCGAACGACAATGATGGAATTGAATCAATTTGATTCCAGGAAAGATCTAGGTTCACAAGTGATGACAAGTTCGTGAAAGCACGAGGCATTTTACCATGAAGCCCATTATAAGAAAGCTCAAGATGGGTAAGTTTCTCAAACTTACCGAACCATGATGGAATAGAAGTGAAATTGTTTCCTACAAGGTAGAGTGATTCGATGGAAGTCATGTTTTGAAAAGACTCAGGAATTGGACCATGGAGCTCATTTGCTGAGAGGTCAAGAAAGACAAGAGTTGTCATGTTTTGGAAAGCATAACGAGGAATGAGTGAATTTTTAATTCCACAATTAGACAAGGAAAGATGTAACAAGGAAGAAAGTGTATTGAGTACCTGGAACAAGTTGTGTGTTTCATTGAAGTGAACACCACCCAAGTCAAGGTGTTTGAGTGAATGAAGTTTAGAGATCCAACTAATGTCATCATTCATTTGTAAATTAATGGAATTGTAGCTGAGATCAAGAAAATGTAGGTTCTTGAGATTTCCGAAACTGTGGGGAATCCTACCGCTAAAATTAGATTGAAAGAGAATGAGATACTCAAGGCGTCCCATAGAACCGATGAACATGGGAATTGGACTCCCACTAAAACCATTTCCACTCAAGTCCAAATAAGTCAAGTGTTCTAATTGCAACAAAGACGAGCTGACATTTGGAGCAACTACTGGCGAACAGAACTCACTATATTCGTAACAAGGATGGGTGAGATCAAGCTTGACAACATGTCCAGTAACATTGTCACAACCAATGCCATCCCATTGGCAACACTGAGTGCCTTTCCATGTGGAAAGCCTGTTTGATGGATCTTGTGCAATAGATGCTTTGAAATCGAGAAGGGCTTGTCTCTCTTGTTCAATGCAGTGGACGTTTGAATTTGCACACAAACATATTTGTGCAATTTCAATCAATGCCAGAAAAAGTATATATATATATATATAAAAGTTGAAACGGTCAAACAACTTATATACTCCCTCCGTTACAAAATATAAGCAAAAGTTGGTCAACAAAAGTGAATGTATTTGGTCTAAATTTTGAACCAAATACATTAAGTTTCTTTGACTCACTTTTGCTTATATTTTGTAACGGAGGGAGTATAATACAGCCATCATTTTCACTTATAACAAGTAAATCAACTTCCTAGAAGCATCAAAGCAAAACCAAATGTCAATGCTGGCTATTGTTTTTAGTGTTTAGTGTCAAGGGAAGCTTTAAAGCAATTCTTTGAGTTTGAACAATTATCAGATTGACTATTGATTTGATTATGTAATCGTGTTTTTAAGTGCCCCACAAATATTCATAATGGTCTTATATATATACTACCTCTCTCCCTTTATTTTTATATAAGTATAATGTACTCACCCCGTTTAATATAATAAAATCATTTAGTGAATAAGTTGAAAAAATTAGGTTTAGGTTTATGGGTTTATATTTTGCTCAACATTAACTCTTTTAATCAACTAACATAAAACTTATTTCACATTTGATATATCTCGACATTTATTTATTTTAAAAAAACTCACTTGATATATCTCAACATATACCCTCAAGTGTAAATCTCTTTCATGTCTGTGATCCAACACCTCTCACTTATTGTCGCCATCAAGTCGAACCATACTTTAATACAACTGTTGGACCGTGATAGGGAGTCTCACTGAGTTTGATCAACACCTTAGGCTAAGAGCAATCACACAAGTGACTTTGACACCACACTTTTCACCCAAAACATTAATATATATATTAGGTTTATTGGTCTTTTCACTTAAATGTGTTCTCAACATCAACTCTTACAATCAATGTGAGACTTAATTCACACTTAATATATCTCAACACAAACTTGGGTAGCTACCATGTACTCGGACAAGCTATAACAATTTGTAATTTGGATAATCAACTTATCGTTCGTCCTGCAAGTGAAAAAACACAACCAGTAATAGATTTTCTCTTATTTAGATCATCTACAAAATGTAAAACAACATAACCCTTACAATTAATTCCAATCCTCCAACATATACCAACACTTGAGATTCCTTTAATGTATCTCAAGATTCTTTTTAACAACATTCCTATTTTCCCTATCAGGATTTGCTATAAACCAACTAACCAATCCCACTGCAAGTGCAATGTCCGAACTTATACATATCTTCACAACATACATAATGCTATGCTACTCAAGACATTTACATCCTCTCTACTTTATTGTTATGACCCATACTTTAGTGGAATAAGACAAATAATATGAAATATGATTAGCTTATTGTTACTTTCAAATTTAGGTTTGGCGAGTATAGCAATAAGTATGATTAATGATGGATTCATGCTATGAATTTTAAAGAAAAGTGTTATGTGTGATGTTGTGAATAACTTTAAAAGTATGAAATAGTTTTCAAATGATGAGATAATTTTACATAATCAATTTTACCTTTTTGTATGTTACTAAATAGGTGATATTCCATAAAATCCCAGTAGCACTTTCTAGAAAAGTGCAAGAGTTACAATGTATTAAGCTTGCTAGGCTAAAAAAACGATGAATCGGTTTTAGCTTATGCGTCAGTTATGACTTAAGATTGGGTCGTGCGACAATGAACACAAAAAAAATATCGGTTTTTTTTTTTTTGTAATTGTGGTGTGGTTGTGACAATGGTGACACACACGAGTTGAATATGGGACACGGATACAAGTCATGCAACAAAGATGAGCTTAGTGACTAACAATGTATGGGAAAATAATTGATTTGCACAAATTCTGTTGGCTCTTTTTTGACCGCATCCCCTAGCACACTCTGTTCAATCATAAATAAAACTCGCACCCGAATGTTGTCAACTAAAGACAAAATTGATCACAATAATGCAAATACTGCAAAGAGTGGCATGAACCTTATTCTCATCAAAATTGATCACAATAAAGCAAAATTGGTTAACACTGACACTGTGGGTTTACTATTCTTATCATGATATTGTTACAGGTGGTGTATTCTCATAATTTGTATCCTATTCATGTTTCATTATCAATTCTAAAGTAAATCTTAACTAAGAAGCATTTCCAGGTGCTTCTAAACTAAGAAGCAAATGAGGTGAAGTACAACTTTGAGTTTGAGACGGAGGGAGGGAAGTTCAACATTGCACTAAGTTGGATAGACAGCAGTTGTAACTAGCTGAGACGAAGGTACTTCAATTTTCTGCTTAATTATGGTACTCACAATTCGAAGTCCTTAAGGTTTCTGTGTTTATCATCCAATAATTAGGGATTAATTGTTTGCATGTAATTTGCTTTCGTGTGTTAGCTAATCCTATTGAGCTTTTGAAGACTGTTTAATATGAAAAAGCAACACGAATACTTGAAACTTAGATTTTATTTTCTCTCGTCCATGAAAACAGACTTTGAAGTGCTTAAATGAGTACACAGATTCTAATTCTCAAATTCTATTTTATGTACTTTGAATAAATTTAATGTTTGTAAACTTAATTAAAATCAAAGCTTGTATGAATCAAGATTGGAAGGAGCTTAGGCCAATCATATGCAGAAGACAATTTTGTTCAGGGTAATCCAGTACTATGGACTTCAGAGATTTGTGTCAAATTCAATATAATTTCATCCACAAATTACTCAATTTGGTCATAAAAGTTGTAGGACTGTATAAGCAAGCAAGCATTGTCACATACTAACAACATTCTTATATTTGTCTAATCTATTATCAAATATATCACAAGAAAGCAAACACAAAGAGCGGTATGAACCTTATTATTCCCATCTAAAATGGAACATTTAGGAAAACTGAAATCATATAATCAACCATGCACATGGTTTCTCCTCATTTTCTTCTTTATCTTTGGCACTTCAATTACAACTGCCACATAAATCTTGTCAGCAACATCTTCCACCCATCTGAAGTAAGCATGTCTCCAATTCTTCTTAAACCACAAAGTGCCAATAACTCCCCATAAGCCAGTCGCAAACCCGAGTGCTATCACAAAGTAGAACAATACTTTTTCTACATCATCTTCATCTCTATCATCTTTGGTTTCAGAAGTTCCATGTGAAATATCGTCAGTATGACACTTATTTGTGAGTGGAGATCCACAAAGATATGGGTTGTAAGCATAAATTGACGGGTCATCAAGAGTTAAAAACTGATTATCTTTGGGAATTGGTCCAGAAAGGTTATTGTGGGACAAGTTTAAATGACTCAATGAAGTTAAAGCTGACATGGCATTTGGAATTGTGCCCCAAAGTTGGTTTTGAGACATGTCCAAGGATTCTAGTGATTTCATGTCTCCTATTGATTGAGGAATCTCTCCTTTCAATTGATTTTTTGCTAAATTCAAGCCATGCAGTCCTGTGAGCCAAGTGACTTCATTAGGAATGAATCCAACCAAATTGTTTTCAGACAAGTCCATGTTGACTACAAGTTTTACAATTTTGGTATACTTAAGTTCCCTTCCTTTCACTACTTCTGTGACAACTTGATTAGACCAATCAGATTCACTACCATTAGAAAATTGTTCTACATTGACTGATGACGATATTGATTTTTCCAATGTCATTCCTTTAAGATTTCCTATGCATTGAGGTATTGAACCTTGTAATTTATTTTTGGAAAGGTCCAAAATTTTTAGTGATTTGAGTTGACATAGTTGTGATGGAATACTACCACTCAACAAGTTTTGTCGCAGTCTAAGAACTTGCAGTGAAGGGAAGGTGTTTGTTGTCCATGATGATGGTATACTTCCAGAAAGTTGATTCTCGCCAAGATCCAAAATCAACAATTGCTTCAAATTGGTAACAGACACGGGAATCTCTCCTTGAAAGAAATTATTATTCAAATGTAACCAAAACAACGAGGAAAGATTCATGAATGAGCTCGGAAATGCTCCAGTTAGTTTGTTGGATGATAAATTTATCTCATATAAGTTTTGATTATCCTCCCAACAATTTGGAATTTTTCCAGATAAGTTGTTCTTTGAAAGGTCAAGGATGTTCAATTGAGATTGACACAAAGAGATAGGTATTGAACCCCTTAAGTAGTTATTTCCTAGAAACAAATTCTTTAGAGAGGGCATTATTTGGACAATATTTTTTGGAACCAAACCACTAATTTGATTATGAGAGAGATTCAAATGATGTAAATTTAAATAAGGCATAATTGAAGGCTGTCCTTTTATCTTAGACACTATTCCATCCAACTTGTTTGAAGAAACATCTAAATAATACAAATTGGCAAGTTGACCAAGACTTTCTAGAACGATTCCATCAATAAAATTGTTTGAAATATCAAGATAAGCTAGATTTACAAGTTTCCCTAGACTTTGAGGAATAGAACCATTAAATTTGTTAGAAGAAAGATCAAGATCCCCTAAAATTGGAAGTTTCCCTAGGCTCTGAGGAATAGAACCATAAAACTTATTAGAAGAAAGATCTAAGAAGGTTAAATTGACAAGTTGTCCAATATTACTAGAAAGGATCCCTTTCAATGCATTGTTGGATAGATGTAGCTCTTGCAACTTTGACAACTTTCCTAAAGACAATGGGATAGGTCCATGGAAAGAATTTGAACTAAAATCAAGGTACTTTAGATTTTCAAGTTGCCCCAACCATGTTGGCATGCTATCACTAATATCATTATCCTTTAAATTCAGTACCTCCAAATCATATCTATTGCATCCTGATAATTCTAAGTGTCCCATTAATTCCCCTTGAAGCTTGTTTCTTGATAAATCTAATTGTTTTAGGCGGCACATGTTTGTTATGATTGATGATAGAAAAAATTCTTTAAGAGTGAGTTGATTCTCCGTAAGATCAAGGTACACAAGTGTCTTCAACTCAGCAATCCATGATGGAATTGAAGTTAAATTATTTGTGGAAAGCATGAGGGATTCAATGAAAGTCATGTTTCGAAAACTCTCAGGAATTGGACCATGAAGCCCGTTGGAAGAAAGATCAAGAAGGGTAAGATTTTCAAAGTCATTGAACCATGACGGAATAGAAGTAAAATTGTTGTAATAAAGGAAAAGAGATTCAATGGAAGTCATGTTTCGAAAAGCATCAGGAATTGAACCATGAAGCTCATTTGATGAGAGATCAAGATAAACAAGAGATGTCATGTTTTGGAAAGCATAACGAGGAATGAGTGAATTGTCAATTTCACAATGAGACAAGGAAAGATGTAGCAAGGAAGGAAGTGTATTGAGTACCTGGAACAAGTTGTGTGTGTCATTGATGCGAACATAACTCAAGTCAAGGTGCTGAAGTGAATGAAGTTTAGAGATCCAACTGGTGTCATCACTCGTTAAGGATCCAAAATAGTTATTGAAGCTGAGATCAAGAAAGCGCAGTTTCTTAAGATTTCCGAGACTGTTAGGAATCCTTCCACTAAAACAAGCTGAAGAGAGAGATATATACTCGAGGCGTCTCATAAAACCCAAGAACATAGGAATTGAACTCCCACTGAAATAATTTCCAGTTAAGTCCAAATAAGTCAAGTGTTCCAATTGCAACAAAGATGAGCTGATATTTGGAGAAACCACCGCAAAACAGTCCGTACTAGTTTCAAAACTGTTGTACGAAAGGTAATCCAAAAATTCTCCTTGTTGCGGCCGGAATGGTATGTTACAAGGAGTCATAAGATCAAGCTTGACAACATGTCCAGTAACATTGTCACAACTAATGCCTTTCCATTGGCAACAGTGAGTACCTTTCCATGATGAAAGATTATTTGGAGAATCATGTGAAATAGATGCTTTGAAATGGAGAAGGGCTTGTCTCTCTTGTTCTATGCAGGGGACATTTGAATTTGTACACAAGCATATTTGTGCAATTTCAATCAACAGAAAAAGTAGTACAAATTTGTAATATCTTTCCATGTTTTTTGTCTCTGTATTGGAATTGATTTGGATGATGGCGCTTTCATTTTTTATGAACACAACTTATACATAATTTAATTCAATTTCCAACCACTTTGACTTGTAACAAAGTAAGGCAACTTCCTGGAACCATCAAACTAAATTACCAAATGTCAAGGCAATCATTTTAGAAGAAAAATAATCATAATTAATGAAACTGTTATTGAAAAAGGTGTTGGACAGTCTTATTGGATGTCTCCTAATACGTTCAAACCTTTGAATTTTTGAAAAACGTGTTGTGTAACTGTTTGTAATCTATGATGGCTTTTCCTAGTTCTGATATATCATCATTATTGTTATGAAACTTTGTAACAACATTTTTTATATCAAGCTCAAAATCAATATATAAAAGCGTGCAACAACCCTTGTACTTCACCCATCTACACGTCGTAAATAGGAGAAAATCACACCGTTTTGGCGAGGACAAAACTGCCTTGATCATCTCTGATAGACGTACCTAAAGTGCCAAACATAATGTATAAAATGAAGCGAATGATAATTTTTTTGTTAAATAAATACTATTTTTTATTTCTATTTAATCTAATTCTAATAGCTAAAATTTTACTTGGGACCCGTTTGATTTATAAAACAGTAAGTACCGGAAAGAATAATACATGATAGAACAAGATAATACAGGACATGACAAAACTGTACCGGACAAAAAGTTGTATTTTCGTATTTTTTTATAGTTGTTCTATGGACAAAAAGTTGTCGTGTGGTTCAGTGGGGGACAAAAATTCTTGTTTTTGTCATATCCCTTACTACCTATTTTGTCCAATCTCATATTCACTTTCTGAATCAAATAGGATACAACAAAAGTTGTCCAGTTTTTTGTCAAAAAAAAAAAGTTGTCCAGTCTAATCCCTTACTTTTTAGCAAATCAATCGCACTCTTAGAATTTTTCTACAGTACTATATAATTTTAAAAGATTATATTATGATATATTTTCAATATTGATGTTTATCTATTGCCTAGTGATTTGAAATTAGGGATGACAATGAGTAGGGTATGGGTAGGGTACTATAGTCCTCATTCCCATACATGCGGTTTGAAAAAATACCCGTACCCGTACCCATCCCCATACCCGCGTGGGTAACATTCATTGTCTCCGTCCCCATACCCTATGGGTACCTAAGTACCCATACCTGTATCCGTTACCCGCATTTTTGCTAAAACTAAATTGATCAATTCTAAAATATCATATCATTTTAATACTCCCTCCGTTTCTTTTTAATTGTCTTTTTAGAATGATAACACCAAATTAAGGTAGTATATTTTTGCACGTTATCTTCCTAATATACCCTCATTTTAATCCACTAATAAATTCTTATTTTTTTGCCCACATTTTTTCTTTTCAATAAATTTAATATATTATGTAGAAAAAAAAAACAAAATTTAATATGTTATGTACCAACAAAAACTTTAAAAAAAAAAGATTTAGTTTTCCAAATATATAGCATTAATTGGTTTTATGGAAAAAGATAAGAGCAATTGACAAAGGGTATAATTGACAAATCATACCCATAAAATACAAAAAGGACAATTAAATAGAAACGTTAAATAAGATAATAAAAGACAATTAAAAAGAAACGGAGGGAGTATAATTAAAAAAATTTAAAGATTTTAATGTTGACTCATGAAAATTATGAACAAAATTATTAGCAATATCATGTTAAAGTTCATTTATCTATATATTGATATATTTGGATTATGTTATAAATAAACATTTTTAATAAAAATGTGTAATAGTATAATAATGTTGTATTTTTTAAAATTGATTTACATATATTATTATATAATAATATAATTAAAATAAATAAATATATACTATGTGGGTATATGGGGTGGGTACTAAGGTACCCGTACCCGCACCCATACCTGTTCAATTTTGCGGGTAATTACTCATACACATGCTCGTACCTAAAATGCGAGTTTTTACCCTACCCGTTGTGGGTATTTTTTGTGGGTACCCACTGGGTATGAGTAAATTGTCATCCTATTTGAAATTCCACCAATAAGATGGATAAGTGGGATGACTAAAGTTCGAACTTCGATCCCCTGCATATATAATGCAATGTCCTACCAATTGAGCTAAGCTCACGTGATGAATCGATCTATCCTTTAATTCTCACATCTTTGCATTTTACGATAAAATAATTTCCCAACAGAAAAATCACGTTAGATGAAAGCAATGTGAGTCTAGCTAATGGCTGTGAATGCTGAGCCAAACAGTACCTGTCTCTTTTCAAACTACTTATTGTATTTTTCCTTATCAATTATCTTAAGGTTACGGCACATGATAATGACAAACATTTTCTATTTAACATAGAGACAGAGTACTTAATTAAGATGAACCACAAAAGACTAACGGCTGAGTCGTTGACTCTAACATGTACCATAAAAGACTAACGGTTGACTCACACCCCTTAGTCACTTTCTTCATCAATTTTAGTTTTATTTTAAATTTTTTTTTACGCAATTATTTTAACTTTATAATAATAGTCTTAATCTGCAATTGCGGTCTTCCTCAAATTCCTTAGGTTCACGAGTATCCCGTAAATAATAACTTATTTTGTATGTTTAGTAGATAATTAGATATCTATAAACTTTTCATCGGGTGAGCCGTGTTAGCAACTCTCCTAATACAATGTTGATACTACTACTACTACTACTACTACACATTTTTATGTGATTTTATTGAATATTGCTAATTTTATTGATTTCAAAAATATAACAAATAATTTTAGATTTTGGCTTAAATGCAGTTTTACCCTCCCTATTTTGAATAAATCTGAATTTTATCCCCTCTATTTCACTAAAGCGGCAATTACTCTCTCTATGTAACTCCAAATTTAGTGGAGTTTGATTCTGTGGAAAGTTAACTCGATTACGGTCATTTTGGTACCTGTTTGGTGAATTATTGATCAAAATTGAGTTATCAAAATTGAGGTACCAGTTTGCTTCTGAGCCTCAACCTCAAAGCTTCGCACATAACTCAATTTTGATCAATAATTCACCAAACAGGTACTAAAATGACCGTAATCGAGTTAACTTTCCACAAAATCAAACTCCACTAAATTTGGAGTTACATAGAGAGAGTAATTACCGTTTTAGTGAAATAGGAGGGTAAAATTCCGATTTATTCAAAATACGGGGGGTAAAACTGCATTTAAGCCTTAGATTTTTGAAAAAATTTAGATAGATAATCTATATGCTGTAAATTTTTAATTAAAATACGAATTTGTAAAATTTATAATAGTTAAAATGTTATTGAATAATATAGTATTATCCAATTGTTATAATGATGTTTTTTTTTTAAAATAAGCAATTTCTTTTATCCTATAAAATAAGCAAATTAATGCAGACTTGAGTGCAAAATTTGTTGTTCAAAAAAAGATATCAAGATAAATGACCTAATATTTGATCTTATAATTTATTTTAATGATTGTTTTAGACTTTTGAATAAAGCAAAATAAAATATATAAAATTTGATATAAAAATTATTTTGACATCTTTGTGTCATTTGATCTCATCTTCCACACTCCAACACTCGTAATAGGGTGATAGAGGTAGTATATACAACCATTGTGGATATTTGTGGGGTAAAAAAAAACACGATGTTAGTTTACATAATCAAATTAATAGTGAATCTAATAAGTTGCTGAAAATTCAAAGGATTTAAAGCTTGGCTCGAAATTAATTATGCACCACAAAAAAAAACTAAAAGGCTTGCCTTAACATTTGGTTTTAGTTTAATGAAAATGAAGATGCTCGTTGTATATATAAGTTGTGTGAGTGAAATGAAAGGCATTATCCAATTCCAATAGAAACATAGACAAAACAATATGGGAAGATATTACAAATTTGTACTACTTTTGTTGTTGGTTGAAATTGCACAAATATGCTTGTGTGCAAATTCAAACGTCCCCTGCATTGAACAAGAGAGGCAAGCCCTTCTCGAGTTCAAATCATCCATTCACTCAAACACCTTGACTTGAGTGGTGTTCGGCTCAATGAAACACGCAACTTGTTCCAGGTACTCAATACACTTCCTTCCTTGTTACATCTTTCCTTGTCTTACTGTGGAATTGACAATTCACTCGTTCCTCGTTATACTCTCCAAAACATGACATCTCTTGTCTATCTCGATCTCTCATATAATAAGTTGATTAATTCATTTCCTGTTGCTTTTAGAAACTTGTCTTCCATTGAATACCTCTTTCTTTCTAGCAACAATTTCACTTCTATTCCATCATGGTTCAATGAATTTGAAAAACTTACCCTTCTCGACCTTTCTTACAACATGCTTCATGGTCAAATACCTCATGCTTTCACGAACTTGTCATCACTTGCGCATCTTGATCTTTTTCAAAACCATCTTCATTCAGTTTCAACAATGTTAATTGGTAATGGCCTAAAAAAGCTTGTGTATCTTGATATTGGATATAATGAGTTCTACGGTCCAATACCCGAGGTTTTTCGAAACATGACTTCTATTGAATCACTCTACCTTTATTACAATAATTTCACATCAATCCCATCATGGTTTTGCAACTTTGAGAAACTTACCCATCTTGATCTTTCTTTCAATGATCTTCATGGTCCAATTCCAGATGCCTTCCGAAATATGCTTTCAATTGAGTCCCTCGTGCTGAGTGAAAATAGTTTAACTTCAATTCCATCATGGCTTGCTGAGTTTAAGAGACTTGTTTCTCTTGATCTTAGGGGGAATCAACTCACTCTTACAGAGTGTTTTCTATCATCAATCATAACAAACATGTGCCACCTAAAAGAATTATATTTATCAAGAAACAAGCTTCAAGGAGAATTAATGGGACATTTCGACTTATCTGGATGCATCAGATATGATTTAGAGGTACTGGATTTACGGTATAATGATATCGGTGATCGCCTGCCAAATTGGTTGGGTCAACTTGAAAAGCTAAAGTACCTTGATTTTGGTTCAAATTTTCTCCATGGACCTATCCCATTGTCTATAGGAAATTTGTCAAAGTTGCTAGAGCTAGATCTATCCAATAATGCTTTAGAAGGGGTCCTTTTGAGTAATATTGGACAACTTGTCAATTTAACTCGCTTGGATATTTCTTCTAATAAATTGTATGGTTTTATTCCTCAAAGCCTAGGGAAACTTGTGAATCTATATTCTCTTGATCTTTCAAATAATTCTTTTAATGGGCTCATTCCTGAAAATCTTGGTCAGCTTGTCAATTTGCGTCATTTAGATATTTCTTCAAACAAGTTGGATGGAATAATGTTTATGGAAAAAGGATGGTCTTCGATCATGCCCTATTTAAATTTGTGGTATTTGAATCTCGCCCATAATCAAATCAGAGGTTCACTTCCAAAAGATATTAGTCATATAATGCCCTCTTTAGGAAGCTTATTTCTTGGAAGTAATCTATTAAACGGTTCAATACCGGCCTCTTTATGCCAAAGTATGTTGTTCAATCTTGACCTTTCAAACAACAACCTATCTGGTGAAATACCAAATTGTTGGGAGGATAATCAAAGATTGTCCGAAATAAATTTGTCTTCCAACAAATTAGAAGGTGTGTTTCCAAGCTCATTTGGAAGTCTTTCCTCGTTGTTTTGGTTGCATTTGAACAACAATAGTCTTCAAGGGGAACTTCCAGTGTCTCTCATAAACTTGAAGCAATTGTTGATTTTGGATCTTGGGGAGAATCAACTTTCTGGGAATATACCATCATCATGGACCACAAACACCTTCCCTTCATTGCAGATTCTTAGACTACGAAAAAATATGTTGAGTGGTAGCATTCCCTCGCAAATATGTCAATTCAAATTGTTAAAAGTTTTAGACCTTTCTCTAAACAAATTAGAAGGTTTGATACCTCGGTGCATAGGCAATCTTCAAGGGATGACTTTGGAAAAATCATCATATAAAGTCAATGGAAAGCAACCACGCAAACTTATAGCAAAGGCTCCTAGTCCGGTAAGCATAAACATTCCATCGCCTCCTGCACAATGGTCTAATCAAGATGTCACTGAAGTTATGAAAGGAATGGAACTTGAGTATACCAAAATCGTGAAGCTTGTAGTCAATATGGACTTGTCACAAAATAATTTAGTCGGATTCATTCCAAATGAAATCACATGGCTCACAGGATTGCATGGCTTAAATTTGTCAAAAAATCAGTTGACAGGAGAGATTCCTCAGATGATAGGTGACATGAAATCACTAGAATCCTTGGACATGTCACATAATCATCTTTCAGGCACAATTCCAAAAACCATGTCTGCTTTAACTTATTTAGGTCATTTAAACATGTCTCACAATAACTTTTCAGGACCAATTCCCAAAGATAACCAATTTTCAACTTTTAATGACCCTTCTATTTATGCTTACAATCCATACCTTTGTGGAACTCCACTCCCAAATATGTGTTATACTGGTGATATTTCACATGGAACTTCTGAAAGCAAAGGTGGTGAAGATGACAATGAGGTGGAAAAAGTATTGTTCTACTTTGTGATAGCACTCGGGTTTGCGACCGGCTTATGGGGAGTTATTTGTTGGTGCACAAAGATGAATAGAAAATGAATATATTAATGAACTTGTTAAAATGACGGCTACAAGAAAGAATAAAAGCACTTACTCCTATGATGATATAACTACTCCTATTTATACACAAGGACTAGGTCATAAAGACAGCATAGTAAAATACTAAAATACCCTTAAATATAAATTACTTCTAACACCATCCCTTAATTTATATTTACACAAAACTAACGCTCCAGAAGTTAAACAAACTTTTGGACTTTTGGATCCTCATCAGAAGCTTCTGCTTGCTTCTGGCTTTCTGCTTCTCCTTCAGCTTCAGCTTCTGCTTCTGCTTTTCTTTCTGCTTCGACTTTTTCTTCTGCTTCAGCTTTTGCTTCTGCTTTTCTTTCTGCTTCGACTTTTTCTTCTGCTTCAGCTTCAGCTTTTTGCTTCTTCTTCTGCTTCTGGCTAATAACCTCAGAAGCTCTACTACTTCTGAGCAACACTGCTTCTGAGTAATGGCCACAGAAGTTTCTTCTTCTAACAGCTTCTGAATATGAATTACTTCCAGAACCATTCCTTAATTCATATTCAGCAAATTCAATTTCTGCAACACCAATTCCATCCCTCAAATGGATAAAGTGTTCAGCCTTGACATCCTTCATCAGAGCATCTGCAAGTTGTTTTTGAGCACTACAGTGAGCAGCTTCTAACACTTCATTCTGGACTTGACCTCTTCGCAGATTCTTGTCTTCAGACCAATCAGAGTCTATCAGCTCTGCATTAGTTTTAACACCAGAAGGGCCCAAAAAATCATACCTCAGAGTCTCAAGTTCTTCTGTCATGGCCTGCAACCAGACTTGCTTCTCGAGAATTTCTTCAGTAGTAACAAATTCAGAACTTCGGACCTCAGAACTTGCCCCTTCAGAGCCTTGGACACCAGAACTTCGGACCTCAGAACTTGCCCCTTCAGAGCCTTGGACACCAGAACTTGCTCCATAGTCTATTCCAGAGTCACAATCTTCTTCCAGTTCTGGAACAGTATCAGATGCTGGACAACCCACTCCAGAAGCTCCACCTTCAGAGTCTTGACCACCAGAGTCTTGAATACTCCCAGAAACTCTGCCTTCAGAAGTTTCACCTTTAGAAACATGACCATTGTTAGAGGCTGGACTACCTTTAGAAGCTCCTCCTTCAGAAGGTCCACCTTCAAAGTCATGATTTCCTCCAAAGGCATGATCAAATTCAGAAGCTTGTCCTCCAGAACCTACGTCTTCAGAATCTGGATCACCACCATCTGAATCACCACTAGATTCTGGATCAGAATCAGATGCACCATCTGAATCATCACCACCATCTGATTCAGAATCAGACTTGCCTTCAAGGTCTTCTTCTTCTTCAGAAGTTGGAGACCCAGAAGTTTCACCTTCAGAAGCTCTTGCCTCTGAAATGTTATCAGAAGTTCTTCCTTCTTCAGAACCTTGACTTACTTCATCTTCTGAACCTTCAGAATCTCCTTCAGAGTCACCTTCAGAGTCTGAACCTTCAGAGTCTGATCCTTCAGAGTCTGATCCTTCAGAATCTCCTTCATCTTCAGAG
The DNA here is from genome assembly GCA_030408175.1 of Trifolium repens. Lineage (NCBI taxonomy): Eukaryota > Viridiplantae > Streptophyta > Magnoliopsida > Fabales > Fabaceae > Trifolium > Trifolium repens. The sequence goes on along the minus strand of CP125837.1, from coordinate 58,964,524 downwards.
TCATCTTCTAACTCTGGCTCATCTTCAGAAACCTCAGATTCTGACTCTGAGTCATAGAGTCTGACTCCAATTTCATAATCATCTTCTGAAACTTCTTCAGAGTCAGAAAACGTCAACTTCACAGGTTCATCATCATCAGATTCATAAACCATTAATAGCACAGGTTCATCATCAGAACTTCTGGCCATATTTGCTTCTTCTAACTCCCTTTCTTTGTTTAACAAGCAATCATTGGCATAGTGACCAAAGTTCTTGCAACAGTAACACTGAACATTCTTCTTGTCAGACTTCTCCTTTCTTTTCTGATATTTCTTCTCATCAGAGTAGAACGCTTCTGACATCTGAGCCCTACCACGTCTGTTCTGCTTCTGGTCCTTCTTGACAAAAGAGGCTTTTAGAGCCTGCTTTGCCTCTCTCTCAGAGGTTCTCTCAGTCATACGCAACTCATGCGCCTCCAGACTGCTTTGCAGCTCTTCAACTCTCATGGTGCTCAGATCCTTAGAGTGTTCTATTGCTACCACAATGTAATCAAACTGAGGGGTAAGGGATCTCAATACCTTCTCAATGATTACTTGTTCTGAAAGAGTTTCTCCACAAGCTTTCATCTCATTGGTGATAACAATCACTCTGGAGATATACTCAGGGACATTCTCGTTGTTCTTCATGTTGAGATTCTCATACTGCTTTCGTAAGGACTGAAGCTTCACCTTCTTCACTGATGCATCGCCACCATAGCATCTGACCAGTGTGTCCCACGCGGCCTTTGCCGTTTCTGAGTCAGCAATCTTCTCAAACACGTTTTCATCCACACACTGATGGATGTAGAACAACGCCCTCTGATCTTTCTTCTTTGTATCCTTCTGAGCAAGCTTTTGTGCATCTGTTGCATCTGCTGCTACTAGAACGTAACCTTCAGTAACAAGTTCAAGCACATCTTGAGCACCAAACAGAACAATCATCTGTTTCATCCAGCGATTCCAGTTTTTGCCATCAAACACTGGAAACTTGGTACTCATACCACTGTTTCCGTTCATCTTCTACCTTTGTGCATTCACTTAAATCTCACTAACACTCGTGTTTCCCAATCCCGCAGAATCAGAAAATGTGATTCTGTTACAACTTCGTTCAAGATTCAACTCGAATTCAAGAAACGAAATCAATCACACAACGCCTCACGTTTCACTCGTGTTTCCCGTGGATTCGAACCGGAGCTCTAGATACCAATTGTTGGTGCACAAAGATGAATAGAAAAGGAATATATTAATGAACTTGTTAAAATGACGGCTACAAGAAAGAATAAAAGCACTCACTCCTATGATGGTATAACTACTCCTATTTATACACAAGGACTAGGTCATAAAGACAGCATAGTAAAATACTAAAATACCCTTAAATATAAATTACTTCTAACATTATTGGCACTTTGTGGTTCAAGAAGAATTGGAGACATGCTTACTTCAGATGGGTGGAAGATGTTGCTGACAATATGGCAGTTGTAATTGAAGTGCCAAAGATAAAGAAGAAAATGAGGAGAAACCATGTCCATGGTTGATTATAGTTTATGTTTCTTGTTTATTTATTTCTGTTTTCCTAAATGTTTTATTTTAGATGAGAATAATAAGGTTCATACCACTCTTTGTATTTGCTTTCTTGTAAAATATTTGATAATAGATTAGACAAATATACGTACTTGAATAACATTTTACAATTCTATATCAATCATTTAAGAATGTTGTTGGTATTAGTATGTGAGAATGTGCTTATACGGTTCTACAATTTTTAAGGACCAAATTGAGTACTTGTTGATGAAATTATATTGGATTTGACACAAATCTCTGAAGTCCATTGATCTCTGAGTAAAAGTATTGGTTTACCCTGAACAAAATTGTCTTCTGCATATGATTGGCTTAAGCTTTGATTTTAATTTTATTTCACTCATGAAAAAAAAATAGTTAGAAATTATATCACTCATGAAAAAATAATTGAGTGATAAAAAAAATAATTGTTTTTCAATTCTATCACTCATGAAAAAAAATAGTTAGAAATTATATTTCAAAGAGAGTTTACTCATATTGAATTATACAGGTCTACTTGGATTATTTCTAAGTGACGTCTTTTCCATGATAAACAAAATAGATCTAGCTTTAGATTATGATCTCATGAGCATCAAATTCATTTAGCATTAGTTTTTGCTTTCACTTTCACAAACACCATCTAATTAAGCTCAAATTGATCAATATTAGAGCATATGTAAACATTGGCATTTCAAAATCAAATTGTATATTTAACTTCAATCTCTACTCAGTGCCTCAAATAAAAATCATATTCGTGTTATTAGAGTCTCGTGCTGATAATATGTTAAAAATAAATTTATAGAGCTAGAGAATAGAGAGACAGAGAAGATCAGAGCTTTGTATTATTCTCTTCACATTTGTGTCTTTACATCATAACAAGAATCTTATTTATAGACACAAAGAATGAAGCGAAAGAATAAAGGTAATTAAGATTCACTCATTAATGAGAGTTATAGGAAATTGAAGAAATAGAATGGACATCCACTAAGATTTATTATTCATAACATTATGGTTTTAATTTCACACAATGATTATCATAATAGTCACACAATGAAGTGTTGAAAAAACAAATTACCAGCTATAATGAATTTCAACGTTAAACTTTTTGGGTGATGTAAAAAATGAAAGAAGTTTATTATTTATTTTTTGAATACTAAAAGGGGCCAAAGCCCGGAAAAAAAAACTACAAAGAGATGATTATAGGGGTAGTTATCCTCATAACATCAGCTAACAACAATGAGCTCATTCTAGGAGGACATTGATCATACATACGCAACCCCGGATCATGATCACAACCCAAATTAGCAAGGGCATCGGCACAAGCATTTGCCTCACGATAAGAATGGCATATCTTGACTTCACAATCCATTGCAAGTAGACGATGAATTTCTTGAATAAGTCTCCAACCAACAACACTTCCATCTCTCGCGCTCTGTAGTGTCTGCACCACTATGCAGCTCAATTTTCTTAAAACCTCTTTCATAAGCAAGCTTAAGGCCATCAAGAACTCCCCAAAATTCAGCAATATAAGCATTACATATCTCCAAATGCCGCGAAAAACCACCAAGCCATTGACCATCGGTATTTAATGCATGTTATCCAATCTCCTTCTGGTCTATTCCATCCAATTGGGACTTCCACTTTATGATGAGCAAGAAGAGCTATATTGTTGGTATCAGCCTGTTGATATTAATTGTTGAACCACATTCAAAATAGTTTGCCAAAGTTGTGTTGGCCTCACACGTGTATCCCCATGACAATCTCTATTTCTCCAAAGCCAAAGAACATGACAACCAATAGCCCACACATAGACATAGCCCCAACGCACATCGATCTGTCACTTTTCCAAGGTCCTTATGCAAATTCATACATATCCAATTTTCCAAATTTGAATTATAGAAGGAATCCCTTGCTGTAGCATTTAACAAGTTACACCAGACTCCTTTAGCTAGAGGACATGCATGGTGTCTTCAACAATATCTATACAATGATTCATTACACCAAGGCTCACAAAGTTGCATTTTACTCTTCCGGTAATTTGTTAATAATCGATCGTGTCGTACTAACCAAACGAAACTTCGAACACTTTTAATCTCCAGATATGCAACCACATTGCATCCCGCGCCTCATCATTAAAACGGCAGAGCAACGTGTAAGCTGAAGCAATGGTAAAGTTACCATCAGAGGATCCACTCCAAGCTCTCCTATCAATCTCACTGTCGTTATTAAGAGGCACAATAGCGACTATTTGTTACAAGGACGAAAATGATATTTAAACCAAAAATATATATATGTTTTTAGTTCAATTTTTTTTAAAATTGAAGTTTCAGCCCCATTTTCAAAATTTGTTTGTTCTCTAGAATTTCCATCAAAGACAATGCTGAATAGCTTGTAGTATCGACAATTTGTGGCCGAAAAAATATTCGAAAAATACTCCATACTCAACATGCATAACTTGCCCCTGCGTCTGTCCATGATTGGCAAAACAGAACTAGGATCTTTTACAGTTTATGAGATCTTAACTGTGTGTTAGCTAATCCTATTGAGCTGTTGAAGACTGTTTAATTAATATGAAAAAGCAACAAGAATACTTGAAACTTAGATTTTATTTTCTCTCAAAGCTTGTATGAACATTCTTCAGATTCACATTTAGGCCAATCAAGTTCATATGAATGTCCAAGTGCACTTGTGTTGAAAACAGGGAGCACTTTTACTTAGAGATCAATGGACTTCAGAGATTTGTGTCAAATCTAATATAATTTCATCAGCATGTACTCAATTTGGTCCATAAAAATTGTAGAACCGTATAAGCACAGTCTCACATACTAATACCAACAACATTCGTATATGATTGATATAGAATTGCAAAATATTATTCAAGTACTTATATTATCAAAAATATAACAAGAAAGAAAATACAAATAGTGGTATGAACCTTATTATTCCCATCTAAAATGGAACATTTAGGAAAACAGAAATAAACAAACAAGATACATACACATTGAATCACTCATGGACATGGTTTCTCCTCATTTTCTTCTTTATCTTTGGCCCTTCAATTACAACTGCCACATAAATCTTGTCAGCAACATTTTCCACCCATCTGAAGTAAGCATGTCTCCAATTCTTCTTGAACCATAAAGTGCCAATAACTCCCCATAAGCCACACATAAAACCGAGTGCTATGACAAAAAAGAACCATACTTTTTCTACCTCATCTTCATCTCCGTCACCTTTGGTCTCAAATGTTTTGTGTGAAATATCACCCGGACACATATTTGGGAGTGGAGATCCACAAAGGTGTGGGTTGTAAGCATAACTAGAGGGGTCATTAAATGTTGAAAACTGATTGTCTTTGGGAATTGGTCCTGAAAGGTTATTGTGTGACAGGTTTAAACGACTCAATGAAGTTAAGGCAGACATGGTGTTAGGAATTGTGCCTGAAAGTTCATTTTGAGACATGTCCAAGGATTCTAGTGATTTCATGTCTCCTATCAATTGAGGAATTTCTCCTTTCAATTGATTTTTTGACAAATTCAAGCTATGTAGTCCTGTGAGCCAAGTGATTTCATGAGGAATATATCCAACCAAATTGTTTTGTGACAAATCCATGTTGACCACAAGCTTCAATATTTTTGTATACTCAAGTTCCTTTCCTTTCACTACTTCTGTGACAACTTGATCAGACCATTGAGATATAGAAGGTGTAGTACAATTTGAATACTTGCCTCCAATTAATTGACAACCATTAGCAATAGTAGAACTAGGAGGTGAAGATAATAATGATTTTTCCAGTTTCATTCCATCAAGGTTTCCAATGCATCGAGGTATTGAACTTTGTAATTTGTTTCTAGAAAGGTCCAAAATTTTTAGTGCTTTAAGTTGGCATAGTTGTGAAGGAATACTACCATTCAACATGTTTTGTCGCAGTCTAAGAACTTGCAGGGAAGGAAAAGTGTTTGCTTCCCATGATGATGGTATACTCCCAGAGAGTTGATTCTCACCAAGATCCAAAATCAACAATTGCTTCAAATTTATGAAAGACGCTGGAATCTCTCCTTGAAGGCTATTATTGTTCAAATGCAACCAAACCAATGATGAAAGGTTCCCGAATGAGCTTGGAAATGCTCCAGTTAGTTTGTTGGATGACAATTTAATCTCAGACAATTCTTGACTATCTTTCCAACAATTTGGAATTTCACCGGACAAATTGTTGTTTGAAAGGTCAAGGTTGTTCAGTTGACATTGGCACAAAGAGGTTGGTATTGAACCATTTAAGTGGTTATTTTCTAGAAACAAGTTTACCAAAGACAGCATTACATGGCCAATATTTTTTGGAAGTGAACCAATGATTTGATTATGGGAGAGATTTAAATGCCGCAAATTTGAATACCAACCATTTTTCATAGACTTTATCCCATCCAACTTATTTGAAGAAATATCCAAAGAACTCAATTTGACAAGCTGACCAAGACTTTCAGGAATGATCCCATTAAAAGAATTGTTTGAAAGATCAAGAGAATTTAGATTTCCAAGTTTTCCTAGGCTTTGAGGGATTGAACCATTAAATTTATTAGAAGAAAGAACTAAGGTTTCTAAATTGACAAGTTGACCAAGACTTTTAGGAATGAGCCCACTAAAAGAATTATTTGAAAGAAGAAGAGAGTATAGATTTTCAAGTTTCCCTAAGCTTTGAGGAATAGAACCATCCAATTTATTAGAAGAAAGATTGATGGAAGTTAAATTGACAAGTTGTCCAATATTACTCGAAATGACCCCTTCCAATGCATTATTTGATAGTTCTAGCTCTTGCAACTTTGACAGCTTCCCAATAGATAATGGGATAGGTCCATGGAGAGAATTTGAACTAAAATCAAGGGACTTTAGATTTTCAAGTTGCCCCAACCATGTTGGCATGCTATCACTAATATCATTATCATTTAAACTCAGTACCACCAAATCATATGTATTGCATCCAGATAATTCAAAGTGTCCCATTAATTCCCCTTGAAGCTTGTTTCCTGATAAATCTAATTGCTTTAGGTGACACATGTTTGTTATGATTGATGATAGAAAACATTCTTTAAGAGTGAGTTGATTGTTGCTAAGATCAAGGTGCACAAGTCTCTTCAACTCAGCAAGCCATGGTGGAATTGAAGTTAAACTATTTTCAGAAAGGGAGAGTGATTCAATGGAAATCATGTTTCGAAAAGCCTCCGGGATTGGACCATGAAGGCCATTGGATGAAATATCAAGATAACCAAGTTTTTCAAGGTTGCAAAACCACTGGGGAACTAAAGTGAAATTGTTGGAAGAGAGGTACAGTGATTCAATGGACGTCATGTTTCGAAAAGCCTCGGGAATTGGACCATAGAATCTATTGGATGAAATATCAATATACACAAGTTTTTTTAGGTTACCGAACAACAATGATGGAATTGAATCAATTTGGTTAAAGGAAAGATGAAGGTGTATAAGTGATGACAAGTTCATGAAAGCATGAGGTATTTGACCATGAAGCCCATTGTCAGAAAGGTCAAGAAGTGTAAGTTTCTCAAAGTTACTAAACCATGTTGGAATAAAAATGAAACTGTTGTAAGAAAGATAGAGTGATTCAATAGAAGTCATGTTTTGAAGAAACTCAGGAATTGGATCAGAAAGTTCATTTAATGAGAGGTCAAGATGTACAAGAGATGACATGTTTTGGAGAGTATAACGAGGAACGAGTGAATTGTCAATTTCACAATGAGACAAGGAAAGATGTAACAAGGAAGGAAGTGTATTGAGTACCTGAAACAAGTTGTGTGTTTCATTGATGCGAACATAACTCAAGTCAAGGTGTTTGAGTGAATGGAGTTTTGATATCCAATTGATGTCATCATTCATTTGTAATTTTCTCTCTACAAACTCCGGATAGAAAGAATAATAGTAATTGAAGCTGAGATCAAGAAAGTGTAGGTTCTTGAGATTGCCGAGACTGTTGGGAATCCTCCCACTAAAACCAGCATAAGAGAGAGAAAGATACTGAAGGTGTTCCATGGAACCGATGAACATGGGAATTGGACTCCAGCTGAAATTATTTCCAGACAAGTCCAAATAAGTCAAGTGTTCCAATTGCAACAAAGATGAGCTAACATTTGTAGCAACTACTCTTGGTTGAAAATTGAAACAAGGCATATCGTCTTCCAAAATGTCCATGTATTCGTGTGATTCATATTCCCAAAAGTTATCCTCAAGATATTCTCTTTGTTGCCAAGAGAATGGGTGGTAACAAGGATTTCTGAGATCAAGTTTGACAACATGTCCAGTAACATTGTCACAACTGATGCCTTCCCATTGGCAACACTGAGTGCCTTTCCATGAGGAAAGATTGTTTGATGAATCTGATGAAATAGATGCTTTGAAATCGAGAAGAGCTTGTCTCTCTTGTTCTATGCAGGGGACATTTGAATTTGTACACAAGCATATTTGTGCAATTTCAATGAACAGAAAAAGTAGTACAAATTTGTAATATCTTTCCATGTTTTTCTATCTCTGTTTATAACAATTAAATCAACTTCCTGGAAGCATCAAACTAAAACCAAATATCAATTCTAACTTTTTGAAGAAAAATAATCTTTTAATTAATAAACTAGTATATTAATTATAATCAACTATGAAATAACGACAAAACAAATTAGTAATTTTAAATTAGAATATATTTTAAAAATTGTATTTAGTATTTCAAAAATAGTGTATGTTTAGTGACACATTTTTTCCCAAAAGATATTTATACTTGGAGATACAGTAGTAGTGAATTACTGACCATAAGGTTTTTCAACTCATCTTTTAATTAGTTTATTTGTTTATCCCAATAAATCTTAGTATTCAAAGAGATTTATAAATATATTTATATTACCTTCTCTTCAAAAAAAAAAAAACTAGCAGAATTTGAATTTAGAACTTCTGGAATTCAAAAGTTATTTTTTTAAGCAATAGACTATGGGCCTGTTTATTTTAACTTTAAAAAAAATACTATTTTTCTTTGTATTTTTAAAAGTGATTTTATGATAACTTAATTAAAAATAGTAAAAGTTATATCAAATTCATTTTTATATAAATTAAAAGAGTGATTTTGACATTCAATAATTTAAATGTTCATGTTAGAGATTTTAACCTAATAATAAAAATCACTTTTTAAAAAAAATATATATATCTCTCAAAAAATATTTTTATGAAAATCTATTTAAAATAGTTTCTTTTTTGGAGATGTTTTTGAAATTTTATGATTCAAAAGAATTTGCAAGAAAATGATGAAATACTTAAAATGACATTTTAAGAAAAATTATTCAAACCAATTTTTCATTTGAAGCTTTTACAAAATTAAAAAAAAATCTTTGTTAATTTTTTTAGCAAAAAACAAATACACTATAAGAATCGTTTTTAAAGAAAAAACCTAAAACAAACGTATTTTCATGTTGTTTCGTCTGCCATTTACTTTGACTTTGTTTGGCAAGGCCAAATTTTGAGCTTATAACTAAGCTAATATGACCTAAAAAGCTCTATTTGATAAACTTTTTCAAAAAGAGTTTATAACTTATTTTATTAGTTTATAGTTTATTTTTCAAACGTTATTTTAAGTAATTAGCTCAGGCAACTCTGTTTATAACTAGTTCCCAATTTTATAATTATTGTCATTACTTTGTATTGAACTTATTATTTGAATGAAATGAATTAAATTTGTTTGAGATATGATAACTTATGCTTTATTTTATTTGGTTTCAAAATTTAGAATGAAAATATAATGTCACAGTTTAACTTTATCTCCCTCCAAAATATTAGAGAGCTCAAGTTTAAAACATTCCAATATAAAATATGTAGTTTTACTACTACCTCCGTCCCATTTTATTAGATCTCTTTTGATTAAATGACACTATTCATTTATCATGCTTTGACCATACTTTTTTAATAATATATAAATATAAATATAAGTATATGAGATCTTGTTTGATTTGTTTTGATGAGTATTTTTAAAATATCCAATTTTTATAATTTTTACTAATTGAGAATTAAAGATATTAGTGATTAAAATCGTGCATTGACATACGTGCAGTAGTCAAACTAGTTCTTTTATTTTGGGACGGATGTAGTATTTGTTAGATCAAATTTCTGAAATGATAGTAATTAATTAAGGGAAATGTTAACTTGTGCCCTTAAGGGCACATGTTAAATAGTTTAATATAGAAATATTTTTCTTGGTACTTGTGTAATACATTTTTTGAACATTAATTTTTTTGGATTATTTAATGTTAAGTTTCTTTATTTTGATAATTATCATGTACCCTAAGGGCACATGTTAACATGACCCATTAATTAATTTCAACTTTGTACTCCCTTCATCCTGTAACATTAGTCTTTTTAGATTTGGGCACAAAGATTAAGAATAGTAAATTTAAAGATATATGGACTGATTAGCCCCTCATTGTTTCTTTTTTATGCACATTGGTTTATAAATTTAGAGCCATATGTGTACACTATCTCTCTTAACCATCAAGTGTCTTTCCATATGCCCAAGGCTTGTTTTCATCACTAAACACCTATTAAACATAAATTTGGTTTAATATTTTATTCAGAAAAAAACACTCATTTAATGAACATAGTTTAAATTTTGTAAGGGTATAAATGGAAGAAAATGTGTAATTTTTTCTTGGTTTCATAAAAAAACTAAAGTTTTGGAAAAAAAACTAAAATTCTAAAAGGATCAAAGTTTCGATCAATAATACACTCGAGAAACACTTTTATAAGTTTCAATCAACAAATGCATTATTTTCATATTACCTTAAATAAAAATATCAACAAATTAGAAATCTTAAATATCCTTTTGTGCAATTCCATACTATAGTTGTCTAAACAATTTGACAATATACAATTTTTTTTTTGTTTCATTTGATGCCTCATTTTCATCTCTTTTACTTGATTTTTTCTTTGCCACATATACCAATTGCATTCCAAAGCTGTTGACTGAGTCCTTTTTTTTTTTTTTTATATAAGCATGTTGACTAAGTCCTTAATTAAGTTACATACACAAACATTCCCGTCATACTACAGGACGAGGACTATAGAAGTAAATGACAAGTCAAGCTTTAGAATTTAAGTCTTTGAATTTTAAACACTATAAATTGTGGACACAAATTAAGCTGTTCTGTTTTATTAGAAAATTAATTATATTTTTAGTGCCACAAAATAATTCTTTTTTTTTACAATAAAATAATTCTTTTTTTAATAGTCACATTAAAATTCAACTTTAAATTTCAACAATACTACTATTTTTTATTCATTGAATAACTAATGTATCTGAATTATATTTTAGACCAGAGTTGTCTAATAAATCTAAAAAATAAAGTTTTTTTTATATATAAAGAACTAAAGCGAGAAATCATATACAATGAAGTGTTGAAAAAAGATACTTATGAAAATTTCCACGTTAAACTTTTAGGGTTATGTTAACTAATAACTAATGTCCACTTGGTATTTCATCCGGTCCTTTTTATAAGAAATACTTTAAAAAAATCACATAGACCCTCCCTCAGTACCAAAATAAAGTCGTTTTGAGAGAAAAAAATTGTATCAAATTATAAGTTGTTTTACATTACCAATAAAACATTTATTGCTCTTTTTCCTATTATACCCTTAATTATTTATTTCTCTTTCTTTTTTCAATTCTTCAATTTATATTTGCCATACAATTAATGAAGAACAGTTTTGTACACAAACTCGTAATTTTCCTTTTCTATACAACATTAATTACATTTCTTAATTTGTGTAATATGGTCAAAACGACTTATATTTTGTTACGGAAGGAATAATTATTTCTCATTAATAATTCAAGAAAACTAATTTTTCTCTAACTGATGCATTAGCATTGGAATAGATTATTTGATTTTATTTAATAAGGGTACAAATGGATTTGTGTATTTAATAAATAATAAATTTTAATAGTGTTTCTCATAAAAAAGATCCAAAAAAAATTCCAAAATATTTCTTATAAAACAGATCTTATGGTGTACTACTAATTAAAAAAACAAAACGAAATTAATTTTCCATTAAAAATATCACTTTTTATATTTTTGAACATTTTACTATACAAATTTTAGGGAAACTTTATTAGATTTGGTTTCTTAATGCCTTCAAAACAATAATTAGCATTTTCCAAACTTTTATAGTCCTTTTTTTTTTTGGTACAACTTTTATAGTCCATTTTTTTCTACGCACTTTTATAGTAGAGAAACACGCATTTATTTTTTTTGTACAACAATAATTAGCATTTTAAGTACTTGAAAATTAAAATACAGTAGAGAGTGTTTTTTGGATTTCTAAGTGCCCATTATTATCATGTGTTGAGTCAAGGGTCCCGCATACACAAATTTTTCTTTTTCTTAAAAAATGAAGTTTCAACCACATTTAAAAAATTTGTTTTTTTCTCTCTATAATTTCCACCTCTATTCCATTAAAGATTTGTGCCTGAGTACTCAATACGTCTTTGGGTCTTTATTACTCCCTCTGGTCCTATATATAAAAAAAAATTTGTTTTTTAGATTCATTGATAAATTGATGTATTTAGACTATATTATTGTCTAGATACATCAATTTTCTAATGAACCTAAAAAGCAAAATTTTTCCTATATATAGGACTAGAGAGAGTACTACTATAAAAATAAAAAATAAATAAGTAAATTTAAATTCATAGAATATTTTATGTATTTAAATCATATTATAAACTACATACATCAATCATTTAATGAATTTAAAAACCAATTTTTTTGTTTTATAATAAGAATCGGAGAAGGTAGATCATAGTACCGATTCTTTATGAGAACAGTTGGTAAAATCACTCAACAAAAATTAATAATACTAATTCTTAACATTGGCAAAAGATAAAATAGAGTTAAATTGTTTTTAAAATCACTTTTTAAAAAAAATATATATCTCTCAAAAAATATTTTTATGAAAATCTATTTAAAATAGTTTCTTTTTTGGAGATGTTTTTGAAATTTTATGATTCAAAAGAATTTGCAAGAAAATGATGAAATACTTAAAATGACATTTTAAGAAAAATTATTCAAACCAATTTTTCATTTGAAGCTTTTACAAAATTAAAAAAAAAAATCTTTGTTAATTTTTTTAGCAAAAAACAAATACACTATAAGAATCGTTTTTAAAGAAAAAACCTAAAACAAACGTATTTTCATGTTGTTTCGTCTGCCATTTACTTTGACTTTGTTTGGCAAGGCCAAATTTTGAGCTTATAACTAAGCTAATATGACCAAAAAAGCTCTATTTGATAAACTTTTTTAAAAAGAGTTTATAACTTATTTTATTAGTTTATAGTTTATTTTTCAAACGTTATTTTAAGTAATTAGCTCAGGCAACTCTGTTTATAACTAGTTCCCAATTTTATAATTATTGTCATTACTTTGTATTGAACTTATTATTTTGAATGAAATGAATTAAATTTGTTTGAGATATGATAACTTATGCTTTATTTTATTTGGTTTCAAAATTTAGAATGAAAATATAATGTCTCAGTTTAACTTTATCTCCCTCCAAAATATTAGAGAGCTCAAGTTTAAAACATTCCAATATAAAATATGTAGTTTTACTACTACCTCCGTCCCATTTTATTAGATCTCTTTTGATTAAATGACACTATTCACTTATCATGTTTTGACCATACTTTTTTAATAATATATAAATATAAATATAAGTATATGAGATCTTGTTTGATTTGTTTTGATGAGTATTTTTAAAATATCCAATTTTTATAATTTTTACTAATTGAGAATTAAAGATATTAGTGATTAAAATCGTGCATTGGCATACGTGAAGTAGTCAAACTAGTTCTTTTATTTTGGGATGGAGGTAGTATTTGTTAGATCAAATTTCTGAAATGATAGTAATTAATTAAGGGAAATGTTAACTTGTGCCCTTAAGGGCACATGTTAAATAGTTTAATATAGAAATATTTTTCTTGGTACTTGTGTAATACATTTTTTGAACATTAATTTTTTTGGATTATTTAATGTTAAGTTTCTTTATTTGGATAATTATCATGTACCCTAAGGGCACATGTTAACATGACCCATTAATTAATTTCAACTTTGTACTCCCTTCATCCTGTAACATTAGTCTTTTTAAATTTGGGCACAAAGATTAAGAATAGTAAATTTAAAGATATATGGACTGATTAGCCCCTCATTGTTTCTTTTTTATGCACATTGGTTTATAAATTTAGAGCCATATGTGTACACTATCTCTCTTAACCATCAAGTGTCTTTCCATATGCCCAAGGCTTGTTTTCATCACTAAACACCTATTAAACATAAATTTGGTTTAATATTTTATTCAGAAAAAAACACTCATTTAATGAACATAGTTTAAATTTTGTAAGGGTATAAATGGAAGAAAATGTGTAATTTTTTCTTGGTTTCATAAAAAAACTAAAGTTTTGGAAAAAAAACTAAAATTCTAAAAGGATCAAAGTTTCGATCAATAATACACTCGAGAAACACTTTTATAAGTTTCAATCAACAAATGCATTATTTTCATATTACCTTAAATAAAAATATCAACAAATTAGAAATCTTAAATATCCTTTTGTGCAATTCCATACTATAGTTGTCTAAACAATTTGAAATACTTCACAATATACAAATTATTTTTTGTTTCATTTGATGCCTCATTTTCATCTCTTTTACTTGATTTTTTCTTTGCCACATATACCAATTGCATTCCAAAGCTGTTGACTGAGTCCTTTTTTTTTTTTTTTATATAAGCATGTTGACTAAGTCCTTAATTAAGTTACATACACAAACATTCCCGTCATACTACAGGACGAGGACTATAGAAGTAAATGACAAGTCAAGCTTTAGAATTTAAGCCTTTGAATTTTAAACACTATAAATTGTGGACACAAATTAAGCTGTTCTGTTTTATTAGAAAATTAATTATATTTTTAGTGCCACAAAATAATTCTTTTTTTTTACAATAAAATAATTCTTTTTTTAATAGTCACATTAAAATTCAACTTTAAATTTCAACAATACTACTATTTTTTATTCATTGAATAACTAATGTATCTGAATTATATTTTAGACCAGAGTTATCTAATAAGTCTAAAAAATAAAGTTTTTTTTATATATAAAGAACTAAAGCGAGAAGTCATATAAAATGAAGTGTTGAAAAAAGATACTTATGAAAATTTCCACGTTAAACTTTTAGGGTTATGTTAACTAATAACTAATGTCCACTTGGTATTTCATCCGGTCCTTTTTATAAGAAATACTTTGAAAAAATCACATAGACCCTCCCTCAGTACCAAAATAAAGTCGTTTTGAGAGAAAAAAATTGTATCAAATTATAAGTTGTTTTACATTACCAATGAAACATTTATTGCTCTTTTTCCTATTATACCCTTAATTATTTATTTCTCTTTCTTTTTTCAATTATTCAATTTATATTTGCCATACAATTAATGAAGAACAGTTTTGTACACAAACTCGTAATTTCCCTTTTCTATACAACATTAATTACATTTCTTAATTTGTGTAATATGGTCAAAACGACTTATATTTTGTTACGGAATGAATAATTATTTCTCATTAATAATTCAAGAAAACTAATTTTTCTCTAACTAATGCATTAGCATTGGAATAGATTATTTGATTTTATTTAATAAGGGTACAAATGGATTTGTGTATTCAATAAATAATAAATTTTAATAGTGTTTCTCATAAAAAAGATCCAAAAAAAATTCCAAAATATTTCTTATAAAACAGATCTTATGGTGTACTACTAATTAAAAAAAACAAAACGAAATTAATTTTCCATTAAAAATATCACTTTTTATATTTTTGAACATTTTACTATACAAATTTTAGGGAAACTTTATTAGATTTGGTTTCTTAATGCCTTCAAAACAATAATTAGCATTTTCCAAACTTTTATAGTCCTTTTTTTTTTTGGTACAACTTTTATAGTCCATTTTTTTCTACGCACTTTTATAGTAGAGAAACACGCATTTATTTTTTTTGTACAACAATAATTAGCATTTTAAGTACTTGAAAATTAAAATACAGTAGAGAGTGTTTTTTGGATTTCTAAGTGCCCATTATTATCATGTGTTGAGTCAAGGGTCCCGCATACACAAATTTTTCTTTTTCTTAAAAAATGAAGTTTCAACCACATTTAAAAAATTTGTTTTTTTCTCTCTATAATTTCCACCTCTATTCCATTAAAGATTTGTGCCTGAGTACTCAATACGTCTTTGGGTCTTTATTACTCCCTCTGGTCCAATATATATAAAAAAAATTGTTTTTTAGATTCATTGATAAATTGATGTATCTAGACTATATTATTGTCTAGATACATCAATTTCCTAATGAACCTAAAAAGCAAAATTTTTCCTATATATAGGACTAGAGAGAGTACTACTATAAAAATAAAAAATAAATAAGTAAATTTAAATTCATAGAATATTTTATGTATTTAAATCATATTATAAACTACATACATCAATCATTTAATGAATTTAAAAACCAATTTTTTTGTTTTATAATAAGAATCGGAGAAGGTAGATCATAGTACCGATTCTTTATGAGAATTTGTGGCTGAAAAAATGAATGCTTGAAAAATACTCCATACTCAACCTGCGTAACCCCTCCTACGAGTTCACCTCCTAATGCAGATTTGAATTGCAAATATACATAATGAATTAGAAGTAAGTAATTTCAATCCCTTGATGGATAAAGCAAAATAGGAAGGAGTTGATCAAAGAATTAATTCAATCCATTAATGGCTCAGAACCTTTCAGCTATCTTTGTTTTGTAAATTTTAAATATCAGTCGGAAATTGCATTTTAGGAATTATAATCCACAGCAAATAATAAAACTAACAATATTATTATCATTTTTAAAAAAGTGTTTCAAATAAAAACATTTTGGCATTAGCAATCTGTAGGAGAAGCTACCACTTATACAAAGCTGATGTGCATGCTCTCATGCGTGATTCTTCAGAAATTTGAATTAAGATTATTTTCAATTGTTAACGTATATATAGATAGAGATGTATTCATTCTCATAGCAAGAAATAACGTAAACACCATCCATTTTTCCCTTAATGCCCATTAGACCCAAAGGACTAGTATTATATATAAACTAATCACTCCTCTAGTTCTGATGTTGTGATTTTATACTTGCAACAAAAATTAAATAAATTCCTTTGACAAATCAATTCCAGGAACATTTACAAAATATAAGGCTTTTATGGTTCAGTAATCACCGGTCAGATCAGTCAGAACCCTAACTGCTTGGACCAGCTTCATCGTGATTTTTGCAACAAAATTCACCATGACTGTGATCATGGGGTTGTTTATCAGAGCTGTGTGGTACATCCTCTTCATCGCTATCATCTTCATCGAAGGGCTTCTCTTTATGAAAGATACAGCACTTCTTTGAACTCTTTTTCTGCATGAACTCATTGTCCACAGTGCCGTCTTTCCACGAAACCTTCTTCTTCTTGCGATTGAGGGGGAGAAAAAGGACTTCAGGTTGCTGTTGTTCCTGCTGAGATGAAGAGGATGATGGAACTGAGCTTTCAATTGTTATTGTTGTAGTGCCAGTTACAGAAGGGGAAGACAAGGCTACTGGTCGGGTGTTGCCCCTGCGTCTGTCCATGATTGGCAAAACAGAACTGGAAGAGACGCAAATTTATGAGATCTTAACAGCGTAATTTCCAAGGCTGCTGTGTCCTCTTTTACTCCCCTTGAATCCAATTTCAAGAAAGAAATAAAAAATAATGTTAGTTCTTAATAAACAATGTTTGGTTTGACAAACTTACATAAAGATCATGTATGATCAAATTTGAACTCATACTCTGTCAACAAAACTACATTCATAAATAAAATAGAAGTGAAGAGAAACATCATGAGTGGATATGGAAAGCAGAATATGCAAAAGCAGTTACTGAATTTGAACAGGAAATCAGGAACCTTATACATGCAAAACAAATTACAATGACATAAGAACCTAAACACATAATTGTAACTTATTGAGCTAGAATCTTACTGAACATATGGACATGCAACAGTTACTAAATGAAAACATAACAGGAACGCAAGGCTGTCAGGGCATCATAATTATGCAGATTCACTAACCGCTACCAGCAACCAAAGTTTATCCATCCAAGGGAATTTCACATGTATAGCCAACCTACTGCCGAAAATACTATTTGAAATTCATCAAGGAAATGACAAAGTAGCTATCCAACAGAGCAGACAGTACCACCTCAACACCTTAGTTTAAAGGGCAATCATCAATAACCAAAAGAGTGATCATCTGCCACGTTCAACCACATATTTGTGGATCACTCATCAAATACAACCTAAACAAGAATATGTACTACCACACAATCAAGTTCAATTGAAAAGAAAGCATCTTATACTAAACACCTGTGACCTTACAAACCAAAAATGCCCAAGAATAGAACTATTAATAGTAGAAATAAATTCATAAAAAACATGTAACTGCTAAGACATAAATGTGACCCACCCCCGCCCCCCAAAAAGATCTTGATGCATATAACTCAAATTGTCACAAAAAGCAAGGTGTTGAATTTGATATTTATAAAGAAGAAACATAATTTACTTGCAGTACTGGTATTTAGCTAAGTTTTTATAGTGGGTCTAACCCATCCTTATAAAACCAGTTAAAGGTGGTGAGATGAGGTGCAACACAAGGACTTCGCAAGATATCACTCATTCTAGTATTACTCTCACCCAAGCATGCTTAACTGCGAAGATCTTATGGGATCTGGTGCAATAGCTAATGCTAATAAAAACCAAGATGTAAGTAAAGAATCATGCGACAGTCATTCATTGTTACTAATATATAATCAGTTATCTCACAAAGGCTCGTCATATAAGCTACTCAGAGTTTGATAAAAAAAAGTTATAAACTACTCAAAACAAAATACATTCGCAGTTTGAACTTGGTCCCCAGAAGGCCAAAACTCACAAGTTCCAATACATTTGACCCAAAAGAATACAAGTTCAGTCTACCTATCACATAATTGTTCAGTCCAAATTCAGAGCTCAGTCAATTGTATGATGAATCTTCTACAAAAATCCAAAGCATAATCAACTAGAAAATGAATTATAATTATCGAGCCTAAAAACAATGTCCAGTAATAAAGCAAAATTCGTTCTAAGAAACTGATCCCCAATCAACTCAGAAAAGTGGCCTTCTATTTTCTTTGACAACATATTGCTAAGCAGATGAAAAAAATTCTAAATGCCCAAAACAATTAACATAACCAAATTAATCCAACAAAAAATATCAAAACAAGCAAGCATTGAAAGCGATAGCAGCAAATCACAGCACGCAGCATCAAATCATGTTAAGGCACACCCAAAGCCCATCACAGAAAACAACAATCCTCTAAATGACTAAATCCATTCAGCTAAATAGACACAAGAAATAAAATCAATAAAAATGAACCCATATTTAAACCTAATTTACATTTTCTCCTAACAGATTTCATCAATTTAGTAAATCCACACTTGAAAGAGGAACAAAAGGCATATCGAAACCTAAATCAGCAAGAAATCCTTCTTCTTTTTTCCACAAACCATAGGTTACCCACAGAAACTCAATGAACAAACACAATTTCCTATCCTCATATTTCATCAACAAATTTGAATAAAACACCCACAAACAAAAACGATGCATCTACATGACTCAAACATAAAAAACCCTATAACAAATTGAATCAATTTTTCGGAACGTAAATAACTAATTTCTAAAAATCGAAGGATGAAAAGATGTATGAGGCAGGGGAAAACCTTCGATTGTAAAAGTGGAAGAGATTCAGGTGTTGCTTTGCGAGGGCGAAGGAGATTAACAATGCGAAGATCGAAACGACAGCGTTTTGAGGTCGATGATCAACGGTGAGAGGAAAGAAGAAGAAATGCACTCTGCTTTGTGAAACACAAATTTTATGAAGAGAACAAAAATAAAGGAATGAATTTTTTTTTTTTATTTAGAAAGAATACAAACCTTCTCAAGAATAAAATGAAAGTAAGGGTAATAAATTATTTTCATTGTGGACTAATATTAGCATTAGGAGCAGGAAAAAATTAATATCTGAGATTTATTAAAAAATAATAATAAGTTAATTTATTTGAAACAATTTATGTTATGGATTGATTATTTTTAAAAAGTTTACTTAATTTATCTAAGAATAGATTTTAAATTCATGAAAAAATGAAATTTATTTAGTTTCATGATTATATATTTTTTCCACAGTAAGAAAATGGTTATATAAAGAGCTATGCCCCCTTTTTTTACCAAAAAAAAATGGTTATATATTTCCCCCTTCTTATATTTTGTCCCTTTTGAATTAAATGAGTTTGGATCATTTTTTATCTAAAAATTAGTTTGTATTATCTAAAAAAAAAAAAAAAAAAAAAAAAAAAAAAGGTCTTGCAAGCTAAGCTACCACATACACATAGGCTTCAACAGGCCTGACCCGATAACTTTTATAAGTAAATGAGGTCTAAAGCAAATTTAATTATATGAGATCTTTTTGCTATGTGTATGTGGCATTTATATTTAATAAAAAAAGAAATCTTTTTATTGGAGGTTTGAAGCGAAAACTTTAGCAGCCTTACTCATAGATTAGCTCTGGACTCTAAAATTAGGGGTGAGCATCGGTCGGGTTCGGTCGGATTCGGGCCGAAAATCGTAAAACCGATAAAAACCGCGGCCTCTTAATTTGGACCCAATTCCGACCATCTACATCTTCGGTTTGTTCGGGTTCGGGTCATACGGGTGACGGGTATAGCGGGTCGGTTTTAACGGGTTACATTGAAACTTTGTTGTTACATCTAAAATTTCATTGATCAAAAAAATATTATTCTTCAAATAGTTCGATATTTCGTACACACGGCAACAAATGATACAATAAAAATGATGAGATGCAATTATTATTTTGTTTCAAATTTGTTAATCCAACGACAATAATAGATAGTAGATGAGAAGTAATAATTAATATAAATCTAGAATATTATCTTTCACATAAACTTGTAAAATATAACAGTTTTCTTCTCTATCAAAGATAGACAAAATTAACAAAGAGAAGAGTATAAGAGATTAAGAGGTGCTCAAAACTGAAAAAAAAAAATTAATTTATATTTTAGTAATTGTTCGGTCGGTTTCGGTTATGTAGAAATAAATTTTAGAGACCCGCACCCGCCCGTATACAACCGTTCATGACCGATTTTTCACAATTGTTGACCCGAGACCCGACCCGCACCCGACCAAGTGCTTCCGTATGTTGGCGGTTATGTCGGTTTCGAGTCGGGTTGCGGGTTCGTGCTCACCCCTATCTAAAATATTGGCATGGTCGACAGCAGCTAAATAGGAGTCCTTTACATATTTGATACGGTTTAATTAGGGCTAAATTGGACCACCTGCTTAGGATCCCCAAATATTTAAGACGACATTGATTAAGCTTAGTGGAATTATTTTTAAACAAGCTTCTTTTTTCCAAGTTATTGGATATCAAAATCAATTATTTTTAATAATCTATAAAAGCGGATTTGAAAATATCAAAGAGAATGACAAATCTTCTAATAATAGATGAGAGTTTAACGTATCCAAAATCTCTATTTTTATCAGTTCAAACTTTTGAGTTACAGTATTAAACCTTTCAATCTAGGGGTACACAAAAATAGGAGTTCAAAATATGTAAAATACATATACACAAAACACAACTACTATATGTACGTTTATTTGTAGGTTTTAGGTTTCCATTGAACCCTCAAATAATGGGGCTCTTTCAAGTGAAGGACCTCAAACTCTATTGGAATGAATTGTAATTGTGCTCTTTTGACCCTTATTGAACCTCTAGATGTCTCTAAAATGGTCCAATTAACGGCGAGGAACAATACTCAACTTCCAAGTCTTTCTTGCTAAGCAATTAACTTCCTTTTGGTTTTTGGTCTTTGATAACCTCTGCTGCCACACAATCAACACAACAATCTAGTATTCTTGAACAAAGAAAAATTTCCATCAACATCTCCTAATGATCATAGTGATCATCCAATTTGGAAATAGCAGGTTACACCAAATAGCAGATTTGTTCTGTAGACATATTTATACGCATTAGATTGCAATCCATACCAACAACATAAGACACGCGTGGTAGATATTTGAATTCTTTAACCATTTGGTTCAGTTGTGCACGAAAAATACTTTGGTTTACCAAAAAAAATCGGTTAGAGGGGAAAATAAAATACCATTAATTAGTTTGGTGATCCAAATATTAGAACTAGTCAACTAGCAATTATGGAAGTAAGTAGGTTTATATTTTTGGTAAGCTTTTCATTAAGCCTGGTTTTTTATTTTAAAAAATAATATACACACTATATACATAAACATTATTCAAAAATGAGTTTCTTTTTCAATCTATTAGCTCACATGTGAAAGAACATAATAAGTTCATGTTTCCATTTGTTTACATAGCCTCTTGAAGATATGTTTGTTGGAATTAATTTACTAATTAATCATATAACATGCTCAACAACAACGATTAAATATATAACCTTACTTTAGTGCGGAAGCCAATTAACATAGGAATATGTATATAATATAAACAGGATCTACGACATTTTGATTTATCAAGGATCGTAATAAGGAATACTTGGATAGACGAATCCACGAGACAAACTAACCTCAACCTGAAACAAAGAGAATGAGAATCGGATGACGAACACCCGTTGGCTTGTGGTTCTTCCTCAACCTGAACTCCTTATGCCCTAAGCTCTCTTCAGATGGGGAGAAGAGAGACGATATGCGGTGTGTCCGGTATATTGGGGACCATAGCCTATATATAGTGTGATGGCCAATTAGGGTTCCCATTATTCTGAAATAGGTCATCCTGACATCCACTAATATTGAGCCCATATCCAATTAATTAATTAATTAATTATTTTCTAAATATAAATCTAAATAGCATTTTAACTTTATTTGATCACTTAATCAATTAAGGCTCCTAATTGATAAATAACTAATATAATTAGATAAAGATATTTGCCCACATAATATTATTGGAATATATAAAATATTCCAACAATCTCCCACTTGGGCTACATATCGTAATAATTATATCATTATTCTTTATGCGCGCATCCGAATGCTATTTATCCTTAGATTTCAACTTTACAATCTGGTCCACCTCATACATCAATAATGGGACCACCGCGGCTGTCGTCACTGACGTATAACGTGACGGAACCCCGACGACCACCATATCAATGCACTTGATGACATAGATCGATATGGATGAGTGACATGGAAATTTCATGCAATGTGATCTCTATATCATGTCTATTTCCAACTGGTCCAACTTAAGTCTTTAGTGAGATCAAACTGAAGTTTGCAAATCAATATTTGCACGAAAGATACAGAATCGGTTATAACAATGATAACCTCAAACTTTATTTCTGCAGAAAACCTTAACAAAAATATGTATTTGTATCAATACCAAAGTTAGGACATATCTGAAGAGAGACTCCCACTAATCCAAGACATCCTTAGTGACAACAACCATATGAAAGACCTTAAGTGTCAAGTCTTCGATTAGTGAGTCAGCTAGCATAAGATTTGTCTCTATATGTTCTATCCTTCAACAACTTATAAATCGATAAACTTCATACAGCAGTTGTTGAAACATTATATGACTAATTTATGTCACAATATAACTTGAGTTGTCTTTCAAAAATCTTTTACTTTATGCAACCAAGTGACATAAATGCTTACAGTCATTTCTTGAGTTAGGATTTCCATTATACATGGACATCCAAAATGATCGGAGTCGAACATACTGATGATCTCCAAATTATTCGATCTCCGATATGTGAGCACAAATTATTTTGTTCTCTATAACAATCCTTATGGTTGCTTCAACGATTCAAATTTTGAATTGTTCAAGTATCTGCCAAATGATCTTATTATACACTATTTCCGGATGTATATAAGTAAGATCATACATAAGTTTCTCAAAGCTGAAGCATATAAGAAAATACTTTATTTTCCAAATTTCCAGATTTTTCTTTGGGCAATTATTGAGACTTTTAAACAGTCTCATTTATTGTTGAAATAATCTCTTAGTTTATTAACTTTCATGTCGAATCTACTTTCAACTTTATTGATATATCTCTTTTGTGATAACCGAATGATACATTGAGAATTCTAAGTATCAAAATGCCTAATACAAAAGAGGTGTGCCCAAGATCTTTTGTCACTAAACTTTACTTAGTGATTTCTTGGTTTGGCACAACAATCATATATCACTGTTGACTTAATAAAATAAAATCGACACATTAAACTAAAAAAATATAAACATACTCCCACTGAACCTGTATAAACCACAAGTCTCCATAATATACATCTCAAAATCAAATGAGATAATTACCCGATGAGACTTTTGTGGTATCATTAATGAGACAACTTCCTTAACTCATGTGTCATGACTGTCCTAATAGAGTTTTTAAATCAAACTAAATGTAATTACTCTTTTCAGTCAATCTTTTATGACACCTGATACTTTAGTTCTTGAAGGTATTGAGTTTGATCCTCATGAGTTTCTTAACTTAATTAAGAGGAAGAACACTAATGTCCTTATGAGGATCCAAATTTACTATATAAATAGTAATAGTAGCTATATGAATTGATTTAGAACCAATTCTTCCTCACTCAATTTTGTTCTTTTACCATATCTCTCCCCCAAACTCAATATCTTCAAGAGATTTTACAGTTCATGTCTCAAAATGTTCATTAACTTGGACCAAAATTTATATTTCTCAAAATTTTCAACAATTCTAGATTGTCACAAGTCATAACTGAATTGACTATAAGAATATTTGTATTTAAAAGACAAATTGAATTAGTTGTTTTAAAACAATAATAATGAAAAAACCATAACAATAAAACAAAACTTAATTCAAATTATGATTCACCGGATTGTCTTTTAAATGCAAATATAAGTTAGTAATAACAATCTGGTAAATAGTTGAAAAAACCATCAATCTTCACCGACTTATTTCCCCTTAGATTGATGTGTCTTTTAACATCATTGGAATTTGTCAGTTTAGATCTTTTTTTCTTATTATTCTTTGTTTGCCCTTGTCCTTTGAGATATTTACATAATGAACACTATTTATTTATTTCACACTTTATGAAATGATCATTTTAAAGAATCATTTCTAACTTTAATAGTTATAAAACTAATTGTGCAGAGAGAGCACTAAATGCTAAAATTTCGACCAAGTAACCCGATTGTCGAAACCATAGTGATTTAGCAAGATTAAGTAGTCAAACAATGTGCTCTTGATATTTTCTTTGCTCAACAATCTTAATGAAAAGTCATCTCTCCAACAAGAGTTTGTCTTTCGCCTTATTGCTTTAAAAGCACTTTAATTTTAGCAAATAAAAAACATGACAAAATTATGTCTTCTTAAATAACACCTCAAATAATGTTTTGGAATTCAAACTTTATGCCATGTGACCTATATGATTTGAAGTATACTATTTTTCTAAACTTGAGTCTCACTTTAAATTTACTAAAATGTGAGAGATTTGAGTTCCTCCATCCTTGTCAAAGGTCTAGATCCAAGAACGTAATATTCTTCTTATATTCCTGAGAGTTAGAATTTTAAGAATTAAAAATTCTAACACGATTTTGCAGATACATAAACTATATTAGTTTATAGAGAACAAAAAGTACTCACCAAAATACCTAGTGCACCATTGATGTCAAACCCTTAAAAAAAAGTCACATCAATTGCTAGTGACATTTTTTTTTGACAATGATCAAACATTGATAATCAATATTGACAAACAATAAATTCTTATGATCATCACATATTTATCATTATAAATGTGAATGCAATACACTAAATACTTGTGTGGATTTACACTAACACAATTTAATTATGCATGTCAAAAAATTATTAAAGAGACATGCACATCTTTATTCGTAAATTATAAGACAAAACAAGATACCAAACGCACCATTAATCCACAATCTTTGATTGCCAAGAATTAACTGCAAGCGGTACTCTCAACGTAATGATCAAACATTGGTAATAAGTCCTGTCAGATAATGTGCGTCTTTGACACCAACCATTATCCACATGGAAAAAACTTAATAATTACCACACATTCACCATCACAAGTATGTAATTATCCGGCCAAACTGTGTCTTCCTTTTGGCCGACTAACAGCTCGCATGAATAATTTCACACTACATCTTTTGTAATTCCAATTGAATCAAATCTCAACAACAGAGGTTACTTTTGCAACATGTTGTTTCAACCAACTCGACTAAAATTACTAGACAATTTAATAAATTGAATATATATGAATGTAATTATTCGGCCAAACTGTATCTACCTTTTGGCAGACCAAAATAGTTTGCATGAAAAATTTTATACATATTTTGTGATTCCAATTGAATCAAATCTACACAACAGAGGTTACTTTTGCAACATGTTGCTTCAACCAACTCAACCAAAATCACCTGACAATTTATTAAATCAAATGGAAAAAGTCTTAAATTTACAAGCACTATCCATAAAATGTAGGCTGTATTCCTTTATGACGTCCCTTCATAATCATGGGATTAAATGACATCTCTTAATGTGAAGATAAATACTCACTATCAAACAAAATTGACATGAAAAAAAAATATTCGAAGAGCATGACAAAACAAAATTATTGTTGAAACTTAATAACAATAAATTCAAACATCACATTCATGCTATAAATTAAATGCCAAATTTCAAATAAAATTAAATATTTATATATATACCAAAGAACATTCATGCCACAATTGATTCACATATACCCAATGATTCTTTAAATAAAAAATAGTAATTTTAGAATGATATTTTCTAAAATAAGAGGAAACAAAACTTTATATTCCGAAAATAAATAAATAACTACAGAATCTGTATTTTCTCCAACATTTAAAGAATCAAAACTTTAATTTTCGTACATACCGTATTTGTTCAAAGTATTTTGAGAATCCTTATTAATCGCTATTTAATGGCAATTAACCTTGTACAAAAATATATATAATAACCAAAAATATATATCAAATCTTCATATGCCTTATTTCTCAAAATGAACTTTAAGTACATGATCTTTGTGAACCATAACTGAAAGTTATGATATATTGTTTGAAAAGTAAGCCAAAATAAAATTATTTGATTTTAGCCAAAATAAAATTATTTGATTTTTATATCAAAAAAATATATATTTGATTTTACACCTTTAATTGCAGAAGCAAATCACTTAAAATCCTCCTATTCAAATTTAAGCTGTATCATATCCATGTCCAAATTTTCCCAAGGCTAATTCAAGTATTGGATTTTAATCGATACCAAATAATTAAAATCACAAGGTACTTAAAATAAAACAAATAATCTGAAGGAAACTGTTGGATCCATAAGCAATTTTTCACGGATAGGCACCAATCACTTATTTCCAAACAAATTTAAATTTCAATGATCAATAAGTCTCTAAAATCTTGCACCGAACCAAAATTTCATATTCCACCTAACTGTAAAGCCACTATCATAATTTCTCAAAGGAAAATGCTGGTTGGTACGAGATACTCAACTCAAGAAATGTGAGAATGATGTGGCAGGCAGTTGAGAAATAAGCAAAGTTGTAAATTAAAACTTTAACAACCACACCCACCATGATTTCCTTAAAAATAGGAATTAATTAATTTAACCCACCAATTACAATAGTACAGATCAGCATTTCTTGTATTTCTTGTTTTCATCCTTCCTACCATTTAGCATTACTTTTTCTCAAAATAGTAATTATGAATCCCGGGTCCCAATATGTATGGCAAAATGATATTTGAATTTGTTAAAGCCTCTAATATATCAAAACCAATTAAGGTCGATCAATTGATACTGAATAGAAAAAGAAGTTCCGTAATTTAGGGAAGACAATTAAAAATAATAATAACTGTATTTGAAAACAATATCAAATATAGAGATTTGTTTCAAGTTTAAACCGAAAGAAACAAATTGGACTTAAATCAATTTGTTATTTTAACCGGATCCTTAATCATCGTAACATTCAATTTGGATGGATGAATTGCGTTTCTATACAAGCAATTGATAACCAAGGTTTAAGTAATCACACACAACCTTGAAATAAACCACAAGATCAAACAAGACATACCGAAGTAAAGCCATACACATACAGAATGAGGAAAAACAAAATACATATCCCAATAAATTAAGTATTGCCATAACCCTAAACAAAATTGCAACGCCCAACCTCAATATCCCAATAAATCAAACATAAAGACCTGCTCTGATACCACTTGTTGGAATTAATTTACTAATTAATCATATAACATGCTCAACAACAACGATTAAATACATAACCTTACTTTAGTGCGGAAGCCAATTAACATAGGAGTATGTATATAATATAAACAGGATCTACGACATGTTGATTTATCAAGGATCGTAATAAGGAATACCTGGATAGACGAATCCACGAGACAAACTAACATCAACCTGAAACAAAGAGAATGAGAATCGGATGACGAACACCCGTTGGCTTGTGGTTCTTCCTCAACCTGAACTCCTTATGCCCTAAGCTCTCTTCAGATGGGGAGAAGAGAGACGATATGCGGTGTGTCCGGTATATTGGGGACCATAGCCTATATATAGTGTGATGGCCAATTAGGGTTCCCATTATTCCGAAATGGGTCATCCTGACATCCACTCATATTGAGCCCATATCCAATTAATTAATTAATTAATTATTTTCTAAATATAAATCTAAATAGCCTTTTAACTTTATTTGATCACTTAATCAATTAAGGCTCCTAATTGATAAATAGTTAATATAATTAGATAAAGATATTTGCCCACATAATATTATTGGAATATATAAAATATTCCAACAATGTTCTGTTTCTTCACATTAACTTTAACCTTTGATTAATATAAGTTATTCATTATATGTGTGGCAATGAATTGGATTTGCAGCTAAGTACAATTGCACTTTAAGAAGCCAAATAATGTAATGTATACACAATAAGTAAAACTATCTAATGTAATCTGAAATGCAATGTAGTGTGTTTTTCTTCTTCTAGTATTGTACTAAACCATATACCATTGAGACACAAAGAACAAAAATATCACAGCAAAAAATAAATAAATGTTTCTGCAAAAAAAAAAAAAATTGGATGACACATTTTATTTTATTTTTTGAATCAGATGACACGTTTTATACTGCTCTTGCTTTTATGATATCCAAGCTCATTTCACTAGCATCTGTTGCTTGCAACTCAACTTGAATGCCATCAAGTTCCCTCTTGAATCTGTCTTTGGTGCTAGCATATACCATCTTATGTCTCACCTTTGATATATCCGGAGACCTAATTAATATGACAAACAACAACGTCAAGATTTTAACTATAATATATATGATAGCAAAATAAACATTCACAACTAAGTTTGGAACTTACTTTCTTTATAATGTGTCATTTTTTTTATTGATGTAAAATTACATTTTATGATGTAACATTGCTAATTTCGATCAAACACTCGTATACAAATTATTATTTTTTTTGAAATTTGATTGATTATATGTAAATTCATTCTTTTGAATTGAATTCCGTTGTTTCTGATCCAAATCAACAATGTCACATCATTAATGAATATTACTCGTCCTACAAAATAACCCTCAAGCTAGCTTAGAGAAAATCCTATGACTTATAAAATAGGGTGACTAAAATCTAAGATAGAAATTGAGGTACTAAAATTTTGTTCGACATCTAATAGAACTCCAAAAGTACATTTAAACATTGATTTTAATTTAATTTCATAAATTTCTAATCATATTATAAAATCTTAAAATGTGTGTATATATATATACTCTAAGCCACATCTAATATAATTTTTTTACATAAAGGAATGAAATATAAAAAGTAAAATTAATTGTTTTACATAGGAAAGAAAAAATGCATGCAAAGGAATAAGGAATTAATATAGAATTACCATGCAACGAAGACAATCTTGCTTTTCTGGCAATTTTCAGGAGTGGTGAAATCAAAATCAAAGACAGCATAACGACACTCATCAGCAGGCAAAGATGCACTAAAGTCTTCATAGGTTTTTTCTGGACCTCCAAGTTTCTCCAATACAACTTCTTGGTTCTCAATCTTAAACACAATAAAACGATAGTTTCTTTTTGCCTTTAATTCTAGAAACTTCAATTTACATTCATCATTAACAGCCATTCCAGATGATGCGTTAGCCTAAACACATTTTTTGAAATTAAAAATAAAGCAACCATGTAATTAAGCATGAGTCATAAATAATGTAGTGGACATTAGTTAACAAGACCAAATATTCATATGCCCATTTATTTTATTGGTTTTCACCGCTAGTTTAATCTGATTCGGGGGTCAATTATGGCATCAATTGGTTACAACCCCTTCCGATCGCAGTTGCGGGGGATCGAACCGTGGTCCTCCCTGCCAAGTTCAGCGTCAATCACCACTGAACCAACTAACGATTGATCAATATTCATATGCCCATTTAGACGAAACTCTAAAATTGTGCACCAATTAATCCAATGAATGAATTAATATGCTTGCTAAAATTCTATACAAATGAAATCTCAAAACAAGAAAAATATCAAATTAGATGCATCCAATTGTATTATAAACACACAAATAGCACCATTTACGCGCCTATATTATTTTTATTTGGTGAAATTCACGTGAATTTGTTTTTATTCGCATGATTTGTGTTGAAGAATGTATTCTTAGCATTGTTGAGGATGATAAGGACATGGAGAACTTACCATGTTGTCGGAGATGATGGAGAAAGCCAACGGAAAGATGAGAAAGAAAACAATTGAGAAAGAAACAGAGAAATGAGAGAGACAAAGGAAGAGATCCTTATTTTTGGGAGAAGCAATGAGTACTTAGAGACAAAAACGGAGAGCAAGAGAATTTGGAGGAAAGAAACAAAGGTGGAAATCATTTAAAACTTCAATAGGTTGCATAGATTGCATGTGCATGAGCTAATTACAAAATAATTTGCATATATTATTTTAGAAACTAATTCGCTTGCTTGTAGGAATCAATTTTATTTTTATTTCACCATATAAAATGTTATATTAACAAATTACATCTTCCTATTGTTTGTAATCCATATTTAATTTCTCTAGTCATGCTACTTGCTAATATTTGGAGCATACCAGTTCAGGCATTATAATTTATAAGTTTATAAAAATAAATTATGCAACAGTTTACAAATTTATTTATTTTTTGACAAAGAGTTTATAAATATTTTAGGGTTAATAGAATTTTACCCCCTGCAAAGTAGGCGAGTTTTGCGTTACCGCCTGTATTTTTTTTTTGAGATTACCCCCCTAAAAAATTTATTTTTTTGATTTACCCATTGGATACACTTTTTAAATCGGTTATTTTGTTCAACCGATTTAAAAAATGTTGTTTTTTAAATTGGTTATTTTGTTGAACCGATTTAAAAAATGTTTTTTAAATCGATTATTCTGTCTGTTTTTTTCCTGTCACGTCAGCAAAATAGAGGTAAATCAAAAAAAAAAAAATTTGCAGTGAGTGAATGTGGATACAAGTACTTAGTATCCAACAAATGTGGTTATAGAACTGAGACCCTACATTTTCTCATGTGAAATCCTGTCCCTTTATTGAAAACTAAAAGAAAAAGTAAAATGATAAAATGTGAATGGTGGGGATGTTCACCACTCTGTCTCTGGCTAATGTAACAATTGAGAGAATCTGTTCTCGGAGTTAACCATTACATATAGAGGTACATATAGAAGTATTTTATCCAACTACGGATACGAAGATAGGAATTTTAGTATTCTTATATAGACCCTACCCATATTCATCCATATACATTCATAATATTGTGAAGAAACATATCATCTCTCAAAAATCATTACAAAATAATATAACATTTTTAACATTTAAGTAATCAAAGAAAAGTCCGTTGAAGTAGCTCAATTGGTAACTACTAAAGACATTATTGAAGGGTCCGGATTTGAATCTTAGACTCTCCACAATTATAGTGAACCTAGGTACTAAGCTAATGGACCAAAAAAATTAACCAAAAATAAATAAATAAAACAATTTCATAACAGGAAAAAGTATTTAAAACAAAGTTATGAAATTGAAATTATTTTTTGTCAAAAAAGGTTACTAAGTTATCTAAAACAGACAATTTCATCCCTTCTCAGCACTGGATTTTCCTTTCAGCTTCCACCGGCCACCGCTCCTACAAAAATGGAAGAAGCAATTGTCAGACATAGTTGTGTTTACCAACCCTTCACATCAACTTAATCCTTAGAAAGAAATACATATGAGCAATTTAAACTAATGGCCACAGGCACTTAATTAAATATGAGAATCATGACTTCATAACTCAGAACTCAGAATTGAAGACCTTAGAGACATTTGTGAGCAACTTATAATTATTTTCATTTGACCAGTTTCTGATACAAAACTTGTAGCCCATTATCTAATAGTAGATTAGAGTAGACAAACTAAAACATTACTCAAAAGTCAAAACTTCAACGACTCCCAATGGTGTCTGTCCGAAGTAGAATCTCACTCCTCCCTGTCCTAAAAATAAAGGGAATAAATACGAATGTCTCGAAATTTCAACTCAAAATCCCCTTTGTTTCCAAGCATTTAACAATCATGGACTAAGTCCCAAGTTAGAATTATTACTACATCGTCCTACACTTCTTTTGTACGAAGTTCAAAACATAGTTACCGAGTATGGAACACTCTTTGGAATAAGTATAGGTACAGTACAGGAGTGCAGTACAAATACTTGGTTATATACATAGGAAGTTGGGGATATACTTTGTATGCTATTTGAGTTAGTGGTGAGCTTTAAAATATTAATCGGAATGTTTTGAATATAAATTAAACATTTTCATCCTTTTTCCTTTCCAGCCCAATTATCAAAGAGACTTGTCAATCTGTAAAATAATTTGACTGAAGTGATCTGAAATCCAAATAATAAATTATAATACCTTGGAAATAACCATGTCCTGGGCAGTTATAGCTGAAGTGCCCATGTAAATTACAGAATAAGCACCTAGCAAGCCTTCCTCCACCTGTAACACAAAAGAACAATTTTGAATTGTAAGATAACAGATGAAAGAACTAACCGAAGCCTGTTACCGTTGCAGATTTATGAAGTTTACATTGTAGCAACAAACAAACTTACATATGGTAGAATTGATTTTATAAAAAGAGAAAATCCGAGAGTTGATTTAAGTAAGGTAAAATAATTGTTTATGTAGGGATAGAGACTCTGAACAGATTATGTTATGAGTCTTGTGAGTTGTGACAATCTAACAGAAGCCCATGACTTGCAACAAACCACAAAAGCATTTCATTGTCATAAGGTCCTATCCAATCATAGGCAGAAATTTAAACAAGTAGTACACAAAGCAGTTATCAATTCTGGATGGTGCATGGCTGCCAACATAAATAATGCTACAGCACAATAGCAGGAATGATTTGCTTCAGGAAAAAAAAAATAGCAGGATGACCACTCTTCTGAAATTTTTATACATATAAATAATAACAATTAAAATATATATAACTACAGAAAAACTTATCTAATACTAAAAATTCATGTAGTATTCATCAAAAACAATAAAAAAAATCACAAAGGCTTAAAGTAACTGTGGCTTAAAATTCAATTTTTTTAAAAAAAAGGGTTAATAAAACAAGGTTTTCATCTGAAGCATTTAGCAGTCGTTGCAGCCACAAACAGCTACAATTTTGGCCGCTATAACAAGCACTTAGCCTCTAGAAAAAACCGCTCCACTAGAAGTGACTGTCAACAGGGGCCACAAACAGCTCTGGTATGCTATTGACAATATAGATATAAAGAATCATGAACAATTTAGACATATATGATGATGACTGGAAACTGGAAAGAAATTTTTCTTACAACAATGAAAGTGTAAAAGTATATCGATGTTAGGAAAGAATATGGTAGATTATTAACTTGCAATCTTTTCTTTGAAAACACTGCATTCAAATACGCATGCATCTCTTATTCTTTTTTTTTGTACACATGCATCTCTTATTCTATATATTGTATATGATTCTTTTTTTTTTGCGTAAACCGGGTGTGCTCTGCGGCTGCGCGCAACTGCAGAGACTAATCTCTTGAGCTTTGTGGGACCCAAATGGGTGGCAAAATCTCCCTAAGATTTTTAAAATTGATGCATGCCCAAGTCAGGGATCGAACCCAGGACCTTGGTTAAACTAGAAAAGACCTGTTTCATCTCATCTAAGTGCTCTTGGGTATTAATGATTCATTTTGCTCAAAACGGATAAAATCAAAATATATCAACCTCTGAAATGAGCCAGAATCCTAGATGAATTGAATGTGAAATCCCCATATCAAACTCTCAGTCATATTTATTTTCAGAATAACATTTACCAACAAAGTGAAGAAAAAAAGACCAAAACAAGGGGTAACCAGTGTTAGGTGACATTTTATTGCCTTGAGTTAAAAAAAATCTTCAATTACAATATGTATTTACTATTTGCTTGACACACAAAAAGATTCATTAGAATTTTGGTGCAAGATTATTTATAAAAAAATGTAGAAGAACCGTTGGAGAATCAGATGAGATCTGATTTTATTCTCCCTTGTTTTATTTCATCTTAATAAGTCCTATTTGATTTTATTTGTATTTATTTCAGACCATTTGTAGTCTTGAATAATGAGACAACACTTATTTTATTTTCTCCTATATAAACAGTCCAAGTAGATTATAAGTAACATAAAATATTATAATGTATATTCCCTATCCATAACAAATCCAAAAAAGGCATGGCTAAAAATCTTAGTTAATGATGCAAAATAAATAAAATTTATTATTCAGATATGATCTCATCAGTTACTATTACTATCACTGTAAAGTAACGATAAATTAAGGCAAGCATACAGACTCGTGAGTCATAACTCGGGTTGCTGCTATATAAATTTGAATGGAAAACGGCAAAATCAACAATTTTCACGCAAAATCAACAATTTTCTCGCATTAAAAAAATATTATACGAAACTTGAGAAAAAAAATCGTAAAATATTTAGCATACCTGCTATATATACTGAGCATTTTCCAAGTGAGTGCCCGATTTCCCCACAAAAGAAGCAAATTTCCTCATCCTTGGAGAGAGATTTAAGCTTTCGGCATTGTTTAATTGAGTGATTGGGCTCTCGGCATGCCCAACATATCTGCAAAAGCCAAGTTGCCCCATTTATGTACTACAACGGGATAATACTAAATTTCTAATTGAATAAACTTCAAACCTGGGTGGGATCATTGTTTATGAACTGTTTATTATTCTAAGCTAGACTAGAGCAACACAAAATACAAATACTTATCTAAATCCATGAATCGTATTACTTACCCCAGAATTGATTTTTTCCTCCCCTGTACTTTTGAGTTCTTCCTTTGCTTTCATCTGCATCTTAACTAGCTCCAACCGCTTTATTTTTCTCTTTTCTTTTGCTATCTTAGACATCTTCCGTAGCTCCAAGTGCTTCTCTTGCCTTATTTTTCTCAATTCCTTCCTATGCATCTTCAGTAGCTCCTTCTCTTGACTTATTTTTCTCTCATCCTTTTGCTCTACTAAATTTGCAGGTTGATTGTTCAATCGGATTGTTGGGTCCACAGGAGACACTTCTCTATCAACCACAGATATCTGAACCACGGTTTCAGCCGGTTCAACATTGTGTTCATTGGATTGTGCCCCATCATGCACACTCTTTTGCCTCTTCCTCCTATCTATTTCATTTACTTGCTCCGAATCATGATTGAGTACATTCTCCACAAGCACCACCTCACCCATTTTCCCTGTTTCACTTTCTGATTTCCTCTTCCTCTTCTCACCTGTTTGAGTTTTCGGAAATTCTGCATATACTTCACTTTTTTCCACTTCTTTTTTATTTTCAAACTCTATAGAAACCGTCGCGTCCAACGAGGGTTTGGATTCATTTGATTCTTCTCCATTGATCACACTCTTCTTCTTCCTTTTCTTCTTCTTAATCTCACCTGTTTGAGTTTTCGCAACATAAATAAATGCTACAGCACAATAGCAGGATGATTTGCTTCAGAAAAAGAAGAAAGTAAAAAACAATAGCAGGATGACCGCTCTTCTGAAATTTAACTAAAATATATATATATATATATATATATATATATATATATATATATATATATATATATATATATATATATATATATAACTACAGAAAAACTTATCTAATACTAAAAATTCATGAAGTGTTCATCAAAAACAATAAAAAAAAATCACAGACCTTAAGGAAAACATCGAAGCAAATACCAAAAACAGCGAGGAAAACAAACGAAACTAGTTTATGCATCTGAGGCTTAAAGTAACTGCTATATATACAAAATTTGAGAAAATATTATACGAAACTTGAGAAAAAAAAATCATAAAATATTTAGCATACCTGCTATATATACTGAGCATTTTCCAAGTGAGTGCCCAATTTCCCCACAAAAGAAGCAAATTTCCTCATCCTTGGAGAGAGATTTAAGCTTTTGGCATTGTTTAATTGAGTGATTGGGCTCTCGGCATGCCAAACATATCTGCAAAAGCCAAGTTGCCCCATTTATGTACTACAATGTGATAATACTAAATTTCTAATTGAATAAACTTCAAACCTGGGTGGGATCATTCTTTATGAACTGTTTTTTATTACTCTAAGCTAGACTAGAGCAACACAAAATACAAATACTTAAACTAAATCCATGGATCGTTACTTACCCCAGAATTGGTTTTTTCCTCCCCTGTACTCTTGAGTTCATCCTTACTTTCCACTTGCGTCTTATTCTTATTCTTATTTCCATCATTTCTCTCTTCATTTGCTTTCTTCTGCATCTCAATTAGCTCCAACTGCTTCTCTTGCCTTATTTTTCTCTCTTCCTCCTTTGCTATCTTTCTCTCTTCCTTTGCTATCTTATGCATCTTCAGTAGCTCCAAGTGCTTCTCTTGCCTTATTTTTCTCTCTTCCTCCTTTGCTATCTTACGCATCTTCAGTAGCTCCAAGTGCTTCTCTTGCCTTATTTTTCTCTCTTCCTCCTTTGCTATCTTACGCATCTTCAGTAGCTCCAAGTACTTCTCTTTACTTAATCTTCTCTCATCCTTTTGCTCTACTAAATTTGCAGGTTGATTGTTCAATCGGATTGTTGGGTCCACAGGAGACACTTCTCTATCTACCACGGATATCTGAAACGTGGTTTCAGCCGGTTCAACATTGTGTTCATTGGATTGTGCCCCATCTTGCACACTCTTTTGCCTCTTCCTCCTATCTATTTCATTTACTTGCTCCGAATCATGATTGAGTACATTCTCCGCAACCACCACCTCACCCATTTTCCCTGTTTCACTTTTTGATTTTCTCTTCCTCTTCTCACCTGTTTGAGTTTTCGCAAATTCTGCATATACTTCACTTTTTTCCACTTCTTTTTTATTTTCAAACTCTGTAGAAACCGCCGCGTCTAACGAGGGTTTGGGTTCACTTGATTCTTCCCCATTGATCAAACTCTTCTTTTTCTTCCTCTTCTTCTTCTTAATCTCACCTGTTTGGGTTTTTGCAAATTCTGCATATTCTTCTTCGTTTGATTTGAATTCTGAGATTGGTGTGACTACTGAGGGTTTAGAGTTTACCCGAGACACTTCACTATCGATTACAGACATCTGAACCACGGTTTCAGCCGGTCCAACATTGTGCTCATTCTCACTGTTAAGTTGATTGGTCAATCGGATTGTTGAATCCACCGGAGATACTTCTCTATCAACCACAGATATATTGACCGTGGTTTCAGCCGGTCCAACATTGTGCTCATTTGATTCTTCCCCATTGATCAAACTCTTCTTTTTCTTCCTCTTCTTCTTCTTAATCTCACCTATTTGGGTTTTTGCAAATTCTGCATATGCTTCTTCGTTTGATTTGAATTCTGAGATTGGTGTAACTACTGAGGGTTTAGAGTTTACCCGAGACACTTCACTATCGATCACAGACATCTGAACCACGGTTTCAGCCGGTCCAACATTGTGCTCATTCTCACTGTTAAATTGATTGTTCAATCCGATTATTGAATCCACCGGAGACACTTCTCTATCAACCACAGATATCTGAACCGCGGTTTCAGCCGGTCCAACATTGTGCTCATTAGATTCTTCCCCATTGATCACACTCTTCTTCTTCTTTTTCTTCTTCTTAATCTCACCTGTTTGGGTTTTCGCAAATTCTGCATATGCTTCTTCATTTGATTTGAATTCTGAGATTGGTGTAACTACTAAGGGTTCAAAGTTTACCCGAGACACTTCACTATCGATTACAGACATCTGAACCACGGTTTCAGCCGGTCCAACATTGTGCTCATTCTCACTGTTAAGTTGATTGTTCAATCCGATTATTGAATCCACCGGAGACACTTCTCTATCAACCACAGATATCTGAACCGCAGTTTCAGCATATTCAACATTGTGCTCATTGGATTGTGCCCCATCTTGCACACACTTTTGCCTCTTACTCCTATCTATTATTGAATTCACTTGCTCCTTATCATGATTCAGTGCATTCTCCACAACCACCACATCACCAATTTTCCCTTTTTCACTTTTGGATTTCCTCTTCTTAATTTTACCTGATCCAGTTTCCCCAAATTCTGCACATACTTCGGTTTTTTCCACTTCTTTTTTATTTTCTAACTCCGTAGAAACCGTTGCGTCCAAGGAGGGTTTCGGTTCATTTGATTCTTCTTGAATTGATTTGAATTCTGAGATTGGTGTAACTACTAAGGGTGCAGATGATACCTGAGGTTGAGGGTGTTCATTCGATTGTGGCAAAGTTTCATTGTTTTTCTTCTTCTTTTTCTTCTTCTTCTTCTTACTACCATTTTCGTGATTCTGTTCCGGTGAAGCAAATTCTTCGGGTTTCTCCTCTATCAGCATTTTGTTATCAAAAATGAATTGAAAAATGTAGAGATGGTGAGTTCAATTGATGCGGCGAAGGGACTTGGCGACGGATTTAGGGTTTATCGATTATTTATGATGAAGTGATATTTTTAAAATGTTATTATTTTATATATACTTTTTTTTTACAAGATTATTTTATACATACTAGTATATTATTTATTTATTCATCAAAAAAAAAGTAATAACAATATTCTAAAAAAAAAAGTAATAACTATAAGAATTTTAAGTGTGTTTATTGGGAATTTTGGTCAAAAAATTTGCATAATTTATATAGATAAAATTGTTGCATGAAAAAAAAAAGATAAAACTGTTAATACAAAAATTGATCTTCTCACTTCATTACATTTTTCGTCAAGAAAATGTTTATAAGAATATCCAAACAAATTTAGAGCTGAAATTGTTGACTCACTTATTTTGATGAAAAATATCTACTTTATTATCGGTATTCTTGATTGATGTCATAGCATTTTAAAGAATTTAGTTCACTTTTGTTATAGTGTTTTTAGAAGAAAAAAAAATTTATAAAAATAATCACTTTTAAAAATATTGTATCTATTTGTTAAAATTGTTAAAATAATAAAAAATCTTTAAATAATTAGAAAACAATTAAAATTGAAAAATGTCACGAGTAGCTTTTTAAATAATACATTTTTTTACAGTATGGAGAAAACAAATGTTGTTATTTTGTAATTAAAAAAATACTTTTACATGTTATATCCAGACAAGCTAAAGATTATTTGTTCTTTTTGAGTGTCTAAGGGGCACAGCATGTGCTCAAAAGTTAAGAAAGGGATACTTGCTAATTTCGCTCGCAACGTTAGGCGGCAAGAAATGACTCCAATTTCTCGGGTGGTAGTAAAACAGTCGCGGAAGTGGTGGATGAAATTAAGGTGTTGTCTTGGAAGTTGGCAATGTTAAGGATGAGACTTTACCCGTGTATGATGTACGAATAGATTTGGTACCGCTAAGAATGTTTGAAGAAATAATAATTACTTTTGAGAAAATGTGGCGTGATTGTTTGCAGATGCGGGAACGTCTTGTGAATATATCTCACTTTTATATATTTATCCATTTAAAAAAAATTGTCCTCTTTAGTAAAAAATAAGAATAATTGGTTCTCATGAGCATAATTTTTTTTCGTAACTTATGAGCATAATTGTAATATGCTGATTGTACTCTAGATTCTCCACTCATTCACCTTATGATATGAGGTGGAAAAAAATGACAAATTATGAGATGGAATTCTGATCATTAAGTTACTTAACAAACAAAAAATAATCGAACTTTTAAAACAAAGTTAAGAGTCCCACAAAAAACAAATGTTAACTACATTTTAAAATAAAATGTAATTTTTACAATAATAACAACATCAAAGCAACTTTATTTTTTAAAAAAAAATCAAAACAAGTTTTACTACGGAATCTTAAAAATTCACCTTTAAATATTTTTTTATAATCTAAAACAAACCGGACTCTATTATTTAATAGAAAAACAAATTTATGCAGATGTGATATCATAAACATCTAGATATTATTCTAATCATACATGTATAAGTGAGATTTTGAATGTCAAACTATAGTTGATTGTTTATGAAAGACAAACCCTTGTCAAATGCCAAAGTATTGAAAAATAGTGGGACCAAACTCAACCGAGAGCAGGTCCTCTCCAGTTTAAATTCCACCGGAGGGACTAAATTTTACATCCAGGCCATTGATTCATTTTTTAATTAAAAATTTATCTTGCTACAGTAAAAAACATGCTGCCAGGATTAAACTGGAGGGAACTTACACTGCAGAGGAACCAATCTCAAACTGAACCTTATAAATCAAATAAAAGGATATAGTAAACTAGTAATTAGGCCCAAAATAATAGTTACATTTAGTTTCCTTTTGAAAGCACAGATGAAAATCATAAGCAAGGAAAGATAATTTAGTTGCATGTCAATTCTACAAAATTTCAGGCCACCCAGGACTTGCAGAAAAAATTGCATTTGATTTCAATCTAATTGAGATTCAGCAGATTGCAATGCATGGCGGGGTCCTAGTGTAGGCTTAGAGGTACTAGAAGAACAAAGAAAATGGATAATGGAAAACAATATCCACACAACACATTAATAGGTAACTATCTAAGTGTATGTTTGGATTGTAGTGAGTTTGACAAAATCACAGTATGTCACTGCGAGTTTGGCAAAAGCTTCATTATAGATTTGCAACAAAATCACAATGCCACTCTAATTTATTCAAATTCCTCGTAAATCCAAACATGCACCTAATTGAAGTTCACGACTTTAGGACCTTTCTTCGGTTTTACATTACCATCTTTGGATTTCTTCTTGTCATCAATTTTTACTTCTGTTGTGAAGTCGTCGTCCATATCATCTCCACTCACAAACTTGGTAACCTGACCTGCGGGCCTCTCATCGGTTCTAAGTACTGAAAAAAAGAACGGACTTATCAATCATATTATATATAATATATGCACCCTTCTTCCAAATGACTACTTAGCAATCAAATAGATAAGAAATCACAACTGAATGCAATTAAATTGGCAATATAAGGGAAGAGCTCAGGCTGAGGAAAGAAGGTACAAAGATGAGTTGCAAGAAGTTACATAAGTACATACTTCACACTAAATATTTGAGTTCATTTTGATTAAGAAAAGCATTCAACTCGTGTTTGGAAACGGTCCAAATATTTAACAGTCAGTAAAATCACACACCCCTTTGTTATTTGTTATAACAACATCTCTTTATGGGTGAAATCTCAAACAAAAATTGAGACAAAGATGTTGATCACTTTGAAAAAGAACAATGTTCACTGCCCAGTTAAACAAATTCGATAAAATAAAGAAAGATCAATATATATAATCAATTAAATCGAGAAGGATGGATAGTCCACGCCCTCATGATTTTCAAGTTTCAAGCATATGATAACAGCTGGAAAATATTTTCCTTGACAGCCTATATTTAAAGGGTAGATAGATTTTTAACAATTCTAACATCCAATCACGAACAACCTATCAGTATACCACACCACCAACAAACTTGCTAATCTCAAACTTCTATACTACGACGAACCCTTATCCAGCTATACTGGCCACTTCATGATATCAAATGACTCAATAGAATTTACACTGAAACAAAATAAAGGGCTTCAAAGGAAAACTATAACTACTTTTGGAGCTGCAAGGTTGACAAATCAAGATTCAAATTGTGAATCGAATACCTATTTTCCGAATCGTAAGTTGAATCTAATTGTGAATCGTAAGACACATAATCAATAAAAATATGATATTTTTAAGTAAGACACATGACATAGTGAATCATAATCTAGGTTGGGATACATGTTCAAAGCAGATACACGCAACTTACACGAGGACTCGTATCAAATTGAGATATGACTCAGAGACATATCTTTGTAAGATACAGATACCCGTATGTGCAACTGTTCTCATTTATTCTAAGGATATACAAAAGGACTGAAAACAGTACACCTCCACTACCAGCAGTTAGACATTATGATCAGAGATTAATAACTACATTTGTAGAGAGGATCTAACCATAGCTTGTCGATAGCACAAAAAAACAGAGCTAGTATTAATCATATACTTATTTAGAGAAGCAAACAAAGTAATCACATATGCCAAACATATTAAAACAAAAAAGCAGCACTTGACATCAAAACCACAAATATAAAAGTAGAAAATAAATTCAGTTTCTTCTTAAGAAAAAACTTACAGTTATGAACAGGCCCTTTAGCACCACCACCAAATCCATTCTGTCCTTTGTCAGGACAGTCCTTTGCCAAATGTGTCACACCTCCACAAATTTTACAACAACCACCCTATCATAAACAACAACTGCTGTTAATTGAACTGAAGTGACATACTTATACTATTGAAATAAAAGGGTGTACTTTAATGTAAATGATAAGATAACAAGATACTGGCCCTTATCTTATAAGTGCTTATGTATAAACTATTTCTATATCAAAAGATAAAATTAAATCAAACTGTTTTCATTTAAGTTATAGTCACTTTCACAAGCTACCTTGAAGAACTAATGAAAATAAGTTGAAAACAACTTATAGACATGATATAAGCTATTTCCAGAAACTCTCACAAGTACTTAAAAGAGTTGATTTTCACTCTAGATTTGATTCTAACTTGAAGCTAAGATTTATAGCTTTCTGACTCCAAACAGAAACTTTACACTCAAATTTCTTGCTCAAGTCAATCTTGTGTGAATGAATTGAAACACATATATCACTTTACATCAAACTAAAGTTTAACTAAAACCAATCGTACAAAATCAATTCATTCAACATCGATTTTTGTCACCGCAGAACCAAAAACAATC
Source organism: Trifolium repens (assembly GCA_030408175.1). Lineage (NCBI taxonomy): Eukaryota > Viridiplantae > Streptophyta > Magnoliopsida > Fabales > Fabaceae > Trifolium > Trifolium repens. The sequence continues at coordinate 58,921,417 of CP125837.1, read as the reverse complement.
GCGCATAACACATTTATCGGTATATAAGTTGAAATAAACCAATGCAAATAGACCTAATATAATATACCTTTGGATAAATGCCATGAGTATTTTTAGGGCAATTTTTACTCAAATGCCCTTGTTGATTACAAACAAAACATTCAGCAAACATTGTTCCACCATCTTGAAGAGGATGAGGACAATTAGCAAGAGAATGATCATTATCACCACAATTATAACAATTCTTAACATCTTTAGAACCATCAGGACAATTCTGAGCTCTATGACCACGTCGTCGACACCGTAAACATATCTTATTCTTTTCCCATTCAGCTTTTTGAGTACAAAACTTAGCAATATGATCTAATCCCTTACAAATGAAACAACTGTCACCAGGTTTCATACCGGGAACTCGAAGGGGGCGTTTTCCGGAGGGTTTGGTTTTTGAGTCGGGTTTTTTGCGTTTGAATTTGTTCTTTTTCTTCTTTGATGGGTCTTTTGGTGGAGTTGGTTCTACTTTGGGGAAGAGTTCAGGGCGTTCTTCTTTGATTCGTTTTCGAGCTAGTCGTTGTCTTTGGCTCACCATTTCTGTAGATTGGTTGCTGAGATTGGCTTCCGAAGGGTTACTTGCGGCTGCGCGGCGGTGCTGAGACGAAACAAATCGAGAGGGTTTATGTTTTTTTTTATTTTATTTTTTTGAAGCAAGGTTTATGTAAGATATTATTAATTTATTATTATTATTATTATGGATGTAGTTTTTTTTCCTTTAATTTAAATTTTATTTTTTCAATTAAAATAAATTACACCGTAGGGGATAGAAAAATAATCTCTTATAATTACTTTGATTTTGATTGGATGATCGTTTTAGGTGTAATGTTGGATTTATTTTAAAAGAAATGTTCAAATTGACGAAATTTACATCGATTCAATTCAATTTTACTTGAGTTTTTATTTTTTAAGATTGTATTGGATATGTTAGTGTGTTTTGTTTGTTTAGATGTCTGAGTGAGGGTTTATAAGTTTGAACTTGTTCCTGTGTGGAACCAAGGGGGATGTATTACCTGAGTTGTCTGGTGAATATATGTTAAGTGTTTCAGTTTTGCGTTGGATTGTGTGTGTTGAGAAATATTGTTAGTGTTTCAGTTTTATTGGGCCATGGGGTTGTTCAAATGTGCTTAGAAACCGTTCCCATGATCTCCAAGTTCGTGGTGATGGGGAGTGCATTCTCGCGCTCCTTGAATGTTGGCTCCATTGCTTCAGTATTAAGGTTTTATCATGTCTTTTCCACGTGCTGATGGGCTACAGGCGTGTTGGGCCTGAATCGTTGAGCATCAGCGGCTCGGGTGAGTTGGTATTAAACGGATTGAGCTTAGGTGATTTAGGCCAATAGATTCTCGCCCATTACAAAACCAAATTAGTAGGCATATCAGTTCAGTTTATCGACTATTGGATTTTCAAATTACAAATGGAGAACTAAATCAATTTGGTTTTCTTTGGTCCGACTCGGTTCTAATATTGAAGTAAACAAAATTAGACATTTTTTGTTTGATTTGATTTGTCAGTTTCATTGGTTTTTTCTAAATCCATTACACCTCTAAGTATCATAATTAGGAGTGAAAATAGGTCAAGCTACCCATAAAACTCGGTCATGCTAACCAGTGCCTCATACATAGTTAAGAAATTAAAAATGGTAAATTTTGTATTAAAAAGAGCATTGTTCATATTTTAAATATGTTGACTATACAAGTTTCAAAATTATTATACTATATTTGATATCCTTAACGAGTGCCCATGAGTACTATTTAGCATTTTTCAAAATTTAAACCTTAATCTTTGTAAGGTTTAGGTTAGGTAATAATTTTTAAAATATAATAGGTTAAAATTTTTTAGAAGCTCAATTTAACTAAAAATATCTTAATAAAACTATAGAAAAAAAACCTTTTAATTTTCATTACTATTTCAAAAAATAACAACTCTACTAACAATAACTAATGAAAATAAAGTTTGACGAAAAAAAAATCAGTACTGGCATTTTAAAATCTCTTTAATTTATTTTTTTGGATGTAAGTCTTTAATTAATACTATGACATGGAATAAAGTGAACAGTGGCGGAGCCAGAACCCTAAATCAGGGGTGCAAAGACGACTTTGCCATTCTATAATTGATAAATCATTAATTTAGGGAGCGTGTATGAAAAAGTGAATTATGGGTGCAAACTTCATTTAATTTTCCAGGGGTTCAAAATGAAAAAATATAAGATAGTATGTGCAATTTTTTAAAGGGCAGGGTGTGCAGCAGCACCCCCTCAGCTGTACCTGGAATCGTCCATGATAGTGAGTACTGTGGACTATCGACTAACAAATTAAAAAAAAATATTACATGTATGTAATAATAAACCTTAGGTTGTTAGAAAAATTCGATAAAAAATAAATATGGATCTCATTTGATATACGTTTTTAGATATAAAGCACCCTCTACACGTGATTATTGAGACTAATTCTTCAAAATATTTTATTTCAATTCTATTTAAGAGATCGACCTCTTCCGACATGTAAATGTGTGTGTGTGAGACAACCCGTCTTATATACTCGTTAGTTCTACGGTAAACTCCTAAATTTGAGTTTACAATGGTCAAACTAAACTTTTCTAATGTTTGATTTTTATAATTATAATTTTTTGTTTCAAAATTATTTCTAACATTATACAATGTTTTTTTTTATATATATATAAACAACATCAATTCATAAAAATCATAATCAGGTATACCCTAGTTATCAAGCATGGTATGTGATCTTCAACTCCATTGTAAAATAAAAATAAAGGATTCCTAAATGCTTTGACCTAGATGAATACAATGAATGATAAGTTAATAAGTTATGTCAATTAGTTCTTGATGAGAAAGTGCACCTACATTCACATATTAATTTATCAGTCCTTGCTTCACTTTCACATGTAACCTAGCAAAAATAATTATTAAAATATCAATATCAATATAAATATAACAGTGTAGGCTTAATTAAGCAAACAATTGTTAGCATAAAGAAAGTCATAAAGCACACCAATTCCTCATATATAATGATTATTATTTTGTAGTTGGGCATTGGATTCATAAAGAAAAAGGTGTGAAAGGAGATGATAACTTTGTCATGAAGGGTTTTGTGATCAATACCTCTGCTCTTAATATCGCTATTGGAATATGACTTCTTTGATTCTATACTTGTCCACTAATTAAGAAGGACACTAGTCCCTACATGTTTTATGGGTTTCTTACATAATAGGTTCCACCATCAATCTCTTTAGCTGGAGTGAAAAAAGTTTGCACTCCACGGTGGAATATTGAGTGCACTAACTGCCATTTTGATGGACCAGAATCCAAGGAAACAGGGACATTGTTATAAAGTATGTGTCCATAGTCCATACATACATATGTTTCATTTTAGGGACCACCCGGTTTAGTAGTACTTGCTTGCAATGTTAATCCAAATATTTGGTCTAACTAGACGCCGCCCCGTGCGTTGCACGGGTCTGACGGAACACCATAGATATATCAGGCATGGTCGCGACGTATTATCAGGCATGGACGCATAATTGCATTATTAAATGAATATTTAATTGATTATATTAAGTCAAAACATTAGAAAAATTATAGGGTAAAAAATCTGTTTTCACAATTGACAATAGAATACTATTATATATATAGTGAATGACATGTCTCATAGCAAAGAAAATTGTTGAGAAAGATTAGCTTTTGGGAGCTTTTACATGGACCAAAATTTTATAAAATATTAATTATACAATCATTCAAAGAAAATATTAATTATGAGCAAACAAAATTGGTTGACAAAATTGCTTTCTGAAGTAATATTTCTTCTCAAGGACATGCCTCATAGCAAACAAAATTGGTTGAAAAAGATGAGCATTCAAGCAGCTCCAAATGTGGATATGTTGAAGCTCAACTGCCACATGAAATTTGCGGTAGCAGCCTCCAAAAGTGTTAAAGCATGACTGGGAGAAAAATCCAGCAAACAAATTCAGCGTCAATAAAAAATGAAACACATCCAAATTAGTTAGAAGGTAATTATCTTCACTCTCAATATTAGTTAGCGCAATACCATCCAATTATGTTTCAAGAAAAGAAAAGATATCAAACAAACTCTAACTCAAGTTGCTCAAAACTATGTCCAAGAAGTAAGAACCAATTAAAGGAATCACCATCAAATTTTATCACGTAGCTTAATACAAAACAGAATACATAATTGTAGCATTAAACCAAAATAAAGTTCGAAACAGTTACAATCTCCACCCCCAAAAAACCAAACCTGCCTATACAACTCAAATGGTAAAGTTCGAAACATTAACGTTTAGTCGTGCACACTACAACGGATGATCTGAATCAGGAGCTTTGTTGGTTGGTTCTGAAGAGTGAAAATGAGCTTGTCTCCAACCTGGAGGTTGTTTCTTCTCACAAATTTGGTCCACTCTTTTGTTATGTATTTTTCATCTCTATTCCTTGCTGCTGTCTTAATCTTGCAAGAGAATGTATCTCCTGCCTCAGCTTGGACCAACATTATGTTTTGTTTTTTTCCCAAAAATAATCTCGAAAATTGCTTAGGAAAATGCTGTTGAAATTAAATTTTTATTAGAAACTAATTTCCGATATATTATAAGTTGTTAACCATACAAAACACATAAATAAATGTTACCATGACTTGAGGTCTTGTATGGGCTGCACCAGCTCTAGTTACAATCTTCTCCCAACCATAACTTCCATCAGGATTCAACTTAACAATGGCTGGTCCCCTTGAATGCTTATACTGCAATTAACCATCATTGTACATCATTTAACGATAAATTAATATTCTTTGTGTGGAGTATATATTTGATTAATACCATTCATTTCTTACTTACCTGATGGTGTTTGTTTGATTTCTTTGGTGTGGATTTCAAATTTTTTTTTTCCTGAGATGCACGAATCTTCAAATTTGGCTTCAAAAATATTAATATCATTAACATCACCAATATGTTTAATATAATTGATGAAATTAATATGACTCATTTGTTACTTACGTGTCGTCGTCTGCTTAATTCCTTTGGGATAGACTTCAGAATGTTCTGTTTTTGACATGGACGGGGGGACTTCAAATACATAGTTTGTTTGCTGCCTTTAGGTCTCTTGCACCTATTGGAATTTGGCTCATCTTGATCATCATTATTGCTGAATATTTCCTTTTGATGCTTCCTTTTCAAAGTTGCCTTGTGGGTATGTATTTGAAAATATTGGGATCAGTATTGAATAATGATAAATGAATGGTTATTACAAAAAAAAATATAAAGACAATACGATTACCTGAGGTGGAAATTCAGTTTTCACAGGTTGAAGTGGAGGGTAAATTCTCATCCAAAAAGTATTCTCTTCAATCACATAGCTAAGTGTCACCCTTGTTGGCATAACAAATCCAAAATATCGAGAAACACAAACTCCAGAGGAGAGCTTGATACCACTATTGGATTGGAGATATCTAACCATGATTTTCATTTTTTTTGGACCCCTGATCCAACCAAATGTGTGTTTTATAAACTCACCTTTCATTCTGTGGAAAAAAGGTTGAGGGATTTCTATTGGTGCCTAAAGAGAATGATCAAAAGTTAAGGTAGTTACAAATTCAAAAAATTATTAAATAAGAAAGGAAAATTCAAAATTACAATATATACCAAATTTGGATCTATGATAGTGTCAAAAAAGTGCTTCCACTTTTCTCTTTCTTGAGGTGTTGGTAATCTGTAATTAGGAAGAGGCATACAGTCCATGTTTGTGAATATTAAAACATATATATTGAATAGACAGTGAAACACAATGCATAAACCCTAAATATAAAAACATTAATACTGCATAGACAGTCAAACTAAATGAATGAACCCTAAATACACAGGGATTGAACATTAGGAAAATGCATAAACTCCACATTTGTGAAAATATCATCATATATACTAAATAGAAAGTGAAACAAAATTTATAAAGACATTGACAAATGGCACACATTACACATTCGTAAACATAGGAAGATACATACTTAATACATAGTAAAAGTAAAGTCGTAGAAAGAGATATACCTTCTTGAAGTAGAAGCCATTGATGCAAAACATACAATTTGACCAAATATTTATAATGTAGCAGGTTTGAATAAGTCTAGACCAGAAAAAAATTCAAGAAAGGAAAGACATTATCCCCAGCAATACCAGAAATACAAAAGAATGAGTGTCTATAAACAGAATCAGACGATGATGATGATGATGAATAAGAAATATGGCAGATCAGCACATGTAAATTGTTAACAATCATGTTATAGCAATAGAACACAGTAGGGAGAGGCATAAGGTATAAGGAAAAGAAACATAAGACATTAATCAAGATATATGCAAACAACAATATTAAAAGACCTAGAATTACATGTAAATTGTTAACACTCATGTTATAGCAATAGAACACAGTAGGGAGAGGCATAAGGTATAAGGAAAAGAAACATAAGACATTAATAAAGACGATGAATTAGCATAAACCATAAAAATAAAACCACAAATGGTAATGAACCTTCAAACAAAATTAATGCCAAGACTTAAAACATATAAAATCTCAAATGTATGAAAAATAAATTTGCATTAACCATAAAAATGAAACCAAAAAAGATGAGATATATGTTTCAAAAATCCATATTTCATTTTTGCAAAACAAAATCAGTCATGCATGTACAAAAGAATTAATACACATATTAAAAGAGCAATGATATTCCATATGCATGATTTTTACTATAAATATAAGATTTTTGTTATTAGGATAAATTCAAAATTAAAGTTTGGTTATCATTACCTACAAATGAATGGAAATTCATTATCAATGGTAGTGTAACACAAAACAAACACAATTATTATTGGAAAATATCAATTCTAAAATCTGAGAAAGAGAGATTTATTCAAACATGCAAGATCAAAATTTGAGAAAGAGAGATCCAACACAAATTTTTTGGGAACAACCTCAAAATCAAAACGAAACAAAACAGTTTGAAAATATAAGAGAGATGGGATTAATGCAATTACCTTAGTTCATGGACACGAGAAACTCCAAACTGCAAATTTCATTTTTTCAAAACAAAATCAGTTATGCATGTACAAAAGAATCAATACACATATCAAAAGAGTAATGATATTCCATATGCATGATTTTGACTAAAAATATAAGATTTTTGTTCTGAGCATAAATTCAAAATTAAAGTTTGATTATCATTACCTACAAATGAATGGAAATTCATTCTTAATGGTAGTGTAACACAAAACAAACACAATAATTATTGGAAAATCTCAAATCTCAAATACAGAACAAAACTTTTGATGTCCAAACATGTAAGATCAAAATCTGAGAAAGAGAGAATTATCCAAACATGCAAGATCAAGATTTGAGAAAGAGAGATTCAATACAAATTTTTTGGGAACAACCTCAAAATCAAAACGAAACAAAACAGTTTGAAAATGTAAGAGAGATGGGATTAATGCAATTACCTTAGTTTATGGACATGAGAAACTCCAATTTCATGAAACACCTTAAACATGCAAGATCAAAATCAGACAAAGAGAGATTCAACACGAATTTTCTAGGAAAAAATCAAAAACAGAGCCAAGTAAAATATGTAAAAATCTGATTTTCAATTTATATAAAGCCAAGTAAAATATGTAAAAAATCTGATTTTCAATTTATCATTGAAATTGAGCTATTATAGTTTAAGCATGGATATAAGATCATCATATACACTAATAAGAACATAAAAAATTCAACATTTCTAATTTAACAAAGAACAATCTGATACAAAAACTAAGATCATACAATTGAGATCAAAGAACCATCAACCAACAAAAATCAAAATACAAAAACCAAGTAAATACACCTATAAGATCATATAATTATAAGATCATCATATACACCAATAAGAACATAAAAAATTCAACATTTCTAATTTAAATCAACCACACAAATTCCAAGCTACTTTTGAGAGGAAATCATCAAAAAATATGGAGGGAAAAAACTAACCCTCATGTAGACCAACAACATTACCTATCACACTCCATTATGCTCCTGTTAATTTTCAAAAAAAAAAAACCTCGAATTAGAACACAACAGAATAGTCTGATTTCATGGAATATCTCAAACATGCAAAATCAAAATCTAAGTAAGAGAGGTTCAACGCAATTTTTTCCGGAAAACCTCAAATCAGAACGGAACCAAACAGTTTGAGAATAGAAGATAGATGAGATTACTGCAGTTACCTTAAACTTCAATTTCGTGCAATACCTTAAACATGCAAGATCAAAAATCCAAAAAAGAGATATTCAATACAAATTATTTGCCAAAAACTCAAAATCAGAACAAAACAAAACAACTCGAAAATGGATGAGAGATGAGATTACTGCAGTTACCTCAGTTTATTGACATGCAAAGGATCAGTTTCATTGACATGCAAAGGATCAGTTTCATTGAAATTTCTAGTGGCTTTTTCTTAACAGTTAATATTTTTGAAGAAATTTAAAAGATGCTTTTACTAAAATAAATTAAAGGGTTAGAAGAAAAATTGAAACCCCAATACTAAAAACACCTTTCAATTCAATGGTAACAATTAAACCTTCAACATCCTCAACAAACAAAATCAAAACCTAATTTAGGTTGAAATAGCAAACAAAATTAACACAAACAACTAATTTTTGTTAAAAATGTATCACAATTTTTTTGTTGATACCCAATTCAATAAATAGTAAACAACAATGGATAAAAAAATCAGAGAGCTTCAACAGTGTTGTACCCACTCTTTTCCCACGCCATAAGTTGAATTTCTACACTCAAAATTGACTCAATTTGCCCATAAAATTGAAATTTGGGAACTTGAAAAGTTAAAAGCATGAAATTAAAATTTGAGAAATTGAAATTTGGGGTTAAGGTTGATGAGAAAGAAGAAGATGGTTATGTGAAACAAATTTTGAGTCATGATTTATGAAGAGGAACAAAAACAAATTTTGAGTGAGTGAGTGAGAAAGCTAACCGAGAGAGAGCAGCGGCCGGAGAGAGAGGCTGCGATTGCGAGTTGTGGTTGGACGAAGTGAGAGAGATCGACCCGCGACGGTGGCTGAACAGTGGTGAGTTGGATTTTTGCGGTGGTCCGTGAGAGGGAAGGATGGGAATTGGAAAATTGTTGTACAAACACTGATGTTTTGTTATTCCTCTACTGGGTGAGAGAGAGATAGAGAGAAGATGAGAGGAGGGGACGAGAGAGAGAGAGTGGGAAGATGAGAGGAGTTTTTCTGTGAACACATGCAACCAATTGTTTGCATGTTGGCCACTTGTCTATAATAGATGCATAGCAGAGAACATTTGAAGCAAATAAAAAGAAGAAGAGACAATTGTCACTCAAGCATATGGTATGATTATCCAAACCACACAAGTGTTAGAGAGTGATTGGAGCATGGGAGAAGAGGTGTCATTGTTCTATAAGCCAATGCAAGGAAGATGACATCATGTATTGCATCATGCATTAGGGTTGCAAACACCCAAGTAGGGTTTCAGGCTCTACCTTTAGTATGTTTAAAGATTAAAGATATACATTTGCCCGTTTTTATTTATTTTTTAAATCCATATATATCATCTGCATGGAAATTATTCTTTCGACATAATTAAAATCAATTTAAAGAGTTGATCTCTTTTAACAAATATTTTTCCACACGTACTAGTCAGAGTTAAAAACTAAAATTTAACACTATTTATGATATTGGGCATGTTATTAGATAAATATGTAGTAGTATTTGTTATTAGATAAATTTTTGTTATGTTGTTACACATGCAAAATGAAGTCGTTTTTGCCAACAATTTTCAGCAGCTTGTTAAATGGTTGCGGGCATCATCCCTGGCTTTAAAATTTGTGTTTGTTGGAGTCTGCTTTAGTCTTTAAGGAATGATATTAGGGCATCATCCTCAATTTTTATTTTTTTTACTTAAGTGGCTTCTTGTTAGGTGGCAAATATGACAGAGATAGTTGATAACGCTAAACAGTTTGTATTGATCTTGGATTATAAGTAGAAAAGTTAAAGACAAAATTTGTTTTTTCATATTGGTCGAGTGATTCAATGTCTTGCTTTCAAAGTGTATTGAGAGTTCACATAAAGTTTAAAGCAAACAATTCTTTAGAAACGCAATGCTGTGAAAATGAGGTTGAAACATTGATGCCGTCTGCGGAGATAAAACCCACGAGCTTCCTCAGCCTCGACTGAATATCATATATTTTGATACACTTAAAAAATCTCACATCATTTAAGAATCAAGGCCAAAGATAATTTATATACTACATTCTTGAGTTCACAAGATATCCTTTTTAATGACAAATCTTTGAAATTCACACAATTCCCAAAACATACAATATCTCGACAAGACGACAATGCAGTGCTGCAAACTTGAGGTCAAAACACAAACAATAATAATAATAATTATAATAATAATAATAATAATTTAATCCATCAATCTTAAAAGTATTAGTTTGATTGGAAAAATGCTAAAAGTATTAGCTTAGTTTTTTTTTTTTTCAATTTTTTTTACAAGCATAGTACTTGCTTAGAATTAAACCGAATTAACCAGAAGTGTTGTAAATAGATCCAACCACCACATGAAAGCACAGTCATGCTTTTGCTAGAAGCCTTAATAGAAGAAGTGCAGCTTTGATCACATGAAATGATCCACCCCACAATCACGTGCAGCTAGCTTTTCACGTGCCGTATGGCCCAAAGGCAAAATAAACCCCACTTGTGTTGGGTCCTAAATCTAAGTCATAACACCAATCGTTAGTTGGTTCAGTGGTGATTGACGCTGAACTTGGTAGGGAGGACCACGGTTCGATCCCCCGCAACTGCGATCGGAAGGGAGCTGGAACCACTTGATGCCAGAACTGACCCCCGAACCAGATTCAACTGGTGGTGCAAATAAAAAAAAAAATCTAAGTCATAACGCATTAATGGCCGAAACAATACAAAATCATCATAACCGTCCACGTGTAGACGTAATAATACCAAGAACAACTAAGCAACACCACACACGATTAAAACACCTTATCAAATTCAAAATTTCCATTCACTTTTCAAAATTCCCACTTAAATCTAACGGCACCGTCAACTCAGCCGTTAACTATTGATCCCCACGTAACGCCGTGACATACCCGTTACATCCCGCTATAAAAATCTTTCTCTTCTTTCGCATTTCATTTCTCATAGAACTCGCTAGAACATCACTTTCGTCTTCACTTTTCTCTCTCTATCTCTAGAACTCGTTGCAGTTACTTTCTCACTCTAAAACTCGTTCATCAAACTCACTACTCAAGATGCGTGAGATTCTTCACATTCAGGGAGGACAATGCGGGAACCAAATCGGAGCAAAGTTTTGGGAGGTTGTGTGTGCGGAGCATGGCATCGATTCAACCGGAAGGTACCAAGGGAACACTGACATGCAACTCGAGCGAGTTAACGTGTACTACAATGAAGCGAGTTGTGGACGATTTGTACCTAGAGCTGTGCTCATGGATCTGGAGCCAGGGACTATGGACAGTGTCAGATCTGGTCCGTACGGACAGATTTTCCGGCCTGATAATTTCGTTTTTGGACAGTCCGGTGCCGGAAATAACTGGGCGAAAGGTCACTATACTGAAGGAGCTGAGTTGATTGACTCGGTACTTGATGTTGTGAGGAAGGAGGCTGAGAATTGTGATTGTCTTCAAGGTATCGTTTCTTCCAATTTTTGCTTACAACTGCTTTTGAGATTTTTTTTTATTTTTCCGCTTCCGATTTGTCTGGTTCATTTTTCGGTTACTATTTCTGTTGTTGATAATTTTCATTTCATGTTTTGTGAAACAATTTAGTGAGTTATTATTCTTTTAATTTTTGTATTGCTAACTATAATTGAAGCTAAATTGTGTATAAACGAAGCTTGATTGTGCTTATTTTGTAGTGAATATAGTAATAAGTAACTTGCTTGTGCAGTTTGCATGAAACTTCATTATAGATGATAATAGTATAAAATTTGATATGATCTGTAATATAATAGCTGGGATGTGTTTTTTTGAAATGAAGCTAAATTGTAGAGAATTGAATCTTGATCTAGAAATCTGTGTGTGTGTGTGTGTTTTTTTTGGTACAGATTGCATGCAATGTTGTTATATTATTCAACTATTTTCAGTATATATGTGAGATTAGAATTGGACTTCCATATGCGTTATGATAAATTGGTTTCATGCAGCAGATAATATTAATTTTGATGTGGTCTGAAATATAGTTGTTGTGATTTAACGATGGATTTAATTTTAAGTTTAAATTGATCTTATCCTCTGTTTTGTTTGCGTAAATTGATATAGTTGTTCTTCCAATTTTTGTTTACAACTGCTTTTGAGATTTTTTATTATTTTTTTCCTTCCGTAGTAAAAGAGATGCGTTTGTTTATTACGATTCATTTTTTCAGTTACTATTTTGTTATTGATAATTCTCATTTCATGTAACAATTTAGTGAGTTATTATTCTTTTTATTTTTGTATTGCTAATTATAATTGAAGCTAAATTGTGTAGAAATGAAGCTTGATTGTGCTTATTTTGTAGTGTTATAGTAATAAGTAACTTGCTTGTGCAGATTGCAATCATTGCATGAAACTTTATAATAGATAATAATAGTTTAAATTTAATGTGTTTGTTTGTGCAGATTGCATGCAATGTTTACTATATTTTCCATTATTTCCAATAACTTGTAATTTCAAATTAGTCTGTGAGATTAGGATTGGACTTCCATATGCATTGTGATAAATTAGTTTCATGCTGCTGATAACATAAATTTCCATGTGTTTTGTAATATAGTAATTGTGATATATTATAACTAGGATGTGTGTGGGTTAAATTTTTTATTGATATTGTTCTCTGTTTTGTCTACTTCAATTTAGGGTGCTAACTTGTTTTCAGAATCTTTCAGGGTTTCAGGTTTGCCACTCCCTTGGTGGTGGAACTGGTTCTGGAATGGGAACACTTTTGATTTCTAAGATCAGGGAAGAATACCCTGATAGAATGATGCTTACTTTCTCCGTGTTCCCATCTCCTAAAGTATCTGACACTGTTGTTGAGCCTTACAATGCTACACTCTCTGTTCACCAACTTGTTGAGAATGCTGATGAATGCATGGTTTTGGATAATGAAGCTCTCTATGACATTTGCTTCCGCACCCTTAAACTCACTACTCCAAGCTGTGAGTTTATATCATCCTATTTTTTAGCTTCTTATATTTTAGCTTCATATGTTGCTGCACTGCACTGCATACGAATGAATAAACCATCAATTATAGTCTCTAAACTTTAATTTTTTTTCCTCCAATTTAGTCGCTTAACTACATAAATATAATTTAGTAGTCTTTGATGTATATGAAATTTGTCAATTAGTTCCTAAAGTATATGAAAATTTGTCAATTGAGTCAATAACATCTTAATAGCAGCGATTAAATTTATGGATGTTATATACTTTATAGACTGTTTATTATATTTATATGGTTTATGGACTAAATTGGCGAGTTCTAGATATAAAAAATATGGTTTATTCTTATATGTATATCCATTCTCTGAAATTGGGCATTTTTGTTGTTTGGTTGTAGTTGGAGATCTGAACCATCTCATTTCAGATATGTATATATGTATACGTATAGTATACGCATATGTATATTTATAGTTTATAGTTTATGGACTAAACTGGAGAGTTAGGGATAGTTTAGATATCAAATTGATGGTTTATTCTTATATGCATATGTATATTCATTCATTCTCTGAAATTGGGAATTTGTTGTTTGGTTGCAGTTGGAGATCTGAACCATCTGATTTCAGCTACAATGAGTGGTGTTACATGTTGTCTTCGATTCCCTGGTCAATTGAACTCAGATCTTCGCAAACTGGCAGTGAATCTCATTCCTTTCCCTCGTTTGCATTTCTTCATGGTGGGTTTTGCCCCACTCACTTCTCGTGGGTCACAGCAATACAGAGCTCTAACTGTACCTGAGCTGACCCAACAGATGTGGGATTCCAAGAACATGATGTGTGCTGCTGATCCTCGCCATGGTCGTTATTTGACAGCATCTGCCATGTTCCGTGGTAAGATGAGCACCAAGGAGGTTGATGAGCAGATGATCAATGTTCAGAACAAGAATTCGTCATACTTTGTTGAGTGGATTCCCAACAATGTAAAATCCACCGTCTGTGATATCCCTCCAACAGGTCTTAAAATGGCTTCTACTTTTATTGGTAACTCAACATCTATTCAAGAGATGTTTAGGAGGGTGAGTGAGCAATTCACAGCTATGTTCCGTAGAAAGGCTTTCTTGCATTGGTACACTGGAGAGGGTATGGATGAGATGGAGTTTACTGAAGCAGAAAGTAACATGAATGACCTTGTCTCAGAGTACCAGCAGTACCAAGATGCTACTGCAGACGAAGAGGGGTATGACTATGAAGATGAGGAAGAAGTTCAGGAGGAGGAAGAAGCTTAAACAGTAGTATTCTGAAAGGTTTCTTTTGTGTTTGTTGTGACTTGTGATATACTCTAATATTGTCTTTTGATCCCCTAACCTGAATACCTTTTTCGGGGTTTTGGATTGTTGTTTGGCTTGCTAATGTAGTTTTAGGGTCGTACTTTTATGCCTGTTTTCTCTGTTGTCAAAACTATGGCTTATAAATTTCTGAATTCTGAAAGATTAAGGCCTATATTTCCATATTATTCAAGTTAAAGGTTTGGATCTTAAGTTCCTTGAGTGTGTGGACTATGGAGAGGGTATACTGTGTGCGTTGAACGTGCTTAATAAGGTCAAATGAGGGTCGCAATAAGATCCAATCATGTACCCATTTCGTGAGGGTTATGATCCATCGATGCGGAATATGGACACTGGGCTAGGCCACAACACTTTCGCTAATTAAAGTATATAGTTCAGTATTACAAGCAGGAAGCTTATCTCTACAGAAATCCTAAGAAAATGAATATATTTTGTTTGCTTTTGATAAAAATAGTTGACGTTCCTTTGCTAAACTTCTCCTTACAATACAAATAATTTCTCTTACTATTTTAATTATTTTTTCAGCTATTCAGTAATATTTATCTTCATGTCTCTCACCACAAAAGAATTTGATATTGTTCCACTTCAGCGACTTTATATATTACATTATTACCACCATAGAGCGACATATTACAAAACACTCCTATTTAGGTGCAAACTTCTTAATTAGTAGTACCAAAGTACAGACTACACATATATAGTAGTAACTAGTAAGCCTATCTCAATTTGTTATTATTCATTAACCACATACTCAATTAAACATGTATTTAAATTGCCTTAACCATCTAAATTTATCTGTCAAGATATCATATCTTGGTAATTAAACAACAATTTAGTATGGTGGATAGTATGGGGCAGCCACCGGTACATCAGCCACCGGTACATCCCCAGTGTTACATGGTTGTGGAGGTGAAGCTATAAACTCCACTGGTGGATACACAGGTCCTGGTGCCACAATACCAGAGCTTTTCAATTCAGCCATTCCACGACGAGCATTTACACCACCCACTTCACACAACTTAGGAAGAAACACACCTTCACCAGCTGCAAGATTGAAGTAAAGATCAACAATGTTTGGACAACTCATGTAGCATTGCGGGGAACATAGTTTCTCTGTAAAGCGAGATTCGAGAAGTGAGTCCGATGAAATTCCAAGTGATTTTCTGTCTAAATCACAAGCTTTTATGCATTTGTCGCTTTCGATGTGATCTTTTAGTTTATCAGCTTCAATCTCTGATGTTTTGCATGTGTATGCTTCTTCCCCTGTTCTTTTCACATGTTTTTCAAGTACACACCTTTTGCTGTTAGATGAAATAGCAAATGAACATGTTTCCTCATTTAGATTCTCACATTCTATCCCTCCTGCATTGATCACCACTATCATATTAGTTCATTAGTTAGTATATATTTTAGATTTAAATCCACTTTTAGTCCTTCTATTTTACCTAAGACCATATTTTAGTTCCGCTATTTCAAAATCTATAACTTTTGAAACCAAAATTCGCCATTTTAGATTGTGAACAAAATCACAACAATGTATGAAATTAGGAGGCCAAAAGGCTAAATTTTCAAAATGATGGAACTAAAACATTGTTTCTAGTAAAATATAGAGGGGTAAAAAGTACATTTAAACAAAGTAAATATAATAGGTACTATCATACTCATAAATTTTTTAAGCTAGAAAAAACTATATGCCACAATTCATACTATTTTGGATACTAACCAAGAGTGCCTGGCAGGGCTAGAGAAAATGCAAGGGTGACTATAATCAATCTCCTTAAGATAAATTTAGAGGCCATGTCTTAAAGCAGAATAAAGACAAGTGAGTTAGTGACCAAAGTTCAAAGCTGGTTGGGAATTTGGTTGATGATTACAATTGTGCTTGGAGGAATGTGTTTATGATTTATGAAGGTCGATGGCTAGTGCTTTTATAGTGGTTTTTCTGTGAAAATTTTGAGGAGTAAAGTTTTA
Organism: Trifolium repens; assembly: GCA_030408175.1. Classification (NCBI taxonomy): domain Eukaryota; kingdom Viridiplantae; phylum Streptophyta; class Magnoliopsida; order Fabales; family Fabaceae; genus Trifolium; species Trifolium repens. Next base: position 58,904,826 of record CP125837.1, on the reverse strand, counting down.
GATGTGGACCTTTTCAATGTTGAATGAATATAGAATATGATACGAAAAGCACGAGTTATTATTCAATGTCATGTAACCTTGTCAAACTTTTTTTTCTTTCACTACCGGTATTTGGTTCACTAGACCGCCTAATTTGGTTCGGGAGGTTTTAGCACCCTTCCGATCGTAGTTGCGGGAATCGAACTGTGATTCTTCGTGTCAAATCTAGCGTCAATCACCACTAAACCAGCTAATGACTGGTAGCTTGTCAAATCTTATGTATCTTAAGATTCAATCATTCAAAATATCTTTTGTGCATTCTAACAATTCCACGAATTAAAATTTGAATTTTAACTTAGAGAGGTAAACACATTAGGGTGTTATACATTTTTTAAATTATGACATTAATTAATTTTTTTTTATATTATACGTCAAATTTTTATCCGAAATAATTTTTAACAAAATTTATAAGAAAAATATAAAGATTTTTAAGTTAAAGAAATTAATCCGATCATCAAAAAGTTAACTTATACTCTATAAAGAAGAGAGTTTAAGTTTGAAAGTTTTATTGATGTATTGGCAAATGAAATCCGCCATAATTCTTAATAATTTTCATTCAACTTACCTAATTTTATTTTATTTGAATTTGAAAACAAACACCTTTTCATTCATGTTGAAAAGAAGCATAACTACATAACATGGTGTTTGCGAGACAATGGCGTGAGAGGCGCTATTGATGGATTGTTAAGTCTCAACTCAACCAATTGAGTTTGAATCTGAATAGCAGATTATCAGTCAACCGATCCCATTTGCCACTATCAATGCCGGACTATGTGGCTTTACCACCAACTTCTCTGCCACTATCCATCTGCCTCGTCGCCATTACATGGGAACTAAGAAAACAATGTGGATATATTACTGTATACGTGTGGAAAATTTAAAATATGTGCACATGGAAAATCAAGTTTTTCTTCAACTTAATTCAACTTATAATTAAGATCTTTTAGAGTGCGTTTGGATTGGGGATTCTAGAAATTCAAGGGATTTTAAATACGGCAATTCAATTGATTCAATTGAATTCCCTTGATTTTCAAATTCCATTGTTTCGATTTTAGGTTTTTGGCCGATTTTAGGGTTTCCGGCCATTTTAGATTTTTTGGCTGATTTTAGGGTTTTGGCTGATTTTAGGATTTTCGGCCGATTTTAGGTTTTTTGGGGTTTCAGGCCGATTTTAGGGTTTCCGGCCGATTTTAGATTTTTCGGCTGATTTTAGGGTTTTTGGCTGATTTTAGGATTTTCGGCCGATTTTAGGTTTTTTGGTCGATTTTTGGGTTTTTCGACCGATTTGAGGGTTTTTGGCCGATTTCAGTTTTTCGGCCGATTTTTTGGGTTTACAGCCGATTTTTTGGGTTTATAGTTGATTTTAAGGTTTTTGGCCGATTTTAGGTTTTTCGGCCGTTTTTTGGGGTTTCCGGTCGAATTTAGGGTTTTTGGCCGATTTTAGATTTTTCGGCCGATTTTTTTTTTCGGCCAATTTTTTGGGTTTTCAGCCAATTGTTTGGATTTATAGTCGATTTTAGTTTTTCGGCTAATTTTAGGTTTATTGATAATTTTTATAAGTTGATAGAGAAGAAGGAATTTTAAATTCTTAACTTTTAGGTGTCATTTGAAATTCCTTAAATTTAGTTTAGACAAAATACTCCACAAATTCCCTTCATTTTTAAAATTCTTCAAATTAATTATCCAAACAAGAATTTTGAATCAAAGCATTTAAATTCCCTCAAAAAATTACATTACCTCAAAACATTTCATCATCCAAACACACTCTTAGGGAATATAAGGTTAACTTGCTAACTGATAATACTACAACTTAAATCTAAGTGCAAAAATAAGGAACAAAATTGCAATCATATTTCACCTATTTTTATTTTGGAAAATGTTAACGAGGACATCCGAAGTACTCTTTAAGCAACTAAAATAGTAAATTTTTGTAAAAATTTTATGAAAATTGATGAAGTTAACACATTAAGAATTGAATGTTTTACTTTTGAATAACTCATTTTTTTAAGTAATGGTTAAAGAAATTCATGAAAAGTACTATCTGAAATTCATGCAAAATAGAATTTACTTTTAGCAAGACCCTTTTATTTTTATATGAGACAGTCCTATCTTAAATTCATGCTTTACTTTTCACAAGAGTTAAAGGACTTCCTCATTCCTATTAATAAGGATAAGGATAAGGATTATTCTTGTACACATTTCTTCAATTTGTGCAGGGCGGACTCACGTGTACCCCAGAGGATGAGATGAACCCCTCAATTTATAAATTATACTTACCTACTATTATGTTATTTTTATGAATTGCACCCCTTGAAATTTTAGTATTGCATCCGAAATTTCTCTAATATTTTTTAAGGCACACTGCACTTTCTCTTTCCATGTTTAATGCCATCCCTTTTTTTTTTCATAATTAAAATAAAATATATTCATTTATTGAAATTGGTAGAGTATATGAAATTCAAGTACATTTCAATACCGGTCAAAATGAAAAGGGTGATTTTGTGAACAAAGTCACAACATTCAAGTTAATAGTTTATTCATGCATGAATCAATGGTTGACCGAAACTGATCTTCCAATTCAATCAAATGAACATCGCAATAAGACATGGAAAAAAAAACATCCCATGAAAATGGGAAATCAAAGAACACCGCATGAACACGAGAAATCAAATGTCGAACTGAGATAACGAAATCGCAAAAATAAACACAAAAGAAAATCTTAATCTATGTGAAAATCACTTATTTGGATAAGAAAAAAAAGATTCACAAGGGTGGTCTCGGGTAAAGAAAACTCAAAATCACTCCCTTTTTGAAGAAAGAAGATGAAAAAAACTTGAGGAGTTTATCTCTCTAAAAAAAATTAGAGCCGACTTTTTAAAACTTCTCTAGTTGCTTACTCTTCTTCCCCCTTTTCATTATTCACATAAGCAAAAATACACGACCTAAATATATCTTTTTATGAGCTTAGGAGAGAGAAAATTTCTTTTGGCACTCTACTAATTTTCTCATGCCGTCATGTAAAATTACCAAAATATTCTTGTCTGTTATTTAAGTAGGGGACATGTAAAATCTTATAAGTTTTATGTTAGGGGTGTTTCTTTTTCCTCAAATTTCTCATTTTTATGATGTCTGATACTTAAAATTCGTTACTTAAGTAGTTGGCATTTAAAATCTTGAAATTTTCATGTTAGGGAGTATTTTTTTCTCAAATTCCTCATTTTCATAATGTCCACTACTTAAATAGTGGAAATTTAAAATAGAAAACTAAAAGGACACACGAGAAGTTGATAGAATACTAAAATGCCAAAGAAGAGAAGAACAATTACTAGATGAAGATTGCTCTTCCCACCCCCCCTAACTCTTTTTCACCCCCCTAAAACCCAAAATTACCCCTGAAAAATCAAAAAAATTGAACGAAAAAGTACGGATCTTGCGATCCGTCCTTTTTGAACGAAAAATTTGAACGTAGGGGGTGGAAAATCTATGTAAAAATACGGCCCGCGTAATCCGTCCTTTTTTCTTAGGGGCATTAAGGGAAACTCGGGGGGTGGAAAAGAAAACCGGGGGGTGGGAAGAGCAATCTTCTTACTAGATGCTATTGACATCTGGGCCTTTTGGCCAAGAATGAGAAAAGTATTTTAAGTTTTTCGATGATTAAATAATTAAATAATTTTTTTGATATAATAATTAACTTTGTAATGGTTATCAAAGGTAATATGAAAACTTTATGTATTTAAATAATTTTTTTTATTCATTTTGTGTTTTATTTATTTGACTCTATATTTATATATCACTCTTGGTTTCAATATTTATGTAGGGTGATCGTATTCATGTCACCGGACATCTTCATAAGTTGAATTTTCAAAACATACAAAGCAGCTAACACAAAATTAGAATCATTTTTAGTAATAATTAGTAAGTTAATCAAAAGATTGAGAATTTATACAAATTACATAATCTAGATAACATAAGAGAAAGATGTAATGAACTTAAGACTGATCAAAATTTATACAAATTACATATTGTCAATGTTAAATTGAAATAACAACAAAAAGAAAAACAAAATACTAAGAACATGAGAAGCATAAACACCCAGAGAGACACCTGAGGTCGAATGAGGAGGACTAAGGTGTGGAAGCAGCTGTCCGAACAAAGGAATAGAATCATCATAAAGAGGATGAACATCTTGCATCGGAGGAATAACATAATCATCAAGTATGCTACCAAACAGCTCCATTGGCAGTAAAATCTTGAAAACATCATAGATCACAACAGAATAGTGATAAAAAATTGTCCGAGCGATAACTGCTTCAACAATTGCGGTGCTTATTACAACCACTGAACCGTTGATTGCCGAGACGTTGAGAAGAAAGCTAGGTGCTCCTGAGTTTTAACTGGCCAGGGTCATTTGGTCCAAAATCTTTGTAGATTGGAGTGTATGGAGATTGTAGTACCCTCGACACTTATGAGCTTTCATCAGACTATATTTATCTCTTACTGGGAGTGATTGGAGGTGATATATGTATGTGAATTGGAGAGATTCCCGTACGCGACATTCTCCGGCATGAACAATGTGACTCCTGAACGTTGTATGTCTTCTAGATCTTTGTCAATTCCTGGACCGACAAGCATCCCAACTGGAATGAGGAAGTGATTATCAGCCGTCATATTTTCGGTAAAGTTCACTGAAATTCTCCTAGCTCCTCCGTCAGCAGCAACATTGAAATAGAGAAGAACACGAACAAGAAGACGAGGTGTTTTTTTTTCCCATTGAAGTAGCACTTTTATTTATTTATTTCCAAATATATTTTTTAAGTCAGAGAGAATTGCATTTGACAATTATTTTAAAATACACGGACGCACGCATGCACGTGAGTGCATGCACAATTATTTTAATCTTGTCTTTATTTCTTCCCGTGTGCTTTGTTTTGGTTTGCATTATATTCTCTCTCTCTCTCTCTCTCTCTCTCTCTCTCTCTCTTTGTGTGTGTGTGTGTGTGGTTGATTGATTGAAATTAATGGATTATTTCAGGCTATATTATACAAAGGTGAAGTTGGGTACTCCTCCGGTTGATTTTACGTCCAGATTGACACCGACAATGATCTTCTCTGGGTTAGTTGCAGCTCTTGCATTGGTTGTCCACAAACAAGTGTTTTGCAGGTAAATCCAGTTTTCTATTAATTTAGTATACATCCACTTTACAAACCAGCATAATCAATATTGTTTATGGACTTTGTCGCAGATTGAGCTCCAATATTTTGACCCTATACATTCATCAACATCGTCCTCAATCCCCTGTTCAGACCAAAGGTGCAACACTGAAACTTGTTACGGTCAGAACAATAAGTGTTCTTACAATATCCAATATGGAAAGGTGGGTCAAACATATGTTGGAACATCGGGCTATTACGTGTCAGACCGAGTTCATTTCAACATTGTCTTCCAAGGATTTCTACTAAAAAATATTCAGCTCCTATTGTTTTTGAGTGAGTTTTCTTGGCCTTGAAATGGTTGAGACTTGATAGAATCTTTTATTTTATTTTTCGTGTTTATTGTTTTAATCTAATATCGGAAACCGTTATTTTGTTAATCGAGCAGGTGTAGTGACCAAAGGAGTGGATACTTTACAAAATATGATAAATCAATCGATAGAGTATTTGGATTTGGCCACCAAGAAATTTCAGTTATCTCTCAGCTCCTCCGTCAGTAGCAACATTGAAACAAAGGAGAATGTAGGGGTTTTTTTTGGCCATTGAAGTAGCACTTTTATATTTATTTCCAAATATATGTTTTAAGTTAGAGAGAGTTGCATTTGACAATTATTTTAACACACACGGACGCACGCACGCACTTACACGTGAATGCATGCACGTGGCATACTATAGCTAACAATACACTAGGGATCAAACGGTAGACACGAGTTGCTTGTTACACAGGTAAAGTATGCAGTAAGCTATACATATATGTTCAACAACATATATTTGAAACATTATGTAATCCATGTTCCCATATTTGAATTCTAACTTGTAACTTTTTTGCCTCGCAAAACTATAAATACATTCATTCCTCGCAACAATATTAACCATTCCATAATACAATCTTACTAGTGATGATAAGTTTAGAATATTTCCATATTTGAATGTAACTTCACAACTCTTCCTTTCTTTCCTCGCAAGGCTATAAATAAATACACCCATTCCTCGCAACAATATTAACCATTCCCTAGGTTCTTGTAGCTTTTTCCTCACAACAGTAATAGTATTAACCAAAGGAGTGGATACTTTACAAAATATGAGAAAGCAGTCGATGGAGTATTTGGATTTGGCCACCAAAAAATTTCAGTGATCTCTCAGCTTTCCGGACAAGGGGTTACTCCTAGTCCTAGAGTATTCTCCCATTGTCTGAGAGAAAACATCAATGGTGGAGGATCATTGGTCCTGGGTGAAATTGTGGAGTCTGACATAGTTTATACTCCGCTTGTTCCATCACATTAAGTCTTGTCTCCACCATTAACATTCATTATTGTTTTTTTTTTATTATAGATCAGCTAAGTAACATGCATGTTTGTAGGGAAAAACCATGGAACTGCATCCTTCATGCATATTTTAGGCCTCATTACAACCTCAATCTCGGGGGCATATCTGTTTGATGATGAATTATAGTAATAGATTTTAAATGATATGACATACGATTTGATAATGTAGAATTATCCAGGTGTATCAATTATTTATATTCCATTAATCAAATTTAAAAAATGAATAATTTCTGAAATTGAAATCGAAGTTTTTATTTAATTTTCTTGTAATTTTATGATTTTTTATTATTTATTTACACTAGATTTTATGTCGCATCATATAAAATATGTTAAATTATCATTTTAAATACAAAAATTTAATAAAGAGACTAAGGGCCTGTTTGATTCCCTTCTCAAAAACAGTTTTTTAGTTTTTAAAAATTTGAAACTAAAAAACTTGATTGTTAATCCAATTTTACAAAAGTGCTTTCAAAAATTGTTTTCTATTTATCAGTTTTTAAAACTAAAAAAGTAAAACAGGTTCAAGAAATTTTATTTTTAACTTCTTAAAATTTGTTTTTCACTTCTTAAAAACAATTTTCAAAAATATTTTTATAAAACGTATTTTAAAAACTAAAAATCAAAATTGTTTTTAACAGACCCGAAAATTGTGTGATTTTAAAATAAGTGGACCAATTTTATAAAAGAGTGAAAATAGGGACCAAAATTATAATGAAGATAAAAGAATAAATAAAAATAAAAAAAATAAACACGAGAGAATCGAACCCACGTTCAATTAAACTGTAGACAAAACCTTAACCGCTTTGCTGCGAAAGAATCACAATGCAAAATCGATACTAGGTTACATACTGTGAACTCTGAAAAGCCCTAATTAGTCCCTTCCCGCGCCTTTCTCTCTTCAATTCTCAATCTCCGTCACCGCCGTCTCTCCCAACAAGATGGTTTCGCAGTGGGGAATCAAGTTCGCCGTTCACCTCATCACCAACCACTTCGGCAAAATCGTCGCTGTATATTTCTCTCTATCTCTTCTTTTTTCTTTATCGTTGATTTAATAATTAACACCATTGTTGAATTTTTATTCTTTCAGAATGTTTGCGAAAAACTACTTAACCAAGGACCTCTCACTCTGGAACTCATTGTTCGCCACACTGAACTTTCAACGCGGGATGTTAAGAATTCATTGCTTGTATTAATTCAACATAATTGCGTTCAGCCATTCAATGTTCAAGGTAATAGCATCAATGTTATGAATTAATTATCTATTTGCGATTAACATGTTGGAGGAAAATTAAATTATTATATAGAAAAGAAATTTATTATTGTACTTTTAGGTATAGATGTGTTGATCATGGTTTTAAATTGTGGATCATGGTTTTATATTATGGTGAATTTTTGTTAATGTGGTTGATGCAGTTGAAATTGCGGTTGCAATGCTGCTGCCGAGACCTTAAGGTCCTTTGTATTGTGTTGATCATGGTTTTAAATTGCGTTTTTGGTTGTGGTTTTGTTGTGAAGCTTTATATTGCAGCAAAATTTGGTTGATGTAGTTAAAATTGTGGAGACCTCAAAATCGTGTTGCGGACTGCAATTTAAAACCATGGTGTTGATGCTATGTTGTGGTTTGATGAATTATGTGTATTTGCAACCAAATCATGCTTTAATAGTGGATAATAAAGTGACCTGATGATGATTTTTTGGATAATTATAAATGCTGGTGTTGTGACAGATCAATCGAAAGTCGGGACACAATACTTGGTGTTGTTTGATAACATATTACATCGGCTGAGATTTCCAAAATTCATGGAGATAGTGTCGCAGGATTTTGATGATAAAGTTGGTTTCATCCATACTTTTTCTCTCAAGCTTTTTTATTTAATTTTAAAGGGTTAAAAAGCTGAAAGTATTTTTCCACTTGTATTGCAGTGTGTACAGATTCTCGAAGGATTGCTCCGCGATGGTAGACTTACTTTGAAACAAATGATTGACAGAGCAAGTCAAGGTAAAGGTAAAGGTATGTGTTTTTATTTTTAAATGCTTACTGGACTCACATTTTTATGCTAATTACTTCTTCAGTTCTACTATATGTCGCAAAATAGCGATTCCTTTCCAATTTGTCCATCTCAAAATCATGTGTTTTTACTTTCAGAAAATGGAGAGTCTGAAGATGCTGTACGAGAGAGCCTTTGTAAACTTCTGACGGCTCGATATGTTGAACGCTGTCCAGTCCCTGAGGTTTCGATAGTTGTTGAAGAAAAAAATGATAACAAGAAACGTGGTTCTAAGGCTGCCCGGGTAATTGTTTCCTTGTGTCAATTTCTAGAAGTAGTTTGGTTGTCCTTGATCAATCCTTGTGTCATATCTGAAGCTAGCTAATTGAATTTGTAGTGATTGGTAAATTAGTGGTTGAACTAACTTATAAATATGAAATGACATGAAAAAGATATGTTCAATGAATATATTTTTTTCAAGTAAGATGACATGGATAAAATTGAGAGGAAAAATGATAAGCAATAAATGAGAAAATAAATGTTACTAAATGAGTTTTATTTTTCATTTTTTCTTCATATGAGCTTATAAGCTATAAGCTCAAAACTTTGCATTGCGAAACTACATCTTAATCTTTTACTTGTTTTTCTCTTGAATTTTGAGCAATGGATTATATCTGCTAATAACACCCAAGTTTGAGTCATTTTTGTTTTTCTGTAACATCAATTAGACATGTAGTTAGTTAGGTTAAGAAAATGCAAGCAATGAGTTCAAGTTACTAGTTAATTCAGGTGCTGTACACAGTTGACGCTCCATTTCTTGCTTCTAGTTTAAGATTTTTACGCCTAAATATAAACAAGAAATTGTGTATTGAGTGTTCATTCTTGAATGAGAATTTTGTTGATGCGGTTTCATTTCATTTTGCGTGATCTACTATAGGAATTCAAAGCACCACTGACAACAGAACAACGTGTTATAGAAAATGCAATGCATGGGGATATGGCCAGATTTTCACTCACTGCAGATACAGGATATAATAGTGACGAAGAAACAAAGCCATTTGATACAAGTGTTGCAGAAAATGTTGGTAAGACTGTTGTCATCTTGTTTTAGTACTGAGAGGACTTGGTACGAATTTACAGTTCACACATTATTTTGCATAAGTATGATATTTAAAATGTGGATACAAAATTTGGTGCAGCAAAAGAGGAGTTAACTCTTTGGCGTGCAAATTTTGAGGAGTTCATACGTTATCTTAGGGATAAGGTTCGTTTGACTATAAATTTCCTATTTGAACTACATGCTATTGCTACTCACCCACCCAGATTTAGTTTTTCTTGTGATTTCTTTTTTCACTTTTTTTTAAAAGAAACTTATATTGATTCAACAAACTGGGAGAGTGTTTCCAATATAGTTAAATGTTGTAATGGCAAATACAAATGATTTTTGTGAAGAAGCCATATTCTAGAGTGGGTTATATAAGTGATGGAATTTAAATCCCCTCTCAGCCTTTATAAATGCAACAATGTCGTTTGGAAGTCGGGGTGAAACTAGGCGAAGCCGAGTGACAGGTCCGACTTTTTTTTAAAAAAATAGACCAGGCTAAAACTTATTTAGAATAGAAGCCTATTTAGCTAAAGAGGCCAAACTTCAAGCCAGAAATAATGTCCTTTAGGTCTACCCAGCCGGCCTAATTAAGTAAATATGAATAATACTATTTTTACTATTATATTAGATTTTTTACCGTGTTAAAACATTTTCATTGATTTAAGCATATTAGCTTACACTACTTTTTGGCATATTTAAATATTATATAAGATAATTGAAATATGATGTCATACTCATATAGAGTCATAAGAAGGCCAAAGTTAGATCCTAAAATAAGTCTATGACAGGTAACAAGCCAGACTTGGGTCTTGAATTTTTTTTATCAAGTCAGACTTAGTCCTTGCAAAGCCTAGCTCAACATAGTCTATTTCCACCTGTATTTACAAGTTGTCAAATGCATACTAGTAAGTAATAACAATACAATGCCAATCAGGATATAAACAGCAAGAATCACCTAGATAATGTACTGATTGCATTTGCAACTGTACCCTATCATAGGCCTTGCTCAAGTTTTATATTACAATGCTTTTGGACCTAATTTCAATGCCCAACTTTGAAATAAGCTTGTTTCATGTTGCCATTACCCGTATAAAAACTTGCAAAAATAAAAGTTCTCACAAAATCAGCTAAGAAATGAGACCGTTGGTTTGGGTGCGGGCTCTATTCACATGTCATTATGTAATGCTAGGCATAAAGCAACTTAGCATTGCTATTTATTACTTTTCCTTGTTGATGATAATTTATTTTTTCTTGCTCAAGTATTAATTTTAAAGGGGTTTTCTTTCTAATATTAGTTGTAAAACATTATAGTATTTTAATGGATCTCAATGTATAAGGTATTGTATGAGTTTGCATTCTGTTGAATATTATTATTTGTAGTATTATTTGAAGGATACACTTGAAACATTATATTCATTTTCTAGGCATTGATTGATAATGTAAGATCACGAATGGATGATGGAGCTGCTACCGTCTTACGTGCAATATTGGAGGCAACAAGAAATAAGGAGAAACAAGTGAAAATAGAAAAATCAGGTGATCTAGATTCCGTTTCATGAATTCTGGAACAATGGTATTTGTTGAATTTGCACAGTATGGATCAATCTATTGGGTGTAGTCTCAAGCCTCTTATTTTAGTCTTTAGAAATTCATTTCTCAAGGTTGTGACACCTTTAAACCTTTGCTTAACTTGAAGATGGATCATATTAAATTTTGGAAGGACCACTGAGCAGGAGATTTCCCTTATAGTTATTCCACCCCATGCCTATATTATTATTTTTCTCTACAAATTTCATTTCTACAATTTTCAGTGTTTACAATTCTATTTTTTCACTTCCACATTTTTGTAAAGTAAATTATTGATATTTTTCCAAGTCAGACTCTTTCCTGGGCCTCCTTGCCTCTTTTCATATGTCTGGTCACCCGGATAATAGGATTTGGTCCCTTGATCCTCATGGGGTGTTTTCATGCAAATTCATTTACCATTCCTTGTGGAAATCCAAAGCTCGCCTTTGAGGTGAATTCTTTTTTTTTGGACTGCAGTAATTGACATGTAGGCTTATTAGCTGTATAAGGTTTTTTCCCTTGATATGTTTGTAATCTATAGTCTTGCTGTGGTTGTCTATGCAATTTCTTATGCAGCATTTTTGGTGAATGTTGTGTGTGTTCCACTCCTATGATCCTCAACCAAATTCATGATAAATACTTTTTATGGTTTTAGGTAGAAGTAGTGAAGTTTTTTTAATTTTTTATAATTTAAAAAAAAAAAAATTATAGCCTTTTCTACCCTACCAGTGCATATGGATGAAGCATAACTCTCGTGATTTTAAGGAGGATTTGATGGTACAACACTTGATTTGGGATTAAATTGGGTGTTTGCCTTCAATTTGGTGTAAGGCATATGCCTTTTTAGTTTGGTTTCTTTGGTAGATTTGTTTATTTTTTTCGTGGTTGTTTTCCGTTTTATTCTTTTGTTAACAAATTAGACCTCCACAATTAGTATATCATTTTACTCCCAGAGTCTTACACTATCTTGTCCTATGTTTCAGTTCCCTTACAACTGGATACAATTTTCACAGAGGTGATGAAGACTGAAACTGGCCGAACTATGACCATGGATCGTGTTAAAGCTTCTCTTGTTCAGTTGGGTTGTTCAAATCAGATGTTATATGAATATATTATTGGTATACCAACATCTCTTTACCTTATGTTAGACTATTTTTTGTGGCATAAAATAAACACCGACACTTTGATTTAGTTAATTATTGTGCAAAAAAAAAAGAAACTCTAACCTATTTCTGGTTTATGGTTACTTTAATATGTTGTAATTAATAATTTATTTCTTTTGCTTTCCAGATTTAGAGCACATTATTCATTGGGCTCGAAATGAAGAGGTGTTTATTTTTATTTTTTTATGGTTATGTTTATAAATATCTCTCTTTCTCTCTCCCTCTCATGCACACATAGTCACATACATATTCATGATTTAATTTTTACCACGTCCTAGTATTTTTTTTATCACTATACATACTCATGATTTACTTGTGTAGTACTATGCTTTTGTGTGCTATGTTGCAGGTTGAGTCAATTGTGTTAAAAAGGTATGGAAGGGATGCCTACCGGATGTTCAGGTATCTGTCAAAGGGAAAACAGTTTTGTCCGACAGATAAGGTGATAAACTCTTGTTACCTGAACAATTTGAGGTTTCCTTTTTTTTTTTTTTTTTGACAATGAGGTTTCCTGTTTTTATTTCCTGCTTTTACTTCTAATATAAAAGTCACCTCATTGTCTACAAGTCCTAGCTCAACTGGCAAGAAATTGCCGAAATTGTTAGGCCGGACGCTAGGACCGGGGTTCGAACCCCGGCTCCCTCACTTGTGTGTGTGAGTTTATAATGGCTTTACCATTTCATCTATGTACCCAAAAAAAAAAAGTCACCTCATTCTCATTCGATTTCTTATTTTTTTGTGATTTGTATTGGAAACAGTTAAAACAAAAAAGGGTTACTAGTTATAAATGTTAAACTCAAGGAAGTTTAGATTTGAAAACTGTGTATTCTCCTCGGGGAGAAGTCTCATATAAATACAGTTTAATTACAAGCAGTTACTATTGTCAAAATAACAGTTACAGATGCATAGCATTTGAATTTGCCATTAAGACATTAAACCTATTGACAATAAATGTCTAATACTAATATTATAAAGAATAAAATTATAAAGGGCGGTGCTATATATAGCGAAGAATTTGTCTCGCGAATATCACGAATCTACTTTAATATATATTTAACTTCTAAAACAGTTTGGCTAAATTTTTTTCTTTATTAAAATAATAAAAAAGGTACGTACTAGATTATTTTAAAATCTAGAGTTTAGATAAATAATAAAACAGTTATGCAATCAAAATAGAATTTCATGTTATCCACTGAAAACTCTGTCGTCGGGATTTGGCGGTGTAGCGGTGAAGGATACTGAGATTGAGCAGTTGACAGTTGTTGTTAATGTTTTTGTAGGCTAGATGGAGAGTGGCGTTGCTGAGAGTGTAGGTACAGGGGAGAGATGAAGATAAAAGTTATAAATGAAAGAAAGAGATGCGTTAGAAAAAAAGAAGAAGAAAGGACATGTCAAAAAATAACCAAGGCGAGGAAAGAGAAGAGCATTAAGTATATACACGTCATTCGCATTTTGTTTCGTGAGTTTTCTGTCGCGATATTAAGCATTTCCAAAATATGAAACAGTTATTCATTAGTTATGGATGCCTAATATTTAGGATGGAATGTGTTTTGGAGAAACCAAATTTATAAAACCCATGTTTATCCATGTTCAACTATTTTCCACTCACGTCTATTTTTTGTTGGGTACTACTAGTAACAAGTAACAGCCACCATTTATATCTTCATATTTACGGAAGAAATATTTCAGGGCTACTTGAGTCAAACAGGTTGTCAGTCTTAAAACATAAACTCTAGATTATAGTGATAAATTTCCAGTTCTATATGATTATTTTGTTATTTCTTTGTTTAGCTAGTCTATTCCCCCCCAATGCTCAATGCGAACACTTTGGACCAATAACCTCATTTGCAAAAACTGTTAGATAACTATATTACTTCCATGGCCTTTCAATGCTTCTTTTTTCTTTGTAGATTGCAGATGATACTCTTGTTGAGAAAAGGGAAGCTCCAAAGTTACTGTTCAAGTTATGGAAGGAAAACTACTTGCAAATGGAGGTTGACCGATTATCCTTTTTAATATTTACAATACAAACTCTTTGATATTTAATTTTTCCGTAATTTTTTCTTGCAGAAATTATATGTCACACTCGCCACGGGAAATGCTAGGTCAACACCGATTTTAATGTGGAAAGTAAATCAGCCTTTGCTTTGGGAACATGTTCTGGACGAGCTGTATCACGGTGCCTTAAATTTGAAACTAAGAATAGCTTTTGAGCAGGACAATAATGAAGAGGTTAGTAACACCAAAGTTGTATAATACAACCTCAGTTAAATAGAACTGTTTTTAAGTTTAGGTTATCATATGAAGTCTGTTGGTTAATTATCGAAAGGAAAAAAAAATGAAGTCTGTTGGTTGTTGTGCAATCTTCGATATGCTAAGACTGGGTGGTGGTTCCCCTATCCTTGTGGGGGTTTTAAGGAGTCTATTGATTTGCAACTAATAGCAATGTCATTCTATTATTTTGATCTAATTGGCTGCAAGGTTTGTTGCACCAATTTTTTTATTTGGCTCTTTTATCCAATATTTAAATCCAAAATTCTACAAGTAGAAAAGGAAAGTGTAATACTAAGTAGTACTTGCTGCTATACTATTATTGGAGCTTCTGCTTCCATCTGGACTTTTACCATAATAACAGCTGTAAGAAAATCTGGGAAAATTGAGTTTTCTCATTCTCGTTCTTCCTCTGCGATGCAGAAGCAAAATGTTGTAACATCGTTGCTATTTATTTGATGGTATTGCCATATTATACAACTCGTAACGATGCTCTGCTTATATTTCAATGTATTGATCACAGCTTCTGTATTTAAGCTCTGTTATGTTACACAAGTTAATGTTGTTGCTGCTTGTTTCAGATTATAAATATGTCCAAGAAGAAGATTAACGAATCCGAGCCACTGCTGAAGAAATACACACGGCTACAAAATGTTCTTTTACTCTTGGGATCATCATTGATGAAACTTGATGATACTATTATGCTTTTCAATGACTTCTGAGTATAAATTTTGACAGTTACTGCGACTTCTTCATAGAGGAATAACAAATTTGATATTTTATAATTGAACAGTACTCCGAATACAATTGGAGCATTCACATCGAATTGATTGGTATTTAACTTTAAGTAGATATTTAAAAAATTTTTTTTGGATGTTTTGGTTAAGTTTTTTTGCTTACGGTTATCAAATTAGCTGCCTAGTTGTAATTGTCATTCTCATTCAAGATACTTTTAACAAACATAGATAGACAAGTGTGTTGAAACTTAAAAGTTGCGTAGATCAGAACTTATGTAACCTTATGACATAAATCCAATTCCATATCCATCATTTAGCCTTTAAATGTTGCAAATTTTCACTGTTTGATCCGTCAGAGACACATTCGTTACTTGGAACATTTAGGGTACAATTTGGTATATAATAGTAATAGTATAAAAAAGTTAAAATTTAGGTGAAGGCGGCGAACCAAAGAAGATACTAGGCTGCTTTGAAATAATCATAATTCAGTTAAAAAGGTGTTATAGGATGTTAGTGCCTCCAATTGGTGTTTCAGTCAAGCCATCACCAATCATAAAATAATATTCGTGCTCATCCCTTTACACTTTAATAAACTTGTTACTCCATTTGTCTCATACTAAGTGTGGTTTAAGGTTAAGTTTCTGATAAATGAAAATGTCAACAATTGCTCTTACAACATTGCAAAGATAATTTGATAAAAGAAAGTGTGGTTTAAGGTTATTTATTGCAAAGATAATTTGATACAATGAGATAACAGATTATTATGTTAAATATCTTTTTGATACTTACATTTTACTCGCTTTTTAACAACAGTTCTACATTTCAAAAATTGTTTTTAAAAATCATATAATTTATGTTATCAAATTTTGTCACTCTGTTTGTTTTCTAGACGGAAAGCTATAGATATACCCGGTCAAATATAATTTTGGTCACTACATATACTCGCTTTTTAATAATAGTCCCAACATTTCAAAAAATATTTTTAAAAACCCTACGGTTTACTTCTTTTACCTATCCCTTTGTATGTTTTTTAGATGAAAAATTGACCTTCATCGTATAAGTTAACATATTTATCATCTCGCATTCACCCGGTTTTCCATTGTTCATTGCTGGAGCTACATCACGGTTCCCTTCCCACTGATCCCTCTTCCTTACCCCCTTCACATCTTTTGAAAATCACCTTTAGTGCCTCTTGCTATCCTGGAGACCAAACTAAACCACTCATCCGACCCTCCTATCAGACAAGTATTGGTGCAATGGGACGAACTCAATTCACTTTATCACCTTGAGGACAAGGTGAGTCTTTAAAGGGAGGGTATTGATAGCAATAAACACTATGGATCAGGATCACTCTCCAAGCACATGGGCTGGCCCAAGACAATCATAGTGCTACCAAAGTGATGGAAGATTGATTGAAGTATCTTTAGAACTATATTCCTATTCTCTGCTATTCCATTTACATTTTTGTTTTGCATTGTACTAAGCACGTTTTCTGCACTTGAAGGACTAGATCTTTTCCAATGATTAGTGAGTATAGTAATTATAAATACAAGTGAATAATAATGGAAAGGTAGGGAGATATTTCCCAATTTTACTTTCTTGGCTATATATAGCAGTTAGTTAACAAGTCATCATCTGTCATATGAATAATAATCACTACCACGTTTTAGATAAGCATGTTTGTGGCTATTACTATTAGTAGTTGTTATTTCTTAGAATTGAAAGCTATATTAATAGCTATTAGTATTTCAATTCAATAAAACAAGTCATTTATAGATTGTTCCGTTTTACTCCAAACCAGTTGTTGTTCTAACAATTTATGTCTTTAAATGATGAGTTATATATGTTTTTTTTTTCCTATAAATATGTGAAATTTTGTTTTTAGTTTTTATAATAAATATCAGCAAATTTTGGTGCCTCAAATATTTTTATCATGATTTTTGGTCTCTACTTTTCAGCCAACTCATGTGTATCATTCGAAATTTTGATTTTTTTTCCTGCGGTCATTTTTAGTACATTATTGAAATATCTCTTACAAAAATTTAAATTTTTTTTAACAAGAAATAAATTAAATATGAATTTTTAAGCATTTTACACTAAAAAATTCATAAATAATTTATCTTATATTAAAAAATTCTAATGTTTTATGGAAGAGGTTCTTATAATATTATAAACATATATAAAAAAAATCATTGAAAAATTTGAAAGTACAAAAGAGTTAGATTAATATAGGGACCAAAAATTCTGATAGAAAATATTTGGAGGACCAAAAGTTGCTGAAATATTTTTTAAGAACTCAAAACGAAATTCAAAATATTTATAGGAACTAAAAACTTATTTAACCCTTTAATGATTAATAACATAATATAAAGATTAGAAAGAACATGCTCTCCTCTCTCTTCTTCGATGTGGGATCACCCATTTGCATCTTTTTTTCCCCGCTTTAATCTAAATAAGTGATTTTCATATAAGTTAGATTTTTTGCTTTATTATGTGATTTTGTCGTCTCAGTGCAACGTTGTTTGATTTTCCGTCTTCGTGCGGAGTTCGTGTGATTTATTGTTTTGATACGGTGTTCGTTTACTTTCCCATCTTATTGTGGTATTCGTTTGGTTAGATTGATAGATCAATTTTGATCAACTACTGATTCAACCAATGACAAGGTCGATGCAGATCCCGAGATATGAGTATTTCAATTACTTTTATTTTGTCATATTATTTGTAGGCTTGAGTATGTCATTTTATGCTATTAACTTGGATGTTGCGAATTTGCTTGCAAATTCATCCTTTTTGTTTTTGTCAATGCTGAATTTGTGCTTGTATCTGATGTACTCTATTAGTTTGAATGAAAGATAATCTTGTTTTAAGGTGCGTTTAAAGTGCTAAAAATTAAGGATTAGACATGACAACTTCAGTTGTACTATGTTTGATTTTAAAATTGTTTCTGGTACTAGACAAACTGTAGGCCAAGAGACAAGAAAAACTGAAATTCTTATCCTCCACTGAACCACGCGACAACTTTTTGTCCTCAGTACATGTTTAAAATACCAAAATAAATTACTCTCTCCGTACCAAAATATAAGTCGTTTTGACCATATTACACAAATTAAGAAATGTAATTAATGTTGTATGGAAAAGAGAAATTATAAGTTAGGTTACAAAATTGTCCTTCATTAATTGTATGGGAAAGATAAATTGAAGAATTGAAATAAGAAAGAGAAATAAATAGTTAAGGGTATAATAGGAAAAAGAACAATAAATACTTCATTGGTAATGTAAAACGACTTATAATTTGATAAAAAAATTATTTCCCTCAAAATGACTTATATTTTATTATGGAGAGAATTTCTAACATCATACAACACAAAATTTGTTCAATATTGTAAATGTTTGTCCATTTCTATCTTATATTATCTGTACTATTATGTCTACTGCTTACATTTTGCGGATCATAGATATTTTTAGACAATTTTTTTTTTATGTCCGTTATGTACTATTTGTACAAAATCTATAAATGCATGGACCTAACATATTAGGAAACAAAATCAAATAAAACACTAGTATCTATCTATCTGCACGTTTGTAATGTTTCTAATAGGACAATGTTCGTTCATAAGTATATATGTTATGTGTTTTTTCTCATGAATGCTTTTGGTATACTCTTTGAACATTCTATTTAAAGAAATTTTTTATTCAAAAAGTTAAATACTATGATTTTAATATATTGACTTTATGTATTTTTATAAAAATTCTATAAAAATTTACTATTTAAGATTTTAAAGAGTGTCTCGAAAGCAATCGTTAGCATTTGTCGTATGTTATAATAACTCCAATTAAAAACGTTTTCATCCCATCCCACTCTGGCTCGGGTAAAGAGAAAGAAGTAAAACTGGCCAACCCCATCATGAATTGAATTTCTGCATAGCTAACAAAAGTGTATGCTATGCTATGCTTTGCTATGCATTATCAACAGTACCAATATTTATTAATTATATCTCATTAAATGGGTTAGGCCTGAAGTCGTAACTCTTTTGCATTTGAATCAATTAATGTTTCCAAAAATTAAAGCTAGATAGTAAGAAGGAGGAAAATGCTAACGAGTATTCTTGATCTACTCTTTAAGTATCTTAAATAATAAATTTTTCTAAAGTTTTTATAAAAATGTGTGAAGTCAACGTGTTGGATATTAAAATGTTTTACTTTTTAAAATGACCATTTCTTTAAATAGAATGTATAAAGAGTACCACATGTGTACTCATTAGCAAAACCTGAAAAAGAATTATTAGATTAATAATTTTTCTGAAATATGTAGTAGTTTTATATATTTATTTTTAATGATTATTAATTATAAGTATTTTTGTAAAAAAAATATTAATGTGTGTGAAATTTTATAAAATATTTTTTTTTACCACCAGCTTAATCTGATTCGGAGGTCAGTTCTGACATCAAGTGATTCCAGCTCTCTCTCGATCGCAGTTGTGGGGGATCGAACCATGATTCTCCCTATCAAGTTCAGCGCCAATTACCACTGAAACAACTAACAATTGATTAAAATGGTTTTATAAATAGAAACGAGGGAGTACCACTACACATGCAAAGAAAATATAGTCATTTAGAATAGGCAAAGGCTAAACATTGCACCTCTTGCACTAGTTAATGAAATAGATCGCATGATGAAATTTGTATAGTTAATTAGTCGGGGCAATATATATTTATAGTTTTGTTTAAGAGAAATAGTAAGGCAGTATATGAGTTTTTAAACTTGAAGAGGGATGCCCCGTCTTTGTAAACCAAATTTACACATGCATTTAATGACAAATTGAGAATCTATCATTCTAAGTTTTTTTTAAATGAAAGGTATCTACATACGCAACTACAGAGATTAATCTTCTCTCAAGGTAACTGAGATCTATTTATGAGGTTAACTTTTTCCAACAAATATTTTTCCATACGCACCGACCAGGGATCAAATCCAAGACCTAATGTTTTAATCATATTCTTTTATGTTCTTAATATAAGTATTAGAAAATGTTGAATAGTGTTCTCAGGGTAGTAGTTAAGGAGGCTAAGTATAATAAAAGTGTCTTAAAACTTGTGTACTCAACTTTTTAAAAATGTAAAAAGTGATATTTTTAATACAAAAATTCATTTT
This sequence comes from Trifolium repens, assembly GCA_030408175.1. Taxonomy (NCBI): domain Eukaryota; kingdom Viridiplantae; phylum Streptophyta; class Magnoliopsida; order Fabales; family Fabaceae; genus Trifolium; species Trifolium repens. The sequence goes on along the minus strand of CP125837.1, from coordinate 58,884,269 downwards.
TTTTGTTACCTTAACTAATGACCCGAAAGCAATAGTTAGCATGATCCATAATATTATTTATTAATTATTTTGATAAAAAGATATAACATTTATTTTTATAAGGAAAATGCTAACTAGTGCCCCTGTGGCACTAGTTAAGAAAGCAAATATAGTATAATTTTCTTGGAATGTGTGCATTCAACCTTTAAAATATGTAAAAGGTGTTGTTTTCTATGCATAATTTTCTCATTTTGGTATCTTTAACTAGTGCCCCGGGGGCACTAGTTAGCATGACCATTTTTATAATGTATCCATCATTAAGAGAAATAATATTTGATCAGCGGTTTATTTTCTGACACCATTTGTTAGGATTTTTTATGGGTCCTATGACCCATTTAATTCGGTAATTCAAATCAATAATTCACATTTTATCCAAACTCATTTAAGTTTGGGCCTAATTTGAATCAACTTATTCAAATCCGAAGTGATTTGATTCGGGTAATTAGTCGGTGATTCCAAATTCATGAATTTGCGAACACAATCCGTTAAAAGAATTGTTAAATTTTTTATTTTTAATAATATTGTTTGAAATTCGTATGTGTTAAAATCTTAAATTTTTTATAATATACTTGAAGTGTTTCACATACGTAAACTCAATTGTTTAAATTATCATGAAATAAAATATCATTTAATTATATATTTTTTAGGGATTTTGTTTAAAATATATCTAATGTCCATTCACCCAACCAAAATGAACCTGCATGCCACCAGGTTGAGTCAATTCGGGTATGACATAAAAATACTGGTTTTACATCCAACCTAAATCAATTAAATTTGGATGATTGCTTTTCGTCGACCTTTAAATTGATGAGAATATCATACACGTCCTTCCATCTATCGGAAAATATTTCCTAATAGTGCAAATTTTTTTAAAAAATATCTATTGATAGTGTAAATATTATCGAGAGATATTTCTCTATAATATTTTTTCTAATGTGGGCAATGCAAAGAAAACAAATAACAATAATCTTAAATTTGATCGAATCGGATAACGGATTTGTCCAACATCGACACAAACGAACCCGTAAATACTCCTACATTTTGTGTTATGAAAGTGATGTACTTTTATAAAAGTGTTGAAATAAGGTATCAATTTTTTGATGTTGAAATAAGACCACTCTATAATTAAGTAGGTGTTTATTTAAACGACTGTAAAAAAATGTGTTTATTTCAATGGTTGAAAGAGAATATAAGTGGATACTTCATCATGAAAAGTATAATAGGTAGAATGCTAGCAATGTACTAAAGAATTCTATAGTTAAATGTTTTCTTTGGTTATGGGACCACTAGCATAAACAAATAATATGGACTAGGAATAAAGGGCAAAGGGTAGTTTTTTTTTAAAAATCATTATATCCAACGCGCAGTTGATTATGTAACCTTTTGAAGCTTTATTCAAATGATTAATCAATCTAATCTCAAAACATTTTTTTCATATGCATCGATTTGTTGGAGATCAAACTCTAGATTGATAATGAAGAGACTAGAGTATTTATCCTTTATATGAAATTATATAGATTATTTTCTAAATATATTTGAGATTTATATGAATGGTTGACATTCCAACAAATAGTTTTTCATATTGTCAGAGATCGAACCATACAACAAATACTAAAAGATTCAAATATATATCTACCACTTGTGCTAGCTAGAGGCAATTTTGACAAATAAATTTGATAATAATTCATACCAGAAGATATAAGGATGACTTTTTGCCTAATACTCTCTCCCTTACAATATATAAGCAAAAAATCACTTTTTAGGTTCATTGTATAATTAATGTATCTGGACAATAAAATTGTCCAGATACATTAATTATACAATGAATCTAGAAAGTGAATTTTTGCTTATATATTATAATGGAGTAATTAATACTAGGCAATTTTCCTTGTTTTCATGTAATTGGATTTGCCACATGTACAATTGGTGACTGAGATCGCTTTAACATATAAAACTCAGATTAAAATCTAATCTTGTGGATTTCAAATCAACAACCAAATTTTGCTACAACATAAAAATGCACAAAATTGTTCCCAACTCTTTCATTTACTCTCTATGTCCCCAACTCCTTATTTATAAACCTTTTTCACTTTTCTTCGCCCTTAATATAAAACTCTTCACAAAACCCAACACATACTATGATTTTTTTTTTACGGTAAATGCTAACTAGTATCCCGGGACACTAGTTAAGATAGTAAAAATAGAAAAATATTATTGGCAAATATGCATTTAACTTTTTGAAAGTCAAAAATTTAATGATTTCAATATAAAATTGCTTCTTTTAATATCCTTAACTAGTGTCTCGGAGACACTAGTTAGCGAGACCTTTTTTTATTTATAAAAATACCCCTATTTAATTTACTATTGAAGAACACAAATGCATTTTCTATATATCTCTTATGATATAATAATAATTATAGACTATAGAGGTAAATATGTAAAACTAACCCATTTTAAACAAACTTATTACTTAATTCAACCAATTTTCTTTATACCCTTGATTTTTGTTAGGAATTCTTATAATAAGGAACAATTGGATTGTACATTTTTCTTAATCTATGATATGTATTTTGAGACGGAGAAAGTATATAATAAAAAAGTAATTGAATGATAAAGTTACTCGATATTATATATAAATTTTGTTTGACAAAAATAACAGATAAAGATAAACTAGCTTAAAAAATTGTACATGATTAGAGCTGTCAAAACGGACGGCCCGGTTCGTGTCGGGCCGACCCATTCGGGCTTCGGACTTTGTCGGCACGGGCTAAAAAATCCGAATAAAAAGCTTATAAATATGAAATAACTTATAAAAAGCTTTGTTATAACTTATAAATGATAAACTAACAAAATAAATTTATAGTGTTTTATAAAATTAATGATTTAACTAGCTTATAAATATGAAATAACATAAAAATAATATATTTAATCAAATGTATTAGAAGGAAAAGCTATCGAGAGTAATATTTTAGAGGCTCATGTATCATCACTGCTAGTGTAGAATAAAATATAAGGTAAAATAAAGCCCTCTCTTTTCTGCGCGTATAGGTCGCGTGTTCACAAGGCACGAACTACACATTTTATGGCCAAAGCAAAAGACGTGAGTTTGTTTCTCATTCTCTCAACCATGTTATGTTACACTACTTCTGTCTTCTACTACCAAAAGTATGTATTGTAATGTAATACCACGTTGACATTCTGTTGTGTGTGCCGAATTTTTTATTTTCAATCATTCAAAAGTATTATAGTACCCATTTGTTTCTCAACAATCAAAACTTATATGAATTCCACAACTTCATCTTTTGATTAATATATATATATATATATTTTATTTTTTTTAAAATTGAAAAAGTTTTTTTTTTATTAATACAAGCAAGTGACATAATATCTATTTTACAATTATGAGTTTGAACTCTACATTTTTAAAGTTAAAAGATCAAGTTTTTACTCTTATCACTCACTAAGAGGTAGCACATTAAGTGTAACTTATAAAAGATTATTTTTTACTCTAAATTATGGTATGATAGATAAATATTTAAAATTTAGACGGTCAATTCACTTGTAGTGTACAACTATTCAATTATAATGAGTTATTTTCGCTGGTATCTATTGAAAATACTCTTTACTCAATTACAGAGATCAATCTCTCGAGTAGAGTATGACTATAAAAGGGTGTCAAAGTTCTCCATTAAGAGAATTTAAAATAATATAATTTTTTTGTCAAATAATCTATTGATTAAAATTCTTTCTTTAAGATAAATAAATGAATTTTTTTAGGTTTAAGTCTATATTACGATGTCTCTACAAAGTAAACTATATTCGGATATATAATAACCAATTTAATTGATTTGAATTAAATTATTATCAAATTAATCAAATTATCTCTCTCTCTCTTAAGAATGCCAAATATTCATGTTATAAAATTGAAAAGAGACAAGAAAAAGTTCACAATATATAGATACTCAAGAAGTGGTTTTAGAAGTACCCACAACCATAAGTCGGAACAACTAAAAAAGTAAACAAAACAAAACAACCCGAAAACTACAAACACACCCAAACTACAAGTCATAAAAACGGGGGGTTCTGGAGGGTGTTTGGGAGGAACAGTAGCTTAAGACATCGGATTTTAGGGGCACCAAATTTTTCTAGGGACATTATATTGAATGCTAATATGAGATGCTACATATTGATATATGTTCAGATTGATTGATACATGTATAACTATTTTTGTCATTGTACTTTTGATTTGGTGTGAACTTTTCAATATTCATATAATGTTTTATTTCTTTTACAATTATTTATATTTATAATTATATGACTTATAAATCCGTCAAAATAATAAAATTGTGAATAAAAAAAAATTGGGCACCAAATTCCTAATTCCAACAAGACATTCAAAATCTCGGAGACGATCCTAAAAAAAATCAACAAAACGCCCAAGCAAAAAAAAACGTAGACCACTAGGTAAAAAAAACATTGAGATCTTCTTCGCATTCAAACAAACTCTAATGGTTTCGGCACAAAATATAATCCACACCTCCCACTAAAAAAACATGAATTGTCAAAATTTTGACCCATATACCATTTCTAAGATGAAACCTTCACCAAATATCTACCAAATATTTAACATGTGAGGTTCCCTCCAAAAACATTGATTTGGTGTTCTTCTAGCCTCCCTTAATTTTCATCTAACCCTTTAATTTTAACCCTAGGTATTTATGCCGCCGATATATCTCTTTGGCCCCACTAATATTATTTGAAAAATAATTCCGACCAAAACATTTGAAACGAAACAAAAGTTGGACCGTAAAAGAAAGATATTCAATTCAATAAAATGTGAAGGTCAAAGGATTCAACGAGGAAAACAAAATATATTTTTTCATGGTCAAATGCCACGGATTCCACGTAATCCTTCAATCCATTTTCTTCTATAAATACCAACAACACTTTACACTTTCTTCAAACATACAAAGCCAAACATTATAAAGAAGCTTAAAATAGAGAGACAACAAACAAAAGAGAGAGAGATTTACTAAAACAAAAACAAGAGAGAGATATATATTATATATATAGAAGCTTAATACAATTATACAATATATATACATAGAGAAATGGAGTTTATATGGCTATGTGGCATTTTTGTTGCAATGTTTGCAACACTTTGCCTCATATTGTTATTGATACTAACAATTTCTTGGTGGATTTTACCTATCCAAGTACAAAAGAAGCTTAAAAGAAATGGTTTTGGAGGACCAACTCCAAGCTTTCCACTTGGAAATATTAAAGAGATGAAAAGAAAGAATAGCAATATTCAATCTTTAGTTGCATCTTCAAATCCCACAAATGATATTCACTCACAAGTTTTTCCCTACTTTTCGTCTTGGACAAAATCACATGGTAAGTCTTTTCACGCTTCTGCGGTAGCAGTTACACTGCAAATCTTTTTATTATAGCAAATTACAGACAAATATGTGGCCGATGCGGCCATATATTGTGACTGTAATATTATGAAGATCTCTAAATATATATTGCAGATCACAATCTAAAAACTATGAATCTTCGTAACATATTAATATATTGAACAATATAATATATTTTGTAGTAGAAACTCAAAACTTACTTATGATAGTAATTTTTGTTTGTTTGTTTAGGTAAGGTGTTTGTGTATTGGCTAGGGACAGAACCATTTTTGTACATTGCGGATGCAGAATTCTTGAAGAAAATGTCAACAGAAGTGATGGCAAAGAAATGGGGAAAACCTAGTGTTTTTAGAACTGATAGAGATCCAATGTTTGGAAGTGGTTTGGTGATGGTGGAAGGCAATGATTGGGTACGTCATAGACACATTGTTGCACCAGCATTCAACCCTCTTAATCTCAAGGTATATATCTCTCTCTTTCTCTCCTTAGTAATGGAAAATATTATTGAGTATTTTTGAATATACAAAAGAGAAATTTGAACCTTGTTGAATATTCAACTTTTTTAGTAATACCTTCACCAACCTATGAAATTACCAAGTAATCACACACACTATATTTTATGGAATTTATACTATATAAATTCCCACCATGCAAATTGATTCAGGGCGGCCCATGCAGTTTTTTGTTTTAAGAGAAATCACTTTTTTAAAATAAAATAATCACTTTTAAAAAATTTCATAAATTTATTGCGGTTTTTCTAAAAAAATTGAGAGCCTAAAATAATCTAAAAATTATTTTAATGGAAAGCTCTTTTGAACATTTTCTCCTAAAAATTATTTTCCACTCAATAATTTGTTTTTAAAAAAAAATTCATTATGATAAACAAACAAAAAATAACTTATACTTTTTTAAAAAATAAATAAATAAATCATTATTTTTTTATTTTTTATTTATAATATGTAATAACATACCGGCTCTCAATTCTAATGTTAGTCAAAATTTAGAATTTTCTTTTTCTTTGCTTTGGTCACAAGTATATTCTAATTTAGTTTTGCTTTATATCTTGTGTAATGTCATATAGGTGATGGCAAGTATGATGATTGAGTCTACAAATCAAATGATAGATAGATGGACAAACCAAATAAACTTTGGCAACCTTGAAATTGATGTGGAAAAAGAAATTATAACAATAGCTGGAGAGATTATAGCAAAAACAAGTTTTGGTGTGGAAGATGAAAATGCTAAAGAAGTGTTTAACAAATTAAGAGCCTTACAAATGACTCTTTTTAACACTAATAGATATGTAGGGGTTCCCTTTGGCAAGTATTTTAATGTCAAGAAAAATCAAGAGGCCAAAAAACTTGGCAAAGAAATTGATAAGCTCTTATTGACAATTGTAGAAGCTAGGAAAAATTCACTTAAAAAGAACTCTCAAAAAGACTTATTAGGGTTATTGCTACAAGAAAATAATAATGATGGCCGATTAGGAAAGACACTATCATCAAGAGAAGTAGTTGATGAATGCAAGACTTTCTTCTTTGGTGGACATGAAACAACAGCACTTGCTATCACATGGACTTTGATGCTTCTAGCCACACATGAAGATTGGCAAAATCAATTAAGAGAAGAGATCAAAGAAGTTGTGGGAAATAATGAGCTTGATATTACTATGCTTGCTGGTCTAAAAAAGGTAATTAAGTTTTTGATATATTTTTTATATATAGTATAAAATTTTTGGCTATAATTTTTTTAAAAAAAATAAATAAATTATGCCTTTGGTAGAGTTAAACTAAAATATAATCCTTAATTCATTTCTATTCAATTTTAACCGTTCAAGTAAAAAAAAACCTAACAATTAATTCATATATATTGAATTTGAGATTTTATTTTTCTTAAACAGTTTGAATTTCCATAACTATATAATTTGCATATTTTAAATATTTCTATTATAATGAGTTTTTTTGGGTGATATCATATCATATACATAGTCCGACGTATGATTTTTTTTTGTCTTAATGTAATGAAATTTTTTCATTCCATTCATTATTATTTTTTCTCATACAAAACAAAGATATCTTTTCATTTTGTTGGATTAATGGGTTTCATAATGTAACGACGAGTTTCTGTGGTTGGGAACATACATGATTCGATTACGTCAACATACTACAAACAAAAAAACACTATAGTAGTACTTGGCATATTATATAGAAAATATAAAAAAGATATGAGAACAAAGTGTCACTTTTTTCATAATTTACTACTATTGAATTTACAACTTCAGTTGTTGGTAATACAATGACGCGGTACCTTTTTTAAAACTTAGTACTAGATTGACTTTTTAATTCATTAAGCCTTCATCTCTTTCTTGCTTTTCATTAGTTTTATAACTTAATTAAATGGAGCACACACGTCCTATAAATAATTAAATATATCAATAGGATAGACTTAATATGTACATGTCAAAAGTTTACTACAAAAGATGTTTGTATTTGACTAAGATTAATTGAAAATTCAAGTTTGTTCAATTTTTTTAATGAGTTTATATTCATGCAGATGAAGTGGGTGATGAATGAAGTTCTAAGACTATATCCACCAGCACCAAATGTGCAAAGACAAGCAAGAGAAGATATTCAAGTTGATGATGTAACGGTGCCCAACGGAACAAATATGTGGATCGATGTAGTAGCGATGCACCACGACCCTGAATTATGGGGAGAAGATGTGAATGAGTTTAAACCAGAGAGGTTCATGGATGATGTTAATGGTGGATGCAAACACAAGATGGGGTATTTACCTTTTGGATTTGGAGGGAGGATGTGTGTAGGTAGAAACTTGACATTCATGGAGTATAAGATAGTATTAACAAGACTTCTCTCTAACTTCACTTTTAAGGTTTCACCAAATTATCACCATTCACCAGCCATTATGCTCTCCCTAAGGCCCACTCATGGACTTCAACTCATTGTTCAACCCCTTAATTAGGATATACTAAAACTTTACAAAAAAATGACTTAAATATTAGTTCATCCCCTTCAGAATATATACAAGTCAAATACTGAATCCTAGAGGTATATTTAACAGGAGCTTAGTTTTGGTTATTGAGAAGCCAATTTTTTTAGCAACAATACCTTTGTTTGCTTTTGTAGTACATGTATGCTGGAAATATCATTAATAAAATTCACATTTTTTTCTTATATGCATTCAATGGCTTTGGTAGATCTGTACATATCATTTTTCTTGATACCTTAATTGGTTAATATCTCATTGAACATATTTTTTTCAATGAGATATTAAAATATTGAATATCAAGAACTATTATGAGAAAAAGAAATATTAAATCCAAGTTAATTCTGTGATTATTACATCAATGTCAAAAAGGGGCGGCAATCCCTTGATGCATATATAATAGAAACTCCAAGAAAAAAATGATTTGATACCTAAGAAGTCTTAAAACTGAGGCTGATGCAACTGCCAAGGAATATCCACAACTAATTGTCTCACAGATGGAAGACCCTAGAAAAGGGGCAAGCTAGGGGGGAAACGCGCAATCATCCACTGTCTCTCATATGTAGCTAAATGAGTCCATCCAACTTCTTCAAGTAAAGAGAGCTTTAGTTCATACAGTTTCTTCTTGGCAGGCTCAGTATCGTTTTGAATTATGTCAGTTAGTACCTGAATCCAGTTGAAAAACAAGGTTCTGATACGATTAATATCATACTTTATTTAAGGAATGTCCCTTTCCCAATACTCTTTGATCGTCAAAATAGAAACAAGCTTTCAGAAACGAGATAAAAGAATTGAGGGAGAAAGGGAACAAAGTATTCTGTTATATAACAAGACTTTGCAAAAGAAAATACCTTCAATGCTGTCCCAAGCCTTTGACTACGCCTCTCGTGTGTCACCAACAGGATCCCATACTTTGTGCACTTAACATCAACCCATTTCTTCAGTTCCTTAAAGTTCTCGTCAAACAAATCTGAATGAATGGCATCATCCTTTGATTGCTTGTCGGGTTCTGCACCTTCTGTTGCAGCCGAAGCCGGGGAGTTATCTACCTCCTTTGACAATGTACAAGTCAAGCATGTCAACTTTCAAATTGATAATAAACAGTAATATCATTCTGAAAAGCTTTTATTTATTTTAACACAGTAACGCCATAACACCCATTACCCAAAAACACTTTTTTGGATTCTACATAGCACAAGCAGGCAAAATCATGAAAATTGTAGTTGGACATGATCAAATGTAATTCCAAACTTGAAAGAAGAGTAGCATTTATTTATGTCTATGGTTGAGGTCAAGCGAGGGGATATTTCCTAAACTTTGGAGTTACTGACAAGTTATATTTAACAATAGCATACATTGATTAAAATAATATAAAAACTCTAACCTTTAAAGACTCGACTTCTGCCAGTGCTAGCCCCTTCTGGTAAAGTGCCTCTGCTAACTGGTCCCGGGTCGATTCCATCTTTTTCTTGGTTTTCTGCAGTGAAATTAAAATATCATTAATTGCCAACACCATGCAGATTGCAGACTAAAAACCATAGTGTAAGTAGTAAATTTAGCTAAACAATAATTGAGTAAACTTTTAACACACTTCTGGTGTATAAAAATGTTTAAAGTATCATGTCATCGTTTTCAGACAAACTATTGCATGAACATCTTCTATAATTATAAAAAGTCAAGTATAGAAGTCATAGTTAATAATGTGAGATTGCAAAATCTTCTGAACAAATATCACTAAAATGCCGTGTCAATTTTATGGATTTAGGACCTTTTTCAGTTAAAAAATCAACTGCATATGATCTGAACCATAAAGTTTTGCATTTTTCAAATTTTGAATAAAAAGGATAAATATGGTTACACATATTCTAACCATTGTATTTTAACTGCATAGGCATGCAAACATCATAAGATCTGCTTCCCGACTTTAATTTTTTTCTCCCTTTATTTTGAATAAATAGAGAACTGCAGTGATACATAAGTAGGTACAGGGATACTTAAAAGCACATGAAAAAGAGATAAGCACCTCAGCTTCCTCATCATCCGGATCATTTTTTAGAGCAAAAAATTTTGCCAACTCTTCTCTATCAATACTGTCGATCACCTCATTTGCTGCATCAAGTATCTGCAAGGCATATTCATAATTGTCTCAGAATAAGCCTTTTAAATCCTTCACACAACAAAATTGAACAACTATTTATCAACACTGAATTGCATCAACCCAATTAAAGATCGAAAGTTCTAAAGAATTCGATCTCATAAATTTCAGAAAATTTGCTTGGTAATTTATTTCTTACCCATGATATTACATAATTGCATAGCTAGGATGGTAGTATTTCACATTTCATTTAATGTATATATGCTTTCAAAACATAAATGTTGATTGATAAATTTTGAATTATTGTGAAAAGGATAATCAAGAGTTTAAAAATGCAAGACTAGCACTCTTAAGAGTTACTAGATCCCCACCCTTTGTGTTCACATGTTTCAAGATCCATTAACAGTAAGTATTGTCTCGTATATACACATTAGATAATTTTTAAAGTATAAGCTTTTCATGAAATCCAGTGATGGATCAAAAGTTCAGATCATGTAAATCATGCTCCCAAAATTTCATATTCAAAATGATAATAAAAATGAAATCCAGTGATGTTTGATATTAGATAAGGAGAAGTGGAAATAATATCATATTGAAAAATGATAATAAAATTAGCTGTTAGGAAAGAAAACAAAAGACTGGGAAAAGGGGAAATAATATCAAACATTTGACTAACGCAATATGTACCTCTTCATTATGATGAAACTTGTCTTTGATATTACTCCTAGAAACCAAGCCTTCCAAAATCTTTGCAAGCAACGAAGTGTACTTTGGATATTCCAACTAATAGGAAAGTAACAGATTTTGCTATTATTTTGTTTTAGTCGAGGATGTACAGAATAAACAGCTGAATGAAGTTTTTGATAACATTCAACAAAAATATAAATAAAAAATATTTTAAAAGAAAAGTAAATCAATATAATTTGTAAGAGTCCTGAAACAAATAAAGATGAGTCAACCACTTAAACTAGGAGTTTAGATCAAATTCTATACCTTGAGCAAGGCAGACAATTTGTTCCATTCTAAGCGATCTTCATCGCTTTCTTGTTTTACACCTCCAAGCACTTTTATTTTTGCATCCCGCACCTGATAGACAAGCCAAGGCTAACTTCAGTTATCATTAGGACAACACATACAATCTGACATCTACAGTATATCTACATTGTCAATCTCAACCAAGAACTTAATGAATGTTTTTGGATATGGAGAGACGGGAAGTAAAACAAAATTATGACCCTACACAAAGACACCAAATAATCTTTTGCATGTGTGTAAACTGTTTGGACATAAACAGAAATGTATACATCTTCCATTCATGACAGCCAAGGTTTATCTATCATTCTTAGATAAAATTACCGATGAATTAATTTTGATTAAAAAGATTATTATAGAGAAAAGAAAAGTACAACAACAGCTCAAGGCTAAACAACATATAAAAAATATAAACTAGAATTTGTCCTTTTTGGATTAAATTATTAACCTGTTTTTTACTATATTTGAGATAATATGGAAGATTCTACAAAGATGGGTTTTCAATAGAAAAATCAACAATATAAAACGTTCTAAAATGTTGATATTGGTCATGTACTCATTTTAAACAATTGAAAATTTCAAGTAGATAACAATACAAAATGCTTATTCAGTCATGCCAAAAAGTGCCGATAGAAAACAAGGAAGCTCTTGTGCCGAATATGACTAATATTATATACATACCTCTTCTTCTAAACGTTCAGAAACAGTCTTCTTGGATGATAAAGAAGAATTTTTTCCCTTGTCCTCATCAATCTTCCAACAGAAGGTAATTAGACATTAATATCACACATTTTATGCTAGTTTATACACGTGTGCAGTTTGGTGCTTGTTCAAACCAGCACGTGTGTGTGAGAGATTGTGGAAATTGGAGCATACTAGAAGAGCTTAAAGTGGATAAATACAGAAGATAGAGAATAAGTGATAACTGAAAACCTTATTTGGGGGAACTATATAAGAAATCCGATATGATGCAGGGTGCTTCTTAGGATTTTTATGATCCCCTTGTCCGGGAAACGATAGTTGTCCATATGATATTGATCCGACCAATACAGATCCTTGTAGAGAGTTCTGTGGAAATACTATAAATGTTGTTACATATTAACGATGGTCCAATGGAAATACCTAAGGTTAACAAAAGATAATATACCTTGGGAAGCTTGTCTTTTGGTGGTGGACCAAGATAAAATCCTTCTTTTATACTATCAATAAGCAAGCATCAGAATCACAACAAGGTGACATACAAATCTATAGGAGGTAGATAGGGACTATAACCCATTCGCATACCCTGGAATTAAAGTTGAGGACTTAAAGGAACCATTTCCCATTAGAGGGCCATCTGGCTGAGAGAAAAAGCTCAACCGAATGATGTCCTGAAAATAAAGACGAACATACATACAAATGATAATTAAATAAATATATAGAAAGGATGTAATAAATTACCTTAGTTTAATGATGTATTTCAGATTTAAATCCTCTATAGGTATTGTAAGATGTGTGCGTTAATGGGGGGATCCCAAAAAATATTTATTAAAAATAGCTGAATTTGAGAATAAGTAATCAAATGAGATGCCTAATTTATAATTTTTCCTACTTCAGTTCATCTAGAAATACTTCTATTTGGAAATGTGATAAGTTCAAGGACTCTATTAGTCATAGGAAGTGACCCAATAGGATTCTAATCTTTGGTTACGCGGGCCAATACCCACATTAGAAGAGGAATTAAAATGTAAGCAACAAATTGAGGAAAGAAGTTAGAGGTAAGAGAAAACGGATATTAGATCTGTTTAAAATAGGGAAGATACAAGGGATACCATAATGTGGTCATTCAGAATCTAATATACTACCTTCTCTTCTAAATTTCGCTCAATGAATAACACCAGATGCTTCATCTTTTCCAAAATTTGCAAGTTTTCATGCCTGAAACAATAAAACATCTTGAGTATAAAACAATGTTTAATGCCTAGAAATATCTACTTCTTATTAAAACTCCAACTTTCTTATAGCAGGCTTCAACTACTAACCAAGCAATCAAAGTCCTTAAAACCACAAAACTACTCTTCAGTAATTAATGGCAAAATTTCAAAATTAGTTTTTGAAATGTATAAAAACAGAGTAACTATGAAACTAAATGGAAATCAACACAAGGAACAAAAACGCATGTGTGGTTGTCCAGTATATGTGCGAAGGAGTTGTACCTTATATATAGCTGTAAATTGTATTCTCCTTTGGGGAGTTTTGTAGAGGTTGGATAGGCGTCTCCACTTGAATAAATTCGCTACAGTCAGAATGTGTAAATAAGAAAATAAACAAGCCGCTTGCTGTTCACTTGCCTGAGAAATAGTATCTTAAATGACAAAATAACCACTCCTCCCAACCATTATCTTTAATTTCCTATTACTTTATCCAAACAACACATTTTGAAAATGAAAGTAATTCAAATACAATCATTTGAATTGCTTAGAATTTCAAATTCTCTAAAATTTCTAATTACTCCATCCAAACACACACTAAAGGAAATTAAATATCAGAATACCTTATTTGAATCGGAAATCATATAAAACTGAGACTCAAATTTAGTATCATATATCCGACCATTTAGAAATGGTATTCGAGGTTTTATTTCAGCTCCATCGTCCAATTTGACCTTGTATCTGAAATCATAACCGTGAGAACAGGCCATCTAAAGGTCATAAAGATAAATGAAACAGATAATGGAATTTATAACTATTCACGTTAATGTCAGTGCTAGCATCTGCTTTCCAGAGGGGAGTCTGTCACGATCATTTGAAAGTGCACTAATCTTAGCATCTACAGGTCGATATGGGACTCTTATCTGCAAGTTTGACATAAATTGGGAGACTAGGTTAACCTCATTACTGTCCCACATCACAAGTATATATGAATTGGAACAAAAAGAAACTAAATAGTACAAAATAACCTTTTTTAGATTTGCTACAGGTGTAAGTTTCTCAGATGCTAGTAGTGCTTCAGCATCAACTCTGACAGGTGCGTCACTCCCATCAAGTACAATTTCCTCTTGACTAGCTTTTATACCATGAAATACAATCTGGAATATTATATAAATTAGAAAAATCATATCTTTAGTGAAAAGTGATAAAATCCCTACTTTCTTGATTCTTTCACCAGAAGTTGTTAATGACAGAAATTAGAGTGACATACCCAAATATCTGGGAGGGGATAATAAATTCACCACACAAACATGAATCACTTTTACCTTAAGATCCACACTGGCAGTCTCATGACTCCCTATTCCACTTGACCAAAACTGAGCTATGACTAGTTCCAATGTCTGACCACCTACTACCCTAAAGGTGAAGTTTTTAGCAGCAGGAGAAGAAAAAGTTACAACACTCCTCCATTTCAAAGGGCTTTGTAATGGACGTATCTGACATAAAAAGCATGTCAGTAAAGGTCCATACTTAACCTTACATAATCGTAGGCTAAACATTTTACCTGAACTGTATCAACAAAAAATCTTCGAGGTGTATCAAAACTTGATATGTTCATGGTTGCTTCAACCCAAGATGCACCATGTGGCACTTCTATATATTTCCTTTCTATATGGCCTAATGAAAAGAAAGAAAAAAAAAAAAGACAATAAGCATTGGTTTTTGGACTTAAGAATATAATCTAAACCTTAATTGCAAAAGCAAACATGCAAAAAATTTGAATATCATTTTGATATAAGGTAAGAGATAAGCCCCTTCTTAGAATTTTGAGTTGGGTCAAACTCAACCCTACAAAACCAGCTTGTAAGGTGAGGATTGCCTCTACTTATAAACCCATGTTCAGACCATCTCACATCCGATGTGGGACTCACGCCCATCACTATTGGGCTTGGTGCGTGAATATAAATGGTGTGAGGCTCTAATACCATCTTAGAATTGGGAGTTGAGTCTAACTTAACCCTACAAAACCGACTTCTAAGGTGAAGATTGTCCTCCACTTAAGGCCATCTCTTATCCAATGTGGGACTCTTAACACCCCTGGAAAATAGCTCATACATCAACGTTGGAATGTTTAACATGTATGTCTAAATTATATACTCAGAGTGCCACCAGAAAAAAAAAAAAAAGCATACAGATTAACTTGATTCACTACTGCACACCTGGCTGGAATAACATCTCTGAAAACGAAACTTGTGGAGTTCTATTAATTACAGCCACAGGCTTGGTTATAGTAATTGGAATTCTGAAAAGAGGACCACGCCAAGGTGCTTTGCAGTCAATACCATAGACCTCATAATAATGCAGACCATCACATAAATTGGAAGGATCCACTAATATGCTGAAAGTAGAAGAAGACAACTTGTAAGTTATAATGAAACAAACTACAATAAATATAATGGAAAACTAATAACTTGGAAGCTAGCTAATTGAATTTCATTTGTTTGGTTAAATTTGTTTTCAGACGAGCTGATAAATGTAAAATACATAAATGGATATGTTTATATATCATCTACATAAATTATATATATGTTAAAATGATTTCACTTTCAATACGTTAACTTATTTTAAATTATTTATCATCTCAACAATAGAAATATTAATATTTTTATATCACTCACGTTTATAAATATTTATATTAAATGCAATAATATAATATAATTGAAAGACCTTAATTTTGAGCCACTGCCAGTGTAAATATTTTTTGCATTGTCGATCAATCATTAATTTTCCATATCATTAAAAATGTTGATTTTAATACGTTACTATCTTTAAAATCTCACACATAGATTTGTGATTGGTTGACCATATAAAAGAAATTTGCATTAACAATGAATGCATATTAATTAAATCCTAATGAAATGACAAGTTCGTGTGGTTTTCTACTATAAATTATATTTTTTGTTTGTACACATAAAGTATATTCTCTATTATTGTTTATCTTAAATAAATATCTAGTTGGTGAAATTAGTCTTTACTTATATATTTTATTAATTTCATTAATTTTTAAAGAATATTGTGTGAATATATTTATAGATGTACCTTTGTAGATTTTAAGTGTCTACTTACTATTTTTTGTTTTATTTAACAGAGGATAAAAGAGAAATTCGATTAAAACATAAAGAGAAAACAAGTGAAAAATAATAAACTATAAGTGCAAGGTGCAACAAAAGAAAAAATACTATAAAGGATAAACTCTGTTTACCAAAGACCTTTACTTTGGTTAAGCAAACTTATAAACAAGTTAAATGAGCTATAAATTAGTTGAAAGATCATGCCAAACAGTGTCTAAGAGAAGATGATGAAGAAAAACCAACTAACTTGAATGTACGACCGTTATGAGTGAGCAGTAGATACTCGGGAGCTTTCACAACTGTGTTATCTGAAGAGTGCAACTCAATACACTCCTCAAACACAACCAAATCTTCAAACTTGTCGGCGTCTTCATGAAATTTAGGATCAACTTGCACTGTCCACTGTCAATAAGTACTACAAATTATAAAGAAAATTACCAATTGACAGTACAAAGGGATTCCACTAAAATTTACTGTTAATTGGTGAGAAGATTAGAATATTCACAGATTTGATAAAATATATAAGTAGAAAACTGACAGCAAATATCAGTACCTAAACCTAAGAAGCACAAAAATGATGAGATACGCATACGACACAAGACAAACATGGAAAAATTGCAGATTTTGAAAAATATAGAATATGACATGTTCTAATGCAAATCAATATCATAATATTTGACAAAATTATGATGTTTGTTGGTCGATGGACTTAGAATCAGTTTGATAGTAGTTGAGAGCTGGGATGATAAGAGATATCAGGCATGTCGCCTATAAATAAGAAGCATGAGAAGTATAGTTATCTTGTCATTTGAGAGAGATAGGGCCCTCGGGCCTCTGGTATATGGAGGTGAAACCGCAACAGGAGAAACTATAAAAAAAAAAAAAAACGTTGAACACTACTACGGTTCTTTTATTGTCTTCCACCCTAGAAAGCAAGGTAAATTATATGTTTGTCAAATCAACAAATTCTTATCATTCAACCCAAGCACGAGAGTTAGATACAACAATCAATCAGCAGTTTATTGTTTTCCCACAATCCAATCTTTAATCCAATTTAAAAATTATAGTTTTCAAGGACCTGGCTCAAAATAGCTCTGATAATGCACAGCAATTTTAAGAATGATCTCACCTCAGTTGATTGTCGGCAAGCATTAGCCTCTCTGAGGTATATGCCCCGTGATGAAGGATCTGCCATAAAAAAATATATAAAGTGATATCTTTTTTCAATTTTGAATGCCTGTTATTACTTCAATATAAGAATCTACTGCAATCTATGTAAAATGAAGATTCTACTCAAAAACTTTCTAAGTATTCCTCCATGTGCCCAATTGAAACTTTTGGAAAACTTTTTAACACTTTCAAATGACTAAAATGCCGCATAATTTTGTTTTGCAAGCCAATTCTTTTTATTTTCTCTCTAATCCAGGGTCTTAAGTCAACAATTTAATGGAAATTAATCATCATAATTAGACCGCACCTTGAACTTGTTTTTAACAGTCTATATAGGAGGAATAGAACTCTAAAGAGTCTGAGTAGACTCAATTTGAAGCCAGACAAAGTTCATTTTGCATGTGCTACATACAAATTCACATTCTCATTAAGCAAAAAGAACACCTTCATAACAAAAAACTGAGTGCAGCAATCATTTATCCTTAAACAATTTGGTCATCTATAATACAAAACATGCTTCGTAATTGTACAAGCGTGAATAAATGCATATGGGAAAGACACAAATATCAATTTCCTATCTCTTGTTTCTCAAAAGGAGAAGGAAGAATGTCCAGGAGAGAATGTGAACTTACTTGTTTTTCCAGACTGCTTGATGTTTATTTGATACCAAACACATGGAATATTTTGAGACTGCTGTATATATTCATAACACCTGTTATTGATTATTTGATTAAAGTCAATAACAAATCTTATAATATTACCATTTACTAAAATTTCCTTAAAGACAGAGACTGGGAAGATATTGTACTTGTCAACTTGCATAAGCCCTTGCCCAGTAGATAACTTATCCTCCGGTGAATCACCAATTGGAACAGTTGTATTCTCCAGGGCCTTCCTCACACTATATGGACTCACAGGAATTCCCTCAGCCTGAATGCAAATCATACACATCCGAATATTATGGAAATGTGTGCAAAGTACCACCAACTAAATCGTAAAATCTAAATAAGAATGACATCCTAGAACCTTCATTGCACTTAAGAGCAACGCAATTCCCCCACAGGCTGATGGAGATGACATTGATGTGCCATTCATGAGCATGCGCCGTTGAAGGGTCCATGTAGGAACAGGAGCGATAGCACCACCAGGAGCACTTACAGAGACACCAAGATCTCCGTCAGTTGTTGGTCCTCGGCTAGACCTGAAAATAATTTCCATCAATCATGCAATGATATTGACGCAAACCCGGCAGAACCAAGTGAAAGACATGTTTAGGAAGTCATCCAAAATTAAAATGTTTCCGCAGAAAAGCAAACATACCACGTGTATTCAAGCCCCTCAGATGGAGGTTCAACAACACAATGAGCACCAGCCGCCATAGCAGGAGAAACATAAGCACCGACTCCTATGATACTTGAAGAGGTACCACCAGGTGCACCAACAGTGCTTAGTGCTGGCCCACTATTACCAGCACTGCTTACAAATATCAGACGGTGCTTGTTTACCACCTAGATACAAATAACCCAAAGCATCTAGAATTTAGAGAATGGAAAATAACACAAAGGAAAGATATAACTGGCCCAGTTAAAACTTAAAATGGAAGTCTTAGAGCATACTTCATTCACAAGGTCAACAAAGCGTCCATAGTCTGGCAACAATGTTGGCTCCCCATAACTCATGTTGATAAGGTCGCATTTATGCTGCAAAAGAAACAGGAAAAGGCCTTCAATACAATATGTTATTTATGTCAAATATCACAGAATCCGAAAACAAGATAACAAATATCAAACACGAATCTATTCCAATAGTTGATATGCAGGATATTTATGCAGTGAAGGAAAATAATAATTTGAAGCACCTCCACAGCAGCTATCAGTGCCCGAGTCAAACCAGTTCCAGTTTCCAATGAACCTAAGCGAGAGTCTCCAATTTTACAAGATATTAATTGTGCTCCGGGCGCAACTCCGTTCAACAAAGGCTCCTAACAATAATACTGTATATTATAACGAATAATGTTTTTATAGGGCGTGCAATATGGATAAAATTATGTTTGTACCTCTGGGTGGAATGCAGTAGCTATACCAGCAACATGGGTGCCATGAGGAGAGCAGTCTGTTACAATACTTAAGACATTCCCATCGTTATAGACATTCGCTACAAATGTACAGGCATCTAATTTGCTGAAGACACCATATTTCCTCTCAGTCCTGGAGAATTAGCATTCAAACCAGTTTAAATTTTAATACCCGCCACGCTGATTAGAACTAAAATGGTAACTGTTGCAATAATCCACATTAATAGTTTAAGCTTTGGTACAGTTAGTTCATAATACAGTATCAAAACCTATATAACCAAGTGATCCATAATTTGATAGTTGACGAGCCTATGCATTTTCCATGCTCCAAGACAAAGGGCTCTTCAGCGAGGGTGTGTGTGTCAGGAATATAATACAAAAACCATCCTGCTGTCTCCAAAATGTAAATACTGGGTATTATGGAGTATGTACAATGTATTGTGTTGTGCGTGTCTTCTTTAAATAATGTGTATTGTGTAAAAAACTTTAAATAACACTACCAATGACTATCCCCTTTTTTTTAAAATATGGGTAAATATAATTGCTAAAATATAATAATCATAAGAATTGCTAAAATATACACTATTCTGAAAAAGGAAAAAAAAACTAAATCTATAGTGGTTCATCATTTGTTGACTTTGTTAAAAATTTAGACGAATTTCTAGCCCATGCTTGGCACGGGTATCCATACTAGTATTCATAATAACTCAACGGAAAACATGTATTTTTATTCAACACAGGAGAAAGGGGTGAAAAGACAAATTAGAGAGGTTTATACATCTTGACGAACAAGGCAACAGTTGACTAATTTGTGGTGTGTATGGCAGATAGGGAATCAAAAGTAGGAAATCCTTTGTCCAAAATGTGTATCTTACAATTCCAAAAGACTTTGTTGCACAAAAGCAACCAATTGAGATTAAAATTTAGACTGACACTAACAATCAAATGTACTTCCTACCTATAATTAGTCAAGGGTACAAAGTTAGCAAGCTTCCCACAATCTGAATCATCCTCAAGACTCTGTGTATCAAGAGCAACCCTCCAAACCTCTCCATCATACCAGACAACAGCATCTATGGCAGGCCCTTTATCATTATAGCCCTAAAAAATAAAACAGCGTTGCCTTTAAGTAAGAAAACTCAATTGACTAAACACTGATCAGGATCTTGAGGCAAGTAAACAGGCACAGTCCACTATAGAAGTACTGTTTTAGTGAGAGGGAAACAGGAATTGAGTTTCCACCAAAAGTGAATTGTGGCCCAACATAGTTTACCATTGCAACAATAATTTTTTTTCAAAATATTATCATTGCTACTACTTATGAGCATAATTAACAGTAGCATAGCTACTTCTCAAAACAGAGAACAGTAATTCTGTGGGATATACCATGCATGTCAATAACAGGCCAAGGTCAAATACAATTATGTAAATTACAGCTATTACGCAAGCAATTAGGATGTAAGTTAGCTCCTAGGTAGTCCCTTTATTACTTTGTTCACTTAGTTGTAATCACAACTAAGAAGAGATCCCTATGCAGAACACAACACAGAATATCATTTAAACTTCATTGCAGCTCCCCAATTCCCCTCTATCCTAATTTAGAATCTCCAAGAAAACCATAGGTAAAGGACACTGTAATACATCATTCACCAAGACACTTCAACCATTTTATCCACAATATTATATTTCAACATAAAAAATATGTTGGATGATAAAAAAATTGAATATCGTATAATTAATTGTTATTATAATAAATTAATCGTTTCCTATTTCAAAGAGTGGAAAAGGAAGCAATAACATGTTCAGCCCACCTCAGATTGCTTTTTAAGAAAATCAATTCTATTCTGGAGATCTTCACGAGCCTTTTTGAGTTTAGCATCATCCACCTTGCGGTGTTGCTAGAAAATGCATCACATTTCAAGTTACATGGGAAAGAAGATATCATATATGCAAACAAGAATATTATATCTGCAGAAGCATAAAGTTATTTACAAAATTAGAATAAACAGAAGCTAAAATTATAAAGAAATCAAATCAAATATCTGTATATGAACAGAAAAAGGGAAACAATAATCGCACTTCTTAGAGTAATTTCTATGCACTGACAATGTAAAACATTTTTAGGCATGTATCCAATCAAATAATACCATGATGTCACTTTGTTATACTACCTCCTAAAATATTGCTACAAATATCTACATGGTGCGATATTATTGGATGCATGTAAAAAAGTATTACACTCAGGGAATATACAAATTAAATCCATAATTGTTTTCCTTTTTTAGAGCTCTTAAGAGTACGAGACAATTTTCTTTTCAGCATTTAGAGAAAGAAACTAACAATCATAAAATGCTAAAATATGATAGAAAAGGTACAACTGTCACCAAAAAAGGGGAGAAATTCCCCTTCTGTTTCCAAAAACAGTATTTTAACTTATTCTTGTAAAAATGAGAGGAATAGAAAGAAAATACTCGGACAATAAGAGATACATGTCAAAAGTAATAGTATGACAACACATGCAGTAGCTTGCCTCTGTCATATTTGATAACCAGTGCCTACTGGAAAAGTATTAAACAGTTGTGAGTACAGCATGTGTGAATTAAGGTAGTGGCTAATATAAGAAGAATCACAGAAAATTTTCAATTTACCTGATCAAAATCATTAAGTTGTTTTAGAGTCTTGGCAATTTCCTCCTGGTTTATCTCATCCCACTTTTTCTTTCTTTCTTTCTGCAGATACAATTTTAGGAAAGAAAAGGGGAAATTTGATTGATTAGCCATATGAAGACAAAAGAGCAACTATAAAATTTAAGAAAATTATATTTCTACCTTCAAACGAGAGGTCAACGTTTCTGTAAAAAGCTCGTAAACCAATTTATAACCCACATGCCATTCACCAGAAGGGTTTTTCCATGAAGTATTGATAGCCAAAGAAGCACCTGTACAAAGTTTACATGAATGCTTAAAGCATGGACAAGAACTTCCACATTCTTTCATTAGGAAGAAGGAAGAGAAAAGTAACAGCAAACAAAAGATGAGAGGTTATAGAAAAATCATCAGAATGGTTGAAGTGGGAAAAATTAAACTCCTGATTTCTTACATCATTTAGGTACTGGAAATCATGTATTCAAAGCACATAAAACCATGGTAGTGTAACTCTGATTTCAAGGTTATTTTGAGCCATCCTTTTCCCATTCAAAAATAAGTGTGAAATGCTAACAATTGTGACTTCACTCATTCATTCAAATAGAAACTTGATATTACTTTTTTTTATCGAGAAATTTAATATTCCTAGTAAGAAGATGCATTCATCACAAGTAGTGCATGTATGTAGTAGAGATTCAAAGTTTTATAATTCAAATATGTACAATGTTACAGATAAGTTGCAAACAGCCAAACAATACGATATATATAACAATTTCTGACCAAATTTACTCCCTATCACTGACCTGATGCCCCAGAAATACAACCATCAGCATCAGCCTTCACCACTTTTGACGTATCAATATCTCCACTCCCAGTGCTGAAGATTAACAAAAATGTACCACATATTTATTGGTAAACAATAATATATATATATCAAATAAAACTTCAAAGTCGAGTTTCTTAAATTTACCAATCAAGGATATCAAGAACTTTTGGTTTCCCATCTGAGGTAACCTGTAATCCGGCAGCAGCTGGGTCTACACCAGAATCTGTAAAGTGAAAACATGGATCTCAGATTAAATGCATTTGCCATATGAACCAGTATGGCGGAAGTGCATCACCAGTTACTCATTACAGCATCACACTAAACATATCATAATACACGCACAATATCTACAGAACTGTTTAAAAAGAAGCAAATTAGATGACACCAAGCTAGGAACATATGGCAAATATATTTAATCTGAGATCTGCTACTGTTTAGTCGAAATTAGATTACACCAATTGAATTATTACAAGTTCATCTTCACCAGTTAAGTTGAAAGTTCTTTTGCTTATATTTTAGCGGAGTACCGGCAACACATTCTCTATTACTATTCGAAATTTATGCAGATCCTACTAAATCGTGTGGGGTCCATTTTCAAAGTGGTGAGGCTCATGACTTTGAGCCAATAATAAATGTGTTCAAAGGAAGTCACTCCTCTAAAGTGAGTTAATGTGTGAAATTCAAGGGTTGATATTCAGCGCACTCATGATTAGTTCATCAATTATTAATATTACTCACTTTACATTTAAAGTGAGTTGCTCACTTTAGAGGACCTAAATATGTGTTAAAAAGAGAGTGTTATATAGTGAGTTACTCCACTAGCATTTCTCTGCATTTTAATCTATGTTCACCTGACAATCAATGATATCATGAAACGTAACTCATCCGAACTAAATGAATATACACTCCCACCAAGTCAACAAATATAAATTTGGCCCACAAGCAACTGAAAGGGTATAATTCAACATTTAGAGCCTATGTAGATTGACTTATTTGAACTTACTGGCATGAACACTTGTGAGACCGTTTGGAAGAGCTTATGGAAACAACTTATGATATACCTATAAGTTGTTTTCAACATATTTCGAGGAGCTTTCTAGAATAGCTTATGAAAACACCATATAACTTATAGAAAAACAGTTTGACTTATATGATAAGTGTTTATGCTATAAGCCCTTAATTAGTTTGCTTAGCCTTAAACAACTACTGACTACAGCCCCTAACACAACTTTTAGCAGGTGGCCCAATGAATCTTGCAAGAGGCTCTGATACCATCTTAAAATTTGGATTGGGCCTAACTCAATTTTACAAAATCGGCTTGTTATAAACATATTTTCAGGTCATCTCTGATACAATGTGGATTACTCTAAACAAGTATGACTGCTACTAACTTGAATTGGAAAACCAACAACAACCCAAGTTGAAAATGAACAACAAAAACGAAAAGGATGAGCTTTATGAAATGGGTACCGAAAATAGCGATGAGAACACCACGTCCATCATAGTGTGGATAAGAATGGAGGAAACGATCGACGCCAATTTCCGTTTTGGGCATAAGAGAAGCCAAAAAAGTGGACTGATTGAGCGTGAAATTGCGGAAAGAAGCAGTACCATTGGTGTTGTTGTTGTTGTTTCCGTCGTCATCGTCAACAACGCCAGCAGAGTGAGAAGAAGTGAAGGAAGAGCAAAGCATTGGTTTGGGAATGGAGAGAAACCAATTGGGTCTTGTGAAGAGATTTGGCTTAGTGCGGTGATGGTTGATGAGAAATGGAGAGGGAAGTGTGCGCAAACGCATGAATGTGCGTTGGTTATGCATATGGTGACACGGTGGTGGTGGAGGAGGGTGTTTTGGTAATTTTGAGAGAGAGAAGGTGGTGGCGGTGTGAGTGTGTGTGAAGAAGCGGGATGGAATTGGATAGGTGGATTTGATTTGAGTGGTAGTGTTGTGTTGTTTTATGAAACTGTTCTAACAGATTCAGTTAACCAACAAACAACACTAATGTGTCTTGGTTGGAGTGAAAGATCCTGAGAAGAAAGCTTAAATTCCAAGATCTCTTTTGTTTGGTTTGCACAGAAAAAAAAAAGGAAAGAATTTATAAAACAATAAAAGAGGAAAGTGTTCAGAAAATCGAAAATTTGAATATTTCTTTAGTGACTAATAGAATGATATAAATTACTAATATATCTATAATATTATTAATAATATATATTATACTAATGTCAAAAAAAATATATTATACTAGTAATGAAAATGAAGAGAATGGAGAAGTTTAGATCAGATTTTATTACTTTCAAAGTGTGTATTTTGCATGAAATAAAGAGTGGTATTTATAATTTTATACTACTAAAGCTATGAATAAAATAATTTAGATTTACTATTGTAAGTTGACATTTAGGTTGATAATCTACATTACTATTTTAAGTTGAAATTTTGGATAGATATTTCAACATTAATAGATACATGTGTCTTTTATATTATTTGAGATTATTATAACAGAAAGAAAATTTTTAATGGGGCCTACATATAAAATGTTTCCACCCAATCATTAAGATTAATTAGAGTTCGACCACAAAATAAATAAAATTTAATCAAAAAATATTTTTAGTAGAAAAAAAACACCTTAAATTTTGTTCACTCGTCTTCCTCACATCACCTCACTATTCTCCTTCTCTAGTCGATGAAATTTGCAATTGCCACATGACTTGCATCAGACTAATATTAAATAGTTTCTCCTTCCCTAACCGTTGAAATTTGCAATTATCAGATGACTTGCATCAGACTAATATTAAATAGTTTCTCCTGAACTTTTAATTTATAAACCACTCTTTTAAATGTATTTTGGCTGCTTGAGAAGGTTTTGGTTCATGTTCCCCTTCTCTTTTTATTCTTGTTTTATTTTATATCTATCTCGGTGTTGCTCCCCTTTTGTTTAAAAAAAAGTATTTTGGCATTTAGTATTACTACAAATATGAAATATGGTTGTTTCCTCGTATTGAAATTTATAAAAATTGAATTTCTCTTTTAAAATTTTAAAGAGTGAATTTTCTATTGACTTCTAAGCAACACAGTTGATGATCTTTAAACACTAGAGATAATTCAAATGATATATATCAAGTAAAAATATGTATACTTAGTAATATGAATGACATAATTGAAAACTATAATTCAAATTACATATTCATTCTCATTCCTTTATCAAGAATTTTCCATCTTCCTAGCATTCACCATTGTGTATACTTGGTATGATTTTGAATAAAAATATCCCTCTCAATCCTTTTATTTCAGACAACTCAATTGGAAAACTTGTTCACAAATTTCCAGTATGATCTTCCAAATGACCTGAAACATTTCAAACTGAGTCAGATCAATAAACCATAAAGTCACAATGATATCCAAGAAAACAACAATATATATTTTTATGAGGCATTAATATTACCTTAGCTTATGATGGTATCAAATTATGACAAGTTTTGTCACATGGATATGCACAATCTATTTCCTGGATTATGTTTCTACTAAAATACCAATCACCAACTGCTTTTGCAATAGTCTGTAAAGGTAAAAACAATTAAAACCTTTGCTATTCCGATAATCAAATACAATAAACATGTTTAGTGTTATATATGATGTTGTGAAAGAGATTTGTACCTTATTGTTTATTCTTGGAGAATCAGCTCCAAACCATGTTTCTTGCATTTCACTTTGGCAATGAGCAAAACACGAATTTATGAACATTCCGCCGTTGTTTGAATATAAGTTGAATGGTTTCAAAACATTAATCATGCTGAGCCTAAAATCTGAGTAAAATGCATTGAATTAATGAAAGTAAGTGCTATTTACAATTAAATTACAAAATTTTGAACTTTTGTATGTCGTAAACTACTTAATTTTTTCACAAAAAGATACTAACATGCTTATAAACATTAAAACAAACTTCATATAAAAAGAATGTGTGAAAGCTATTTCAAAAATGTGAAATTGATGACAGAAAAAGTAAAAGAGGAACCTTGCAATGTATCAATTTCGGCTGGTGTGCATGTCGATAGGTTATGCTTGCAGTGGTTCCATTGTCCGTGGGGATCGGATGAAGGTGTCACCAATACATTACTGAACTATTGAAATTTTAAGTTTATTAATTTCATAATAATTCATAAACTATAAGTTTAATATAATATACAAAATAGAAAGTACGGAACAAAATGCATCAAAAAATATTACTTGGTATACATCATAGGCAGGGTTCAAGATAAAATACGGTGTTGATATATATTTCAACGCATATTGCGGAAAGAAGCACTGCATGAAACGCGAAATATGTCAGAATCTTGTACATTTTCTACGGCTAATGATGCAAGTTCATGAGAAAACATACCAAGTATGCAGAAGAGGACAACTCTTTGGTACAATTTCGATTTAGATTCCGCTCTACCGCCTGTTACATAACTTTGTCAAGTAAGCAAGCATTTTTACTGATACATATTTTTTTCGTTCTGTTATGCAATTCGAAAATTCAATACAGGAAATTCAATGTCCATAACATAGTGAATTTATTGAAGATTACCTGTAATGTAACTACACTTTTGAAAAATTTCCTCATAGTGTAGTTCATACTGATATCTTTTCTGAAAATAAAAGGGGGTGTAAAAGGAAATATTAGTATTTAGAATCAGAATTTGCTGAAATGATTCAAGATAGAGTAAATCAAATTAACACATACTCATCAAGAAAAAATCCTGCATCACTCATGCATTTAACACTAGCATTTGTTGGTAAATACTTGGTAAAATTGTCACAATGGTGAAAGGTGGCTAAACCTCCTGCTGAACAGCCTGAAAGCAAAGCCTGCACAAAATACTTAGTAGTTATTATAAATTTAATTCAAATAATCATATAATATAATATAGGTTTAAATATGATTTTACTTCGCGCAATTATAAGATTTTTCGTTAAGTTTTTTTTTTAGAATTAAAAAATTGTTGTTTTTAGTCTTGATGTGTCATATGTGGTCCAATATAATCATGTCATGTGGCGTCACAGGCCTAATAAACTGACCTTAAGAATTAAAAATAATTTTTTTTAAATTTGCAAGAACTGAATCCAAACAAAAAATTTAGAGGCTAAAACTTAAAAACATTATATTCGCAGAGACTAAAATCATATTTAAATCTATAATTAATTAGTTAACCACTTAACTTAAAGTGCAAGCCATATATATCTTCATAAGGAGTAATAATACCTTATGTGCCTTTTCTAAACCTTTTGGTAGAAGGTCATGAATAATGGCTTCCCAAATCTTTTGCCCTTTGAAGTAGAGCTTTGTTGTCTAATGTTCATCTCACAAACAAGAGTAAAACAAATAAGTAAAGTTGAATTTAAAACTACATAAGCAAGAAGATTATGAAAAATTACCCCATTATTGAACACTTTGTTTCCAGTAAATGAAGCTCCATCACAGTATCTTAGCTTCACCCTATTCCAATTGTAAAAGTCTGGTACAATAGCCACAAAGACAAATGCAAAATAATTAAAATCATAATTCTGAAATGAAATAAGAAAAGACAAAGAAAGTTAAATATTGATGATTTATTTACCTGGATTAAGGGTAGCATTGTTGCTTAAAATACCAGAAAAGACCTGCAACTTAGTCATATAATGTGATGAACCCCTACGAGTTTGTGCTCTCTCTAAGCATGATGTCAGGTCATTGCACCATCCACCACCCTGCCAAGTATCATAAATTGGTGGGTTAATAGGATTTTACCCCCTGCAAAGTAGGTGAGTTTTGCGTTACCCCCCTGTAATTTTTTTTGTTAAGATTACCCTCCTGCAAAATTTATTTTTTTTGTTTTACCCCCTTTTGCTGACGTGGCAGACAAAAAAAACAAAATAACCGATTTAAAAAACAACACTTTTTAAATCGGTTGAACAAAATAACCGATTTAAAAAGTCATCCAAGAGGGTAAATCAAACAAATAAACTTTGCAGGGGGGTAATCTAAAAAAAAATAATTACAGGGGGTAAAGCAAAACTCGTCTACTTTGCAGGGTGTAAAGACCTATTAACTCTAAATTGGTAAATTCTTCAGTTGAGATTTAGGCTCCACCTAGCTAACTGAAATAACTACTTATACTTTTTCTTTCATTTATTATTCATTTCAGATTTTAATTTTAATATGTCTTTGCTTAGATTATAAGTTTTTTTGTTACACGGAGAGAGGCACACAAGGTGCATTTTTCCTTTTTAATTGAATTTTTTTCATGCCCAGAGTTAGGAATTAAATCTCTGACCACCTACATAAAAGTTAAAGACTTGTATAATTTGAACCTAAGTCATCTTTAGTGATTGGATTCAAAGTTTAATAAGCATGAAATTTTATTAGTTGACATACATATGGGTCAACAATAACATTGCTTTCTAATTTTTTATTCCCTCCGGTCCTTAATATAAAAAAAAAATTACTTTTTAGATACATTAAGTAACTAATGTACCTGACAAATGTATTTAAAAAATAAATATTTTCTTATATTAAATACCCAAAGTATGGGCTTCGGCCTTTTTTTTAACAAAAAAAAATACCAAAAGTAATACTTATTCAAACATAAACCCACACATCAAAAGGTGGAGTGCACTAGTAAAACCAAAAATACATAGGATTTTCAATGAAAAAAATAAAAATAAAAAATATGTAGGATTTTGAACGAACAAACTTCACATGCTACGCGGATATGAGGATGAATACATGTATTTTTCAAATTGAAGTGGATATGAGGATGAATACTATAGTACCCCTCCTATCTATTGTCATCCCTGCAACACTAATATAGAAAAATTGTAATAAATAAATCATCAATAAATTATTATTTGACTTGGCCAATAATAAATATATGGAAACTATTAAAGTTTTACATGTCTAAACCCATTAAATTTTAACCATTTTAGTATTTTTTTTTGGGTAAGATTTTAGTATTTTTTTGTTTGACCATGTACTAACTAATAATACTATTAAATTTCTTTTTGAGGAACAATAATCATATCATTTTTTCTTAAAAATTTTGTTTAAGAATTAAAGAAAGAGTAGTTGTTATTATTTACAACTAATATCCTTACCAAAAAAAAAATTACAACTAATATCATGATACTTTTCTTTTTTTCGGTATAACATCATGATATTTTTCTATATTTACGATACTTTACAAATATAGTAACAAAAATACTTTACAGATAAAAACAAAAATATTCTAT
The DNA here is from genome assembly GCA_030408175.1 of Trifolium repens. Lineage (NCBI taxonomy): Eukaryota > Viridiplantae > Streptophyta > Magnoliopsida > Fabales > Fabaceae > Trifolium > Trifolium repens. Next base: position 58,853,678 of record CP125837.1, on the reverse strand, counting down.
GTGACTACTATAAAAAATATATGTAATAATTAAAAAGAAATACATAGTAGTAGTAGTAGTATAAATAGCGATTCACCTAAAACGCTTAAATGATTTGATGTGAGTCTATTATAATTCAACCAAATTAAGTTTTAATTTAGTGGTGAAATTAGAATAATTTTTATAAACGAGCCAAATATAAACAGAAAATAAAATGTATTTTTTAAAATGAATATTATATCCATTTTTAATAAATTTTAATAAAATATAATATATTTTTTAGTCAAAAAATTTAAACTTTTTTAAGGTAACTAAATATACATTATTAGAGTAGCTGCATATAAAAAATATACTAAAGAAATGTTTGTTTGTTTTTTCTTAAAAAAAAAAGTACTAGAGAAATGGTCTGTTAAACTCGAAGCAAAAGTGCAAAACTCTAGACGAGATAACAAGAAGACACTTATGGTAAAGCAATTTCCAAAACAACCAACCAATCGCACTTTAATCCCCAGAACCAAAAAACAATAAAAATCAATCTTATAAAATGTACTTCATACTCGTAATAACTCGTAGGAGGAGCCAAGGCCCGGCCAGCCGGGGCAAGTGTACAGGTTCGGTCGAAATTTTTTGGTATTTTAGGAGTTAATTTAAGGTAAAGTTGAAATTTTTAGTGTAAAATTGAGAAATTTTTGGTATTTTAAGATTAATTTATGGCAAAATGAAATTTTTAGGGATTAATTTAGAATGAAATCGAGATATTTTGTTTAAAACTGAGATTTTCAATGTAAAATTGAGATTTTATCTGAACTTTGGAAAGTTTCTAGCTCTGTCTATATTGATCAGAGGCGGATCCAAGGCCTAGCTAGCCTGGGAACTTGCCCGGGCTCGGCCGATTTTTTTTGGTATTTTAGGGGTTAGTTTAAGGCAAAACTAAAATTTTTAGGGATTAATTAAGGGCAAAACTGAGACATTTTATTCAAAACTGAAATTTTTTCGGTGTAATACCTTAATTTTTTGATATTTTATGGGTTAGTTTAGGGCAAAATTGAAATTTTTAGAGATTAATTTAGGACAAAACTGTGATATTTTATTCAAAATTGAAATTTTTCGGTGTTATACTAAAAAAATTATTTAAAATTGATATTTTGCCAAGGCTTTAGAAATTTTCTGGCTCCGCCACTGATATTGATGAAGATATATTTTAAAAATAAAACAGTGAGAAAAATATGAATGTACCTCGAATTGTAGAAGCCAATTGTTTTTCCCTCTTCCATGTCCTTTGTGCAAATGATACGCCGGTAAACTCCCATCCAAACAAACTTTATACACATCAAATTTTAATACAGCAAATATTAATAATAGCTCTAAGAATAGTTTGGTTATTCATAAATCGGCATGTAAAACAAAGACGCCTCTACTTATACTCTCATGTTTGGAACTCTATAGCCGGTGATGAATAACAAAACTGAAGAAAATAAATTAAAATTTAACTTACAAGCACTAGTTTCACGTGCATTTGTAACGAGCGTCATGTTCACCATAAGCGTATGTTGTTCATCTGAATTAACGCGCCATGGCTTCACCGTGGTTAGATATAATAATGCCATAGCCATGGCCGCGAAGTTCATCCTAAGAGAAAACAATGGAATCATGATTCTTCCACTTGATTTTAATCTCTCACTACGTTGTTGTTTTGCTATTTCTTTTAACTTGGTTTTCTTTTTTTGGATGCACAATGGTTTTTTTTCTCTCTTGACTTGGTTTTTATAAAGGTGCAAGAGAATGAAGAAATAATAACCACAGTGGATTTAATTTGGACAGAATCGGGAAATATATTGAAAACGGTCATCGCAACAAATTAGTAATCAGTACTTATTAATACTCCATAATCAATACTACTTTTCTTTTTATACGAAACAAAAGTGACAAATTTTTATCTTTTCTATAAGAAATTTTGACCAATTTTCAAATGTATAAAGTATTTAATTTCATTTATACTCTTATTTATCATTATTATGAGAGAGAATATTAAAAGTAAATAAGTTAGTGAAATTACAAGTAATTAAATAAGGGAGTTTATGAAATAAATTTAAACTTAGAAAAATATTATTATCTCCGTCCCAAAATATAAGAACTAGTTTGACTACTGCACGTATGTCAATGCACAATTTTGATCACTAATATCTTTAATTCTCTATTAGTAAAAATTATAAAAATTTGATATTTTGAAAATACTCATCAAAACAAATCAAACAAGATCTTATATGCTAATATTTATATCTATAAATTATTAAAAAAGTATGCTAATATTTATATCTATATTTATTGATCTTTGTGATTTTTGTGTTTTATTTCTAATAAAAAAGAACCCAGAGAGTAATAGTTAAGAACAAAGATATCACGCATAATAATAATAATAATAATAATAATAATATGAAAAATGTTAACTAGTGTCCCGGAGGCACTAGTTAAAAAAACCAAATATAAAAAAGTTATCTTTGTGTTGTTAATATCTATAAAGTATAAAAAAATGTTTTAATGTAAAAAATTTCTTTTTTGCTCTCTTAACTAGTATGACACTAATTAGCATGATTCTAATAGTAATCATTTATGAGGGAGAAGTGGAGAACAAACCAGAGTAGAATTTTGAGAAGGAAGAATGAAAGGTATGGTATGGGTTGATTTTCTGAGGGAGTGTGTGTGTGGTTTGGAGTGGACCCAACACCATTAAGAGTTAGTTAATATCCATGATCAGAAAAGTTGGTTACTTTGTGAACAAGTTAGTTAGTTGCTAGATTCTATTCAGTGACGGTGTTATAACTAGATTTCGCTATCTAATGTGAGATTGACAAAGAGTTATAACCTGTATATATAATAAGGTTATGTGATGATAATACATCAACACAGTGTCTATGAAATAACTTATCAATCTATCTATGATTGAAAAGATCTTGGGATCTTTTATACCAAGATTTGATCATGTGGTAGTAGTAATTGAAGAATCAAACAATCTGGTAGAGATGAGCATAGAAAAGCTTCAAGGTTCACTTGAGACACTCTTACCAAATACTCAATTTTGTTAGAAATTGTAACGCACATTAGGTCGTGCATATTTTAAGTGACTATTTTGAATATTTCTTCTAAATAGTATAAATATTATGTATCTTAGCTCCACTAACTAAACACCAAAGAAACTTAAAAATTAATAGTGATAAAACACCCGTGAGTTCATCTGCATTGGTCGGTTACTCACTTAAAAGGAAGTTGAGATATATAATATTTATACTTATCTCGATTCTCTTTTACCTTAATTTTTAGTTTGAAGGAAACCAAATTTTACCTTATGTCGACTCTCTTTATACACTCTTTATGAGAGTTTTGTCATCTATCGAAGGAAATCAAATTTATATCTGAAAACTAATTTAACATCCATTGCCATTGATTCAAGCTAAAATGGGTGTTTGATCAAAATTTTACTTATTTATTGTCTTAAATGTCTTCCTTTACTTTTGTTAGATACCACCACACACACCACATAGCTTAAATTATTAGAGTCTTGCTTACTTTGTGAAATTTTTGTATTTAAATTTTTGTATTTAATTTGTTAATAAGATGTGAGATTATTGAAATGAATCATTGTAATAAAAAATGAAATGATAATTAGGAATGAGATATTTTTCGAAATAAATGAAAAGAAATTGTTTGACATTTTTATTTTCAAAAAATTGTTCACTTCAAGAATTTGGTATCTCTTAGTTAGCATGTCTAGTTAACACAAACTTTAGAAAAACAAAACACTTTTTTTTTTCAAAGTCGGGGCCTAAACTTATGAAGATGCTGCAAGTACTAGGAAAATGATTGCATGCAGTAACCGTGTCCTACTGTAATCAATTACGACCTACCGATCATGAATCAACGATAGAGATCGTTTCGTACAGATTTATCAAAGGAGTAATGTCAACCGTCCGATCAAAAATCAATGGTTCTGATTTGTTACTGTGTCATATATTTACAGCAGGGAATCAACAGATCGGAGATGCATGTCTCATTTGAGGCCATAGACGGTTAGATGGACCAGTCCTGCACTAAGTGCATGTTCTGATTAGCACAAAGACCGGTCAAATTACAGTGAGCCAACTATTTTTGTAATGTCAACAAAATCACGGTGACACCATAATTTTACAAAACTCGCCATTCCCTCAAACATACACTAAAAAATTAAGTTTTACTATTTATAAAAGTTGAAGTGCTACATGTTGATTATCGTTGCATAGCTTAAAGTATAATGCCAGAGGTTGCTTTTTGTTGCTATTTATAGAAGGAACTGCTAAACTGCTTGCTCCATTTGCTTGCTTACAACTAAACCAGAAAACCACCAATAACAATAACTTTCCTTTAAATGATGTAATTTAAAGTATCATTCAAATCACATTTTCTCTTCTCATTCTTTTATCAAGAATTTTCTATCTGCCTAGCATTCACTATATGTATACTTGTATGCCTTTGAATAAAAAAATATTCTTCTCGGTCGTTTTTTCAGAGAACTCAGATAGGAAAACTGGAAAGCTTGTTGACAAATTTCCAGTATCCTCTTCCAAATGACCTGAAACATTTCAAACGAAGTTAGAACAATGGACCATTAAGTCACCATAAAAAGAGAAGTAGATTGTTTATTAGTTATTACCTGAGCTTATGGTATCAAATTATGACAAGTTTTATCACATGGATATGCACAGTCTATTTCTTTACTTCTGTTTCTACTAAAATACCAATCACCAACTGCTTCTGCAATAGTCTGTAAAAGGTAGAACGGTTTAACCATGTTATTGATTAAACATTTGGTATGCCAAAAGTTCAAGCTTCAATTATCACTTCATTTTTCAAGTGTAAGCATCAAATTTTGGTTAAAGGAGCAATGTTACATCAAACAATCTAATACTACGATATTGACATAGTTCAAGGATCTAATACTGATTCTTTGCAAGAATTCAAACTTCTTTCCCTATTTTACGCATATTGTAGGTTTAACTCGTTATCAAAATTTTGGTCACTAAAAAAAACTGGTATCAGAAGTAAGTCATTATGTAGCACAACATACGTGCTCACCCAACAAACTAGTTGAAATCTCACATACAATATGTTGAGTCTTTGGTGTTGGCTGCATTTTTGGTAAAATAAACTCTGTAGCAGGATGCTGGATCCGATGCCTCAAGCATTGCGTAGAGCATTGGAGCGTCTCACTGGAAGTGTTGCTTGCGCGCCAAGCATGCGCGTTTCCTATTTATGAAATTTATATTTCTCTCTCATGAATCATATCTTGTGCGAAAAGGAAGGCTTTATTTTCTAAACAAATCTTTTGTTTAGAGATTGGTTCAGAAATTATTGTGAAGATTTATTTTCAAAACATATCTAATCTTTTAAGATATGGTTTGTTTTTATTTTGTGAGTTGGATATTATTTTGGTTCAGATCTTTTTGACCCATGTCACCAGCTATATATATGAGGAAGGAGCTAAACCTAATTTCAAGAGTTGTTCACGCCGTCTTGTGTTTTTGTCTAAGAAATTAGTTTTTGCGTGTGTGTTAATTTTGTGAGCCTTTCTTGTATCACCTTGATGCAAGCTTAGGACGTGTTCTTGAGTTGTAATTGTGTGATCCTTCTCCAAAGCTTTGAAGTACGGAGTTAGGACTTTTGGTGTTTTACACTCTAAGCCTTTAGGTACGAGTGTGTAGTTTTAGGAGTGTGTCTCCAAATCTTTGTGTAATTGAGTTATTGAAATCCTTGCTGTCTTGTAAGGTTGTAGGGGAGTGAGATGGGATCTCATATCTAGGAGTTCCTAGGTAGAAGAGTCATTGGTAGTGCCTAGGTTGTAAGTTGTAAACGGGGCGTTTGCTGATAACTTAGAACTAGGGCTATTATAGTGATATTCCTTCCTGGATTGGTATCCCCCAGATTAGGGCTTGTTTAAGCGCCGAACTGGGTTAACAAATATCCCGTGTTCTTTTACTTGCTTTCAGATATTTGTTCATTTGCTTGTTTTATTCTGTTACGCGCGAGGCCGGATAGATTGCTAGAGCATCGAGTAGAGCATCGTGCATAGCATACCAGGAATTTCAATTGGCATCAGAGCAGGCACCCTGCCTGTTCCTAGGGTGAGATTCAGGACCTGAATTCTCTGGCATCATGGAAAAAGATGGAGGCTACATGAACAGACCACCGTTGCTCAATGGATCCAGCAACTATGACCAGTGGAAATCCAAAATGACGGCCTTTTTGCGATCGATTGATAGTAAAGTGTGGAAAGTTGTGCTAACTGGATGGGAATGCCCTACCTATACTAGCAAGGAAGGTACCTCAACGGGGGTGAAAAAACCTGAAGTAGAATGGACTCCAGAAGAGGAAACTGCAGCTCATTACAATCACAAAGCCATCTATGCTCTCTTTAATGGAGTAGACGCTAGTGTTTTCAAACTTATCAAAAACTGTGTGTCAGCCAAAGAAGCATGGGAGATATTAGAAAAGTGCTATGAAGGGACTACCAAAGTAAAACAGTCAAAGATTCAACATCTCACATCCAAGTTTGAATCTTTAAGAATGAAAGATGATGAGAGCATCCAAGATTTTCATTTGAGTCTTCTAGACATTGCAAATTCTTTTGAAGCCTTAGGGGAAAAAATTTCTGATGAAAAATTATCAAGGAAACTTCTCAGGTCCCTTCCCAAAAGGTTCGATATGAAGGTAACGGCAATTGAGGAAGCACATGACATCTCCACTATGAAGATGGATGAACTTGTTGGATCCCTCCAAACCTTTGAAATTGTTTTGAATGAACGTGGTGACAAGAAGAACAAAAGCATTGCTTTTGTTTCAAACACTGATGATAGCAATGACCAAAGTGAGGATGAAGAGGAAGATAACATAGCTGATGCTATTGCCATGCTTGGTAGACAATTCAACAAAGTGTTGAAAAGAGTTGGAGGTAGGAATCGACAGAATGGGCAGAGCATCCAGTTCGACATCAACAAGCAGCAGAATAGTCTGAAGAAAACCAAGTCTGAAGAAAAGAGCAGTCAAGGCAAGGGTGTTCAGTGTCATGAGTGTGAAGGTTATGGACACATAAGGTCAGAATGTGGAACATATCAGAAAAGACAAAAGAAAGGGCTAACTGTTTCTTGGTCAGATGAAGACACTGATGAAGAAAGTGAATCAGCAAGACATGCGACTGCTCTCACTGGAACATGTGTTAATGTTGAGGATTGGGAATCTGATGAAGATGGGGATGTGTCTTATGAAGAACTTGCCAGCACCTACAAAGAATTGGTCACTAGATATGAAGAGATGTGTCGAATTCTTGAGAAACAAAAGAAGACCATCAATAAACTTCAAACTGAAGTGAACATGCAAGTTGAAAAGGCTACACAGGCAGAAGAAAAAGTCATCCAAGTGAATGCCCAAATGGATGATCTAAGGAAACGTGTTAGCCAGCTGAACCCAGGAACAAATCTTCTTGAAGAAATTCTGGATAGTGTACCAAGTGGGAAGTTAAAGTCTGTTGGATACAACTACTCTAATCTCAATCAGTATCAACAGAACCCTGAGACCAAGTTTACATCCAGTGAAGAAGTATTTGACCCATGTACTGGGAAGACAATGCCGAAGCATCAGACTCAACATTCTAAAGCCTACCCAGTTCCAAAGTTTGCTCTAGATCCAAAATCTTCAGCTCATCAAAGACAAAGACCTTTCGCACATCAAAGGCCTAACAACCAAAGGAGATATCGTAGGTGGGTGTGTCATCATTGTGGAAAAAGAGGACACATTAGACCTTTTTGCTACAAGTTGTATGGATACCCCAACCAGGAACATAAACCAAATATGGTACAGGAAGAAAGTGTTGTGAAGAAGATGTGGAGACCTAAAGAAGAAAATGTTGAGCTTCCTATAGAAGAAGATGTTGGGTTAATTGCTCACACATCCCTCAGAGCTTCCTCTAGGGAAGATTGGTATTTTGATAGTGGGTGCTCTAGACATATGACTGGTGAAGAAAAGTATCTCAGAAATGTAAGATCCTATAAGGCCAGCTTTGTAACTTTTGGAGATGGTGCAAAAGGAGAAATAGTAGGGATTGGGGATCTAATCAGCAATGGATTGCCAAACCTGGAGAATGTACTGTTAGTTAAAGGCCTTACAGCAAATCTGATCAGCATTAGCCAGCTGTGTGATCAAGGCATGAAAGTTAACTTCACTAAGTCTGAATGTTTAGTTAACAATGAGGAAGGTCAACTAATACTGAGAGGGACTAGATCTAAAGACAATTGTTACTTGTGGATGCCTCAGGAAGAAGCTCTCACATCCACCTGCCAAATCACCACAGAAGATGAAGTTCAACTATGGCACCAGAAACTGGGACACCTGAATTTGAAAGGAATGAAGAAAGCTATATCAGTAGAAGCCATTAGAGGCCTTCCCAAACTCAAGATCGTTGAAGGAAAGGTGTGTGGTGAATGTCAAATTGGAAAGCAAATCAGAATGTCGCATCCAATGCTGGAGCATCAGACAACCTTCAAGGTTCTTGAATTATTACACATGGATCTCATGGGACCCATGCAGGTTGAAAGTTTGGGAGGAAAGAGGTATGCTCTTGTAGTGGTAGATGATTACTCTAGATACACATGGGTGAATTTCATTAGAGAAAAATCAGATGCTTTTGATGTGTTCAAGGAGCTGTGCATTCAACTTCAAAGAGAGAAAGGAAGTAATGTTGTTAGAATCAGAAGTGACCATGGAAGAGAATTTGAGAACTCAAAATTCAACGAATTCTGCTCCACTGAAGGGATCAAGCATGAGTACTCGTCTCCTATAACCCCACAACAGAATGGTGTGGTTGAAAGGAAGAACAGAACCATCCAAGAATCAGCTAGAGTCATGCTTCATGCCAAAAGCATTCCATATCATTTTTGGGCTGAAGCCATGAACACTGCTTGCTACATACACAACAGAGTTACTCTAAGAAAAGGTACTTCTTCTACTTTATATGAATTATGGAAAGAAAGGAAGCCAACTGTTAAACACTTTCATGTTTTTGGGAGTAAGTGCTACATTCTAGCTGATAGAGAACAAAGAAGGAAACTTGACCCTAAAAGTGATGAGGGAATCTTCCTTGGATACTCTACAAACAGTAGAGCATACAGAGTTTACAACTCCAAAACTCAAGTTGTGATGGAATCTGTGAATGTTGTTGTAAAAGACACTCCCTTAGAGAAGAATGATGACGTTGATCAAGGTGCACCCATTATTGACAATGTTGAACGAGATGTTGGAGCCTTAGAACATCCCAGTAAAGAAAAATCTGATGAAAAGACTCTTGAAGAAGATGCTGAGACAAGTAATGAACCTCAAGTCCAAATCAAAGGTCCCTCAGTTCGTGTTCAGAAAAATCATCCCAAAGATCTCATTATTGGAAATCCTGAACAAGGAATAACCACTAGGAGGACAAATGATGTAATTGCAAACTCTTGCTTTGTATCTATGTTCGAGCCAAAGAATGCCAAAGAAGCTCTCACTGATGAAGCTTGGATTGAGGCTATGCAAGAGGAACTGAACCAATTCGAGAGAAGTGAAGTGTGGGACTTAGTTCCAAGGCCTGAAGATGTGAATGTAATTGGAACCAAATGGGTGTATAAAAACAAGTCAGATGAGAATGGTACCATTACCAGAAATAAAGCAAGGCTTGTGGCACAAGGGTATACCCAGATTGAAGGGCTTGACTTTGATGAGACTTTTGCACCTGTGGCCAGACTAGAATCCATCAGATTGCTTCTAGGAGTGGCTTGCATTCTCAAGTTCAAACTATACCAAATGGACGTGAAGAGTGCATTTCTAAATAGATACCTACAGGAAGAGGTGTATGTTGAGCAACCTAAAGGGTTTGTGGACCCAGAACATCCTAACTATGTCTACAAGTTGAAGAAAGCCTTGTATGGTCTAAAACAGGCACCTAGGGCATGGTATGAAAGGTTGACTCAATTTTTGGAAGAGCAAGGATACAGAAAGGGAGGATCAGACAAAACTCTGTTTGTGAAAGAAGAAAGAGGAAAGTTTATAATAGCTCAAATCTATGTTGATGACATCGTGTTTGGTGGAATGTCGAACACAATGGTCCAACATTTCGTCCAGCAAATGCAGTCAGAGTTTGAGATGAGTCTTGTTGGAGAATTGACTTATTTTCTTGGTCTTCAAATCAAACAAATGGAAGACACCATCTTTATATCCCAGAGCAAGTATGCTAGAAACATCATCAAGAAATTTGGGATGGACAATGCTGCACACAAGAGAACACCAGCACCTACTCATTTGAAACTCACCAAAGATGAGAAGGGAATAAGTGTTGATCAAAGTCTCTATAGAAGCATGATTGGTAGCTTGTTGTACTTAACTGCAAGTAGACCTGACATCACCTATGCTGTTGGAGTGTGTGCTAGATATCAGGCAAATCCTAAGGTAAGTCATATGACTCAAGTTAAGAGAATCTTGAAATATGTGAATGGAACTAGTGATTATGGGATAATGTACTCCCATTGTGAAGATTCTACTCTATATGGATACTGTGATGCTGATTGGGCCGGAAGTGCAGATGATAGAAAAAGTACTTCAGGAGGATGTTTCTTTTTGGGCACTAATCTAATATCTTGGTTTAGTAAAAAGCAGAATTGTGTGGCACTATCTACTGCTGAGGCAGAATACATAGCAGCTGGGAGTAGCTGCTCACAACTGGTATGGATGAAACAAATGCTGAAGGAATACGATGTTGAACAGAATGCTCTGACATTGTATTGTGACAACATGAGCGCCATAAACATCTCAAAGAATCCAGTTCAGCATAGCAAAACAAAACATATTGATATTCGCCATCATTATATAAGAGATTTGGTTGAGAATAAAATTGTGACTCTGGAGCATGTGGGTACAAAGGAACAAGTGGCAGATATTTTCACTAAGGCGCTTGATGCTGTGCAATTTGAGAAGCTAAGGGGCAAGTTAGGAATTTGCCTCTATGAGGAGTTATAGCAGTTAATGAGCTTAAGGCGTGCAACTGTCAGTTTCTTCTCCAACCTATGTTTGCACGCTAGCCTAGGAGAATCAGATCAAATTCTTTCTTCTCATTACATGTGGTATATGCTATCATATGTCCTATCATCAGGTGTGTGTTATCTGTATGTTTGCATTTGTCTACTGATTCCTGATCGTTCTAATGTTGGTAGCTGTAGATCAGTTGTAGCATGTTTGCCTATAGAAGCATGCGTATGTTATGATGGTTACACATGGCTTGTCTGCCCCATGTGCATTTTCAGTTGTGGTATGGTTGCATATAGCCTGTCTGGCCTATGTGCATGAGATTGAGTAGTGAGGGGAGGAGTAACTCTTGTGGTAGTTGATGGTGATTATTACTATTCTTGTATGTGCTCCTTATGAGAGAGAATCTATTTTTCTCTGCATGCTGGTAGTGAGGGGAAGCTGGTGAGTTATGTATCCCGTCTGTTGGTGTGTATTAAAGCCATGTACTTTTGTACTCTCTGCTGGTGTGTATTTGTCAAATTTGTGGCCAAAAGGGGGAGTAATAATGTGTTGATTAATGTTTCTGGTATGTGCTTCTGATATGTGCTGGGACTGTGAACTGTGTTTGTTCTGGTATGTTTGTTCTGGTATGTGTGCTTTGGTGTGTGGTTGTGCATGATCTGATATATGCAGATGTTGAGGGGGAGCTGATTTGTATTACGCAGGGGGAGATGTTGGATACGATGCTCCAACATCCTATGCATATGTGCAGGGGGAGTAGAATTGTGACAATGCTGAAGCATTCTATCCCACATCCTATCAAGTTTATTTTCCTGACCATTTAAGGCGAAGTAGTTATTTTGTGTTCCGCTGTTGCATGCCTCTCTGATAATCTTAAAAGATACATCTTATTCGTCTCTACTGTTGACCATGAAGGAGTAGTATGGTAACTGTTTTGAAGGATAACCTCTACTGATCTTTATGCTAGTGTGTTTATGTTGAGAAAAAGAAAGGTAGTTGAAGTATCTGTTTAAGTAGTATCTGTATGGTCATAATTTGTTTTAGCCAAAAATTTGCCAAAGGGGGAGTTTGTTGAGTCTTTGGTGTTGGCTGCATTTTTGGTAAAATAAACTCTGTAGCAGGATGCTGGATCCGATGCCTCAAGCATTGCGTAGAGCATTGGAGCGTCTCACTGGAAGTGTTGCTTGCGCGCCAAGCATGCGCGTTTCCTATTTATGAAATTTATATTTCTCTCTCATGAATCATATCTTGTGCGAAAAGGAAGGCTTTATTTTCTAAACAAATCTTTTGTTTAGAGATTGGTTCAGAAATTATTGTGAAGATTTATTTTCAAAACATATCTAATCTTTTAAGATATGGTTTGTTTTTATTTTGTGAGTTGGATATTATTTTGGTTCAGATCTTTTTGACCCATGTCACCAGCTATATATATGAGGAAGGAGCTAAACCTAATTTCAAGAGTTGTTCACGCCGTCTTGTGTTTTTGTCTAAGAAATTAGTTTTTGCGTGTGTGTTAATTTTGTGAGTCTTTCTTGTATCACCTTGATGCAAGCTTAGGACGTGTTCTTGAGTTGTAATTGTGTGATCCTTCTCCAAAGCTTTGAAGTACGGAGTTAGGACTTTTGGTGTTTTACACTCTAAGCCTTTAGGTACGAGTGTGTAGTTTTAGGAGTGTGTCTCCAAATCTTTGTGTAATTGAGTTATTGAAATCCTTGCTGTCTTGTAAGGTTGTAGGGGAGTGAGATGGGATCTCATATCTAGGAGTTCCTAGGTAGAAGAGTCATTGGTAGTGCCTAGGTTGTAAGTTGTAAACGGGGCGTTTGCTGATAACTTAGAACTAGGGCTATTATAGTGATATTCCTTCCTGGATTGGTATCCCCCAGATTAGGGCTTGTTTAAGCGCCGAACTGGGTTAACAAATATCCCGTGTTCTTTTACTTGCTTTCAGATATTTGTTCATTTGCTTGTTTTATTCTGTTACGCGCGAGGCCGGATAGATTGCTAGAGCATCGAGTAGAGCATCGTGCATAGCATACCAGGAATTTCACAATAAACAAGTTTATCATCATCTCTTGTGGTCAAAGATCGGTACCTTGTCGTTTATTCTTGGAGAATCAGCTCCAAACCATGTTTCTTGCAATTCACTTTGGCAGTGAGCAAAACATGAATTTATGAACATCCCCCCTCTATTTGAATAAAAGTAGAAGGGCTTCAAAGTTGCAGTCATGCTGAGCCTAAACCCTGAGTGAAGTGCATTGAATTAAGGAAAGTCAGTTTGTAAATAGAAGGATGAAATTCGAGCATGTGTATGAAGTAAACTTCTTAATAAAAAATAGTTAAAAGTTATTTCAAAACTGTGAAATTGATGGCAGATAAATTGAAAGACGAACCTTGCAATGTATCAATTTGGTCTGGTGTGCAAGCCGCTGGGTTCAGCTTACAGTGGTTCCAGTGCCCGCGGGGGTCAGCTGAAGGTGGCACCAATATATGATGGAACTGTTGACATTTTAAGTTTATTAATTTCGCAATTCACCAACTACGAGTTTAATACAAAATACAACATAGAAAGTTAGAAATAAAATGCATCAAAAAACTATTACTTGGAATACATCATAGGCGGAGTTCAAGATAAAATATGGTGTTGATATATATTTCAACACATATTGCGGAAAGAAGCACTGCATGGAAACAAGAAAAATGTCAGATTGTGTATAACCTTCCTAAGCTAATGATGCAAGTTAATGGGAAACATACCAAGTCTGGATAGGACAACGCATTGGTGCAGTTTTTATTAAGGTTTTGCTCTATCCCCTGTTGGAAACAAAACTTTGTCAAGTAAGCCTATTTACTGTTACACAATTTTCTTTCTGTTATGCAATTTGAAAATTCAATATAGGGAATAGCATGTGGATTTCTTTCTCTACTTTCTAAGATATTGTAGTGATGAGTAAGAAATATTAAATAAGAGTAATGTTAAAAATAACCATTTAAGCACTATGCTTTTATTTTCATTAAGTCCTCTTTACAGGAAACAAATACATTGAAGTTTGTGGAATCGATATCACTTACAAATGAAGCCACTCAGAATTGTATATTGTGATATGCAATCCTGACAGCGGCTCATTTACTTCCTAAGAAACAATTAACTGAAGTTTTAAGTTAAAAGATATCAGAAAATGAAAGGACGGAAGGGGGCGATGTTTCATCAGTAGGGATTTAGTTTAAAAGTGAAGTAATATAGCAACTATGCTACTTCCTCTTGCATTTTTAGGTAGGATTTCTTATATCATTTGTGTTATGTCATGATTTTACTGATTATCTTTTCCCCTGGCACACACTTTTTACAAAGGCTAATTCCAAATTTCATGATAGTAGTCGTCAAACTTGCATCGAAAACATGAAAATATGTTGCCAAATACTTCGTATCGAAATCATGGAATTTAAGTTGATATCTCAAGAAAGGAACTTGCAACTATTAAATTTTATCCTCACAATATGTTACTTAATGCTTATACTTTCAATAATTGTTAATTACTACTTATACCATGCTATGTACTCGTCTATTAATCTCTTTTAGCTTAGAAAATAAAAATCTGATAGTTCATAACTTTCAGGAAGCACATAAATTTATCGTCAATCTGTCAGTGATTAAAACGAAATCGTTTTCCAAACACATTATGAATATAAATGGTTATTTGTTGAAAGTTACCTGCAATGTAACTAGACTTTTGACAAAGTACCTCATAGTGTGGTTCAAACTGATATCTCTTCTGCAAGGAGGAACAAAAGGGATTATTAGTATTCAGATTTTTCTTAAATGACTCAGGATAGTGTAAATTTAATTAACATACCCATCAAGGAAAAAACCTGCATCACTCAAGCATTTAACACTAGCATTAATTGGCAAATACTTGGTGAAGTTGTCGCAATGGTGAAAGGTGGCTAAACCTCCTGCTGAACAGCCTGAAAGCAAAGCCTAAACAACATACATAGTATAGGTATTATTATAAATTCATTCAAACCATATCATCATATACTGTATTAGTATAGTATAATCAATTAACTTAAATTTTCATAAAGAGTAACTATACCTTGTGTGCCTTTCCTAAACCTTTGGGTAGAAGGTCGCCAATAATGGCTTCCCAAATCTTTTGCCCTTTAAAGTAAAGCTTTGTTGTCTGATTTTCATCTCACAAACACCAAGAGTAATGAATCAATAAAGTTGCATTTAGAATTTAGAACTATTTAAACAAGATAATGAAAAATGTATAACACTTTAGCCCATGAAGATAATGAACCCAATCCCCTATTGATTAATTTTAATATAAAATTATTTTCTATGAATTTTCTCAAGTGCTTACTGTATATATTTAAGGACAGTGGTATATGTTTTGTTTTTTTTTTCCAAACCCAAAAAAAACATCTATAATAGTGAAAATTTGAAAAGACCATTATACATTTTTATTAACCGGGAGATGCATTGGATTTGGCTACTTAAAAAATAAATAAAAAATTGGGGGATGTCTTGAAAAAATTACCCCATTATTGAACAATCTGTTTCCGGTAAATGAAGCTCCATCACAGTATCTCAGCTTCACCCTATTCCAATTATAAAAGTCTGGAACAGCAGTAAATGCAACAATTTAATAATAAAAAAACTTAATCAAATGATAAAAAGCAAACTGACAAAAATTTGAGAAAGTTTGTTCAACAAAAAAAACTGATATGTCTTTGTCTAGATCAGATATACATCAAATTTTGTTAAATCAACTTTATAATGGACAACAACAGAAGCAAGCAAGATACAAGATTGGAAAGTTTTAAGCAGAACAGAGCGTCAACACTGCTATGTGAATATTCTAGTAAGGTGAAAAAACAAGAGGTAACAATCTAGGTAACAACAAAAGCACATGAAAGGGTAGCACGTGAAATGGACAACCGAAACACACAAGATATAAGATTGGAAGGTTTAAAACAGAACAGAGTGTGAACACAGCTATGTGAACATTATTTAGAAGTAAGGTGAAAAAAACAAAAGGTAGCAATCTAGGCAACAACAATAGCACGTGAAATGGAATCTGGAGATGAAAGCTAGTTATTGTATAGATTCACATTTGTCAGTGAACCATTGTTTCATTTTGAAATCAAAGAACAACAGCTGTTACAAGGACCACTGCGAAGCGACAAGAAAAGTGCAATATGTGAGTGAGGATTGAGCTAAGATGGGTGTCTCCCAAATACTACCTATTAGGAGTACTACATTTTACCAATTGGAAATTAGAAAAGTGCCAGTAGCTACCCAAATAGTAATGGACACTATTGTGTAGGGATGTCTAATATAAATCTGATCCAAAATGATGCTTATTAAGTAGTGGCCTAATTTGTTTGTCACATCTGAATATTTATTTTGTTATTAGTATTTGAGTAGTGTAATTTGATTAACATTCATAATTATTTTTTTGTAACAAATAAAAACATATTAATATTATTACATGGGAAAATAATTTGCTAAATTTCAGCTCCGAAGAAAATTTATGAAATATGAAAAATGTAGGAACTGTATTAAAAATTTCCCAAAAAAGTGGAGCTTGTAGTCCCTTTACATAAGCCCACAAAAAAATAATGACATAATGGAGCTGGGGCCAAAAACATTTCACTCACAGCAAGGAACCTCCTAAAATATCTAAAGGGAACCTTTATTATTTTTAGTGAAATACTCCACTGTTTAATTTGTAAAATGGTGATTAATTATTAATTTCAAATGAAATAAGAAAAGAAAAGCAAATCTTGATATACCTGGATTAAGGGTGGCATTATTGCTTAATATACCAGAGAAGACCTCCCACTTAGTCATATAACGTGTAGAACCCCTGCGAGTTTGTGCTCTCTCCAAGCATGATGGCAAGTCATTGCACCACCCACCTCCCTGCCAAATACCATAAATAAATATGGTGGTGATCATTAATAATTTATGAATGCAGAACCAAAAGGGTTTCTTCAGTTGAGTTTTGGGCTCCACCGAACTAACTGAAATAACTAGCTGCTGTTTTCATCCACTTGTCATTTCAGATTTCAATTACAATGTGTTTGCTTGGATTCAAAGTTTTATAAGTGAAACTTTATCCTCCGACATACCTATATATGGACCAACAATAACATTGCTTCCTACTATCATTCATCTTTCACTTCACTTTTTTTTTTAATTACACTTTTGACAAAAAATAAATAAACTATGTGCAGTATTCTGAAGTTTTACAAATTTTAAATTTCTGTAAATTGTAGAAAATAAAAAAAAAGTGAGACATACAAAACATGTATGATGATCACATATAGTGTCTTTATTTATATGTTTAATTGTTTGAATAATATAACTCATATACACAATTTTTATTTTTTCTATAATAATAGACACTTTTAATTTAGTATATAAATAATTGTACAGTGTCCTTAATGTTTTGGATTAAAATATTTTGGTGCCTTGTGTATTTGTAAGATTATTTTAGGCATACATATACTTGAAAAAAATATAAATTTTTAAATTATATATTTTTAAAATAATTAATTATTAAATTATTAAAAAAATTAATAATTCAATAGTATATATTTTGGTGTATCTAAATGGTGTGTCCAAATGACTATTCAAACTTTTTTTTATAGTATTATTTAATTGGAAGTTTAGAATGGGGAATATATTGATTATTTATTTTAATAAATTGATAATTTAGAACTGTTGAGAACATTTTCTTATATCTTATACTTCTATTTGCTGTCAAACTAAAAATTTCTTATGATCATCAATTTTTTTTTAAGTTTACAGACTCAACCCACCCATTAGCCATGTGTAAGGTGGACTGGAGAGTAGTAAATCCAAAAACATGACAGCATGAGGGATTTTGAACCAACAAACATTATGCCAAATATTGTTATTTAAAAAAGTAAAATTATATATGCCACCTATTGTTGGTTTTGATTTACTTCTGAAATTTTATTGCAATTAATACTATGACCATGACAGCTAAAGCCAAATTATATTAAATAATTTGTATAAAATAAATAAATTATTGAGGTGTGAGTAAGTATTCTCTATAGGATACATAGAGATAGAGTGATTTATTTCGTTCGGTCTTAATTATAAGCAAATATCATTTTTTAGATACATTGAATAACCAATGTATTTAGTCTAAAAAGTGGACTAAATACATTAGTTGTTCAATGTATAAAGTGACGTTTGCTTATAATTAAGGTCGGATGGAATAACTCCTTATAAAAAAAATATAGTGATTTTAACTTTGCAGTTTGTACTAGAATATGTGAACGATTTTTTTGCTAGATAGGCTAACTCACACATATAAGTGAAAAGTCGGGATTCAAATCCGAATCGAATTATGATTCTGACCTAACAATTTTGTCAGTTGAAATATGATTTATGGATATGTATCAACGATTTTATCTTCAAATATCTGGATATAGAGTTTTTTTTTTTTCTTTTTTCTTTTTTTAACCATTCCTAGTTCCTAGAAAGGAAGATTCATGTGAAGCCGTGCTCGCGCAAAACTCTAGGCGGAGACGACACAAAAACACTACTAATATCGTAAAACATTTGGAAACCAACCAATAATCATCAACCTTCAATCCCAGAACCACTTTTCCAAACGCAACAAAAGTACAAAACAACACTGACACTTCCGTAACTTTTCACACACCATTTTCACTTTTACTACTTTTTTTAACATCAATAATGGATCTTATAACAATGCAAATGCAAATAATGTACAGTGCAGTAATGACTCGCACATAAGCTAAGTTCATAAACCATATACTGTACTTATTCATTCATAAATCAACATAAAGATTTTCAATTATATAAAAAAAAAAGTAAGAAAAATATGAATATACCTCGAATTGTAGAAGCCAATTGTTTTGACCCGCTCCATATCCTCTGTCCAAATGATACGCAGGTAAACTTCCATCCAAACAAACTACAAATTTTAATAATTAGTAAATAATAAATAAATTAATAATAACCAATGAAGCAGATACACTTCTAAAATTAGGCGCGTCATATCGGACACTGAGCATCAACACGATACTTGCACATGTGATTCGTCGAACACCAAACACGGATAGTCCAATACTTATTGTTTCAACAAAATAATGGCAGAAAATAAACAAAGAAATTAAAATTTCACTTACGAGCACCAGTATCACGTGCGTTGGCAACGAGCGTCATGTTCACCAGAGGCCTCTGTTCTTTTGAGTTAACACACCATGGCTCCACCGTTATTATACACAATAATGCCAAAGCCACAGCAAACTTCATCTTCTTCAGAAATATGAACGGAATCATGATTTTTCCACTCGATTCAATACAAAATAAAATTGAGAAGAAAGTGAGATCTAAATGTAAATACAACTCTCCTCTCACTACTACTCTGTTGTTGTTGTTGTTGTTGTTTTGTTCTGATTTGTCTTGACTTGGATTTAAGACGTAAAAGAATGAAGTAATGAATCACAATGGATTTGAAACTAATCGGAAATAGAAATTGAAATGGACGTAACTGAAATCGACGCTTCATTGATTGATTTGTTATGCGGAACGGATAGATATGAAGTTTGTTGAAAAAGACAATATCGGCGTAGCCATCGCAATAAATCAATAATTACTATTAATTAGCACTAATTAACAGTAATCACTAATACTAATAAGGAAGAATTAATATAACGCACGCACGCACAATGTGAAAGGTAGAAAAGGGAAAAGTGAAAAGAGAAGCGTGAAATGAAAGAATATCTGTTAATAGAGTTGAGAATCGCAGTTGTGAAAAGCTATATAAGGAAATGAAGGTGCTAGTGCGCAGTGTCGTATTGAGAAGGAAGTGTGTATTATTGGAAAAGATAAAATGAATATTAGATAGAATTGAGAAGGAAGGTGTTGAGGGAGTGAGTGTGTATGGTATGGAATGGACCCACCACGAAAGAGAATATGGATTATGGATCAAGATGCCAACCATAACCAAACCATGTTGAAGTGGTGGGGTTTGCTCTTTTGCTATCTTTGAATTCAAGTTATGGCTAACTGTTGTTTCTTTTTTTGTTTTAGTTAGTTAGAGTAACCACCACTATCCCCAAGTCATTTTGTTTTTCCAAACATTTATATCAAAATATTTTAATGATTAAATACTCATCTTAGTAATTGAATGTGTATAAATCAAAATTACAAAAAATTATCAATCGTCGGTCAGTGGTGATTGCCGCTGAACTTGGTACGAAGGATCACGGTTCGATTCCCGCCAACTACGATTGAAAGGGAGCTGGAACTACTTGATATCAAAACTGATCTCCGAATCAAATTAAACTGGTGGTCAAAGCCAAAAAAAATTACAAAAAAATTCATTTATGTATATGTTTAAGTTTGGTTCACATGTGTTTTTGTTAAAAAAAATTCTTTTTTACAATGAAATTAACGAGGATCAAATCTAGCACATCATGTTGGCGAGTGTTTTCAATTTGAAGGATGCCGTGAAAGAAACAAATAGATTGTAGGGAACATGCATTGGAATTGGGATGGAATATGCATGGCAAACCTTGAAAGCTTTTTTAGATTTTGGGTTTTGGGGATCTTGTTCAAAGGTTTGGTTAAAATTTTGCAAATTTTAGATTGATGGATTTTTTAAATTTTTCGATTTTATTGATGAATGTACAAAGAAGATGGACATGAATGCATAGAGGAAGATGAATAATTGAAAGAAAAAAATAGTTGGTGCTAGTGCAATGTTATATACAGTGGACATGCAAAATTTAATGGTTTATTTTTTTTTACAACAAGATGAAACGGTTAAAATTTTAAAAATTATTGACTTCTATGGTGGATCACATATGATGTTGGTCCATTTAGAAGAAAGGATGTTTCTTAACAATAGAAATAAATTTAAGACATAAATGAAATCTTTATTAATTAAAAGACTAAAATAAAATTTGAAAATTAATTAAGGGATCAAAAGAATAATAACATTTTTTTTGAAAGAAGAATAATTACATTTTTGAGAAATACTTAGACTTCTTAAGGAGTGCTTGAGAAAGTGGAATAAAGAAGTCTTTGGTTATATTGATCTCAACATAGAGAAGACGGTGAAGGAGTTAAATGTCTTGGAAGGCCTTATGGAAGGAAGTGATGCTAATATTGACCCCACAATTCGAAAATGCTTAAATATTGACTTTTGGAACCAACTTCATCTAAAAGAGAGTTTGATTAAACAAAAATCTAGGATGAAATGGGTTCAAGAAGGTGATTCGAACTCGAGGTATTTTCATGAATCTATTAAAAGTAAAAGAAGAAAAAATCAGTTGGTGGCATTAAAAGACGATGATCAATGGATCAAGGGGGTGGATGAGATCAAGGGGTTTGTAAAGGATTTTTTTGAGCTTAATTTCAGTGAAAAATGGAAGTATAGGTCGAACCTTAATGGGGTACATTTCCAGTTTTTGTCTGACGAAGACCACTTTTTGTTGATGAGGGCTTTCTCTGAGGAGGAGGTTAGGGATATTATTTGGAGTAGTGATGGCGATAAAAGTCCAGGTCCTGACGGCTTCAACTTTAAATTTCTAAAGGTGTGTTGGGACATTATTAAAGTTGATATTATGAATTTTTTGCATGAATTCTTCGTAAGTGCTAAGTTACCTAAGGCCTTCACGGCTTCTTTTTTGACTCTCATACCAAAGGAAGATCATCCTCAGGCCTTGTCAGAATATCGGCCTATTTGTCTTGTGACAAGCATGTACAAGATTTTGTCAAAAATTCTGGCGGGAAAATTGAAGCAATTGTTAGGGAAATTAATTTCAAAGGTACAATCAGCTTTTGTACCTAACAGGCAGATTTTAGATGGGGTGTTGGTGATCAATGAAATAATAGATTTGGCAAAAAGAAGAAAAGATAAATGTTTGTTATTCAAAGTTGACTTCGAAAGGGCATATGATACAGTTAATTGGCAATTTTTGGACTACATGATGGGTCTTATGGGTTTTGCGGAAGGCTGACGTAAGTGGATTCATGCTTGTGTTTTTCATAGCTCTATGTCCGTGTTGGTAAATGGTAGTCCTACAGCAGATTTTAATGCCGGTAAAGGTTTGCGGCAGGGAGATCCTCTTTCCCCTTTTCTTTTCTTGATTGTTGTTGAAGGCCTTTCGGGGCTTATGCGTAAAGCGGTGGAGAATAACTTATTTCATGGTTACAAGGTTAGTTTTTTTTTTTAAACAACATATTATATATAAGAGCACCACAAAGGGCCATAATTACAAGGATATAAACCAGAAAGAAACAAAAACAGGAACCACATGTTCCACACCCAACACCAAAACTGAGCCGTAAAAACCAGAAGAAAGGCAGGCTCAAACACACCCAAACAGAACTGAACAAACACCCAGCAAACAGGAAGAAAAAAAAAACCAGGCAGAAAAACCAGAAAAGCAACGCACTTAACGATTAAAACAACTACCCGGATCCCAACACCATTCGTAATATAAACACGGTAAAATCTTCAACTTATAGGCACTCCATTTCCATGTTAGGACTTTGATATCCTCAACACACTCGGACGCAATCTTAACCGAATTGTTGAATATGACATCATTCCTAGATTTCCAAATTAGCCAAATAGTAGTGTGCCAAACAAGCCTAAAACCTTTTCGAGCTTTTTTGGTTCTTGCAAACCCGGACAAATACTCAAACAGGCACGACAAGGTTGCCGGCATAACCAGAATCACCCCCAGCCATCTAAAAATCTCCACCCAAACACGACCTGCATAACCACAGTGTAAAAGAAGATGGATCGTGGACTCTCTCAAACCTGTACACAACACACAATCCGTAGAGTTATCCCCCTGAATAATACCCCGCCGCATCAAATTATCTCTGGTTGGGATACGATTATGTAACACCTGCCAAGAAAAAACAATAATTTTGGACGGGGCTGGGCTTTTCCACAGCTGCTCAAACACCGTATTCGAAGTGACCATTAGCTCAGCATCACCATTCAATTCTTTACAAAGAAGAGAATAAGTCGATTTCACCGAAAAACAGCCATCCGTATCCGGATTCCACCGCCACAAATCCTGATCCACCGAGAGCTTCACATGCTGCAGCAAAACAAGCAGCTGATTCACTAAATCTTCCTCCCACCTAAACAGTCTCCTTCTCCGATTAAAATTCCAAAGTAATTGATCATCGTTCACGACGCACACCTCACTAACCACCGCCTCTCTTTCAAGGGATAAGGAAAAGAGCCTTGGGAAGACCTCAGCCAGGGCTACCTCCCCAATCCAAACTTGAGACCAAAAAAACGTTGAAACACCATTATTAACCCTTCTCTTAGATGCCTCCGCAAACCATTTTTTAGATTGGACACAATCCTCAATCGCACAAATATCCTTCCACCAACAAGACGCAATTCTACCACCCGGAATGCCATTAAAGATAACAAAATGTAGCAACCTCGTACCATACTTTGCAACTAGAACGTCCTTCCACAAAGCCGGCTCATTTTGAAGGAGTTTCCAACGCCACTTTGTTAGAAGACTCAAATTCACCACTCTAACATCCCTCACCCCTAAACCACCTTCTCTCTTCTCCTTACATACCATTTTCCAACTAAGCCAACTAATCTTTCTACCACCTCTCACACCTCCCCACAAGAACTCTCTTTGAATTCTAACCACCGTCTTCACCACTTGAGATGGCATTTTTAAAAACGACATAAAGAAAATAGGGATAGAGTTCAATACCGAATTAATAAGAAGAATCCTCCCTCCTAAGCTAATATGCTTCTTTCCCCAAGAATTTAATCTCGTCTTAAGGTACACAATCAACGGATCCCACGTCGAAAGTCTCCTCGGATTAGCACCCACCAGAAGACCAAGGTATTTGAATGGAAATTGTCCTTGTCTACAGTTAAGAAACGAACATGCCAAATCCACAAAATCCACTTGGGTATTAACCCCCATCAAACAACTTTTCCATAAGTTAACTTTCAATCCGGACACCATATGAAACCCCCAGAGAATTGACTTGAGCGTCCATAAATTTTGGACCGAAGCCTCACCAATGCACAAGGTATCGTCCGCGAACTGGAGATGAGAGATCACCACGCCATTTCCACCAACATGAAACCCTTTAAAGAGACTTACCTCCACCGCCTTTTTCATCAAACCACCGAACCCCTCCGCCACAAGAAGAAATAGAAAAGGAGCAAGTGGGTCTCCTTGTTTAAGACCTCTATGAATCTTAAACTCCTTAGTCGGACTTCCGTTGACAAGGATAGTGACAACATTATGTTCCATTCACTTCAGTTTGCCGATGATACTATTCTAGTGGGAGAGGGAAATTGGGACAACTTGTGGACTATAAAAGCTATTTTGCGGAGTTTTGAGATTGTTTCGGGATTGAAAGTTAATTTTTACAAAAGCAAACTTTATTGCATCAATATTGATGATAGTTTTATGAGAGCGTCGTCCTCTTTTTTGCATTGTGTCGTTGAGTCTATTCCCTTTCGTTTCCTTGGAATACCGGTAGGGGCTAATCCGAGAAGAAGATCCACGTGGCATCCAATTATTGAATCTATGAAAAAACGTCTTAGTTCTTGGAACGGCCGTATTTTATCTATTGGAGGAAGAGTTACCCTTATTAACTCGGTACTTTCTAGTTTACCACTATATTTCTTTTCTTTTTTTAAGGCCCCTTCATGTGTGCTAAAGGAATTGGTGACAATCCAAAGAAATTTCTTGTGGGGGGGAGGATTGGTGGAAAAAAAAATGTGTTGGGTTAGTTGGGATCGCATTTGTCAACCAAAAAAAGGGGAGGTCTAGGAATAAAAAATCTAGAGCTTTTTAATTCGTTTCTTTTGTGTAAATGGAAGTGGAGATGTTTTATCGACAAAGAGGCACCGTGGAGGGAGTTGTTGGAATTTAGATACGGTGCGTTTGCGAATAATTTTTTGTATGGGGAAGGCACGGAGAGACTTAACAAATCATCAATATGGTGGCGTGACCTATGGAGTTTAGGCGGGGAGAATGGCGGTCGGTGGTTTGGTGATAATATTAGTAGTGTTCTTGGTGACGGTAAAGAGATTGGTTTTTGGAAAGAAAAATGGATTGGAACGGACACGTTAAAGAACTTATATACGGATCTATATCTCAAATCTTCTCTCCAAAATGGTTCTGTGTCGATGATGGGGTCGTTGGATCATAATGTATGGGTGTGGCGGTTTGATTGGATTGATTCACTCTCGGTTAGTGAAGCAGCTGCAGAACAGGAGTTGATGAACTTGTTGCATCCGTTTCAACCGAGTCCTGATGTGGAGGACAAACATAAACGGATATCATCCTCGGCGGGGATTTTTTCTAGGGGTGTACACGGATTGGACAAACCCACTCGATCCGGTCAAACCCACCCAATCCAACCCAAAAAAGTGGGTTGGGTCGGGCAAGTGGGTGGATATGGATTTCAAAAATGAAAAACCCATAAAAAAATTTGGGTTTCGGGTAAAACCAGACCCAACCCAAAAAACCCACCGACCCACTAGTGCTATGTTTTTTTAAATATTTTTAAGAAAATACTAAAGATTTTGCCATTTGATCAATAAATATTTTTATATTGAAAATAAGTTATACTATCTTTTAAAAAAATAAAAAGATTGAATAATTTTTATAAACAAATATGATAATTCATCGCACTATTTTAAAAATAAAAATATTGAATAATTTTCATAAACAAATATGATGATTTTTCGTTTAGTCATTTGATATTATAAAAAAGGGAAAAAAAATCATTTGGATAACACACTATCCAACCCATAAATTAGTGGGTATACATAAAAAATAGGTGATTATTTTTTATAGTGAAAAAAAGTAACACTATTTTTCAAAAAAATACAATAGTTGAGTTATTTTTATGAAAAATATGATGATTCGATATTTATATTTTTAATATAAAAAAATAGAAAATAGTTCGGGTAACCCACTATCCAACCCAATCCAACCCGAAAATTAGTGGGTTTACCCAACCCGGCCCAATGTTATAACGGGTGGTTATTTTACTAGACCCAACCCATAGTACCTTATGTGGTTCGGGTTTTGGTTTTGGCCAAACCCAACCCAACCCGGCCCACGTACACCCCTAATTTTTTCTGTCAAGTGTGCATATTTAGAACTGTTAAATAGATTAGTTATGGCCGATTTGGACGACAGCATGGTCTATTCTTTGGAGTTAATGTGGAAGAATAATGTTCCGTCTAAAATTAGCATTTTTGGTTGGCGTTTGTTTCTCGAAAAATTACCGACAAGGGAGGCACTGTTTGAATCCAACAAACGCCAACTTGATTGGAATAATAGTACTGACAGGAGGTGTGCGTTTTGTTCCAATCAAGTTGAATCCATTGCTCATGTCTTTATTCACTGCAACTTTTCCACTAATGTTTGGCGCAGGATCTTCATTTGGATGGGGTTGAATTCCATAAACTCCAATTCTGTACAGCAACATTTTATTAGATTTGGAGACTTAATAAAGAGCAAGGCTAGCAAGGTTAAGAACAAGCATCGTCATATTATTTGGTTAGCAACGATGTGGTGTTTATGAAGGGGGCGGAATAATATTGTGTTTAGAGAAGATCAGGTTACTATCGGTTCATTAGTGGACCAAATTATTTATATGTCTTGGTTTTGATTTAGTGGCCGTCTTAGGAGTAATGTTATTATTTCTTTTGATTCTTGGTGTACTAATTCTCTAGATTGTTTACAATGTGTCTAGAGTGATTTGTTATTGAATTGTAAGGGTTGAGTACCCCTTGTACTCCTTATAATTCAATCATTTGCTTATAAAAAAAAAACATTTTTGAGAAATACGTTTGGTTAACATTTGAATATTCCAATAACCTTTATATAGTAGGGATAATCTTGAATGAATGATTGACAAGGGGGGGAATTTATGATAATGTATTTAGTCAATGCAAAGTTTTGGAACGTAGCATAAATTATGAATGTATCTATTATAGGTGGGGATTATTTTGGGTGATTAGCCGCTTTCTCTAACAAGACTAATACAGCTGTGTGGTCTTTTTGATGGAGATGAGATGAGGGTGGATATATAGAAAGAAACCAAGAGGTTTATGTAGACTTTGCAGCCTGGGAACGAACCTAATCGTGGTAGGTCCTTTTAGTTTGCCAACTAGTGTTCACCGTAATTTACTCTCTAATTTATATTGTTGGGTAGAAGAGGGAAGAATTAGGTGTAGACATCAACATTAAAATAATGATAATTTGATTGAAAATAAATTGTATGTGGTGGTAACTGGTAACATTCAACATACTACTAGTTGTATGTAAAAAAAAAAAAATCAATATATCACTTTCTCCAAGTCTTTTTGCAGATACACCTCTCAATTGTTGTCATTTTCACCTTAATTTCGTTTTCCACTTCAATTTACGGAGAATTTCTTCCACCGATCCCCTATTACGTACCATGGGTTCTCTGTTCTCCTAACACTTTTTATACGAGTGTCATGAAATATATATTTTTTTTACATTACTAGTTTTTTTTTCTTTTGTCACCAGTTTAATTTGGTTCGGGGTCAGTTTTGGCATCAAGTGAGTCCAACGTCCTTCCGATCGGCAGGGATTTCCTAAATTATTAAATAAAATAAATGTGGTTTGGAAATGGCAAGCAATGTAAACAGCAGTATGTACAATATGCATGATTTCTACTTTCATATGCACAAGAAGCCAAATATGTCATGTTCCATCGCCATCGGTCGGTACTATTTTATATATGCAGCAAATAAAATTGTTTTGTCGGGGTTAGGTTAACATTATTTACCTTTTTTTGTAGTGTAGCAGCTATAAGAACATGCTACCTTTGCTGTATCTTACTGTAAAAATGTAGTACATGTTTTTCACTTGTCAGACACTGTTATTTTCATTCAAGATAATGTAAATCTTGCCGTTCGCAACGTATGGCTCTTGAAATCCCTTCAGCTTCCATTAAGTGGTGATTGTTGAAGGAGCTATTGAGACAGATTTGCAATGTTGAAGACTGAAGAGAGGATATGTAGCCTCCATGGCCACGATGCTGAAAAAGGTGTGGGAAGTAATTTAAGCAGAGTTGTATGGTATATGGCTGTTTTAACAGTTGGTCTAATCCGAGGATTTTTAGACATCGCATACGGTCTTTGTTAAGTGATGTTTGGTTCTGCTGCGAGAAAAATTGATTTTGAGTGATAAGTTAAGATAGTATGACTAGGAACTCCATATTTTATAACAATAATCAACCCATATCTAGATTTTCCATAGCATTGTGTGTTCAATCCAAATTTAAGTTTATGTTTAGGTCTGGTAATTTTTAATCGATGAATTTACATGAGTTTATACTGAATATATATATAACCAAAGAATACAATCAGTACAAGGTGTACCAAGAAAGACTAAGAGAGATTTACAAAAGAATCAACCAAAGAAACATTAAGAAATACAAAAAATTAGTCGATACCTAAATAAAGTAATGAGTTCGACCACCAACTATAATAGTTTGAAAATAGAGTACTGTTTATCCTCTTCAACCACCGAAATAATATATATTTGATTAATTTTTTATTTTTTTTATTGATGGAAGTAAAATTGAGATAACAAATGACAAACTATAAAGCACTTTGAAACCGTTATAAAAAAACATTATATATAAACAATAACAAATAAACTACAAGCTCCTGAGAAAGTTATGGTTACTAACTTACTAAACATGTATAAACTTTTTTTTTTAAAGTTAAACATGTATAAACTTATAAATTATAAACTATCAACTATAAATATATAAAATAAAAAATATAAAAAGAAATAAAACCTAAGAGTGTTTGGGCCCCAAATTTTTGGATCTCCTAACAGGCCCCAATCTTAAATACCGTGTAGCTTTAAATATATATTCTTGTAAGCCAAATTTTGCTGAAAAATACTTTTGACGGCCTAACTATTTTTTCGTGCGCCATATAAATTAATCAAAATACTCATATTTGCTATTTGAGTGACGGATACACCCAAAAACATCCTACCATTGTAATATCTGCTACTTAAGTAGTGGACGATGTTTTTTAAAATTACTCATTTTTATAACACCCGCTACTTAAGTAGCGGAAGAGTAAAATGAGAAAAGCGTAGGACGCGCGAGTAACAGGTAGGGCGGCAAAAGTAATTTTCAATTTTGCAAACATATTCACACTTAGTTCGTGTAGTATTTAAATGGAGAATTGTAGTTCATGTTGTCAGTTCAATCGATCTCAAGATTAAACTCTCACATGACAAACTAATATTCGAATACTGGTTGGAAGATATTTCATATTTAGTATCCGACACTTCTCAAATATAAGATTATCTTTAATGGAGAAAATTTGTGGAAGAAAAAACACGTAATTTTAATTTTATCTTCTCACACTGCACTTAAAAATCCTTAATTTAATATTCGTTCTAGACATATTAATACATTAGATCGGCCCCGAAAAGTACTCATTTTACGGTCTCAATCGGTTTTGAGACAAAAAAAACAATTAGATCTAAATATTAAAATAACATCTATTGACCAAGAAATAACATTTATTTTCGTTGAGGTTGAATGCCTCTCTTTTTTTAACTTTCACCACCAGTTTAATCTGGTTCGGAGGTCAGTTCCCAATCCTAGTTGCAGGGGACCGAACTGTGGTCATCCCTACCAAATTTAACATCAATCACCACTGAACCAAATAACAATTGGTGGTTAGATGTCTCATTTAAACAATTTCAATCTAATACAATCTCATTAGATGTGGTTTAATTTGTACAGATTTTATGTTGATATAAATTACGACTTTAAGAAAATCTATACAAATTGTATACAAGTTTCATGCAAAATACTCCCACCGTCCTTTGTTCCTTTCTACAATACACTTTTGCAATTATCAACGACATTAATTGTTTTTTTTCAAAAGTATCCTTATTTAATTTACATATTTTTCTGAATACCATTTAATTCTTTTTTGTAAGTGTGTACTTTATTAATTATAGGAAAGTTATTACTAAGGATAAATATGAAAAATCAATATAATTTGTCAATCAATTTAATACTAAAAACAACTTTCTTAAAACTTGTATTTTGGCAAACTAACTCTTATAAATAGGAATGGAGGAAGCATCACATTCAACATACTAAAAGTTAACATTATAGATTGTACCAAAAAAATTAAATTATAGAATAATAGTCAGTTATTATATTTTTGAAATATATGTGATATAGTAAAAATATATAATAAATGATTTAATTTGTATCGATAGACATTTGGCGTACACAATATTGTGGCCAAAATGGTACACCGTATTAAGTGAAGCATATATGTCTAAACAGTGACATCAAACTTTTCAACACCGCACAACAGATATATACTATAGACACATCCATATTTGTGTGGTGGAGTGAAAAAATCACCCTTAATTGAAAGGTGAAGTAGGTCAACAACATTGTTATGTAATCGTCTTTTCATTTCACTATACAATATATAAAATGACGATATTTGTGTGTGCTATCTCTCCACAAATTCATATATTAAAGTTGTACTGTTTTTGTCCATTTAATCATAATCAACGGTCAAAATTGATATTTGAATATTTAATTTAGACCATTCAATCTTAAATCAATAGCTACTACACATTATTCATTATATTGTGTTATTGTGATATTTCTGGGAATCTAGACAACCTTAATTGTAGGTATGGATAACTTATCTTTTTTACTATTTATTTTATTTTGTTGTGCACCGAATCTGACCCCTTCATCTAATAAAATAAAGAAAGAATCTCAACCTTGATAATAATAATAGTATAATATAAGAGAAAATCCAAAAAATGGCAAAATTTGGAAAGAAAGTAAAATAGAGGGGTGAAAATGAAAATAGAGATAGAGTGACATTCACTTCACTCTCATGAAAAAGTGAAGTATCATCGTTTCAGCACAGAGAAAGCAAAGAGGTCTCTCAAACCTCTTTCAACAGTCCAAGGTTAGTCTTTTCCCAAAACCCAAATTTCCCAAATTTCATTCTCAATTTCAATTTCTTCCCCTTTTCAGATCATGCCTTAATCTTCCTGTTGAATTTTGATCGGTTCTTGCAAAATCTTTTACTCTCCGATTCAATTTTGTTTACTTTTGCGCTTTGGGTGCGTTGTTTCTTTGTTTAATCGATGTAATTGCGAGAAAGAAAATTTATGGTTGATTAGAGTTTTTGGGTACATTATTCGGTTTAATTGCTATGTAGAAAGAAAACATAGATCATCAATTTAGGTTAAATGAAATTGTAATTTTTCAAATTTTTTTCTGTTGGTTTCGTTTGCTTCAGAGTAGTTCATGATGTAAAATATGTTCAATTTGGCTGTAGAAATGCAAAATAGAGCAACAGGATTATTAAAGGGGTGATTTTTATTTATTTATTTACAAGCTTCATTTCTATTTCTATATGCAGGTTGCACGGTTTTAACTGTTTAGGTTTTTGCATTCTAAGAAAGAAAAAAAAAACTGTGCAGCTTTGGTTGCAAAGTTACAGTTGCTTGTTTTGTGTTTCTATGCATGAAAGTTGGAGTTAAAGATAATTGTAGATGGAATCCCTTTGGAGACTTCTGTATTTGCTAGAGCCTGCGCCCTTTACACTAATTGCCACAGCTGTAGCTGTGACATTTGGGTCGGCTTTTCGAGCTCTAAATTATGGGAAAGAAATGGAGCGTAATCGGGATATGTCAGAAGCATCGATTACATTGGATAGGTCCCAAGCATTGATGATTCCAGTTATGAGCTCTTTTAGTTTGGTTCTGATGTTCTACTTGTTCTCATCAGTCTCGCAGTTTCTCACAGCATTCACTGCCATTGCTGCTGCATCGTCCCTTTTCTTCTGTCTGTCTCCTTATGCGGCTTATTTGAAGTCACATTTTGGTTTGGCTGATCCTTTTGTTTCACGCTGTTGCTCAAAATCTTTTACACGAATCCAAGGAATACTATTGTTTACTTGCTCTTTTATAGTGGTTGCTTGGCTTGTTTCTGGCCATTGGATACTGAACAATCTGTTGGGCATATCTATATGCATTGCATTTGTAAGCCATGTGCGTCTTCCAAACATCAAGATTTGTGCAATGCTCCTCCTTTGTCTTTTTGTATATGACATTTTCTGGGTTTTCTACTCTGAAAGATTTTTCGGGGCAAATGTCATGGTATCAGTGGCAACACAGCAAGCATCAAATCCTATGCACACAGTTGCTAGTAGTTTAAGTCTTCCTGGGTTGCAACTAATAACAAAGAAATTGGAGTTACCTGTAAAGATTGTCTTTCCAAGAAATTTGTTGGGCGGTGTTGTTCCAGGACAGAGTGCATCGGACTTCATGATGCTAGGTTTAGGGGACATGGTATCACATTCTTACCCTCTAAGATGTATTACTATATGACTCTATATGTTAACTGTTTCTAAAGTTTAGACTGTCCTTTTATTGCTTAATTCAAATGAAATAGTATGTTGCATTTACTGATGTGCGCTTTTCTTCCTTGTTTTCTTGATAAACTATGTTTTGTCAAGTATTATGCGGGTTGTGTGGATTTTCACATGTTATGATTTTTGAATGCCTTCATGGTGAAATATTATGCCATATATCATGCATAAGCAATGATAAAAGAATGTGACATAAAAAAACAGACTGCCAGTGTACACTATACTGAAGTTTTTACTGTAACCTCCTCTCTTTCCCCTTTTCTCCAACTTCTCCCGCATCAAATAGGTTGAATAGGACATATTCTGCCAAATTGGTTTGATTTAAGTGACATTTTTGCTGAGTTATGGAATAATTAAATAGGACATATTGTGATCAAACTGTTCTGTGTGTTTTGGTGTATCACATGTGTTTTTGCTTATACACTATCAAATACTTTGGTTTAAAGCTTTAAACATCATTATAGTTCTGTGTCAAACTTAAGCTAATCCTGATGTCAATAAATTTTGATAGTCTTGTTTCTTCTAAACTTGTGTGTTTGGTTTTTCATGATTTTTGCTTATCTTTTTGCAGGCTATCCCAGGCATGTTCCTGGCTTTGGTCCTCTGCTTTGATTATCGCAAGAGCAGGGATACAATAAATCTCACGGAGTTATATTCTTCAAAGGGGCACAAATACATATGGTATGCACTGCCTGGATATGCCATTGGTCTGATAACTGCTTTGGCAGCTGGTGTCTTGACTCACTCACCTCAGCCTGCACTCCTTTATCTGGTAATTCTGGTTTTTCAATTTTTTGTCATTGTATAAGTTATACTGTCATCTATACTTCCCTATTCCAATTAATAATTTATTCTATAACTTTTGTTATTACTTTCAATTGTCATATTTTGTTTATACTATGGGAAAAGTTGTTTATAGAACAGATTAATGAAAGTAGTCACAGTTATTGCTTAATCTACATAACTTTAATTTTTAACTATTTATTTCTCTTTCGAGTTTATAACACTAGCAACTTGAGGGATTTCTCTCTATGTTCATACTGAAATCCTGTGTTATAGTTGAGTACATTATTTTGTAGGGATAAATAATTCCAAATTTTGAATTTTTGTTGTATGAGATCTGGAAATTCATTCATCCGCCCACTATCTATGTCAAGCTATTTCCTCAGTTTCCTCTCCTCTCTTTTGTTAGTTGTTACTTATTACTGCATATATAGCTATGATGTTGATGGGCCTTGTGTGTAACTCCTGCTCCTTGTGTAACATGGGTTATGTATTTCTTCTAGGTTCATTTATCAATAAATTATATGGTGATTGTGGTGGTAGCCAAGTTTTCGTTGGAGGATTAAATTGAAATTGTTGAACATTTTTTTTTAATTCATTAGGGGAGAATTTCTTTGATATATATATGGTTTATGTTGAATCTGTACACTGATGCACTGAGCCATTTGATACATGCAATTTGTTTGTTGATATCTGTTTATTTGGACCCTTATCAGATGTTGTCAAAAGTCAAAACAACTGTCACCTTTGTCCAGTCCATAAACTACATATTACATTATACATCTCATATTGATCTATACCCAAATGTGCTTCTAAGTTATTTGTTTGGTTGAGTTTCAAACCATTCAATACACGATCCATAGTCTTGAGTCTCATGGTCATGATTGTCAATGAAGCTCAGTTCTCAAGAGTCTAGTACATTCTTTATTTACCTGTTCATCTCATGCAATGTAAATATCCATCTCATTTTGGGATCTCTTTAACAGTATATATATTATAGAGAGGAACCCATCCCATTTTGCATCCTATATTAAGTTGATTTTTTTTTGGTAGTTGGGGTGAGGGAGTTAAGGAATAGAGTGATAAGAGTTCAATCCCTACCCCCTACATAATATTAACAATAGTGACATTTGTTGTTTAAAGAAAAAGGTGAACTTCTCTGTAACCCAACTGCTTGGTTTGACTCGTAACAAAGCTCTTTTTTCTTTGTTTATGTAGGTGCCTTCTACCTTGGGACCTGTAATTGTGATCTCTTGGATGAAAAATGAGTTACTTGAGTTGTGGGAAGGGAACATTCCAAATTTCAATGATAAGGACCGTGAAGTAGAAGTTTAGTTTGTTAACTGTTGGTTTTATAGCCATAAAGAAAGTTGTAAATTCACTGAGAATCTTTAATCATGCGACTCACTGAGAAAATTGGCATTAAATGTTCAAGTTGGTATGCCTTGAATCTTGATGTTTTTATTCATACACCATAAAATAAAAGTAAAGAAGATGAAGATTACATGTCTGTGTTGGAAAAGATGAAATTGAAAGCTGTGTATTTTCCGGATAACAAGTTTTTGTCAAACCTTTACCACACCAATCTACTTAGGGCTATTGAAACTGAAGATGACCACCAAACACGACCTAAATGATGCATATCCTGATGCAACCAAATAAATTATAACTTGATTTCAATCTGCATAAGATTTGCATGTGTTAGGAAGTACCGAAGTTGTAAGAGTGCTGCTTTCCCATCTTTGTTTGGAAGTGCATATATGAACTGCACAAATGATCTGAAAGCGTGTGTTCAAACATGTGAAATTTGATGTTTTTTATGCATACTTTTGAGATGATGTTGGTTGCGGTACACAAAATCCTTAAACGTTAATATCATCATTTGCAAACTCTATATTTTCCGTTCTTTAGCTAGTAACACCTTCCCAGCTGATAAATCCGAAAATGCACTGAGTGGTGCCTTATGCAACCAAAGTAACTCCTTTTTTATCCAAGAATCGCAATTACTCGATGCCTTGTTCTTCAAGTCAAACTCTGTAGTGTGGGGTGATTTAAGTATACTTTTGAGCGATTGCTTTGCTATGAATTAAAATATGAGCAGGGGTTACAGGATCAGTTTTAATATCTTTGAGTTTTTGTCCC
Organism: Trifolium repens; assembly: GCA_030408175.1. Lineage (NCBI taxonomy): Eukaryota > Viridiplantae > Streptophyta > Magnoliopsida > Fabales > Fabaceae > Trifolium > Trifolium repens. The sequence continues at coordinate 58,818,171 of CP125837.1, read as the reverse complement.
TATTTGCATGCTTGATTTTTTATGTTTCTCTTGAATATCCTGTCCTTCCTGCATTTGTTCTTGGATTTGTACGAGGTTTTGATACTTATTTTTCAATTATATAGTATGTCAAATGTCTATCAACTAGTTGATAATATATAACATAACTTGTAAAGAGATAATTTCAAATTGATTACTTTTTCAATAAACATGTACTATCAATATATATGTAATTCCAAAAAGGTCAAACTACTTTGGCATTAAATATTATTTTGGCATTAAATATATCACTTCAATTTGGTATATATAAATATAAACTAATTTGCTCGAGGAAAAAAAAATATAAACCAATAAGAAGACTGATGTCCACGTCAGACAAGTCATTCCCAACATCTCATAGGTTCATCAATTTCTAACTTGAATTGAATCCTGCTCAAATTAGTATTGTTGAGTTGAATTTGCATATATTAGATTAAGATTATATGTGTGGTTTCTTGTCAACAAGTGTCATTTGTTTTGACATATTTTTTTTGGTAATAAAGAGGGCCAAATGACCCAAAAAGAAGAATTACAAAGAGATTACAAGGAGTAGAAACCCCCGTAATATCAGCTGCAAAAAATAAACCAAAAGGGATCAGACAAAATTCATAATAAATCAAAGTCCTCTTGTATCACATCCGATATTAGCTAACATATCCACACACTTGTTAGTTTCACGATAAGAATGTTCAATTTGAATATCCCAATCATGCTCAACGAGACGATGAATTTGACACACCAAGCTCCAGCAAGACGAACCAACACTAATATTATCTTGAATCATTTTAACAACTTAAGAGTCAATATGTAATTCAACACGTCTAAAGCCAATATTCCAGGCATATTTTAGTCCTTCGAACACACCCCAAAGCTCCGCAATATAGGCACTACAACTCCCTACAAATTTGGAGAATCCACCCAACCAGTCTCCTCCTCCACTCCCACGAATAAGACCACCACAACCAGCTTTGTTTTCATCTTTGCTAGATAGATCCATCCGTATTCAAACACACCCAATTCTCAGGTGGAGGTTTCAAACTGATAAGCACCACCTCAGTTTTTGTAACCATAATTCTAATCTCACCTGCTTCTTGGTAGTTAGCTATATATCTGTGAACCTTCAGCCAAGGTCTCAAAGGACGTTACCACATATCCCCATTATATAGGTCCTTATTTCTCCATAACCATAGTGTATGACAAGCTGTAGCCCGATAAGTTGCCCAACAAATTTGCTTTCTATTAATTCCAGCCTCATTAATATTCAAGTTAATCCAATTAACTAGATCAGTATTAAAAAACCAAGTTCTGTAGCTAATACTCACAGTATTAATCCAAAGTGCCATTGCATAAGGGCAGTCCCTTAACACATGCAGTGTAGTTTCATTAGGAGGAAAGTGGGGAATGGGGAGAAGTGTCTCTTCTGGAAGGATGAGTGGTTAGGAAGGGGAGCGATGAGGGCTAGGTTTGGGAGGTTGTTTGATTTGTGTTTAGATAAAGATATTACTGTAGCAGAGTTGAGGAGACAAGGGTGGGGTGTTGAGGGTAATGGGTGGAGGTGGCGTAGACGGTTGTTAGCTTGGGAGGAGGAGTGGGAAATGTTGTGCAGAGTTGAGCAGTGTGGTTTTACAGGAGTCTCTGGAGGATTCGTGGGTCTGGGTTCCGGACCATAATTCAGGTTACTCAGTGGGTGGAGCGTACCACCTGTTGACTCATTCAGTGTTTATGGAATGTCTCCTCATCATGATTTTATTTGGAACAAAATTGTTCCGTTGAAGGTTTCCGTCTTTGTGTGGCGTCTTTTTTCAGACAAGTTCCCTACAAAGAACAATTTGTATCTTCACGGATGTCTTTATACGGGTGCTTTAATTTGTCCTCATGGGTGCGGAGGGGTAGAGAATCTATCTCATTTATTTCTGACTTGTGGCTTTGCTCGATCTGTTTGGAACGATATTATGTCTTGGTTACGCGTGTCAGGGGCTCTTCCTAATAATGTCATTGATTTTGCTCGTCAATTTTGCGGGGCGCATTGTTTTCGTAAAGATGTTAGAATGGGCTTTCAAGCAATTTGGCTAGCTACCGTCTGAAGCATTTGGAAAGAGCATAATGATAGAGTTTTTGGTCAGCAACAATCATCGCCTATCATGTTGATTGACAATATAAAATTGCTTGTGTGGTGGTAGTTGCGAGCTAGGAAAAATGGTTTTGTTTTTTTATGTAAATCTTTGGTTGCTTTATCATGTCACTTGTTTAGGCGGTTAGGTATTTCTTAGTCTTGTATTTACTCTTTGTAAACTCTCTTTAATCGGTTAGACTCACCTTGTGCTTAATCGATTACTTCATGTTTATATATTAATTTTCTTTGACTTCTTCAAAAAAAAAACATCTTTGCACCACCAACATTCTGCACTACCATGTTTAAACCTTCTTCGGTAAATTGTATTCCCTTCGTTTTTTTTTAAGTGTTCAAAAACGTCGAATTTAACGTTTCTATTTAACTGTTCATTTGGTGTTTTAAGGGTACGATTTGTCAATTATACCCTTTGTCAATTACTCATATCTTTTTCAATAAAACTAATTAATACTATAAATTTGGAAAACTAAATCTTTTTATTTTTTTTGGTACATAAAATATTAAATTTTGTTTTTTTTTGTGTGCATAATATAATTAAAATTAGGGTATAATAGGAAAATAAGGTGCAAAAATAAACTTTCTTAATTTGCTGTTATTATTCAAAACAGACACTTAAAAAAAAACGGAGGGAGTAGTATATATGAGATCCATATTATTCTTTTATATTTACATCACAGAATTTAACCTATTTAATCATTCAAAGTTCAAACAAAACCAAATCATCTAAACTCACTTTTAAAATATTATTAAATAAAATTTAAAAAAACTATAGGCTAAAAGATCTCCTGTTTACATAAGCTCTGAATGTAATTAGTGGTTGAACTAAATTTTTGTGTCTGAGCGGATCGCTAAAAAACTATAGTATATAAATTAAATACAAAAATTATATTGCATATTAAAATATAAAGTCAGCATAAATTTGATCATCAATGAATTAAATTGCATACATTAAAATAATATTATATGTGTGTCGAGTGATTTGAACTAATTTTGCACAAATTAAAGTTGATCATCAGACAATAATATATTTTATTAAATTACATCTTTAAAAGAATTTTGTTGACAATTGATGAACTTATAACAATTAGAGTACACAAAAATTTTCATATAAAATCATTTAAGTATATTAGCTTCATGATTCACAAAATGTTCTTTAAATACCAATTTTGTAAGAAATAACAATATCTCATAAGCTCTTCAGGAGTCTTGATGAAATTTTTATCATGAACATAAATCTTCAATATAACAAATTCATTACCAAATATTTTCTTAAAAATGAACAAATTATCATTTTCATATTTCTCATTTGAAAATATTCAACTACAATATTATACAACATGCATATATATATATATATATATATATATATATATATATATATATATATATATATATATATATATATATATATATTGCTTGAATACACAAGAAGACTTATTCATGTTTATTAAGTCATCTATTCAATATTTTTTTTTATATGTCTCACAAAACTAAATTATTTAGGGATTCTCGTAAAATTATTATTATTAAATGAGTCATTCAAATACGCTAAAACACATCTTTCATATAAATTGAGTATTTCATATGTCACCCAACTTAATTAATTATAAAGAAAATTTTGAATTCACTTCAGGTGAATATGCCTCTTGAAAATCAATGGTAGACATTTATTAATATTCTTGGATATTAACAAGTCAAACTCTAAATGTTTTATTTTCATTATTTTCTTTAACATAAAAATATATTTATTTGCATAAACTATTTTTTATAAACTCAAAAATAAGTCAAACCCAAATTAAAGAACAATATTTCATATATTAGAAAATTTGATTACAAAAAGGAGAAATCCAATTTTTCAGCCATATATCTTTCGGAAGAAGATTCACAGCTTATGAATGCTTTTCTCAATCAATTCAACAATGAGAACGAATTTCACTTGGGTGCATTTGGTGGGTCGCATGATTTGTTGGCACGTGAAGCATTTGTGCGGGTTTTACACGGCATACGAGCAGGACAATCATGGATGTTGTGGAGTTTGGAGATTTGATCATATTAAAATCTCGTTGAACTCCATGATAGATACCAAGCAGTCGTTGAACTACATGATAGATATACCAAGCAGGTGGCAATTGGTTTGAAAATCTCAAAAACGTGCTTGGTGCTTGTGAACACCTGGCTCGACTTTCAACTATCTCACTACCCTTATCAGATCCCATCATCTCTAGATTTATATTCCCACACCTCCTAACTCATCATCCGTCCTTTAGAATTTTATTTTGTCCTTTTTTATAAGACCGCTTTCAAATTTCGAAGGGAATCAATTATTTTTTTACTAACACACCCCTAATTAAAATGCATCTTTTTCTATAATATGTAATAATTACTCCTAAGAAAATATTAATTATATATATAAATTAATCATGAGAATATTTATATTTAACAATTTTATTAAGAGTTCGTTTGAATTGACTTACTTTTGAGTTTATGTGAAACAGCTTATACAAATAAATAAGTTTTTACGTATTATTATAAATTTTTCAGCTATGATTTTTTTTTTTTACAGTTTTTAGCTATGAATGTTGTTTTCAAGAGAATTGGTTTTGCCATTCAAAAAGAGTTGGCGACACAGCTTGTTCTATAATTCAAAAATAAGACAATTTTTGTTATTAAAAACTTATGAATTAACATAAAAATATATTTATTTGCATAATTTATTTTCATAAACTCAAAAATAAGTCAAATCCAAACGAAGCATAAATTAGAAAACAATATTTCATATATAGACAATTTAATTATAAAAGAGAGAAATCCAGTTATATAAGCGGAGAAAACTATGCTCTCTCTACTCTCTATCTACTTTCTTTATGAAAAAGATGTTCTATAATTATCTTCAAAGGGGCACAACACCTTTTTCCCAGTGCATAAACTACATATTACATTATATACCTGATATCTATACCAAAATGTGCTTCTAATTTATTTGTTTGGTTGAGTTTCAAACCATGCAATACACGATCCATGGTCTTGAACCTAAATGGTGCATATCATGAGGCAACCAAATAAATTATAACATGATTTCAATCTGCATACAATTTGCGTGTGTTAGGAAATTACCAATGTTCCCATCTTTGTTTGGAAGTGCATATATGGACTGCACAAATGATCTGAAAGCATGTGTTTAAACATGTAAATTGGGTGTTTGTTTATGCATGCTTTTGAGATGATGTAAAATTGGATTTGTACCTTTGTTTATGAAATTTGTATCAACTAGTAGTAGACTAGTATATAATAAAACATATATAGCTTGTAAAGAAATAATTTCAAATTGCATTTGTATCATTACTTTTTCAATAAACATGTACTAGCTATATGTAATTCCAAAAAGGTCAAGCCAATTGTACTCACCAATTATATTATTTTGCCATCCAAATATCATCATCACTTCAATTTGGTATATATAAGTATAAACTAAATTGCTCAAAAAAAAAAAACCAATAAGAGTACTATTGTTCACGTCAAATAGGCCTATCAATTCCCAACATCTCATAGGTTCATCAATTTTTAATATTGAATCCCGCTCATGTTAGTATGGTTGGGCTTAATTTCCATATTAGATTAAGATTATATATGTGTGGTTTGTCTTGTCAACAAGTATATCATGTTTGTTTTATTACATTTTTAATTTGCTTTATGAGAATCATGACAATCAAATGCACATTATTTTTTTTTTGACACAATCAAATGCACATTATTGAATTAATTGAAATTTTGCAAACTTGATTTATTGAATTGGTTAAATTTATGTTATACGTGAAGGTTTCTTTTTTTTTTGCAATAAATATTTTACGTGAAGTTATTAAAAATATAATTGTATTAAGTTCATATTATTCTACAACTAGTTATTAAAAAAGGTTTGTACTATGATATACAAGATATGTACTTTTAGTACCCCTTTGGTCTCTAAATCTAATTAAGTTAGAAGAGTGTCATATTCAATCCATATTTTATTTTATTTTTCATTTCAATTATTCATAAAAAAGGTATGTTTAGTATACACACACGCAACAAATTATTATAACATAATTGAAATCTGCTACCTATTACTAGTATCAACTATCAATCAATATAAGTCCTCGAAGCAAGCCAGCTAGATAAGCCAAATTTTAATACATGAAAAATCACATTTTGTAGCTGCTTTTGTGATTGGGACTTAAATTACAAAATAATCAATATTCTATTCTATCATTGTGGTTTGATTCAGATACCCACCAAGTTATATATTTTCCAGCATATATATGTTTTGGACTTCATTCACATACAATATAGATTTAATTAATTTCATTACAGCGCACACACAACAATTTACATATATAAATTAATCATTCTGTTCAACTCCAATAACCTCCCTAATGCGTGTATGGTTCAGAAATAAAATAATATAATTAACGCTTTTGTCAAAAAATAATAATTAACATTACAATGGTGGGAGTAGCTAAATATATGTTATTGTTTGTGCTTGTTTTTAAATGCTTTGGACTTATTATCCCTATAGTGTGGATTATTTCATTTCTATCATATGGAAGTGATTGCAAAAGAAAAATAAATCAGATTTATCCAATGAATGCAAAAAAATAAGTTTTTTTTCCAACTCTCTAGTTCTTAGGAGAAAAAGTCCTAGTCGTCCAGAGTTTGGCTGCAAGGTAAATTAAATCTGGCAAAAAAATGTTCCACATCGAATATAGGATACATAATGTTTAATATGAAACTTCTTGACATTTTACCCTTAATTAAAAACAATTTTCCGTAATTTAAATTAAAAGCCAAATAAATATACGAGGATGCATATAAATAACCTTATAGCCTACTATATGTATTGTTGGTTATATATGTTGTCAATAATATATTTTTGTAGTATTGACAACATATAGAGTAATAACAATGGATCAATGTTCCTTCAAAAAATAAAAAATCCTTCAAAAAACAATGGATCAATGTCACACTACAAAAAATATTTAAACCTGCAAATCATAAAATAATCGTTATGTGGCAACTTAGAAGCAAACATTGACTTTCAAACATAAACTAAGTGCCATATTGGATGTCACTCAAGATTCAGTTGCACACTGACTTTCAACTATTGGATTTTACTATTGTCTAGTATTTTTTTTTTATTATCACTATTTTAGTCGATTCTTACTAAGTCTATTTAGGATATTAATTTAATACCGGTATTTAATAGTAATCTATTACTCGTATTTGGATTCAAAATATCTACATAAATAACAATTAATTTATTATTAATATATATTTATGTACTATGTATTATCTGTAACAAGAAAACATAAATGATTAATTAGGAACTAACAACTCATTTATGAATTCCTCTGCAAATTCATTTATGAATCATTGAGTTAATCGCTAGAAGAAAGAGTGGAGATGATGAATTTTCCTAGGAAAGGAAAAAAGGAATCTCTCTTCTTTGATGGATAATATCGTGAAGATTTTACTAGATAGAAACATGACATAAAAGAATGTATTCCCACAGCTTTCCTCATACACCTTTCTTAAATCAATTTTCACTCTTTCATAATTTTGATCCATCTATATCAAAACTTGAAAATACGGCCTATAAATTTTTAAAATTCTTTAAAAATTTCTCACTATTTGGTTTTGAGCTTATATTGATGTGTCATGTTGAATAAGAAATACTCCTTCCGTCCCAAAATATAAGCAAAAATGAGTTAAAGAAAATTGATGTATTTGGTTAAAGATTTGGACCAAATAAATTCACTTTTATTGACCAACTTTTGCTTATATTTTAGGACGAATGAGTACAAATCTAAACTCAACCAATATAGGTCCAAGAGAATAGAATAGGTCAAATTAACTTTACAAACTATAATGAGTCATGTTTTCTACAAGGATCTAATTATAGATTCAATTTTCGTGACTCATGGTTAGTTTGTTAGGATATCAATACTATAAATAAAGATATTGATAAATGTAATATTCAAACAAAAATGAATGAAAAAATTAGTTTGCTAGTTTAATATATATGTTAACAAGTTGTTTATCATAATTTGTGCTTCTTTTGCCATTGATTCCTCTCCCTACCATTCACAACATTTATACCTTGTTGAAACCGCAATTCTATCAATAACCTACCCAAATCAACCCTTCCCACCTCCATGACAATATTCTATCTAGTCTCCGGCAACTCTTACACTCTCAATAAGAGTACCAATTGTAATAAATGAAATACTTTTTAGCTATTCATTAATGGAGAAAAATATTATTAAAAGAGACTAAAAATTACATTGGGCTAACAAAACTAACTTCTTCATTCATTTTTCTTGATTATTATGTTCATGAATGTCTTTATTTATAACATTCGTATCTTAACAAATCCTTAAGCTACTTTGGGCCCGTTTGGATTAGCTTATTTTTGAGCTTATGCAAATAGCTTATGCAATTTTTATGTATTATTATAAGTTTGTCAAGGTAGTTTATGATAAAATAACGTATAAAAATATAATTTTCATTAGTGCGAACTTATAAAATAACATAAAATCTAATTTATATTGCATAAGCTGTTTGCATAAGCTTAAAAATAAGCTAATCCAAACGGGCCCTTTGTCCTATTCTATTCTCTTGGACCTATATTGGTTTGTTTATTTATTTAATTTTGCAATAACCTATATTGGTTTATTACAAAATCATTGAGTGATATAACAATGTAAAATATATATTTTAGGATTTTATATTTTCTTCATTTTAAGTTTAATTTTTTTAAAACAATACTTTTTTTATAATGTTTAAAACAATACTTCAATAACATGAAAAAGTAAAATAATAATATTATTCCATATATGTATTGTTACATTTTAAGATTAGGCTACCATTTTTGAATTTAGGAGTACTAAAGTCATTTCACCCCATTTTTTATTCATTTTAAGATTAAACTGTTGTGTAAACAAAAAGAAAAACAAAATAAAATGTTTTTTGTATACACGTGAAGTCATATCTTCTTTCCCTCTTCTAAACATGTTGTATAAACATTATTGTTAATTTTCGAAAGTTTGAGTCGAATGAAAAAAACGGGGGAAAATAAAAACGTTACATATAGAAGATAAAAACGATACACAAAAAATAAAAATGATACTCAGAAAATAATGACAACACTATGGATCCGCTAAATTAACGGTGCAATCTTCATCTTCAGCTAGTCTCTTTCTTTTTCCTTCTTTAGAATCTTATTCAATTCTAAATCATCAGACTCTTCAAAGTAAATTTCTTCAAATCGGTTATTCTCGTATGCGATTTGTACTAAGTGATCCGCTGTCTTACTAGCGGACCTACGCACCTCTTGGAAACCAAGATTGTTGATTTTGTCATGAAAGCTTAAGATAGCCTTGTATGTTTCTTTATGTTTCGTTTTTCCCGGAGTTTTCTTGTTTAATCTTTTAATTAGAGACCTAGAATCATTAAAAACTATTATGTTATGGAGACCTAAACATACGACTTTCTCAAGGACTGTAATTACAGCCTGGCACTCTATAAAAGTCCTCAAAAGTGTGTGCTCACATATGATTGACAGAGTCATTAGAATTCTTGCAAAGTTAAAGTTGATTTGTTGAGTTTGGTGTTGATTGAGAGATGAACCTTAATTTCATATTCATATATATATTTGAGAGTGGTAATGTTTGGTGGATCCGGAAAGCCAATGCCCTAATCTTCATCTTAGTAGGTTCTATGAAGTATGTGACTACACGGATCCACCAAACACTTGTAAAATCCCATCACCAGCTCCCCATTATGGTTCCTAAGAACACCCACAATAGAGCCTCTCCTATCTAAGCTCCTAAAACCTCCATCCACATTCAAGCTATAACAACCAGGGTCCGGTTTATAGTAGCTCAAAATGCTGCAAAATGCAAAATAATAAAATTAATAACTTTATTTTTGATATGTTGTCTTAGCAAGCAATAATATTAAGCATACTGTTGAATTTGTGATATTTAGGTGAAAGAATAGGAGAAAACAACAAGTAACATAAAATATTATCGATTAATGGCATGAATGAACTAAATACATCTTATCTTAATCCTTAAATTACACAATTGCAAAACAGCTATATGGCAAAAAAAAAAACGACACATGTCAAGCCCACATTAACCTAGAGCAAAATCCTAGGTGGACAAAAAGACAAATTCTTTACTTCAATTGGGAAATATTTTGAATTCTTCTTTCCCTCTTCTAAACATGTTGTAATAGGCTTCTTATTTGTGTTGGACTAAATACATCAACTTTGTTTAATTTGACTAATTTTTCCTTATATTTTGAGACAGAAGAAATACATAATATTTGATGTGAAACTTAGGCCTATATTAGTTTATTTTTTATTTATTTTTTTGCAATAACCTATATTGGTTTATTACAAAATCATTGAGTGATATAACAATGTACAATATATATTTTAGGATTTTATATTTTCTTCATTTTAAGTTTACTTTTTTTTAAAACAATACTTTTTTTATAATGTTTAAAACAATACTTTAATAACATGTGAAGTAAAATAATAGTAATATTATTCCATACATGTATTGTTACATTTTAAAATTAGGCTACTATTTTTGAATTTAGAAAAAGAGTACTAAATTCATTTAACCCCAATTTTTATTCACTACTTTACTCCCCTCAAATTAACCTCTGATTCCTATGTGATTTTGTAGAATAAAAAACAAAATTCTACAACGAAATATGAAGCATTGTTGAAGGAATATCTCAACCATTCTCTCTATCAAGGAAGAAAAATGTACTATACGAGCATGGCATATTCTTATCATGGGAAGTGGGAACCATTCAATTAAAACCATCCATTTTGTAACCAATAAAAGAATTGCATTTTCATGCACACAAGCATAACACAAACAAACAAATAACTACTTCAGTTATATGCTGCTACAACCACATAACACATTTATCATTTTCTTGTCCAAATCTTTATGATTGTATCTTAGTCAAATTTTCCTTTCTTTTATATTTTTGTTCCTTTCTTCTCCCTTAGTGGTTTGAAACTATTACGGTTAAAATAATCATAGACAAAGGCAAGTGCAATTGCTCTTCCTTTTTTAGTTGGTCCCCACAAAAGCAAAGTAATTTTTAGAGTAAAGTAAAACAATCATACTTTGTACCTAATGAAAATTATCAAAACATATTTAAATACATCTATAGTAATTTGGATCTTTGTAGTGTAAACACAAATAGTCATAGAATATTTCTTACATTAACCAATTTCATCTATAAAATTCATAACAAAGTTTATATCTGATGATTTTTCTTTTTGATACATGATATTTTTTCTTGTGATTTTGATAAATTCAAAAACTACAATAATCAATTACAAATTTAAGGATAAAATAATTATTGAGAGTCAAATAGTTCAACTAATTTAAATTGAAGTTGATATATCAAAGTTTAAACCCTAAACCAACATTCGATTAATGAGTTTCTTTTATAATGAATCGTTCGAAAAATCTAAATTTAATTTCTAGTGGAAACAATTCTTGGATTGATTGAATTACCTCGTAGCTAAACTTTGAATTATCGGTATCCTCCGAAAATCAAAAGGTTAATACCCTAAAAAAAAGAATTAAACCCTAAAAAAAGGGTCATGCTAAAACAACACCTTTTATACGTTATAAATATTGACTACACAAATTTCAATATAAATTTACTATATTAAGTATTTTTAACTAGTGCTCCGGAACACAAGTTAACATTTTTAAAAAAAAATTACTAACATTAAACAAAAAATCTACCGACATTAACTACATAAAAAAGGGAAGAAATGATTATTTAATGATAGTTTTTCTCTTTTTACAAAAAATAAAAAAATATTGAATAATTTATTCACCCTTTTGTCCCAACTTGCAAGTGGTAGAACCATTATACTCTGTAAGCAATCTTCAAACTTACCCATTTGCTCTTCACAAAGTTCCAATCTTTATCACTTTTGAATCAAACCCACAAACAGAACCTTGAGAAAATGCCAGAATCTGAGGAAGATAATCAAGACTTTCCTCCCAAGACAAAAACATCCTTAGAGGAACATGTTTCTGCTATGGATTTTGATCTTGATTTGGAAACTTCATGGCCTTTGGATCACATGTCTTTTATCTCAAATCCCATGTCACCTTTTCTGTTTTCCACCATACCTGATCAACCTTCATCTCCTTTATGGACTTTTACTGATGGAGAAGATGAAAATCATGCCAAGTTTGCAGCTTCAGCTTTCTCTGATTGCCACAAGATCTTCTCTTGTATGTTTTGTTTTGTTCCTTTTAGATTGGTTTTATGTTGACTTCAGTTTTTTGCTTAATTAATTCCCAGTTGACTGTAACTTGAATTGATGCAACCAGTTTTGCTTTGTTTGATTTGAAAATGTAATATATGAACTCGAATTTATAATTATTTTCCTTAATTTATTACGAGTTTTCTTTTGTCTAATTTTTCTATGAAGCACGGACACTCTTCGGGTTAGGAGTATCCCCGTGTCTGACAGGCGTTGGTGTCCGACACTTGACACAACACGACACTGGCACATGAATACATTGAATTATATCATTTTCTCAAATTATTATTGGTGTTCATGTGTCCATATCGTGTCCGGTGTCTGCGTCTGTGCTTCATAGATAACTTGTGATTTTTTTGGGTGTATTTTGTAGTTTATGTAGTGAGCTGCATTTCTTCTAACTAAAGCTACTGTTTTTCAGGTGATTCAAATTCAATAACTGAGAAGCCGGTGGAGAAAGATGAAAATAAAACACTTTTGCCACCCCTTTTGCCACCAATAGATAATTTGGATAGATATTGTGGAATCAAGGAAAAGATGACACAAGCTCTTCGCTACTTCAAAGAATGGACTGAAATGAATGTTCTGGCTCAAGTTTGGGCACCTGTGAGGAATGGTAATCGGTTTGTACTTACAACTTCAGGTCAGCCTTTTGTGCTAGATCCACATAGTAACGGACTCAATCAGTATAGAACGGTCTCCCTGATGTATAAGTTTTCCGTGGATGGAGAGAATGATGGAACCCTTGGACTTCCTGGTCGAGTTTTTCAGCAGAAACTACCAGAATGGTCTCCTAATGTTTTGTACTATTCAAGTAAAGAGTATCCCCGCCGAGATCATGCTCAACATTACAACGTTCGGGGAACCTTGGCTTTGCCTGTATTTGAACCTTCGTTGCCGTCATGTATCGGTGTGCTAGAGTTGATAATGACTTCGCCAAAGATTAACTATGCTCCCGAGGTTGAAAAAATCTGCAAAGCACTTGAGGTTCAGTTTCTTTCAACTCTGCTATCTATTCTAAGTTTTATTGGTTTTCGTATATTTGGTGATTACCATGTGCCGAACCGATATTTGGTAGAAATGTTGAATAAGTATAAACATATTTAGATTCCTCACTCACCTGCCATTGGTTTCCTTGCAGGCAGTAAATTTGAGGAGTTCAGAAATTTTGGACCATCCATTCACTCAGGTATTTTTTTAAGTTAACAGAGGTGCACTGTCGGTGTAAATTAGTTTTACATTAACATACAATGACAATTAATCATATTGGCGCATAAACCTATTTTGTAACCACCATTTCAAGGTAGAATACTAGATTCTCATTGGATGTTTTACAGTGACAATGCATGTCCAATTTTCTCTTTTTATTATTCTGCATGATGCCATCCCAATCTGTTAAATCTAGATAATATTGCTATTGTGTTATAGCTTACCCCTGGATTCCCACAGATATAACTTGGCAATGCTTTTAAACCAGATTTGCAATGAAGGGCGTCAGAATGCATTATCCGAGATCTTGGAGATATTGACAGTGGTGTGTGAAACTCATAATTTACCTCTAGCCCAAACATGGGTTCCCTGTAGGCACAGGAGTGTTTTGGCTCATGGTGGTGGTTTCAAGAAAAGTTGTTCGAGTTTTGATGGTAGTTGCATGGGGCAAGTTTGCATGTCAACAACCGAGGTCGCATCCTACATCATAGATGCTCATTTATGGGGTTTCAGAGAGGCCTGTGTCGAGCATCACTTACAACACGGTCAAGGTGTTGCGGGGAGGGCTTTTTTGTCTCAAAACATGAGCTTCTGCTCAAACATTACGCAATTCTGCAAAACAGATTACCCTTTGGTTCATTATGCTCTTATGTTTGGGTTAACAGGCTGTTTTGCGATCTGTTTGCGGAGTTTTTATACAGGAGATGATGATTATGTGTTAGAGTTTTTTCTGCCTCCTGGGATCACAGAATTTCATGAACAGAAGACGCTCTTGGGATCCATATTGGCAACAATGAAGGAACATTTTCAGAGTCTTAAGATTGCTGCTGGTGTTGAACTCGAGGAAAATGGTTCAATTGAAATTATTGAAGCAACAGATGAAGGCGTTCGTCTTAGAACTGAATATATTCCAATTGCTCAGTCTATTAAATCACCACTTATACCTGATGCCTCACCAAATATGGAGGAGGTACCACAGGATGATCCAGCAGGGATTCATGGTGAAGACGTAGGTGGAAGCATCGATCCGATGGCCTCCTTAGGAAATAAAAACATAAAGAAACCCTCAGAGAGGAAACGTGGAAAAACAGAGAAATCAATTAGTCTTGAAGTTCTACAACGGTATTTCGCCGGGAGTCTTAAAGATGCCGCAAAAAGCCTTGGCGGTACGTTCATACTCTGGCTCATAGTTATAGTGTGTGATAAGAATTTTGTTATCCTTATGAGTCTGGTGCTAGCTGGAAACATATATTCATCTAAGACTAATGTCTGCCCTTGCAAAAAAAAAATATATCTAACATTAAAAGAGTTTCGGAGTTAAAAGACCAGAATTCAAACCCTAGCGAAGTAGAAAATACTAACATAATAACTAATATACTAATATCTATCATTGTCTAAGAATACAAATGCAGACTCTAAAACAATGGTGTGCATCTTGTGGTAATTTTATCTCTATGAATTCATTGATACTGGAAATATACAATTATCAAAGAATGTATTATGAAATCAAAATTCTAAACATACAAATTGTATTCTTGAAAAAATTAGTAGCAGCTTTTTATTTAAAGAAAGATGAAAGAAAGTCGTAGCTCTAACATAAAGATATTGGATATATTCTTGTTATACAGTTTGCCCTACTACAATGAAGCGCATATGCAGGCAGCATGGGATATCCCGTTGGCCATCTCGAAAGATCAACAAGGTTAACCGTTCCCTGTCCAAGCTCAAGCGTGTTATTGAATCTGTCCAAGGTGCTGAAGGAGCGTTTGATTTGAATTCCCTCGGTAATAATCAACTACCAATTGTTAGTTCTTTTCCTGAGCCTTCTACTCCGAATAAGTCCAACCAGCATGGCTCGTTAAGCATCAAGCTATCAGAGCCTCAGATGAAAGAGAATGAGTTTGACGCCTCTAAATTATCAGAAACAAACATACAAGTTGTAATGCAAGATCAATTACTAGGAGGAAGGAAACATAGTCTTGATAAAGAAGTGATTAATGATAAAGGTATGTCTATTCGGGAAATTGGGAAGGATCGAAAAAGGACTAGAACTAGGAGTGGCTCGAGCGAAGATAGCACGAATCCTGCTTCTCATGGTTCATGCCATGGTAGTCCACCAAATGAAATTTCTACTGTAAGAGATCTATTCATTCCATCCAACAATGAGCAATGCGTTGTGTTGAGGGGATCACCAGAGTCGAGAGTGCAGCCAACTAATGCATTCAACTCTCCAACTGCTCACTGTTTGCATGACAACGTGCTAGCAGAACTTCAAGAGCCATTCGGAGGAATGCTAATAGAGGACGCTGGAAGTTCAAAAGACTTGAGAAATTTGTGTCCTTCGGTAGCTGAGGCCATTTTGGAGGATATGGCTCCAGAAGCTTGTGGAACTAATCTTCCAGGTTTATATATGGCTCCTCCTAAACAATGCATGGATACTATTAATAATAATAATTCAGTGATGCCTTTTGCAGTTAGAAAAGAAATGAAAACTGTGACAATTAAGGCAACATACAGAGAAGATATCATAAGGTTTAGGGTCTCTTTGAACTGTGGCATTGTTGAATTGAAAGAAGAAGTTTCCAAAAGATTGAAACTAGAGGTTGGTACATTTGATATCAAGTACATGGATGATGATAACGAATGGGTTTTGATTGCATGTGATGCAGACCTTCAGGAATGCATGTATGTTTCAAGATCATCCGGAGGAAGCAACATAATCCGGGTTTTGGTGCATGACATAACGTCGAATCTTGGAAGCTCTTGTGAGAGCTCAGGGGAGTGACAAGTGTTGGTACATACTACATAGGTTCAATTTGTAAACTATTGTTTTTGTTTAGGTCTTTGTGATCATTAGGCAGATAGGTAAAAACAATATTGATTTTGGTTAAGATATGCTCAAATTGTAAGAAGTTTGAGATTAGATTAAAGAATTTTCACTCTATTAAATATTTTCTATCAGTCAGAAAAGTTTAAAAATCATGTTGATATTGAAATTTAGAATTGTGATATGTATTGTTGGATGAAATCCAAATCTATTGGCATGTCTTATTTTGTCTTACTTTAATGGTTACACAGCTCAACATGCTGCCTTAACAGCCACAAGAGAGTCTTGTGACAAGAGTAATGCAATGAAACAAAATTGGTATGGTTCCATTCCATTTCTAGAAGAATATCTGTGTGCCTTATCCACTTATGTGGACTTGTAGAGGATCAGTTGGGCCCCTAAGATTGTCCTCCACAACTCCTAAGTCCTACTTTCGATTTCATTGCCATTGCTTGTCTTTTTCCTTGTCAGTTGTCATGAGTCATGACCTTCTTGGCACATGCTTTTCTCGGTTGTAAATATGTATTGGTTGGTATTTCATTATTTTGAGGTGAGAGAGAGAACAGAAACGTGCATCTGAGTTCTGTCATAATGATGAAAACTAGAATGAGACCGGCTTTGAGGATGGCAATGAGATCAGTATTAGTAGTTTGAAAATATCCTTCTACCCGGACTCATATTCACTTGGATAATTATCTTTATATATTTGTGCTGGTACTCTTTGCAGAAGTTAGATGATATATATTTGAAATTTACTTGTGACACCTATTGGTTGCTCATGCCGTTTTTCATTTTATCCTTCTGTTATTTAAGTGACGAACGTTATAAATGTTGGGGATAACTCCCACAAAGATGAACAACAAAGAAACACTAAGAAAGAGTGGAGAAAGAACTATGAATTGAAGAGAATGAATTAAAGGAAAGAGGTTATCTTTATTAATCACAAAAGCACCTATTTATAGGTGAATGTACAATAGATGGGAGAGGTAGCTTATAAAACAAGCCAACTAACAATCCTATATCTTCTCTAACTAACTAACAGAAAATACAGCTGTACATAACAAACTAATCTAACTGTCAAAACAGAAAACATAACTGAACCAGAGGTTCAGAGCTTGAGAAGCATCAGAGGCTACGTTCGCTTGTTTCAGAAACTGGGTGAGTACACTGCTTCAGAACCTGTTCCTTCAGAACCTAGGAGGGTCAGAGTCTGTTTGAGAGTCTCGTGGTCATCCGGAGCTGTTTGCTTCAGAAGCTATTCTCGTCAGAAGCTTGAATTACAAAACTAACACTCCTCTTTAATTCAAGCTGTCAAAACTCACAACTTCCATTTCTCTTCTGAGCTTGAGAAATTGGTCTCTCTTCACAGCTTTAGTTAAAATATCAGCTTGTTGATTGTCAGTAGAGCAATACTCCAATTTCAACTTTCCTTTAGTGACTTGGTCTCTGAGGAAGTGAAACCTTGTCTCAATATGTTTGCTCTTCCCATGACTAACGGGGTTCTTAGCCAAGTTGATTGCTGACTTGTTGTCAATCTCCAGCACAACTGTGATGTCAGCAATAATGTTCATCTCACTGAGAAGTGATTGCAGCCAATTTGCCTGACATGCAGCTAGGGACCCTGCTACATACTCTGCCTCACAGCTGGAGAGTGCTATGACTGACTGCTTCTTAGAGCACCAAGACACTGGTGCATTTTGAAATTTAAACAAATAACCACTGGTACTCCTCCTGTCTACCTTGTCACCACACCAATCTGCATCTGAGAACCCACTTAACTCAAGTTTTCCATTATCCTTAGAATATGGAAATAAAACACCATAGTGGATTATACCATTGATGTATATAAGTATCCTCTTAGCTGTCAGTAGGTGAGACTTCAGTGGTTTACTCATAAACCTGCTTACATAGCCAACTGCATAACTGATATCAGGCCTAGTTTGACACAGATATCTCAGCGAACCTATTAGTTGTCTGAACATGGTAGATTCCACTGCATCACCACTTGTATCTTCTTCAGTCTTGGCTCTTGTATCAGCAGGTGTGACTGATGAATTGCAATCAAACATTTCAAACTTTCTCAGAATCTCAGTGGCATACTTAGCTTGATGCAATATCATCCCTTTTGGAGTTTCTAAGAGCTCCATTCCTAGAAAGTAAGTTAACTTCCCTAGGTCAATCATTTCAAACTCACACTTCATCTGTGATTTGAAATTCTCTATCTCTATAAATGAGCTACTTGTTACTAACAGATCATCAACATACAAACATATGATTAACATGTGTTCGTCATCGCTGCACTTCACATACACACCATACTCTACACTGCACTTCTTAAATCCTTGCATAACAAAGAATTGGTCAATTCTTTTGTTCCAAGCTCTTGGAGCTTGCTTCAAACCATACAAGGCTTTGTTTAACTTCAGCACTTTGTTTTCTTTGCCCTTTAATTCAAACCCTGGAGGCTGCTTCACATACACATCTTCCTCTAAAGGTCCATTTAGAAATGCTGACTTTACATCTAAATGAAATAGGGGCCAATTTCTGCTGCAAGCTAAAGCAATTACCAGCCTTATAGTTTCATGTCTTGCCACTGGAGAGAATACTTCATCATAGTCCAGACCTTGCTTCTGCAGAAATCCTTTTGCTACAAGTCTTGCTTTGTACTTTATCACTTTGCCTTCAGGACTCTGTTTCACTTTGTACACCCATTTTACATCAATTGCTCTTTTATCTGAGGGCAATTCACACAAGTCCCATGTCTTGTTCTTCTCTATTAACTTCAACTCATCAATCATTGCCTCCATCCAAACTTTACTCTTCAGTGCAGCTTTGGTATCTAAAGGTTCAGTATCAGCAAGCATTGCATAATGCACAATTTCTCCTTCATTGTCTACTGCATTGTCTGATACAATCTCACAGTACACTAACCTTCTTGGCAATTGGGTGTTTCTATGAGGTCTTGGTGGCACAGTGCCATTATCATCATCACTTGAAGTATGCATGTCTTCATCACTTGCAGTACCTTGATTCGGATTCACAAAAGTGGGGGTGTCATTGATATTGCTTGCTTCACCACCTAAGTCTACTACAAAAGTTTTCTTAGATGAGAGCTTCTGACCCCAATCCCAACTTTCATTCTCTAGTACCTTCACATCTCTGTTAATCTCTACTTTGTCACTTGTAGGATTATACAGTCTATAGGCACCAGTTCTATGATATCCAACAAATATCATGGGAACACTTTTGTCTTCCAGCTTCTTTCTCTTAGTATCAGGTACATGTTTGTAACACAAGGAACCAAACACCTTCAAGTGACTCACACTTGGTTTGCTCTTGGACCACACCTCTTCAGGTACCTTATCCTTCAGCTTCTTGGTTGGACTTCTATTCAGGATGTAAACAGCTGTAGCAACTGCTTCACCCCAGAATCTCTTAGGCAGATTCTTCTACTTTACCATGCTTCTGGCCATATCTAGAATACTCATATTCCTCCTTTCTGCAAGACCATTGTGTTGAGGAGTATATGGTGCAGTAACTTCATGGATTATGCCTTGATCTTTACAGAAGTTCTCAAATTCTGTAGAGGTATACTCACCTCCACCATCTGTTCTCAGAATCTTCAATGACTTGTCACTTTCCTTACCTTGGGACCAAATCGGTTATTGGGCAGTCAAAATTGTAACCGGTGTACCCGACGCTATTCCTGTAATAGGATCTTCGGTGGTAGAGTTATTGCGCGGAAGCGCTAGTGTGGGACAATCTACCCTGACTCGTTTTTATAGTTTACATACTTTTGTATTACCCCTTCTTACTGCCGTATTCATGTTAATGCACTTTTCAATGATACGTTCTCAACCAGTGTTTTAAACCTCTTAAACACTTCAAGAGCATCACTCTTAGCTTTTATATGATATAACCATATCATTCTAGAGTACTCATCAACAAACGTCATGAAGTATTTGTTTCCACCAGTTGATAACACATCAAATGGTCCACAAATGTCAGAATGCACAACATTTAGGACATCACTAGATCTCATAGGCAGGTGACTTTTAAATGATGATCTATGATGCTTTCCTAACATACAAGTAGTGCATGTATCTACTGGAGTTATGACACTAGGCAATCCTAACACCATGCATTTTGAATTAAGCATTGACAAGCTTTTGAGATTCAAATGCCCATACCTCTTGTGCCATAGATCACTATCTTTATCTTTAGAGGTTGCAGACAAGCATGTAGCTTCAATAGCTTTGATCTGAGTCTTGAAGATCCTATTCTTGCTTTGAGCTGTTTTGAAAATCAATCTCCTCTTGGAGTCAAAGAGCTATAGTGTCTCATCTTCTATCACTATCTTGAAGCCCTTTGAAGTCAACTGCCCTATGCTCATCAAATTACACTTCATACCAGGGACATAAAGAACCTTTTCAATCACAGCTTTCTTGCCATTTGACCTCTGAATCACAACATTACCCATACCTTCTGCTTTAATGGAATCACTGTTGGCCAATCTGATCTTTGTGTTGAGACATTCATCAAAGTCAGTCAAGATGCTTCTATTACCAGTCATGTGGTTAGAACACCCTGAATCAAAGTACCACACCATGGAATCTGCTGTCTCATCAACAATTGTCACCATGAAACTTGTTTCATCATCAGAACATGAGATATTGTGTGCTACCTTAGCCTCTTCTTCGTTGTCTTGACCTTTCTTTTTCTTTGGATTTTTACGTTCATTGGCATAATGCCCATATTTGTCACAATTGTAGCATTGAATCTTGCTCTTGTCCTTCTTCTTTGGCTTATCTTTCTGTTTCCCTCCTCCTCCACTAGAGGATTCGGGCAATGTCTCAGCATTATCTTTACCTTTCTTGGTATCTTTCTTGTTCTGCCACTTCTTCTTTTCACTTTGATACTTCTTGAACTTTGAGAACAGAGCTTGCTCATCTTCTTTGCCATGGCTCCTCTCACCATGCTTCAACTCATGAGCTTCAAGAGTGCTTTGCAGATCCTCGATCTTGACTTCACTCAAGTCTTTTGTCTCTTCTATAGTTACCACTATGTGATCAAATTTAGAAGTCAAAGTTCTTAGTACCTTTTCCACCGTTTCTTGCTCACCAAGATTATCTCCACAACTTTTCATTTGATTAGTGAGAGTCACCAATTTTGTGAAGTAATCAGCAACAGATTCATCACTCTTCATCTGCAACAATTCGTACTGTCTCTTCAAGACCTGAAGCTTTACTTTCTTCACCTTTGCATCACCACCATAACTCTTTTGCAAGATATCCCATGCATCTTTGGAGGTCTCAGCATCTGCAATCTTCTCAAACACCTTTGAATCAACACATTGGTAAATGAGAAACAGGGCCTTGTTATCTTTCTTCTTTGCTTCTCTGAATGTTGTTCCTTGTTCTTCATTTGCATTTTCTGGTAGAGGGGTGATTGATGCATTCACTTGTTCATTGACTTCTTGAACATTGAATATCACATTCATCTGCTTCACCCATCTATCCCAATTCTTTCCATCGAAAACTGGCAAATTCGCATGGAAATTGTTGTTCCCAGCCATGGTTGATTCACTTTCAACCTGATTCTTCTTTCAAGAACGAATCAAGATCCCTCGGATCGTACGAGCTCTAGATACCACTTTGTTGGGGATAACACCCACAAAGATGAACAACAGAGAAACACTAACACTAAGAAAGAATAGAGAAAGAACTATGAATTGAATTGAAGAGAATGAATAAAGGAAAAGGGTTATCTTTATTAATCACAAAAGCACCTATTTATAGGTGAATGTACAATAGATGAGAGAGGTAGCTTATAAAACAAGCCAACTAACAATCCTATAACCTCTCTAACTAACTAACAGAAAATACAGCTGTACATAACAAACTAATCTAACTGTCAAAACAGAAAACATAACTGAACCAGAGGTTCAGAGCCTGAGAAGCATCAGAGGCTACGTTCGCTTGTTTCAGAAGCTGGGTGAGTACACTGCTTCAGAACCTGTTCCTTCAGAACCTAGGAGGGTCAGAGTCTGTTTGAGAGTCTCGTGGCCATCAGAAGCTGTTTGCTTCAGAAGCTATTCTCGTCAGAAGCTTGAATTACAAAACTAACAATAAAAAGAATTTTTGTAGAAAAATACCGTATGCTAACTTAAGTAGCGGACGTTATAAAAAAACAATACTAGTAGGGTGTTTTTTGGTGTATCCGCTATCTAAATAACGAGTAGAAGTATTTTGGTAAAATTGTAGGGAAGACAAGTAAATGAGTATGGTGGCAAAAATAAATCCCTTTATATGGAGAAATTGGACCAAAGGAGAGTCTCGTTGGATTGGATTAATATATTAAACCTTGAACAACTGAAAAATCTCCCTCATACCCTTGCATTTATACCTTCACGCCTACAAAAATAATTTTTTTCATTTGAGTTCACCCTTACAAACCGGAAAAGGAGATGTATATACTTATGGTGGGTCTTAATCTCTTGAGAGTCTTGACCACAATTCTATAATACCGAAAATGATTTTTCAAATGCATTAGTTTTCTACGACAACCATTTTATAATAGGATTTAATTTATATGCACTGACAGTGTAAAATAATTTTACACTGTCAACCAATAACAACCATGTATTCCGCCACATCACCCCACTTTATCCCACTATCTTTATATGACATGGAAGTTTAAATCATTCTTATTGGTTGCATGTGTAAAATAACTTTACACTGACGGTGCATAACAATTAAACTCTTTTATAATATCGGAAATCTTTTTCAAAATTATCTGCTTTGTAAGTTGGGTTGTATTCGTTCTTATTCAATATGTCTCCACATTAGCCACGAAACTCTGTGTTTTAGCCACAGCTTATCCATGGCTAAAGTTTTGGAACTCTTTTCTTAAACTATCCGGTTTGTAAATTTGTCCGTCAAATACACCGGTTTTGATTTCTTAAAGTGTCTTAATATTGAATTACGGAAGAACATTGCTATTTAGCAAGAAATTTTTATACAGAAAATGCAAGAATTACACACGGCAAAATTTTAAAGGATGATGTTATTTAATCTCTTTCTTTTGTAGAAATTATGGGTGGTGATGAATGTAAACAAGGGTGGAGATTTCTTGCTTCTTCTCCTTAAATTTATTTGTCAAAAAACTTTTCCCATTACGGAAACTAGTATATGGATATGGATAAATATTTTACAAGTGGAAAATTACAACATCAAACTCAAAATAAAGAACAGTATTTTTATTAAGAAAATTGTCTAAAAACACGACAACTTTATCGTCACACGCGCTCGAATGTCTTGCAAACTTACTTATTAATTATGATTCATTCCATCTGAATTTTAATTTCATCCAAAATAACCATTTTGTTTGTGGTAGATCATATTCGTAGAAATAACTTATACTATTATTGTGATCCATTCTCTTTTTTATATTTAATTTTATAAAAAAATCCAAGATAAATATTTACCACAGATCCAAAAAACTAAATATTCATCCCTCATAAATTTTTTGACGGAACAATTCAATCCTTTCAAAAAATAAAACCCAAGTTAGTATTGAAATTTTCATATTGAAGAAAAATGAGTCTCTCAGTTATGAGTTATAACAAATCGGGGACTATTTTGTCTTCGGCATGAAAATGTCACGGACTAATTTATATTTTATTTTTACCAAGGATTAATTGACCTGTCAAAAATTTGTGATAGATCAAAATAGATATTCACTTTTAAATTTTATAAGTACCAAAAGTCTTCATAAATTCATACACACAAGTGAGAGAGTCGGGATTTGAATCCCGATCATGGTGTCTAATTTAACAATTTTGACATTTTTTATCAGTTGAGCTATGATTTATGGACATACCAAAAATATATATAATTATCTTTTTTTTTATGGGATATATTTAATTATCTTGTTTCTTTTATTTTTATTTTAAAAAATTCATAAGCATTGCTGCATTGAAAAACACGTAAGCATCAAAGAAAGGAAGTAAGCAAAATGTTGTAGTGCAATTTCCTCAAATGGTCCATTACACCATTTAGCACCACTCTTTCATTAAATTAATTTTTTGAATCGGTGTATTTCAAATTGTACAACGATAATAGATATATTTATACCATTGCTATTTTATATGAGATATATTTCCATGTTTTCACTCGGTTTCACATACATTGCTCCAAGCAACGTTGTTATTTTCACCTAATTTAACCACCACCGTCACTAGAATTGTCCCCTTTACCTTTATCCTTATGCAGAGCAACATCACTCTGATAGGAAGCTAATTCCTACCAAGCTGCAAACTATGAATAACTAAGCTAAACCTAAGAAAGCAATAAAGAAAGCAAGTAAAATAAAAGATAAATTCTTCATTTTCATTCATTGATTCTAAACCTGATCAAAGCACTACATATATAATAACTATTATGAATCACAACCTAAATGAGTCTAAAAGCCATAAAGTCCAATCTAAATAACATAATATAATCAATACTCAAAATAACAATATAAATTATACTCTTAAATTATTTAATTAACTATTATATAATTACTTAGTTAAATACCATATAATCCTCTATCACACTCGGTGGCTAAAAATATGTTTGACATTGTGAATTTTATTTTTCTAAGATATTTAACACTTAAATTTATTTTGATATAATGTTTGATATAGAAATTGAAAATAAGTTCAACCAATTAACTCTTAAGATGTATATATTAGGGTTATATATATACTCCCTCTAATCTCAAATATAAGTAAACATTCTCTTTATAGATTAATTGAATAATTTATATATTTGAAGTTTTGGACTATATTTTAGACCAAATATTTAATCATTCAATGAATCTAAAATGAGAATTTTTGCTTATATTTGAAACTGGAGAATATAGTTTAAAGGATACGTATTGTCAGTGCAAATTAATTTACACTGACAATTAATAATAATAGTTCAATCTTTCATGTCATATCAAAAAAGTGGGGTGATGTGGCGGAAAACATGGTTGTAATTGGTTGACATTGTAAAATAAAGTTGACAATGCAAAATTATTTTACACAGTTAGTGCATATTCTTTTTTTTTTCAAGGTAGAGAAACAAATTTATATTAAAATGAATTTTTAAAAATTATTTAAGTTTTAAAAAAGTTCATTATAAAAATTTAATGAAAAGAACCAAACCTAAATTTTTAGAATTTGAAATAAACTTAAGTATATTGTGTTTTAAAATGTTGAATGTTTGTAGTTTTGAATTAAAATTTTATTAATATTTTTTATTATTTTTAAACAACATCAATAATAATATTAATAAGTATAAGTAAAATAATAATAATAATAATAATAATAATAATAATAGTAATAATAAGTAAAATAACAAAAGACGAAGTAGTTAAGAATTAAAAACAAGAGTTCATATATGAAAAAATTGGTATATATGCATTCCTAATAGATAAATAATAGATGGTAATACAAAAGGTGTGTACAACAACAGCAACAAAATATTAAAAGTGCGTTCTTTTACAATGAATAAAATATGATAGCAAATGTATCATAAAGTATTCATGCACAACTCATAGACTCGTAGTATTCTTGTGATCTTTTTTAATGATCAAAGTTAATAATAATTATTTGTTAATGTTACTATTGTTTTACTAAACCTTATTATATACCTATCTAATATTAGTATTCTTGTGACTAATTTTCTCTATTAAGAATTGAAAAATTCTCTGAATTTCTATTTTTGTTGTTGCATAAAAACTTTGGAATACGTTATTTAATTATTTTACCATTAAAAATAATATTTGAACTAGAAAAATATATATAAAAAAATACCTTCAATTTTGTGGTTGGACTTTACAAGTACCTTTAACCTTTCTTCATCTGCTTTATTATTAGGAAGGGAACCTTAGGTATTTAAATATTAAGATATGGAATATACTACATTCAATTTATTTTTTTATTGATACTCCAATTTTAAGAGGAAATGGGTTTTAATAATCTAAAGTTCAACCACAAAATATGTAATGATATTATTGTTAAAAAAGTTGAATTAAATTTATTGCTAAAATTAAGTTTTAATTCACAAACAGTAAATCTGAAGAATATATAGAAGTGAAGAGATTATTAACATTATTGAGTAATAAATCTCACTTATTTTTGGTAAAATCTGATAATTTAGTACAAAGGAAGTTGAAAATGTTCTATTTATATATTCAGGCAACAATATTCTCAAAACATTCTAAAGCATAAAACCATAGCATCGACGATGCACGGGCAATGCTTACTTAGCTAATAGTGACAGAAATGACCCTTAGATTTTCTCCTATATGTCACCATGGTCAACTCGCTTGCAAGTTCTGTTGTTTGGACAACCTAAATTGGTTGTCGCGTATACACACCATAACCATATGCCAACCAAGGGAAATTGGAGCTCGCGAGGCAAAAATAAAATAATCAATGTAAATGATTTAAAGTACAGGGTAGACAACTTGAAGGTTGTCCAAATAAAGTTGCTCAAATTTAAAATGTCATTGTAGCAATACAAGACATAACCAACTTTCAACATATTGAGTTCAGCTGACAATAATCAATGTAAATGATTTTGTCCATTGTTGCAATTGTTGAGGATCATGTTAATGGAGGCAGTTCCATTTTGTGATGGTTTATGAGTATGACTTAATTAACAAGTACCGGCAACAATCAAACGAGCAAAGCAAGAAAAAACAATCTAGATCAACAATTGACATGGTCCTACCTGGTTGAGGAGTAAACTAGAAAAAATATGCCAAACTTGAAAATTTGATTTGACCTCATTTCTAGTAAAACTAGTAAAATAGAAAATGTTTACTTCAAGTTCTCAGTTAAATAAAACACATATAACCATTAAAAACATGATCAAAATTGAAAGAAAACTAAGATAAACTTGTCCATAAAAGTTTCGATCAATCATTCAAAACAACAACAAATTAATAATGACTGGTTTATTTCTTCTTATCTCCGGCTCCACCAGCTCTGTACATAGAAAATATTGTAATATTAGCAAAAATCACTACCAAGTACCAACAAGAGTACAACTCATGAATGCATAACAATAATAAAAGAACATGGGACAAACCTCATCTTCCTGAGAACATTGGACATCTCCTCTCTCTTCTTCTTTGCACGCTTGTGTGTTCCAAGCTTTCTCTTTGCAACCTTCAAAGCCCTCTTATCTTTTCCAACCTTGAGCAACTCAGTGATACGCTTCTCGTAAGGTGCAAAACCAGCAACCTCTCTAATGAGATTCCTCACAAAGTGCACCCTCTTGCTTGTTTTCTGATTGAATCAAAACATTTTTTAGAGATCAAAAACAGTATAAACAAAATTTCATGTAATTAAATTATTCTGATTCTAAGGCAGATACATGTTTATAGTTTGCAATTCCAACATTTCCTTCACATGGTAAATTTGTAACGTTCGAAATAGTAGGATATAATACAAGCTTTCGAAATAGTTTGACTCCTTCCGCGATGTTGTGATTTTCATGAATATACACATACACAGACAAATATATCAACATGGAAATTATATTACAATGAAGTTTAATCATAATAATGGAACTATGAAATAGTAACTAAACTCAAATCTAACACAATAAATCACATAAAATGCAGCCAATTTAATCATTTCAAAATTCAGAAAAATGAGAAACTAGGTTTCAACTAAAAAATACATCTACTACAAATACTAGAAACAGTGACTATACTTAATTATTGTAATTCTAATCACACATTTACAGTCTAATTAATTGGAAATATGAAACTGAAAATCAAATCACAGAAGCAAAAAAAAAAAGAACTAACCCCCTTGCGAGCTGAAGGTT
The DNA here is from genome assembly GCA_030408175.1 of Trifolium repens. Taxonomy (NCBI): domain Eukaryota; kingdom Viridiplantae; phylum Streptophyta; class Magnoliopsida; order Fabales; family Fabaceae; genus Trifolium; species Trifolium repens. The sequence goes on along the minus strand of CP125837.1, from coordinate 58,789,759 downwards.
TAAGAGGCAATTCCTTCTTGGTGACGATGTGACCTTTGTTCAATCCAACGAAGAGACCGGTACTTGGTTGTTTAGGAGCCATTTCCCCTGCATCGGAACAAGCAATAACAAGTTAAGAGAAATGATTAATGCAAAACAGAAGAATGAGAAGATCAATGAAGAGGAAAGATCGTTTACCTCTCTTGGTGGTGATTTCCGAAACCCTAACACCAGAGTGTGCGGTGGAAGAGAAGAAGCTGAGCTAGGGTTTTTCATTGTGCTGCTTCCGGTTTTATAGCTAGTAATTGTGTCGGGTCATGGATTCATTTTAGTCCAAGGCCCGTTTGGCCCATTAATCTTTTTTGTTTTTTTTATAAACTCCTACTTACTTTTTTTTTTACTCAATAAACTCCTACCAGTTTGGAATATCTTATCTTTGAACTTATGTAAAACAACTTATGCAAATAAATCATGTTTTATGTTAATTTATAAGTTTTCATTAATGGAAATTGTATTTTTATAAGCTATTTTTGCATAAACTACTTTGACAGACTTATAATAATACATAAAAACTTATTTATTTGCATAAGTTGTTTTGCATAGGCTCAAAAATAAGTTATTACAAATGGGCCCTTAATATAAGACATATTTCAGAAATTATATATAAAAAAAGACATATTTCATAAAAATTTCAATTTACAACTAAAAAATATATTCATATTTAGCTTATGACACGTCATGATCGGACTTCGAACCCCAGCTTAATTGACAGAAAATTGCCAAAATTATTAAGCTGGACGTTATGATCGGATTCGACCCCGACTCCCTCGCTTATGTATATGAATTTACAATAACTTTATCATTTTGTCTATGTTAAAAAAAAAATTATGAATACATATTTACAAGTTTTGAGTGTCAAATTGGTGCACCTCAAGGGTTGTTAAACATAAATTATGGATCTATTGTGCACATTATCTTAGCACACTTCCCTTGACATTTCAAGCTCGATGTGGATGTACTCATTCATGTGGAGGGTCGATATGTGATTATGATTATTGAAGGAACCTCCATTGAGATCTAGAATATGCAATTATGTACACAAATAATTCATTTCATACAAAATCAGCATGCAATCTTCTCCAATCCCCCCACCAATCTTTGCAACAATGAAAAACCCAAAACCAAATTTTCCTTTTGGCTTGCACCTGTCTGTGTAACAGTATACTATTACTAATACACATTTACCTTGAAAAATAAATTCTTTATTACAACTCAGCAGCACAAGGTAAAACCAAAAATTGTCCCTATCACCTCCTAATCAGAACCTCCTCCAACGTTGTTGTTTTCTCATATTCTATTCCTCCAACCAAAGTTTCATCTTTTGACGCTTTGGTTTTCTGGGTACTACTTTGACCAACATTTTATATTTGGTACAACTCGTTTTCCCGTTATCTCTTTCCTTCGGATTTGCGATCAAAGTGATCATTTTTGGCTGAACTTATCAAGTTTGTGATCAAATTCAAACCCCCTTTGTTTTTTTTGTGATTTTTTTTTTTTTGTAGTTATATAGTCTGCTTGTTTTGAGTGGAAACAATAATATAGTAGTTACCGCAAGGAAGTAAAGATTTTTTTGTATTGCATGTTTCCTCACAGATCATAGCACCTTTTGGTCAATTCTGTTGCTAAATTGTATATCATCCAATACTTTATTTTTGGGGTATATACCTGAAGCTACAGTTTCTAATCAGTGATCACTGTTGAATCCACAATTTTGCATAGTGTCAATGTTCTATTTATTGTACATCAAATAAAGTAGTACTTCTATTGTATTTATTGTGAAATTTTTGTTTGCACTTCAACTTTTGAAGTTGATATAAAGCAAGTCATTAGGTTCAGGAAATTTGTCATTTGGTGAAAACCAATATTGGTACTTATTGTACAACCGGGGTTTAGCATAAGTGGTTGGTGCGCAGTGTGTGTCAGTGTTTGCACTTCCTAGGTTGTAGGCACAATGTCAATTATATGTGGCTTGCCTCTTGTTGAGTGTGTGTATTGTCTAGCTTGCGCTCGTTGGGCATGGAAAAGATGTCTCCATACTGCAGGCCATGACAGTGAAACTTGGGGATTTTCTACTACAGAAGAATTTGAGCCAGTCCCACGTCTTTGTCGCTATATTTTAGCTGTGTATGAAGATGATCTTCGTAACCCTCTTTGGGCACCTCCTGGTGGCTATGGAATCAACCCTGATATGTTATTACTTAGGAAAACATATAAAGATACACTTGGTCGGGCTCCGCCTTATATATTGTATCTTGATCATGATCATGCTGATATAGTTCTTGCCATAAGGGGATTAAATTTGGCAAAGGAGAGTGATTATGCTGTTCTGCTTGATAATAAATTGGGGAAGAGAAAGTTTGATGGAGGGTATGTTCACAATGGGTTGTTAAAGGCCGCTGGTTGGGTTATGGATGCTGAGTGTGAAATTTTGAGGGAATTGGTGGAGAAATATCCAAATTATACTCTTACTTTTGCTGGACATTCCCTTGGATCGGGAGTAGCTGCAATGTTGAGCATGGTGGTTGTGCAGCATCGAGATAGACTTGGAAATATTGAGAGGAAGAGAGTCAGGTGCTACGCTATCGCTCCTGCTAGGTGTATGTCGCTTAATTTGGCAGTCAGATATGCGGATGTCATAAACTCCGTTGTGCTTCAGGCAAGTTATCAGAAACTTATTTGTTTATTTGAAGAATCTTCAACATTCCTTTGAATATTTTTACAACAAGTAGAATGTGATGGAGGTGAAATTAGAGCAATTTTTGGTATAGAAGGTAGTCTTCTTTAAATTGCTGTACATAAAGATGCAATTTTATTTTTTTTGGGATAAAAAGATGCAAATGTGTTAAATAAAGAGAAATACGAAGAACACACACTAGCACATTTTCTCGGCGCTCTTATGTTATTGGGTGAGGTTTCTTACTGATTCCTCTAATAGAAATGAGCCTAGATTATTTAGTTGGGTTGACATAAGATTTCGCTCAATTTTGAAGTGCGAAAATTAGTGTCAAATAGTATGCTAATAGTGTTCTTCTATTTAATGATTCCGTTAATGTGGTATGAAAGTATGACGGGAAGACAAAGTTCTGTTTGTTGAATAACATCTAACCAACCTTCATTATAACTACTGAGCTTCTTTTACCTGCAGGAATTGTTAAAGCATTGTAACCATAATGTTGTTAAAGCATCATATCCATTCCAGACAGAACCAAGTTCTTGAGGACTTACAATGAACTTGTGTTTAACACATGACAAATGTTTTCATAAATTTTGTTTTATGTGATAGCAACATAGTGGAAAATGCCTGGCTGCTGTTATATTTGTCCTTATACTTTATTCATGCAGAATCTTGTACTTTGAAGTTAACAGCTCTTTTCCTTGTTCAGGACGACTTCTTGCCAAGGACAGCCACTCCGTTGGAAGATATATTCAAGTCTCTTTTCTGGTATGTCATAAGATCCCATATACGTGTTAGACTAGACAAATATTATGGGGGTCTTCCAAGTTCATTTTTTGAGGTTATGCTTTCAAATAGTTAAGTGATTAGTTGATGTCAACAGTTAAGTTGTTCGGTTGTCTGGAATATTTATGTTTTCATGGTAACATGCTGTTTCTTTGGGTTGGCAGTTTGCCATGCTTATTGTGCTTGAGGTGCATGAGGGATACATGCATACCAGAGGAGAGGATGCTGAAAGATCCAAGGAGACTTTATGCACCTGGTCGCCTTTATCACATTGTTGAGAGAAAGCCTTTCAGGTATGGTTAAGGATTCCACAAAGGGTTCACACAGACCTGTAACCGTAGTTTTTGAAACTATCTGCAGTTTAAACAGTGTATCAGTTTGATTGTGTAGCATATGTTTATCTTGTTTCTTCCATTGAAATATATGCAAATATGGTTACGTTAAAAACAATAATATGCTTTTACAGCTTTTTCTTTTGGCTTTACATTTATTAAGACATTTTCTGTAAAGATGTGGAAGGTTTCCTCCAGTTGTGAGAACAGCAGTGCCAGTAGATGGAAGGTTTGAGCATATAGTTCTTTCTTGCAATGCTACATCAGATCATGCCATTATTTGGATAGAGAAAGAAGCCCAAAGGGCTTTGAATGTAAGTCTAGCAACCTTGTAATTTTGCTTTCTGTATCTCTTTCTCTGCCTTAAGTTTATAATGCTTAGAGAAATATGAATAATATGAAATTTAGAGATGTAATCATATCAACTTTTTTTCAGCATCACAGTAATAACAATTTCTATGTATCTCCTACTTCTCCCTTGACCCTTGTGTTGTAGAATCAAAAAAGTTTTTGACAATTTCCTCCCTATGTCCTTCATGTATGGCTATAAATTATCATAAATTCCCCCCTACTTATGGCTTTGATTGAATAATTAGGACTTATTACCGACATAAGCCCTTGTGAGACTATTTGGGAGAGCTTATGGAAACAACTTATGACATGTCCATAAGCTGTTTTCAGTTTTATTTCCATAAGCTCTCAAGGATAGCTTATAAAAACAGCATATAGTTTATTTGAAAAAAATATTGACATAATTTAGTCTTTTGTTATAAAAATAGCTTATACATAAGAACTTATATGATAAACACTTATGCTATAAGAGCTTAATTAAGTTTTTTTATCGAAACAATGTCTATATATCAATTTGAGCTTCTTGCAGCATAAGTAAGGAATCAATCAAGTTCACTAATTTTGCATTCTATATAATATATTTGCCGTTTGATTTCTGCCAAATGCAGTTGATGCTTGAGAATGATGATACCATGGAAGTACCTGCAAAGCAAATCATGGAGCGTCAGGAAACAATGACAAGACACAGCCAAGAATACAGAGCAGCATTACAGAGAGCGAAAACATTACACGTTCCACATGCTTATGCGCCACCATCAGAATATGGAACTTTTGATGAGGAGGGAGAGGAGAGTTCAAGATCAGAAGGCGAGTCTTCTGTTAGTTCAACTACAAGGAGTAAGGCGGAAGAAAGTTGGCATGTATTGATTGAGCGTCTTTTTGATAAGGATGAGCATGGCCACATGGTGCTCAAGAGATGATGATCATGTAATTTATGTGTACTAAAGTATGAATTATTTGTTGTCCTCAAAACTAAAGTTTATTCATTCTTTTGTAATTTTTGGTGTTCAGTTTAGTTAGCTAGAAGAGGGAATAACATGGAGCGAAGATTGGTAAGTTTGTTACTGTAGAAATTGTTAGGAATCACTTCTCTTAAGCTTCATATATGTAAGGATGTACTCTTGATGTAATTGTGTGAGAAATACAATTTCTCTGTTCTGTTTGTATTAGTTATGTCGGTTACAGTATTGTTCATTACAACTGTCTTTAACTGTTTCGGCTTAATCTGCCTATAGTTTGTGTTTTTTGCAAAGCTGTTTAACTTAGCAATTTATTCGATGAATAAAGTGAAATTTGCATTTCCAGTTTCTCTTAAATCTCTCTGAGAGATGAGTGCAATTTCTCTTTTTTATTAATATATTCATTGAGAAATATATCATCACGGTACTCTGCAATGAATGATAAAGCGTAGCGGGGGTAACCTTATTTACAAGACAGAAAAAATGTATCTGCATCAGATGCAATATTCTAGAGTAATAATATTTTAAAAATTTGAGCAATATTGTAAAAGAACAATGGACATTTTAGTTAAGAGATCTCTTATGTTGAAATGCTATATTCCAGAAAAAACATTGAAGCTACATCCATAACTTATAATCATTATTACCAAATATGTGTTGGTTAACTGGGGAAGACATGCTTTGGTTGAGATACAGACTTAAATTAGCTTATTCTATTAGACTCAATTTCATTAAGTGTGCAATTCTTATTTTGATTCTTAGTTCCATATATATCAAAGAAACATTATTAGAAGTCTGTTTTTTTTAATGCATGATATTTAGATTAGATGTCTAAAGTCTTAATCTAGTCTTTTGCCTACTAAATGGAAAGATGCTGGTCATCAGAAATAGTTGTGCTAGGTCTCAACCAACGAGATTCGAATGCTAGTCGCAAAAGTTTAACTCACGCAAGGGCCGACCCTAGGCATAGAACTTGGGGCCAACGGCCTAGAGCCCTGTATGTAGAGGCCCATATTTTTTATATACCTACCGCAAAATATCACCTTTCTTCCATTTATGTTAGGCAAAACTATCAATTTTCATGTACTTTTGTGTTATTACTCTTGTGCTATTAAAATGTATTATATTAAACAAAATAAGTTACCTTTTTTACGTTTTGCGTAGGGCACAAAAAATGTTAGGAACGGGACCGACTCACGCCTTTGTCGGCAATTCAATCATACACAATCATTTATGCCTTTGAAATAATGTGTTTCAATTTAGTCCTTGATTATGCAAATTATTATCATAAAATTGGCAGTTCCATTGGCATAAATCAATGAAAAGTCATGTCATTTAGAAACTAATGACAAAATATTTAAAATGTTGAGACTTTACACTATTGAAGACATTAAAAAATCTTTTAAAAGTTCAAAATGAGTATTTTTGTATACTATCTTTCTTCTCTTTTTACTGATTGTGTATCCTTTTCCTAAGAGCTTCAATATCCAAAAGGCACATTAGATCTCTACTCATTCTTAATATCTACTATTTTATTCACAATATTCAACTCCAAATTCTTATATTTACAGAAAAGATGCAGTTGCAAGGATTTGTCATCCACAAGTCAAGCATTCAACTCCCAACTATTGGTACCAAATACAATACACATCACACTGCACATAACAAGGGGGCATCAAACCCTTTTATATATTAGCTTACTTTCATTCTGTGCAATAATTAAACAACAGTGAGTCCCAAACTAGAATCTTCAAAATGCAGCCAGAAATAGATAAAGAAGCCAAGAAAAAGACAAGGTATAAAGAAAATTGTTAATTGTGAAGAGATATAGAGGTTGCTTGTGTAACAAGCTAGTTAAGCTTAGGCCATAACTAACATAACCGCTTGTAACAACCTACGAGTGTTAGTTGTGATTTACTAGTTGATTCATACTCTATATAAAGATTTTGATCCCTATAGTGCTTTCTCATTTTTCTCTCCTTTCATGGAGCTTGAGTTTTAGCTTTCACAAAAATTAAAAGAGGAGCAAAAAACAATGAGATCAACACAACAAACATCATAATTTCATTGCATGATGATAAAACTAAACTAATTAAATCAGAGGGAAACTCCACCAAATTGTGGCATAAACATCATTATTCTTTAGCATAGTGTTGATTCTCATTCTAAACACTTTTTTTTTTGTCTTAACCCTCTGCGGGAAAGGGCCCCAATAATCCAAAGTTTGACCACGAGATCAGTAAAATCTGGTAAAAAAAATGTTTCCATTGGCCATTCTAAACACTTAACAATCACTAGTATCATTTTAACTCATCAAATTTATAAGTTATAACTGTGCAAAGCTACAAAATGAGAACATTTTATTTTGTCACAAATTAATACAACTTTATAATACTTTTACTTCCCTTCAATGGCAAAAAAAACCATAATTCAAAATGAAAATCACTTAATATATAATGTCAAACACCTATCTTGTGTGGTGATGAAGAATCAATAGAAGAATTTGGTTTCTTCACTGAGCATGATGATTTAAAAGCCTCAATTTGTGACTGACATTTAACATAATCCCCCTTGTTCTCTTCCAAGCACTTTTTTAAAGCCTCAACATCACATGCTGAATTTATTTTCTTCACACTGCTAGTAGTATTCTCCTCATTATGACCCATAAGTTCCAATTTAGTTACAATGAACAAAAATTCTGCATTTTAGATCAAATTTCAATAGGGTCAATCAAAATAATAAAACCACATCAAAATAATAAAAAATAAAACTGAATTGTGGAATTGAAAACATGAATTGCAGTGAAGTTAGATTTTTTTGAGAGTGAAATGAAAAGGAGTTCAATTTTAAGCTAATTGAATAAGCGAAATGTCGTACCGTATCGAGGCCGAGCTGGATGCGGTGAATATAAGGGAATTTTTTAGGTGTAGAAACGAATCTATGAGGTGAATTGTAATATTGTGTGGTGTTTTGGGAAAAAAAATGAAGATGCTGTGATCGGAGATGAAGGTAAGGAGCAACTCTGCAAACCCTAATTCCGCTGAAGGGGGACGATGACTAGTTTATCTATTACTATATATAAAGGATACAAATTTTTGCGATGACTTTTTCATTATACCTATTTTACCTTTAAAACAAACTAACAAAAAAAAAACTAAATATTTGTATATGTTGAAAAAAAAAAAAATTTCTTCTTAATAACTAGCCACAAAAAAAAAAAGAGGTTAAGTAATTATCAATTAACTAAGTCCAATAAAAAAAAATATTAAATAGTTATTTATATTTGCACAATAGAAAATTTCGATCTAAAAAAAAAGAATATCAATCACACAAACGGGCACGGGGCGGCTAGTTAATAATAAACTCGTTTTTCTATTTTCGTTCGTATTTTTATTACATTAAAATAAATAATGATTAAAAAATTGAATAAAATACACCATGTCACCTAATTGTGTCTTCTCAATCGTAGTTGCAATTGCAAGTACACCGCATGTATTTGAATTTTGAACATGAAATTCAATAATTCTTGACATTTAAAATGAGTTTAAAAGACATCCATTGGTGTAAATTAGTTTTACACTAACAAGCAATAATAAAATCGATTCAATGTTATGTCAAAAAAAAAAAAATTGATTCAATGTTTCATGTCATATAAAAAAAAAATTGGGGTTAAGTATGGTGGTGTGACGGAAAATATGATTATGATTGGTTAACGATGTAAAATTAATTTACAATGTTGGTGCATATTTTTTTTTTCTCTTAAAATATACGTGTCTAGATTATTAGATGAAAAATTATTGTTGTATTGTTTCACTATACAAAAGTGTTCTGGACTAGGCCTAAGGTTGGCCCGATGTCGAGCACAGCCCAATCCACTAGAACATCGAGAACGGCCCAATAAGATCAAGCTCACTCGGTTATGTCAAACAAAACATTTAACACGTGCTCCTCTGTCGGGGACACATCATTCAACAAAACCTAATCGATATCCCCTGATAAGAGGAACAGTTTGACCCAGGACAATGAGCACTAACAGTTCATCCCTACTTCCACGTAGAAGTCCTGACAGTCATCCATTACATGCAGATAATCCGACCCATAATGGGGACCTTTGCGCAACGTTGGAGCAGTATATAAATCCTCCTCTACATGAGGGCCAGATATTCCATTCTTTACGACTTCTAACTTGTACCTCTTACTCTGAACTGACTTGAGTGTCGGAACATCTGCAGGTACATCCCCTTTGTTGATTGCTCAACTTACTGACATGCTTGCTGGGCCAACACTTTTTAGCACCTTAGCCTCGATTGGAGACTATTGTTCTGGATACACCAAAATAGTCTCACATCGCTTGGTATCGAGACAAAGGGTAGTTTATAATATACAACATTCACACCTTTCAAACCACCGAGACGTCTTTTTTATAAAGGACAAAACCGTGACATGTTAACCCCAAAGTGGACAATCTCTCTGAGATGTGGACCGGATCGGAACAAAAAGTAATTTATTACTAATCCGTGTTACCTGATGTATTTGTGTTAGTAAAAAGTAGCGGATAACTCGTAGCATTGACAAAACTTGTAAAAAGAAAAGATCTTCTGAAAAAATTATTACTATTAAATATGTCAATTTTAATCATATATAAGAGCATCATTGGCAAAATTAAAAAATGTGAAGTAATATAAATAAAGACGTGAGTCCCATATAAAGAACTTATATGAATAAGATGAATGTAAATGCTCTGAACTCATAAACTATTTGCTATAAACTCAAAAATTGTGTTTCTAAAGAAAGCCTAAGCAGTCATTCACAAAGTAATCTCAATTATTATAAGGTATGCCAGGAATTATATGTAATAACACGTAGTTCATTGAATTATAAAATGGTTAGTTGATTATCAGTTAATTCAAGTGCTGGTGCCAATGATGTCCAAACTACATCATATGTCTAGTTACAATAGGCGAATCACGCAGAAAAAAAATCTGAATTTAATATGTTCTGGAAAAATGTAATATATACATTTTATTGGAGAAAGGATTGCATTTCTGGTAGCATCCTCTTAGAATTTCCAATTCTAGAGTCTGCAATATTGCTAGAACTCAATCTAAAAACTTGCCATGGCCAACATATACGTCTCACTTTTCGACTATTACGTTCTCGTTTCTCTGCTTCCTCGAGTTGTCTAGTTAGTTCCTCAATTCGCCGACGAAGTTCAACTCCTCTACTATCAACTAGCTGCAAAGACTTCTCTGCTGCTTCCTGTGCTGCTATTGCGGTCATTGCTAGTTCTTCTTTAAGTCTTAATTTTCCATTCGATATGTCCAAAGCACCCTTTGTTTTTTGTAGTTCTTGTTTCAATGCAGCAACCTCGTGGGACATTCGAACATTATCAGTAAGATATAGAAACAAAGAGTTTAATGGATATGCGTTGATGGTAAAAAAGTATTTACCATTTTGTCGCGCTCTTCAATCTCTTTCTTTCCAGCTTTAACTTCCAATTCACAAGCTTCTTTCCATCTAGCTACTTCTTCTTCTGCTTCTTTGCTTTCAATAAAAAACTCCTCTACTTTTTGAGTCAAGATTCTTTCTCTATCTTCTAACTCCTTGATGTAGAGTTTATTTTCTTCAATCTCTTTGATTTGTTTCTCTGCGAGACATTGGAGGCGCTCCGTGTCTGACCTGGCACGATGTTCATAATAAATTATCTAAAACCAAGCAAGATCATGAACTCAATATGCTTTTGAATTCAACATAATTATATGGTAAAAGTACCTAGATTCTTCCAAAGATCTTCTCAATTGAGCGATTTCAAGACGCAGATTCTTCATTATTCTTTCCATTGTGGAGGCCTTGGAAAATTAACATAAATTTTAGAACAAACTAATCTTTAAATGTGCAATAATTCAACTATAAGTATCACATATAAGATGTTACAAAATGGCATTCATGCCTAAATCTAATAGCAATACTTCTAACAATGCTAATGCCTAATCTATGTATTTTTTCCTATAATTTATGTATAGAATTAAAGATAATAAGATCTTACCAAACTAACAACTTCCACTTCATAATCACTACTATCTGATTTGTTACCCTCAGAAGCAGTATCTGTTGATTGCTCATTACTATTACCACCTCCCATCATGAACCCAAATCCAACTTTCTGCAAACCAAATTCAGCAAACTGTAAAAGGGGCTTCCTTTTATGATCATGTCCTTTAATTCTCTTCTCTAATGCTTCTTTCTCCAACAAAGCAACCCTAAGCAAGTTATTAATATCCCTATTCTCTTCAGTTAAACTTATCAAACTATTCTCCAATTCTCTCTTCTCCTTTTTCACTAACTCCTTATATTTTTCAACCTTTGTTTCTACCTCAATTGCAAGCCTTGAAATCAACCTTGCTTCTTCTAAAAACACCCTTGATTCATCACCTAATTCTTGTTCCATATAAACCATTTCTTTATCAAAAGTTTCATCTTTTTCTCCCTCTAAGTCTAACCCTTCTTTTACTCTAGATAATGAATCCTTTATTGAAGTGAAGGACTCGAGAACCTTTAACATCAACACATTTTTGTCTTTTTCTTCAACTCTTTCTTTGATGTCTTCCACTTGTTTTCCAACCATTACATCTTGTTTTTCTGTCAAAACTGTTTCAAAGTAAGGAACTTTACCAGAATGAAAAACATGGTCAGAATCAGAAACTTCAGTTGAGTAGGGTGAATTTGGATATTTGAGTTTGGATTGTTCCATGTTGCATGTGGGTGTTTGAGGATTTTTATCAAGAAGAAAAAAGCAAAATAAAGTTAAAGGAAGAGGAACAAAAAAATAGAAGAGTTTAGAAATCAAAACTACCAGTCAACTTTCAAGTTTTGGCGGGGTTGATTGTATGGTTGGTTGACTGGTAAAGTGGAGCTATTCTTACCTTTTTTTTTGACAAGGAGTTATTCTTACCTGAGCACAAAACATTTAGGCACACATATAAATTAAAAATATTAAAAGAAAAATAAAATGGTCACCGCCCCGGCTGCGACATCTAATCTCACCACAGCTCTTTCTCAGAGGTAGATACATCAATCAAAATCACTTTATTTATTTTTTCTTTAATTTTTATCTTTTATTGTGAGTGTGCCTAAACTATATTTATTTGGGCTTGTGCCCGTATTAGAATTTCTCCGTAAAGGATATATAAACAGTGATAAATATCAGTGATTCTATGCTAATAGTTACGTAGAAAATACTTTAAGGTCTTTCAGTTTTTTTTTGTCGCACAACAAATAGAAATTAGCATCAAAGAGATTCGATCCTGACATCTTTACAGGAGCTCACTCGAAGGTCTCAAGCTAACGCGACTTATTTCATTTTATTTTTCCATTCTCATCAATCAGATACATTCTTTTTCTAACAATTTCTTTCTTTTTTACCTATTTCATTTTACAAATCTTTGATTTTTTAAAGTTGATCGGACTAGTTCTCCATCCAACCTTTGTATTGTCTAATTCAAATTTTAAATATTACTATTAACTTTATAGTTTATTTTGATTTTTTTAAGTTATTCTAACTTATATTTGAAAAAAAAATAAATACATACTAATTTCTACAAATTTACCTTAGGTGTCAAAAGAGAAATTGAATAACACATTTCTCGCACAAATAAAACACCACTTTTGCCATCAAATATGATGTTAAAGTTATTTGTATAATTGTTTTTAACTCGATATGTTGATCAATTCAGTAATGCTCTTCCTCATCATTCAACAATAAATAAAATGAATGCTGTAATTTTAATAAAAAAATTGATATAATAAATTTTCAAGCACTTTCCTAAATAAATCCAAATAGTAATTTTTTAAGTTTCATATTTTATTAACTTTTTTCAATCTTGTAAGGTACCGTTTGAATAATTCTACGACTATAAAAAGTATTTAGTCAAAATCATAATATTTTAAAAAATATATTAAATTGTGTAGTAATTGCCCTTGCATAAAAAAATTGTGTAGCAATTGTTTGGTAATTACAATTAGAGCAACTACATGTTAAAAAATTTAATTTAATATAAAAACATTTGTTTTTTTTGACAAAATAAAAACATTTGTTTTAAAAGCCTGCATTCAATTTTTTTTAAATAAAATATTGTGTTTTTTAATATTAAGTTTGTGGTTTTGAGTTTCTTAATAGGTATGCTCCGTAAGACCCTTAATAAAAAAAGAGTTTTGTACTTACCAAAAAAAAAAAAAAAGAGTTTTGTTTTTTTTACTACCACCTTGTCCAAAGACCATAATCCAATTCCAAAGTCGTTTGATGGTTCACCAATGCACTAACCAGTAGGACCCACACACCCATATAAAAACAAAATTACGTTGCTGTTGTTTTTTTAGGGCTTAAACATCATTTTCGTCCCTGTAAGTTCATAAATTTTTTGTTTTAGTATCTGTATATTTTTTTGTTGCAAATTAATCATTGCATGTGCAAATCTTTTTGATTTTAGTCCCTAAACCTAAAATTCGCAGGAAAATCTGCAGAAAAATTCACTAGTTTCTTGCGGATTTTCCTACAAATTTTTATTTTAAAGGACTAAAATCAAAATATTTGAACATACGGGAACTAATTTACAATAAAAAAATACAGAGATTAAAAAAATAAAATTGCGAACTTACATAGATGATGATTAAACTTTTTTTTAGCTAGCGCTGATTGATTCCAAATTCCATAAAAATCAATTACTTACTCTTCACTCTAAAATTCCACACTCTTTCTTCTTCACTACTCTCCCTCCACCGAGTCACCCACTCACTCAGAACGATTCAATCTCATCAGAGCTTTTTATTGGATCTAATGGGTAGCATCCAAGAACCAGTATCGGTTGCAGAAGAGCGACTCGATGATGTACAAAACGACACCGTTTACGTTGCGGTGGGAAACAACGCGGAGAAGAACCATAAACTATTGCATTGGGTAATTCACAATTTCTCAGGGAAGAAAATTTGCCTTCTTCATATTCATCAACCTGACCCTGTCAATTCGTTGAGTGAGTCAGACTCTCTTCAATTCTCCCAATTTATTATTATTATTATTTCGTTTTTTTAATCTAATTTTTGTTGTTCCAAGTTTTTATGATCATCAAAACTGTAATTTTTAGTGCAAATTTTGTTGGTGTAGTGGTTTAATTCATCAATTGTTTGATTGAATGGTTGCTAATTTTGGATATACAGCTTAATTAAGCGCTTATATCCTTAGGCTATGTTTGGATTGGTGGTATGTGATGGAATGGAATGGAATGGAGTGGTAATTAATTAGATTCCATTGTTTGGATTTGTAAAAAATGAATGGAGTGGAATGGAACACAATGGAACTTATTCCATCCCATACCATCCAATCCTTCTATTTTCCTTCCCCTCCAATTTGGGGTGTATCTAATGGAATGAAACTTAATAATAAAATACCCAAACAATGGAATGGTGTATTTGTTCCATTCCGCTCCGTTCCACTCCATTCCATTTTGTTTCGTTCCATTCCGCTCCGTTCTATTCCATCAATCCAAACATAGTTGTATATAAGTTATTTCTATAATAAAGGATAAAATAAAGTTGAATTCATGTTTTTATACTGCATAGCTAATCAATGTGCTCTATTTTGGTTATGGTTCTGCATAGCTGATCTAGCTTTTAATGGACCTATTTATGAAATCTTTGTTATATGTAGACTGTAGAGTAACTTAGGCCTTATCTGATAGCTTGGATATTATTTAAAGTACTCTTTTTCGTTTGCAAACACAAATGTCTCTGAATATGAACTTAAAGACCATGGAATCAAGGAGCATGGCAGTCAAACAGTGCATGAATTCCTAGACCAGTACATCCTCACTCTGGTCCCAGCAGGGGTAATATCTCTTTCTTAATTTTTTACATCGATTGCCGAGAATTGATTTTGATAAAATTGATTCTGTAAAATTGATTCTGGCCAAAATTGATTTTAAGTTAAAGTGGTTTATGTTTGGATATATTCATGTAAAAGTGAGTTGAACAAAAATTTTGAGTGTAAAAATCAATTCTAGAATTAGAAGCTACGATTTCTAGCTTCAAGTAGAATCAATTCTGGAGGCAGAATCAATTCTACTTTTGAGAAACCAAACAAGTCAGAATCAATTCTGCACGTCCAGAATCAATTATGGCTGCTCCAGAAGTGAAACCAAACATACACTAAGATGTATTGTTATCTGCTGGTACTGAATTTGCAGTCTAACTCTATTTGTTTTAGGGAAAAGTCCAATTTACTTCCTCCAACTTAGGATTAGGATCATGTGCATTTTAGTCCTCAAACATAAAAAATTTGCTATAAAATCCTTGAACTTCAAAACCATGCACTTTAATTTCCTTCAAACATAAACAGAAATTGTCATCCTCAAATAACTGTGACCATTTTTGTGCTGACTTTCTTGATGGGAGAATACCAATTTACCTTCTTCAATTTAGGTTCATGTGCACTCTGGTCATTAAATTTAAAAATATGACATTATATGTTCAATTCCGATATAAAGTTAGTCAGCAGGACTAAAATACACATTTATCTACAGTCCCAGGATCATGTTGAGTATTTTTGAAGTTTGAGAACAGAAGTGCACATGCCACTAAATTGGAGGGGGAAAGTTTAGCTTTTTTCCATGTTTTAAAGACAACTAAATCTATATCTATATATAACAATAAAAGTAGTAACTATAACTACTTTCTTCAAAGATGTCATGGAAGTGGGAACTTCAAATTTTAAGTAGGTTTAAACTGTTCAAATTATTGGCTGCCCTCTTTAGTAACTATTTCTTAAAGAGCTCTAGACTTTGTTTACATTTCAGCCTGTGTGTGTAGGTACAGGCCTCTAAATTGTTGATTGAGAAGGACAATATTGAGAAAGGGATCAAAGAAGCTATCTTTCAACACAATATTAGATGTCTTGTAATGGGAGCAGCTGCAGACAGACATAAGACGGGGTGCCAATTCCAATCTCATTTTGCTTTTTTTTTTACTCTCATTGTGGGAAGGAAATAAGAAACTTCCTATTGTGTGGCTTTCCATCTGCTAAGCTAGTCTAATTTGAGGAATGTGAGGAGCGTATCACGACCATTGAATGGTCAAATTTGAAAGATCACCAAAGATTGTATCACATGCCTATCATTCCATTATTTAAAAATGTCACGCAATAAGATTCAGATCTTTTAATTTTTATCATCCCTGAAAGATCCAATTGTCATATCTATCCCCGGGTGCTAGTGCAATGGTGACTGATTAGCTTTGTAACTCAAAGGAACAAAGTTTGAATCCCCGTTGGGGAATGGACGGCCTAGTGCCTTTCCCCTAAATAAATAATTATATCTGCATCCCCTTTAAAACAATGGTCATTATTTATACTTTACTTTTATAACGATACAACTTCTACAATTACGTCCATGAGGTGATGGTGAAGGTATTGGGATCAATTAATATCTTCTGATCAAATTTTAGTGAAATTTGACATTGGTAATATTTAGGCATTTAGTTTATATTTTCATACATATGAAAACTATTTTAGATTTAAGATCACTTATATCGAATGAAGTTGATGATTATTAGCAATTTGTTTTTTACGTTCAATGAGTTGATAAGTTAAAAGACAAACTAAATTAGTGCTATAAGAGAACTGAATATACCGAAAATTCAACTGATTATTTCATTTTCCTTCATTTTTCTTCAATATTCTGTAATGTTGGTAATAACTCAATAAGTTAATAATATGTGATGTCTCTTCCACTTTATGAAATGTGAACAATGAAACAGGTTAGATAGTGAAGACACGCGTGGAATAGAGACTACCCCTGTTTTGTTGATGCTCGACTCAGATACAGAAGCCAAACAATCTGAAAAAATTAAATCAGAATTGATTCCTAATGTATTGAAATATTTAGGTATTCTTGCTGAATGTTTCTTTTCTTCTCTCTTCCTTTATTGTTAATTTGAAAATGGCATAGTTTTTTTTTCAGCTCATGTCACTTATCATTTTCTATGAGGATTGTTAGGGGAATATAACATGTGAAATGGTTGTGCAGATTCTAGTGATATGGAAGAGACTGAAAACGTTATTGCAAGGACAAAGTTGGCAGATTTACTTATTCATGAGGTGAGAGGTGATTGATCTCCTTCATCCTTGTTTGCACAAGTTTATGATATTTTCATGCATGCCTTTACATTTTCTGGTTGCTTCCACTATCTTGTGGTAGGATAACTTTTTTGTCTGTGACTTCCTCCTGCTCTTGAAAGGATTTTTTTGGTAAAAGTCATGTTTAGAACGATATAAATTTTAGAGTGATTTTTTGTAGGGATGTTTAGAATATTATAAAAATTTCCTCCACAAAAATTTAGAAATTTTTAACATGTGATTAATATAAATATGAATTTTTTAAACACCAAAAGCTCAAGATAAAAGTAACGAAAATCTGTACCTAGAAATCAGATTTTGAGCTCCTTTTTTGTGGAGTAACCTTTTTATAATGATCTAAACATGTCTTCAAAAAATCATTCAAAACTATATGTTGACTTAACAGCAGGGACTAAAAAGGCTTGCAGGAATATTTTGTAGTGACTAAAAAGAGCGATTTCTTTAAGGGGACGGAAAAACATATTTAACCATTTTTTCAATGTGCTGCTTTAAATTCACATTAATTCCGAGCATATAAAATTGGTAGATTGGCTGTTCCACCGTCTCTGGTTTATTTTCTATCTAAACCTTAGCTTTATTCTTAAATTTTAAAGCATAAAGATTTGTTGGATAAACATATTTGTCCAAATTCAGGCTAGACCATCAGACACAATGCCTTCATTACCAGCATCCTTACCAGTACCACCATGATGTTATTATATGTATATGAAACATTGTTTTAAAACATGAGCCTGAATATCAACTGTAAAGGATTGTCAGCTTAATGTCGACAACTCCTGTGTTTGGATTTGGACATTGATGAACATGTAGTCAATAGATATGTGTAGTAATAAATGTGCTCTATGAATCACAAGCTGATTATGGATGAACTGAATTGATTCCATTTTTCTCCTGAAACTTGTTTCAACCTAACTTTTTTACAGGACGACGAAGCATTACAAAACTGGCGTGCTAAGGAGATAAGTAGGAGAAAAGAAGTTGAAGAACAATTGGCAAGGGAAAAGCAAGACGTACTAGAAATGAAGAATCAGCGAGATAAAATAATATGTGAATTGCAAATGGTCCAAGACCAAAGTTCAGCTCTTAGAAACCAATTGTTTGAGTCCAAGTGTACAGCAACTGAGTTGGAAGAGAAGATTCTATCTGCTGTGGGCCTTTTGATAAGTTTCAAGGAAAAACGAGATAAGCTGAGGATAGAACATGCAAGTGCAGTTAGGAAAGTCCAAGTGCTGACAAAAATTGGAGAAGCGGATACTACATCCTCTTATGTGGTAGAATTCCCTGCATTTTCTTTCATGGAGATCAATGAGGCAACTCATGATTTTGACCAATCTTGGAAAATTGGAGAGGGAAGGTATGGAAGTGTTTACAAGGGACTGCTTCGCAACATGCTTGTTGCCATAAAAATGCTACCCTCTTATGGTTGCCAGAGCCAATCGGAGTTCCAGCATCAGGTAATCTTATATTCTCTGTTGTAGTGTTTACTTGGTTTTCTAAATATTAAAGTCAGTCAATGATCATTGAAGACCCTAAAAAGATCTCAGAATGGGTTGTGATTTTCACTTGGTCAGTACCTTATCATCTTTACTGTTTCCAAAGTATTGTACTGTGTAATTCCAACTTATACTACACCTGACCTGACTGATTTTCTGAATATGTTTTGGTTTGATGTATTATGAGAGTTAGAAATTACCACGGTGAACTTATGGAAATATTTCTTTTAAAAAGGATCGACTATGATTCTCCTGAAATCTATTTTTACTTCACTTTATATCTGGATCTAATTGTCCGAAAAATCCCAACTTAATCTGTCATAGATTCTTCTTCCATGAGAATCTCAGTTTTATTGGTTGAATTTCAGGTAGAGGTTTTAAGTAGAGTAAGACATCCAAATCTGTTAACACTAATTGGAAGCTGTGCAGAGTATAAGTCACTTGTGTATGAATACCTAAACAATGGTAGCCTCGCAAGCCATCTTGCCTGCAAAGACAAGACTCCACTTCCATGGCAAATTCGAATATCTATTGCTACTGACATATGCTCTGCTCTTATCTTCCTTCACTCCAGTGAGCCTTGTATTATCCATGGGAATTTGAAGCCTAGTAAGGTTCTCCTTGATGCTAACTTTGTTGCCAAACTTGGTGACTTAGGGATTCCTTCTCTAGTCCAGCATAGTGTGGATTCAGCTGACACAAGCCCAGTAGTATGTAACAACTCTCATGAAAATTTGGCATATGTGGATCCAGAGTATCTTGACACTGGTAAACTTACACCAGAATCAGATGTGTATTCATTTGGAATCATACTGTTACAACTTTTAACTGGAAGACCACTTTCGGGGCTAGTTAGAGATATGAGATGTGCATTGGAAAAAGAAAATCTTAAAACTGTGTTGGACATGTCAGCTGGTGAATGGCCACTTTATCAAACCACACAACTGGCATATTTAGCATTGAGGTGTTGTGAGAAAACTTGGTTGAACCGGCCAGATCTTGTGTCAGAAGTCTGGAGTGTTCTTAAACCATTCAGAACTATTTGCATAGACAGGAGACAAGAGTTGACTTCTAAGAAGCTTCAACGAGCTCCTTCTCATTTTGTCTGTCCCATTGTCCAGGTGAAGATCATAATTCATAACTTGTTTCCAAATTCATTTTTATCAAAAGCCTGACTTTATTGTATTGAAAATGCTAGGCAACTGTAATTTTTTTTTTCCGTGTAAACCAGAAACTCATCTTTTCTCAACAAAAATTGAAACTTTAGCATACTTGGTGCATGTTTGTATGGCCATTTGTAGCCTCCCAAACTCAGTTTTTACTGAGATTGGGGGCCACAGAACAGCTATCCAAATTTTGAAATCAAAGCATTGTGTTTTTCTTTTGTTGGTGGGCGGGATGTAATATAAGAATATGAACATTTAATTCCTTTCCTGTTGACGACAATGATAATCACAACGGTTGTTTTTGGTTTTACAGGAAGTTATGGAAGATCCATACATAGCTGCAGATGGCTTTACATATGAAGAAGAGGCAATAAGAGGATGGTTGGACAGTGGTCACGATACTTCCCCTATGACAAACCTCACACTTGAACACACAGATTTGGTACCTAATTATGCACTACATAATGCCATTCGAGAGTGGCAGCAACAGTGAATATTTTCCATTATAATTGCACATATACTGGTGTAAATTACACTTATCTTGAAAATAGCTCTTCTCAAGCGAGCAAGTAAAAGTGTATACACTCTTAAGTATAAGCCGAGTTAAGATAAATGAAGGGTATATACACTATTACTTGCTTACCTTAGATACAATTTCACTCTAGAGTAGCCTTGCCCCGTTATCTCAATAGTAACTAGTAAGTATGATCAGGTGAAGAAAGGAGGTGATAGAGAGGGTGGAAATTTTTTAACGAAACCCTCTTGTTTGGGTTGGGATCTTTCTAAAATGAGAGATTGTCATGTAATTTTCAAGAACCCTCTTCATTTTTATCCATTTTAGAAAATGAAGTTCTCCAAATTTAATAGTAATGATTGTTGAGGATTCCAAACATCTAAATGTGTCTGTTTGGTTATGTGGTTTATATAACTTGATTTCACATCTTTTTTCGGTTCCCCCCTTCAATTTATTTATTTTTCTTTGTACGCACTACACACGATATTTATGGATTTTTTTTTCAAGCGTAAATAAAATTGTGATTGCATTTCTCTATCTCAATTTATAGGTTCCAACTGAAAGTCCACAAATAGAAGTTAACAACTAACTCAATGAAAGTATGCAGTAAAAAAATTAGTTTGATGTATAATTGACAAAAACAAAGAAAAGAATTATGGCTTTTTTTTTTGGGTCCAGCAAAATGGCTTTTTTTTAAAGTATATATATTGCTTTTCTTTTTATCACAATTTCTTCATCAGTAATGCTCCACCATCACATTGGATGTACAAAGTTTCTGGCATTTTCTTCACACCAGTTATTAGTTACATAATTTAGATAATCTTTTTATAAACATGTATAGTTAAAATATTAGAGTACTTTATCAGCATAGATCAAACTTGTTGATGAAAGTCACATGAGTTTAATTCAATTGGTCGAGACATTGCATAATATATGCAGGGTCGAAGTTCGAATAACTACCGAGCTACTTAACAAAAAAAAAGTTGGTGACAAAAAATATTTGAAAATGCTTGTTTCAAAGTACAACTTTATTAATTTTGAAAAAACCAAAATTTTAATTTAATAATTTCTTTTTATTTTTTTTTTATTTTTAATTTTGATTAATTTCTTTTTATGTTATTGCATATGTTTTTCCTTGTTAGAAACGTTTTTACGCCCTACTACTACAATACAATAGCGGCAGCGTGCAAGAACGATACAGGGTTCTCTCTTCCACGCCATTTTCTCGCGTTTTCTCGATCATTTTCCTTCCTCTCAAACTTTCTCAACCTCTACTCTACCGTTCTCAATTCTTTCCAGATCGTCAGAGAATCTTTCCGGCCTTCAAGGATCTCTTCTTCTCTCGTACGTGATCTGATATCACCCTACTTAACTTTTTCTTACTTGATCTAGATTAGATCACACTTTCCGATATTCTTCTATTGTATATTTATTTCCAAAATTCAATTTACCTTTCAGTGTTTGTACATGTAGTTTCATGATTAGAAACAAGATTCAACATGTAGGTAGCATTCTATTTTTGTATTTATTTTATATGTATTTGAAAGATCGTGTTTACTTTGGTTGATAATCGTCATTAGTTTAGTTAATCCAAGATTAATCGACGAGTTTATGCTTTTTAGTGTTTATCAATGGAAAATGCAATAATATACTTTTTTATTTCCATTTATCTGCTAAAGTTTAGGTTCTACATCGATCTATTTTGTTATTGTTTAGTTCGAATACATTTTTTATTTTCGTCAACGATTTTAATATGTTGAGAGGTTCAGTGTTCAACTTTGTTTGGCAAAAATAAATGAATACGTGTAATCGGTACCATCTTGTTTCTCTTGTGATTTTAAATTTTTTGTTGAAATTTTTAGGCTTACTATTTATACTTTGTGCAGTGGAATCTTGTAAGGTTTGTTGGTTAGCTTTGAGCTGAATAGATGCCAGTTGCAAAACTTACTGCTTCAGGTACTCCCAATTTTATGAAAACAGAAGACGGAAATGATTCTTTGGATACATTAATCAGACAAGCAGTTGGAAAAGAACCTTTCCTTTCGTTTCCTAGAGCTGGTGACAGGCCAGCACAGTGGATTCAATTGTTTCATGCTTTAGAACAGCAACAAGGTATTAGCAATCATAAGAAATTTAGGCAATATTGAATTGTTTCAATTTAACATTTCTTGGTTAATCGAATGTATTAGCCATGTGATTAGCGTTCCTTAATCAGCAAAACCAAAATCATCAAAATAAAAAACCCATAATGACGTATACAACAATAGCTGAATTATGTGTAAAATGCATCGTAAAAACGCTTTTAAGCTGGTTACTGATGCATCTGAATCTAAACCCAAATTTTCTGATATATCTTTGATTTATTTGGCAGAAATTCCAGGGTGGCCTTTGTTCTCTCCTGCAAAGGTTCAGTTATATAAGTGCGACAAGTGTACCAGAGAGTTTTGCTCACCCATTAATTATAGAAGACATAAACGTGTATACCATCGGTTGAAAAAGCTTGATAAGGTTATCTTTATATCTCATTAGTGGAAGCAATTATCTCGCACGTTGTTGTTTGCAGTTCATGTTTTTGCTGCCTGTGTATTTTCATGTTTATTTCTTTTTCAACTCCTCATCAATTTTGCCTAATGCTTCTTATATATTGTAGGACTCTAAGAAAAATAGGGATCTTTTAGGGGCATATTGGGATAAGGTAATCAATCTTTCATTAAAGTGAACTTCACATATACGAAGAATACATCTAGTTTTGATGTTCTGATTCTTTCTCATAATTTGTGTAGCTCTCTATAGAAGAGGCAAAGGAAGCTGTGTCATTTGAGAATGTGACACTAGAGGTAAAACTCTTTTGCCCTTTACTTTGCTAGTTTATTTCGATGTGAAGTTATTTTAAGGTGACTTGCCTTGCACACTTAATGATCAGATGTCAAATTAGAAGAAATGAAAGTGGGGGAGGTCGAGTGACAGTGGCCTCTCATACTTTCTTCTTTCATATACTTCTTCACATACTCACTCTATTCTTTCACACTTTCATTTGTGTTATTTTCTTGTATCGTGTCTTGTTTGACAGTCTTAGTTCTTTCTAACTTCCATATTGGATTTGAAAACTATCCTCTGTTTGTTGAAACTTGAAAGGTTGAAAAGTACCTTTTCAACGTGAATATGATTTTTAAACTTATTCTCCATCCTTCTTACTGGAAATATTATTAATCATATACATCTACTTTTGAAATTCAGTGTATAAACAACAAGTTACAGATACAAAGACTTAGCAGTCTCTTGCTGTTCCCCGATTCAGCTCGCTGTTTTCTAGTTTTACCTTTTTCTCCTTGATTAATCTTAATATCTTGTATTCCCCCACTGAAAATGCTTTCCAGGAGGTTCCAGGGTCTTCAATTTTACAAGCTCTCTCAACTCTTAGAACACAACAAGGATTCTATTCTCTTCCACATAATTATCTCAGAGCTGGCTTTTCCCTTTTGGTAAGAAATATTGCTGTCATACTTATCAATGTTCTGGACTTCTGGTTACTTATTTCTGGATAAATTCCTCAGGTTTATTAATGCAATATATATCTACATTGTTTGCAGGATATTGTTCAATCCAGGCCTTCTAGTTTCCCTATATCTTCCCAGAAGTTGTTTGATATTCTTGATGATTCCAGTGAAAAAACATTTTTATGTGGAACAGCAGTGTCAATGCAAAGACATGTTTTTGATGGAGAGGCTGGAAAGATTGGTCTTGAACCAAAAAACCTAGTTGCTTGCACAAGTTTCTTGCTAGAGCAGAAATTGGTAATGGTTTTCCCAGCTTCAAAATCAATTCCCTGTTGCAGTTAAAATATTTTTCTTCTCTCCCCCTCCCTCCCTCCCTCCCTCCCTCCCTCTCTCTCTCTCTCTCTCTCTCTCTCTCACACACACACACACACACACACACACTCACACTCACACACGTGTTGTGTTCAGTATTTGGTGTTAAAGAAGATTGAATAGATCATCACCAGGATATACCTGAGATGCAGATAAATCTTGCATGATAATTAAATTGTTAACCAAATAGTATTGGATGTAGGGTTTGCTATTCTATAGTTTTTGCTGGGTTTGCCTCGGCCTTCTGATTTTATTGTTCGGGAATCTGTAAGTTAGGTTTATTTGATTTTTTTTCAAACCTTGGCATGATATTGCGTGAGGAGGGTGTTAGTGATAGTAAGATTAAACCATTCTAGAGAACTCACCAAATAACAGGGCCATTAGTTAGTTTGTACAAATACATTATAGCTAACTGATATGAATCATATTTATGATATCTGAAAATGAACAAACAGTTATTCAACCAGATTTCCATTCTATATTATTGGCATAATAGGATAAGATGAGATTTCATTGCCACCCTTCCCTTTGGCTTCTTCACGAGAAGGTTGTACCATTAGAGCCGTATTTTATTGTGTTTTGTTCTTAAAACAATTATCATGAAAAGGATCTAAAATATTAGTTTAATGTACACTCAGCAATCGGCTGTTCTTTCCTGATTGAGAGTTTATACATGTAGACAATTTTGCAGATACCATTTTTCACCACACACAGGAGAGAAACGGGTAGAAAGGGAATGTTAATGTGGAATAATATTTTGGCATCTAAGGCTGCTAAAAAACCTATATGATTCTGATGCATGCTCTCAATTTAGGAATTATCGGTTAACACATGAATCCAGCACATAGCATGTCATGTGATTTGATTTTGAAGAAAAAGGTGCCAGTGGAAATTAAGTTCATAGCATTTTCTCTTTGTACATATTCAAACATCAAACCTGATTCTTTTGAAGTAGTTCTCAACTACAGTTGTGATGATATGTGAATTTACTTTAACACAGGTGAATGCATGGCTCGCAGACAAAGATGCCGAAGCATTGAGATGCCAGAAGCGGCTGATGGAGGAGGAGGAAGCTGCTCAGAGAAGGTACATTTAATGCTATAACCAGTTTATTCTTAAACTTAATTTATTGTACTTTTCCACAATCCCTCTCTTTTATGGTGCCTTTGATGTTATTGGTTCTTGTTCTTCTGTCCTGTGTGGTTCTTGAGTTTCAATTCCATTTTTAGGTACAGAAAATATTTTGAGGGTTTATTAGGTTGAGTATTTATATATATATATATATATAATCTTCAATCCATTTTTCCATCTCTTTTAAAGTTCTTCTTGCTTAGTCTGGGGTGCATGTTTTTTCATCCTCCTCCTTCGCATAGCAGAAACCTTTACTTGATCGAAATTTAGGACTTGGAGTGGAGCTTGACTGTAAAGTTTTTTTTGGGTAATTTTTAATAGGGAATTCATATATTCATTGAACCAGAGCAACTAAGAAAACAAAACCTAAGACTCCTTTTGGGAGTTTGGAGGGGAGGGAATGGAAGGGCATTGAGGGGGGTTGAGGAAAGGGAAAGAGAGATAAATCCCCCATTTTATTTGCGTGTCTTTGTAGAGAATGACAAAGGAATGCCTATGATTGATATATTTTTACTTTTGATAGTATTATTAAAAGATGTAAAGGATTTGAAGAATTTTTCTAAACCCTTCAAAACCTTTCAAAATCCTCCTCCGATACATCATATTAGGAGAATTTTGTATTATGAAGAAAAATAAACCCCCCATTCAAGTTGGAGGACTATGCTTTCCTTTCCATCTCCTCTTCCATTTTTTCCAAAGCCCTCCCCTCTCCTCTTAAACTCCCAAACGGAGCCTAAAGAAATAAATTTTCAACTGAGAGGAACAAGTTCCTAATTGATAAACAAGAATCAGGCTGTAAGAAAGATGGATTTTAATCAAACACGCATGTAGTGCATGGTTTTGGCAATTGACCAGCTCAACTGCACAGACAGAACTTTACTACTCACTAGTATGCACTCTGCAACAACTTTCACCAAGTTTACCTGCTGTTCTGCTCACTAGCTTTATGAGCACTTCTAGAGTAGACTTGAAATCGACTCGTGATTCATATGCAATGACTTACATTTTTATTTTATTTAAATTTATCTGAATTTAAGTAATTTTAACTTATTTTTTTAGAGTTAATTATAAACGAATCATACTGCATTTTATAATTACTTGGGTGATCAATAAAAAATAATTGTTCTTTAATTTGTTTTTTTTTAGCAAAGACAAATGGTACTTATGATGTTGGTCAAAATGTACTCCTATGTGATAGTTGTGAACTAGTCATGTATGGATAATATTTCATTGTTCACTTTATTTACAGAAAATCTGAGATTTTGGAGAGAAAACGCCAGAAAAAGCTTAGGCAGAAGGCAAGGAGCCAACTTGAAAATGACACAGAAATTAAAGGGAGCATCAGCAGCACAGGAGAGGATCTATCACCAGAGGAAGGATCTCCGGCTGCATGTGACTTTGAAGCACATAGAGAAGATGTATTTGCAGATCATGCTTCTTCACCACATGTAACTTATCACTTTCTAGACACCAATGAATGTGTCGATGGGGATACACAGTCAGGATACGACTGTGACACTGATCAGAACGTGGAGCCACAAACATCAGAAAGGGATGCTCAGTCAGGTTATGATTGTGACACTGATCGGAATTTAGAAAGACAGACATCACACAGACATAATCCTCGACGCACAGCGGCTGCTAGACGGCAAGGGCTTCCGAAGTCACAACGAACTATTGCCAATGGTTTGTATGCAGGCCAGAACTCTCAAAAGTCAAAGTTTGGAGTCATTCCAAAATATGGAAATGGAACAAACCGTGATCAAAGGGCAGCTCCTATAGTTAATGGTGGTAAAGTTTGGAGCAGGAAGCCTAAACCAGAAACAGATGCAGTGGTTTTAAAAACCAGACTGCACAAAGAACCAGCCAAAACTAAGAATCATGAGGTTTTGATAGGATCTGTATCAGTTACACTGGCCAATTGCAGCCAAGCAGAGTGTTATCTTGTCACATCCCAAGAGGACAGTTTAGTAGAGAATTTGGCCGACCAAAATGTTGCTCAGGAGAAGCCAATTAAAACTGACTCCTTTCACGGAGGCAACAATCGGTCAAGAGTTAAGCTTTGGAGACCAGTTAGCCAGCACGGAACTAAAAATCCAATGCCACTTGAAAGTGTTGGGACAGAAGTTGGTGTAGTCTATGGGAATGATGATCAAAATTTGTCAGTTCAAAGTAGTTTAAGGTTGTGTAATATAGATGGAGGTGATATTGGTTCTGGGAACAAATCCCATGTCCATGCTGCAAAAGCCTTTCTTGCACAAAGTAAGCTTTACCAATTTATACATAATCACTTTTCTTCTATTATTCTGTGTTATTAAAAGTATGCTCGGCTTGGTTGTTAATTGCTTCGATTGTATCACAAACAATTCTTATGCAGGATGGAAGGAAGCAATTTCATCACATCATGTGGAGTTGGTAATTTCACCTGATTCTGAACCTCCCGGGTTCCAGCCAGTCCAGGATTGCGAGCTATCGTCATGTCGATCTTCTAATACGGAGAGATATAGCATTCTTGCAAATACAGAGAACTTGTTGCCTGCAAATACCGGAGTTGCTAAATCCAAACCCAGAGTAAAGCCTGAGAAGGGAATCAAGATAAAGTACATTCCAAAACTAAAAGCCGCAGCATAAATAGAAGAAACAAAGATATAGGGGATTTTTTTTTAATTACGACAGATATGCTCAATTTGACTTACCATCAATTAATTTATTAGCAGAGGTTCCAGTTTTACCGATGGTCTTCTGTCAGCAAATTGAAGGTAGGTTTTGCCGGAAAGTTTTTTGTGATCCGTCCTTTTCCTTCAAACGGGGATTGTGCATTAGGTTTATTTTTTCTCATGGCATTTTTTACTAAAATTTTGTGTAATAAATTTTTCCTGTTATTATAAAAGAGCCTCATTTTTTATTGGACATAAATGGTCTGTCTTCCCCTTCTTTTGGCATATAATTGTCCAAATTTCTCAGTACTCTATACTTGATAATGCTGTGCCCTACCACTTTCTTCTCTGCTATGTCTATCATTTTTATAGTTGGTTAATAATTAGTAACTTGTGAGTGAAGATACCATAAGTTTTAAAGTATTGACATAGAAAAGCAAGCGTTAGTTTAAGCCAGCAACTATTTTTCAACCTTTATTTATTAGTTTTTATTTTTACTTAATAGTTTTGTGTTATCATTAGGGAAGATGTTGGGGGGAAAGTGGAAGCATATAATATTAATAAGGAACTAAGTAAGCAGAGCCCTTTTTCTGATCATGAACCCGTGTATAGGATCGTTAGTATAACCAGCTATAGGAAGAAGAGAATGGTACCAAAAAAGTTTTTTGACAACAAAAAGCTTAAAACATTTTATTAATCAGAATGTGGTCAATATATTAACCAAAATTTGGAAATAAGCTGAAGATTGGTACCAAACAAGTTTTCCCTTAAAGATGACTTCATTTGCTTCCACCACCTCTCTACTACCAAATCCAGTTTTCCACCTTCACGATTTTAATAAAGTCTACATCTTGAAGTTTCAACAAAATTATAGTATTATTGTGATTTTATTAAACTCACCGTTTATCTAAACATCAACTTAGTCATGTACAGAACATTTTTGTTGTTTTCGGTTATTATCTTGCTATTCATAATTGTAAAAAGAAAATGTCGGTAAAATTGCATATATTTAAAATGAAATTTGTTTCTTTGTATGTTCAATTTTTTTGTCAATCCTAACATATACCTACTTACATAAAATAAAATTCATATCTGCAGTCCTTGAGCTAAAAACGTCTTACTAAAAAATTTTTAAAGCACGCATTATAGAGTTTAATTTCTAAGGACCAATAGTATATATAATTTCACAGAAATGTTTAATTAATTAGATTTCACGTAATATATATTGTCTTAATTTTAAATGCATATTATGGTATATATATTATTTAATGTTCAACTCATTCATAAATTTCGTCATATCAAACCTACACCAAATCCTTACAACACATGAAATGACCAAGTTGTTGTTTTCAATGCCTCCAAAAATCCATCATTTTCCATGGTTGGTTTCATAGTATATACCCATGGTTGAAAATAATCAAACCAAAAAAGCACTTGCGTACTCCATTTTTTATAGTATAGTTTATAATTAGTGTCACACCGAATCTCAATGCTTAAAACTAGCCACAACCAAACAATAACTTCCACAATTTAATCACTTAAACACACATGTCCTAACAAAAACATCATAGGTAACCTACTCAAGCCACGAACATTACTCCTTTACATGCCATTTGTCCATCATTTCTACCCCATAATCTAATCTAACCTTATCTTACTACTTCTCCTCCCAATTTCACTCCCAATGTTTTCTCTCCAAACCCATCTCACAAAATTTCCATTTTGATTTTCTTCATTACTCATAACTTGAATCACACATTTTCTTATTAGCTACACAAAAATGTCTGGTGGAGTTGGACCAACTGGCTGTGACATTAGCCTACCAAAAGAACAAGAAGAAATTGTACACAAAGAACAACAAGACCAATCATCATCACTCAAGAATAATAATCTCAACAAATCCACCACCACAACAACATCATCACAAAACAAATCTAGTTTCCTTTCATTCAGACAACTCAATTGTTTAGCTGTTGTTGTTGTCTTATCAGCTAGTGGCATGGTTAGCCTTGAAGATTTTGCATTTGTACTATTCTCAATATTCTACATGTACTTCATATCAAAATTTGCTTTTCCATCTCTTAACCCTTCAAAAGAAGCACCAATTTTCAGTTCACAAAACAAGATGCTTAAACTTTATGTCTTCATAGGAGCAATCATTGGACTTTATGCTCCTATAGCATATATTTTACATGGAATATTTGAAGGTGATAAAGAAGGTATAAAAGCAGCTACACCACATGTTTTTCTTTTGGCTAGTCAAGTTTTTATGGAAGGTGTTGCATTTTCTGATGGATTTTCATCTCCAATAAGAGCTTTTGTTCCTGTTTTTTATAATACAAGAAGGGTATTCTCTATTGTGGATTGGTTAAGAGATGAGATATACAAAGTTGATGGAGAGCATAGTGGTTCTTATAGAAGGATTTATGCTGGAAGAGCACTTGCAGTGGCTAATATGGCATTTTGGTGCTTTAATTTGTTTGGATTTTTGGTACCTGTTTATCTTCCTAGAGTTTTTAAGGCTTATTATTCTAGTCAAAAAGTAAATTAAGGAATGATTAGGTAGCTATAGGATGTTGTTTATCTATGTTTTGATGATTGTATAAGGTCTTGAACCATGATGTTTATGTATGATGTTTGCATAGTAATTAAATGTGTTTGGCCGTAGAAATACATAGTCATGACAAAATAACCCATATCCGTGGGTATCATCAGTACCAGTCCGTCTCGATTTTGACATGGAAAACCTAAATTGATTGGGTTTGGGTTTTTCCCCATTTTAAAAGATGGGGTTGGGCGGATAATGAGGATATTGATACTCATCCTGAATCCCTCTATATTAAATTACATTTTATCATTCTTAAATTAAAAACTTTTAAACAAACTATAGATTACATTCATATTTATTATTTTTTTTAGATTATTATATTCATATTTTAAAGTTGAGTATTGAACAATTTATTTTCTTTGTATAAATATTGTTGAAAAAAAAAACTCTAATTTTAACTCTATTATTAATAAAAAAAAATACTCAAATTCATACAGAGGCATAATAAAATAGGGATATCCGAACTTTACGGGATACTCGAATCCCGTTGAGAATTAGGATGGGTATCGGGATATCCAAATTTTATAGATTTGGGTTTAGAGAGGGGAAAATCCGACTCCGACCTGCCATTGCCATGCCTAGAAATACACACACTTGTATATTGGCTTCCACTTCCGCACATCAACATAGTGACATACTTGCCAAAAAAGACATACTTGCTGATGGAGAAATAATTATATGGACACAAGTCCAAATAATAGTTAAATTGATATGAATATGTGACAATTTTTTTTTTTTAATTTGTGTGTGCGCGCTTGAATCTTTTGCCCAAATGCTCATATGTTATTGTGCTTATAACATAAGATAATCATCGAGGTATTCCTACCGGGATTAAGGATTAATAAGGACTGTTTATGTGTATATGAGGTGACAAAGTATTTATCTTTTCTCTTAGAACATACTCCATCCATTTTCAAAATAAATGATACATTTTCTCTTACAGTTGACCACTGGTAAGAATTTGTTAGACATATAAAATAGATTATTTTTTTTCCTATTTCAATTGAATTATTTTTATGCGCACAAGTTATAGAACTTGTGACCATAAGGATCCAATTCCCTTATTATCAACCCATTCAAATTCAATTCAAATCTCTTACAAATGGCAAAGGGGAATGAGTAATAAACAATAATAAAATAACTCTTCAAAAATAAACACAACCTATAACTCATAATAAATATAATAAGATTTATAAATAAACTATAATCCCTTTATTTATTGAATAATTTATAATATAAATTATATACGGGGTCCTAAAAGGGGATGACTTTTTGCTCTATACTGTAATAGTAATAGGATGAAGTATATATATAGTATAAAATATTTAGATGTGGATCAAAGCACAACATCATCAGTTTCTAGCACTCCTGAGCTGACTTTGTTTTAACGGAGAAAGAGATATTGTCATTATCATGTGGCCATTCAGCAGGAAAGGGTTGTCTGGATTTTCAGGAAGTTCAACTGCTGAACAAGTTACTCATGGAATCGATGCTACTGGTCTCACTGCTATTGTCACTGGTTTGTCTATACTCTTTCTTACCCTTTTTCTAATTATTTCCCAATTTTTTCTTCTGATCTTTTATGTTTCTTAATTATTTCCCAAAAGGGTATCTCTCCATGCCAACAAAAATGTTTTTTGTTGTTAAAAATAATTTAGGGTAGGAGAACTTAGCTGTCAATGAATGATTCCAATCTAGGATCACTATGTTCATATTGTTCTATCCAACAACTTGCATATTAGATCATAGTTATTTGTATATGTTAATACAAATTTTCTTCAATAATGAAATTAGCCAATTAAAAATGTTACATGGCCGGGTAGAAATGTTTTTGACCCTTCACAAAAATACTTTATTGATCAGTTTTTCAAGCTTGCCCTTTGTTGAATATTAGTTTTCATTGCTTTTATGTTGTAGGGTTATTGGGAATTAATACCCCATATGTAGTTTTTCATCAGATGACCAAGTCTATCGTGCACAAGTCAGACAAGTCTTTTACCATATGCACAAGTTTGTTCAAACCATTGGATCAATAAGTCTTACCATTGGATCAAATGAAATGAGATGCGATGTGACATATTGATCCAATGGTGAAAACAAGTATGTGCATGGTGGAACACTTGTCTCACTTGTGCGTGTTAGACAAAGCCTCATCAGATATACACACACACCCCTAGGCTTGAGGAGTGATTAAAAAGTTTTTTGATGAAGATCGAAAATCAAAATTAAACTAGTGCATTTTGTAGTTGAGTCTATATAATTTGGTTCAAGATTTTGCTTTTGAAATTTGCATAGTCAAGATTTATTTATTTTGCTATTTTTTGTTTATATTCTGTGTGATTATGTGTGTTACATCAAATTCTTGCAACTGGCTACGATAATTTTTTACTGGAATGTGCCGTTTTTTCATTTGGTATATGGATATATGGTGGTAACAGGAGCATCCAGTGGTATTGGTGCTGAGACTACGCGTGTTCTTGCTTTGCGTGGTGTCCATGTGATTATGGCTGTTAGAAATAAGGTTGCTGCTAATGATATAAAAGAAGCAATACTTAAGGAGATTCCCTCAGCTAAAATTGATGTCATGGAGTTAGATCTCAGTTCATTGGAATCTGTCAAGAAATTTGCATCAGAATTTAAGTCCTCTGGTCTTCCATTGAACATCTTGATGTAAGAAAAGGAAATGACATGGACCCAATATCAAATTTATTTAGGCAAAACTGCATTAGAATTCCTTTGGCTTAATTTAAATATTCAAATTTTCGTGTCAAATTAGTCATTTAAAAACGTCAAGAATATGTTGAACAAAACTTCATTTTTCATCTATGTTTGTTGCCAAAAGTCTTGTCCATTTTAAAAAGTAAATTACATTTTCAGTTCATCAAGATAACATCTAAAGTACATCATAATGACTGTTACAGCATCTAATTCATCAAAATTAACATGATCTTTTTAATTTTTATCTAAGATTGTGAGTTTGTGACCTTGTTGTGAACGAGGATCTAATTGTGCTGCTAAGTGGTGAAACACTCTTTGTCGTATATCATTCAATGATCATGTATGTTACAGAAGTGTACTAAGAATGAAAGTTGGTTCAACAGTGTAAATAATTTGAAAGATAAAGGACCTAGTTAAAACTTTGAATCAAGTCAAACGACCCCTTGTGCCGTTTTGTCTTTTATTTACTATATTTTGACTCCTGGTTTTTTATTAAGGTTGTTAATTACTTGTTCTTGCTCCCCATGTGTGTCTGTGTTCCAGTTTTACTTTCTTGATCATGTTCATACAAGGAAAACCAACACTAGTAATGTTTTCTGGTTTGTTTATTTGTAATTGCAAGAAACAATGCAGGAGTCATGGCATGCCCTTTCACGCTTTCCAAAGACAACATTGAACTGCAGTTTGCCACAAACCACTTAGGTATGTGGGAACTATGTTTGATTGTTTATTCACTTGAAAATTCATTTCATGACTTATAGTGACATTACTTCAAATTTACTAATCTTTTGTTCTTTTTATAACATGATTCCTTGTCAATTATGAAATTTCCATGAAAATTATGAGGGTGGGGGAATTTTGCATTCACAAGTCACAATAGTTTGTATTTGGGTTATGGTGTATATTTTACTGATTCTTTTAATGCTTAGACTGAGAAGTTTTGATCATTCTGTTTTTATGTAATATAATTCCGCAGGTCATTTTCTCTTGACGAATCTTTTGTTGGACATTATGAAGAAAACAGCACGCGAAAGTCAGAAAGAAGGAAGAATTGTTAATGTCTCTTCAGGTGCTCACCAATTTGCGTATTCTGAAGGAATCCGTTTTGACAAAATTAATGAAAAATCAAGGTAATATGTAACCTCATTTCAAATCATGACAAGATGTGCTGAAAGTTTATTAAAAATGGAAGAGAAATTTATTTTGTGCGCGTGTGTATGTGTGTGAGAGAGTAATTATAATGGAAACTTTAATTTTATTTTCTTGCTCAACCAGGGTTGTTATCGGTTTGATATGTATTTTTGGTTTGCTATGAGTCTTGGAGAAGATCCTAGCTTAAACTTTTGACACAAAAAACCTGCTGATATGATTTTTTATCACATGGCTATTGTCGTAGTTTTGTAGACTATACCTATGCACAACTCAGTTCCAGTTAGAATTGTTGGCAAAAACAGTACACACCATAAATATTTGATGTAACACACAAGCACACTGCATAAAGCAATAGATACCACATAGAGACTTGTGTGATTCATCGCCTCTTGCCTTCATCCACGGAAGCTCCTCAACAAATATATTCATCATTCTAAAATTAGAAGAATCTATAACTCAACTCAATATATTATCACTCTACAATATTCCCACATCTCACACATGAAATGATCACCCTCCTCTCTCTTGGACATGGTTGGTGTGGCGATACATCCACTCTTCACATGATCACTCAAGGTTGGGGATATTTCAACTCTTCACATGATCACCCAAGGTTTGGGATGGTTCAACTTTTCACAAATCCTCCTATTTACAGGACAGGATGAGACTCTCATTCATGAATATAACATAGTGGATATTAATTATTTATCTCACATTTCCAATTAGTTTCACTTCATCTCTCTAAGAATACAGTTACATCTTTTCAACTCTTGTAAATTTCCGCCACTTGCATAATATTTATTATTGTTTGAAAATTAATTGATTCCCAACAATAACTAACAATGGAGTAGTGATTCTTGCAGTACTTGTTGAAAGGAGAAGTGTTATGCATATATTTGATTACTTGTTTACAGTAAAAGTTGTCTCACCTTAGTTGCATGAATAATTAAGAGTGCAAAAGTTATTTCTGTAGTATTTGTCAACTGGAGAAATTATATTCCCATTCAATTCTGTTTGCTGCCTTGTATACAGTTACAGCAACTGGCGTGCATATGGACAGTCAAAGCTTGCTAACATTTTACATGCCAATGAACTTGCAAGACAACTCAAAGTATGTTGATTTCTCTTGTACACTAGTGTAATTTATATTTATCCAGTGAAGTAGTTTATTGGTAGTGTTTTCTAAACCATTATGCGACATTTTATCTAGCCATTGGAGGACATTATAAGTTAGCGTTATTATCTTAACTTCTGGTTGATTAACAAGAAATAGACGCCTTTGCATAGTTAATGGCAGAATTTGATAGTACAGAATTTCTTCTTCTTTTTACAGCATTTGTCTTCACACTACACTCATGCCAATCCCTTTATCTTGCTAGCCGTTTACCGAAAGTTACTCTGCTATCATAATCACCTATCAATTGGTGACTTTAAACATCAATTTTAGTGGGAGTTTTAGCCCCTTAGTTCCAACTCTAACCAGTTGGAAAAGGCTTTAGTTGTTGGTGTTTTAGCCCTCCATTCAGGTTTCTGAAAAAGACACAAACTTTGCTAACCATAATCATAGAAGCATTCTGTTTACTTTCTAACTCTCCCTGTTTTTTCGGTGGCATTTTTTCGCTTTGTTTATGTGTAAAAGTGGCTCTTTGGTTTTGCTTGCCACGTTAATTATCTATGATTTATATAACATTACTTTTTACATCTTGATCAGGATGATGGGGTGAATATCATTGCAAATTCTCTTCATCCAGGAGCCATTGTCACCAATCTTTACCGTCATACCAGTATAATCGACGGTAACTATTATATTATACTATTCATGTTTTGTCCAGATATTATACAAGTCCTGTGACTAGTAGCATTCTACACTGTTCTGCATATTATCTAATATTATGTGGTATTAGCTTTCTTGATTGCTTCATATTTTTGGTATTTCATCTAAGTTCATGTTATTTGTCCTAAAGAACTTTTTGGTAGATTTTACAATAAGACAAGCTCTCATTCATCTACATTGCTATAGTTGTTTTGTCCTATATGTACATTGTTCAGAATTCAGACAATGACATGCTAAAAAACAGGATCAACCTAAACAAGCATTCATTCAATGGTACACCAACTCATCTATAATGTACAACAACAATAAAAACCATCCAGGAAGTTAGACAAAGTGTCTTTATCCACCAACCTTCCCCAACCATTCACACACTATTACTTTATTATTGATTTATGATGTGACTATTAGTCTATTACTATTTTGAATTGGATTTTTTCCCTTTCTGATTTGTTTGTTTGCAAACTGGCACTCTAGTTTCTCTAAAAGTTGTTTGGTTTTTAATATCTAGATAATGACAATAGCTGAGTTTTATGAATATACTACTATTTATATTTGATTTATGCAACAGGTATAATAAATGCGGTTGGCAAACTTGTGATGAAAAATGTTCAGCAGGTATGTGAAAATCAGTATGATCTACTATGATTTATACTAAATGTGAGGCACATGTCAAATAAATATTGGTTGTTAATACATTTATTATGACATTATAGTCCAATAAATGCTGAACTTACCAGTTAGGTATAGTGTCCAGAAAAGGACCATTAACTGAACATAGATGAGAGGATTCCTTATTAAGTAGTTCTCAGGTCACCTTGCAACCGATGTGGGACTTCTTAACACACCCTCTCGTGTCCAGCGTTATTGGGTTTGGGGCGCGAATATAAATGGTGAATAGCCCGATTAGAAACCTGATTGCGGAACTTGGGGCGCGAATATAAATAGTGGATGGCCCGATTAGAAACCTGATTGCAGGCGGTCCAGCGGATCGTGGAGAGGCCCTGATACTATTTTAGAATTGAGTTTCAGGCCCAACTCATTCTTACATAAACAGCTTGTAAGATGAAGATTGTCTCTACTTTATAAAAATATATTCAGGCCACCTCGCAACCGATGTGGAACTTCTTAACGGTAGTATTATTCTTATCTTGTTAATTAGTTGCATGTTCATTTTCTCTTCTTTAAATGTAGGGAGCAGCTACAACATGTTATGTAGCATTGCACACACAAGTGAATGGAGTTGGTGGTGAATATTTTGCTGACAGTAATATAGCCAAAACTAGTTCACAGGGAAGGGACACTGATTTGGCTAAGAAACTATGGGATTTCAGTATGGATTTGATTAAGGACAAATAGTAACCAAGTTTTATATAAGAACTTGAAATATGTTGAATTATTTGTTTATAATGTATCAAGTTCAGTGATAATAACTTGACATTGTAATTTTAAACTTTAAGAACAATTGTAAAATAGTCATTGGTGGTGTCACTTTAATTAATACAGTAATAATTTGTATTCGGCTCTTCAGTAACAACTTGAACTAACGAGTGCTTAAGGAGTGAAGTGATAAATAGTCAAAAAAAGAAGAAGTGAAATGAGAAAAAGATTGAAGGTTCTATCCCTATCCACAATATGACAGTACCAAATACTAATATGCTAATATTTTTTGGCATTCCAAATATATATATATATATA
This sequence comes from Trifolium repens, assembly GCA_030408175.1. Classification (NCBI taxonomy): domain Eukaryota; kingdom Viridiplantae; phylum Streptophyta; class Magnoliopsida; order Fabales; family Fabaceae; genus Trifolium; species Trifolium repens. The sequence continues at coordinate 58,751,600 of CP125837.1, read as the reverse complement.
TATATATATATATATATATTATATGAAAGTAGCCCAAAAAATTTGGAAGTACAAATAATACTAAAATGGTTTGAAATGTCATTGTTATTCTCTGCATTATGCTACAAAATGGTATGAATTGTCTTATTTTTTGCCATTTTTGCTTCTTGACTCTTCCTTCTCCATATTCGATGAGCCATGTTTATTTTTTTGTCATATGATATGACCCTTATATATGATCTCATGTTTGACTTCTCAATCTTTTTGGTGTTTCAATCCCTTACTCTCCCGATCTTTTTTATTTGTCGTTTTAGAAAAAAAAATACAAAATTAATAAAGTGTATTTTTTCACCTTATCTTTCTATTCTACCATAATTTCTTTTTGGAATATATTATACCCTAATTTTAATCCACCAATAAATTCTTATTTTTTTGCACACACTTTCTCTTTCAAAAAAAAATTAAACGTAGATCATAACAAACCAGTTTTTTGACAAGAGATACTTCATCTGGTGAGTAGTTGGACAGATAGGCTTCAACAACACCAGGGTTTTCTACATTGTTAAACAAGATTATTCCGTAATCAAGAAGTTTTGAACAACCAGACCAAGCTCTCTCATCAAGGTTGTCCAAAACATTAATAATTCTACTAAGCTGGTCAATATCAGCTGTTCCAAAAATCGCAATTACTTCTTAATGTTGTCTAACAAGATTTTCAATAAACATCAAAGAAACAAAAAAAAATGGAACAACAAAAACAATAAAAAGATTATATGAAGAAGTTTAGTAAAAAAAATACATACAATAAAAAGATTATATAAAATTAAGTCAATAAAAAAAAATTGGGAAGGAGGGTATAATAGACAAAATATAATCTTAAATTATCAAAACGACAAATAATTTAAAACAATTTTTTTCTAAAACGACAAATAAAAAGGAATGAAGGTAGTAATAAATAGTACATCAGAGATAATATATTTTCGTAAACAAGTAGTAAGACATTAGTTAATATGATAAACAAATTTAGAAATTCATGTATTCTACTTTTTAAAAATATAAAAAAGATAATACTCCGGTACATGTCTTATTTAGACAATTATTATATACCTACAAATAGTATTTAATATAAAATAATGAATAAATACCACATATAAATTTATCAAAGCAAGTATATCAATACATATTTAAATAAATGTGTATTAAATAATAATTCACCTATAAAAAATACAGGTTTGGATCCTCTCATTCCCTCAGTTGTCTCCCACTCCCTCCTTTACTCATTTGTCTCTATCTCTCTTACATTTTTCACTCTTTTTCTTTTTATTATTTTTTTATTGATTTTCTCTTTCTTATTACACACATATTTTGGAAGGAGGGAAAAGGATGGAAGGAGAGGATCCAACCTCAAAAAATACCTGCTTCATTGTGAAAATCACTTTTTAAGTTTTTTTTTTTTTTTTAAGGACTTTTTAAGTTTTCTTAACTAAGTATATTTTCCATATTTGGAGTAATAGTTAACATTAGTTTTATCTTTTTACCATTATTATCTCCTTATAGAATTTGCCTAGTGTAGTGTGACGCTGAAAAGTTTTTTTTACTAAACACAAAAAAAAAATATGGGTTTGTTAATTTAGATTCGCCTAAAAACATAAAGGTTTAAATTAGCAAGGTGCAGTTTTTCTATTATGACTAAATATTTTTCTTCCACTATTTCAAATAAGTTCAAAGTAAAGGGCAACTTTGGAGTTTTATAATAAAAAAAAAAACAGCAAAACATGTTTTATTCTTCCTTAAAATTCTCAAACAACATTTTTATAATAAAAAAACATAAAATTGTTTTATAAAAGTGGGTGTCAATTAGCAAATGGGTGCACAATATTTAATAAAATTTACCTAACTAACCCTCAATTTCCTAGTGTAAAATAACTAAATGTCAAAGGTTTTTGTCCAAAGTGAAAAGGTGCACCTTGTTAATTTAGACCTTCATATTTTTAAGTGGGTCTAAATTAACAAATCCAAAAAAATAAAGAAAATTTCTCTTCCAGCCCTCCACGATTCTTTTTTACCCCAAAAAATCCGATTTTGCTCTTAATAAAAAATCCAGTTCGCAGAAACTGAAATTTTTCTAGTTCAAATTTCAGGAAAATTTCGGTTTTTAGAAATCAAAGTTGTATTTTAAGGCAAAAAAAATTTGGTTTGTAGAAACCAAATTTTTTAGTTAAGGGCAAAACAAAAAATCCAAGTGGTAAAAAACAAACGCGGGAGCCGATAGAGAAATCATCAAAAATAAATTGTTCTTGTTTGCCCCATCCTAAGATGGGAGTAACATTTTGTCCACAAGTGAGGTTCACGCATGGTCCCTTAATTGGTGGTCCATATTAGGGGTTCCCATTCCATGGGGCTTCTAAATGACCCGAATAGTGAACTTGGCTCCGATACACTCCCCAATTTATTGCTGGTGTTTATTTGTTCCATATTTTTAATAAATTTAATAAAATATTATACTTATTTTTAATTAAAGTTAGTAAAAATTTATCTTTTGACCATCTTAATAGAGGTCCATCAGATGAATATTATTTCAATTTTAAGAATTTGATCTAGTCGGAAAAAAAAAGTAGGATTTTATATTTGCGAATTTTAAATTCAAACTCCAATAATATTCTTAAAAAGAGATAAATATAAATACATTTATAAATAATATTAATTTTGATATATTCCGTTTTAGACCGAACATCATCTCAAAGTTCAAAATTTTTATTATCAAAAAATAAAATTCAATGGTATTCAGAGAACTCTGTGTATCATCTTTTGGACAAAGTCAAAGTATTCTGTGGTTGTGAACGACAAATGTTACTTTAGTGACTAATTTTCATTGTTGGTAGTCGAGTCCCTTGTTATGTCTGAGAATTGACTGATTATTGTATAATTGTATTATCTTGTTGTTTAGTTCGGATCCTCTTGTAAACTTATGTAGTCCTCCTCGGGATACCTTATGTTGCGTGGCTACTTGTTTTTGTGGTTATGTATATTTCATTTTTGTCTATTAAATAATAATAATAATAATAATAAGAATAATAATAATAATAATAATAATATCATGTACTTTAATATTATTTGAAGTTTTGTCTGGTTAACAAATTTTTTTGGCTAATTTAATGGTAGAGCACCTTCACAAGCAGTTCATTATAAAATAGTGTTTAAAATTATTAGAAAAATTATAATAACTATTGACAATACTCTTTGATGTATAAAATTACGACTATTATCATTTTTACGGCTAAAATAATGACATAATTTATGTTAGTTCAATATGAGTTATATCTTTATTTTCTGTTATTTTAATCACATTGATATCATTTAAGTTATTATTTTAATCATAAAAATAAGAATGATCATTTGTCCATGATATAACTTATACTTTCAAACAACAACAATGTATATTGTTGTTAAAATTTTAAATATTTTTTAAGAACTTTGTCCACCTTGCAAAAGTGGTCCTTCCAAAAAAAAATCTATTGTATACTCCATCCGTCCTAAAATAAATGATACATTTTTACCAGTGCATTATTTTCATAATTTACTTTGATCATATTATTCAACTAATATATAAATACAATACTATTGTATAAAATATTGTTTGATTCGTCTCATAGACATTTTTAAAATATACAATTTTTAATAATAAATAACTAAACATATTAATAATCAAAATTATGCATTAACACCACTCCTAGACTTGTTTGCTTGTAATTTTCTTTATTTGGGCTATAGCCCTCTCCATTATAAAAAATAAATAAAATAAAATTATGAATTGCACCGAAGAGAGTATTATATCCTCCGATCTTATATCTTATATACAGTATAAAAAAAAGTTTATAATATTTTAAAAAAAATTAATGTATTTAGACTATATTATAACTTAGATATATGGATTTTACGAACTTCTTCCTATAAATAAACGACTATATGGAATTATTTCATCCGGATATCTAGCGAGCAAGCAAGCGTCGTGTCAGTTTGAGGCACTGAGTCACTGCAATTTATCTATCTATCACTCACTGCTTTTGTGACACATATCATTCATTCATCATCATCATCATCATCATCATCATGTGGCCATTCAGCAAGAAAGGGGTTTCTGGATTTTCATGGAATTCAACTGCTGAACAAGTTACCAATGGAATTGACGCCACTGGTCTCACTGCCATTGTCACTGGTTTGTGCTTTTTACTCTTTCTTCCTCTGTTACTATTGTTTTTTCTGTCAAAATTATTTCTCAAAAGGGTATCTCTCCATGCAAACAAAAATGTTTTTTTATTCCAACATGTGATTTTCTTGTCTATGCTATTTGACCAAAAATATGATTATTAATGCAAAAAAATAAATAATTCACTTATCTAGTTTAATGATCCCTTAACACAAAAATGTTTCATTTAATAGCCACACGCTCAAAAATTTGTGACCCTATTAATCTTATGCAATAGATTAGTACTTTTATTCATCTGTTTACATGTTCATCTTTTTAATGACTTTTCTTGCATACTCTTTGGTTTAATACACATTTTGATTTTCATATATTGCATAGAAATAGTTTTTGGAAAGTACTAAGTATTACTTTGCATCACATATTTGGCCATATTATTTTGTTTTAATTCATTACACATGTGATGAAAAAAAATATTCAATAAGTGGTCCCTAAGGCCTAAACTATATTCATTAATCAAATTAATCTCTAAACTATCATTCTCTGTCCTATTTTTAAACCAACCGAGAGATTAAATTGATGGATTAATAATAGTTCAAGGACTACTAGTTATATTTTTATAGTCTAGAGACCAAATAGAAGAGAATGTAATAGTTTAGGGATTAAATTGATGGTTTACTTCCTATAAAACAACTGGTGGTGGTACTAATGATCTACCGTCAGTCTCAAAATGTCGAAATTTTCAAACAGTGTTTTTAGATTAATCATGATTTATTTTTTAATTTTTTTTTCGCTTTTCATCTTTTGCTTCATTACATATGCACAAGCTTTTTGGAAAGGCAGTGTGACCTCAATTGAAGCCACATCAAGTGTATTTGACAACAACTTTTTCAATATCGATCAAGAATCGTGTGTGATAAAAATTTGAAACATGTGTATGCATGCTACATTGAATTCTTAATAATGACATATTGGAATGTGCGAGTATTTTAATGTTTATATGTAAATTGTGGTAACAGGAGCAACCAGTGGCATTGGCGCTGAGACTACTCGTGTCCTTGCTTTGCGTGGCGCTCATGTGATTATGGGTGTGAGAAATATGGCTGCTGCTAAAGATGTCAAAGAAACAATACTCAAGGACATTCCCTCAGCTAAAGTTGATGCCATCGAGTTAGATCTCAGTTCATTGGACTCTGTCAAGAAATTTGCTTCCGAGTTTAATTCCTCTGGTCGTCCGCTGAACATCTTGATGTAAGGAAAGGGGATTACATTGTTCATATAATTATCAGATTTACTTTTATTGAAGTTGTTAGTTACTCGTTCTGTCTCATTATGTTTATTGTGTTTATGTTCCAACTTCCAGTTACAGTTGCGCTTTCTTAATCACGATTGTTCAAATCAACACATTAGTACTAATTTTTTCTTGTTTGTTTGTAATTGTAAGAAATAACGCAGGAATTATGGCATGCCCTTTCCAGCTGTCCAAAGACAAAATTGAACTACAGTTTGCCACCAATCACATAGGTGTGTGGTAAATTTCACTGTTTAATTATTAGGAGTAAGATCCAATCAACTGAGTGTTTTTCCTTTTGTAAATTCATTTGATGACTGATAGTGACATTAATTAAATTTACTAATCTTTTATTCTTCTTATGATATGAATTTATTCAAAAACTTGCCAGCACTAAAGTGGGGAAGGGATAGAGCATTTTGCCACTCGCAATAGTTTATAGAGAGCGCGGGCCATGTGTTTCATTGAAAATGCTCTATCCAATCGACCATTTCTCCAAGATAGAGGCGTGCATACGGGCAGTTTACACTTATAAAGTGTTTATGTAGCACCATTCGCACTTGAAACCTCCCTATCTTGGAGAAATGATTTATAATTAATCGCTGAAACATGAATTTTAACTGTGCAATTTACACTTATGATCTGTCCCAATCAACCTATATAAAACATTAAGTAATTATTTTACTGTTTCTTTTTGTGTGTGTGTGATAGTATTACTGTTCCTTTAAATCCGTAGACTGAGAAGAAGCAATTCTTCTGATTTTATTTATGAATTATTGTAACTACACAGGCCATTTTCTCTTGACAAATCTTTTGTTGGATACTATGAAGAAAACAACACGTGAAAGTAAGAAAGAAGGAAGAATTGTTAATGTCTCCTCTGAGGCTCACAGATTCGCATATTCTGAAGGAATCCGTTTTGACAAAATCAATGACGAATCAAGGTAACACCATGTGATTATGTTTGCATTGCATCCTTGATTACATTTAAAACAAATGGCTCGCCATAGTTGCATGAAGAATTAAACATCGAAATGCGATCCCTTTATACAGTTACAACAACTGGCGTGCATACGGGCAGTCTAAGCTTGCTAACATTTTACATGCCAACCAACTTACAAAACATTTCAAGGTATGCTTACTAGTGGTCTTATTTACATGTTAATATGTTATATGGTTAATAGTTAAATATTGGTGTGTTTTTATCATAATTCAATACTCTTTCCTTTCCTTTTTATTTGTCGTTTTAAGGTTATTTACATACACATACCAAGAAAATAAATAAATTGTTACTTCTGATGGAATTATTTGTCTTTTTCTTAACTAGTATTTACTATCTTATTCCACATATTTCTCCCTCTACCATAAATAATTAAGGGTGTTATGTTAACATTGCATTGAACTTTAAAACGATAAATAAATATGAACAAAATTCTACTACCAAAGTGATAGTAAACAGGAACAGAGGTAGTATAAGTTAGCATTAGTGTGTCTCACTTGTCTTAATGTTTTGGTTGTTCAATAAAGAAGTGGATTCCTTAGGATTATGTTCTTTTCATTGTCCCTTTAGCTTTTATCTTGACTAGGAAACTGATAAACTGATATTTCTGATTGAACATACTCAGACTATGTATCTGACATGACCTCTTTAGCTTTAATCCTGCTTGTTATGTGTAATAAGTTGCTTCATCATCTTAATTATCTATTTATTAAAACTGACCATATCTTTGGAGAAGATGATTGCTAATGCCGACTGTTTTTAGAAAAAAGGGAGGTGATTCTTGGCATTGCCAATTTTTATTATCATCTTTTTGTTTACTTTCTTTCTCATTCTTGGTTTTTTGGGTGGCTCTCTTACTCTTTCATTTTGTGAGTAAAGATGTCGATTTGGTTTTTCAATGTTAATCTTTCTTTGATATAATTATTATTACTTCTGCATCTTGATCAGGAAGATGGGGTGAATATTACTGCAAATTCTCTTCATCCAGGAACAATTGTCACCAATCTTTTCCGATATAACAATACAGTGAACGGTAAGTACCACATTGTATTGTTCATGTAAATTCACTTTTATTGTCCACATTTACTGCTGGATAGTGCCTTGAACAAGATTACCTTCAGTTGAGGGAACCTCCAAACCTGTGGGGAAAAAAATCATTGACATGTTGTCTAGGAATTATGTAAGAACAAATATGATGAAGAACAACTTCAATATTTTAAGTATTCTTGGGACCATTGTAATTTATAGCACTGAATTGCTGCATCAACTCACGAGCCTTTAAAATTGTCTAGTTTTTTATTTTAATATGCAGAAAATGATAGTAGCTGAGTTTTATGAATGTGTTTGTTTGTTTTATGCAGGTCTAATAAGTGTGGTTGGGAGACTTGTAATGAAAAATGTCCAGCAGGTAAGTTAAATCAGTATGTCCTATGGTTATAAAATGTCAGAGACATGATGATGTCAAATAATGTTTGGTTGTTAAAATCATTTATTATTATGAAATTATCTGCCAATGAGTACTGCACAAATAATGTTCTACAGTTCCTCAAGCATGATTGCTTACAAGTTACAATAGGATAAAATATGTGGTTTCACCTACTTAATGTTGTTTAACTAACCATATAAAGATTTTTTTACCTTGGCAATCAATCATAATTCATATTAGTGATTGTGATTTGTTTACAAAGTAAAACATTTTACACTGAAAGTGTATCAAAATTAAAATGCGCGTTCACTTTCTTTCTCCAATTTTAATGTGTAGGGAGCAGCCACAACATGCTATGTAGCATTGCACCCACAAGTGAAGGGAGTTAGTGGTGAGTATTTTTCAGACAGTAATGTGTACAAAACAACTCCACATGGAAAAGACGTTGATTTGGCTAAGAAACTCTGGGATTTCAGCATCAATTTGGTTAAGCAGCAGAAATAGAATAACCAAGTGTTACTCTTCAGTTCTATACATATACATACACCGTGTATGAAATGCATCAATAATATGACTCTCACAAATTGAATGCATCAATAGAATGACTCAATCTCACATTTATCTATGTATTCTAAGAAAATTATTTGCTAATGACCTGCCATGGAATTTCATACCTCTATTTTCAGTCATTTGTTTCCCCTACATGGGATCTTTTCTAGTTTTCTTTAATGAAAATTTGAGTTCTAGTTGTATTATTTGGACATGCAATTTCCGATATTGTATCTTGACACCGTACACCAGTCGCTCTTTTATTAAGAACAAATAATACTATTATTGATTCCAAAAGTAATCGGTCGCTTAGGTTGCTGCTAACTAAATTTCTTTGCATATCAAACTAACAGTCAAAACTCCAAACTACATAGGACGTTGTTGCTGCCTTAACCATTGTATTTTAGAAAACTGAAAAAAAAAAATTATATCACCCAAAATATTTTTTTTCCTTAATAAAGAGAATTATCCTAATCAACATATTAAATATTATTTCAACTATAATATTAAAAATGTAATGAAAGCTTTGTTACGTTAGTTTAAATCGTTGTGGTGTAATAACTAGAAACTCACAAGTTCTAGTTGCAACTTGTAAAGTCACCTACTTTTGGAACAAACAAATACATTAAACCAATGAGAGGATCACAAGATCAAATTTCTTAGATTTTACAGTTGAAATGTACAGAAAAGATACAATGACAGTGACATACACTTGAGCTAGCAATTAAACATAAGATGCATGAATTTCTACAAATTCTTGACTTGCCATCAATAAAGTTTCCATCTTCTGTACAACAATGTCTTACCTCCCAAAAAATAGTCTACATGTTAAAAGTTGTGTCAATTCAACTTTTTTTTTTTTTTTCTTTTTTTGCATTATATGGTATTCCTAAAAATGCATCGTCATTCACTGCATAAACTGTCATTTCTAGTATCTTAAGCACATGAGAGAAATCTATGCTCCCGGCGTCTTACATGTTGATGCTGCATTTTCAATATGTTGCATACAAAAACAAGTTCCTCTTGTTCGAGATTAGAAAGTTTCATGTTGTGCATTGTTTGGCACTTCATGTGTAAGGATTGAACTCCATAAACCCAAGCCTGAAGCCATGCAAAATGCACTTCTATGCCCAATACTAGACCATGCAATTATATTTACACAGATTCTCTTGTGCTTTGGCTCCTTATTGTATTATTATATCCTTACAAATATAACAATGAACAGATCTGTGTAACTGGAAGGTATGCTGGGAAACTTCAAAAGCTGCTCAGATTAGTAGTGGTCAAGGAAAAATCCTGATGTCATAAACCATTTGTTCGATGGAGCAATGACGAGCTGGGACTTGGATCAAATGATGGGTTAATCTTAACATGATCCCCCAAAAGCTGCCGGCCAACACGATCAGCCAAGACGGACTGAAAGTCATATGGCTCTGCATGAGGAGACCTTACAAACTGCTTACTGAGAGCATCATTTTCGCTGGAGACAAGTTCTGATTTAATGTGAGACCCGGTTTGCATTCCTCGAAAAATGTCAATATTTGGGTCGTGGTGAGTAGAGCCGTTCATGTAGACACCGTTTGGGGATTTTGGCATGCTTCCGAGACACTCTTGAAAGTAAGCTGACTGTTTTAAGTGATTAAATGGAATGGCACCACTGCCGCCGGTGAGAGGCGTGGATGCACCAGAAGCAGTCCGAGGGCTAGATATAGGAGAAGGAGATAATCTCCCACTCCTCTGATGTGGTGATCTTGACCTCAAAAGTGGGCTTCCAATGGGAGATACCGGGCAAGATATATTCCTTTGAATATGGTTTTCACTGGAAATTAATGAAATAATGTCAGATTATCATTGGCAAAGTAGCTTTGCATGCATGTGTGTGTGGGCATGTGTGTGTGTGTGTGTGTGTGTGTGTGTGTGAGAGAGAGAGAGAGAGAGAGAGAGAGAGAGAGAGACCTTTCATAAGGATTACTTTTCAAAATCCTAGAAGAATGAACTAAGAGTTTATCTGAATCCAACGCAGACAGATTTCTTCCTTGTCCGATGCCCTGAGAATTGATCAAACATGTATGCAATTATTAAAAAAAAATAGAATACAAATTGAATAGTACAAAGATAACTCATTGATGCAAGAAAAACTTGATGTGATCTCATACAAGAATGCATAAACAAGACTTACATTACTACTGCCTAAATAATAATTATTACCACAGCTCTAGAAAGAACATAAGTTTCTCAGGCCTTAGTTACCTCCACACGAACTGAACTCCATGCGTGTACTTACTCTTGACATAACATTCTAGCCTGATCTAATGAAAAGGGAGTCCAATTTATAAACCTTAGAACATTTATCGCATTCCAACCGTTATCCCACTACCCTTCAACCTAAATTGTGTCTCGAGCTATTGTCTTTGCTTTTCCCTTTTACAAGGAACAATTTCCATAATAACAAACACATAAAAAGGAATGAAAATATACATCACACAAATGACCCAATATTCTGGAGTCTGGACTGGTAGATTAAAATCCATACATCTATGTAGTGCAAGAGCATGAAAAGCCTATAAAATATACACACCACATACATTAATCAACGATGAGAAACGTGAAAACATGAAGAACAGAAATGTCACATGACATTTTCATGAATCAGAGCAGACTATAACATATTTTCCTCTATCATGTAGACTAGGCAATGAGACAGTTTGATATTAGCATGCAATTAATGACAACCGAACTCCATGTGTAATGAGTTTCAAACGATATATGTAGGAAATGGGTTACGAACCAGAGCTTTTGTTCCATGTGTAATTCCAGCCACATGGTCCGAAGCTTCAGGAACCATAATAGGTCTTTCTAAAGGTGCAGCACCTTTCACAAAAGGGTGTTCCAATAATTCACTTGCAGAAGGGCGATCACGTGGATTACGTTGAAGGCATTTTCTAACAAAATCCTTTCCTGCGTCTGAGAGATGATCTGGGATTGTTGGGAGCTCCTTGCTGTTGCCAATTTTGAACATGGCAGCAACCTGTTATAGAAACACGTAAATACATCAAGTAGTAAGAAGAAATAATTTAAAAAGTTGAAATGTTTATAATACAAGAAATATTATTAGGTCTTGGTAAATATAAAATCCAATGTATATACATGAATTACTAACCCCTTCATACTGAGACCAAGGCGGTTTAGTTGTAGCCATTTCCAAAACTGTGCAACCAAGACTCCATATATCCACACCAAGGCTGCATTCCTTAGAGTTCTTTATAACCTGAATCGTCAAAAAGAAAATATGCTAAGTGACAAAACTAAAACTGAATTAGAATCTAAAGAACTTAACACCAAAAAATAAAAGTAGAACCTCAGGAGCCATCCAATAAGGACTTCCTTTGAATGACAAGGGACAGTATTGCCCTGTTATCTGCAAATCATGAAACAGACAGGACAAATCATGCAATGTTTTGGACAATATGGAACGTGGTCTACAAGGTAACTCATGCCATCACCTTTTTTTCATTACTCATGGCTTCTTGCATACTTATAAATAGGGTTCGGTTCCATTTTCCCATTTTCTTATAACATTTATAATTGACTAATTGCTACCAAGAAGCCAGAAACATAATTATTTCATCAGAATGCACTGATTGTTTCATTAGAAGGGTATTTGAGACAGAAGAGGTGAAGCATAATGAGGGGTGGACATGATCTTCCAAAATATGGGGGAAACCGATTACAAGGAACATATGGGGGAGAAAAAGCAATGGTGTACAATCTTGAAATAACAACTTTCTTGATTTAGTAAATTATTGACTTTTGAACTAAGATTTATGATTTCAATATGCATTAGAATCTAATTTTCATATCTAACTCGTTCAGCTTAAATACAGATGTAATGAACACTGGACAGTTATCATCTCTAAGCTTACATGTTTTGCCATGCCAAAGTCGGCAACCTTGACCCGGCCATTTGGATCTACCAGTATGTTTGCTCCTTTGATGTCCCTATACATGTACATGGAATTTCAGAGAAAAATATATCAAATTTTAAAAAAAAAAAACCATTGTATGGAAGCAGCAAAATTTAAAACATTGAAATTGAAATGATTAGTAGATGCCTTAGTTTACCTGTGAAGGGTATTTTTAGCATGTAAAAAAGCAAGCCCTGACAAAATTTGCTGAGTATAACTTCGAATAGCTAGTTCGCCAAATTGCCCATATTCTTGAAGAAGTTTATGAATGGAGCCTCCAGATACATACTCAAGGTATATGTAAAGCTTGTCATCTACCTGTACAAGGGATGATTAAAAACTTCTATAAGTAAGCTACAAAAATTAAAAATAAATATTGCTAACAAATTTCAACTACTATATTGATCATTATAATGTAAACTTCCAGAAACTAAAGTCATGTGACTAGAAGGTCATGCATACATTAGAAATGAACGGTCTATAACAGAATCCAAAATAAAAATCGTCATCATTCACGAATTTAAGAATCTGAATGCCAAAATTGTTTGTCAGTATGGGTTTTGTACACAGGAAAGGAAGGAGAACTTACTGTTTCAGAACCATAATACTGCACAATATTTGGATGCCTTAAACGGCTCAATAAATGAATTTCCTGTCAAAAAATCTTGTAGTTAGATTTCGAAAGTTGTGTTAAATTCAAGACTAGAAAATATAATGTTGCTCCTAATGAAATTGAAATATTAACCAGCATGAAATTTTGCTAGATTTAGGTGTCAAGTTACCTGCATTAATTGCTTAGCACTTTCCATAGACTTAGCATCATCTGAAAACATAGTAACCTCCTTCATTGCACACATTTCACCACTTTCACTAAAAGAGACAAACATTTTTAACCAAATAATTATTGGTAAGATGCATATATAGAAAGAAAAAATTTAAAAAAAGAACAATAATGAAATTGTGAACATTTTATCGAAAGTTCACACCTATTGAAGCCAATATAGACGTGTCCAAATGTGCCTCTGCCAAGCAGCTTTCCTTTTTTCCAACGTGACCCAGAGCTCATTGGACTATCAGCTCTAGCTGGACTTCTTGGCATAGATGGAGATGTTGCTGCAGAATTAGAGTGAGAGAATGGCGAGGTATTGGTAACTGTTGAAGGAGGGAGGGGCAAACGATGACTCTGTTGTTTTCCATCATCAACCCGTCCTGTTGGTGATTCAGTCGGTGTTCCAGCAGCTCTAGGATGAATAGGTGTGACTGCTCCACTCTGAATTCTTGAGCTTGGACCAGGGCTAGTCATTCTAGGACTAGGTACCGGAGAATACTCAGGGCTACCCCTGCTTGGTTGCCAAAATAATGGTCCCGACATGTCCCCTCCCATTGAATTATGCCCTGAATTGTGACCAGAACCTGGACTAGAGCAGTGTCCAGATCCAATGAAATTGACCTCTGGATATGGCTTTCCGGCCCAAAAAGCGGAGTTCAACACCTGATCTGTACCAAATGCCCTCAATGGACTCCTTGATGGACTTGACAAGGAACTGTCGGGACCACTATAGAAGATACCATGAGGCGGAACCTGAAGATTTGGAACATGATGGCGTAATGGCCTCCGTTTTGGTGAAGTAGAAGGTGTGTGATTACTTAGAATGTTAGCCGATTTTTTGACTTCTCTCGAATTCACTTGTGAAACAGCAGGCGGTTGATCCTTGAGCATCAAGCTTCAGAAACAGGGAAACTTTTGAGTAAAGTAGAAAAGATAACATTTTTCTAATGAAATCAATCACAAATAATTAAGGCACACATATGCAATAAGATGTACGATCTGGAAGCATATTATGGTTTGAGGAGGCAACCTGGAAGGACTACCAGCAGCAGTTCTAGTCCCAGTTTCAGAGTCAGTTGCGAGAGGACTACGATTGCGTGAGTCAGCTGGCTCATCACTATCAGCAGAGCAATCACTGAAGACTGAAGCATTGACCATATCTGCATCCAAATCTGCAGGATTTGGCCCGCAGCGTATGCATGAAGGTCTCGGAAGAGGAAGAAACAATGATGGCTTGGAGGACTTTTCCTGCCTCGTTTTCGCTGATATACTAATTTCAGAATCCACTCGACCTACACTTGAAGGGTGCAGACCAGGAAGTGGAAGTGGTTGAGCGTGAGGTCTTTCAGCAAAACTTTGACACCTTGCTACTTTGGAAGGTGAAGGAGATCTTGTTTCAGATGGAGAATGATCCCCCTTCTCTGAAATTGTGTCATTGCATCGTCTACGAGATCCTCCGGATATACTGCTTAGTTTACCCTCGGATGGAAATTTAAATTTTCGGTGCAATGTATCAATAATACTTTCCTTACCCGCTTTCTTCTTGGTTTCTTTTGACGATGATTTTCCCCACCATGTAGGCATATTTGTATTTTATAAATTGAGATCTCACAAGAAGGTTTCTTGGAAGGATACTGATAGTAGTTACAAAAATCTATCATTTCACATCAGTGGACAGATTCTTAAAAGCCATGATCCAGCCATAGGAGATTCACGAATTCCAAAATTAGTAACATTAGAGTGAGAAACCTGCAGCAGCAAAAAATGTATACTTTCAATCAGGAAAATGTATGTATATATATATTGAAACTTACTCGGTAAGTCGGTCACAAGACTATCTAAAGTGATAAACTGCAGGTTTTTTTTTTTGTGATAGATAAACTGCAGGTGTTCTAGTAGAAGAAGCTAACAATTCAATCATACTTAGTTTACATAACTACTAGTCATGCACATTAGTCCCTGGTGTGTTACCGGAAACACCATACACCTGATCTGACTTGACAAAGGTTAAACTAAGCATTCTAAATTAGATAACTCGACTACATCACTAGAGAGACTTAAACATCAATCCGTTGTATGTAAATTGTAAAATTCCCAAAACTGGAAATAATTCTAAAGACAGAAGTTCAAATCCCCTCGGAGACAGTTATCAGCTACTTGTTGCCAGCGCAAGTAACTGCACGACAAGAGTTTGGCCTAATGGTCTTATAACCTCGAGGGACGAAGTTCAAATCCCCTCCGAGACGGTTGTAAAATTGTTGTTAGTGTCACTTTAACTATTAATTATTAATAGTAATAGTCACTTACTTACCCAATTTAGGAAAGAAAAAAAAATAGAAATATATTCCTTATTTTCCAACTTCAAAAGTCAAAACCCACTTGATATCCTAACTCCAAAGTCTACCAAAAGAGGGTATGAAAAAATATGAAATTATTTGACCATAAATTTGTACCAAGATCATAACAGCAACGGACACCTACCTCTCAATAAAAAAATAAAAAATAAAAATCTACTTTTTTTTTTTGTGTTTCAGTTACAATACTCAAGATTCCAACAAACCCAGAAAAATACTAGAATAAAAATCCAAAATTTCAAATTCACAAACTCAAAATAGACCAAAATTCTTAGGATCCCAAGCTAAAAAAGTAGCAACTGATAATGAAAAACACAGATCCACCAACATATGATTATGCAAAGAAAAAAGCTAAATCAAGTAAGAAGTTGATCATACAGTGAAATCATGCAAAAGGGTAACCAAAAATGATAAAAAGGAAGAAACTTACTTCAATTAATCAAATAATTGAATCTGAAGTGAAAAAGCCAGTGTATGATTTTTGAGCTGAAATCTGAGTGAGAAAATATGATGAACAGGTTGGGAGCTCCTTGAGAGAGCCCCAAAAGAGACACACAAAACCCAAAATGTGACAAATGGAGAAGGATTTTGTAGTGGTTTGTGGTGAAAATATTCGCAATTGAAAGACAGTGAAAGAGATCGCGTAGAGAATGAGAGAGAGAGAGAGAGAGAGTGAATAAGGGGTCTTTGTCTCAATGAGTGTTATTCTTCTTAATATTAAAAATAAAAAATAGTAATTTAATTATTAAAATACTATTAATTTGTAATTACCACTTGGAACCTTTTCAAATTATTGCAAGGCCCCTTCCAATTTACTAGTTAGTACTAGTACTTTTTACACAAAATATTTTCCATTTTAAATAAATATTTTCCATTTTACACAAAATATTTTCCATTTTAAATAAATATGATTTGAGAGAAAAATGCACATACTACTTGCCGTTTATATTATGCAATTAAATTGTTGGTTGTAGGGAGGGAAACGGATCTATAAAATTATAATACCATAAGTTAAAAATAGTAAGCTAATAAATGGTCTAAAAGCACTAGTTAAAGAATCAACAAGTACTTGACCTAAAACAATAAATCAACAAGTAGTAGTTTTACAATGAAACAATGAATTGCAAACATCAGGTGAATTCACTATTTTTCATTACAATATTTTTATATTTGTTTTTTAACCAATGTTTGAATCGAAGTATAGTTTTTAACATTTTTATTTTGCTTAAAATGTAGTAAAATAAAGAAACATGTATAGAAGAGGGAGGGTCTTGGCCACCACATGCACCCCATTGTATACTAAGCGTCAATATGTATAAATCTCAACCGAATTGCACCCATATGTATTGATACGCTGCGATATGATGTTGATATGTGTTAGAGGAGTATTCAAAAAAAAATATTTAAAAACAAAACTAAAAAATCTCGATAGATGGTAATACAACCGAGATATGTCGCGGATACGGGCATGAGTACTATTTTTTTGGGTATAAAAACATCTTCTCTCCTATGTAATATGAAAATACACCATTTAATATATTCTCACATATAACTATTTCTCAAGATTGATTTCTTTTCTTTATAATTCCAATTATCAATTTATGCAAATTCAATTACATGGGTTAGTGGGTTACTTAATAATATTATCACTTTTCAAGATAATGACTCAGTTACTAAGAGTGAATATGTAGAGGATAGTGGTGTGAGTTTTGATATTAGATACTTTGACATAAATAAAATGTGTTGATTTTGTATTATTTAAAGGAATCAAATCAAATTATATTTAGTATTAGTATGGTCTTTAACCCAATGAAAAAATATTATAAAATGTGGCGCTACATATTCCATGGATTTGGTTTTTGGATTTGATTCCTTCAAACTTCAAACTATGGTGACCAGGTAAATTCGTGATAGTGATAATTGTTGGACTTGGAGAGTGGTTGATAATATTTAAAACAAAAAAGAACAATATATGCTTTAAGATTTGAAACCCAGTTGCTTTCAATCCACCAGTGTATATACTATAAAATTAATCCCATGGATACATATAAAATTAAAAAGTTTCGACCTAAAAAGATTTGTCTATAGGTGGTGTGCTAAAAGGATTATGTAAACAAATTATTAGTATTTGATTGACCAAATAATAATAATTTTTTTTATTGTGCTTATGTTTTCCTTGTAAAGTTAAACCTAGGTTTATTTTGAGAAGTAACTATAAAATTGGTAAATTTAAGATGTAATGTGTAATTTTATCACTTGATGTGCATGTAGCATGTATTGCCACCTATATATTGAGATGATTAAAGTAGTAGCTGCCTAAAATGATAAGTGTGAACTGTGAAGCTACTTTTAAAATATTATATTTAATTAGATTAGATACTATACTTAGTGATACTGGATTTTTTTTCTTTTATTGGATTTTTTTTCTAATTTAATAATAATACTGGATTGGATTAGTTTGAACGGGAAAATTTGTTGATTTGGTTTGATTAATATTTTAAAAAAATGCATTTTTTTACAATCACAAACTCAAGACATTTTATTTATCAAAATAGTTTCAATATAAGTAGGTATCAATTCAAAATGATAGCGACTAGTCCAAGAAATTGCCACTCTAGCAAGTTTATGGGCAATTATGTTTGATTGTCGCTTAATAAACTTCACCTCAAAATAGAATTTAAAGACAACATATTTTGAACATTACAAATTATAGCACTAAATTTGGAAGCTTCCATGTGTGGCCTTTGTAAAGCATCCGCTACTCTTTTGGAATCGGTTTCAAAGTTGACATGATTGATGCCTCGACTAGCTATATCCTTCATAGCTTCCAGCAACGTCAAAGCTTCCCCTTCAATTATGGAGCACCTTCATTGGATCCATGTCGTACTTGCCGTGATAAATTTGCCCATGTGATCCCGAATACACCATCCCGCACTTGTTTTATATTTCGTATTATGGAATCCCGCGTCAACATTGCACTTAAACCAACCAAAAGGAGGCTGCTACCACTGTAGCCCGAGTTGTTGTTGTTGCGTGTTGAAATTTCTGCTGGTGTGAACCTAATGTTGTGTTGAATCCCTCTCTATTGATACCATGAACCCGCTGCCTTTATACTTCTGTTATGGCCTTCTTCCTTTTTCACCATTCCAAACACAATTATTTCTATTATTCCATAATGTCCGGCACACCATTGCAAACAACCCGCTCACCCTCTCATACTCATTGCTACAAATATTCATGACAGCTTCTTTAGCCGTATGCTGGCCATGAGTGCATCGCAAAACTGTTTCTTCAACTCCAACATTATGTCACGCTGCCATGCTATCGCTACAATACATGCCAATCATATTCGTTTTGTTGATTACATATGGGACAAGTCAAAGGACAAGGCACAAACCTTTCGTTTAGCCGGTTTCAGGTTGGTAAACATCTCTCACAAATCCTCCAAAGTAAGTTCTTAGTTTTTGGTGGAATTTGAACTTTCCAAATTTTCTTCCAATCCTCTTCCTCATGTAAAGCTTCTACCCTCCCTATGTATGTCAATAATAAATTATAACCACTTTTAACACTATAATTTCCACAATCATCATCATCATATATACCACACTAGCTTATCATCTTCAACCATATCAAATAAAGGTACTTCAAGAATAGTTTTAGCCATATCCAACGAAAATAAAGCCTCAATCTTTTCTCTATCCCAACTTTTCATATTAGGAAGAAACAATTAATTAACATTCTTTTGATACACACGTTGGATTTGTGGTCCTTTCACCCTTAATCCATCCCACTCTCTAAGTCAAGGTTCACACATAACTTTAATTTTGGTACCCTTTCTTATCCTCCACCTACAACCGTACATAAGTACTTGCCGTGATTTCCTAATACTACACCAAGCATAGTTCGAATTACTACCAATATGGGATTCAAAAAGGGAGGAAGTAGGAAAATATCTTGCTTTATAAATTCTAGCTACTAGAGAGTCCGGGTGCATCATGAATTTTCACCATTGCTTAGCTACCATGACCATATTTTATTTTATTTTTTGACAAAACCATGACCATATTCTAAAAAACGCTTTAAACTCATTCAAATATGGAACGAGGGACAAGAAAACCTCTTAGCTGAGTGTTAAAGAATTTCACAATTTAGAATTGCGTGACATAATATTAACTTATGGGTATGCTAATTGGTGTCCCCAAACACTGGTTAAGGAAACAAAAAAAAAACTTTAAAATGAAACTCCAATACATTGCTTCCTTAAACAGTGTCCCATACACTATTTAGGATTTTCAGTAACACTTATTTTTCCTTTTTTTTTTTTCATTTGATTTTTAACAAATCATCACAAAAATCACATATATGTCAATTCACACCCCCAAACATTTTCCATTTCAACTTTCTTTTAATGGAGAATTAACATCAAGAATAAATAAAATGATTTATGTCCCGTAAACTTAGTTCAGTTGGTAGAGACATACATTATTATGTGGAGAGCCGGAGTTCAAATCACAATCCCTGACAACAAAAATAGATCATGTTCTATCCACATATTCAATTATCATTTTCATACTACTTCATCGAACAACTGAGAGTTTATACAAAACATAAAAACATTTTTTTTAGCAAATAAACATTTTTTTTTTAGTATCTAACCTTCTTCTTAAGAAAATAAAATTCCAATAATTTAGAGTTTGACCATGAAATAAGTAATCTAACCAAGAATTATTTTTATTAAAAATCAAATTCAAATATTCTAACTAATTAGGGCTCATTAACCGCTTAAGTCTAATTAATGTCTCACTTTATTTTATTTTATTTCTTAAAATAGAAGAAGAAATTTTCGAAAGAGTGAAGATTGCACATTTGTCCATTCTACCCTCATCAACATGTTCAAAGTTCAAACCCTAGTCATCATTTGTTAACAGTAAAACCCAACAAAGAGAGACTCTCTTAATATTCTCTTCTTCATTTTTTCCGCATAACGAATCATTCATTTTACTTCCTTCTTCTCCCAACCACCCACTACCGCCGCCTCCTTCCCCCCACCGTAACTCCTCCACCCTTCCTTCATCAGACAACCACCGTCGGAGTTTCTTAACCTAAAATGGACGTCGATAACGGTTCAAACAATGTTATCCCCGACGACACACGCATGGAAACGGAATCCACTGACTCTCACGTACTTGTTCCAAATTCGCTTTTCTCGTTCAACTTTTTCCCCTTATTCAATTTCACTTTAGAATAATCAAAATTCAATTAGGTCAAAATTAGACTGTTTTGTTATCGAGTTCGCCAGATTATGCTGTACAAGACTCACAAACCATTATAGGGAAAATATTGTTCTAAAAATGATAAACCCTAACAGCGTTTTTTTTAATTGTTGTAATTTTGTGAGTTTATTAAGACTTTGAAATTGTGAAATTATGGAATGGTTTTTGTTTTGAAGGCGAATGACAAACAAAAAGAGGAGCTTGCTGAGTCTATGCAGAATTTGGGCATTGAAGGATCCTCTTCTGGATCACCTAATTTCAAAAGAAAACCTGTCATCATCATTGTTGTAGGAATGGCTGGTTAGGATTGCATTTACTTCGTATTCGATAGGAAAAAAAAAACATCTTAGTGCATGTTTGGTTTCGCAGTGAGTTTGACAGAATCATAGGGTCAACGTGATTTTGGCAAAAGCTACACTTTCGAGCTATTTTGTCAAACTCAATGTGACTGATACCAATCATGCACTTAGTTTTGGTTATTTTTTTATATAGATTGTATATGTGGTTTTGCTTTATGAATGAAGAATTGGAATTTAACTCATTTGTATTCAGGGAGTGGGAAAACCACACTTCTTCATAGGTTGGTTGCCCATACCCAAATGTCAAACATCAGGGGCTATGTGATGAATCTTGACCCGGCGGTCTTGACACTCCCATATGGTGCTAACATTGATATAAGAGACACTGTTAAGTACAAAGAAGTCATGAAGCAGTTCAACCTTGGACCTAATGGTGGAATTTTGACTTCTCTTAACTTGTTTGCTACCAAGTTCGATGAGGTGAAGCTTGCTTATTATTCCCTAAAACTCTTGTTCAGTCTAATATATATTGCTGGTTATGTATTGGTTGCATTTTGAATATTTGCTTGCAGTGGGTGTTCATACTTGTTATATCACTAATAACGGTAACATGACCCCACTTCATGCTTATGTTTTATGTCGGGGACCTTTCCTTGAGCTTGTTTAATTTTATGTTTAATTTTATATTTGTTTGCCCGCTGATATGTTTTGTTTCAATCTGCAGCACTTCAAATACAGTTTAATTAATGTTTGTACTCCTCAATTTCAGGTGATTTCTGTTATTGAGAAACGAGCAGATCAACTTGACTATGTTCTTGTGGACACCCCTGGTCAGATCGAGATATTCACCTGGTCTGCTTCTGGTGCTATCATCACAGAAGCTTTTGCCTCCACATTTCCCACTGTTGTCACCTATGTAGTTGATACACCTCGTGCAGAAAATCCCACCACTTTTATGAGTAACATGCTTTATGCTGTTAGTATCCTCTATAAGACAAGGTTACCTCTCATCTTGGCATTCAACAAGGTCGATGTAGCAAAACATGAGTTTGCCTTGGAGGTATTATTGATTTTTGATAAATTTTCATTAGCTTCAATTGTATGTGATGTGTTGTTGTGATTAGTTTCTTGAAAGCTAAAAAATTATAGGATGTGTTGTTGAGATTAGTTCCTTGAAAACTAAAAAAATAATAAGACATGTTTGTTGTCTAACTCTCACTATTAACAAGTGAGGTTAACCTGTAAGCTCTATTTGATAGTTTCAGCATGGAAGTTTTTAAACTAAAACTTTTGTTGCCTTTTAAGTACTTTTTGGAACTATTAAGAGTGATAAATAAAATAATGACATTTGGGCTGAATCTGCAATGAGGTCTGGCTTCACACTAAAAGATTTCTTCAATACCTTAAAAACAGCATGCAGTTATCCAACAATTTAGGAGTTGGACTTAGGCTTGTTTTTATGCCTCCCTCTTATTGCATGTATAAACACTAACTAAAAGGTCTCATGCTTCATGGATTTTAACATTTCATTCAATTAGTGAAAAATTGAGTTAAAGCAAATAAGAAATTCAACTTTTAAGTTTTAACAGATTGGGGTGAAGTGGGAAGCAAAATTGGAGTTAGCTATTAGTTTTCTCTTTCACGTTGGAGTTAATATTTTATAGAGAGATTAAAGCCATTTTCCTGTAAGTTCAGGGTTTATGGGCTCCTTCCTTTGCATATATGAGCTGAATCTATTTGTTTCTGCTCTAAAAAGTAAAATGGGTACTCTATTTAGGGTCCAATTGCCTGCAATTATGTTGAACAGAACTTGTGTTCTGTCTAGTTTTTACATCTGCCACTGAATTTACTTTTATTTTTTACCTTTTGTTGAACTTTTGTATCTAGTGGATGAAAGATTTTGAGGTATTCCAAGCAGCATCAAGTTCAGATCATTCGTACACGTCAAATTTAACTCAGAGCCTTTCTTTAGCACTGGATGAATTTTACAGTAATTTAAGATCAGCTGGAGTTTCTGCAGTTACTGGTGCAGGAATTGAAGGCTTCTTCAAAGCTGTTGATGCAAGTGCAGAGGAATACATGGAAACCTACAAGTATTATATGCTCTTGACATACTTTTCATTTGTTAGCTTCACCATTATTTCACTTTTGATTTTGCATATGATTAGGCTTTATGTCTTGAATGGCTAAGCAATTAAGTTTTTCTATTATGAAATGTTTAGGGCTGATCTTGATAAAAGACGTGAAGAGAAACTACGATTGGAGGAAAATCGCAGGAAGGAGAACATGGATAAACTGAGGAGGGAAATGGAGAAATCTGGAGGAGAAACTGTAGTCTTGAGCACTGGTTTGAAAGACAAAGTGGAGAATGGGGATGAAGAGGATGAGGAAATGGACGACGAGGATGATGATATTGATTTGGGGATATATACTGAAGATGAGGATGCTATAGGTGAGGACGACGAAGATGAAGAGGTTGATAAGTTTTCCTTCTGATGTGAATTAATGAACATTTGGATTGCATCGGAACTAGCTCTTGTATAGGACCTTGACTTCATTTGGTACATGCATACAGCCTTCATAGTTTGACTACCAATTAATTGCCCAGTTTATTCATACATTCTATCAGGCATTATTCTCTCTAGGTTCTTTTCCTTGATGATACTAATACTAGTAATTGCCAAGTTAACTATGCTTGATTTTTGTGCAAATTGAGGACTAATGATTTTTATGCTGACCTTGTTACCTAATTAACTAACAATAAAATAAAGTGATGAAACTAAGGGGTCTTTTTTTTTGTGGTGAAATGAAGCTATAAGAAATGATATTTTAACAAATATCTTTGTACAACTTAGAAAACTCTTCATATCAAGTCCTTTTAGTTTTTTAAATAATTCTCTGTTCATTTTGATTTCTGTGTCAATATTCACATTGCTTGTATGTTTTAGTTGTTCCATTAGTTGTCAATAAATTAGTTGTTCAAATAACACATTTCTTTATTGTAATTGTTAACTATATATATATATTTGTAAATTGTTACTTTATTTTTAATTATTTTTTTAATCTATGTCAAACAAATTTAAACTACATCTATTTAGAAGCAGAGCGAGTATAAAAGGTTGTTACATACCACTTTTAAGGCTTAAAGAGTTCGACTAGAGTAAAAACAAAGGTTTAAGCTAAAAAAAAATGTTATCATCCCATCATTTTTACAATAACGATCCATTTGTAAATAATTTCTCCTAAAATGAAAGATACTTTTCGTTTTTCAATGAAATACTATATTTTCTTAAAATCGTACATTAATATTATTCGCATCATTCTCAATTCAATATATTTTACACATTATCAATACACAACAAATCCTTGATAAAATTATTTTAGTAAAAATATTTTTCTTTCCCTTTAACTTATGGCATATTTATTTTGTCAAGTTTCTTAATGATTAAGTTTGCACATTTTTTTTATAAAACTAAACTCACTTAAAATGTGGAAAAGTGGCTTCTTCAATAATGTTCCGATAACTATCAACTAAATTACACTTGTAGAATAATTTATACTTTTCTTAATATATATGAAATGGTCAAATAATTACCAGAAACTTGGAAGTATTAATTTTGGTGAAAAATGAAAATCCTCATTTTTTTACTAAGGATTAAATATGTTTTTCGTCTCTATAAAATTAACGAATTTTAGTTTCTGTCTTTATAAAAAAATCACATGTTTTCATTCCCTAAAAATTTTCTATTTTGTTTTTAATTCCTAATCACCAATTTATGTTCATTTTAATGTCAATGTTAGATTCTTTTATGCTCAAAATACGTTTATATTATGTCTATATTTTATATAAAATTATATATGTTGAGAAAATGTTAAAAACATGTTAAAATTTTGTTCACTAGAAATTAAAAATAAAACACATTTTTTATTTTGGAAATAAAAACATATCACTTTTTTTATAATGACAAAAACCAAAATTTACTAATTTTTTATTGGAACTAAAAATATATTTAACTACTTTAATAATAATAAGGATTTACCAAAAAAAAAAAAAAGGATTTTATAGACCCAAATGAAATCTGGAAAATGTTTGGTTTAGCCATTCCATTAGATTAGAGATAGGATTCGAGGGCCGAAGCAAAGCAACAGCAGCAGCAACTACCTAACAGACAGACATTGGTTCATCAAATTCTTCAAAATGACACCATCACTGTCAATTTCCTCTTCTTCCTCAACTTCAACCATGTTGTTATATCCTAAACTAGGAACAACAACAACAACATGTGCAATGTCACTCTCCACTACTTCATATTCAAAAACCCAACAATTTTATCTCTATTCATTGCGTCAACGCCTTTTCTCACCTTGGAATGGTTTAAAGAAACTGGGTTTCTTAACTAAACCCAAAAAACCAATCTTTCATATTATAGGTATAATATTAATATTAACATAGAAACTGGGTTTTGTTTTTCATGAATTATACTTTACTAGATTCATTTCATTTTGTAGATAGAAAGGGTCGGTGTAAGAGTAAGGTTGTTTATGCTTCTCTTTTTGGAGTTGGAGCTCCTGAAGCTTTGGTAATTGGGGTTGTTGCTTTGTTGGTTTTTGGTCCTAAAGGTCTTGCTGAGGTCAGTTTTTATCCCACTCTTCTGTTTTTCTTTATAACAATTTTGAATGCTTTTTTGCCTATTTAATAATTCAGATTAGATTAAAAAACTATGCTTATTATGATAAATAAATTCAAGAATCTTTAATGATTTCCTATCATATTAATGCAAAATTTTTTGCTTTGTTAAGTAATCAGTGATTCTAAAAGCTTAATGTTTTGATCATTTTCTGATAGAAGTGGTTTGGTACCTAGTCAAGGTGCCAACCATCTGTCCCAAGTCGGTAGCTCAGTCTGTGATCAGAGCGACACTGTAAGAGTTTTAAGCTGGTGGTCTAGGGTTTTATCCTTGTAAACTAACATTATTACCTATCCAAATAAGAGGATCTTGTCATGCAATATTTAAGTAGCTAGGGGAGGTCGAAGTGTGGTTTTACGATTCAGTGGTGCTATACATCCTGAAACATTTTTCGTGAAATTTCAAGAAGCATGTTAAACAGTTTATGTGAGATAGGAAAACTGCTTTAAGTTCCGGATTTAGTGGAAAACACGCTGGGTACACTGGTGTTAAACAACCAATCACATGGCTTCATCGTGATGTATTCGTGATCATTTCTTTTGCTATATTTAGCATTTTTTTTACGATGTTATCTCAATCACTCTTGATAACTTGTTCTGTCTACTTTGCAAAGTGAAGGAACATACACATAAGTCTCACGATTTTACATGAAATTGACATTAGAAAGGCTAACAATCCTAGAATGTGTAAAGTTCCAACTGACAAAACATTAATTGGTGAACATTTAAAAGAAGTTTCCCTTTGGCTTATCAAATGTCATTTACCTACATTCATTGAACATAGACACAGCCTTTATTTTTCTCATAGCTTGTTTGTGTATCATTGTTGCATTCTTATGCTAAACAAAGTAATAAATTGGTTATGTTTATTCAGATTTTCATTGTTGATATTTTCTAGTTCTATGATTTGCAAAAGATGACTTTTTAAGTGATCAAGAATTAATACTCATATTACCAGTTAAGGAATATTCTTGTTCTATTCTACATACTTAAATCTTTTATTAAACGCAAAACCTTAGAGATGAAAAATCATACCCAGATGCTGACAGATACCTGTAATATGTACCAATCTGCTTGAAAATTAACATTTTTCATGTTTTGTGTTTTTTTTTTGGAATTTAACTGCTTCAGACTTTCCCTTCTTACCACTGAATAGTGATACTATGTGTTCTAGGATGCAGATAACCTTTTGTTGAGAATAGTGATACTGATCGGAGATAGATATACTTATCTAAATTCACGATTAAACATCACTAGGATGAACTGATCAGAGATAGATATACTTATCTAACCCTTTGTTGAGAATGTGTTCTAGGATGCAGATAACCTAAAACTTTTTATTTTCTATAATTTTGTTTTTAAATGGTGTTCATCAAAGTGGACATGGAAGTTCAAAGGGGTTTATTCTATACTTATCAACATTTAAGAGTATTAATTCTTGATCACTTAAATTCCCTCGAAGTTCAAAGGTGAAATGTCATACAGTGAACATGAAGTATATAACTTGACAATCTGTGAACCATGAGCGATTCCTTTGCTTGTTGAATAAAATGTCAATGATACAGATCAGTTCAAACTCAAAGGGGTTTACATAAGAAGAATGGTGGAGAAGTGTAGAACAATGATTGTCTTACATTCTCCGATGATTACTTTTGAATGAAATTAACATCAGATAGTTGAAATTCACTAGATAGATCCTCTGAGCTTTATAGGATACATTATTTACAAAACTTTGCTAAATCTTTGTTGTTGTTATTGGTGATGGTGGTAATTTTTTTTTCCTGCTTACCTTTTTCTCAACCTCCATTGTTTTCTACCGAGTCATTGAATGCAGGTTGCTAGAAATCTGGGAAAAACATTGCGTGAATTTCAACCCACCATTAGAGAGATCCAGGTTGGTGCAAAATACTCTAGAGTCCAAAGTCTATTAAATTTGTTATGCAAATGCAACTCGATTGACCCTTTTGATTTAACTACTTGCCATTTCTGCTCCTTTAGGATGTTTCAAGGGAATTTAAGAGCACACTTGAACGGGAGATTGGTATTGATGACATTTCAAACCCATTACAGAACACATACTCTTCCAATGTACGCAACACCACGCCAACTCCATCAACAACTGAAATTACCAATAATTCTCAGACTGCTGTTGACCCTAGTGAGTTATCTAGTATCTATTTTATTTTATTCTTATTTTCTGTGCAGTTTAGAATATGAAATATGATCAGGTTATTTTATTTATCCTCATACAATGTATAATTGTTTACCACATTAAGATTCCTTCTTATGCATGTTACTTATTAGTGATTTACTTCATACTTACTTCTCATTATTATTAGATTATCAAGTAAACCTTGAAGTTAGTTGTGTGTCTTTTAAACCAGCAAATTCATCAAACTCAACTTCTATAAATTGTAGTGTGATGTGGTTATTGAGAAAATTAATAGTTGCACAAACACAAAGAGCCTGAAGACAAAGCCAATGTTACGACATGTAAATTGTGGTTATTAAGCACTTCATCTCGATCGATCGGCCATATCACCGCATGGTTGAAAAACGACAATTATTTCTGCATATAGTGTAGACAATCTAGTTCTATCTCTTGCTTGTTTTTATTGGTGTGAAATTGCGAAACAAGGTTCTCTCTAGTGACTAGAGGGTCTAGTTTAATCCTTAGCTATAGAAAAATAAAAGGAAGGAATGGTTTTAAAAATAAGTATGAGAAATGAAATGAGAGAATATTTTCCTATCAAAATGCCAATCTAAATGCATGATGTCAAATACATGAATATGATTATATCTCTGAAAATGCAGACGGGAACGGAGATCCTATTAGAGCATACAGTTCTGAGGATTATCTTAAGATTACAGAGGAGCAGTTAAAGGCAGCTGCTGCACAACAGCAGGTGCAGACGCCCCCTCCTCAAGAAGCCAAAATTGAGCAAGAAGTCCAGCCTCCTGGTTAGTCTTTTTTGTAGCTCGCTCGTTTTTTCACCTTCCCTCAATCCTTTAACCTTATGTTAAACATGATTTGGTATGCAGCTAATGAAACAGCTGCTACTGTGCCACCACCTCATAAGCCAGAAAGCGAATCGTTTCCTTCGGATTCATAGGAAGTACAAAGACACTTGCCCAATTATCAGTTCATTACACAGAATGTGGGCAACTATTGGCAGAGGTGTAATCAGTTTTGTTGGCTTTATGGTCACTTAAATTGTGTAAAAAGTAAAGAAAATTATTACCATGTAGTGTGCTTATATTTATTGTAGTTAATCACTTGTTAAAGCTGAATATCCTTCCTCTCCTCTATAATGACAATAAAACAATAAAATAGAAATGTAATTTGAAGATAAAATATGGGACAACAAAATCCGACAATTATTAAATGGTAAACATGGTTCACACATACGGTTAATAGTGTTAGATTTGTTAATAAATATATCAAGTCTGGGGATTTCTTAACCAAGTATTGGAACTTTTTAACCACAAAATTACATGTTATTAACTTTGATTTTTGAGTGTTAAAATCTATATTTAATTGGAATATCTGAAATTGTCAATAATAATGTTCAAATTTGTGGTTAATGTGTTATGATTGTTATCTAATATTACTATATCCATGGTAAAAGAAATTTTCATTCTAAAAGTAATAAGTTTTTTTTTTTTTTTTTTTTTTAACGTTATCCATGAACCATCGATGGAAATGCATTAATCGTATGTGCAAAAATAAATACATCTAC
This sequence comes from Trifolium repens, assembly GCA_030408175.1. Lineage (NCBI taxonomy): Eukaryota > Viridiplantae > Streptophyta > Magnoliopsida > Fabales > Fabaceae > Trifolium > Trifolium repens. Next base: position 58,722,004 of record CP125837.1, on the reverse strand, counting down.
CATTTAAAATGATTTCAAATTTTGTTGTGGCAAATTGATGTTGGAATAACAGTTATTTTTTTTTGACTAAAGGAATAACAGTTATTAAATTTTAAAAAATGGTCATTACATAGAAAAATTTCATAATTTGTCAAGAACCGTATTTTAAGTTTTAACCATTGTTTTGAGGTGAATTTTAATATAAGATATGATTTTGTTGATTGCATATCAATTTTGAAACTTGGGGCTCGCACCCCAAAATCTTGAATTAAAACTATACAATAAAGAAATGGAACCATAATCCGCAACCTGAAATTTTATCATATAGAATTGATAAACAATGTTTATTTGTCTAACGAATTAATCTGCTTGGTTTGTACTTTGTAGTAAAGATTGGTTACTAGCCTAATCATTTTTCTTTTCATAATCATGGGAAAGATGTGAGTTAAACTTATATTGCTACATATGATAAAATAAGATATAAAACGTAACTAATTTTACAGTAATCCAACGCTTTCTCTTATTCTCCTAACAAAATTACAAAACAATGTAATCGCGGCGTTACCAAAAGAATGAACAGACATATTGCGAATAATTTTCTTCCCATTTATATTGGCTGGGAAAAAAAAAATCAAATGCAACTTTATTTAAAGTTATGCTACAACATATTCATTTGTCTGTATGATTCAAAATCTTGATAGCCAGCTGGTGTTGGTGGTCCATTAAAACCATACATATCAAAAACTTTATCATCTGAAGGCAATACAGAGCCTTCACGTCCCTTAAAGCTCTCCATAGGTGAAGAAGCCCATGGAGCTGGTGTCGAAGGGTTTGAGCTAGAGGCTTCTTGGTTGAGACCGAGTGCAGTTGGATTCTGCGGTGAATTCCCAGTGGGCCTTCTGTTTGACCCGCTACCTGACGTCAAAGAAATGGTTACTGATTGCTGCTGCTGCATTTGTTGCTGGTTCTTCATTGGGGACTTTGGCCTAAGAGCCTCTATATCAGGAGTAGTCACCACCAGATGAGGTGCCTCAGGAGGTGGATTTCTTCCACCACCTCCCTGCCAAACTTTTCCATCCTTGTCACCGAAGTTCTTGACATATGCCTGAGTTTATCCAAATCCAATCAATGTGATTAATCAAGCCAGAGAAATAAGATAATCAGCATCAAGTAACAAAGGTAATAACGAGCACTAACTCTGCAAGTGCCTATCTAAACAAGATGGGGAAAAAATTCAAGTTGGAGGAAATAACGATAAAAATGCATTATTTCATATTTGTGCGTGAACAAATGAGTGAGATGGGCTTCTTTCAAAAAAAAAATAAAAAAAAATGAGTGAGATGGGCTTCTGAAACTTCTATTTTAGACCAAGAAACTTTCACCAGAGAGCCTAGAAGTATGTTTTAGGTATAAATTTTAGCTTATTGTACGACATCTACCAATATTTCAAGAAGTTACAGCTACAGCCCAAAATGATCAGTTTAAAAATGGAGAAGTAACTGGCCAGTTATTTTCTATAACTTATCTAGTGATGAGAAAACTGTTTTCAGAATATAGTGGGTCATAACAATATAACATCCTACTGTAACAGATAATATGTTGCAGACTTTACCCAACTTCTAAAGAAATAAAGATTAACTACAAAAGGGTAGATAGTACACCCCCACTTCTGATGTCATGTTGCCATATAAGCATTCAAATTTCTTACCTCCTTATTAAAATTTGAAGACGACAGTTCTTTACCAAGAGTCAGCCAGCCAGCTCGGATATTGTGGTCTTCACCAAATAGTTCAAGTCTCCTCCTTCCAAGGGCAAAGTGTTCAATAATCCTATACATATCTTCAGGTTTTTGTGTTGAACCTGCAGTATATTAGCATTGAGCAAGAAATTAAAGAGGCGATCATTTTATTCTTAAATGCAAAAACATTGCAATCACTAAAGCATGTATTGAAAAAAACAAGCATTTTATCATAAACAGAAAACGTGGTTTATGAAAAATTGCCTAGGAAAGAACATCAAATTACTGTTGCTTGAAGTGACCTATCTATCTAATTTCCTAAGTAAAGCGCTTGCCTACTTGCCTAGACTATGTGGTCCTCTGTCAATAGCACCATGAAAAATGCTTGTCTACTTTTTCAATCCATAGGCACTTTTTCATTGATCATGTTGGGCCGGCCGCCCTATTGATTATATATGAGTTGTACACTTGCCCCTTACTAATCTCAAGTTGTTGGAATAGGAGAACATTGGATTTGTTATCAATTCTTGCTCTGAGCTACTTATATAGGTTAATTATGATGGGATGTAGAGAGATAGCACAAAACCACTGTGGTTTATGTTTTTTCAAAAAAGGAAAGTTGATAAAATAGTACTCGATAGGCAGTTGTAGTTTGTGTTTGAGGCAGTTAATGTTGTTATTAACAGGTGTTTTTCATAGAAGCCAACAGAAATTGTATGTAGATGGTTGTTTTGTCAATTCCGTGGAAGGAGAAGACTCTTTGTTAAGGGAAAACATGTTTGCTGATGTTGTGCTCAGATTTAGTCTGCAAAGCAGATTAAATCTGCCAATTTGGTTCAACCTGTTGGATGACTTCAATCAGGATGGACTCAATATGATATAATATTGCCTAACATGGTTTAGTAATATGAGGTGTCAATTTTATAGGCACAATCGATAAACTAACCATAAGGAGGTTCTTCAGCAATAATTACATCCGTGTCAATGTTGGCATGAATAATATGGCCATCAGTACTTCGACGAACTGTTCCTTTTATTCCCATCAAACAGTGTTCCTTCACCACAACAAAACCAAACAGTTAGGTAAGACTATGTTTGACATCAAAACAACTATCTCAAATGTCAAAATGATGCTGCAGCCTGTTGGTGTACAACTACAAAATATAAATTTTAATTAACCTTTGAATGTTGAAATAAAGTATGTGAATCGTGCCGCAGTCCTGGAGTTGCAGTACTTTTATTTGTTTTCACCCAACATATATCTTCACACCTACGAAATCCCCACTGTAGAAACCCAGTCCCAATTAGGAAAAAGAAAACATAAAGATAGAGTATATAGGATATAAGAACCATAACCAATTATTAAAGTTAAATGCCATTAACAATTGCGAAATCTAGATAGTGTACCTTCTTTAGACATTGACGGCCTTGTTCAAGGCCTACACCATCACCCACCCAAAGGAAGATGAAAGAAGGAGTATCTGCTATAGCCTTAAGAAAAGGACAAAACAAATAAGATATCTAATTCAAAAGATAATAAGAAGACTAACAAAAGAAAGTATTGCAAAAACAAAAGTATGGCTTACCTCAATCTTGAGGTTCATTATTTCTTCAAATGTCCAGCACTCCGTGTGTTCAGCAACACCAGGCGCTCGGTGCACATACTCCTCCCATGGAGGATCCACGAGAATAACATCAAACTTGGTCCCAAAGAACTCTGGAGCCAGTTCAAACTCTTTCAGATTACACTTGTAATACATGGGAGTGGATGCAGATTTTTCCACAATCTCATCCTTTTTCTGTATAAGCTCCCTAAGCTTAGGATAGTCCTCTACAACATTCGTCAGCTCAAGCTCCCTGATGAAATTCTGAGGTCGCATACCAGTGTCAACAAAGTTTTGAGAATAATCATTCTGCTCACCTCTGGAGGGAGCTTTACCCATACTTCCACTTTTAGGTGGAGCCCATCCCCCTGGAGTTTTATCAGGTGGTGTTCCTCTACCCATCGGTCCTGTATGATTGAAACCAGGACTAGAAATGCTTGGGGGAATCCCCCTTCCATGGCCTGATTGGTTAAAATACATTGCAGGATTTGGTGGGTTCCCCATATTAGCAGCATTAAATCTTGGACCTGGAGGCACAGGAGACCCTACGGGTGGAACACCCATTATACTCATGTCAACACCTCGAGGTCCAGGCCAAACAGATGGGTTGAATGGTGACATGAAGACTCCAGGGGACATTGGAGGACCAGGTGACATACCATGGGTAAGAGGCTGCATTGGTCCAGGTGGAGGCATGGCAAGAGGACCATAAGGTGATCCCATCATTGGCAATTGCATTCCAACCTGCTGGTTGTCTCTCCCAGGAGGCCTAATCCTTCCTCCTTTACCAATCCTGTTCCCTTTTATTCCTTGTGGACCACCTCTGTTAAAGGATCCAGAATCCGGGTTTCCATATTGAGACTGTGAGCCACCGGTACCACGAGTATTTGCGACACTTTTCTGACCTCTTCCTCTTCCACCGTAAAAATCATAGTCATCATCAGCATATCTCTCCTTCTGATCTTCACTAGGTGTCCCAGAACCAGATAGCTCACTCTTTCTCGCTCTTTCTTCCTGATGATGTGTCAATTCTTCATGATTACTGCCAGATTTACCTTCAGTTCTCTTGTTAAGGTTGGATACAGAATCTGTTTTTCCATAATCAACGAACTTTGGCTGGATCTCTATCACGTCATAATTATCATTTGAAATTCCAAACTTCGTTGTTGTTTTGACAGCTTCCCCCCTAAGTCCATCTTTTCTACCACCTAACCGACCGTGAGGCCTTTCGTTGTCCATCCTATCATAACCGTGTCTAGGCAACTCCCACTCTCTGTTGTGATCAAAAGCACCATCCTCCTTCTTTGAATCTCTGTCAGTAATATTCTGCTGCCTCCTTTTCCAATTCTCTTTAGAATTTTCCCGATCTTTCCTCCTATCACTCCAAGTTTCATCTTTTCCTTTGGACCTATCATCTTTATAATCATCACTCTCAATTTCCTTTCTTTTAAAACTACCACTTCTTTCATGATCCATCTCCGAATTCTCCGAATCTTGATGGCGCTTTCCACTCTTCTCAGGCGTCCTAGATCTGGTCGAGTTCCCGGTTTCTCTAACACTCTTATCCCTAACCCGCACATTGCTATCCTCATCTGCATTTCCCGGCTTCTCCAAAATCTCAGCCACATCGAAACCGGTCGGTGTTCTATGACGCCTAGGCTTCTCAACCCTATCATCTGACGTTTCAACCTTCCCTTTACTCTTACCTCTCTCAGAATCACTTCTTCTATCATCTTTACCACCAGACTTAACAACCTTATTATCACTACCAGAAACTTTACTCTCCCCATGTTCATTCCTAGCAGATCCACTCCTCTCCCTAGACTCACTCCTCTTACCATCAGAAACCTTAACACTCTTCAACTCACCTTTCTCAGAAACACTATCCTGAACTTTCTTCACACTAACAATATCAACTTCATCCCACTTCCTTCTAGAACTCTTAACCTGTTCAGAAGACCCACGACTCTTATCTCTCGACTCTCTTCCACTTTCACTCTTTTCCGAATATCTAAAATCCTCTTTACCTCTATGAGCATTCCTTCCCATCTTATCCCCACCATCCAATTCACCATCCTCATAAAAACTACTCAACTTCTCCAATGTATTCTCCTCCTGTCTCTTCTTCGCAGCCTTCGACCGCGAATCATAATCATCACCATCACCTTTACCAGAACGCTTCCTTCTTCCACTTCCATCAGAACCTTCACCTTCACCTACAGCTACACCTACAAAATCACCGTCACCTTCATCGCCGTTCACATTCTTCCTTGACCTTTGCTTCCTCTTATCAGTAAACTCACAATCTTCCTCGTCCCTCTTTTCGACCGAATCCATATCGAAAATTAAACCTAAATGTGTTTAATGATGCCGCAAATTAATTAATTAATTAATTAATTAACGGAAACTAGTTACTCAGTAGGTTTTGAATATTGATAATTTATATGCGAACAAATAGGAATTGAAATGATGATAAATTCTGTGAGTGAAATTAAAATTGAGGCTTACCGGAGAAGAAGAACGGAGCTGTTGTGACAGAGAGAGTGTGTCGCAGCCTCGCAGGTGCAGAGAGGGAAGGAAGGAAGAAAATAAATGTTTGTCTGCTTCGCAATCCCAAAATTACAAATGTTTGGGCCTACTATTGGGCCTGTGAAAAAAGTATGTGACTTCTGTTGGGCCTACAATTGGGCCTGTAAAAAAGTACGAGATTTATTTATGTCATACCTACCAATTACTCATGCGCCCTACGTCTTTCACGTTTTGTCCTTCTGCTATTTAAGTAACGGCCGTTATAAAAATGAGAAGTTTTTAAAAATGTCGTTCAGTAGCAGACGTTATAATGGTATGATGTTTTTGAGGTGTATCCGCTACCTAAATAGCGGACAAGGAAATTTTGGTAAAATCGTATGGCGCGCGAGAAAATGGATAGGGTGGAAAAAGTAGATCTCAAAAAGTATACTTCTACATAAATTTTATTGTAAAAAAATATATGCAAAAAATTTACTTTTTGAATTATTTTAAAAAAAAGTAACTTTTTGGAATGACAAATAAATTATGCTTCTAAAAGTCATGTCATTTGAGATGACAATTGAATTCATATCTATCAAGTATTCACAAGAAATATTTATAATAGATAATTTGGTGTTTAAAGAAAAAATGAAACGGTAAACTATGATAAATTAATACTAAAACTTATTTGGTGTTTGACTAGACAGTAAAATATAATAAATTAATCTAAAATTTATCGTAGTATATCTCGTTAGTTTAAATTTGTGTTGGAGTGTAAATTTTGCACACATATATATCAACAAAAACTTGCAAACCTTATGAACAGATAATTCTATTGTAAGTTAAATTGTAGAAGAAGTTGCATAACTTTAATATAGCTAAGTAGCTAGCTACTACATAAATTTAAATCAACATGATGAATTGAATGTGATAACTTATTAGATGATGGTTAATCAAGCTGAAGCAGTGATCTGGTTCAACACAAGATCTCTAGCCCTATTAATAGTCATAAAACACAAATACAAATGTTCCTCCAATTCATCCAATTGATCACTAAAATTGCATTGGTTCTTATTCAATAGGCGTAACACTTCTCCATCAGCTTGAATTTTGTCATCTTTCCTTTCAAGCCAAAACTTGACCATTTTCCTTATATGCTCCATCTCATCATTTAGCCGAGCCACGAGCCGACTAGTTGTTTCCAAATCTTTGTTCAATATATATGTTCCTTTAGCGGCTGCATCAAGCTGAGCCGTCGTGTTAGTTAGCTTCCTTTTTGAATGCAAATTCATCAAAGTTAGCCCGGGCATAGCCATGAGCAATGCAAAGCCATGAGACACAACTAACACAACAAGAGAAGTTGTTACTACCACAATAGCACAAGTTGAACAATGTTTAAGTATAGTAATCATCTGAAGCTTGGCTCGCAAGTTATCACGGCTCAACTCAAGTTGTTTCTGTAATTCAGAGCATTGACATAATGAAAGCTCGATTAAATTGGTCGCTATCATTGAAGAAGAAATTTGATTAGATCCTTCTTTAATGGTAGCGACCAATTGAATGGTTTTAAGTGATTTATATTTTATACGCACACCATCAATGTCCTTTAACAATTGGCTACAAAGTAGAGAGGCATTAGCGGTGTGCGAAAAATAGTCGGATAAGAGAGAATTGATTTCGGGTTGAAGTTTGGTTTGGGTCAAGATTTGAGTAACCGTCGGCTGATCAGGATCCAAGAGGTGTTCAGCGAATAAACGGTAAGAGGGAAGACGGGTTGATGTGGTGGTTTCTCTTGACAAACGAGAACGACATTCACCATTGGAATATGCAACCACGCGTGTCCAAAACTCTATGTATGACTCCGTACGAAATGCATTGGCATATTCTTCACGAAGATCCACTTGTGTTTGATGATTTGGAGAGCTAGATGTGCAAACTGTTTCATGTCACTCACAAAATCAAATTAAATAGTGTGACAATATTTATGAGTACCATATATTAAGCATGTTTTTCTGTATGAAATTGGATCGAACAATATTTATGCATAATCATGGTGTGTCGTCATGACTTTATACAAACAACATTAAAGTTAAAACTTTATAAAATTACGATCATATTGTAGTTTTGTTAAAACTCACTGTAATTTCATATATGTAAATTTTTTCTTTCTTTTTAAGTAATTAATAGATCGTAAAAGTAATCAACATCACACTTATTAAGAAAAGGAAAAAGCGTGATTACCAGAAGATGAAAGCAACTTGTTTATACGCTGAACCAATTTGTTCTTCATCACTGTTTTCATATCCTAAACTCATAAGATATATAGTGAATTATGGTAATTGTCAGTAGATTTTCCAACTTTTTTAATCAATGAAGCTTTTGTTCTTGAAAACTTTAGCAGATAAAGGAGGTGTTAAGTAGGTACGTTTCTTTTTGCAAATTGCAAGAGAATTTTCTTTCGATCTTTAATAATGCATATAGCTATTTTTTGGGTTCTTGCTTATAAGTAAGACCTTGTGAAGTTGATTATGTAATCTATTGACATCTTGTAGTGTACGTGAAGGGTAGTGATCTATCTTTGTTAGGCGTGTTGGAAGCAAGTTCTAGAACTATCATTGATATGTAGTACCCCCAGACCCCAGTCTTAAATTTAAAATAATAGTAAAAAAAATACCAAAAAATATTATACCTAGTTAATACCAAAAAAATATTAATTGCAACAATTAGTCAAAAAAAGATATACCGTAGTATTTAACAAATACATTTTACAAGAAATTGCAAAAATAAAAATTTATTTTATTAGTTCACTTATACCTTAATATTTTATAACAAATACACATCACATCAAATGTCTTTTATCTTTGATTGGAAATTTCAAATAAACCTTATATCTATAAAAATATTTATACCATTGTCAAAAAAAATTAATTTTTAATATTTCTTCTTAGTCCATGTTTTTTTCTTACCAATTCATGTATATTATCATGTAATTTTTTTTTCTTTTTTTATATCACATAATTTATACATGGGAGAGTAAAGTGTAACTTATCATCATTCAAATTTTTTTATCTAAATTTTTCTTATGTCTCTCTCTTGAAGAATGGTGATACGATAGATCACATATTATTGTAAGTATTAAAATACTTTTTTTATTAACATTCTAATTCTAAGGAAAAAAGAGACCCAGTAATATTTCTCCTAATAAAAGTTCATTAATCACTTAAATTCAACGTCTTATCTAATTATATGACTTTTTTTTATAATTGTTTTATATGACATTTTAAATAAGAACTCACTCTTTATGTATTAATTTAATATTTTATTATAGATTGTAACTGGTATTTGCTCCATAATTAAATTAAATTAAAAATAATTTAATTGTTGTGCAATGTATATAAATTAAATAACTATTAAAAAGAATAAAGAATTCTTTTAAGTCTTAATCCATAATTTAATTAAATAAAAAATTAAAAAGAGAAATATTAAAACAAAAACACAAATATATAACAATAAAGGAAATATAAAATATAAATAAAGAAAAAAAAATTGAACTACTATTGCAGAGCCCTCAATAAAGAGGACTCTTCCAAAAACTAGCGTATGCCGCTAATTGTGACGCTGACACGGTATTCTTTAGTAAAAGGCGAAAGAATAGTTCGCTATGTCATCATCACACGGCTCCGTGATTTTTAATGAAGGAGGTCGTTTCATTTTATATGCAAGCTGCTTAGTTTGGTTTATACATTTAGGCGATGTGGGACTTCCGTTAGAACATAGATACACAATATCCACTCACTTGACGCCTTCACTTTTCAACCTCCACAATGAACAACGTGTTGTCACAATCTTTCACTCATTCAACCTTTGATCCACACGCCTTTTTTCTATGTTTAATCTCTTCTCTTCAATTTCATATGTTTATTATCATTATAGATTTCTTCAATGTCTCAAAGCTAGAAGAATAAACATTCACTGAAGCAATGTTATTGTATGTGTGAGGTTTCTGTTACTTGAAACAAGCTTCAGCTTTTTGAGTAATCATCTTGCTTCTAGACAGATTTTACCAACAAAGCTCCTTAATGATTGTTTTTGCAAGATTCAATCTCCTAAGTAGGGATTTGAAGCTTTTACTTCAAGAGTGATTTGTTATCTTGAAATATATTGTTTGATTCGCTTTTACGGACATGTATCCAAATATAAATAATTTTAAATTCAACTCATTTTTAACTAAAATTACTTTATAAAACCACTTTTGCAACAAAAATACACAAGCCTATGTTTGGAACATCGTTGAGTTGAGCAAAATAACGGCAGCAAACCACCGAACAGTGTTGCGTTGAGCAAAATCATGGCAGGAAACCACCAAATAACGTTGTGTTCAGCAATATCACGAAAGAATCCACGTGGAAGCTCGGTTCATTGGGACGTGGGAATGACACTTTCGACACCAAACCAAACAGGCTATATAAGTTGGTTTTCTTTTTATGGCAGCCTCTGTTGGGAACATTAGTCGTTTCACTGAAGGATGGTTCTCAAAATGATCCGTCGTATATTTGATATTTCGTGTCATCTACTTGAACACTAGAATAACATCTATATGGTTTGATCACAAAAAATGGCTGGAATAAACAGACCTATATTGATAGGAAAATTAAATATACTCATAAGTGACTTAGTCAAATTAAGGCTGATTTTCTCCAATGAAAGTTTTATCATTTTCAAGAGAAATTATTGTTTAGGCAATAGCCCACAATTTCCAATTTCATGACAGACAGAAAGTAGCAATGGCATGTTTTATCAATTCCAAATGAGGAAGAGTCAAGACACAGGATTTCATTCACCAACTATATATATACCATATTCCCTTGAGAGATTCTTTTCATATATATCAGCAATATTAGAAACAAGATTAAGATGGCTCTCTTTGTTGCAACCCTCTGCTGGGTCATTTAGTGTTGAATCTGGTTTTAACAGAAACACTTGCCTTGTTTGGTATATTCAAAGTGGCATGCCTTATGAAAGTATCTGCCTAAGATCTTAGACTCTTAATTTTTGTCTTTTCTTTCCAATTGATAGTAAAAAACAGAAAGAAAAAGTGTGATAAATGTATGCAAAAATGAGAAACACTAAAAATGCAATGCATGTAAAACAATAATTTATTAATATTATAAAATATAAATATAAAAAAATAATTATAAATAATATAGAATTATAAATGTATATTTATGAAATATAAAATAAAGAAATAAAATTTATTTATTATAAATAAATTAAACAAATATATATATATATATATAAAATAAAAAATAAGAGGCAAAATTTTGAACTAATATTGCAGAGCCCTCAATAAAGAGGACTCTTCCAAAAACTAGCGTATGCCGCAAAATGTGGCGCTGACACGGTATTCTTTAGTAAAAGGCGAAAGAATAGTTCGCTTTGTCATCACCACACGGCTCCGTGCTTTTATCTGGGAGAAGTCCTTTCATTTTATATGCGAGCTGCTTAATTTGGTTTATGTACTAGGCGATGTGGGACTTTGTTTAGAACATAAATACCCAGTATACACTCACTTGACCCCTTTCCCTTACTACCTTCCACAATGAACAACCTGTTGTCACAATCTTCCACTCTTCACCCATTCATCCAAACACATATTTGGAATGTTTAATCTTTTCTATTCAATTTCATATGTTTAAAATTATTTTAGATTTCTTCAATATTTCCAAGCTAGAAGAATAAACATTCACTGAAGTTTTCTTCAATATTTGAAACCTATGATGTGTGAATTGGTTCACTGGTCATCTCATCAGTGTCAGTATAACTTCATCAATTAGTGTTCAATATTTTTAAATCTAAAACACATCTGAATTACTATTTGCTCCTCTCGAAATCCTTTTTGTATTTAAAATCTTTCTTTTCATTATATATTAGTATCTGATAAACTTGCAGGGTCTTGTATCTATGGGGTTTCTGTTACTTGAAAGTTGAAACAAACATGAGCCTTTTGTGAATCATCTTGGTTTTAGGGGATGAATCAATCAATTATATTTGTGATACTGATATTCTCAGTTACATTGATATTACATCTCGCGATTCTTTCATTTCACACTTTGGTCATGGTGCTCATTCCTCTCACTTTAGGGAGCTCACTCGGTATCCCCCTATCAATGGGGTGATCAAAGTCGATATTCATGATAGTACTTTTGGCAATCCGAACAATGCAGGTTTTGGAGGGGTGCTTCAGAATCATAATCAATAGATTTTGGACTTCTCTTCATCATGTGGAATTAACATTCAAAGATACCAGGATGGAACTTTGGCCTATTGTTTTTCAACACACTTTAAGAAGAAGAAAAAGGTGTTGATTGGTTAGCCAAACAAGGAGCTTTTTTAGATGATTTACATAAGATTTGGAGTGATTATCCTTCTCAGTTTTCTTACTTTATTCTTCCTGATGCTTTAGAGTGTATTGGGCTTAGACCTTATTCTCTCTGTATATGTCTTTTGTTTCCAATCGATAAAAAACACAGCTTTACCTTGCCATATTTATCAAAATTAAGCATATATAATGAAAAGGGAGCAACAACACTGCTGGGTTCTATCAAATATTTTTAACATTATTTTATGCTATAAATCATTTTCTCACTAGTCTATCCCTGAAACACAATATAGAAAAGAGAAAACAAAAGATGGATTTTCAAGTGTAAAAGAAAAATACTCATGATTCCAATGATCACTAAGATGCTATATAATTAAGGGTTAACAAGTACACTAGTGGCATTGTTTAAGGAATCTAAAACAAGAAATTTTGTCTTGAAAATACAAGTCAAATGCTTATCAAAGTAATAAATACATATTTTTCTATGCAAAAATTACCACTTTTTATTCCTTAAGCAATGTCCTAAGGGCAATTGTTAGCATTTTCTATTCAGAGATGAAAAATATGAATGTTTTTCTGTCTTCACAATTTCAGCAGCAACACAACACATAAGACAGATTATGTCCTGTACCTAATTGAAAGAAATCAACTACTACATTACAATGCAAAATGGTCAAAAAGTACTTTTGTGACCATTGTCCCTAATTGAACTAAGAACAAATAGGAAGTGGGAGATATATGCAACTTTATGCAGAAGCCAATGTCTTGTCAACTTCTATGGCTTGTCCACCCCATTGCTGTCAACTTCGATGGCTTGTCCACCCCATTGCTGCACGCGCGCGGTTGTATTATCCACCTACAGTTGAGAAGAGTTAAGTGATAGAAATCAATAACAATTTGTGAATTCATTCAAGCTAGTTCTATCACAAGAGAAAGGTTAAGGATAAGAAAAAATACAACATGAGTCTTAAAATGATAAGTATTGCCTACCTCTTTATTCCAATTGGTTTTGTAAAGTATCCCCATGAGCATCAAGGTCTGGAGGAGAATTCCACATATCATACCTCCCCAAAGTCCCTAAACCGGAAAAATAATCAGAATCATTACAAAGAGTTATCCATTTCTTTATTTTTTCAGTTTTTACTTTTTATCTTCTGCCCTTAAAACGGTCTATGAGTCTTTGGATAGAGAAGTTTATTAAAGCAGGAATCGACATTTTTGCCGATCCAAATGGAATAAGTGTATGTTTTACTTAATTATGAAGTTCTTTGAGGATGTTTAGAAACAAATAAAAATAGAATAATGAATGGTGAATACATTACCTTAACCCCCAATTCTGCAGTGTAACCAAGAAGGTACCCTAGTGGAAGCCCAAACAAGTAATAACAACCTACGTTGATGTAAGCTACCAAAGCCTGCCACCCACCTCCAACAGCGACACCTGTAAGAATGATTACAAATTGGTGAATAGGAGATAAACTGAAGTGATGATATGTTACTCATCATGAAGTAGACAGTGAAAATGGTAACAAATTCATACCTGAAATCACTGGTTGAACGCTGTTTAAAACCATTGTCACTGCAAGGAGATTTCCTAGCTTTGCAACCGCCGCTTGCAAAGTCTTGCTATTGGTAAAAACGATAGCAAAGTAGTCCTTGGTTAGCAAAATAACACCCATGAAGAATATTCCGATGAAAAGAGATTGAAATACTGTCACATAGACGGAGTATTTGGCAGCTCTTGGATGTCGAAGTCCAAGTTCGTTGGAAACTCTGACACTGAAAACAAGAAAAATACAAAGGTGAAAAAGAAACAAACATGACTATAAAAATCCTATACTGATATGCATCCAATGCTAATAGACACATACCATGATCAGACTCATAACAAGGAACTTAGCATCAAGGTACCTTGGAATTTCATCAATCATAAATTGGAATAACTAACAACAATAAGACAACTCGGCTACATTTCATACCTTATAGCTGCATTTACTCCAATGAAGATCATGCCTTCCCATCCATTGTAATTCATGCTATAAAACGTCATTGAATATATTAGCAAAAGGTTACAAAACATCCATAATTTCAACATCAAACTAAAAATTGCTCGAAAGAAAGTTTTGTCTCGGTTTATGTATTTGACATATTCCCTCAGCAATTTCAAACTCTTGGTTGCAGAAAATTAAAGAAAAGAGAATTCATTTAGAATTTCTCAACTTCAATGAAATCATATTGTATTCATTTACAACAACAGAAAACGGAACTGGAACCATGATCTTACCATATAGAGATGGAATCAACTGCAATAATTGCATTATCAAGGTGGCCAGCAAGAACTATGAGGCTCATCATATACCAAACTTCAAGGCAAAGCATAACAGCAGACGCAATGGATAGCCTAACAAAGGACCATATATCCTTAAGAGCCAACCACGACAATCCATTCCATCCATCCTTACACCAACCCACCACATAAACAAGCTGAGCCAACGTAATTCCCCAACTCGTGACATTGAATGCAATCGCTGCACCGGTTAAGCCTAAATCTAATACATAAATCAAGAGCCAAAGCAACCCAATATGCATAATTAGAGCCACGAACCCAATCCAAGCAATGACATTAACCTTACTTTGAGACTGAAGGAACTTTTGGGTTGGAAAATTGAAGGAAAGTGAGAGAAATTGTGGAATTACTAAAAGTGCAAAACTTCCAGCAAGATCAGCCATATCTTTCTGTTGGCCAAGAAGTTTCAAAATTGGACCGGCAAATATGTATATCGGCAATAGGAGAATACTTGTCACAAATAAAATTATCCATGACCGTTGCATATAAACACCAAGCATATGAATCTGTCCAGCTCCAAAAGCTTGACCGCAGAGCGTCTCAGTTGCGCTCCCCATACCTAGCTACAATTTTAGTAGAGTACCATCAAAACTTGTCCTTAAAAAAACAACATTTAGTTAACAAGTCCAGTTTCTTTACAACTTGGTCCCCGTTTTGAAGCCAAGTTTTCATGCCATAAAAACATTCAACAAATGCACAACACTAATAAAAAATCAATTAAAACTACAAATGCAATTATTGACACTATAAATGCTCTGCATCTACAAAATTAACAAAAGCCAACCAAAAAAAAAAAATCTTCTTAAAAGCTAGGAAGCACAGATACATACACAGACACCAGACACGGCAGATACACTAACACGTCGACACAGATAATAAATTGAGAAAATGGCGTAATTCAATGGAATTATATGTGTCGCATGTCCGACACCAGTACACACCTACCCCTATCCCTATTATGTGTCCGTGCTTCATAGATTACAACCATTAAATGCTTAATTTTATAATAAAAAAATTCCAATTCTTCCTTGGTTCTTCTTTTAAGCTCAACAAGGACAGGAGAAAATAAATGAAATCAAACTACCCCCCAAAAAAAACTAAATTTAAGGTACAATCAAATAAGGGAAAACATTTGCTTATAATTTCAAAGTAAGAAAATAGAAATGAGCTTAAAAGGAAGAGACAGAGACAGGGAAAAAGGAAACAAACCATGAAACCAAAAGCGAAAGTGCCAATGACAGAATTAATGAGAGAAACAGCAGAGAGTTCAATGTCACCAAGATGACCAACGAAGATGTTAGTGATAGAATTAACACCATATTGACACAAAATATTGAAAACTATCGGCAACGCAATTTTCCATATTCTAACTGTTTCAATCGCGAAAACTTTCCTCGCTTGTTGAAATCCTTTCACTTCAGTGTAGTCTCCGCCGTGTTCCTCCAAAAAGGAGGATGATGATGACTCCTCCGCCGCGCCGTTGAGAAGAAGAGGAGTGTCCATGTCAATCACCGTACACGTGTATGGCGGTGATTGACAGGTGTTGTTGTTGAATAAGGGAAATGAAATGAGATTAAGTGAGGTTAGTAGCAACAAAACAAAACTCAAAATTGAAGCGATGAATGAATGATTTTATCTTGAATGAAATGAGATTAAGTGTGGAGTAGTTAGTTGTTTTTCACAAACACTCTCACTTTATATGCGCTTAAATTCATGCACGGTATCCATATTCAGCTCATCATGATGACGCTGCAATACGTCCAATCTAATCTCTAATTTATAGTAATATATTATTTTCCGGATTTTCCTTAACACCGATGCATTTAATTTTACATATACTACACCTCCAAGTTAGATATACATTTTTTTTATTTTTAAATATACCATAACTTATTGATTTTTATAATTTCATACAAATTAAAAAAATGTAATTAGTTCCGTGAATTTAACTCATTTGATAGGGACATATATTATATATATGAAGGGTCGGAGTTCAAACCTCAGTCATTTTATTTATCCAACTTAAGAGTGAAATTTTCAGCCACTAAAATACTTAACAAAAAAAATGTAATTAATTTTTGTAAAAGACAGAAATGATGATGAGTATTTTATAAAATTATTCTATAATAATAATGATATTATAGGAAAGATAAATTGCAAAATTAAAAGAAGAAATAATATTACATTCTGCCACAATTATAAACAAAACTTCATTTTTATTATGAAAAGTTGTTAAAATAATAAAATTATATAAAATGTATATTATTAATAGTAAATTATTTTTTGTGTTGAACATAGTCAATGATGATTTTTAATATTTTAATATAAATTTGTGGTAATATAGTAATAGTAAGGGATACATATTTTTTTAAAAAAATTAATAAATATAAGGTCCACAAACAAACAAACAAAATAACTTAAATAATTTTTTGTCAAAAAAAAAATGTAAGACCCAAGATTTCTTTGTATAGTTGGTTTAAAGAATATTAGGGTTTCGATGTGTTCGTGTGATGAAACATCGTGTAATTATTAGCTTTTGCTGTAATTGAGCCTGTTTAGTGCTCGTGCACTGTAATTGTACAGACTTTGGTCTTGTGATCCTGTTTCTTGTATAAGAAGTTATATGTGGTTTTAGAATAATAAGTTTTGGATTATTCTTGTTTTTGGAAAAACGAGTAGGATTTTACCCGTCGTTGTAAAATCTTATTGCGTCTGTTTTAAGTGAGGTTTCGGATGGGAGCTTTATATATCTGCGCGAGTTAGGATATATTCTGAGATTAATTTTCTGAGGTATGGAAGAAAATTACAGTCGCGGAAAAAGATTCGGCGATAAGTTTTGGAATGGAAAAACGATAGACGTTCTTTCCGTAGGTTTTATGTTTTGGTGAGTTTTGTTCGTCGCGGCGCGCGAGAACTGAACGTGTGAGTATTTCTGTGAGGTATTGAGTTTAATCTCAAGTGGATTTGGTTTGGTTTGATCCAATGGCTAGGGTTTTGTCTTGGCAATGTGTTTTTGATCCAATGGTCATGAGCTAGCAAGAGCTTTAGCATAGTAAGGAGGTTTGCTCATTGTGGACTTGGAAACATCACCAAACATCTCATTCTTTCTCTCTTTCACGTGAGAAGCTCCATTACTTTCCAACCTTCACAAATTTCATTTCTTCACCATTTCACTCCATTTCAAGCTTTGGAGCTTTGAAGAAAGTTGTAGAGAATCACTTTCTAAAGGTAACCCTCTCTTCTTATCTCCTAGGTTGGTAGATTTTTAGAGTTGTGAGGATTTTGGGTTTATGTTCTTAAGAGGGTTTGGTGAGAAATGTTGTTCTTGCTAGTTTTTGTTTCATGAATGTTGTTCATGAGGTCTATAGAAGCATGTGTAGGCTTTGTTATCTTTGTTTTCCATGAGTTGGTGAAAATCTCATGAGAAAAGTTAGGGTTTTGAAAGTTTAGAGTATTGATCAATTACATGAGGTTATGTTGTAAGGTTTTGAAAAGAAAAGTTGTCTTTGAACCTTTGGGCGAAAGGGAAATGCGTTGTATGGTTTTGTTTTGGAAAATCCGATGAAAAATATTTTGAGGTTATGAAAATATTTCCTAAGTGTTTTGGGTAGTGTTTTGGGGTCAAAGTGGTTTAAAACTATTGTGACATGTGGTGTCGCTTTGTACTTTGAAAACATGTTTGAAAATGATTACCGGACGGTTAAGGCCCGTAATAAAACTTGTGCTTGGATTTGGTTTTGATTTTGGAAATGAAAATCAAATAACTTGCACTCGAAGCAACCAACATGCTTTCGGAAATGTGTTGCTTGCTTATGAAAATGGTTTGCTTTTATGCCTTGAAAAGATGTTGGGAACTAATAGAATCAAACTAGGTTTGGGGTGGAAAAAGGTGGTGTGAGTTGTTGTCTTGTGCTGTCATGACAGGTGAAACTCGCTGAGCGAGTGGTTACTCGCCAGGGCGAGTGTCACAGGTCATGACAACACGCCAGGGCGAGCTCCAGAGCGAGTAAGACCAGTACTCTCTGCCTTCACTCGCCACCAACTCGCCAGGGCGAGCTTTGGGACCTAAAATTTTGGATTCTGATTTCTGAACTGGGTTTTTAACTTTCTAATCCCTTTTTATTAATTTATGGAAGTGGTTGGGATTGGAAACGAGTTTTTCGGGTACTCGGAAAGTACGTAGCTTATAACGCAAGAAAACGGCCATTTTGCAATTCAAATTATTTAAGACTTTTGACTATTGTTTTGGGTCCTAAAAATAGTACATATAACTCATGAGTGTTGATCAATACGATAGTTTTTGGTATGGTATCCGAAAGAAGGATTTTTTCCTTAGAAAACCTTTGGTTGTTGGGGTTTTAGAGTCCAATTCATTGAGGATTGAATTGGATATGGTTTTGATTGAATACTTTGCTTGTTTTAGGAAGCAAGTAAGTGTTGTGCGATCGTGTGATAGTTGAGTGCTTGACGAGGTAAGGGCTCCACTTTATTTCTGTCTTTTAAAACGGTTACGACATGCTTGAAATTGCTGTTTATGCATTTGCTGTGTGCTTGGCATGTTTGTATTTATGTATTCTCGTTGATGAGATCGTGGTTATAAATTAAAAGTGCAACTTACATATGATTAGGAAAATGTATGCATGTTGTGACGACTTGTGCATAGGCTTTAGGCTATGTGAATGTTTGCATGAGCATATATGAATGCGTGCGTCAGATAGGACTACGCGAGGATTTTGTCTTGTGTGACTATCCCGTATATGCCGAAGAGAATATATGCCATGCATTTCATAGTTGCGTGCCTAGGTGTATGTCTGTGTGACTTTGCCTACGTACCGGGCGTTTGACTGTGTGGCTTCGCCAAATCCCTCTGGATTTATATTGAGTTGGTGTTTGTCTGTGTGACTTCGCCTGGTGTTTGTCTGTGTGACTTCACCTGCCTTGTGTGGCAAATTTTAGTGCGGGTACGTATATTTCTGTGTGGCTTTGCCTACCCCACGACTCTTCGAGGAGAGGTTAATTTTCCGGAAAATCATGCATGTGACGAACCAGTGATTGGTGTCACACTCATTGTAGAAGTCTGCATTAGGATTGGTGATTTATTTATATAAACCCGTTGGTGGGAACTACTTTTGAGATTAAGAGCTTTCTCTTGTGTTTGTGGAAATATTTGTTATGTGTACAATTTTTCGCACTGGTTATATATATACATACTATATATTTTGTGGTGACCCTTTCTTTCATTTGCGGGCTCATCCCACCCAGATGATGGGTTAGGTCGTGGTGACGACGGTGGCTGTTCCAGGCCCCAGTGAGCGGTTGGAGCTGTAGCCTAGAATAGTTAGACTATGCGCCGGTGTGTTTTGTGCACCGTGCTTTTTGGTTAGCATAGGATTTCTAACTTGTTTTTGAATACTTAGACTCGGATTGTAATTATTCAGGAATACACTTTGCTTGTCGAAGCACCTTTTGGTAATGAGTTCTTTTGTATATTTGAATGCCGGTTCATTTATAAAACTATTATGCGCACTTTGAGTGTTAGTTGAAAAAGAAAAAAAAATAATGCCCTTTTTGGCTATTGAAAAACGGGGTGTTACATTTTGGTATCAGAGCACGGCTTTAAATCTTCAAAGGGAAAGTGTATACTTGAGTCATTAGTCCAGAGTCGGTTAGAACGTAACTAGTGTTGTGTTAGTTCTAGTGTTTGTCCTGTGTCGGGTTTCGAGTTAGTAATCCGTGGGGTGAGATATTCTGTTTGGATTCAGAATTGTTTGACTAAGGATCTAATCAGAATTGGTATTGTGCAGAAATCGAATGCCTCCAAGAAGGGCACCTACTGTACCTATGGCGGACAATGTGGATGTGAATCAGATGGCTTATGCCATGCATACGATGGCAGCGGCAGTGACTGCTCAGAGCCATGCTAAGGCGCAGAGAGATCTGGAAAAGCGCGAAAGAGAAATACTTGCGGCTGGATCTAGACTTCTTTCAAATTTCAACCACCAAACTCCTCCAAAGTTTAACGGGGAGGGAGGTCCGGAAACGGCTGATTTATGGCTCCAATCTGTGGAGAGGATATTCGGGGCAATTCATTGTCCAGAAGGAGAGAAGGTAGTCTTAGCTACCTATCAGTTGCTAGGGGGTTCAGAGTATTGGTGGAGGAACACCCGTATTATCATGGTGAATGGCCATGAAGAATTGAATTGGGAGAACTTCAAGAGGAGGTTCTTGGCCAAATACTTCCCTGAGACAGCTAGGGAAAGGTATGGTGAAGAGTTCCTGAGGCTGAGGCAAGCGGGCATGAATGTTGAAGCATATGCCAAGAAGTTTGAATCGCTATCCCGTTTCTTCCGCTTCTTTAGGGATGGGATAGATGAGGATTATATGTGCCGTCGCTTCCAAGATGGGCTGAGGTACGAGTTGCAGGACGCGGTTGTGCCGTTGGGTATTCGGCAATTTCAGGTCTTGGTTGAAAAGTGCCAAGAGGTCGAGGATATGAGAAACAAAAGGGTGAACCGGCAGGGTGGTTTTAGTACTGGGGGACCAAGTCGTTCTGGTGGTCCGAATCAAAGTCAGAACCGTGGAAGGCAAGGGAGTAAGCCGTATAACCGTCCTCAGAATAGTAAGGGACCGGGCCGATCGGTGAATCAGGGAACCCGGGGAAAGTCAGAGGGTAGTAAGGGGACTTGTTACAACTGTGGAGAAGCGGGGCATTTTTCTAATGAGTGCACGCAACCGAAGGTGGGAAACACCTGCTACAATTGCAAGAAGCCGGGACACTTTGCTAGAGATTGCAGAGCCCCGAAGACTGGGCCGTCGGCAAATGTGGCACAAGGCTCACAGGGTGCCAGACCTGCGGCAAAGGCACGTGCTTACTGTATGGGCACTGAACTGAGTGGGCAGGCTAGCAATGCCATCCACGAGAGCTGTCACATCGCAGGTAATTCTTTAACTGCTTTGATTGACACGGGGGCAACCCACTCATTCATATCTTTGGCATGTGCAAATCGTTTGAGTTTGAATGTATCTGTGCTTCCGTTTGATTTGAATGTTTTGACTCCTGCTAAGGATTTGGTAGTGAATACTGCATGTTTGCATTGTTTGGTAGTAATTCAGAATAGGGATTTTCTGGTAAATTTGGTTTGTCTACCGCTTACATCTCTCGAGATCATCCTTGGGATGGATTGGCTGTCTTATCATTACGTGATCCTAGACTGCGCTCGGAAATTGGTTTTCTTTCCCGAGCCAGGTGTGCGAAGGTACTTGTCTGCGAATCGACTTTCTGTGGTTATGTGTAATGGAGAACCGGAGATAGTTTCACTTGCTAGTTTAGGGGTGACGTCGGAGATCCGAATTGAGGAAATTCGAGTAGTTCAGGATTTCCAAGATGTGTTTCCATCAGAGATTCCAGCTTTTCCTCCGTGTAGAGAGGTGGAATTCTTCATTGATTTGCAACCGGGTACGGGTCCGATTTCAGAATCAGCCTATCGGATGGCTCCAGCTGAGTTGGTAGAGTTGAAAGGTCAGATCGAGGACTTGTTAGAGAAGGGTTTCATAAGGCCTAGTGTGTCGCCTTGGGGAGCACCGGTCTTATTGGTTAAAAAGAAGGATGGTAAGTCTCGTTTGTGTGTGGATTATCGGAAGCTTAATAAGGTGACTATCAAGAACCGATATCCATTGCCGCGTATTGATGATTTGATGGATCAGTTGAGGGGAGCCTCAGTGTTTTCCAAGATCGACTTGAAATCTGGATATCACCAGATAAGAGTGCGAGATGAGGATATTCAGAAAACGGCGTTTAGGACGCGGTATGGGCATTATGAGTTTTTGGTGATGCCGTTTGGAGTGACGAATGCACCTGCGATTTTCATGGCCTACATGAATCGGATATTCAATTCATTTTTGGACAAGTTTGTGGTGGTGTTCATTGATGACATCCTAGTGTATTCGAAGAGTGAAGAGGAACATGTAGAGCATCTTCGCTTGGTATTGCAAGTTTTGCGGGAAAGAAAGTTGTATGCTAATCCGTCAAAGTGTGACTTTTGGTTGGAAGAGGTGAATTTCCTTGGCCATGTTATATCAAAAGAGGGAATAGCCGTGGATCCAGCCAAGATTGATACGGTACTTTCATGGAAGCAGCCTCAAACAGTGACTGATGTGAGGAGTTTTGTTGGTTTGGCCGGTTATTACCGGAGGTTTATAGAAGGATTTGCTAAGATTGTGGCACCAATGACACAACTTACGCGAAAAGATCAACCTTTTGCTTGGACAGAGAAGTGTGAGTTGAGTTTTCAGTTGTTGAAGGAGCGTTTGACGACTTCACCGGTGTTGGTGTTACCTCAGTCAGATGAACCTTATGAGGTTTATTGTGATGCGTCTCGTCAGGGTTTGGGTTGTGTGTTGATGCAGCACAAGAGAGCAGTGGCTTATGCATCACGGCAGTTGAAGGTGCATGAAAAGAATTATCCTACGCACGATTTAGAGCTTGCGGCCGTTGTTTTTGCATTGAAGATTTGGAGACATCATCTTTATGGTTGCACTTTTGTCGTGTTTAGTGACCATAAAAGTCTTAAGTATCTGTTCGATCAGAAAGAGCTTAATATGAGGCAACGGAGGTGGATGGAAACATTGAAAGATTTTGATTTTACGTTGGAATACCATCCGGGAAAGGCTAATGTGGTAGCCGATGCCTTGAGTAGGAAGAGTGTGTCGGTTTGTTCGGCACAAATGGCTAGTCAACAAGAGTTGTTGAGAGAGTTTCGTGACTTGCACCTAGAGGTAGAGTTTGCTTTAGGGAATATGAGACTGGGTATGATTACCATCTCAAGCGGTTTGTTGGAGGATATTGCTAATTGTCAAGATGACAAGTTTCTCATGGAGAAAAGAGCGTTGATTGTTCGAGGAACCAACCGAGATTTCAAGGTGGGATCGGACAATATCTTGAGGTGTCAAGGGAGAGTGTGTGTACCCGAAGCTATGGACTTGAGAAACATCATTCTAGGGGAGGCACACAAAAGTAAACTTAGTATACATCCCGGGGCAACAAAAATGTATCAGGACCTGAGGCAAGATTTCTGGTGGCCGGGTATGAAGAGGGATGTGGCTGAGTATGTGGCGTCGTGTCTGACTTGTCAGAAGGCGAAGATTGAGCATCAGAGACCGGCAGGGATGCTGCAGTCGTTAGATATCCCCGAGTGGAAGTGGGATAGCATTTCTATGGATTTCATCACTGGTTTACCCAAGACCAGGAGGAAGCATGATTCCATTTGGGTGATAGTGGATCGTTTGACAAAGTCCGCTCATTTTCTACCGGTAAGGATTACGGATACGGCGGCAAAGTTGACCGATGTATATATTGCTGAGATTGTGAGGTTACATGGGATTCCGTCAAGTATAGTGTCGGATAGAGATCCGAAGTTTACTTCACATTTTTGGAAGACTTTGCATGAGGCGTTGGGGACGAAATTGAGATTGAGTTCTGCCTATCATCCCCAGACCGATGGGCAGACTGAGAGAACAAATCAGTCACTAGAGGATTTATTGAGAGCATGTGTGCTGGATGATCGTGGGAGTTGGGACGACGTGTTGCCGTTGATAGAGTTCACGTACAACAATAGTTACCATTCGACTATCGGAATGGCACCATATGAGGCTTTGTATGGGAGGAGATGTCAGACTCCTTTGTGTTGGTACCAAGATGGGGAAAGTATGATAGTAGGACCGGAAATGGTACAACAGACGACGGACAAGGTCCGAAAGATAAGGGCAATGATGAAGGTTGCTCAAGATCGACAAAAGAGTTATGCGGATAGGCGTCGGAGGCCTTTAGAGTTTGAGGAGGGGGATCACGTATTTCTCCGTGTTACTCCAACAACGGGTGTTGGAAGGGCTTTGAAAGCGAAGAAGTTGACTCCGAAGTTTATAGGGCCTTATCAGATTTTGGAACGGATTGGGAAGGTAGCATATCGGATCGCGTTGCCACCGGTACTATCTTTGATTCATGACGTGTTCCATGTGTCGCAATTGCGGAAATATACACCGGATCCTTCACATGTGATCACACCAGATGACATCCAGCTGAGGGATAACTTGTCATTTGAGGTTCCGCCAATCAAGATTGCGGATCGGAAGATGAAGCGTTTGAGAACGAAAGAGATACCTTTAGTGAAGGTAATATGGAATGAAGCTACGGGAGATACCACCTGGGAGCTCGAGAGTAAGATGAAGGAATTACACCCCAGTTTGTTTGACGACGTCTAAGTTTCGAGGACGAAACTTCTTTTAGGGGGGTAGTATTGTAAGACCCAAGATTTCTTTGTATAGTTGGTTTAAAGAATATTAGGGTTTCGATGTGTTCGTGTGATGAAACATCGTGTAATTATTAGCTTTTGCTGTAATTGAGCCTGTTTAGTGCTCGTGCACTGTAATTGTACAGACTTTGGTCTTGTGATCCTGTTTCTTGTATAAGAAGTTATATGTGGTTTTAGAATAATAAGTTTTGGATTATTCTTGTTTTTGGAAAAACGAGTAGGATTTTACCCGTCGTTGTAAAATCTTATTGCGTCTGTTTTAAGTGAGGTTTCGGATGGGAGCTTTATATATCTGCGCGAGTTAGGATATATTCTGAGATTAATTTTCTGAGGTATGGAAGAAAATTACAGTCGCGGAAAAAGATTCGGCGATAAGTTTTGGAATGGAAAAACGATAGACGTTCTTTCCGTAGGTTTTATGTTTTGGTGAGTTTTGTTCGTCGCGGCGCGCGAGAACTGAACGTGTGAGTATTTCTGTGAGGTATTGAGTTTAATCTCAAGTGGATTTGGTTTGGTTTGATCCAATGGCTAGGGTTTTGTCTTGGCAATGTGTTTTTGATCCAATGGTCATGAGCTAGCAAGAGCTTTAGCATAGTAAGGAGGTTTGCTCATTGTGGACTTGGAAACATCACCAAACATCTCATTCTTTCTCTCTTTCACGTGAGAAGCTCCATTACTTTCCAACCTTCACAAATTTCATTTCTTCACCATTTCACTCCATTTCAAGCTTTGGAGCTTTGAAGAAAGTTGTAGAGAATCACTTTCTAAAGGTAACCCTCTCTTCTTATCTCCTAGGTTGGTAGATTTTTAGAGTTGTGAGGATTTTGGGTTTATGTTCTTAAGAGGGTTTGGTGAGAAATGTTGTTCTTGCTAGTTTTTGTTTCATGAATGTTGTTCATGAGGTCTATAGAAGCATGTGTAGGCTTTGTTATCTTTGTTTTCCATGAGTTGGTGAAAATCTCATGAGAAAAGTTAGGGTTTTGAAAGTTTAGAGTATTGATCAATTACATGAGGTTATGTTGTAAGGTTTTGAAAAGAAAAGTTGTCTTTGAACCTTTGGGCGAAAGGGAAATGCGTTGTATGGTTTTGTTTTGGAAAATCCGATGAAAAATATTTTGAGGTTATGAAAATATTTCCTAAGTGTTTTGGGTAGTGTTTTGGGGTCAAAGTGGTTTAAAACTATTGTGACATGTGGTGTCGCTTTGTACTTTGAAAACATGTTTGAAAATGATTACCGGACGGTTAAGGCCCGTAATAAAACTTGTGCTTGGATTTGGTTTTGATTTTGGAAATGAAAATCAAATAACTTGCACTCGAAGCAACCAACATGCTTTCGGAAATGTGTTGCTTGCTTATGAAAATGGTTTGCTTTTATGCCTTGAAAAGATGTTGGGAACTAATAGAATCAAACTAGGTTTGGGGTGGAAAAAGGTGGTGTGAGTTGTTGTCTTGTGCTGTCATGACAGGTGAAACTCGCTGAGCGAGTGGTTACTCGCCAGGGCGAGTGTCACAGGTCATGACAACACGCCAGGGCGAGCTCCAGAGCGAGTAAGACCAGTACTCTCTGCCTTCACTCGCCACCAACTCGCCAGGGCGAGCTTTGGGACCTAAAATTTTGGATTCTGATTTCTGAACTGGGTTTTTAACTTTCTAATCCCTTTTTATTAATTTATGGAAGTGGTTGGGATTGGAAACGAGTTTTTCGGGTACTCGGAAAGTACGTAGCTTATAACGCAAGAAAACGGCCATTTTGCAATTCAAATTATTTAAGACTTTTGACTATTGTTTTGGGTCCTAAAAATAGTACATATAACTCATGAGTGTTGATCAATACGATAGTTTTTGGTATGGTATCCGAAAGAAGGATTTTTTCCTTAGAAAACCTTTGGTTGTTGGGGTTTTAGAGTCCAATTCATTGAGGATTGAATTGGATATGGTTTTGATTGAATACTTTGCTTGTTTTAGGAAGCAAGTAAGTGTTGTGCGATCGTGTGATAGTTGAGTGCTTGACGAGGTAAGGGCTCCACTTTATTTCTGTCTTTTAAAACGGTTACGACATGCTTGAAATTGCTGTTTATGCATTTGCTGTGTGCTTGGCATGTTTGTATTTATGTATTCTCGTTGATGAGATCGTGGTTATAAATTAAAAGTGCAACTTACATATGATTAGGAAAATGTATGCATGTTGTGACGACTTGTGCATAGGCTTTAGGCTATGTGAATGTTTGCATGAGCATATATGAATGCGTGCGTCAGATAGGACTACGCGAGGATTTTGTCTTGTGTGACTATCCCGTATATGCCGAAGAGAATATATGCCATGCATTTCATAGTTGCGTGCCTAGGTGTATGTCTGTGTGACTTTGCCTACGTACCGGGCGTTTGACTGTGTGGCTTCGCCAAATCCCTCTGGATTTATATTGAGTTGGTGTTTGTCTGTGTGACTTCGCCTGGTGTTTGTCTGTGTGACTTCACCTGCCTTGTGTGGCAAATTTTAGTGCGGGTACGTATATTTCTGTGTGGCTTTGCCTACCCCACGACTCTTCGAGGAGAGGTTAATTTTCCGGAAAATCATGCATGTGACGAACCAGTGATTGGTGTCACACTCATTGTAGAAGTCTGCATTAGGATTGGTGATTTATTTATATAAACCCGTTGGTGGGAACTACTTTTGAGATTAAGAGCTTTCTCTTGTGTTTGTGGAAATATTTGTTATGTGTACAATTTTTCGCACTGGTTATATATATACATACTATATATTTTGTGGTGACCCTTTCTTTCATTTGCTGGCTCATCCCACCCAGATGATGGGTTAGGTCGTGGTGACGACGGTGGCTGTTCCAGGCCCCAGTGAGCGGTTGGAGCTGTAGCCTAGAATAGTTAGACTATGCGCCGGTGTGTTTTGTGCACCGTGCTTTTTGGTTAGCATAGGATTTCTAACTTGTTTTTGAATACTTAGACTCGGATTGTAATTATTCAGGAATACACTTTGCTTGTCGAAGCACCTTTTGGTAATGAGTTCTTTTGTATATTTGAATGCCGGTTCATTTATAAAACTATTATGCGCACTTTGAGTGTTAGTTGAAAAAGAAAAAAAAAATAATGCCCTTTTTGACTATTGAAAAACGGGGTGTTACAAAAAAAAACTTAAATAATTTCTTTTTAGTTTTTCTCTTATTGCGGTTTTTTTTTCAACATCTGTTTTCATCATTTATTTTATTTTATATGCCAAAATTTAGGATGAGTGGTGAAGCATGGTCCAACACGGAGAACATATGTTCAAAGCACATTTACATGTAAATATTTTCAACATTTATTACAAATATCACAAAACTTTTTCAATTTTTTTTTACAAGCAAAGGTGGGTTATATATAAATAAGGCAAAATGCATTTATAGAGGTCCTTTAAATTTGATGTTTATAATAGATTGATTCTTTAAGTTTTTTAAGTAACAAATAAGTCCTTTAAGTTTTTTAAGTAACAAATAGGTCCTTTGAGTTTGTAATTTGTAACATTTAGGTCCCTCAATTACTTAAAAAATAGGACTTAAATGTTACAAATTACAAACTTAAGGGTCCGTTTGGTTCGAAGTTTTTGGAGGGGAGGGGAGGTGAGGGAATATTTTAAATTTTGGAGAAGTAATTTACTTTTTTACTCTTAACCTTGTAAACTCAAAATAAGGATTAAATTATAATGGATATATTACGTTAAAAAAAAAATTTAATGGATATATAACAAAAAAAAATCTAATGAGTAGAAAACCTAAATTTTTTTTGTTGTAAAAAAAAAATAAAACCTAGAATTTTAATATTTCAACAAGGATAATTTTGAATTTTAATAAAAAAATGAGGGTAATTTTGTCAACATAATAAATCCCTCCCCTCACCTCCCCTCCCCTCCCCTCCTTCTCAATTGAACCAAACAGACCCTAAAGGACATATTTGTTACTTAAAAAACTTAAAGGACTTATTTGTTACTTAAAAAGCTTAAAGGACCTATCTGTTACAAACGTAAAACTTAAAGGACTTATTGATGCATTTATTCCATGTGTGTACTTTCTATTTTTATTTAATCTACTTTTTATTTGTGCTTAAAAAATTAACTATATATTATTCCATGTAAATATATTAACAAACAAAATAATTTCAATTTTATTATAAAAAAAATAATTCAATTTTAGTTCAAAAAATAAAAATTTCAATTTATAAAAATTTATTTATTTAAAAATATATAAATACTTTTACAGAAATACTTTCGTACGACTGAACCATCACATCAACCATGAGCTTTTGAAAAGGTATCGGAATTTGGTAAGATGTATGGTACAAGATCGACCACGTGATCTCTTTCAATTATTTACTTAAAATTAAAATCTCATATAGTAGTATAATTGAAAGTTGGGTGACTCTTTATTTTGGGAGGATTTGTGTTGTCGTGTGTGTATTGTGTTGCCTCAAAGACAAACAATTGACCTTACCAAATATTTGGACCGAGTCCGGTAATTGGATGGATATGGAGTTAAAAAATGGAAACCACATATAAAAAAGATTAGGTTTTGGGCAAAACCGAACTCAATCCAAAATACTCATTGACCCTATAATGTTATACTCCCTCCGTTTCTTTTTAAGTGTCTTTTATTATCATATTTAGCGTTTCTATTTAATTGTCCTTTTTGTATTTTATGAGTATGATTTGTCAATTATACCCTTTGTCAATTGCACTTATCTTTTTTCATAAAACCAATTAATGCTATATATTTGGAAAACTAAATCTTTTTTTAATTTTTTTTTGTTGGTACATAACATATTGAATTTTGTTTTTTTTTTTGTATATAATATATTAAATTTATTGGAAAGAAAAAGTGTGGGCAAAAAAATAGGAATTTATTGATGGATTAAAACGAGGGTATAATAGGAAGATAACGTGCAAAAAGATACTTCCTTAATTTGGTGTTATCATTCTAAAAAGACAATTAAAAAGAAACGGATGGAGTAGTTTTTTGAAATATTTTTTATAAGAGTACTAAATTTTTTTTGTTAGATAGTTAAATATTTCTACTTACAATATATTAAAAGAAACTTATGTTAAAAAACCAAATTTGTCCTTGGCACTTTTAACGGTGTTCCAAGTTTTATGCCTTTAAATGTAATTTTAACTTTAATAAGATGAGTATAAAAAAATAAATTTACCATAAAAATAGCATTAAAAAACTACATCTCTAAACTAATAAAAAAGTTCCAAAATAAAAATAGGAAAAAAATAGATAAATATGAAATAAATCAAATTGAACAAAAAAGGCATAAACATAAAAATAAAATACATACAAAAAAAAAGAAAAATAGATAAGCATGAAATAAATAAAATTGAACAAAAAAAGGCATAAACATAAAAATAAAATATGTAAAATCAAATAAAATAGATAAGCATGAAATAATCTACTTACAATATATTAAAAGAAACTACTATTTAACTCTAAACTAATAAAAAAAAATACAAAAAAAAAATTGGAGAGAAAGATAAGCATAAAAGAAATCTTCTCATAAAAATAGCATCAGAAACCAAATCTCTAAAAAAACATAAAATAAAAATAGAAAAAAAAATGATAAATATTAAATAAATCTTCCCATAATCAACTTACAATATATTAAAAGAAACTTATGTTAAAAAACCAAATTTATCCTTGGCACTTTTAACGGTGTTCCAAGTTTTATGCCTTCAAATGTAATTTTAACTTTAATAAGATAAGTATAAAAAATAAATTTACCATAAAAATAGCATTAAAAACTACATCTCTAAACTAATAAATAAAAAAGTTCCAAAATAAAAATAGGAAATAAATAGATAAATATGAAATAAATCAAATTGAACAAAAAAGGCATAAACATAAAAATAAAATACATACAAAAAAAAAGAAAAATAGATAAGCATGAAATAAATAAAATTGAACAAAAAAAGGCATAAACATAAAAATAAAATATGTAAAATCAAATAAAATAGATAAGCATGAAATAATCTACTTACAATATATTAAAAGAAACTTATGTTAAAAAACCAAATTTATCCTTGGCACTTTTAACGGTGTTCCAAGTTTTATGCCTTCAAATGTAATTTTAACTTTAATAAGATAAGTATAAAAAATAAATTTACCATAAAAATAGCATTAAAAACTACATCTCTAAACTAATAAATAAAAAAGTTCCAAAATAAAAATAGGAAATAAATAGATAAATATGAAATAAATCAAATTGAACAAAAAAGGCATAAACATAAAAATAAAATACATACAAAAAAAAAAGAAAAATAGATAAGCATGAAATAAATAAAATTGAACAAAAAAAGGCATAAACATAAAAATAAAATATGTAAAATCAAATAAAATAGATAAGCATGAAATAATCTACTTACAATATATTAAAAGAAACTACTATTTAACTCAAAATTAATAAAAAAAAATACAAAAAAAAAATTGGAGAGAAAGATATGCATAAAAGAAATCTTCTCATAAAAATAGAATCAGAAACCAAATCTCTAAAAAAAACATAAAATAAAAATAGAAAAAAAATGATAAATATTAAATAAATCTTCCCATAAAAGTTTAATTAAAATAAATTTACACATAAAAATATAAACAAAAATCACTATAAAAGATAAGCTTCGAAAATAATAACTTTTTTTTTTAATAAAAAAATAGTAACCGAATCTAACATATAAAAACATATATATATATATATATAAAATAAAAATAGAATAACCAGATAAAAGAAGATACTTATTTATGAGCTTAAAAATAAAAGAACGGAGAAATAGAAACAAAAAAACAATCGGCCCGTTTGATTTGACTTATTTATGAGTTTATGCGAAATAATTTATCTAAATAAATAAGTTTTTATATATTATTATAAGTTTTTTAATGTAGTCCATGAAAACAATTTTTAAAGATATTACTTTTGTCTTCTTCAAATAAGATATAATTTTTGTTAGTGAAAACTTATGAATTAACATGCGTAAAAAAACATATGAATTAATATAAAGGTTTATTTATAAATTATAACCATAAACTATTTTCATAAGCTTAAAAATAAGCCAAATTCAAATAGATCCAATATATTAAAAGGTATTACAACTAAAAATTCTAATTTGTCCTCATCAATTATTAAAAATATTTCAAATCTTCTTTTTCGTCAAAAAATTATACTTTTTCGTTTAATATATTTTACATTAAATTCTACTCTATTTTTATTATAAAAAAATATACTCTATTTTTGTTTACTCTTATATAAAAAATACAGAAGAAGTACATTATTGATGAATATATATTATAATAATTACGGGGTAAATATTTGTCATTATACTTAAAACATCACGGGACAAGTGTTGATCAATAATTTTGTCAAAAAACAAGAAAGTGTTGATCACTAATATATAAAAAATCATACACAGGACAATTGTTCTAATAAATTATTTTTTAATCATACATGATACAATTGCTTTAATAAAAAAAATTTAATCATACACGGGACAAGTGCTTTAATAAAAAAAATAATCATACACGGGACAATTGCTTTAATAAAAAAAATTAATCATACACGGGACAATTGCTTTAAAAAAAAAATTTAATCATACACCGGACAATTTCTTTAATAAAAATAATAAATCATACACGAGACAATTGCTTTAATAAAAATAAATTAATCATACACGGGACAATTACTTTAATAAAAAAAATTTAATCATACATGAGACAATTGCTTTAATAAAAAAAAATTAATCATACACGGGACAATTGCTTTAATAAAAAAAATTAATCATATACGGGACAATTGCTTTAATAAAAAAAAGAAATTGAATAGGAAATATTTTTTATTATTAAATATAATTTATTACACAAAAATCATACACGAGACAATTACTTTAATAAAAAAAATGACTTAATTTAAAATATTTTACAAAAAATAACAGAATGACGTCACTTATATTTTAACAATAATTTATAAATAAAAATTAATAGACCCGTGCGAATGCACGGGTCTCAAAACTAGTTTCATAGTGAAAATAGGTTACATCATATTTATAAAAAATAAAAAAATTATGTTATAAAACAAATACGGTAATTTATCGTTTAGTCATTTATATTATCAAAATAGAAAAATCATTCGGTAACCCAGAACAAAAGTTCAAAGCAAGGATTCCTTACGAAGGATTCCTTAACACCTCATTCGGTAATCCAGAAAAATCTATTTGAGTTTGAAGAAATTTGGTGGATTAAAAATTTAGGATTTTAGATTTTGTTAATTGTTAATGCAAGAATTCCTTAACTTATTTATTGGTTTTATATTGGTCACTAGTTTTGAGACCCGTGCATTCGCACGGGTCTATTAATTTTTATTTATAAATTATTGTTAAAATATAAGTGACGTTATTCTGTTATTTTTTGTAAAATATTTTAAATTAAGTCATTTTTTTATTAAAGTAATTGTCTCGTGTATGATTTTTGTGTAATAAATTATATTTAATAATAAAAAATATTTCCTATTCAATTTCTTTTTTTTATTAAAGCAATTGTCCCGTATATGATTAATTTTTTTTATTAAAGCAATTGTCCCGTGTATGATTAATTTTTTTTTATTAAAGCAATTGTCCCATGTATGATTAAATTTTTTTTATTAAAGTAATTGTCCCGTGTATGATTAATTTTTTTTTATAAAAGCAATTGTCTCGTGTATGATTTATTTTTTTTATTAAAGAAATTGTCCCGTGTATGATTAAATTTTTTTTTAAAGCAATTGTCCCGTGTATGATTAATTTTTTTTATTAAAGCAATTGTCCCGTGTATGATTATTTTTTTTATTAAAGCCCTTGTCCCGTGTATGATTAAATTTTTTTTATTAAAGCAATTGTATCGTGTATGATTAAAAAATAATTTATTAGAACAATTGTCCTGTGTGTGATTTTTTATATATTAGTGATCAACACTTTCTTGTTTTTTGACAAAATTATTGATCAACACTTGTCCCGTGATGTTTTAAGTATAATGACAAATATTTACCCCGTAATTATTATAATATATATTCATCAATAATGTACTTCTTCTGTATTTTTTATATAAGAGTAAACAAAAATAGAGTATATTTTTTTATAATAAAAATAGAGTAGAATTTAATGTAAAATATATTAAACGAAAAAGTATAATTTTTTGACGAAAAAGAAGATTTGAAATATTTTTAATAATTGATGAGGACAAATTAGAATTTTTAGTTGTAATACCTTTTAATATATTGGATCTATTTGAATTTGGCTTATTTTTAAGCTTATGAAAATAGTTTATGGTTATAATTTATAAATAAACCTTTATATTAATTCATATGTTTTGTTACGCATGTTAATTCATAAGTTTTCACTAACAAAAATTATATCTTATTTGAAGAAGACAAAAGTAATATCTTTAAAAATTGTTTTCATGGACTACATTAAAAAACTTATAATAATATATAAAAACTTATTTATTTAGATAAATTATTTCGCATAAACTCATAAATAAGTCAAATCAAACGGGCCGATTGTTTTTTTGTTTCTATTTTTCTGTTCTTTTATTTTTAAGCTCATAAATAAGTATCTTCTTTTATCAGGTTATTCTTTTTTTTATTTTATATATATATATATATATATATATATATATATGTTTTTATATGTTAGATTCGGTTACTATTTTTTCATTAAAAAAAAAAGTTATTATTTTTGAAGCTTATCTTTTATAGTGATTTTTGTTTATATTTTTATGTGTAAATTTATTTTAATTAAACTTTTATGGGAAGATTTATTTAATATTTATCATTTTTTTTTTCTATTTTTATTTTATGTTTTTTTTAGAGATTTGGTTTCTGATGCTATTTTTATGAGAAGATTTCTTTTATGCTTATCTTTCTCTCCAAGTTTTTTTTTGTATTTTTTTTTATTAGTTTAGAGTTAAATAGTAGTTTCTTTTAATATATTGTAAGTAGATTATTTCATGCTTATCTATTTTATTTGATTTTACATATTTTATTTTTATGTTTATGCCTTTTTTTGTTCAATTTTATTTATTTCATGCTTATCTATTTTTCTTTTTCTTTTTTTGTATGTATTTTATTTTTATGTTTATGCCTTTTTTGTTCAATTTGATTTATTTCATATTTATCTATTTATTTCCTATTTTTATTTTGGAACTTTTTTATTAGTTTAGAGATGTAGTTTTTTAATGCTATTTTTATGGTAAATTTATTTTTTATACTTATCTTATTAAAGTTAAAATTACATTTAAAGGCATAAAACTTGGAACACCGTTAAAAGTGCCAAGGACAAATTTGGTTTTTTAACATAAGTTTCTTTTTATATATTGTAAGTAGATTATGGGAAGATTTATTTAATATTTATCATTTTTTTTCTATTTTTATTTTATGTTTTTTTAGAGATTTGGTTTCTGATGCTATTTTTATGAGAAGATTTCTTTTATGCTTATCTTTCTCTCCAATTTTTTTTTTTGTATTTTTTTTTATTAGTTTAGAGTTAAATAGTAGTTTCTTTTAATATATTGTAAGTAGATTATTTCATGCTTATCTATTTTATTTGATTTTACATATTTTATTTTTATGTTTATGCCTTTTTTTGTTCAATTTTATTTATTTCATGCTTATCTATTTTTCTTTTTTTTTTGTATGTATTTTATTTTTATGTTTATGCCTTTTTTGTTCAATTTGATTTATTTCGTATTTATCTATTTTTTTCCTATTTTTATTTTGGAACTTTTTTATTAGTTTAGAGATGTAGTTTTTTAATGCTATTTTTATGGTAAATTTATTTTTTATACTTATCTTATTAAAGTTAAAATTACATTTAAAGGCATAAAACTTGGAACAGCGTTAAAAGTGCCAAGGACAAATTTGGTTTTTTAACATAAGTTTCTTTTAATATATTGTAAGTAGATTTAATTGATTAACGTTATTGGGCACTCTGTTAATAATTGCAAGTATCAAACTCCTAGAGCTACTGCAAGTTCTACAACTGCGAACAAACTCAAAGTGCGTCCGATCGTTAACAATGTTGAGAAGCCACTTGAAGGTTCAGCTCCAAATATTGCTGCAGATTGTAGTAAAATTGTTGTAGAAATAGACCCTCTCGTTGATGATATCATAAGGTCTAAAGAGGCTAGGACTTATATGTTTGTGGGAGACGTCTTAAATCTTGAGAAAGAGGTTCCGTTTATTTCTGTTGAAGCAGATCCTGTCTGTGTTCAAGATACTTCATCTTCGAGTGGTGTGGCTTCCCCTATTGTTGGAGATGTCACGAACCTTGCGAATGAAGTTTGTGGTGAAGAGCTGCACGAGGAAGAGGAAATGGTAGCTGACTCATATCCTTTGGAGAATCAAGATAGATCCATATTGGCACCAGATTCTAATTTATCAAATTTTAGTCCAAATGTTATCCATGACATGCAAGTTTTAGGGCTTTTAAGTGCTCCCACTGCGGCCCAACAAACTATGGATTTTCTGAATAATTCTTGGGCTAACATGACTCAAACTGAAGAGTTGATCGATTCAGTTGGTAACACAAATCAACAATTCCAATTGGTGGTCTCCAAAAAAAGGAAGAGCAAGCAGAAACAAGCTGAGGCTAGTAAAGGTTTCAAGGTTGGTTCTTCCAACCGTTAGTGTACTATTTGTTCTATGTTTTTCTTGTTTTTTATGTTTTTATCTTTTATTTTCCGCCTTTCTTTTTCTTTAGAGGGTTTTGGTTATGTCCCCCCTCTTTTTGTACTTTTTATTTCTATTAATAGATGTTACGGGGGTGTTGCA
This sequence comes from Trifolium repens, assembly GCA_030408175.1. Classification (NCBI taxonomy): domain Eukaryota; kingdom Viridiplantae; phylum Streptophyta; class Magnoliopsida; order Fabales; family Fabaceae; genus Trifolium; species Trifolium repens. Next base: position 58,685,313 of record CP125837.1, on the reverse strand, counting down.
GTAGGAGATCCCTCTGCACCCCTTCTTTTGCTTAAAAAAAAAAAATGATTAACGTTATAAATTGATCTCTTAATTTTAATTATGTTTGTCATATTGGTCATTTTCATTAGTTTTTCTCAAAAAACATTAATTTTGTTGTGGCCACATAACACACCGAAAGAGGTATTTGAAAAGAAAAATCTATCAATAGGCATTTTCTACAAGAATTACACTCTCTTTTTAACATATTGATAATGTATTCATCCTTAGTTTGAGAAAGATATTTGAACTCATAATCATATTCACTAGTACGCCTAACAATATTATTCATAAATAAATTATTTATGCGTCAATGTAACGGATAACAAAAAGCAAAGTTAACATTTTTTGAGAAAAACTAACAAAAAAGATCAATATGACAAACAAAATTAAAGTTAATGCACCAATTTATAACATTAATTAATTAGTTAAGGGATCAATTATCCAATTTAGCCGAAAATAATCTAGGGTTTCATGTTTAAGTAAATTGGGGAAGAAAGAAATAGAGCAGTTAAACAGTCGATGAACAGAAAAAAAATTGTCTACCAAAAAAAAAATGATCAAAATAGTCCTCGCATACATGGAAAGTGAGATTGAATGACACGTCATTGTTTACCATCATATGTTAGCGTGTCTAACGACCAAATTTGATGGAGAGACTTATTTGATATAAGTTAAGCAAAATGATAAACTATTTATCTATTTTGAACAATACTCTTGTACTTTATCATAGTTGGTGAGTACTCTTTTTCACCTTTCTTTAAATTAATAAATTTCTTTTTGCAGTTCAATTTTTTTTAATCTATTCTGAAGAAAAAAAAAAGACCAATTTGATCAATATCTAAAAAAAATTCAAAGATCGACAATTATATTAACTCTACAAATAGTGCTTAAAAACTAATTTATGAAGAGTGACACCTCTCATCAAACTTATTTATGATAGTTTGTCCAAATATAAACCCAAAATGTTTACCATGCCTCTTGATATAACTTGGTCCAAATATAAACCCAAAATTTTCACTCATTGCTGCTCTAGTCCCCACAGCACTGTTTTAAATTTATATATAGAAAAAGCTACGGTGTGTTTTGTTTACATTAGCCACTATCATTATGAAATTGTCGTTTGAGAAATAAACCAGAATTGGTCATTTTTTTATTTTATTTTAAAAGGTGATGGTTTATAAGTACCACCAACTTATTTACAAAGAAAATACTATATTTGCTGCTGCCAAGGATCGAACTCCTGACCAACAGCCTACACCCGCTCAGTCAGCAAGTGCCAACTGAGCTACCCCACCCACCCCAAAACCAGAATTGGTCATTAAGTGAATGAGAACAAAACTTTCTTGACTTACAAGAGATTTCATTTATTGTATTTTATGAATTGGCAATTTAGCATGTCAACAACCAGTCCACCATTCTCATGGTTCTAATTATAACCAAACAAAACCTAGCTACGTGGACTTCATTTCCACGCACACATCACCAACCAGTACTAGGATATATAAATTTCAACACGTCGTAGTAGTAGTATTTATGAAAGTCTAAATGTTTCTTTCATACAATTTTTTAAATCATGGTATAGAAATTGGTAAAATACAAAAATTGATGATCAATTGCGTCAAAAAAAAATTGATGATCAAATATATCAATTTTATTTAATAAGCTTTTGTTTTATTTAAGGTGGGAGTGGTACATATTCATACTATTTTTGTTTTTTATATTATTTTTAAAATATTAGCAATGTTAATCTATATCGTATCGTGTCAAGTGTTCATATTAGAGTTCATGCTTCAAAAATACTAATACTTGAAGTTTATTTTATATAGTATTTAGTGTGTTGAATTTTTAGGGTAGCTTTGGCTACCCCAAAAAATATTGTTTTCGTTGTATATATTAGTATATACTATGTTTAGCTACCTCAAAAATATTTAATTAGCTACCTCAAATAAATTTAATTGTTAAAATTAAGAAAGATTAGAATATCAAAAAATTATTATTTATTTAGTAGATTTATTTCGTCTTATTTTGTCATTTTCAGTCTCTTTAACAACTACAAAGAGAGCTTTATCAGCGAAAAGATTATCAAATCAAAATTTAAAAATAAAATGAACAATAATTTTGTTGCAAACGTATTAATTATTTACAATAAAAAAAGGCAATACATGTCAATTTGAATCTTTGAAGTGTGGTTGAACTCGATATTTTATGTTATTAAAATTATTGTGAATTTTTTGCTTATAAATTAAATTTAGTATATTAATTTTAAAAAATATTTTATGTGTATATATATTTGGCCCCCTCATAAACAATGGGCTAGCTTCACTATTGTCTGGTCATTATTAAATTAGATCCGATGTCAATGTTTTATGCACTATTATGATATACTTTGTAGGTAAAATTTTGTGTAGGGAAAATCATACTTAATAGTCTCTTTGATGCATAATATTTTTCTACATCTATGTAGTTAAATAGACAACTTAGAACAATTCAATCTAAAAATCTTTCTTATATTAGAGAATAAAAATCACGGGACTTAGGCCCCGTTTGTTTGAGATTTTTTCTCACAAAAATCTATTTTTTTGTTAAAAAAATCACTTTTTTTATTTTTGATGTGTTTGTTTCAGATTTTCATAAAAATCATTTTGTTAAAAAAATCATTTTTGAGTCCAAAATGAAAAGCTATTTTCAATAGATTCTTTCAAAATCTATTTTTTTTAAAACATGGATCATGTGTTTGTTCTCAAAAATAATTTTTATAATGGTAAACAAACACAAAACAACTTTAGATTTTTTTCAAAATCTCTACAAAATAAATCTATTTTTTCAAAATAGATTTTTTTAAAAAAATCTATTTTATTTTAATCTCAAACAAACGGGCCCTTAGTGTAGTCAAAATGTCAAATCTTTTATCGTGAAAAACAATGGGTGCACAAGAGTCATTTGAATAACATTAGGGAACAAAACCATCTTCAAACCAATAAACAAAATAACATTGTTGAAAATAGATTGACCAAAACAATTTAAAGAGAAGAGACAATTGCTAGTAAAATTAATATGTCAACATTACTAGCTAAGTGAGAGGAACCATATACTGAAGTCCCCCATAGAGGTTTGGGGAGGACAAAATGTCCTTGAAAGCTACTTTATTTTCAGAAAATATATGTATACATTTATTTTTATATAATATTTATTACAATCGCAAGACTCGCAATAATATTTTAATTAAACTTTACTATGAGATCCGCAAAGAAGAGGATGGGGGAAGAATACTCTCTGAAGCAGCGAATGAGGACAAAGATGGAAAACATTTTAAATGGTGGGGCAAGGAATGGTACGTAGCCTTCACTCAATCTCCGCTTCGTTGTTCGTTGACATCCCTAATTGAATTTGTAATGAAAACCATAAAAGTTTACTGCACAATCTTCTATCATTTAAATCTTATTTTTTCTTCTTTCGCATGTTGTCACTGTCACTTCTTTCTTTCTTTGTGTCTTTGTTTGTGTTCGCAGGCAATCACGTAGGATTTACCCAACATCTTTAGAGGGCTAAAATCATTTTTATAGCGAGGCCTTTGAAAAATAAAATAAATAGTTAAGTTATGCTAAATTCAGTAATTAAACCCATGTCCTAAAAATATACGAGGCATTCATCCCAATTTATCGAACTAAGCAAACTTCAGAAAGAATTTTTTTTTGATAAAATTAGAAAATAAGTTGTCATATTATATATATTTTTATAATTAAATTAAATTTTTCTTTGTAAAAATAAATAAATTGAATAATTTTTTAGAATTTTTTCACGAAAATCTTCAAGATCTAAAACCTTTATTTGAGCTACTTTGTCTTTAGCCTTGCAATTATATCGGATCATTTCTCTTCCCACCCCCTGCTTTTCTTTTTCACCCCCTGAGTTTTCGTTTATACCCTTAAAAAAAGTTCGGAAAATGTGAACCGAACTTTTTAAACGATTGAAAACACATGTTTTTCTATATTGGAAAAGTTCGGTAAATGAAAAAGAGACGCAGGGGGTGGGAAGAGAAATCCTCATTATATCGTTGTTCCAACTAGGGATTAAAGAACCCCTTTGTCTCACACATGCCACTCATGGGCCAAGGCACCAAGCCCAATAAACACAAAACACTCATTTGTTTTTGAAAAATTCTCTTCACCCCTCTCCACCCTCAACTCTTTTTTCCCCCCCCAAAAGACTTTCTTGGCCATGTATAAAAAGTTCGGTAAATTTTATTTTCAAAGGTAAAAATAATTCGGAAAATATATTCCAAACATTTTAAGCAAGAGCAAAAAAAAAACTTTTTCTTTTTGGTGTTTCTTTCCCTTTTTTTTTCTTTCTTTTTTCCTTTCTTCTTATTTCAACTTGGTTTAGGCCCACTTCTGAAGTGACCTAACCCAACATTTTGAGAGGAGAATCTAAACCTATTTAAAATAGGCAACTAATTGGGCAACAATTTTTATTCAGAGATTCACCATGTATAAGCCATATTCTCCTAACTTGGTTCTGCTAAGATTAGATCATTCTCCATTAGAGTGGAGCATGTGTTCTCACTTCTCAATCAAAATATAAATTATGAATTTTGAAGTGATAAAAATTGAAAAAATTCACATTTAATTGATCTTTTCTTCATGTAACATTTAATTGATCTTTTGTTAAAATAAAAAATTGTAATATAAATTTATATAATGTATTCAACATGACAGCGGAAGATAATTTAAATTTTGAAGATACATATGCGTTGACTTAAAAATAAGAACTAAGAGCCGTGATAGAAAAAAAAATTAAGGGACCAAAACTTGATAAAAAAAAATTATAGACTAAAAATAAAATTTGAGATATTTATAGAAACCAAAAGCTTATTTAAATCCTTAAAAATACCAATAAAATATGGATCCCCTTTTTTTGTTAAAAGATCAAATCATAAAGTTCCCTTTTCAAAGGCCCAATTTCTTTTGGCACCCCTGCCCTTCTCGCTTGTCCCACTAGTTTCCATTTTTACCTCTCTTCCACTATTTAAGTAGTGGAAGTTGTAAAAATGAAAGAAAAAAAACGGAAAACAATTATTCTTCGCTTCTTGTCTAGCAAACTGAGTTTGCTACTTGACTAGTAAATTGGTCGATGGTCAAATAATTCAAAGGCACATAGTCACGTGTTGTCAAGTGGCCAATTTTGATTGATCACTTATGTCAATGACATACATTAGTCAATTAGAAAGTTTCAAAAATCTATAAACACACCCTCTTCCTCACTCACCTCTCCACTCTTCACTTCTCTTATTTTTTTCATTGTTATTTTATTTAGTTTTTGTTACTTTTAGTCATTTTGCGTGGAAACGGCTGCATGGCCAGTTGTGAGTTAGTCATAATTTATAACGATCTCATAAGTGTTATTTGATGATGATGATGATGATGATGATGATTGAGATCTGTATAGTAATGATTCTAATTGATTATTATACTTACGATTAAAATATACAGGCTATGATTATTATTTTTTTGACAAAACATGCTATGTTTTTTTAAAATAAATAGATTGGCCACTTGACCAAAAATAAATAAATAAATAAATAGATGTTGAGTCACCGGTTCATTTCAATTTAATACATATAATTAAGGGTCATACGGCCGGATCATCTAATTTAATCTAGTTTAGTCATATGGTTCAACCAGTAATTCAGTAGTTCGACAATAAATCTGTGAACCTATAACCTCACAAATTCGATAATTGTTCCGATTTTAAAACACTTGGATAATCAACTAATAATAGTATTAAATCATGGACGGCTATGATATGATAAAATTAATAAATATAATTTTATCTCTTGGTGATTTTAACTTGTGACATATCTCAAATTGAATTTTACGTGTACCAATTTTTGTTTTAGATTTGTCCATACATAATTTTTCTCTAACTTCAATTGAACTTCTATTGGCAAACAATGAAATTGATACTTAAATTAGTCGATCCTTGAGCCATAAACTGAATTTAAAAATTAAAAAAAAAATGACACCAGGTTTATCTTTGAAAATTGTGGGTAATATATCAAGCATCAAATAAAAACTAGATAATTAAATTTACATATAATATTCGCAAACTAATTTTTACATTACTTAAAAAACACTCATAGGACTAATTTTAACACCACTTGCAAATTTATTTATATGGTTATAAAAAAAAAATTCAGTCCGAACAAATTTTCTTTCTTTGCCGATTGCTTTGAATTCAATTCACCTTGAGAGCAAGGTGCTTCTTCACGAATGGAGAGAGAAGGCATCGAACAAATGTGATAAGTATTTGCTTTTGTCAACAAAATATGATAAATATCAAGCCCAACGTTTTGCATACCAAAAATAGGAGTTAAAGACCCGAGTTAGGATCCTCTCTATTTTTCATTCTTTTTATTTACTCCATTATTATATAGTTTTGGAAATATAAATATAAAGGTGTGACATTAAGTGGGTTCAAATATCTTTTATACACTCTAAAATATTTAAAAACTTTGGTAATGGAAGAAATGAAAAATATTGGAAATGGAGAAGATCCCAGCTCGTCAAGACCCTCTTCATTTTTTATCTTTTCCATTTTTATCATTACTAACGTTTTGAAAATACAAATACAATAATGTGATATTTGGTGGGGTCGTTTAAAAAAAAGTGATATTTGGTGTACTAATTATTTGATATATATTTGAAGGAGAATGTTAACATGTGCTCTTAGGGCATATGTTAACATGATAAATGTGGAAACAATTTATTGAACTTGTGGTATATTCAATTCTTTAAATATTAAATTTTTTGTACTATTAAATGCTATATTTCTATTTTTATGTATCTTAACATGTGTCCTTAGGGCATAAGTTAAGATAATCATATTTGAAAATTATTCAAAACTATAATAATAAAAAAACAAATGAAGAGAAAAAATTGGAGAAAATCTCAACTCAGAAAACATTTCCTCCCATGTTTTGAAGCATTGAGACAAAAAGAAGAAAGAAAAAAAAAAAAAAGGACCGTCGTAGATTTGAACTATTGAAGGACAGGTATTACTGGACTTTTTTTATATATAGAGAAATATTAGTTGTTGGTATCTATTATTGTATATAAAGAGGATACAAATTTTTGGGATGACTTTTTCATTATACCTATTTTACCCTTAAAAAAAACTACAAAAAAAAACTAAATATTTGTACATGTTGAAAAATAACTTCCACATAAAAATAGATTTTCAGTTTTTTTTAGTAAATAATTTTTTTTTCTCTTAATAACTAAGCACAACTTCCACATAAAAGTATGTTTTCAGTTTTTTTATAGTAAAAAAAATATATATAATTTTCTTCTTAATAACTAGCACAATAGAGAATTTCGATCACAGCAAATAAAAAAAAAAGAATATCGACACGTTGTGGCTAGTATTGATAGAGAGGAGGAAAAATGTTAATAGTTAAATATCGAACCGCAAATCTTCTTTATATACTTGTTCCAATTTTGTGTCACTAAACTACATCTTCGAGGACTTGCTTCAAAGACAAATTCTAACATGGACCACTTCTTTAAGTGGTCTATGGTGGACCATTCATGAAAAACCATATAACGAATACGAATTTTACAAAATCCACCGTTGGATTGAAAGTTTATATCATATAGATCATCTATAGAAAATTTTAGAAAAATTGAAAATCATTTGATATGTTATTGAGACCCATCAAGATTAACGGTTTATTAAATATTGTAAATCTTAATAAATCCAAATAAAATATCAAATGATTTTCAATTTTTCTAAAAAAAATTATGGATACTCTATATGATATAAACTTTCAATCTACCAATAAATTTTGTAAAATTCGTATTCGATAGATCACTTGTCCACGGTGGACCACTTATGAAGGTGGTCCACCGTAGCATTAGCCTGCTTCAAAATGTGGACTTCCTTCAACTTCCCAAATCCTTCCATATGTGGGCTTGCTTATTGATTTGACCTTTCTAATTTGGATCATTCGTCACTTAAAAATTGCTCTTAGGCCCTTAAAAATTCTAAAATGCTCTCAAATTATTGGATTATGAATTCTGAAAATACAAAAACGCACTATTTTGGTAGTTATGTTTCGAAGTGCTTTTCTTTCCAAAAAAAATTATATTTTGAAATGTAACTTTCAAAATTTCTGAACATAACACCATTTTGAAAGTTAAATTTCAAAGTGGTTTTTTTTTTAAAAAATAATTTTTAAATGGAACTTTCGAAATTTAACAATTTGAAACCTAAGTTCCGAAATAAGGGAATATGAATAAAATAAAAAAAAGCTAACTTTGAAATTACGTTCCAAAATCAACTAATTTCGGATCCGAAATACCCTAGGATAATTTCATCAATTTGAAGGCCCTAGAGAGCAACAAAGGGGCCTAAAGAGCAATTCTCTTACAATTTTCTTATAGATATATAAAATGCCAAGTTATTAGAAATAACAAGTTCTTTATTTATAGATAGATAAAATGATAAGTTAATTATAGATTAGAGTTTAAACTCTAGTCATAATATCCAACCCAATAATTTTAATATTTCTATCCGTTGAGCAAGAATTTATGGACAACTATTAGTCCATATTTTGGTAAAGTCAAAATATGTTCTAAGTGCGTGATTAAAAGATAGTAAATGAAGATTCATTGTATTATCTGTTACTTCAAAAGTCATTAAAGATGTTTGGTTTTTAGGGCCAATGAATTTAATGAGAAATCATGCATGAACACGTTATAAATGTTCTATCTTGAACATTATTCTTATTGTTGTTTTCTTCAGGATCAGTTCGAGTTGGTCGAAAGCTCAGTATGGTCGAAGCGTTCGCTGTATAGAGGAAAAAGTATGTAGTTGGCAAATATTCAAGAAACATGACTACTTCGACTTCGATGCGTACAACGGCTAATTCAAAGGATATGAAGGAATTCAAATTCAAAATACGTGGCAAGACACGCGTTCTCATCTTAGTTAGTTAGACGTTACTAGCAGTTAGGAAATAGTGTCTATATATATCATAGTTCTGTGATCGAGCAAAGGGTCACAATCTAAATACAAAAATCCTTACTAAATTCAAAGTACCCATGTCAACGAGAGAAACGAGTGATCGAAGGAGAATGTATGTAACTGTGAACCATTTACTTTCTTTGTAATTCATTTACATTCAATGCAATTTATCTGCTTTTCCAATTCAATTGCCCTTTTCATTTAATTTCGACCTTTCCTTTCCTTCTGTTTATTCATTTGAATAAGCATTCTTTCTTGCAATTCAAGTTACAAAAAAACATAAACAACTTTAAAAACATAAGAACAAAAATGAACACTAATTGTCTTGAAAATATAAACAAAAGCACTATGTCCCGAGATTTACTAATTAATCTCTCTTGTAATAACTCAAACTAGCGTTGTTTACCAAATTTCACAGTAAACAACAACATAAATATATTTTTAATTATTAGTTAATTTAGTTCATAAATCAATAACTTTCACAAAGAAGGGGTTAAAAAACACTACTGTAGATTGATTTTAAACATCCACGTCATCAATATTTAGTAAAGGTTTTTATTATACTCCCATTTTAAATGACATCTTTTTGTATTAGTATACTATTCATTTGACCTGCTTTGACCTTATTTTTCTACTAATATATACATGTAAATATTAGCATATGAGATGTTGTTTGATTTGTCTCGACGAGTACTTTCAAAATATACCATTTTTATAATTTTTAATAATATATAATTAGAGATATTAACGATTAAAATTGTGCATTGGCAAATGTGTCAGTGGTCAAACAGGTCATTTATTTTGGGACAGAGGGAGTATTTTTTTTTATTAATAATGGTTGATAATCAATTAATCATGATAGTTATCCAGTTTGGTAAAAATATCGGTTGGCTGATAAGCTAACTGATGGCTGATGACTTATGACTTATGACTTATAGCTGATGGCTGATGACTTATAGCTGATAAGCTAATTGAAGTGTTTGGTAAAATTAGCGGTTCAAGTAGCTGATAGTGTAAAATGACATAAAAGGGTATTGTTTTTTTTGACAAAATAAAAGGGTATTGTTAATTTATAATAAATTTTATATTAAATTAATATTTAACATACTTTGATTTTTTAAAAAAATTATAATAGAATTTTAAAATTCAATTTACTAATATAATATTTTTTAATATTATTAAACTAATTTTTAAGTCCTTGCAAGTTTATTTTCTAACGTCATTGAAGTTGTATATACACATTAATACATATAAAATTAAAGTATGTTGCATTGTGTATATTTACGTATATTTTTAGAGTGTATATATAAGTATATAAAACCACGGAAGTTGTATATACACATTAATACATATAAAAATAAAGTACGTTGTATTGTGAATATACGTATATGAAAATGAAACCACGAAAATCATATATATACGCATTAATACATATAAGAAACATTGGCTTTTTTTATTAGCAAGAAATGGTTTAGTGTTTAAGTACATAATTATTTTATTTTAAATTAAAATAAATTAGAAAGGATAAAAATGGATTTTAGTTAAAATAATAGGGGTAAAATTGGAAGATAAAATGATAAGCTATAAGCTATAAGCTCATAAGCTACTTGAAATAGCGTTTGAAAAATAAGCTATAAGTCAGTAAAATAAGCTATAAGCTCGTGATAGAAAACTGTTACCAAACATGTCTTTTAACTTATAAGCTATAAGACATAAGTTATAAGCTAATTTTCTGGCCTTACCAAACAGAGCCTTAGTTGGGTTAATTTGTTGTATTTTTTTTGTTTTTTTATATAGCATATGCAATGCATGGTGACAACTGTTAGCTTTGTGGATTTATATTATTGGTGAAGCTGAGTAGTTGTGGTTATAGCAGCTACTATTCAAAAGTGTAGGGTTGCTGAGTAAGCTTTTTGTTACAGGGTAAATGTTTTGTGTGTGGACATTTGTAATTTTCTTTTTAGATTGAACGTATTGAAATCATTTAGGGTAGGTTATATGTGGTTGTTAAATTTTCTCTCCCAAATTAGTTGGTGTTTTAGTTTGAATTTAGGATTAAGGATGGCGAGTTAACTGGTGGAGGTAGTATCTGGTTAGTAGTTATTTGTTAAGTATATAAATCGGGTTATTTCTTATTGATTGTGCGTAGTTGAGTTTGTTCATTTGTTTAGTGCCAATAATTCAGTGACAACAATGATTTTTAATGAGAAGGCCAATGTTGATTCCAAGTTTGATTGTGTTGCGGATATTGTTCTTGGGAATGAAAATGTGCGTATCAAAGTAAGGGTTATTAGAATGTGGAAGGTTGCTGGTTTCTTGAATCCTTCTGAGGTTAATTCGCTTGAGATGGTTGGTTGATGAGAAGGTTAGTGTTATTTTTAGTATTAGTATTTTATTTGTAAGTTTGAATTGTATGTTGTGAATAATTTGGTGTTTTCTGTGGTTTTGTGATGAAGGGTGGGAAGATACATGCTTCTGTTCGGAAGCAGCTTATTTACATGTTTCAGTCAAAGCTCGAGGAGGGAAACATGTATGAGATGTCGTATTTTTCTATTTTTTTCTCAGAGTGGCTTTTATCGGACGACTCTCCATCTATATAGAATTGTGTTTCAGATGAAAACAAAAGTTAAATTGTCTGAGAGTAAGAACATATCTGAGTATGGATTAACATGTACAGACATTGAAGAAATTTGTGGGCATACTCATGATTATGAGTACTTGGTTGGTGAGTATTATATAGTATGTTTGGTGTTGATTGATTTTAATTGAATGGTGTACATTTGTGGTGATTGGTTGATTTGTTGAAATGTAGATGTGATTGAGGTAATGGTTGCGCTGGGATGTCTGCGGAGCGTGAGTATATTCGTGATGGTAAGGTGACTAAGATGATTGTTGTTGAACTTTGTGATTACGCTGAGGATTTGAGAAAAAATATTTCAAAAACTTTTGTGGTGGAAGAAAATAATGAAAATTGGTCATTATTTCTATTTTACTAATAGTTTCTTATTTTTTGCCACTGTGAAATTATTTTATACAACTTTTATGAAGTTGCGGTCAATTTCTATGGGTATTCAGTTCAATTGTATTTATTTTTGGTAAGTAGTATTTTATTTTTTACTGTTTATTACTTTAATTGGTATGGTTTCATATATTTATCAGTATCTCATTAATATGTATAATGGTTTTATGTATCTATGGTAGTTTATTGATCGTACCAGTGCTTCTCAGTATTATCATTGATATAATTTTGAGACAGTCGTTATGGATAAAAAGTGTAGATTTTTGTTCAAAGTTATTTTATACTATGTTTCCAGTATTTCCATTAGTTGCGTTTTGGTTTCATTTTTTCTCTGTATAGCATATGATGATGTTTACATAGATTCTAAGTTTGTTTGTGTTTATTTTTTTATTTTTTTCTTTTGCAGATTGTAAGTTTCATAATAGTATATATTTATTAGTTTATTTTTAAATGTAATTAAAAAATAAATGTTGAACCGTGCATCTGCACGGGTTAAAAAACTAGTTACAAACAAAAGTGATAATTGAAGTATATGCAAATTTGATAAATTCGGTAACTATAAAAATAGTGGTGTCTCACACACCTAAAATAGTTGTTTAGTCATTATTGAAGAGACTAGAGAGTGTATAGTTACTTCAAGTTCAAGTAGTGTTGCTGTAATTAGTTATGCACGCGCGTGCTCTTGCGTGTGAAAGAGCCAATAAGTTTTATGGGACTGGCCATACATGTGATGGATAAGCCTCACAGCAGCAATCTTAATCTTAATCTTAAGTTAAAATTTAATGTCTATGCCAAACCCATTGGCCAAATCTGAGTTGGATTGTGGTTTTGTGGGGTAGTACCTTGCCTTTATTGAACATCAAATCCTTATTCTGGCAAAACAAACTCATCATGGTATTGTTGCCAAAGGATATACTCCTATCTTAGTACTTGTATTTAGCATTGCCTTATAGTAGCCACAAATTTAATTAATTTAATTTGTTAATAGTGGTTGTTGTGTAATGAAATTAAACCATATTAAAATAAAATTAGATTGTGGCTCTCAATTTTTGTAGAGGCCAAACAAGCTAAGTATGGATATATAACGGAAAATCTTCTTAAACTACACCTACCTTTCTCCTGAAATTTGTAACTATAATATTGACAAAACAAGAATCTTTTCTAACCATAGTCCTATTAAAAAAATTGTACAAAAGAATTTACTTTTGTAAAGTTTTCATTAGTGTGTGATTTGGAGACTCTATGATAATTTTTAAATACACAACTTGAGATTATAAATCCAAAATGGAATTGGAAGGGGTATAGTATTTTGAAATATAAAATAAAAATAAGACGTGTGGATTATTTTTTCCTATTAGAAAGAAGGATGAAAAGTTGGTCGTCAATTATATATTAATAAAATGGACACTAACAATGGACTACCAAATATTAACTTTATTCTATTTTTCTCACTTTCTATAATATAGCAAAAAAATCATTTCCTCTCCATTTTTTCTTGTAAAATTAACATAATCAGTAACCATTTTGGATTGAGTTAAAGTCAAGCCATCAGTCTTGTGAACTTAACTCAATTGACAGGACATTGGGTTATATATGCAGGAGGTTGAGGTTCGAATTACGGTTATCTCACTTATTTATTTTAAGGGTGAAATTTCTAGCCATTAGGCTACTTGACCAAAAAAAAAAGTTCAACCATCAAGAACAAAACCCCTTCCGTTCAAGAGCAAAAAAAGTACAACTCATTTGGAACCTCTTCATAAGAAAAAACAAACCGAATTGGGAGATTCGGCGCAAGCTAGGAGAACCCCATCCTCATTGTCATTCTTCCCTAATTATTCCTACTATTAATGGATTGATTGGTGCCTAATAAAAGAGTTGAACATTTTTTATTTCAATATACCTATCCACTCGATCTTATATATTGACTTAAGCATCAAAATACTTTTACCGTCACCTCTATGACGATGAAACATTATTCAATTTGTTCAACAATCTTTGTGAACTTCTTCGGTCCACTCTAAATAAATAAATAAAAAAGTGTAATTGAATCTTTAGAAATTTTGCACATGGTACAATGAGAGAAGATACATCAACAAAGAAATTTAAATCTAATGAATTTAAGCCTATTTATTATGGATTGTAATTTTTTATAAAAAGTCATTTTTATACTCAATGCTTTAGAAATTTCTTAGAAACAAAGCAAAAGTTGTTTTCTGTTTATCTTCGAGAATGAAAATTATTATTCTAAATTTTTTTATTGAAAAATATTTTTTGAAAAACTATTGAAAACAATTTCTCATTAAAAGTAGTTTTTAAATTACTTTTTAAAACTAGTAACAAACGATAAATTTTTTTTAAAAGCAATTATTTTATTTAAAAATTTGTTTTTCATAAGAAAAATTGTATAAACAACATTTGTGTGCGTGTATAATCTAAATGGTTTTTTCCTTGAAGTAGAGGGTGCATGATTATGGATTATTTCCTATATTATCTCATTTCATTTTAGCATAGGATATGCCACCCTTCTCAAAATAAAGCTTTTAAAAGAGGATTCAAAATCATCATGTTTGTAATTTGATATTCAAAACATATTTTGTATAACCTTATTTGGTCTTACTTGATTAGAAGGAGATGATTATGGTAGAGCATGTTGCATCAAAGTGGTTGATGTTAGGGGTATTTATAAACATTCTAATGTTCATGGTCGGTAAGATATGTAAAGTAAGATGTATAAGTTATCACATGATATGTAAAGTGAGATGTATAGGTTATAGGATAACCCATGAATCTTTCCGGTGAGTGAGTATATATAAGATTAGTGCAGAGTCGTTGCCATTAATGGGTGTGAGGAGATCACGAGACCCTCACCTGTGGTGAGAGAGAATCAAAGTCATTAAAACTTCGATTAGCCATTAAGACCTTGATTATTGACGCATGCATTATGAGTGTGTTTTGCCGTGTCCGTTGTGATCCGTTGGATGGTTGGACCACCAAAGTCAGTCATACTTCATGTATTTGGGCCGAGCGTAACGAGGACAATGATCCGTAGTCCAGTCTTATTGAGTTACACGTCTCAAATATTTTTGAGATACAATTCATAATATTGTGATTCACATTAGAACAAAACAGTCCTGTTAAGAAAAAAAAAGAATATAACAAGACGATTTTGGCTCTCTTTGGGAAGATGTATAAGCTAGTTTATAAACTCATTTGGCTAAAAAAGATCCGTTTGATAATTTTTCAAAAAGAATATAGTTTATAGCTTATTTTTCAAATGTTATTTTAAGTCACTTATGAGCTTATAGCTTATCATTTTTTCTTCCAATTTTACCCATGTCATCTTACTTGAAAAAAATTAAATATATCTTTTTTATGTCATTTCATACTTATAAACTAATTCAACTTAATTTCACCAAATATTACAAATTCAATAAACTAGTTTATTCGCTATAAGTTCACCCACTATAAACTAGTTTATCAGCTATTTACTATTTTTTACCAAAAACATTTATGTTGTTCAAGGTTAAAATATTAAAGAAATTGCTTGTCAAAATTTCCTTGAAGTGGAAAGTGATAAAAAAAAAGTTTAAAGCAAAAAATATACGTACAAAACTAAATACTCTATGTTGATAATTTCCTTTAAAAAATGAAATTGTACAACCAATATCACGAGATAACGTCTAAAACGTTAACTTTGTAATTGTTGAAAAATGGTTGACGGATGATGATTTTTATTTTCTTTTGGATTTTCTTTCGGAGTAATTATTGTAAGATATTTTGATTGTATAATGTGAAGGTGCTAGGAGCCAATCATTAAAATCTAAAAAGTGAACAAGATTTTGTCAACAAGAAAATAAAAAAGAGAAAGAAAGTTGAATAGGATAAATAATCTAGCTGTAGAACATTAGATTCTCATTTTCATGGTTGTCAAAAAAATATGTTTCCTTTCATAAAGAATTGACCCATCTTGTACCCAAAAAAAAAAAATTGACCCATACTACCTTAATTCAACAGAAGTTATATCAATCCAAAATTTAGATTAAAAAAATTAGATAAAATATATGAATTTTTATGTATTCATTTTTTTTTTTTTAAATATTCTACGGGGACGTGGATTTAACTCTTTTTTTTTTTGACACACGACGTGGATTTAACTTATTTTACTAGTAATTGGTGTAATTTTAAAGTTTATTTGTTGATTTATGAAGTTTGAGCCGTTTTTGTGAATTACTGAAATTCAAGTGACTTAAATTTTCATACATTAAAATGTATGTTTAGACTTTCACTTCTATGTGTTTCAAAATTAGTTTTAGATTTTAACATAAGCCATTAAGATTGGTATTGGTATAGTAGTAAAAGTTAGAGTAGTATACTGTATACATAAGGTTTTAAGGTTTCATTTTCATTGTCTCCATTGTAAAACAAAAAATAAAATAAGATTGACATTTTAGTTTTTTAAAAATATAATTGATTTTGTCTGTAAAATTAATTCGATTTAAAGTTAGAAATTATAACTTATAATTTTTAAATTGATTTTTAAATTTAAATTTAGGATTTTACTCACTTTTACATAAATTTATTCAAACATAAATTAATTTATCTTCGACGTAATTTTTTTTATGTACATAGATAAAATGACTAAATCATTATAACTCACGTACACGTGGAGAAGTCGGAATTCAAATCTCAATCATTATTTTCAACTAAACAATTTCAACATATTTTAATGAGTTGAAATATAACTTGTGAATATATTTGACATAATTTTAATCTAAATCAATTCATTCAAAATTTATGTTATATTGTGCTAAAGAATTATTTATGCAGTCCCGTGAGCTTAGCTCAGTTGGTAGGACATTGCATTATATATGCAGGGGGTCGGTGTTCGAACCCGGTTATTCTACTTATCCATCTTATGGGTGGAATTTCAAGCCATTAGATGATAAAAAAAAATATTTATTTATTCATAATAATGTATTCGCTTCTTTGTCGGAGACAGACAGAGTCACACACACGGGTGGGCGGTATTAACAGGAACTGGTTGGTGTCGGTAAAACGGTATTTTATTCACCGGTGTATCCGGTCACCGGATTTTGGAATCCAGGTGGGGGAGGTGGAGAGATGTTAAAGATACTCGGAGGTAACAGAGTTCCCCTAACCGCGGGTTATGATTGGTCCACGAATGTAACACGTAGGTTTCTTTTTGTTGTATCTCTCTTACCCTTTTTGAATTTGCTTCCTAACTGTCCCTTCATCTCACCTGATCACTCTCTGTATAAAGAAAGGTCCCATTCATTCTATTCATTTTCATTCTCACCAAAGTACAACATTTTTCAACGCATTCCCACGCGCCTTACCCGTAATAGCACACAACACAACAATGCAACATTACGCTATGCCAGATGTTTCTATTAACTTCTTAAAATTAATAAATTAAAAAGTCTCATGAGTGTAATTTAAATGGTAGCTATCAGATATATTATTGGAGTGGTCGGGGTTTGAATTCCAGATTTCACATTTCTCCACATTTAAATGTGAGTCTAGCCACCAGATTACTTGACTAAAAAAATTAATAAATTAGACATACTACAATG
Source organism: Trifolium repens (assembly GCA_030408175.1). Taxonomy (NCBI): domain Eukaryota; kingdom Viridiplantae; phylum Streptophyta; class Magnoliopsida; order Fabales; family Fabaceae; genus Trifolium; species Trifolium repens. Next base: position 58,667,655 of record CP125837.1, on the reverse strand, counting down.
TTGGTAACACAAATAAGCTACGAGTAGATTATAACTATCATTTAGTTTATAAAATTGTTTAATAAAATAAAATATGTTTGATAAAATAAGATTGTTTATAAGATTATAGTTTGTTTTGAAATATTTTATTTAAAATAAAATAACCATACACTCACGTAAAATAAATACTCATAATATATAAAATAATTGTTTTCTTTTACGTTATTTGGTACTTATAATAGCTAATTAAATATATCGAATAATTTAGTTTCACTTAACTAGTTTTTCAGTTATCAACTATTAGTTAGCTTTTATTTTAGTTTAACTTATCAACTATTAGCTAATTTTTGGCGTAACTTTTCAAATATAAACTATCTTATTGATTATCGGCCAATTTTTCAATTATCATCCAACTTATAGTTTTTTGTTTTGTTTTGGGTGAGATCAAAGCCTAAATAAACATGTTTCGGTGTTTCATTTCATTGTATTATTAGGAAAATTCTTGATGAAATAAATTAGAAAAATTATAATATGTACCATTTTTATTGACAAGTGTTGTAAACTAATACTTAAAAAATATTTAAAATTTTAATGAAAACATACATTGCTATTTAAAAATATAAATTAGTGGTCATTCTTAATTTTTATGATTAAAATAATTACTTGATTAATATTAGTTTGATCAAAACAACAAAAAATAAAAACATAATTTCTATAGAGTTTACATCAATTATGTCATCGTTTTAGCTGTAAAATAATAAGTTACATGAATTTTTACTTTTAAAGAGTATTGTCGACAACAATTAAAATTTATGATAAATTTAAGCATTGATTCGCGATAAATCACTTATAAAGGCGATTCACTTATAAGCATTCGTTCGTAAAAAGAAAACTGAGTTTGTATCATCTTCATTTCTACATTTATCGATCTTCCTTCCCTTCATAGATATGGGCAAAAAATAATTCAATAGTTGAGATAAAAAAATTGAAGAAAAAATTGAGCATTATCTTTAAATCCAAATTCAATGGTCACTCTATCATCAGAATTCATAACCTAATCGATTTCCTATCCAATTCACCGTTTAATTCGCCGTAAATTTGACATCACTAATTGTAACTCTATTACCTCGACACATCATGTTTGTGATGATTATGATTATTTGCGTCTTATATTGGTTTGATGGGAAGTGAAGATTCGGGAGCTATTTTGTAGAGGCCAGTGGCAGAGCTATTTGACTCTATTATATTTTAATGACCAACTTTTTTTTATGTGAACAAATTTATAGTTTTTCATCTCGAGTGATCAAATTTATATTATTACAACTTTGATTGTTATACATGAAATATAATTTTTTGTATTTAATTTATATGTTAAAAAATCCCAAACTTTTTTTCCTGGCTCCGCCACTGGAGGCTAGAGTGGTGGACCGTCATAGTGACGAAGAGGTTCAAAGGGCACGAAACAACAGAAGGAAGAGTGGTGGACCGTCGTAGTGCCCCACATGTTTCACTTTATTTTTTGTTATATAAATACATTTTTTTTTTTTAGAGTTTAAATCCCAACCATTGAATTAGTTTTACCATATTTTATGCAGTTGTGCAGAGAAATGGAAATCTAAACAAATGTGGAAATATAGCGGATCCAAACTCGTATTTAACCGTTTTAAAATGCAATTATGCGTTTTTTATAAGATTTTGGATTTTATATTGGTTTAATGGTTGTTATAACTTTATATTAATTTCCACTTATTTGTATTAGAGGTTTTATTACATGTCCATTATTTGTTAAAAAAAACGGTGACCCTTTATTTTTTTACTCCTTGTAGGGAGTTAATTGTTAGAGTAAAGTCGCACACCTTTCGTTCCTATGGATATAGCTTAGTTATGAAGTTTCCACTGTTGCTAACGATAAGTAATCTTCGTTGGTTAACTTGGAGAGCACACATTGTGGATTTTCTTTATCTCAAACGATTTTTTTCCTTACACGAGATCCACGAATCGAATGCCCATCCAACTTGTGGGCACACATGGCGGGTCCTTCCCTCCCAATCGAATGTTTTGTTTCCAACACATGATCCAAAAATCTAACCATTAACCACATGCGTAAGAAACCCACAACTTTTTACCATTTATCACTTTAACTAATTCATTGTTTGTATTGAAAAACTTATTTTATTACTATTATTTATAGTAAAATTACAGTTAAATGACATTCAAATTCATGGTTATCTAATTGATGGTTAACGAGTTGACTTGCAACACATTGTTTATTTTAAAATGACCAACGGTGAAAACCCAAAAATAAAATAAAATAAAACAACCAATGGTAATATTGTTAATACTTTTTTGGGAGTGAGGATTAGAGTCTCAACATCCTTATCACTTTGTTTATTAACTTTTTCACCGTAACCGCCAAATCAATCTTTCATCCTCTTGCAACACATTTATATATCGATTAATGATCCACAAACTTATCATAATTAACTGTATTTTTGGGTGATGTTATCATATAATTAATCTAAAAGATTGTTGTGATATTTTCTATAAAAATAACAATTATTCAAGTCAACTTATTTTATTACTATTATTTATAGTAAAAAATTATAGTTAATTACATTCAAATTCGTGATTATCTAATTGATGGTTAACGAGTTGACTTGTAACACATTATTTATTTTTAAAACGTCCAACGGTAAAAGCCAACAAAAAAAAACAACAAAATACAACTAATGATAATACTGGTAATATTTTTTTGAGGAGTGAGGATTAGACTCTCAACATCTTTATCACTTTCTTTATTAACTTTTTCACCGTAACCACCAAATCAATCTTACATCCTCTTGCAACACATATCCATATCGATTAATGATCCACAAACTTATCGTAATTAACCGTATGTTTGGGTGATGTTATCATATAATTAATTTAAAAGATTGTTGTGATATTTTCTATAAAAATAACAATTATTCAAGTATGGCTTTAATTCATATATATTGTTACTTTGTTGGTACCGTCAAATCGATCATAAATATTATTCGTTTGGTCATAAGTATAAGAAAAAATTAATCAACAAAAATTAATGTATTTGATATAAAGTTTGGACTAAATACATCAAATTTGGTTAATCTAATTTTTTTATATCTAGGATTGGAAGAAATAAATCATTAAACACATTCCCTTTTTTAAAAAAATAATATTAAACACATTACCTTTAATGATAAGAACTTCTATATTCACACATTTAATTGTGATTTTTTGAAATCGCAAAAGCTTTTACAATTGTAATGTTACCTTCAATTATAACAATTTCTATATTCACTCGTATAATTGTGATTTTCTAAAATAACAAAAGCTTTTATAATTAAAAATCATTAGGTTTAGTCTTGTAGTGAGGGATTTAAGTAGTATGCTAGAGATTCTGGTTTCGATTATAAGCTCTATTGTAAACAAAATAAAAACTTTTACAATTGTTGTGTATAGCCATAGCAATAGCAATTAAACGTGTGTTTGGATCAACATTTTAAAATCACGACAATTATAAAACCGCGTCCCAATGCTTGTTTATTGTAAAAATCCTAAACCTACAAATCCAAACTTATATGTTAACTAAAAATTTATCGCGTTTTTTTTTTCCGCGAAAATTACGATATTTGTAAAACCGCGCCTTAATGCCTATTTGCCGCAAAAATTCGGAAACTATATATACAAACTTATGCGTTAACGTGGGAATTTGCCAATACTTTTTCCTGCGAACATCACAGCAGTTGTAAAGGCACATTCTAGTGCACAATGTTCGCGTAAATCCTGAAACTATAAATCCAAACCTATGCGTTGGTATGAAAATTTGACGCGATTTTTTGCCGCGAACAACATGCCAATTGTAAAACCGCGCCCTAGTGTGCTTTTTCCGTTAAAAACCTATAAACTACTAATCAAAACTTCTGCATTGACGTAAAAATTTTCCGCGATCTTTTGCCGCGAACGTGGAAACCAACCGCGCAAGTACATCGGTAACTCAAAAAGGGGTTGCAGCTTGACAAGTGATGCACACGCGCGCAAGCATTGCGTTGGCTCATCCAAATATGTTATGTTTGTGAATCGAGAAATGAATTTGGTCATAAAAGATACGTTTTGGCTATTCATCGCTTGATGACCGTCCGATGGTTGACAAAGATCCTTAAATCCAACGGCTGTAATCCCAACAACATCAAACTCAAACGCGAAAAAGAAACTTTCATGTTATCCGTACCGTTTAAAAAAATCCAAAAGAATAAAAAACTTCCTTAACTCGGTTTCTTAATCAAATTTAAAACCTCCGTTAAATTCATTCACCACACTCATTATTTTCAGCATTTCAACCTCATAAGTAATGCAACAAGTAACCTATCTTTTTCTCTCTCTCTTTCTTCTTGTCTCATGTGTTTGTGCCAATAACTAAACACAAACCTTTTTGTTTTTTTGCGGTGGAATGTCTTCACCGGGCTTCCCCGGCGGTGGTAGTTCCTCCGATTTCTACGGCGGAGCAGCTAGTTTTTCTGGTAGATCTATTACACTTCCATCATCCAACATGAACAACAACAACAACAACATCATCAACAATAACAATAATAATTATCTCTCAAACATAGCCACCACCACCACACACAACAACCTTCATCACCCTTTCTACAGAACCCAACAACATCAGCTTCCATCGATTTTCATCGACCCTTCTACACAAATCGCACAACGACAAACATCTTCTCTCATCGGGAAACGCACCCTTGCTGAATTTCAAACCCAAAACATCAACACCAACAACAACCTTAATCTTCACAATTTCAATAATAATCTAAACAGCAACCTTAACCACCACAACAACATCAACAACAACACTGTTCTTTCAAATCTTTTACTTCGTTCTGTGAAACCTAGGAATTTCCAACATGGTTCTCCTATGTCTCCTCTTTCTCCAATTGATTTCTCAAATTCCTCACCTGAATTCATCAACCCTTCTTCTTTTTCTTCACCGCGTTTGGGTTTACCGCTTCGTTCAAACCCTATTGTTCAAAACCCATTACCCATGAACAATTCAATTCTGCAAAACACAAATTTTATTTATCAAAATTCCAATTTTTCGCAGATTCAGAACAGGGTGATTCCAACTAGCTATGACCCACCTAAGAAAATGATGGATCATCGTTTTCTGGAGTTGGAAAAACAGCTTCTTGAAGACAATGATGAAGAAGGAGAACAAGACGCAGTTTCTGGGATTACAAACAGTGAATGGTCTGAAACAATTCAGAATTTGATTAGTTTCGAGAAAAACCCGACCCAGAAACCCGAGTCATACTCACCCACTTCTTCAACAACATCACTGAACTCATGTTCTTCCTCTGTTCTTTCTCCTGCTTCTGGTTGTTCAAAGCAATTGTTAATGGAAGCTGCAACCGCAATTTCCGAAGGTAAAATGGAATATGCTTCGGAGATCCTTAATCGTATGGCTCAGAATTTGAACCCGATAGTGAATTCTGATCGTCGATTAATGGATTGCATGGTTTCAGCATTGAAATCACGCGTGAATCATGTTGAAAATCCACCTCCGGTAGTGGAACTGTTTAGCAAGGAACACGCTGAGTCAACTCAGCTTCTCTTTGATCACTCTCTTTGCTTTAAGGTCTCTTTCATGGCTGCAAACATCGCAATCCTCGAAGCAGTATTCGAAGAAACAACAGATAAAGCTAACAACAAAAACAACGTGATGAAGCTATGTGTGTTGGATTTCGATATTGGTCATGGAAAACAATACATGTCCCTTCTCAATGAACTCCACGCGCGTCTCAATGGTTCACCGGCGACCTTGAAGATCACGGCGATGGCGGAGAACGACGATGAAGAAAGGCTGAAGACGGTGGGAGAAAATTTGGGTCGACAAGCGGAGCGTTTAAGAATCTGGTTTGAATTCAAAGTGGTAACACAAAAACTTGCTGAGTTAACTCGCGAGTCATTAGGTTGTGACTCGGAGGATATTCTTGCTGTGAATTTCGCGTTCAAGCTATTCAGAATGCCAGACGAAAGTGTGTCAACGGAGAATCCACGCGACGCGCTTCTTAGGAGCGTGAAATCACTTGCGCCTCGTGTTGTTATTATTTTGGAGCAAGAAATTAATACCAATACGGCACCGTTTGTTGCACGTGTGGCTGAGTCATGTTCATATTACGGCGCGCTGTTTGACTCAATTGAGTCTACTATGGGGAAGGATAACCCGGAGCGAGTTAAGATCGAGGAAGGACTGAGTCAGAAGCTGTGTAACGCGGTTGCTTGTGAAGGGAGAGATCGTGTGGAGCGTTGTGAAGTGTTTGGGAAGTGGCGTGCACGCATGAGTATGGCTGGGTTTAGGTTAAACCCAGTGAGTCAGAAAGTGGCTGAGTCAATTAAAGCGCGGCTCGCGCCAGGAAGCCGAGTCACTGTGAGTGAAGAAAACGGTGGCGTTTGCTTTGGTTGGATGGGAAGAACTCTCACCGTTGCATCTGCTTGGCGTTAATTTCACTCAGTTTTTATTTGAATTTTATTTTAAATTTCTATGAATATAAATAATATAGTATCACATTGTTACTGTAATATTTTAATATTTTTAAGCTGTGTTGGAGATAATGGAAAGGAAAAATAGTGTTGGAAAATTGTATTGAGCAAAAATTCAGCTTCTTCTTCTCTTGAGTTAGTTTCACTCACCAAACAAGCTTAATAAAAAGTGTGTTTGGATTCCAAGAAAATTTATGTGACATGTTGTGTAGCATTTATGGATATCATAATTCATTTATGTGCTTTTATCATCATCATAACTTCGACGTGAGATAGAAGTTGGTCTATGTTTGGTAGAGATCATAGTAATATCCTTTCGGTTAAAATAGTACAGACATAAGTTAAAATGATAGTACCAATATTTGATTATTTTGGTGTAAAACATAAATGTTCTGGGCTGATAAAAAGGATATCCAAAATGGAGAACAATATTTCACATTGATGAAAGTGATTTGTTACTTCTGAGTTCTGACGTTAAGGGTGTGCTTGGTAGAGGAGAAAAAGGGAAGAGAGCAATTAAAACACGGAAACCATTGCATGTATTTGGACTAACATTAGTCCAAATACATGCAATGGTTTCCGTGTTTTAATTGCTCTCTTCCCTTTTTCTCCTCTACCAAGCAAATGCTAAGTAAGGATGACAATAGTACCAATTTTTGAACTATAGTACCAATCTTTGTACTTCAAATTTGAAAAAAATACTCTACCTGACTCATGTTTGTGAATAAATTGATAAATAAAAAAATATGATATCAATTTAATAGAATTAAATTTTTTTCAAAGATTTTAACATTTACTTGTGAAAATTATAATCAAAAGAGTAAGTGATATTGAAATTATATGGATTGTGTACCCTTTATGTTTTGATCGCGAGGTATATATAGTGATGGAATGTGAGGATGAGTAATGGTGAGCCATTATAGGCGACAACCTTTAGTGAATCTACTCCGGGTAGTAACCATTAAAGCCACTAACGAGAGTTGGGATGCTATAATCGTATGAAGATTCCTGTTCGAGGAAGTTTGTGAAATGGAGTGACAAATTGCATATGGAATAAGCCTTTAGAGTAGAGAGATAGGGCTTCTAAGCCCATTCCTGAACAATAAATGAAAAACTTTATTGTTTCTACTCCATTTGATTACATCGTTTTAAGGATGCTCTTCGTTGCTTTTCTTACACGCTTCCAACGATGGTTGCATTGCGCCACCACCCACTCGATCCTCCTCTTGTGTCTTGTTGTCCCCAATGGAACCCTCCTCTGTAAATTTGTTTTTCGACGTTACACTCTGTAGCTTCTGTAAAATTACAATGAGTCACCGTAATTATGACATACTCACCGTGATACCAAACATACACTCCATGTTTACAGATCAGTCTTTATCGTCTTTTTATCGTTGTTTCGATGAATTGTTGATATTTTTTATGGGATTTTTCGGTTTCTCAACTCTCTCTCTAAAGAATCATAATTTTACTGCTTGAGGTGAATAAGTGAGAACTCTTGTCCTACATATATAATATGATATTTTTATAGGTAAATATTTTTATATTTAATTTCTTATCGATTGCCTTTAAACACTTGTTACCATTTACCATTTTTTATCTATACGAGGTCAACAATATCAATCACACTTGATGAAATTTCCTTTTTTGAATTTATAAATTTCGTTTTTCTATTTTTGAAAGGACACTTGATTAAACTTCTTAAAAAACTTAATGACACTTTTGGTAAAAAATCACAACTAGAAGGAATATATATGTTTTTATTATTTTGTCAAAATATAAGTGTCAATTAAGTTTTTGCACACTTTCACAAAAACAAGAGAATATTAATTATTTTTATTGACTAGCAAAAAAAAAAACAACAAAGAAACGTGACATTCTTGTAAAAATTTGAACTGAATATATTTTGTCAAAAAATGTCAAGTATAATTTTCTTATCTACAAAATAGTACTCCATCCGTTCCTTTTTATAAGAAACAGTTTGAAAAAATTACACATACCAAGAAAACACATTGTAAATAGTTCTTTTCATTTAATACTCTTATAAATTTAAATTTATTCCATCTATGCCCCTATTTAATTACTCTAAATTCAATTAACTTACTTATTTTTAATATTCTCTTTCATAATAAATAAGGGCATAAGTTAAATTCAACATTTAAAACATTTGAAAATTAGTCAAATTTTCCTATAAAAAGGAACAAAAAAATTTTCACTTTTGTTTCTTATAAAAAGGAACGGATGGAGTACTATATTACTCAAATTAACTATTGATTCAAGTAAAACTTAATCCGTTAACAAAAGAAAAAAAAGTAAAACTCAATCTGATTTGACACCGAAATGTAGAGCTGGGTATGCGGGCTGGCCTACCCTATTTAACCCGCCCCGCATAAGCCCGCATATTAAACGGGACGAACAAGTCCGTCAACAAATGTAAACGAGTTATGTTATGTAGGTCCGAGTGTTGTAGAATTGACCTACAAAACATAATAATGAACAAATATATATAAGAATAAAAACATCAAATAAATATGACAATAATATACGAGTATAGAAATATCGTATAAACTTATCTTTCTCAATTTAGTCCTCAAGATTGTCACAGAATTGAGACCTAAGATTATCAGAATAATAAACACGTAAGAACATAATCATCAAATAAAAATTAGAATCAAATAAAGTAGAGATGATGAACTTATCTTTTTGATGAAAGCTTAAACTCATGAACTGCAGATATCCTGCAAAATAGAGTAATAACCTGAGGCGTGACAAAGTCACTGTCCTTAAGGATTTATCCGCGGTATATTTGCGCAAATCCTCCAGGATTCAACAGGTCCTTCCCAAGTATGTATCATACTCGAAGTGACAGAACAACTTGAATTCACTAAGTGCTGGCAATGTTACTCAGGAAGACAAGAACTAATTTTATGAGAGGGGAACTTATTTTTTTTGTTCAAAAACGTGTCTTATCATGAAAAGTATGTGTATATAATTCTCATTGTTGTTACTAGCTCTACGACCTCAAGTAGAAAGGAAGCCATATATCTTCAATTTTATAACTGCCATATTGATCCTTAAAGTTAGAAATTAAAGAGAAATAAATTAATAAGTTACAAAACTAATTGGACCAAGTAAAACACATTTAAAAATAATTAATAATAATAATATTAAATAACTTTTGAAATAAATACTTAATAAAATTACAACACCGAGTTCGGTCCGCGTTAGCCCATGGGTTAAACGGTTAACCCACGTACTATTACAAAAAAATTTAAAAATTCGCTTTTTATTCAAAAAATAGCTAGAATATTGAAATAATAAAAGCTAAAAAAACTATATTGTTAATAATTTTATGTTATAACATATAAATTGTAAGTAACAATTAAAAAAAATAAAGTGTGAGACATTTTTGAGTTTATTTATCTTCTCTATGCAAGTAATGCAACTAAAATCAAATTCAACTAGTTCTCATCGCCATTATTTCTCCACACACCTCAAATCCATAAAATAAACACAAGTGATATTTAATAAGAACTTCAATTAGTCTTGTTCAAAAAATTAAAAAGAACTTTAATAGTCCAAACCAATATTAAAAGTACAACAAGAAATCTAATATAAACGGATCACGGGCCAAACCCACGAACCCGCGGATTTAACCCATATAACCCACGATTTTAATAGTCCAATCCACACGGGAAAAAATATAACAGACCAATAAATTTTGGTCTTAAGCCCATGCGGGCTGCGGATTAAACGGGTCGACCCACGAACTTGACCCGTATACCCAGCTCTACCGAAATGTAACTCAATTACTATTGGAGGCATGGATGCTCAAACTTTGCATTCTCTAACTTAAAATGTGTGGTTTTAACTATTAAACTACTTTTTGTAAAAAAAAAACTATTAAACTGCTTTAGAAAAATTCAATCTGAATTATTTAAATAAGATCTTAAATTCAAACCTTTGGATAAAAAATTGTGATCAAGAAGATATCTTACTAAAGATAAGTCCGATCTTTTGATAAAAATAGATCACTAACAATATATACAAATTTTGATTTCGAAACAGTTAATTCATCGGTACGCATTTTATTTAATGTGTATCCAGGGACGGATCTGCTTGAGGCATGGTGTGACTATAGCCACACCAGCCTAGCCTATTTTTTTTTTATAAAAAATAATAATAATATTTATAAATACTTTTATATTATTATGTATGTATATTTATACAAATATTAATATAAATATTAGTTTAGAATTTATTATTGATAACTATAAATCTCTTGGTACACATATTGATTTAAGTATTAGTGCAAATAATAGTTTGTAGTCTATTAATATTTATGATTTCAAGTCTTTTGCTATACATAGAGTATTATTTTAAGTAATATAGTTTAATTTGAGAATAATCATATTTTACTTTGTTTGTCAAACAATAATGGATAACAAATTGAATTTGTAACATTGGATAAAAATATAAAATTAGCAATTTGAACTGTCATAAAATATGAAATGACATAAAAAAATATTTAATAACTTATAAGCTAATTGAATTAACTTGTCAAAATAAACTATAAGCTGGTATAATTTTGGGGGTCCGCCCCTGTGTGTATCGATATACTTGCTGATATGGAAAATTATAATAGGTTCATAAATATTGCTTATTAACTATTTTATATTAAATTGCATAAAAAACTATCTTATATTAAATACTATTTGTGAACCTATTTGAATTGTACACTTCAACAATGTAACGGTACATATTCAAATAAAATGTGTACGAGAGTATTCACCTTTCTAAATTTCCAAGTTGGTGCTACCATTAAGCATCACTTATTTTTTTTATTATAAATTAATCTCACTTTTTTCGGTTGTTGATAAGAGTTGGATATATTTTCAGTTCGTATAAATTTGTCAACTTTTATTATTAGTTCCTTCAAAAAAATATTTTGAACTTTAATCCTAAAAAAATATCTTATTCTTATTTTTAAGGATTAAAATCAAAATTTGCTATTTTTAGAGCGTAAAAATTATTTAGCCCAACCTGATTAAAACAAAAAATTGTACATACCCATTTCCTAGTTTTGTAAAGCCCAAACACTTTTTTTTGCAACGGTAAGAAACAGATTAGTGTACGATAAGGTCATATATGTAATTTCGATTCTTGAATAGGGACACTGATGTAAAAAGCCAGCTAGTTACCGTTGAATCTTCATAACGGAAGCATAAAAAGTGTTAGCCTATTCCAAAACGCACTTCAAAAAATCATCAACGAAACTAAGACGAAAACAAAGTGAAAAACGCGATAATTTTCAGAAATCAACAAATTATCCAAAGAGAAATCACTTATTTCAGGAACTTTTGTATTACTTGTAAGTTTTCGTTTATCTTCTAAGTTCTTTTTCAATTCAACCGTTTTTTTAATCTTGATTGCATGAATTTTTACTTCTTTTATTGTTATGTTAATAGCAAACAATCCATGGAATTATTTTTGAGGAAAATAATCGATTTTGAACATGAATGAAAAAAATGTGTTGATTGTTGGGTTTGTAATATGAAGTATATGATTTTTGTGGGAAAATTGAAACCCTAGGTTTTCTTTTTGGGGTTTCAATTTTCAATTCAAGTGTTTCTTTAACTGTTATGTTAATCACAGACATTCTACGGAAACTTTTCGGTGAAAAAAATTAAATAAAATTGATGGTGAACATGAATCAAAGAAATAAATTGATTGTTGGGTTTGTGTGCCATTCTATTAGGTTTTGAAGTTAAAAGAAATATATGATTTTTGTGTTTACATTTAAATTAGATGGAAAATTGTAAGTTGTAACCCTAGGTTTTCTTTTGGGGTTTAAAAATCGAGAATTTGGGGTTACTTTGAGGGTGCAAAATTGAAATGTTGGGTTTCTTCTTTTTGGATGAAAAATTAAGCATTTGTATGGTAATTCTTCTTTCCCAAGAATCAGAATGTGAAATTTCTCCTTCCTGCATCAAGTATATGGACATTAGTGTGAAATTTTATGGTGTCTAGTGTTTAATTCTGAAGCTTTGATTACATTTTCATTTTAAATTTATTCAATGTATTCTATTTTTTGTCAGAATTTATTCAATTTATTAGGATTAAGGAACTAGTGATAAGTTGACAAATGATGATATTATGACCTAATTATATGTGAAAAATTCTAAGATGGCTTAACCCTTTTACAATATTTGCAGGGTGTTCATTTGAAATTGACTACTTTAACTCAAAATGGCAACACGAACTGTTCGCTTGTTTCAAGACCAAAATATCAGTGACCATGTTCATGGTATGATCCATTTCATTTGGTTTAAGCATGTTTTACTTTCCATTAATTGTTTGTGTGTTGAATGACTAAATTTTTTAACACTGGTGCAGAAACAGGAACTGTGTCTGGAAAGACAGATTTTACTGGACAGAAGAAATCTAAGGTTGGAGGAAGAAAACCACTTGGTGATCTATCCAACTCAGTGAAGCCATTTGATCTAGTAGATGGAAAGAAAACTCTCAATGGTCCATTAAAAACTGTTAAACCCTCTGTTATTCTGAATAAGTCCAAGAATAAGAACAACTCCACTCTTATTCTGAATAAGGAAGTTGTTTCTGGCAAGGAGAAGAATCTTGAAATTGACAAAGGAACTGGCAGCAAAGCTTCTAAGAAATCAAATACTGGCAGCAGGAAAGCACTTACTGACATTTCAAACTCAGCCTCAACGAAGCTACAAGTTCCTGATATAAAAAATAAGAACAGCCTGAAGACAAGTACTTTGACAGGGAAGTATCTTCACCCGGATGCAATAGCTGAAGAGAGAATGTTTCACGATCATGAACAATGTATAAAATCACAGACTCAAGCAATGGATATACATCATTTTTTCAAGACTGTTGGACTGGAGGATGGTAATTAGTATTACTATTAACTACTTCTAGATTTTCTATTGTCTATGTGTTTTGGCTGGTTACTTTGTTTACTTATTATTTTATTCATTATTTCATCAGATTCAGATGATGACATGAAAATTTCCTTTGAACCACTTGCAAGTAAACTGAAGGTTTGTTTGTAACCCCTAATGTTTCTGCTTTGCTTTTCTAACGGTTTCAATTCGATTTCTTAACTATTTGTCTATGTCTTTTAGCCTGAGAGTGCATTATGGAAATTGGAGGAGGTGCATGAAGAGTTGCCCGAGTCTCCATCTGCTGAGCATGGCTCCCCAATATACTGCAAGAGTCCAGAATTTTCAAGTCGGACAATGTGGGACGACCTGGCTGTAGATTTCAAATTGATAGATTCACCCTAGGTTTTTGTTTTTATAGAATTCCGCGCCACTTGTGTGATGGCAATTATTGTTGGATCCTTGAATTGATGACCTTAATGTTTGTTTATGCCAAATTATGTCAATGAATAGCGCCTATGCTTTTCCATGATTGGTGTTTTGAGTTACTGCATTTCTCTATTTTAAAAAAATCTGATTTTGCTCATATGAAGGATGTGACAATTTTGGTAGGACATTTTTTCTCTCTGCTTCCAAGAAAATTGATTTGAACACCATTAAAATTTTCATTTCTGTAAGTTAAATTACTATAACTTCTTTTTAAATAGAAGAGACATGGCAGTGCAATTTTAAATTGTAGGAGTTTAATTAAATCCCATTATTGTTTGACAAAAAATAAAAAACTCTTCCTGAATTGCTTGACAAGCAAGAAACAAATGTTTCCGGTTCACATGATGTCTCTATGAAAGATTCAGTTGTGGGTGGAATTTATCGAGTTGTGATTACAATAATGGCAATAATTTATGTACTATAACACAAACTTCTGAGGGCTTAATAAATAATTTAATACAACTAAGCAAATTTAAGACTCTTACCACAATCTACCACTAACAGTAATGCTCAAAATGCAAGGTGTTGCTTGCTTCTGGTTCAAGATATGGAATTTAAGATAATGCTTATGAATCAAGCTGCCACAGACAGAGAACAAAAATGGTACAATGTTGTTTTAATGGATAGCGATCCAAGCGAGGGAATAAAAGATGAGGTTGGAGTTAAAAAATACAGTAAAAAATTCAAATTCAGAAAAGAGGAGGAAACTTTACTTGTAGCTCATATTGACATAGTTTCTACTAATCACCGACAAAAAAAATACAAAAATGCCTAGATTAACCCATTCCTTAAAAAAATAAATTATTACATCTTCCGAAAGAAATTAAAGCACTGTAGCAATTGTAACCATATCACTGCAATCAATTAGATGAACATCAATGCCTCCCAATCAATTTTGTTAGAATCAAATTTTTACGTCAACTCATTTTTTTTTTTGGTAGTGAACTCATTTTATCTAAGTGGAATTAAAATTTAGACTCAGCACGTAAATTCTCGTAATGTTTATCGCATGTTAATATAATTTTAACTTATTATAAAGGAAAAATATACCAAAAATATCGGATCATTAACTTATAATCTAAGTGTTCCATTTATGCACCTTGGCAGAATTTGAACTAGAAACTTGAAGGTGTCAAAGTGGATATAAAAAATGTAAGTTGCAAATTTACAAAAATGAAACAAAAAACTAAAAGGCAAATTCTTTTGACTACTAAAATAATAACAAACTCTATAGCATGTAATGATGTTAATTGTCCATTATTTGGAATAAAAAGTTTATCCTCCCTAATTTGAAATTCAGTCAAGGGATAGGAAAAATACAAATTTATATCTTCATAATTGATAATTTAATTTTGAACTTAATCTGAAATTAAGAATTTTATTCATTTATTTAGAAATTTAAGTGGTATGGATATTAATTAAAGAAAATATTTAAAAGAATATTATATTATTAATTTTTAATTAAAAAAATAATTTTTGAATATTAGATGATTCACATTCAATTGATTTTCTCTCATTTAATTCTCATGAATTAAATATGACTATAGTCATATATTTCAATAACAAATAGCACCAACAACTATATATCTTGTAAAAAAATTCATGTATTAAATATTACTATTCGAATCATGCAAGTCATGTGACAATGAATATTACATATGATTAAAATACAAAGTGATTGTGAATTGTAACCCTACTATTTTATTTTAATTTTACGAAACCTCTATTATATTTATTTATATATTATTTATCAAATAACTTATTATATTTAAATAATTGCATAAAATTTTATAATATTCTATTATTTTATCGAAATATAATTATTTATTTATTCTCTAACTTATTTTAATGTATTCTTTTGTATTTTTTTTCTTTTTTACTCATGTGGATAAAGATAAAAGACATTGTTGGAAATGCACCAGAACCAAAAATTATTATTCCTCTAACTATTTAATGTACTCCTTTGTTCTTATGTTCCCTATTATAAACAAAAACTAAAAGTGATCATTAAATAACCGTGTAATAAAAAATATCATTACATAATTGATAAACTTATCTATAATATAGATCAAGATATATTGATGATTCAATTAACCTAAAAAATATATGAAATTTTGCTTATACAAAAAATATAAAAATAGAGGGAGAGTATTATTATAAAAATACTTACGATTAATTTGTCAAAAAAAAAAGTATTTACGAGTGTAAAAAATTATTATTCCTCTAATCATGAACGTATACTATATGTCTAAATATTAAATGTCTCTTTTAAATATTTAGACACTTTATTTTTGGAGAGACACTTAATTATTTGTTTAAAACTTTTTTTACAACTCATTTCTTGAAGAATTTCATTCAGCTCAATTGGTGTTAAGCATTCGATGCAACAAGATTATGATTAAAGGCATTAACCGAAACAACATCACGGAGTATCTTTTCTCCATAACTATTAAAGCTAGAATCAACTATCATTATGATTATTACACATTACGGGGACCGATGTTGTTGTGTATGTGAATATAAAATACAACAAAAATTATCAAAAATAAGAATCGTTTTCAATTTTCTTAATTTTTTTGTTACGCAAATTTATTAATTTAGTGCAACTTAACAAAGCAAAGTTGCATACAAAATTCATTAATCACAGTAAAAGAAACTTTAATTAACACTTAAGCTTCCATGAATTTAGGTTATGAATTTTATGTAGACTGTTATTGTAGTGTAGTTGAATAGTGCCTTCAATTTGGTAGGAGAACACTTAACTTCTCATTCAACTCTTAAATCTTTCTGACAAATTTTGCAACTTTGCAATAGACATTATCAAAAATTTGTTGGCCTTGCGCAAATCTCTTTTATTCATACACTTGTTTTTCTTCCAGATTTTGATCAAGTCTCATGATTTAATTGAAACAAATCTTACTATTTATTGTTTGAGAGGTACGGTTCTCTCATAGAATTTTTTTATTAATATTTTGTACTATTTTTCATTTAGTAATCAGTAAATGTTTTTTTTATAGTATTGGATCCAATTCTCATAACTAATCAATACAAATACATAAATGATTTACAAATTGAATATCGAACTTATTATGTAGAGTATGGTGTAAATGCGCATAAGTTTAACGTTCTCTTTTTAAAACGGTAAATATTGTTATGGTATTGACAAATGAGATGAGAAGGATTAAAAATATTGATTATCGAAAAAGACAGTGAAAATACGAATAAAACTTCTAATGTAGTCTATAAGGAAGTATTTCGTAATATAATTTCTATTGCATGAAAATTTATCCAAATTTATTGTTGAACTAATGTTTAATGTTACTCGACTTTGTTCATATACCTTTTAATATTAAAATTTTTATATCGTATTTTTTATTGTTACACATTTCAGCTAATTAGAGCCTATCACTTAGTGGCAGCTCCATCTAACAGATGACCCTTTTCTCATCGATTCGAAAAACACATCATCAAATCTATTGATCATTATATTACTAAAACCGAGAGCTAGCTCCATCCCATGGATAGTTCTTTCCTCTTAAGATTGACCTCCCTTAGTGGTAGCTCCATCTAACGAACATCTTTTTTCTCTCATTGATAGTCCTCTTCTCCTAATGGCGGCCCTTCCATAGGGGTGGCTGAAGTAACAAAGTTTGTCACAAGAAAGGGGGGTTTGAATTGTGACCTTTAAAAATTTGGCTGCAAGTTATGATCAACACAAATAACTTAACACAGAAAACTTGTGAGAACGTTCTGAGAACGAAACCAGTTAGCGATAAGAAAATGTAAAGTGATTTGTGTGTGATGTGTTTGCTCAAATAAAAGAGTAGGGAAAGAGAAGATCAAACACAGCAATTTATCCTGGTTCACCCCTTAACAGAATGGGCTACTCCAGTCCCCACTTGCGTGAGATTATCCACTATAATCTAGTCCGAGATTACAATGAGTCCCTTAACCTAAAACCGAGGTTAAGTCACAGATTAGTTATCACCAACTAATCTGAATCAATTCACAAACCAGTAATCACCTACTGATTTGAAACACTTCACAAATCAGTTATCACCAACTGATTTGAACACTCAATCAATTCTAACCAATTGACTTGAGCAAGATCTTACAATTTAAGAAGTGGTTGTTGAAACTAACAAGCCTATATCAACCTAAACTAGTTGTATAGCTTACAAATGAAATACACTCAGAAATGCTCAAATGGATTAAGATCCTAAGTTCTAGAGCTTGGAGTATGAGTATATAAAGAAGAGCTTAAAGTGATATGGAGGTCACAAAAGTATGTATGGCTTTTTGTAATTTGAAACTCTTGCTCTTCAAATGATATCAACGTGCTATTTATAGATGAGGAGGCTCCTTGATGTCTTGGGCTCCAATTATGACCGTTGTGAGTGAAGAAATAGCAGTTGTGAGACATATGAGATGAAAGAGAAAATCTGTCTCATTAAAGTAACCTTCCCAGAACGTTCTCCCATTGCTATCTGACATTGGGACAGAACGTACAATGATGATCTGAGTTCTTGGAACTTGATTGAGAGATTCCTGATCATATAGCCGTTGCAAAGGTGTTGAGTTTGAATTAAAACAGCTCATCAAATGGCTGGACAGATATCAAACAGTAGAAACCCTTTGCTGGCAATTCTGGGAGATCGTTCTCTGATCATTCTCTGATCATTCTCTAAGCTCAAGGATGAAATCACACGTGATTAAAAGAGCTGTTGATAGTTGTCTTGCAGCTGGAGAGCTTCAGTCTATGAAGATAGATCAACTATGCAGAACTATTCACTTGTCCTTGCTGGTTCATAAAGTCTTTGTCCTTGTAAGACTTTATGGGAGAATGAGCAACTCCTTGTCCTTGTTTCCTTAAAACGTGGGTTGCTGTCTTTAGTCTCATTTCAGTTGTGTTGTATCATTTCCATTGGACTAGATTAATTCTTGAAGGAATATATTAATAACATGAAGCCTTGTCATGATTAATTGAACTTATTCCTTAAAAGTGCTTATTTGAACTTGATGCCTTGTTTAAAAATGATTCCATGCCTTAAATGACTTATGCACTGTTATGATCTTGCATTTACTTCCATGAAGAAGTTCTTTCTTGTTTCTACCAAGTTGACTCTTGAAAAGTGATTATTCTTTAATCACATGAACTTAAATCATGGTACAGTGTCATTCTGAGAATGTTCTTCTGGGCAGAATCTTCAAATGATGTTTTGTTTGTATCGTGTGAATGAAACTTATTGAAATTAATCCTTTAAAGCTGTCTTAGATTAAATCACTCAAAAGCACTTGTTAGATAACAAAATGATCAGAATCATATTAAAATTTAATTAAGGGTTTGTTATCTTTAAAACATCAAAATGGATTTTGTCTCAACAATCTCCCCCTTTTTGATGATGACAAAACCTTGATTAGATTTTAAATTGTGATTCTGATTAAACCAAAAAGAGTAATAATACTAAGTGATTTAATCAAAGAGCTCCCCCTCAATTTATGCATTCTTTAATCAATGTTCAAAATATGCATATGCTTAATTGAGTAAATAAAATCACAGGATGTTGAATCAAATATAACTTTCATTAATCAAAGCTCATATCTGAGCACAAACATAATTCAACAAGATTAATGATCAAAAGTGATTCAAAAACAAAGGATTAAAATTCAAAGTACAAGATTCAGAATTTAAACATAAAAAGAGAAGTTTTCTAAATTAGCAAAAAGAACTTCTCATCATATCTAAACTATTCTGATCTTAAAAACAAACAAACAAGAGAATTAAAATCTTCAAATCTCCCCAAAAGCACAGTTTCTTCTTTAATCTTCTCCCCCTTTTGTCAACAGCAAAAAGGCTTGGGAGGTAAAGGGAATGATCACTGAGGTGCATCAGGGGTGGAATCATCAGAGCTGGAATCATCAAAGGATGGAAGCTCTGTGATGGGAGGAATTTTTGGATTCTCTGGTGGAGGAGCAACACGCATAGCAGGGCAAAATTCATTAACTAGCCAAGTCCTAAGAATGCTATTTTCCTTCATGTTGTAGGTCTGAATGTTGTTGGTGATGGTTAAAGCTTTAAAAATCTTTCCCATATCTTTCCTAGTCCTAGTGACTTCCTTCTCAAACTTTGATTTCTTAGGAGGTCTAGGATCAAAGTGGAAAATGTTCTCAGAATCTAAGCCTACAGCTGCTTGATTTGTAGAGGTCATGCTAAAAGAGCTTAGAGAAGCAAAGTTTTGGGGAAAGGAGGGTAAAGATGTACCAGCATCATTAAAAATGGGAGCATGAATGTTTGAGAGTTTAGGTGGTGCAGTGTTGAGCCAAAGTCTCATAGCTTCAGTGGAGTGAAAGGTTCCAATAGAACTTGGAGGAGAGGTCATTAATGGTGAGAACAAAGAGGTGTTAACAGGGTTGTCTATGGTTGAGAAACCATCAAGCAAGGTTTGATTGAAAATGGGTGGTCCTAGGCTAGCACCTGGAGTGGAATCAAACTCTAATGACACACCTAAATCTCTTGAATCAGAGAGATTTCCTTCTTGCAGAACTTCTTTGCCTCTTGAACTGGCAGGGAGAACGTTCTGAGACTGATCCTGTTGACTGGTAACAGCTTCTACTAGGATTTCCAAATTTCCTGCTGGCTCAGTTTCTTCTCTCTTTCTTTTTAATCCTTGATCTTGAGAGGATGAAGTACCAAAATCAGTGAGCATTTTCATCACATTCTTGATAGAAAACACTTTAGAAGTGTTTCTAGGTTCTTCACTCTTAAAACTCACATTAAACCTTCTGAAAACTTTTGTGAGAATCATCCCATATGGCAAAGTTTTCTTCTTAGCACCTGATTCTACAACATTGATCATGTGATGGAGGATGACATAGGGTAGGTTCAGACGAATTTTGTTGAACATATGGTACATGACCATAGCATCATTGTCAGTGACTTTGTGCATGCTTCCTGTCCTAGGAAAAACAGCATGAAGACACATGTTGTGGAGTAATTTGTAGCTTGGTAAAAGCTTAGAAGCTGGGGGTTCCTTGAGATCAACTCCTGGTTCAAACATTTCTCTAAAAAGTTGGGTTTTGTTCACTTGAGCCATGGAATACCAACTTGGTCCATAAAGGGTGTCACCTTCATTGGGTAAGTCTAGGAGTTGACTTAAAAGCTTGGTTGTGACTATGACTTTGACTCCCTTAAGGTAAGAGATAAATCATCTCTTCTTCTTGATAGACTACAGCATTGAAGTAAAATGCTGAAACTAGGCTAGGGTAGTGGGTTTCTTTGATGTTGAAAAAATTGGTCCAACCTAAGGGATGAGTGTATTGAGTTAGGTCAATACCTTTGTTTGCAAGTTCAGCAAAGTTGTAGATTCTTCCTGCTGCAACTGGTTTGTCTTTCCAAAATTCATCAAAAGTCACTTGAGCATTTTGATGGATTAAAGGGATTGGAAGTTTACGACGGCTTGGAACATGTTCCTTGAGAAGGGCATCATCAGAGGGTTCAGAGTTGAGTTTAGAGGATGATGATTTTTCTGAGGAAGAGGGATTCTTAGAAGACGAGGAAGGTGAGACAGAGGAAGACGATTTTGTACTTTGGTGTTTGGAAACTGGTGTGTTGTCTGAGAGAGTGTTCTCAGAATCACTGTCTGAAACTGAGTAAAAGGTTGGATCAATGGTTGTTTTCTTCCCAGAGCCTGAAGCAATCCTGTTTGATCTTCTAATTTTGGAACGATCAATATGTTTGGATTTCTTGGTGGTAGAAGGCTTGGTTTTTGGTGTTTTTGAGGCCTTTGAGACGGTTACAGTTTGTGAGCGGTTTTCATGTGTGGTGGGTGGTTTTTTCAGAGTTGGTGTAACTGTAGGAACAATGGTTGGAATAGAAATGGGTATGGTTCCAACAAAGATTTGATTTTGAGGAATAGAGGGTTGCATGCTGGTTTGCTTGCTTGAGGCTTCAATGGCTTCCATTACCATTTGAGTGATGCTAATGGTAGGAAAGGATTCATTTTGGGATTGATTTTCTGGAACATTTGAGGTTTCAGAAACAGGGGTTGTTAAGGGAGATGGTTGAGGCGGAGGGAAAGGAGAACGAGTTGAAGATGGAGAATCAGAGGAGTATTCTGATCTTCTTGCTGGGTTTTTGGTTCTAGCCATTCGTGAGATTGTTTTGAAGAATGAAGAAGAGAAAAAAGGGTTGAATAGTAACGGTGAGGGAGAGAGAGATGACGGTTACTAGAGTGAGAAAGAGAGTGGAGTAGTGGATTGATTTGAACTGAAAGGATTGGCTTTGGTTAAGTAGATGAAATGATGATAGAGTGTTGAGAATTGGAATTGGAGGAGTAGGTTAGGTAATAGGTACTAATTAGGAATAGTGCTAATGTGTACTTTGGGTAAAGTAAAAAGTTATGACAAGAGGGAGAGAGATAGTCAAGTTGAAATGTGACATAGGGAGAGTAAAAGTTTGTCTTAAAAATTTCTGAATAAACAGTTAAAAACTAAGACACATAAATGAACAATAAAATGACTTCATGAGAAAGTCACAAGTCCTGCTGTTCGCAGAGCAGAGAGAACGTTCTCAGACTGTTCTCAGATTTTGTTCAACAATGATCAGTTGGGATTTTTCATGATTTTCAAATTTTCTTTGAGAAAATTAAACCTATCCTCAACTAAGGGTTTTGTAAAAATATCAGCAAGCTGAAAATCAGTATCAACAAATATCAATTCAACATCCTTTTTGCAAACATGATCACGTATAAAATGATGCTTAATTTCTATATGCTTTGATCTAGAATGTTGAATGGGATTCTTTGATAAATTTATGGCACTAGTATTATCACAAAGAATTTTAATATTTGTGTACCTTAGTGAGTAATCTTCAAGTTGGTTTTTGATCCATATCACTTGAGAGCAACAATTTGCAGCTGAGACATATTCAGCTTCTGTTGTTGAAAGTGCTATGGTGTTTTGCTTTCTGCAACTCCAACTTACAAGAGCTTCACCAAGAAATTGACAAGCCCCACTTGTGCTTTTTCTTTCAAGCTTATCACCAGCATAGTCAGCATCACAATATGCTTTGAGGTCAAAATGTGATCCCTTCTTGTACCAGAGACCAACATCAGGAGTGCCTACTAAATATCTGAAGATTCTTTTGACTGCTGTGAGGTGTGATTCTCTTGGAGAAGATTGAAATCTTGCACAAATACCAACTGAAAAGACAATGTCTGGTCTACTAGCAGTTAGATAAAGGAGTGATCCAATCATTCCTCTATATTCCTTTTCTGAGACAAGTTTTCCATTTTCATCCTTGTCTAAACTTGTTGATGGATGCATAGGAGTTGACATGATTTTTGCTTCATTCATCTTATACTTCTTGAGTAGATCTCTGATGTATTTCTCTTGACAAATGAAGATCCCATCATCTTGTTGCTTGATTTGCAAGCCAAGAAAAAATCTGAGCTCTCCCATCATACTCATCTCAAATTCTCTTTGCATGAGATTAGAAAACTCTTCACACATTTTCTCATTAGTAGCACCAAATATAATATCATCAACATAAACTTGCACAATTAATAAATCTTGATCATTTGTTTTTCTAAAAAGAGTTGTATCAATTTTACCTCTTGAAAAACCATTGTCAAGTAAAAATGTGCTTAACCTTTCATACCAAGCTCTAGGAGCTTGCTTAAGTCCATAAAGAGCCTTGGTTAGTTTGAAAACATGATTAGGTTTATGTTCATTCTCAAAACCAGGAGGTTGATGTACATAAACTTCCTCATTTAGAAAACCATTTAAAAAAGCACTTTTCACATCCATTTGAAAAAGCTTAAAGCATTTATGAGATGCATATGCAAGCAAAATTCTAATGGCTTCTAACCTTGCCACTGGTGCAAAAGTTTCATCATAGTCTATACCTTCTTGTTGGTTATAGCCTTGAGCAACAAGTCTTGCTTTGTTGCGAATTACCTTACCTTCTTCATCAAGCTTGTTTCTAAAGACCCATCTTGTACCAATGATGGAGTGATCTGGAGGACAAGGCACAAGCTTCCAGACTTCATTCTTCTCAAATTGCAGTAGCTCTTCTTTCATGGCTTCAACCCATGATTTATCAATGATAGCTTCATCAATAGATTTTGGTTCAATTTGAGAGATCATTGCCAGAACGTTCTCATGAACTTGAAATGATCTTCTGGTTCTTATGCCATCAGCAGTTTCTCCTATAATCTGATCTTGTGGATGATATCCAACTATTCTCCAAGTCTTAGGAGGTTGTTGAGATGGAGTTAAAGGTTCTGCAACAGCTTGATCTTGTGTTGAAGGTTGAACTTCATCTTCATCAATGTTAGCTTGACTAGGCTGTTCCTCAAATTCATCAAACTTGACATGCATGCTTTCTTCCATGTTGTTAGAAGTCAAATTGAAAACTCTATAGGCTTTGGATGTTAGAGAATAACCTAAGAATATTCCTTTGTCTGACTTTGCATCAAACTTTCCTAGATTATCTTTGATATTCAAAATGTAACAATAACATCCAAAAATATGAAAGTAAGAAATATTTGGTTTCCTATCTTTCCAAAGCTCATAAGGGGTTTTGTTCAAAATTTTTCTTATTGAAACCCTATTTAAAATGTAACATGCAGTGTTAATGGCTTCAGCCCAAAAATATTTTTCAACATTTGATTCATCAATCATTGTTCTAGCCATTTCCTGCAAGGTTCTATTTTTCCTTTCAACAACTCCATTTTGTTGTGGAGTTCTTGGACAAGAAAAATTATGAGAGATGCCATTATCATTAAAGAATGATTCAAAGTGGAAGTTTTCAAATTCTCCACCATGATCACTTCTCACAGAAATGATATTGGTACCTTTTTCATTTTGAACCTTTTTACAAAAGCTTTTAAATGATTCAAAAGATTCATCTTTGTGTTTAAGAAATAAGACCCAAGTGAATCTTGAATAATCATCTACAATGACAAAACCATAATTCTTACCTCCTAGACTAGTAGTTTTGACAGGTCCAAATAAATCTATGTGAAGTAATTCAAGAGGTCTTTTTGATGAAATAAAATCTTTTGGTTTAAAACTGCTTTTAGCTTGTTTTCCTCTTGTACAGCTTTCACATAGTTTGTCTTTGCCAAAACTTATCTTAGGTAATCCTCTTACTAGATCAAGTTGAGAAATTTTAGCCATTGTTCTCATACTTACATGTCCTGCCCTTTTGTGCCAAATCCATTTATCTTTTTCAAGAGACACAAAACAAGATTCAGCAGGCAATTCATCTAAGTATAAAACATACACATTTTTCATTCTTGATCCATTAAACAGAATTTTTCCAGAAGATATTTGTCTAACTTCACAAGTGTTGGTTTTGAAAATAACTTCAAGGCCATTGTCACATAATTGACTGATGCTTATTAAGTTATGTTCAAGACCCTCAACATAGTGAACATTTTCAATTTTAGCAGAATTAATCTTACCAATAATACCTTTACCTTTGATACTAGCTTTTTCATTATTTACAAAGGTAACAAGTCCTCCTTCTTTCTTCTCAAAAGAAAGAAAGCTATGTCTGTCTCCAGTCATATGCCTTGAGCAACCACTGTCCAAGTACCATGGCTTGCTCTTCTTTGTTAGGAGACATTCCTGCATGAGAGTTTAGTAAGACTTTTGGTACCCATACTGATTTGGGTCCTTGAGAGTTAGTGTTTCTCATAACAGTAGGTTTCTTATATAAAACATTTTTCTGAAACCTGTTTTGATTTCTCATAACATTTGGTTTCCTATATGGAACATTTTTCTGAAACCTGTTTTGGAGAATGTTCTGAGAATCATATTTTTTCTTGTTCAAAGCTTTTCTTTTGAAACAGAAAAATTTAACATGACCATGTCTATGACAGAAGGAACAAAAGAGTTTTTGGACATATTTTTCCTTATGAGGAATAAAAGATTTTTTGCATATCTCTTCTTTTTGATGAGGTCCAAAACCTAAACCAGATGCACTAATGATGTCTAAACATGATCCATTGATCTTTTCAAAAGTTTTTGTAGATGTTAAGAATCTAGAAAGATCTTTTTCTAAAACAGACACATCCTTTTTTAACTTAGCATTTTCCTCTTGTATGCTAAAATCTGTGATTTGTTTAGATGAACTCTTAAGACTGACTTGCATATTTTTGAGAGCTTCCTTTAAGGTTTCTACTTCATTTTTATACAAGTCTCTTTCATGAGTTATCTTTATGACTTCTTCTCTTAGTTCATTATTTTTCTGAGTTGTAATTTGACAGTCATATAACAAATTGTCACAAAAGTGTTCAGTTCTAATGCATGATGAACAAGGTTCAAGGGTTACCTCTTCATTGTCTGATTTTGTCATTAGACAAACATTTGCTTCTTCTTCCTCCATTTCTGACAGTTCTTCCAAGTCATCCCATGTAGCCATCATAGACTTTCTTTTGAAGGATGGTTTGCTTTGCTTTAGCTTTGGACATTCTGTCTTGAAGTGACCTAGTTGATTACATCCATAGCATCTTATTTGACTCATGTCAGTTTCAGGCTTTGGATCACTTCTTCTTGCTGGAAAGGATTTTTTGAGTTGATTTCTTCTCAACATCAGCTTCTGAATTCTCCTTGACAGAAAGGCTAGCTCTTCTTCATCATTTTCATGAAAGACATTATCACCTTCTGTCTGTTCATTCTCAGAATGTTCTTTAGTTTGAGACTCAAGAGCAATCATCTTTTTCTTCTGAGGTTTATCTTCTTGAAGAATTGCTTCATGGGCTTTTAGAGAACCAATGAAGTCTTCTAGCTTCATCTCAGATAAGACTTTGGATTCAGTAATAGCAGTTACTATGTGTCTCCAATGTTTTGGTAAACATCTTAGTAACTTTCTGATTCTTTCATGTATGGTATAACTCTTTCCAAGAGAGTTTAACTCATTTATGATAACTGTAAATCTTCCATACATTTGATCTACAGTTTCATCTTCTTGCATCTCAAACAACTCAAACTTTCTGACACCAATGTCAATTCTAGTCTCCTTGATACGACTAGTTCCTTCATGGTGAGTTTGAAGTGTGTTCCACATTTCTTGTGCAGTTTTGCATTCCATAATCCTGTCATATTCTTCCCTGCACAAAGCACACTTAATAAATAATTTAGCTTTAGAGTTTAGGAGTACCCTATTAGCTTCATCAGAGAGCCATTCAGCTTGAGGCTTTGGAGTGGAGGTATCTTTGATGTATGGCACATATTCTCCATTTTCTATGACAGACCACATGTGGTTGTCTTGTGATCTTAAGAACAGTTCCATCTTGTCTTTCCAATAGTAGTAATCATCTCCTTCAAAGAGAGGTGGTCTATTTGAAGAACCTCCTTCTGAAATGAATTTTGCAGCTTTGGCCATTACTTCCTTCCTGAATCTTTTCCTCTAGCACTTGTTAAATGCTCAACCTTGAGAGGCAGAGCTCTGATGCCAATTGAAGTAACAAAGTTTGTCACAAGAAAGGGGGGTTTGAATTGTGACCTTTAAAAATTTGGCTGCAAGTTATGATCAACACAAATAACTTAACACAGAAAACTTGTGAGAACGTTCTGAGAACGAAACCAGTTAGCGATAAGAAAATGTAAAGTGATTTGTGTGTGATGTGTTTGCTCAAATAAAAGAGTAGGGAAAGAGAAGATCAAACACAGCAATTTATCCTGGTTCACCCCTTAACAGAATGGGCTACTCCAGTCCCCACTTGCGTGAGATTATCCACTATAATCTAGTCCGAGATTACAATGAGTCCCTTAACCTAAAACCGAGGTTAAGTCACAGATTAGTTATCACCAACTAATCTGAATCAATTCACAAACCAGTAATCACCTACTGATTTGAAACACTTCACAAATCAGTTATCACCAACTGATTTGAACACTCAATCAATTCTAACCAATTGACTTGAGCAAGATCTTACAATTTAAGAAGTGGTTGTTGAAACTAACAAGCCTATATCAACCTAAACTAGTTGTATAGCTTACAAATGAAATACACTCAGAAATGCTCAAATGGATTAAGATCCTAAGTTCTAGAGCTTGGAGTATGAGTGTATAAAGAAGAGCTTAAAGTGATATGGAGGTCACAAAAGTATGTATGGCTTTTTGTAATTTGAAACTCTTGCTCTTCAAATGATATCAACGTGCTATTTATAGATGAGGAGGCTCCTTGATGTCTTGGGCTCCAATTATGACCGTTGTGAGTGAAGAAATAGCAGTTGTGAGACATATGAGATGAAAGAGAAAATCTGTCTCATTAAAGTAACCTTCCCAGAACGTTCTCCCATTGCTATCTGACATTGGGACAGAACGTACAATGATGATCTGAGTTCTTGGAACTTGATTGAGAGATTCCTGATCATATAGCCGTTGCAAAGGTGTTGAGTTTGAATTAAAACAGCTCATCAAATGGCTGGACAGATATCAAACAGTAGAAACCCTTTGCTGGCAATTCTGGGAGATCGTTCTCTGATCATTCTCTGATCATTCTCTGATCATTCTCTAAGCTCAAGGATGAAATCACACGTGATTAAAAGAGCTGTTGATAGTTGTCTTGCAGCTGGAGAGCTTCAGTCTATGAAGATAGATCAACTATGCAGAACTATTCACTTGTCCTTGCTGGTTCATAAAGTCTTTGTCCTTGTAAGACTTTATGGGAGAATGAGCAACTCCTTGTCCTTGTTTCCTTAAAACGTGGGTTGCTGTCTTTAGTCTCATTTCAGTTGTGTTGTATCATTTCCATTGGACTAGATTAATTCTTGAAGGAATATATTAATAACATGAAGCCTTGTCATGATTAATTGAACTTATTCCTTAAAAGTGCTTATTTGAACTTGATGCCTTGTTTAAAAATGATTCCATGCCTTAAATGACTTATGCACTGTTATGATCTTGCATTTACTTCCATGAAGAAGTTCTTTCTTGTTTCTACCAAGTTGACTCTTGAAAAGTGATTATTCTTTAATCACATGAACTTAAATCATGGTACAGTGTCATTCTGAGAATGTTCTTCTGGGCAGAATCTTCAAATGATGTTTTGTTTGTATCGTGTGAATGAAACTTATTGAAATTAATCCTTTAAAGCTGTCTTAGATTAAATCACTCAAAAGCACTTGTTAGATAACAAAATGATCAGAATCATATTAAAATTTAATTAAGGGTTTGTTATCTTTAAAACATCAAAATGGATTTTGTCTCAACAGTGGCTCCATCTAACAAGTAATTATCCCTAACCGAAATCAAGTTACTAGGTGCACCTAGGTCGTCGTCATTATAACTGCTATTTTTAAAATACATCTCTTAAAACCATATTTCATCACATTTCTAAAACTTTTGTCGAAATACATAAAAATCCAAATGGAATGGAAAATATTCCACCTTATAAGTCATAAGTAAAGTCAAATCCAAATAGAGAATATCAACATTTTTAAAAAACATCTATCTCAAAACCATATTTTTCAACATATCAAACTTATGCCGAAGTACATAAATCAAATTTCAATTTCAAATCCACTTCTTTAAATATCATAAGTAAATCAAACTAGAGTTCATGTGAATATCAACGACTTTAAAATAAATAAAGGATGACGGAAAAGTTCAAAGGCTTGTTTCCCAAAAAAAATATTTATAATAAGGGTTCCGCTAACATGTGCTCTTAGGGCACATGATAAGCTGCATTTAATTACCTATGATCCCACTTATTCCCCTTTAAAGAAGCAATAGTTAATTAACTTTAATAATTAATAACTCTAGTTCCACTATATTTAATTGATTAAAAGAATTAGTAAACACCAAAAAGTTATTCTGCTACCAAAGAATTGGTCATACATGCGCACCTTATGCATTGTTTTTAGAAACCTTTTTCTATATTATTTTTTGATAGAAAACCTTTTTTATTTTATTTTTTAAGTTGGAAACAAAAATTAAGTTATAAATTATATAAAATTCTAAAATATATTACTACTTCAAAAGCCAAAATAGCAATAATAATTGTTACCATCGTATTTACAGAGATAAAAAAAATCTTATTATTAACACATATTTTATTTTTATTTTTATTTTTGGATACACATATATATGTTATGTTTTAATTATTAATCACAATAAAATAATTATATTTTAATTTTAATTATCAATCAAAGTGGAATAAATGGGATGTATCATATTTTAATTATCAATGTGGAATAAATGAGATTATAGTTAATTTAATGCACCTTAACATTCTTTAAAGGAAAATAAGTGAGATCATAAGTAATTAAATGTAGCTTATCATGTGCCCTAAGGGCACACGTTAGCATTTGCCTTATAATAAATATTTTAACATAGAAAATGAGTAACATAAAATTTATAATGGTAATTAAAATAAGTGATAATGATCATTATCAACTCACAACTATGAAGACCAACTAGTTATGCTCTCCTACGCCTCCCGGGAAAGCAACAAACAACAACTGTCAGGTCTAAACATCGATAAAGTTTATCAATATTTAGAAAGTCATTCTAGAGTTTGACTAAACCATAAAATCCTCCAATCTACTCTAAATTAATATGTAACATTAAATTTTTAAACCAACTAATCATGCTAAATATGCACTAATTGAAATGTAAGTTGATAAATATACCTCAAAGAGTATTAATGAGCAACTTTCATAAAATAGGTATTATTATTCTTCTTGAAAGCACAAACCCTAACCCCAAATTCCACCAAATCTCACTTGCACTATGAAATAGCTTAGCTTAGATGTATAATTTTTCTTGTGGACGTTTGATTTGTGGCAGAAAATTGATGATTTGAAAGAAAAGAAGAAAAATAGAAAAAAGGGCATTACATTAACCCTTTTACAATATTTGCAGGGTGCTCAACTGAAAATGGCAGCACGAACTGTTGTCTTGTTTCAAGACCAAAATGTCACTGTGACCATGTTCATGGTATGATCTGGTTCATTTGGTTTAAGCATGTTTTACTTTTCATTAAATTTTTTTTTTCTCTCTGCATCCAAGAAAATTGATTTGAACACCATTAAAATTTTCTTTTCTTAAGTTATTATAACTTTTTAAATAGAAGGGAGTTCAATTAACCCCATTATTATGTGTATGATTTACAGTGAGGTTGTTATTGTCCACACAAAATGTCATAATTAGGGGCAAGTTAAGGTATTCGATTATAACGAACAATGAGACCATCGATTTCATCACATGCCAATACATATATCATGAAGTTTATCTCCTTATTACATTGTAAATTAACCAATTTTACATAACACATGCACAAATAGAATAGTCATTTTGTTAATGATGTATTAGAGATCCCTTAATATCATACTTAGAAGGGCATAACAAAATAATACATGGAGCCTTATAGTTCACCAGCTGAAGCTAATAGACTCAAAATGCAAGTTATCTGTTGAACAAGATGTACAAATTGATGCTACTTCATGTCTCATTTTCCTTGGACCACTAACAAGAACTCCAATGCTTGATCCATCACAGTTAGAAAGTATTTCTGCAGAAAATCAAAATATATTACTGTTTAATAAGCATTGCTCTAGCTCATAGTTTTATTTTTGATATCATTAACAGAACTACATGAAATATTAATTAGAATTTTTTTTTGGACAAAATAATTAAATTATCTTACTCTTTATATCAGGCCTTTCATCGTAATGAATTTTAGCTGTTTGGATAAAGGATTGGAAGGGAAGACTCTCTAATTCTCTGTCATCAGTTTTGTGATTTACCGAGCGTGGTGAAGTTGTTGGAGTCGATGTGTTTTTAATCTGCCTCAAAGCCTTGTTTTGTTTTTTGTTCCATAGAAAGACAGATGTAGCTGCAATAACTATAGATACACATACGAAAAACATGCTAAGAATGGACCTTAAGAAATAAGGGTATATCAGGTCAGAATTATGATCAATAGGATATATGTAGTATCTAGTTAGGATGGCAATAATCAGAAGGAATAATATAAAGGAAGTTGTGATGATAATTCCAAGATATAGCCAACTGTTCTGTCCAAAGACTGCGGAAATTGGTTCATCTAACGCGTTTGATTTGAACCATAATGTTTGAAGAAGCTTTCTATCATTCGTCGTTGCTGGCTGTTTCTCTCGTGTTACATAGGCTTCAATCTGAAGCTGCAGGCGTGATGTGTCAAGGGCGGTGCCTGAGACAGGAAGGATTAGGTCTATCATTGTAAGATCAATGGACTTCTTGAAGGAACATATAAGAAGAACTTTGGGAGATTTTCCGCCTTCGATGTTGGCCTTAAAGAGTAGCGAACGGATTATCGAGATGAAAGGAGTAATGCCACTTCCTCCACTCACCATCACTAGCGTTTCATGTCTGCTCGAATTATTATTTTTATCAGTACATGCATTAAGATATATTAAAATGATATGCAGCATATTCACAGCACACACATATATCAAATTCAATGCAGCATCACCATTCTTTAAGAGCAAAGGTTCTTTTCATAAATCACCAGTACCTTGAGAAAAAAGTTGAAGCAGGTCCATACGGCCCTTCAATGGAGACATCAAGGTGCGCCGGTGGAGACAAAGTTGACAGTTTCTGGAACAATGTATGGGACCATTTTCCTGTACTTTTGATGAGAATGCTTAAGGTGTCAGAATCAGTAGTACTGCATGAGGTGATTGAAAAAGGGTGCCATTGCAACTTGGATATACTAGCAATATTTATGAAAATTATACTTGTTGGAGCATAGCACAATCCTGTCATTACAAAATGAGACAAAAGTTAAAGGACTTTGGTTAATTGTTACTTAAAACCGCTCCATCCAGTCTATCCCGCCAAATCTTAGCCGTTGTGTCTACGTTTATGTTCGATCCAATGGCCGAAAATTGACTAGACTGGATGGAGTGCTTCGGATTCCAAACATTCCTGGATTATATAATGAACATCTTCACCTGGATTCTTAGAGAAATTCAGCTCAACAGCTTCACAAGGTAAAACGCGAGCAGAAACCAACTGAATTTTCTGCTGGGACTGTAGGAATCTTAGATACCGGTCGACCAGAAAAAGGTAAAATCCAGGTAGCATTATGCAAGAATAGGAAAATCCCACATGTAGGACAAAGAAGACTACAAAAACAATGTACAAGTGATGAGTGTAGAAGAATATCTCGAAAAATTTCCGTCTTATAAGAGGTAATGTTGTAGTCCACATGGTTAATCCAGCAAGCAGAGCTACTACTCCTGCCACATTTGAGATGCCAACTTTGTTCCATTTGAATATCTGCAATGAAAGTTTGTGGATTGTGAATTTGTTATGTCTTCATCAGACAACATATTTTGAAAATGGCCTAATAAGTATCATCAATACTTCAGATTAAAAGCGTGTCCGGACACCGACACTAATTTTTTTTTTTCAAATTATTATCAGTGTCGAAATTTCAATGTCATGTCTGTGTCGGTGCTTCATTGATTATTAGTATCACCTCTGCGGTATGATGTGTCTTCTCCCAAAATGTAACATAACCTAGTCCATGAGCTGTGAACATTGTCATTGCAATATGTCCTAGCCATATATGATACTTGATACTTGCTTCTGAAGTTAGACCAGTGAACCTCAAAATGGACGACCCTCTTGAAACCGGAAAGAATAGAAAAGCTAAGCAAATGTTCCCAACAAAGCCTAAAGCCAGTGCTGAATTTTTCAGTTTGGCTTCCCACCTGTATAATAATGAATTAAAAAGGTATGCTTCAGATTTTTGTATTTCACTTTCATTTTCAACAGTGTTTTTATTCATAAACTATGAAAATTTATGTTGAAAAAAGTGAGAAGTTATTTTCTTACACTTGCTCTCTCTCATAAGCTGCTTGTAGGGCCACTTTTGAAAACATGCCATGTAAGTAGGAACACAAGGACCAAATTAATAGTATAACAAACATGATTATGAAAGAGAACTCTGTCTTTGAGATAATCCCAAGAGGACCATTTACAAACAATGGTTTTCTCCATGATGCCTTTCTTAAGAATCCAATCTTGCTAATAACATTAAGAGCAATAAATCAATCATACATTTGGTTGAATAGGCATTATTAATATTAGGAAAAAAACAGCTTATGAAACAAAGAAGTTCATGAAATAAATGTACCTTTCAGTGCTATGATTAGAAGCTTTTTGCATCAAATGATGGTATAAACATGCCAAAGTTGCTATAAATATTATGGGAAATGTGTAAACCAGTATGGTTGTTCCTGTGCAAAGAGATGCATAGATAAATGAATAATGAAATTTTTACACCTTTTTGAAAAACATCACACTTTACAGCAATAAATTATTTTATCCTTGTCATCAATATCATTAAAGACATACTCAGTCTCATATATAAGCAAATATCAATTTTCAGGTTTATTGAATAACTAATGTATCTGACCCATGTAGTCTATATTATTGATCAAATACATCAGTTATTCAATAAACCTGAAAAAAGAATCTTTACTTATATATGAGATCAGAGGAAGTATAATAATGACTAAGTAATAGTATAGTGAGCATATCACCATAATTTTGATTTGCAACTTTGATCCATGAATCTTTTTCTGCCAATTTTCCATTTGAGTATTTTGATACTAGTCATCAAACTTAACAAGGAGAAGGAAACATAGAAAATATTCGACGAACTCAAATAAAAAACTGACAGAAAAATATCAAAATTGTATAATTTAAGAGACCAACATAGAAAGTAAAAAATTTAAGGAACAAGAATAAAACATTAAATAACATAAGAGACAAAATGTGTAATTTAGTAAAAATATAGACACTATATTTCTCTAAAGACACTATCAACCATTTTGATTTATATTTATAGTGACAAACCTTGTTTTCCAAAGTATATTGGATCTGCCTTGGCTTGAATTTCAGGTAACCAATGCATAAAGAAGGTGTTTGTAGGCATCATAAGCCAAACCATGATATATCCAAGATTGATCAACACTATGAACCACCATATCACATTTTGAAAAATCTTTAGTGTTGGAGAAACACCTCTATTCAACTCTAAGTCCATGACATTCACTTCCTCTCTCTTCTTGTATGCATGCATATAAATGTAGGTATATATACCCCACAACATTGAACAATAATTGGAGATTTATAACAAAAATATAGTATAAGGGTATAATGGCACATCCATATATGAATTGGTCTTTATTTGATCCTGAAACTTGTCTCTTTTTAGTTTTTTTGGTGAATAAACTTGACTCTTAATTTAATTAGGAAGGGAAATTGGTGAGAACACATTTCATGTTGGCCTTGGTGTTCCTTATAATGCAATTGTCAATTGTCACATATTTTTAATTTTTAATTTATGCACTAAATATTAAAAAAACAAACATGTTCCCATAGAATAGAAGTGTAGTTTGTCTTTACAAAAAAGCATGCGGCAGAAGCAAGGTGGAAAAAGTTGGAAGAGTCGTATGATGCCTTTTGGTTGGATAAAAGGGGTTGTCCTCTTTCACTTTCTTTATTATTAAATGGTAAATAGTAAATACTCAATGTCTTCAGCGAGTCAAATATTTTGCCACCATTTCAGTTTTTATTACAAGAGAACATTGATAATTCGGAATTCGACTGGGTAGTAGAGTTTAATAAAAATTTATTCTTCTTAAAAATCAAACACGGGGCTTTTTGGACAATTAATTTTAGGAGGAATTCATTAATGAGTGCATGTTAAACAGTGCACTGAATGCACTAGTTAAACATACTCAAAAAGAAAATAAAAAATAAAATTAATGTTATAAAGATAATTTTTACATCTTCAACATATTAAAAGTACAAGTTCCAAGAATATATTTCTATATTAATATGCTTAACTATTGCTTCGAGTACACTGTTTAACATTTTTCCTTCATTAATTACTTGGTTTAACTGTAATATCGTTTTATTACTACTACTTTGATCACTCTCTCATTTCAATATCTTCCACTTTGCATTTATGATAATAATGAATACTCAAATAATTGCTCATAATAATTTATAGTAAAAAATAGGATTTGTGTATTCATTATTGGAAAGTGAATATTTATTTGGGTTTGTCTAACATGTGCAACATTGCACATGTTAATGTAGCCAAAAATAGTAATTTTTTATTGAAAAGCAATAAATACTCCATCCGTTCATTTTTATGAGAAACAGTTTGAAAAAATTACACATACTAAGGAAACACATTGTAAATAGTTCTTTTCATTTAATACTCTTATAAATTTAAACTTATTCCATCTATACCCCTATTTAATTACTCTAAATTCAATTAACTTACTTATTTTTAATATTCTCTTTCATAATAAATAAGGGCATAAGTGAAATTCAACATTTAAAATATTTGAAAATTAATCAAAGTTTTTTATAAAAAGAAACAAAAAAAATTTCACTTTTGTTTCTTATAAAAAGGAACGGAGGGAGTATTTATTAAAAAGTTATATATTTAATACAAAATGCACAAGTTCCAATACAAACTTACTATTTTTTTTGACAAACTTACTATTTTGAACTTCTTAACATGTGGAAATTTGCATATGATAGAAAAATCCTATTTGTAATAGGCTTTTTAGAAATTAAAGCCTAAGCCTATGTGTCCCGTAAGCTTAGTTCAGACATTTCATTATATATGCAAGGAGCTGATGTTTGAACTCCGATCATCTCACTTATCTAAATGAGCCTATATGTACCTCTCTCATAAGCTGCTTGTAGGGCCACTTTTGAAAACATGCCATGTAAGTAGGAACACAAGGACCAAATTAATAGTATAACAAACATGATTATGAAAGAGAACTCTGTCTTTGAGATAATCCCAAGAGGACCATTTACAAACAATGGTTTTCTCCATGATGCCTTTCTTAAGAATCCAATCTTGCTAATAACATTAAGAGCAATAAATCAATCATACATTTGGTTGAATAGGCATTATTAATATTAGGAAAAAAACAGCTTATGAAACAAAGAAGTTCATGAAATAAATGTACCTTTCAGTGCTATGATTAGAAGCTTTTTGCATCAAATGATGGTATAAACATGCCAAAGTTGCTATAAATATTATGGGAAATGTGTAAACCAGTATGGTTGTTCCTGTGCAAAGAGATGCATAGATAAATGAATAATGAAATTTTTACACCTTTTTGAAAAACATCACACTTTACAGCAATAAATTATTTTATCCTTGTCATCAATATCATTAAAGACATACTCAGTCTCATATATAAGCAAATATCAATTTTCAGGTTTATTGAATAACTAATGTATCTGACCCATGTAGTCTATATTATTGATCAAATACATCAGTTATTCAATAAACCTGAAAAAAGAATCTTTACTTATATATGAGATCAGAGGAAGTATAATAATGACTAAGTAATAGTATAGTGAGCATATCACCATAATTTTGATTTGCAACTTTGATCCATGAATCTTTTTCTGCCAATTTTCCATTTGAGTATTTTGATACTAGTCATCAAACTTAACAAGGAGAAGGAAACATAGAAAATATTCGACGAACTCAAATAAAAAACTGACAGAAAAATATCAAAATTGTATAATTTAAGAGACCAACATAGAAAGTAAAAAATTTAAGGAACAAGAATAAAACATTAAATAACATAAGAGACAAAATGTGTAATTTAGTAAAAATATAGACACTATATTTCTCTAAAGACACTATCAACCATTTTGATTTATATTTATAGTGACAAACCTTGTTTTCCAAAGTATATTGGATCTGCCTTGGCTTGAATTTCAGGTAACCAATGCATAAAGAAGGTGTTTGTAGGCATCATAAGCCAAACCATGATATATCCAAGATTGATCAACACTATGAACCACCATATCACATTTTGAAAAATCTTTAGTGTTGGAGAAACACCTCTATTCAACTCTAAGTCCATGACATTCACTTCCTCTCTCTTCTTGTATGCATGCATATAAATGTAGGTATATATACCCCACAACATTGAACAATAATTGGAGATTTATAACAAAAATATAGTATAAGGGTATAATGGCACATCCATATATGAATTGGTCTTTATTTGATCCTGAAACTTGTCTCTTTTTAGTTTTTTTGGTGAATAAACTTGACTCTTAATTTAATTAGGAAGGGAAATTGGTGAGAACACATTTCATGTTGGCCTTGGTGTTCCTTATAATGCAATTGTCAATTGTCACATATTTTTAATTTTTAATTTATGCACTAAATATTAAAAAAACAAACATGTTCCCATAGAATAGAAGTGTAGTTTGTCTTTACAAAAAAGCATGCGGCAGAAGCAAGGTGGAAAAAGTTGGAAGAGTCGTATGATGCCTTTTGGTTGGATAAAAGGGGTTGTCCTCTTTCACTTTCTTTATTATTAAATGGTAAATAGTAAATACTCAATGTCTTCAGCGAGTCAAATATTTTGCCACCATTTCAGTTTTTATTACAAGAGAACATTGATAATTCGGAATTCGACTGGGTAAGTAGAGTTTAATAAAAATTTATTCTTCTTAAAAATCAAACACGGGGCTTTTTGGACAATTAATTTTAGGAGGAATTCATTAATGAGTGCATGTTAAACAGTGCACTGAATGCACTAGTTAAACATACTCAAAAAGAAAATAAAAAATAAAATTAATGTTATAAAGATAATTTTTACATCTTCAACATATTAAAAGTACAAGTTCCAAGAATATATTTCTATATTAATATGCTTAACTATTGCTTCGAGTACACTGTTTAACATTTTTCCTTCATTAATTACTTGGTTTAACTGTAATATCGTTTTATTACTACTACTTTGATCACTCTCTCATTTCAATATCTTCCACTTTGCATTTATGATAATAATGAATACTCAAATAATTGCTCATAATAATTTATAGTAAAAAATAGGATTTGTGTATTCATTATTGGAAAGTGAATATTTATTTGGGTTTGTCTAACATGTGCAACATTGCACATGTTAATGTAGCCAAAAATAGTAATTTTTTATTGAAAAGCAATAAATACTCCATCCGTTCATTTTTATGAGAAACAGTTTGAAAAAATTACACATACTAAGGAAACACATTGTAAATAGTTCTTTTCATTTAATACTCTTATAAATTTAAACTTATTCCATCTATACCCCTATTTAATTACTCTAAATTCAATTAACTTACTTATTTTTAATATTCCCTTTCATAATAAATAAGGGCATAAGTGAAATTCAACATTTAAAATATTTGAAAATTAATCAAAGTTTTTTATAAAAAGAAACAAAAAAAATTTCACTTTTGTTTCTTATAAAAAGGAACGGAGGGAGTATTTATTAAAAAGTTATATATTTAATACAAAATG
The DNA here is from genome assembly GCA_030408175.1 of Trifolium repens. Lineage (NCBI taxonomy): Eukaryota > Viridiplantae > Streptophyta > Magnoliopsida > Fabales > Fabaceae > Trifolium > Trifolium repens. Next base: position 58,628,361 of record CP125837.1, on the reverse strand, counting down.
CACAAGTTCCAATACAAACTTACTATTTTTTTTGACAAACTTACTATTTTGAACTTCTTAACATGTGGAAATTTGCATATGATAGAAAAATCCTATTTGTAATAGGCTTTTTAGAAATTAAAGCCTAAGCCTATGTGTCCCGTAAGCTTAGTTCAGACATTTCATTATATATGCAAGGAGCTGATGTTTGAACTCCGATCATCTCACTTATCTAAATGAGCCTATATGTACCCAGGGGCGTCTCCAAGTTTTTGGAGGCTATGTGCAAAATGAAAAAGTGGCCCTTTCATAAAGAAAATGTAATTTTTTTTAATAAAAAAAACCATCATCAATTTAAATTGCAACTAACATAAAAAAATAAAAATCATTCTTGTAATTAACATAAAAGAGATTCATAATCTAATAATAACAATAAAATATCGTTTAGCTACATAAAATATTGGAAACTATTATTTTTTTTTATTCAGCCAAATTTTATTATAATAATAATGCAATTGTTAAAAAGCACAAGATAAAAATGAAGACTGGGCCTGGGCTCACATTGTTACATTTTTTTTTTTACACTTTAGAAAAATTGGACCTAGGCTCACAGTGTTGTAATCTACTTAACTTTTACACCCCTAATTTACTGATACTACTACACTATAATTTTTTTTGAGGTCCTTAATTTTAAGAGGCCCTATGCCATGGCACATCTTGCACATGGGCTTGGGCTGCCCCTGTATGTACCAAAAAAAGAAAGAAAGCCTAAGCTTTAATTAATCTATTTAATTAAAAAGATAGACTATTTAAAGAGTATGAACCTAACCATTTAACTAAATGAGTCAGACCATACTTGCCATAGACCCATTTCGGACGCCCTAACCTATTTTCACTTCTACACAAATCTATTGTTTTCAGGTTGCGTATAATATTATATAGTGCTAGAGAGGATTGGATTCTCTCCGGTGAATAGAGAGGTCCAACCATTGAAAGATAATTTCATATTTAAAATCCGAGGGAATTTTTTTAGGAATGTATATTCACATGAGAAAATTTTATTGGAGACAAATATTTTTATCTAGACCTTTATAATAGATAATTTAACACTCATGTACGCCAACCGTGTAAATTTTTTTAAATATAAATAGTAACTTAACCTGAAAATAAATAAATTTATTGGCACAAAATTAAGTGCAAATTTTGGAGACTTCCACTCAATATACAAAATATAGATGAAAAAAGACATTAATTAATAATGTACATGCACACATGTGCTTACACTTAATCACAATTGCAGAATCAACATGAACACTTAGAGGTCAACCGTAAACGGCATATACATACAGATACAAATACACTGCTGTAACATATTTACACACTTGCATGCTATAATAAATCTCGTCCGTTTATTTCAGATCATATCGGACGGTTTAATAACAAATACAAATTTATAAAGTAAAACACAGGTGATCACAAAGATCGGACGGCCCACATCAGTTACAACACCATGTTGTAACTGTGTGGGAAATCCAAATCCATATACATACTGCTTGTGTATATTGATGCTAAATTACATCACCAATTAAAGCTGATGGATTCAAATTGAAGATTATCAGCCAAACCAGAAGCACATATTTTAGCAACTTCATGCCTCAATTTTCTTGGACCACAAACCATAACTCCAACATCTTTGCCTTCACACTCAAACAGAATTTCTGTAAAATTAACAAATTAGTATATATATCACTATCTCATTGATACAACATAATAATAAGAGATTAGTCTTTGCAATTGCGTGCAAATGATACTCAGTGTAAAAAAAAAAGTTAAAATATATTCCAAAGTACTCTGCCTCACTTACTCTTGAGATCAGGTCTTGCACCAAAATTTACATTGGTAGCTTGCACTAAAGATTGATGAGGAAGACTTTCAAGTTCTCTTTCTGATCCATAAATCCATGACCCTGGTGATCTTGTTGGTGTTGAAACTTCTACATTCATTATTTGCTTATTTTCTAAGGTGTTATTTTGTTTCTTCCACCAAAGAAAAATTGCACTAGAACATAAACATATGCATGCACAAAGTAGAAACATGTACCACATAACCTTAAATGTCCAATTATACACTTCACCTGAGTTCTTTTCAATTGGATAAATATAGTAACGAGTAACAATCCCTAAAATGAGGAGAAACATGATGAATGATGATGTGATTATAGCACTAAGCCATAACCAGTTATTTGGGCCTAATATAGCTGAGATAGGAGAGTCTAAGAGGTTTGGTTTAAACCATATTGTTTGAATATGTTTTTGAGTATCTCTTGGTGGTTCTTCTTTTTCTCTTGTAATGTAAGCTTCAATTTGTAGTTGAAGGTTTGAGATTTGAGTTGTTGAACCAGATGCAGGAAGTATAAGATCTAACATGGCTAGATCAACATAGTTTTTGAAAATACAAACAAGTAGAAGTTTTGGAGGTTGGAATTCTTGTTTTTGGCTTTGAAATATGAGATCTCTGATTATTGATATGAAAGGAGTTATGCCACTTCCACCACTTATCATTACAATCTGTTCATGCCTGTTTAAAGATAGAATAATGATAAATAATAATTAGTCTTGCATTTGAAAATTGGTTTGTTGTGAATGTAGAAACCGGAATCGAAAGAAAGACCGTGTTAAATGAGGGGGAAAAACCCTACATTTAACGAGGTCCAACAATGTGACTACAGGGAGCAGAGCGGCTAGGTTTTCTTTTATTTAGAATATTCTTTTCCGCTCTGCTCCAATGATATATTTTAAATTGTAGTTTATAACGCAATATTACTTATTTAGAGGTATCTGCAACAACATTGCAACTACACTATTGCATTTTAATGCAATGCAATATAAAGGTTTCCAGCGCTAACCCTACCGCAATTTAACAATGAGCTAAGAGCCATATACACAACATAATATAAGATGATTCACATGTAAGAAGTCAGAAAGTTAAAATAATAGAATCAAACCCTACATATTTATAGTACTAGAAGAAGCATTTTACTATGAATACCAATCTAACCTTAGAAATTGTGTAGTATGTGGTCCATAGGGTCCTTCAACTGAAACACTAAGATGATCCAAAGTAGTTGAAGAAAGTTCCTGATAAAGCTTGTTTGACCAGCTACCCACATTTTTTATGGTAACACTCAGAGAATTAGTCTCCATATTACTACTAGAACTCACTGTAAAAGGGTGCCATTGCAGCTTGGAAACCTTTGGAACATTTATGAACACCAAGCTTGTGGGGTTATAGCATAAACCTGAATTTAGGAATCAAACAAAAAAAAATGATGATTTTGTGTTAGCAAGGTTTAGGTAATGAAGTAGAGGTTATTTATTGAACCCAAACTCTATTCGGATAAATAGCTTAATTAAGTGCTTCATATAAGTGCTTATATGTATATGCTATTTTTATAGAAGAAAAGTCAAACTTTTTTTTTTAAATAATTTATAAGCTATCTTAAGGAGTTTATAGAAATAAGCTGAAAACAACTCGTGAACATATGTCAAAAGTTCGATTTTAGAGGAAAATCTACCAATATAATGGTTTGTGCACCGGTTTTGACATTCAAAACCGAATTAGAAACAACCTATAACAAACCCAATATATGTACTTTTTTGAACCGAACTATACCAAATTGTTGTTATATTTTAACAGATATTATGATTGTTTAAAATAAAAGTCAAATCAAATTGTTAAATAAAACCGAACTGCACAAAAAACCCCAACCTAAACTATAACAGATATTGATAGTTCACGAACAGAGCCGAACTAAACCAAACTTGAGTAGTTAATCACATTTCAGATTTTTTCCGGTGTAGTTCGGTTTTTGGTTTTATTTAAAACAATCCAAACACAAATTATATTATTCTTTCATACATATAAATGGACAAAGATATAAGAAATGAATTTTATACTAATGTCTTACTAGGATTCTTGGAGAAGGTGAGCTCAAGTGCATCACAAGGTAAAAGACGAGCTGATAGTAACCGAGCATTTTGTCGAGATTGTAAGAATCTAAGATGTCTATCAATGAGGAATAGGAAAATCCCAGGAACAATCATGCACATGTATTGAACTCCAACATGGATGGCATAGAATAAGATATAGAGAATGTAGAGATGGTGTGTGTAGAAGAATACTTCATACATCTTACGCCTTACACGAGGCATGCTTGTTATCCACATTGCTAATGCTATTAAACTTGCAATCTCCCCACCTACATTTGATACATATGTCTTGCTCCACTCTAACGCCTATGCCGTAAAAAAAGAAAAATACATGTATGAATATATACAAATAACAATTTAAACACATTAATTAATGTCCAATGGTGACACCTACCAAAGTAATTATCCAAGACCAATAAGAATAAATTAAATGAGTAAATTTGGGAAGCATTTGTTTTAGATTTTTTTTAAAAAAATATATTTTATCATTTTTTTTTGGTAGAGATATTTTATCATTTTTAATAATGTTTATTATAGAATTTTTAGAAACCTTGATGTGGTACCCATAAATTAACTTTTAGTTCACTTACAAATTTACTTATGTAGCTATTTTTCATGGGTTGGTAGGGGTAAAAATAATACTGGATAAAAAATTAATACCTTTCTTGAATATGGATCAATCTCTATATATGAAATGACTTATTATCACTTTTACATAGCTAATATTAATGTTAGTAGTTAGTTTAGTTTTCTTAGAGGGGAGACTTGAACTTATAACCTCCTTGTCACTCCAATCCCTATGTTTCTCCCCAAATCATGTGTTAAAATATTAATTAGATGTTTTGGATTTTTATTATTTATTGAGTATATTTTTGTTTTTAATTTATTGACAAACTCTTCATTCCTTCTGTTAGGCCCTGTTTGAATTATTTTATTTGAGTTTATTTACCGAAATAAATTTATGACGCTGTTTGGAAGAACTTATGAAAACAATTGATGACAATTTTATAAGTTTTTTTTTTTCAGATTATTTTCACAAGTTCTCCAATATAGCTTATGAAAATAGCTTATAGCATATATAAAAACAATTTATATTTATTTTATCTATTGCTATAAAAATAACTTATGCAAGCTTATGCATAGCGCCTATCATGATAAGCACTTGTGCTATAAGCTTCACAAAAATCTATTTTTCCAAACAAGCCCTTATTAGATCATGAGTTTGAATTGAGATGTTAGATATGATAAGTTATCGGACTTATGTTGTTGATCACCTTTTATATTTATAAGTCGGTAGTCTAATCCTTTTAGATTTTACTATATTTATTTTAACCCTTATTTTTGAAAGTAATGTTATTTTCATTATTGAAACCCTAACCTCTTTTTTTTTGGTACATAAAAACCCTAACATCTTTTTCCTTCCACTATTTTATAATCTCTATTGTTAACACAAACCACCTTATGGCTCCCACTTATCATCAATTATCAATATATGTGTATATATAAACTATTTGGGGTATCTAATTTTATTTTCTAATAAAGCTAGCAATTTTTTTTGGACAGAAATAAAGGTACGTAGTAATTATAACCCGACAATAATGAAAATGTACATGACCTTATTTGTATAAGTAATTTACTTAGGATTATAAGATTTCAAATGCCAACAATCTTCTTTCTATTTAAGTTTGTGAGTTTTCAATGACTTACTATTTTGTCTATCTACCAAAAAAAAAATTAGCATATATATATCACTTCTTATTTTCAAAAAAAAATATAAATTGATCGATCAAAACCTCTTTTATTTCTAATTTTGACAGTAGAGATTAAAAGCTATATTAAGCAAACAATTTCTCCAAACTCAAATAAAAGGTAAAATACTAGTTATATTTAGTAGATTAAACTTTGTCAAAAAAATTTAGTAGACTAAATATAAGCAAATTTAAATTAATGGACCAAACTTATATATGGTGTCATAGACACTGTCCTTCATGTGCTAGATACAAGGAAGTGGTTATTTTTATTAAAAAATAGTTTTTTTTTTAAATTAAAAAATATAAAATAAACTACATTTTTGTGAGAGGAACAGTAAAACTGCACCTAAAGCAAAACATATAAATTTTGCCCTAAACTAAGATATTTAATGTAATTATCATTTAAAAAAAATAAAGACTTGCTCAATTTTTGACTTTAAAAATTCCGGCATCAATTAACTAATATTCACATCACGAAATATATTTCCATAAAAAATTAAATGAAAAGAAATAATAGTTTGATCTGTCAAAAAATAAATAAATAATAGTTTGAAATATTTTTTTATACATTTATGGCTAAGAAATTAATTGACGTTAAAAAAAATTCTTAATCTGCATAGCATACAATATGTTTTTTTTCTTCGTTTTTTCTCATAATTTGGAAAATAAATATTATAAAAACGTTTTTAATTTAAAACTTAGGGTCATTTTAATATGTGCCTTTAGGACACATAATAAACTATCCAAATAAAGAAACTTAGCATTAAATAATACAAGAAATTTAATATTTAAAATGTTGATTACACAAGTACAAAAAATAACTTCCGGTTCTTAGAGGAAGAACTATTTATCTTAAGAGTAGTTCATTAACCACTTGAGGCAAATATCTTAATTAACATTTATTTATAATTATAAGTTTGAAATCTAGATATTAATTACTCCCTCTGTTCCTTTTTATTTGTCGTTTTAGAAAAAAAATTTGTTTCAAATTACTTGTCGTTTTGATAATTTAAGGTTATATTTTGTCTATTATACTTTCCTTCCTAATTTTTTTATTGACTAAATTTTATATAATCTTTTTATTGTATCTATTTTTTTTATTAAACTTCTTCATATAATCTCTTTATTGTTTTTGTTTTGTTCCTATTTTTTGTACCACTACAAGAAAACTGCCCTATACCCACCGCCATTTTTCAAAGTAGGGAATAGTTTTACCCACGGCCGTCTAAAACTGTCACTAAAAGTTAATTTTACCTTTTTTATTTAATTTTTATTTAATTAGTTTAACAATTTAACTTATGTCAAAAAAAGAAAAAACTGAGTCTCACGCTTCTCTCTCACTCTCACGCATTCACACTCGTGTTCTTCACTCGTACTCGTCTTTCAAATCCTTCAACCACTTCTGAATCACTCATCTTTCAATTTTTCAAACGGTTCACTCTTAATAGATCGAATCTCTGCTCAATCGTTCAAATCCCTAAAATCGTTCAAATCTTCGAATCGCTTGTTGAAACTATTGTGAATTATTGAATCTTCGATCGAATTTTTCAAACGGTTCACTCTTAATCGATCGATTTCGCAATCGTTCTTCAAATTCACAGAACCATTGGAGCTAGGTAACACTAAATCTATGTTCGTCTCTACTTCAGATTCACATAAACATTGAAGGTAATTGTTCGTTCTTCAGATTCTCACTCACTGAAAACTTCGTCTTCTTCAGGTTCGCTGAATTTCATCGTCTTCTTCAAGTTCTCAAGTTTCGTTCAAGCTTTAGGTTAACATTCACTGAACTTGTGTTTTTTAACATGATTAGTGTTTGAGTTAATTTGATTTTGGATTAAAATTGGAATGAGAAATGATTTTGTAGTTTGAGCTAATTAGGATTTTGATTTTGTTGTTTGACCTAATTAGGATTATTAATTTGTTTAGATTAGGGATTTCAATTCCATAATGCAATGAGATAACTTCAATTGTAGATAGAGTCTCATGCATGAATTATTTGATTTTTTGAATGTGAAGCATGAATGTATCTATGTCTGATTTGTAAAATTGTGTGGTTGATTCTAGATTCACTTCTTTTGGATGTACAACAGAAAGTTCAAGTAAAAGTACTATATAAGTTATAGTTTTTGGTGATACTATTCAGAATACTAGGATTAATAGTTTATAATGCATATTAGATATTGCATAAATTTGATATTGCATAAGAATTGGTTTAAGACTAGTTACATGCTGAATTTGAATCTGAGGAACATATATAGATCGACGTCTTTTTCCATATCTTGACGACACTCATGATGCCTTGTTTTGGCATTTAATTAGAGATAGCCAACATTATGCTAGCTTATAGTCTTCTAATTGAATTATATGATTTGATTTGATGTAGATTCATTTTAAACTGTTGATTATTGTTGGATTTGGGGTCAATTGTGGGATTCCAGTTCCTATACACAAGGTAAGAAAGGAAGGAAAGTTTGAATTCAAAACTAAAGTGCCTTTTTTAAGATCTGTTGCTTTATCAAACCATTTATTTTCTCCTGCTTTAAATTTGTAAATTTTAATACTACATAGTAGTAGTTGACAAAACAAGGAGGGCCATATAACAGAACAACCTTGAGATGATCTAGAGCAGGAACTGGTTATTTGAAGAGTTGTAGTCACTAATAATTGATAGTACCCTCTTTATTGTTAGTGGAACCATGGACTGCATCAACTTCACTGCTATGCCTCACTAGAATTCAGATATGTTTATTTTTCACTTCAGTATAATGAGAAACAAATCCTTTTCACACTAAATTCCCCTATAATTTTCCCAAACCAAAGAGGTATGTGTATATAGGTAAGGTAGGTATAAGGGTTGTTCAGGGTAGAATTACTTTATTTAGTAGATAAGAGGCTAAGATGTGAGGAGAAGGAATGGTAAAGAAAGGATATGAAATTTAGTTTTTCAAACTAAATGGAGAGGATTAAGAAATTTAAATGAAAGACTATATTGTAATTTTTTTTTATGTTGACGGAACCTTATGATTTCTTTATCTTTTGCATGCATTAATTTCTTTTCTCTTTAACTAATATTGTCTTATTACTAATTTTAGACAACAAAGGCCGATGGAGTGAAACCTTCACGAGCTGAAATTTATATTGATACTCGAACTCGAAATGATGGGAGTATTGTGACTGTAAAAGCAGCTGCGACAATTGTAAGAGTTGTGTAATTGTCTTGTTTAAGTAAAGTTGCAGTACTATTATATTTGTACACAGAGCAAGTTGCATAGGTAGAAGCATATAACATCACTTTATAAGCATGCTTGCAATACTTTTGCTGCCCTGTTTTTTTGAAGTAGAAAACTTATTGTTTATAATGTTTTCATGTAAGTGGAATTAAAGAAGCATATAGCAGAGGCAGACAATTTAGACTATTCTCAATTCACTCAAGATTCTACAAATTGGAAGAATGATACATACTCAAAAGTAAAAGGACCCGAAAGAAGAGGACGTGTGCGTTGTCTTGGCAGACTTCCAAAACATGCAAGGTCAAGTGTTTCATCTCAACCCACTAATTCAGAAGTTAGACTTCAAAAAGTGGAAAGTTTACTTGGAAATCTTGTTTCTGTGCTTCAAACGCGATTTTCCGAAGATCCACATATTAATGCTGTTTTACAAGCTGTAGCTCAAGAGGTATGAAATTTTATTTTTCAACTTTAGGAATGTTTTCTCAAGAAAATAATACACTTTTTTTATTTAGGTACCCGATGTTGCGAATGGTTCTATTGGCATCAATCAACAAACAACAAGTGACACTAATTCATTACACTTTTAAGGTACACAAGTAGCATAGATATAGTCATGATGTACATGATTTTGTTTAGTTTATCTAAGTATGTGGAATTGATGTTGCTAACAGCAGAAGCTTAGCATGTTATGTCACTACTATGTTTCAGCTTCCTCACATGTTACAGATGTTTCGTATTTTACGACAATATTTTGAATATCGCTTCATCTCGGTACTGCTGTGTAGGTGGTCATGAGCTTAGCAAAACTACTGGTGGCAGAATAACTTTTGGTAAGCATACACATTCGATAGTAAATCCTATTTTTTTGAGACATTCTCTGTACAATATAAACAAAATGGTTCTTATGCTAAAAATTAAGATTCAAAATGGCCTTTATTTGATGACAATGCGCAGATTAGGACTAAGAATTGAATTTTGCCATGTCTTAGAATTTGGTAAAATTATAATATGTAGTAGTACTTATAGTGTCTAAACATATATAAATTTGGTGAAGATTTTCCTTGTTTGTGTTAGTAACAGAACCTGTATCCAGTAGTAAATTAGCTAGCTTAGTGACTAGACTGAAAATGTAAACTTACATAGTTAAGTTCTTTGATTGAAATGAAATAAGTATTTTTTTAGTTATATCATTAATATCTATTCTAATTGTTTTGCGCATTCAATGTGATTGTACTGCTGGTCTGGTGCCTCTAGTTGTGCATTATCTGTGGCTAAGTGCTTATACTGGTTTTTGTTGTTTTTCAGCTCTGTTATTAGGCTTTCCTTAGTCTCTTTTGAGCTGGTTTTTGTCTTGGTGTGGATGGTTCATCAATGGTTCTCTGCCCTTGTTTGTGTAGACCATCCTTTTATTTTTTCTCTTGTCTTGTTGGTGCTTGTAACCTATAATGTATTGGCACTCCTTGTGCTGCTGCATTTTTTCTCTTAAATAAAGTTTAGCCATTTTCAAAAAATCTATTCTAATTGTTAATTGCATTTTGCCTATTCTAAGGTACATTGATGGGGAAGGAGAGGAAGATTGTCTATTTGGAAAGACTGCATGAAGAAAATGAAAGTCATGTCTGTTGGAGTCTTCTTTTTGTTATTTCTTCACTTGGTGAATAGTACCATGATAAATGAATTCTAATTTTGTATTAGTTTAACATTGGTGGATCTTATATATCATTAAGAGAATGGTTTAAGTGTTGTTTCATTAGTTGTTGTTCATATTTTGTGGTATTAAATGTTCTAAATTTGTTGTTATTTTTAATCAATTAAATATTTTAATAGTAATAATTTCAATAATTTATTCATTTGAATGTGTAATAGTATAAAAATTAAATTATAAAAATAATGGTTACTTCTAGTGACAACAAAAATTGTGGGTAAAAGTATTTTCTTTAAAGCTGCTTTCTAAGTTGTACCTACAGCCAGAACCGTAGCTAAAAGTCAAAACTTTCTACCGACGGCCAATGAACAATGACAGACGGGCAGAAATCCGTTGCAAAACGGCGTACATAGTTTACGGATACAGTGGCCGTCGGTAAAAGTCAGGCAGGGTCTATAGCTACGGTTTTTGACCTTTAGTGACGGATTTTGTCCGTAGGTACAAGTCAAATTTCTTGTAGTGTACATAATATATTAAATTTATTGGAAAGAAAAAATACGTGTATAAAAATAGAAATATTAAAATAAAGGTATAATAGAAAGATAAGGTGCAAAAATACACTTTGTTAATTTGATGTTACTATTATAAAAAACAAATAAAAAGGAACAAAGGGAGTAACTTAATGAAGGAACATAATCCTGCCAAATTCCAATAAGAAAGAGACAATAGATTCCTCGCCTCATATAATAATATTATGGGACCTCAAATGTATAACAAATCATGCACCTTATCATAAACAACAAACGAAGGGACCTATATTAATCAGAATCCATTTTTTGGGTAATTAAGATTGCACATATAATTGTTGTCAAAAAAAAAGATTGCACATATAATTTAGTCAAAAAAAGGAAAAAAGATTGCACATATAAAACATACCTCAGCCATTTGGTTGGTGATGGCCCAATAGATGAAGAAACCTATGGTATGTGCAGCAAAAAGAACCATAGATAAATGTCCAAGCCAAATATGGTATTTGATGCTTGATTCAGATGTGAGTCCAACAAGAGGCAGAATAGAAGAACCTCTTGTGACTGGAAAGAACAAAAATGCCCAACATATGTTTCCTATGTACCCAAGTCTTAAAGATACACTCCTGAACTTTGCTTCCCATCTAATACACAAGTAACAATCAATATATCATGTTAACATGTGTCAGAACACATGTTAGGCTACCTATAAGTAGAAACTTAGCATTTAATGTTACAAAATATTTAATGTTTAAAGAATTGAATGCTTAAGTTCCAATAAAATATTACTACGTCTACATTTATCTTTTTAACATATGCTTTTAGGACACACGTTAACATTCTCCATCAAATTATATAATAGGTTAGAAGTCTCACATATACTTTCATTGTTTTTAATCCGTGACCTCTTATAATTTCACTCCCTATCTCATCCACCCAACCACCAAATCATTCTTATAACTACCTCAGGTACTTTCAATTGATTCAAATGTATTCATTAAAGAAGAATTATTTGATCAGTTTGAATTTTAGCCGATCGAAAAAATATTTGATCAGACTTTACTCACTTTATGGTCAAATTTTGAATTACTAGACCTCCTTCAGAAAATTGAAGGATTAAGACAAAAAAGTAAAATAACATATCAATTAATTAATTTAAGATAAAGACAAAGAGAGTTTAGATTATTTACACTTTCTCGCCTTGTTTGTGCATATGGAGGTGACCAAAACTAATATGCAAGTAATTGGAAAGGGACCATATCAAAAGTACAACAAACATGAATGCAAAAATAAGCTCCATATATGAAACAATTCCAATTGGAGACATCACCAAGAATGGTCGTCTCAGGTAACATAAACATCTTTTTAGAGCTCCACTGAAACAAAAAAGATTAATTCAAGGGAAATTAAACAACATATATCTAGATAATTAAAGATTAATTCAAGTAATATATTTAGTGGCTAGCTAGCTAGGGTATAACATAATTTAGAACTAATTAACCTTTTGGAGGGTAACTTATGTGTTATTTTTTCTCGGTGAAGATGGAGATAAATACCACTCAGAGCTCCAATGAACATCATAGGGAATGTGAAAAGCAGTAGGTTTACCCCTAAAACAGTTAAAAATTAATGTAATAATAAATCAATATTCTTATATATGGAAGTGTATATATATAACAAATTTAATTAGATTTTTTTTTTTTTGGTTTCATAAAAATTAGGTAATTATTATAAAATATACAAGAACCTAACCTTGCTCCCTGAAGTATGTAGAATTTAGGTTGTTTTTAAGTTTGGGAGTCCATGTGTTTTTGTAGATCTTTGTTGGCAACAAGATCCAAACAGTTAGGGACCCAAGAAACATCAAAAGAAAAATGACCCTTAGGAATGTGTGGCTCTTCATCATCATGCACTTTGTGTGTAGAAAAGAATCTAAATGTGCACTATAATCTGCATCTTGTAGATTATGGAAGGTGTATATATAGAAAAGTCAGACACCCAATGGCTGGCTATGGTGGGGCTAATACCAGTTTGATCATTTAATAAATGTTAAATAAAAGAGATTACCAAAAAAAAAAAAAAATGTTAAATAAAAGAGTAAAAAATAATACTTACATTATCCTTTTTTTTTTATAACGACTTACATTATCCTTATTAAGTATTTGTTCATTTTTTTCATTATTTATTTTAAAGAGACTAATAGCCAAACTCACACACAATAAATATTAAGAATTATTTAATAAATTCAAATGTATATAAACATGTATGTATCATTACCATAAATATACACTCAAATGTATTAAGTTAACGTCTAGAATGTAATACTATCTCCATCCCTAATTATAAGATATTTTTAAGATTTTTCTTTGTTCTTTTTCTGTAAGATCTCTTTCAAATTTTCAAGGGCAATAAATATTTTTTTACCACAACATACCATTAATTAAAGTGCATACTAAAAAACATTAACTAATTTTCTCTCTTAAAGGATAAAATTGTAAAAACAATACCAATTATCAACAAATTTAATACTTCAATCAACTTCTTTAATCTTCGTGTTTTTCTCAAAGAGGTCTTATATTTAGTGACGGAGATAGTATTAATTAAGTGGTACAACTGAAAAAATATATCAAACTTAAAGTTTAAAATGACAATTTTTTTTTTGTTATTGTAAATAGATCAATTATTGTGAGAGGAAGCGATTACTATATATAATTGTTTTTTTGAAACAATTATATTAAATTGTTGTGCCTCATATTAAATGTCATTTTAAAAATGATACATAAACAATATGTATTTGCCTTGTTTTATTTATTATTTTAGATTATCAATAAATAATTTAAATATTGGTTGATGAAATTACGTATAATTATTTCTTAAGAACAAATTTTTTAACCATTCAAAATCGATTGTTGAGGAGGCAATGTACGTTCTTTTTCTTTTTCATGAGAAGCAAGTGTACGTCTTTTGCTTTGACATGAAAAATTGTACTACTACCTCGGAAAGTGTTTTCTCTCCATTTGCAGTGTACTATATTGTAAAAATAACTGATGCTAATATCAAGCATTTTCCCATAAAACAAACACATGAAATTAGTTAAAATTAATCTTGTTTTTGGTTACCTTTTTTTCTTGTTACATTACATATAGTTATATAACTAATTGAAATCTGGCACAGGAGAACTTGTACGAAAATACATTTTATATTACAAATTTCATATAAGGTTAGACATATTTCTTAAGAAAAATGATTAAGTGTACTAATCTCAATGATAAAATAAATTTTAAATATGTCAGCTTAGTTCAGTTGGTTGAGACATCACATTTTATATACAGGCTGGTGTCGGTTGAATCTGAATCTAATAGCTAGAAGGGGCTAGGCTCCATGATATGGTGAACGAGGTTCAAATTTCGATCGGTTGAAAAATATTCTACACATTTACTTTCTAACACGTATCAAATAAAATTATCTTTTTCCGTGGAGGGAATCTAAGGAAAAATAAAAAGAATTAAATGTAATTACCTTCAAAAGGAGAGAAGTATAGTATGAAAGTTGGGCGGTCTCTCCCATAGAGTCACCCCACTATCTCTTTATAACTTGCAAATTCTCGCCGGACTTGTTCTGCGCTAATTCTCGGTTTTTGCTCCTTTGTTAACTTAGTGGCTCCGAGGACATTGTTTGGCTTTAGTTCGACATTTTATGGTGTGTTTGATCTGAAAGTCGTGGAATGAAGCTATTTTCACAAATAAAGAAGTGAATGTTAAACAATTGATGTGTTGTATGTTCTCATCTTGAATGTGGCTGTTGGATAACTCCCACGAGTCTCCTTGCGCGCACCTTCTCCTAGTTGTTTTGGCATTGTTAGCCATATGAAATTGAGCCTTTTCGGAATTTTGTTGTTTTACTTTTTCGTCTTTTCTTTGGTTTCCTTATTTCTGTCATTTTTTCTTCTTCTTCTTTGTAATGAGTCGGAGTACCTATTCTCATTTGCCATTAATTTTTGTTATTATTATTGTATGTAACTTTGATATTTGATACGTAACTATAAGCCTGTATCTACCAAAAAAATACCAATAAGTTTGTAACATAAATGGTAGTAATAATTATTCAATGTATACACAAAATCCACTCGATCGGAATATAGTTAAATAATGTCGGTACTTTTGTTGTTCATATATACATATTGACTACTAGATGCAATTCTAAAAAAACAAGGTATCTTGTTCGAATTCGTGTAACAAGATCAATATTTGCTAGTTGATCTAAGTTTTACAGACTTTGCTTTTGCTTCTATTTTCCTTGTTTAATTTTTCAAATGACGAATGTTATTTTGTTATAAGATATGTTAGGGTGTGAATTGAACTTTCTCAACATTTTTACAATATATTTTATATATTATTTTAATCACAATACATATCCTTTTAACCCTTTTATGTTAAAAGGATATGTATTGTGATTAAAATAATATATAAAATATATTGTAAAACTTAGGGTGAAGTTATAAAGAAGTCAAGAGTTTTATCCCCGCCCTCATCAAAAAACTAATAAAGAACAGCAAAAAATATATTGTAAAACTAATAAGTCACTTTGGCACTTTTACGCATATTAAGAAATGTAATTAATGTTGTATGGAAAAGAGAAATTATGAGTTGATTTATAAAATTTTCCTTCATTTATGATAAGGAAAAAATAAATTGAAGTATTAAAAGAAGAGAAGTAATAAATAGTCAAGGGTATAATAGTAAAAATAACATTAAATGTTTCATTGGTAATGTAAAGCGACTTATATTTTGGTACAAATTTTTTTCTTCTCAAAGTGACTTATATTGTGGTACGAAGGGAGTATTAAAATAAAAAAATAATGAAAATAGAAGAAAGAGCATCAAAATGTCTCGAGAGAACAATTTTAATAATGAAATTCTCTCATATATGACTATGAAGCAGTATCAAATTTTTAATAAGTTTATCATGAAGTTGACCTTTTGTAATTGGCTGGATATTGATAGTACAATTCATATAAAATTACGCATTGTACTTTGTTGTACTGTACTACGGATTTGGATTCAACGCAGTCGACTGCTCGATGCAGTCATTTTATGGCCGTTCAATCTTGATCGGACGGTTTAAATAAATACAGTCAATAAATGCAGTTTTTAAATTATGACCGTCCAATCTTGATCGTACGGCTATCAATTGATCAACTACGCGACTGCATTCAAACAATGACTGCATGGAATCTGGGTCCATTGTACTGCATAGTATTACAACATATTAGTACATAAGATTATTGTTTGCCCTAGTTGGGTGTGTAACAATGTGAAGTGTAGCGCATGCCATGATAAACCACAAGTACCTTAACTGAAAGTCAGCTAACAAAAACTATAAGAATGTCAACTCTTAAATCATTTATATGATGATGTAATCCATTCATATTCTACTCGGTGCTTAATAAGATTCGGTTAATTCGGTTAATGTGAAACTTATTTGGGTTGGTCTAGTGGTATTGGTTTGGGTCTTGGGAGTGTGCTCCTCCTTAAGGTCTCAGGTTCGATTCTCTCTGGTGCTAATTTGAGTGGCCAAATTTAGTTTCTCAAAGAAAAAAAGATTCGGTTAATGTAAAATCGTTCGAGAGAATTTGAATTTAAGTTCTAGCTTAAACAATCTTGAATCTTTGTATTTACCTTTCAACTGAATCTCAAATGATATATAAAATTTTAAATCAACTTAATTAAAATAACCAAAATATATAATCAATTTGTGTGAAAATATTGGAATGGATCATGGTGTATTGTATTCATGTGTCAAATTTTTTATGACGGTGTAATTAGGAGATGTGTTCCGTTGGTTGTAAGATGTCGAAGACTTAAATGTGAATGGTTAAAATGTTCAATTTTTTTTTGGTACATAGACAAAATGACTAAGTCATTATAACTCTCACACGCAAGTGAGGGAGTCGGAGTTTGAATCCTGGTCATGACGTCCGGCCTAACAATTTTTGGCAATTTCGGAATTTTTTTTTTTATAAAAAAAGTGGTTCTAAAAGTTCAATGGTGCTTCCCCTAATAAAATGTACTCCCTCCGTTACAATATATAAACAAAAAATCACTTTTTAGGTTCATTGTATAATTAATGTATCTGGACATAAAACTGTCCAGATACATTAATTATACAATGAACCTAGAAAGTGAATTTTTGCTTATATATTGTAACGGAGGGAGTATGTCACAACAAGTTGTCCTTATTTTGACCTTTCATTTGTTTCATCAGACATCAGAAGTGTACGAACTTTCAAGATCAGTAATAGCACTGTACTATAGATCTGTATTTTCAAATGAACAAGGAATATACATGATCATGTGCATGCCAGAAATTTTCAATTGTGAACCCGGGACATGGTTCAGATCGCATAAGAAATGGAAGAAACAGAAAGTATGAAAAGGGTGATATGTTAATTACTTTCTTGAAACTGCATAAGAAATTAAGGATCATAACTTGGAATAAACTTGTGCAGGTATTACTACTAATTAGTTCTTATTGTTTTGGATTAAATTATCTCAACAACTTGTGCAGGTATTACTACTAATTTCGCAATGCGACTTTATTTTCGCCTTGGCTGTACTACAGTGACTCTTTCTCTTTCTCTTTCTTCTTTTTTTCCTAAAGTCAACTGCTCTGCAGAATTACAATATCCACTAACAAAGACTACTAAACAGACTTGGAAAGATCCATAATAACATAATCAATATACAAGATAGACTTCAGAACCTTAGAAAGATCAACAACAAACCAAGACATCGCTTTGTTTAAGCTCAGCTCACTCGCCAATTGGATTCCACAACGCAGGTCGAAGGCTTCAACTAGCATATGTTCAACCAACAAAGTTGTCATTTTGTTGGTTGGTGGTTTACTTAAAGCAAAGGTCACGATGAGCGCAAGAGTTCACTACTTTAAGACCAATAAAAGTTCAAAAATCAGCAAACTGAACTTTGTTCTCCCAAGATATATGTGTCATCAGCAAATTGCAGACGAGAGATTCAAAAATTCCTATTTAAACCAATCAGAAAACCTTTGAACAAACCAGAATTACCGAAGCATTCAACATAGCATTCACACCCTCTCCAACAATTAAAAATATAGGGCATATAACATGTATATTGATGCTAAATTACATTATAGATCACCAATTAAAGCTGATGGATTCAAAGTGAAGATTATCAGCCAAACCAGAAGCACATATTCTAGCAACTTCGTGTCTCAATTTCCTTGGACCACAAACCATAACTCCAACATCTTTGCCTTCACACTCAAACAGAATTTCTGCAAAATTAACAAATTGAACACATCATTGTCCCATTGATATAAAATATAGTAAGAGATTAGTCTCTGCATTTGCGTGCGGAGGATAACCGGTTTACTAAAAAACCAACTTAACAATATATACAAAAGTACCCTTCCACACAACTTACTCTTGAGATCAGGTCTTGCACCAAAATGCACTTGTGTAGCTTGCACCAAAGATTGATGAGGAAGACTTTCAACCTCTCTTTCTGATCCATAAATCCATGACCCTGGTGATATTGTTGGTGTTTGAACTTTTTCATTCATTATTTGCTTATTTTCTAAAGTGTTGTGTCTCTTCCACCAAAGAAAAACAACACTAGAACATATACATATGCATGCACAAAGTAGAAACATGTACCACAAAACCTTGAATGTCCAATTATACACTTCACCAGATTTACTTTCAATTGGATAAATATAGTAGCGAGTTAAAATCCCTAAAAGAAGAAGAAACATAATGAATGAGGATGTGATTATAGCACTAAGCCATAACCAGTTATTTGGGCCTAATACAGCTGAGATTGGTGAGTCTGTGAGGTTTGGTTTGAACCATATTGTTTGGATATGTTTCTGAGTATCTCTGGAAGGTTCTTCTTTTTCTCTTGTAATGTAAGCTTCAATTTGTAACTGAAGGTTTGAGATTTTAGTTGTTGAACCGGAAATGGGAAGCATAAGATCTAACATGGTTAGATCAACATAATTCTTGAAAATACAAACAAGTAGGAGTTTTGGAGCTTGGAATTCTTGTTGTTGGCTTTGAAATATGAGATCTCGAATTATAGATATGAAGGGAGTTATGCCACTTCCACCACTCACCATCACAATTTGTTCATGCCTGTTTTAAAGACACAATGATGATAAATTAGGCTTACAATTGAAAATTAATTTGTTGTAAATATAGAATCGTAATCCAAAGAAAGACCAGTAAAATGTAAAGCAAAAACATCCCAAATTTAGCACTTTCATGGGAGCAGAGTGGCTAGGTTTTACTTTTTTCTACCACGCTCCAATATTTTTAAATTGCAATCCACAACCGCAATTGATGTCGCAACATAAATTTTTTAAAGGTCACTACAATTGCAGCTGCATTTGTTTGCATTTTATTTTACCACAATGTAAAAGTTCGCAGCACGAACACAACTGCAATTTTGAACTATGAACGTCTATATGGATTAAGAGCCATATATACACAACACAACATGATTCATAAGACAGAAATATAAAATAATAAGACTTAAATTAAACCCTTCATAATCATAGTAGAATAGTACTACCAAATTTACCTTAGAAATTGTGCAGTATGCGGTCCATAGGGTCCCTCAACTGAAACTTGAAGATGATCCAAAGATGTTGAAGAAAGTTCCCGATAAAGTTTGTTTGACCAGCTGCCAACATTTTTTATGGTGACACTCAGATGATTCGTCTCCATATTACAACTAGAATTCATTGTAAAAGGGTGCCATTGCAGCTTTGAAACTTTGGGAACATTTATGAACACAAAGCTTGTGGGGTTATAGTATAAACCTGAAATTAGGAATTAAACCAAAACAATGATAATTTTGTTAGCAAAACTTGGTTTAGGTAATGAAGTAGAAGTTTTTTCTTATGAACTGACACATGACACAAACACTGCATGTAGACACTGATAATAATTTTTTAAAAAACAGAAATAGTTGAATGTGGACAACATATGTCACTGTCGTTTCAATTTCTGACCATCAGACACACCTTCAATCCAAAGTGTTAGTGCTACATAGTTTTTTTCATTTGACCTATTCTTCCATATAAATCAACAAACACATGAGAAATGAATATTTGATTATCTTACTAGGACTCTTGGAGAAGTTGAGCTCAAGTGCACCACATGGTAAAAGGCGAACTGATAGCAACTGAGCATTTTGGCGAGATTGTAAGAATCTAAGGTGTCTATCAATGAGGAAGAGGAAAACCCCAGGAGCAATCATGCACATGTCTTGAACTCCAACATGGATGGCATAGAATAAGATATAGAGAATGTAGAGATGGTGAGTGTAGAAGAATACTTCATACATCTTACGCCTTATGCGAGGAATGCTTGTTATCCACATTGCTAAAGCCATTAAAATTGCAATCTCCCCAGCTACATTGGATACATATGTCTTGCTCCACTCTAACATCTAGGCCATCCAAAATTAGATATACATATTTGGAACAAACACATTAATTATACAATATATGTCTATAAACTATTTGGGAGTTTCTGATACTTTTTCCCTAATAAAACTAGTAATGAATAATGATCATAGGAAAATAATGAAAATGTTAACATGATGACCTTATTTGAATAAGTAATTTAATTTACTCAGGATATGATAAGGTTTCAGATGACAAGATCCTTATGCAATTGAAAATTTTTGAAAAAATATACCAAATAAAAAGTCGCTCTTAATTTTAATGAGTAAAGTGCCATTGAGCAGCTTTGTCATTCTATTAACTTGTATAAAATCTATTGTTAAATTAGTCCCTGAATTACTTACTTAATAGAAAATTAGTCCCTATTAATTATACCACTTACTGTCAAATTTTCAAGTTAAAAGAATGTCCAACTGACCAAATTGTCTAATGTCATTCAAAATCAAGGTCTTTTTTACCCATTTGCAAATTTCAAGGGGGTAAACGCTCGACCCCTAACAATTTCAGGGGAGAATTGGCGATTTCGTCTAACTTTGTTTATGGAGTCCCTCCCCAAAGATGCACCCTAGGGTAGCCTAGAAAAAATTTAGGTTGCAAGAAGGATCTAAACTAGGGTACTTCAAAAAATTGGGGAAGTAATTTGTTTTAAATTAAATTGGCATTAATTACCATTTTACAGCCATCTCCGATGAGGTAATCTAAACTCTGTTTCTCAAGACTACTCGGTCAAACTCTTATCACAAAGCTTACACCTAAAGAACCCTAAATAACGATTGCACATTTCTTCTTATTTTCAGAAAATAGAAATCAAATGCTATTAAGAAAATACTAATTTCATATATATCATCCCAAAAATATCAATTAAATAATATTCTTATAGAACAAATTTCCATGGAAAATTATATGGAAATCAAGAGTAGTTTGAGAAATACAATTATATTTTTTATTTAATGTGAAATTTGTTAGCTTACATATTCTAGACTTTTTTAGCTAATGGAGTTTTTCGTTCTCATAACTTCTTAAAATTATGTCAATAAATATATAATAATTTTTTGTATAAATAAAAACATTTTATTATTGTTTTTTATAATTAAAAAAACGTTTTATTTTTAAAGCTTGGGAAAATTCATGGTACAAATCTAGATATTAACAATATTCAAATCTAGATATTAACTAACTTCATTATATCCAAAATGAAGGAACAATATATTCTGCTTAATTCCAAACAGAAAGAGACAATAGATTCCTTGCCACATATATTATGGGGCTTCAAATGCATAAAAAATTACCTTATCATAAACAAAGGACCTACCTATAAATGAATCTGAACCGTAATTTTTTTTTCTTTTACTTGGAGGTAATTAAGATTTCACAGGAAAAAAACATACATATACCTCAATCAATTGGTTGGTGATGGCCCAATAGATGATAAAACCTATAGCATGAGCAGAAAAAAGAAGCATAGATAAATGTCCAAGCCAAATATGGTACTTGATGCTGGACTCAGATGTGAGACCAACAAGAGGCAGAATAGAAGACCCTCTTGTGACCGGAAAGAACAGAAATGCCAAACATATGTTTCCTGTATACCCAAATCTCAAAGATACACTCCTCAACTTTGCTTCCCATCTATTAGCAAGATCAATAATAATCAATACACCAAATTCTATAATATTAATGTGTTTCATTTAGGTTCATAAATTGTTAACAAAACAGAATTACTTTAACATAAAGTGGAAAAAAAGTTTAGATTATTTACATTTTCTCGCCTTGCTTGTGCATATGAAGGTGACCGAAACTGTTATGTATGTAATTGGAAAGGGACCATATCAAGAGTGCAGCAAACATGAGTGCAAAAATAAGCTCCATAGATGAAATAATTCCAATTGGAGACATCACAAGGAATGGACGTCTCAGGAAACATAAACATCTTTTTAAAGCGCCAGTACTGAAACCAAAACATACATATCTATCACTTCTAAATGATAATTAATTAAAGATTCATGTAATTAAGGCTAGCTAGATAAATACCTTCTGGAGTGTAACTTTTCTGTTATCTTTTCTTGATGAAGATGGAGATAAATACAACCCAGAGCTCCAATGAACATCATAGGGAATGTGAAAAGCAGGAGATTTATCCCTAAAACAGTTGACAATTGATGTAATAATAATAATCTTGTGTGTGTGCGCGGCGCGCACGCGCGTAAACAAATGTAGATTGAATAGTTAGATATAATTATAAAATAAAAATGAAATACACAAGTACATAATTACCTTGCTCTCTGAAGTATGTAGAATAAAGCTTGTTTTGTAGGTTGGGAATCAAGGTGTTAAAGTAGATCTTAGTGGGCAACAATATCCAAACAGTTAGCCACCCAAGAAACATCAAAAGAAAAATGATCCGTAGGAATATTGTGTGGCTCTTCATCATCTTGCACTTTGTGTGTAGAGAGTCTCAATCAGTTCAGTTCACTACATCTTCATCTTGTAGGTTATGACAGGTGTGTACATAATGAAAAGCAAGACACTGTAGGGGTATGGGGGTTGATGAGTCTCACAACTAATTACTCGGTATATTTGGTCTCACAGCTAATACGCTTCGGCTGCAACAACTACTTATCACTAACACTGCACATGAAATATCAAGCACACAAGAACAACTTTGAGTGAAAGAACAACAAAACCTCACATGTAATTCTTTTTATTCTGGTAAAAATCTCTACCTTGAGCTTGGCTTATTTGTATAACTCATTTTCAGATAAATCAACAATGTCAACGTTCAATATTGGGAATATAAGAAGTTGAAACAAATGAGAGAAGAATAATTCTCAATTGTATTGATTTGTGCAGTGATCTCTCTCTCTTAAATAGAGGTAGAGATAAAGTCAAAAATTAATTACAGGGATTCTACATTAATTACAGGATACTAACAAGGAAATAGAAATAACTAAACAAGGAAATAATATATATGATGCATGAATATTCACAAGAATATTAATAATAATATTCTGCAACATAAGATATGTGGAGGTGGTGGAAAACAAAATGTGAGAGTTATCTAATAAAACCAAAAACACTGGCTATATATACACTGCCAAAAGATCTGCCACAAAGTCCACAACCCATCAAATACGGTGCACGTTGGTGATTAACTCCCTGTGCTTAATTTGTAGTGGAGCAAAAACCAATCACAGTAAAAACCAAGTTTACTTTAATATTTAAATTTATCTTCTAAAATAAATATAACATGATTTTCACTTCAAACTTGTCTAAAGCTAGAAATTGGAGCCGATATCAGAGTACATAGACTGTTTGCATATAAATAACATGGAATTTTTTACATGTGTTTCAAGACTATTAGACTAAATCCAATGCCAAGAAAGTGGCAATGGCAATTCCAAATATATTAGCAACAATGTCAGACACAATTAAACATTTGCTAAACTCTTTGAGATAGCTTATAAAAACAGCTTATGACATCTCTATAAGTTGTAGTTAGCTTATTTTCATAAGCTCTTCATGATAGCTTATGAAAACCGCTGATTATAGCTTATATGAAAATAGTTTGATTTGATTTTATCTTTTGTTATAGACTAGCTTGCACATGAGCACTTATATGGTAAATATTTATGCTATAAGCGCTTAATTAAGCCATTTATACAAACAAGGTCACATTACATATATTTTGTATTTTATTTGATCACAAAATGGCATTAGGCTATTAATCACCACCAACACACACATACATGATGAATGGAGGGGACTCAGAATTCTAAATTGATACGATTCCACTACTAATCTGTGAATCAATCCTTATAGCAGATCAAGAAATTAGTTTGGCTTTCAGAAGCTTTGTCGAAAAATAGAAATGGAACCAATTTTAGAGTACATAGATTGTTGGTATATAAAGAACATTGGATTTTTACATGTACTGCAAGACTTTTAGACCAAATCCAATGCCGAGAAAAGTAGCAATGGCAATTCCAAATATACCAGCAAGAATACCAGGCAAAATGAGGGAGGTCCACCCTTTTGCAGTTGCCATTCCACATGCCGTTGTTGGGCCACCGACATTAGCATTTGATGCTATGAGCAACAACTTCAAGTCAAAGCGAAAAAGTCTTCCCAGTCCAAGTATCAAAGCAAGATGGACTGTTATCTGAACTAAAGAAAATAGAAAAATACTTGGTGCTGTGTTCATCACACTCCTTATACTCCCACTTGCACCTATAAGTCTATAACCCCAAAGAATACCTATTCCTCACAAGTTTCATAAACCATTAACTAGTCAGTTTATGTGATATTGACATTGAATATATTATTATTTGTTAGTGTCTTTTTTTTCTTTTTTTTATTTGGAATTACCCAACAGCTTACTTTCTTTAATCGTCTTTACTCTTTAGTACATGTTTGAATTGACGGTGAATTGGACAAAATCACTGTGGACTACTGTGATTTTGATAAAAACTATACTTTGGAGTCTCAACAAAATCACGGTGCCACAGTGATTTCAACAAACTCATGGTCAATTAAAACAGCACTTAGTAAGTGAAAAAGCTTGCTGATGATGAATAACAACCAACCTGTATGAGAATTACAGCCATAGCTTCACCAGAGGGTGCAAGAGAAGCAGATGGTTTGGGAAATACAGTTGCAAATATTACAGCAATTGCTGTTACCAATGGCAGATTACCCCCTTGGATTCCAAAATACCCTGTAAGAATATTGGCAACCTTGCACATGGCAAAGGACACTGCAAGTGAAGTAGCCATTTGTAGCACTGGAAGTTTGTCACCAGACCCAGACATAGTAGTCATTGCATCATCTAACAATAACAACAAAAATCAGAGATAGGTGGAACTCTGACATCAAAATATAAACTAACTAATCATCATTATAATCAAAATAGAATTTGAGCTACCATTTCCTGATGCTGAGGACTCTGGAGGTGTTTTAGAGGCCAATAGAAACAATGTTGAAAAATACACTGCACAAATAACATTATCAGCAGCTAAGCCCGCAGCTAAAATTGAGGGTGGGACACCAAGAGCATCAGATATGGCAACATAATTGACAGCTGCACAATAAGGAAAAGAATAATATATAAGTTAAGCCATGTCTAAGTTGAAGAATATTAATGAGCTCTACTAGGAAATAAAGAGTTACCTCCACCAATATGTCTACCCATGAGAGCAGCTGCTATCTTCCAACTATCTTGACCAAGTGATCGCATTGGAACAAGTAGATATGCTACTACTGTCCCAATTGTAGTTGCAACTGTTATGATAATGTAGGTTAAAAAATCAGGTTCAATCGGTCACTAGAATCTGAAAAACAAAGGCAATGAACAATAACATTCTCAGACAAATTGCTTTTTAAAAGTAAAGTAGCAACATAAAGAGAAGGTCTTTATTTGATAAACTCGGTGATCTTTTCATAAATAATACCATCACCGTTACCAAGTGATGCCGGAAATTGACTTTTAAAATTTTTGTTGTTCCATACTGATAATTTTTCATGAGTGATGTTATTTCAACATAAAAAACATAACAATTTACTTTGACACAGTAACAAAATAGATCATATGTATACCCCCATCTGAATATTTATACCAAATAATACCGAGTAAGCTTCCAAATTTGATCTTTACTATGTGAGCCTATCTCAAATTAGTTCCTAAAAATACAAAAACTCAAAAAATAATTTTACTTTGTAAAACGTTATTCAAGTTAGTCTTTTTGTTAAACTTCGAGAAGACGTGGTTGTTAAACATCCTGTTTGACTCCACGTAGACATATTGACCGAGATGTCATGTCATACGTCTAATCTCAATTACTAAAATGAAAGTCCCTAATTCCAATATCTACTTCACAATTGGAGGGAGGAACTTTCATTATAGTCCCTCAGATTGGGCATATGACATGGCAACCCAGTCAACACGTCGACATGGAGTCTAATAAAACGTTTAAAAGATCATGTTAGCATGAAGCACGGATACAGACACGGCCACCATACATGACACGGACTCTGACACGTCGACACCGATAATAATTTGAAAAATTGACATAATTAAGTATAATCATAAGTGTCGGTGTCGACACTGACATGTGTCTGACACGGGACACGGCTAATTTGAAAAGTGTATATGCTTCATAGCAGTTTTTGAACAATTCATAGTTAGCAGTTAGGACAGTATCAATTCACAAAGCTTCACAATAGTACTAACTTGATGCTGGATTTCATGTGTGTCTATAATTAGGCATTAATAAGAATTTTAAAATCGCTGTAATAGGATAATTTATAACCTAGAAGCTTCTCCACTATTGCAGAAAGTAAGAGAAAATTGAGTTACCTGAACCAAGCAAGAAAGGCAAGAGAAGAATGCCGGTGGAACTAATAACACGGCGAAGATCAGCCCTAAAGAGAAGCAAAGGAATAGCAAGAGGAAGAAGAAACTTCAAAACCAAATCATAAGCAGGAGCATCAACTGAAATAATCCCCAAATTACTAGCAGCAAGACAAACCAAAATACTCACAATAGCTCCGCTCACTGTTTTCCCAATCTCCGTCTTCTCCGACCAAATTCCAAATGCTGCCGCAGCGAATAACGCCGTCCAGTTTCCCCATTGATCGTTGGGAGAAATCAGAGGAAAATTCACATTCAAATTCCCTACAATCGCTTCTGTAACCACCAAACGACGTTCAATTCCGAAATCACGGCTCTTGAATTTTGTTAATGTGGAAGAAAATGGTGAGTGGGAATTGAATTTAGGTTTTGGAAGTAACGGTTTTTGGCGGGAAAATGAAGAAGAAGATCTAAGTGTTAAAATTGAAGAAGCCATTATTGATCAGAAACACAGCACCACGGCGACGACACTGTGTCTACTTCTCAGCCTCTGGATTAAGTATTTTATTATTTTTGTTTAAATAATGGATTCAAAAAATTTTCATTTTTTTTTGTCCCTAGTTAGTTTTGTATTTATCTGTAAAATTGTGGTAATTTAATTATTTCAACGGTTAATTAATGCTTCTTATGGATCTGAATCTGATAAATCATTTTTTAAAGTATTTTTTTGGTTTTAGTCTTTAGCACTAAGCAAACTTGACTGGTGTGATACTAACTATGAATCACAGACACTTTTCGGATTAAGCGTGTTCATGTCCGATACGTGTACGTGTCGGTGTACAACACCGACATGACATTTATGATTAAATTGAATTATGTTATTTTTTTAAATTATTATCGGTATCGTTGTGTCCGTATCCGTGTCGTGTCCGGTGTCCGTGTTGGTATTCGTGCTTCATGATACTAGTCAAACTCTTATTGTTGCCGTAGTGTTTGATTGATCTTTAAGTTTAAACTTTGGCCCTTAAAAGCAACCTAATAAAATAAGATAAGATGGCTTCTGGGTTGAGGATTTTATCAAATTATTTATCAGTGAGGTATTTAAAAAATTGATAAAATACTAATTAATAGATTAAATGGATGGTTTAAATTTGTTAGAACACAAATCAAGATCATTTATACACCATAACCTACAATCCTATTCCATTATCTTCTTCATTTATATCCACACTCTAACTCAAAATATGTGGAAAATTGTTTTTAAAAATAAAATAATTATTTTGAAAAATAAAATAAAATAATTGTGGCAACCAACAATAATGTTTGCAAACGTCATATTTCTAATCATCATGAATTTAAACATAGATGAAACATTTTCAAAACCGAACACAAGCTAGAAATTTTTATCAAGGACAATAATCGCCCGCAATTCAAAGTTATAATGATAGGGGTGATTTTTTTCTCACAAAATAATTACATCATCGATGTTTCAAAAGAACTTGCAACTGTAATTTCCCATGCTCTTATCTTCAATTTCTTTCTCAAATATTTAAATTATGATTACAAAAAGAATGAATCTAATCATAAAGAAATTGTCAAGCATTCAAATGGTGAAATTATTTTAGGGCTCGTGTTGATCTTGACATGAGAAATTAAAACAAGATCTAAGAAGTGAAGATTCAAAGTGTTAAAATATGGGGTTTTCTCTCAAACCCATTTCATTCTTACCACAAAACCCTCTCTATTTATTGAATTTTTCATAAATAAAGTCCTGATTGCATTTGGTGTGTGTCTTATTTTTTGGGTTTTAATCTCGGTTGAAACTTCATGAATGTTGTGCAAGAGAAAGACTTTAATCAGTGTGTGTGGTAATGTCAAATTATATAACATAGACTGGATCAATCTAACGGTTAAGTTAAATGGTACACCGGTGAGAGATTTAGCAGAATCCTCACCTTAGAAGCAAAAGCAATTTGTAAAAAAAAATGAAAACATGATTTGGTTGAGAAATCATTGTCTAATTCTATTGTAGTAGTCATTATTAGTACCTAATAGTAGTTAAAGAGTGCAGTTATTCGCGTGCGCATAATTTAGTTGGTAGAGAGTTCATTTCATATGCAGAAGTCGGAGTTTAACCTCTAGGTGAGTATTTTTTTGTGAACTTATGGATGGAAGAAAGAGAAATTTTCTCTTGATATTATAGTCAACCATTGTAGCATGCATATTCATTATAAATACTTCATTTTGTTTCATTTTCTAATATCATTAGAGAAATCTTTTGAGTAATAAAAACTAAAGAGTGTAAACCACCATTTGTGATAGTGAGAATTGTAACAATTACTACTATATTGTATTCTAATTCATTTATGTTGAAGATATTGTTATTACTCCATTGTTATTATTTATGTGGGAAAAGTGTGATCTTCGGATAATCATCCGTTGACCTTGTATTAGGCATTTTACGTGTTATCTTTCCCAACAAAATTTGGGATTGAGGATTATGGATTTGAAGAGGGTTTAGAGTTCAAGTTGTCGGAGGTGATGAAGGATAAGAGGGGGGTGTGGGAAGAAAGTTTGAGAGAGAATGGGCTACAACTCACTATAAGCTTGAAGAGGTTGGAGATTGGTGCTTTGCAGATTTTGTGTTGAGAGTTGAAGGTGTGTTGGATAGTATGAACAAGGCAAAAGAACTTGGATTCTTCATAAATTGGATGATTATTCATTTTCCCACCCTATGAGTTACTCGCGCGCCCTACGAAATGATCAAAATATCATTCCGTGGCTTAAGTCACGGATGTAAAAAAAATGAGTAATTCCGTGACTTAAGTCACGGATATTATAATTGTAGGGTGTTTGGGGGGTGTCCGTAGCACAAGTCATGAATAGGGGCATTTTAGTCATTTTATAGGATGCGCCCCAAAAACCATAGGGTGGCAAAAGTAATAATCAATTGGATAGACAATACTAAAGCTTATAAGATTGTGCTATGATAGTTTGGACTTTGGATTGTTATAACTTTGTTATAGTAAATAAAGTCCCCATGGTGGGGGGTGGGAAAAGTTATATTTTCTATTTGGTTTTTAATGTTTATAGTGTTTGCTCTTTTTCTAATAATGTTGTGGCTTAAAGTAGTTGGTTAATAACATTGTGCAGAAAGAATAATGAAATATTTATGAGAAATTTGTATATTACAGTATATGTTAAAAATTCTTATGTGTACAATGGAACTAAAAGGAATATGCTTTAAGAAAGAAAAAAAAAAGCTACATGCGAATTTTATTTCAATCTTCATATATATTATAATTTATGACCATAATAACATGGCACAATAATACATAAACCATATATAGCACACAAAGTATATAATCCTTGACTGGACATACCTAATAGAAGCTAAACCATCTAGCAAAGGCACAACCAGCAGTATAGGTTATTTAGCTATATCATATATATAATTTTTATTATCATATAATATAATGCTTTCACACACATATAAAAGTATACATATAGATATATTATTAGTATATAGATAAATCAATATATACCACAAACCATGGCCACAATCTCTGATCATGGAAGGTTTTCAACTTTAGGATTATCAGTTTTAGCTTCAGTGGTTAGGAGAGGACACAACCTATGGTACTCCTCGCAAGATTCAGGAATATCAACATAAAAACACAAGTTGTGCAATAACTGACAACGGTTCAACGGCACCAGCAGGGGAGGAGCAGCATCCTCAGCACAATAGCCATTCAAAATTGCGGCAACAACGAGAACCAAAACAAATGAAGCAGTAGTTTTTGCCATTGTGTATGAAATTTGATTATGTATTTTTATTTTCCTCTTATCAATGTTGTTTTACATGGAATCAAGTTGGCTTAGAACGAATCCAATTTATAGAGCAATTGATTTCCTTAAATGAGAAGAGAATCAATTAAATTTTACTTTGTGTGAGAAAAATATTTTCACAAAATTAAGGTAACTTTGTGGGAACCATGGTGTTAAATATGAAAATTGACCAGTTGATTATTATAGGAGGAATAACTAATCCACATAAATTAATTAATTAAATGGCATAGCAAAATTGGCTAACAAATGAAAATTTAGGGTGATGACTTTTTTCGACTCATTCATCATGCATTTATCTTAATCACTTGCTACATATGCTCCAAGACACCAAGTCACACTCACGTTATAGGCCCGTTTGGCCTAACTTATTTTCGAGCTTATGTAAACGGCTTATGCAATATAAATTAGGTTTTATGCTATTTTATAAGTTCAAGTTAGTGAAAATTGAATTTTTATAAGTCATTTTATCATAAATTACCTTAAAAAACTTATAATAATACATAAAGTAATGAAAACATTTTATCAAAAATCCCGTTTTACCCAATTTGTGTATAAAAACATTTTTTTTACAATTTTTATCTTGCTTATAGTAAACGCGCGTGAATAACAATTGAACTGAAAATAATGAAATTTCATCTTGATGATCAAAGGTTCATCTGTGTGGGTAACCTATCCCGGAGAAGGCGTCAACCAAACACCATTGTTATTGCTCGAGACAATAGCTTGCCAAAGCATGTTACAAGCTGTAGGGTAATTACTATATATCGTCAACTCGTTCCTAAAGTTGCACAATTTGACATAACAACTGCTCACTGAAAACTCATGATGATGTCCTGGCAACCACCTAACATCATCCCATGAACCTTCCAGCAGCAACATAGCTAAACTGATGCAAGCCGTCCAAGGTAGTCGGACTCGAGATCCTACGTAAGATCGGGTAGAGGCTAAGAGATCGTAAATCGGGGGATCGTAACACGGATCGTAAGATCCTACCAAATTTAAAAATTCATATATATCGCATGTAGAATAATAATATGGTTATGAAACAACATAATTTAATATGAAAATAACTTCAAATAACAATAAAATTACTTTAAAAATTGAAATTTAGCATCATAATCTTATTAGAATAGATGTATAGAGAATGAATACTGGAGATATAGAACATAGTAGGAAAATAGGTTTTGTATATGGTTTTGTATTACGGAATAGATAAATAGGAAAATAGTGAGATAATTTAATTTTACTTTTATAGTAGATAATTATGATTTTGTATTGGAAAGTTACATAATTAGTGGGTGGGAAGTTACATAATTAGTGGTGGGAATTTCCACTTAATTATTTATATTTATTACAGATCTCTTTTTCCAAAACAAAAAAAGATCCCTTTCTATTTCAAGGGTCAAAAAACGCGTCTTTTACTCTCTTTTTTTCCGAATCGGGTCGTTTTAATCCAAACGGGCTGCGAACCCGACCCGCGAACCCGGTTTTCTGGCAAAACAAACTGATCGCAAAAATCGATCGATTCCACCGTTTATGCGTTTTTCCACGACGATCCCGGTCGCGCCTGCACAAAACCGATTCCGTTCGCGATCTGGCACGGCGGTGGGTGTTTGAATCGCATAATCGTACGATCCTACGATCTGGATCGCGATTTTGACTACCTTGAAGCCGTCAACTCTGCGGCCATAACTTGCTCCTCCGCCTCTAATGCTTTGATCCAACACAAGTTCTAGACCCACACATTATTGTGCCACCTACCATTCTTGGAAACATTTCCTTCATTGTCTTGAGATAACAAGAACAGATTATAGAACCTAGATTTTAATGTTGAATTGTCGTTCCAAACATCCTTCCAAAATGAGATTAACTTACCGTTACCTAACTTCTAACTCGTCAAATTAACAAACCAAATCGACTCTCCTTTGACAAAACCACTGAGCAGAATATCTTTCCACTACATCGAATCCGCGACAATATGTTGCATACCCATCCAAGCTCAACAACTTCTTCGTAATATTCCCATACATGTATTGAATTAACTAAGTCCAGACATTACCATCTTCATTAATAATTCTCCATCTCTATTTATTTCAAACTCCATGTAAACATATTGACTAAGATGTCATGTCATACGTCTAATCTCAATTCTTAAAATGAAAGTCCCTAATCCCAGTATCTATTTCACAACTGGAGGGAGAAACTTTCATTATAGTCCCTCGGATTGGGCATATGATATGGCAACCTAGTCAACACGTCGACATGGAGTCTAATAGAACATTTAAAAGACCACATTAGCAGTTAGGACAGTGTCAATTCACAAAGCTTCACATAAGTATAAACTTGATGCTGAATTTCATGTGTCTAATTTGGCATAATTAATAAGAATTTTTAAATCGCCATAATAGGATAATTTATAACCTAGAAGCTTCTCCACTATTGCAGAAAGTAAGAGAAAATTGAGTTACCTGAACCAAGCAAGAAAGGCAAGAGAAGAATGCCGGTGGAACTAATAACACGGCGAAGATCAGCCCTAAAGAGAAGCAACGGAATAGCAAGAGGAAGAAGAAACTTCAAAACCAAATCATAAGCAGGAGCATCAACTGAAATAATCCCCAAATTACTAGCAGCAAGACAAACCAAAATACTCACAATAGCTCCACTCACTGTCTTCCCAATCTCCGTCTTCTCCGACCAAATTCCAAATGCTGCCGCAGCGAATAACGCCGTCCAGTTTCCCCATTGATCGTTAGGAGAAATCAAAGGAAAATTCACATTCAAATTCCCTACAATCGCTTCTGTAACCACCAAGCGACGTTCAATTCCGAAATTGCGGCTCTTGAATTTTGTTAATGTGGAAGAAAATGGTGAGTGGGAATTGAATTTAGGTTTTGGAAGTAACGGTTTTTGGCGGGAAAATGAAGAAGAAGATCTAAGTGTTAAAACTGAAGAAGCCATTATTATTGATTAGAAACACACAGCAGCACAACGACGACAATCATGATTCAAAATTTTACATTGTTTTTTTTGTCCCTCAGTTAGTTTTGTATTTATGCAAAGGCTAAAGTACACATTTGGTCCTTACGTTTATTTTAAGTTTTAATTTGGTCCCTTATGTTTGAAAAGTTTCAATTTGGTCCCTTACGTTTATTTTAGGTTTCAATTAGGTCCCTTCTGTCAGCTTTTGCACATGTGGCAGACGGTTTGCTTACGTGGCAGACGGTTTGCACACGTGGATTGACACGTGGACACCTGGACACATTGACACGTGTCCAATTGAAACAGTAGAACATTGAAATC
The DNA here is from genome assembly GCA_030408175.1 of Trifolium repens. Lineage (NCBI taxonomy): Eukaryota > Viridiplantae > Streptophyta > Magnoliopsida > Fabales > Fabaceae > Trifolium > Trifolium repens. The sequence goes on along the minus strand of CP125837.1, from coordinate 58,594,232 downwards.
TGACGGAAGGGACTAACTAATGCAAACGTTGATAACGTAAGGGACCAAATTAAAACTTTTTAAACGTAAGAGACCAAATTGAAACCTTAAATAAACGTAAAGGACCAAATAAACTTGCGATGATTTAATTATTTCAAATGTTAATTGATGCTTCTTATAGATCTGATAGATGATTTCTTTCAAGTATTTTTTTGGTTTTGAGTTAGGATTAAGCAAACTTGAATAGTGTGATACTAGTCAAACTCTTGTTGCAGTGGTATTTGATTTACGTTAAAGTTTAACTTCGGCCCTTAAGCAACCTAACAAAACAAAGCAATTTGTAAAAAAAATGAAAACATGATAAAAACATTATTTTGTTGAGAAAAAAGTGCGAAGAAAAAAGTGCAAAATATGAATTATGAAAGAAAAAAAAAAGTGCAATTGATTTTGATAGAATTGATTCTGTAAAATTGATTCTGACCAAAATTGATTTTAAGTTAAAGTGGTTTATGTTTGTATATATTCATGTAAAAGTGAGTTGAACAAAAATTTTGAGTGTAAAAATCAATTCTAGAATCAGAAGTCACAATTTCTAGCTTTAGAATCAATTCTAGAGGCAGAATCAATTCTACTTTTGAGAAACCAAACAAGTCAGAATCAATTTTACACGTCCAGAATCAATTCTGGCTGCCCTAGAAGTGAAACCAATTCTGGTAGAGATGTTCATGTGTTATATGTAGAAGTTGAAGTTTAAATTGCACACTCTGTTTTGTATAAGGGTGAAATTCAAAAAAAGTGTGTTAGATCTACGAAAAAATGCCTAATAATTCAAAATTCAACCACAAAATAAATAATTTATAGATAAATTAGTAAGAGTAACGATAACATTACACACACCATGTAGAGCTGGCGCAAAAGAGAAGCAAATCCTTAGCAGAAAGAAAAGCAAGTTGAAGAGAAATGATAGTTTCGCAAGGGACATTAACACGTCGTTAATGAGGTGATGAAAGAGATGAACAAGGAAATTGATCCTACGACTGAGATCAAAGCATTGAGTTTTGATGAGGGGATTGAAGGTGGTGATTTGAGCAATTTCGGTTGCAATGTGGATGAGGTTTCGGAGGAGAACGATGAAAGTTTTGGATTGCGCCATTGGCATGAAGAAGCAGTAGGAGAGTAGCAGGAAAGAAATTAGCGAGGGAGTAGGATGGGTCGATCTTAACCAAATTCTTATCTGAACGGAGCAAAGTTAAATGGATTGAGTTGGATGTAAAATTTGTATTTTGTATGATAAATCCAAATCGACCCAACCCGATGGTGAGCGGATTGGGTTGGATCAACGGGTCATTACATATAATTTTTTTAAATAATTCTAAAAAAAAATATATAGTTATATGGCATTTTATTTCATGAAAATTTTAAAATTTAAGCTAAATTTTACTATTAAAAAATTTAGACACTTGCAATTAGATGAGATACATGAAATACTTGAAATATAGTATCAATATTTAAGATTTTAAAACATAAAAACATTAAAATATATTATAAAAATTAATAAATGTAACAATTTTTTAAAAAAAGAATGAATTTGGTTTGCGGATTCATGGGTTTAGAATCATAAACAAAGTTGTTAAAATCTTGTTTTAAATCGGAAATTCTATCGATTCTACGTTTTTAGGTATGACTTTTGTCTTAAATCAAAGCTAAAATAGTTTTAAGTAAAATCGCAAGTCAAGACGAGTTTACACGAATTAACTCTCTGTAAAGTCATTTAAACTCACATATTCTTACCTACTTGAACGATTCAAAATCTCAATATGTATCATTTGAACAAAAATTCTTTTTTTTTTACAAAGAGCATAAATCTTTTTAAAAATACATATAATATCATATTAGTAATAATACAATATGATATGTCTAAGGATTTAGAGAAATACTTACTTTTTTAAATAACAGTACATGTTAATGATTAAAGAGGTAACAACAATCGCGAGTATTTCAATAAGGTTCAATATCTGGCCTATATTATAAAATAAGTATATCAATTATTCAATTATCCTAAAAGTAAATTTTTGCTTATAGCAGCCACCACGAACAATGTCTCCTATTTTATGCACATGTGCTAAAATAAGAAAGGAAAAAGAAAAAAAAACAAAAGAATAGTTTGAAAACATGTGAGAGACGAAACATATAAGTAATTAAATTTTGTTAAATAATAGAATATATATTATAAAACTTTATGCAATTATTCAAATATAATAAGTTAATTAATAAATAATAGACACATAAATGTAATAGGAGTTTCGTAAAAATAAACTAATAGTGATTAAAATTTACAATACAATCACTTTACATTTCAATCATACATAATATCCATTCTTACAAGACGTGCATGATTTAAAGAGTCATATTTAATACATGGAAAAAAATAAGGGTCATATTATTTTTACAAGATATATTGTGGGTTATGTAAAAAATATTGTAGGTATATAATTGTTGGTGCTATTTGCAGTGAAAATCGACACTTTTCGGGATGTATATTTTCAACCAACACCAACAATATTTGTTATTGAAATACATGATTATAGTCATATTTAATTCATGAGAATGGGAAGCTATTCAAGCTTTTAATCAGAATAGATTTGGTTTCCCTATATTTAGATTTTATTGAAGGGTTTTGGTTTGGTCTCCCTTCTTTTGTTTTCCATCTGTTTGGTTTATTCAATACTAGCCACCAAACGGGCACGTCCCGTGCCCGTTTGTGTGATCGATATTTATTTATTTTTTTGATGTGATCAATATTCTCTATTGTGCAAATATAAATAACTACTTAATCTCCTTTTTTATTGGACTTATTTAATTATAACTACTTAACCTCTTTTTTTTTTGTGGCTAGTTATTAAGAAGAAAAATATATATTTGTTTTTTACTATAAAAAAACTGAAAACCTATTTTTATGTGGAAGTTATGCTTAGTTTTTTTTTTGGTAGTTTTTTTTAAGGGTAAAATATGAATAATGAAAAAGCCATCCCAAAAATTTGTATCCCCTTTATATATTAGTATAGATATAAGTGCAGCCTAGTGCTCAGCTTTGCCTAAAAAAAATCATGAGAATGGGAGGTAATCAAAATCAATGTGAATTATCTAATATTTAAAATTGATTTTTGAATTTAAAATTAACGATACATTAATATTTTTTTATATGTTCTTTAATTAAGATTTATAACGCTTAAATTTCTTGATTAAAAAAAATTATTAATTTCAGATATAAGTTAAAAAAAAAAAATATATTTTAATATGAAGTAAACCTTCAAATTAACGTTTCAATTCCACCTAAACTAAATGAATTTTGATGTAAAAATTCAATTTTCCGACAAACTTGATCATAAATTAGTTACTCGAACCAAACCACTTCGGATTTGACTCTCACTTGAACAGGTTCGGTTATAATGCAGGTTGGATTGGGTCACCGGTATCCGTTAACACCCTTAGTTATTAGTACCTAATAGTAGTTTTTTTTTTTTGGCGAAAGTACCTAATAGTAGTTAAAAAGTGCAAATATGAATTGTCAAAGGAAAAAAAGAGTGTCGTTGTTCCCGCGACCATAATTCAGTTGGTAGGAACACACATTTTATTCATAAAAGTCGGAGTTCAATCCAGTACACTATACTTATTCACCTTAAATGCGTCTAATAATCCAAAGTTCGACTATAAAATATGTAAAATCTATAGCTAATTAATAATTATTCTATCCTAAAATTGAACATAAATTTTCTTTAATCATGGTCTCTCTTTTGGTGGAGCATCTCAACCGGCTTTAGATTAATTCCTTGGCTAGTATAGAATGATTTTAGAATGGCTAAAAAAATGAACACGCGACTTCATAAATGACTATGCTAGTGTTTACAAGCGAACTAAGCAAGATATTACAGCTATGTAGGAAAATTCCAGATGTAATTTATTTTATTTTTTTTATAATAAGATGTAGTTTAACATTCAAATGATAAACAATTAGTATTTGTGACAATAAAGAGTAAATTTATTATGAATGGGTTGGACGAAGCAATAAAATGCACTAGTGGTCTATGTCAAGCAACAAGCATTGCATAAGGATTAAGGATATACAACAAAATTGGTCCACACATAAATTTCCAACTATTCCCTTGTGAGTTGTGACTTGTAAGTACCCTCTCTTTCTCTCAAAACTCTTAATAATGTCATAATCACCAAAACCCTCATATGTTGATCAGGTGAGGAGGTTTGGATTTTGGATGTGCTTTTCTAAGAAATTGAAGTTTAAATTTTCCAATTATTAGCCTTGTGTTAATAGACGGTAAAATTTGTATCTTATCAGTCCTTAAGTTAGATATTGAATCTTAAAAATTATCAGGTGAGGAAGGTTTGGACTTTGGGTGTGCTTTTCTAAAAAAATTAAGTTTAAGTTTTCCAATTAGCCTTCTGTTAATAGACGGTGAGATTTGTATCTTATCAGTCCTTAAGTTAGATACTAAATCTTAAAACTTATCAGGTGAGGAAGGCTTGGACTTTGGGTGTGCTTTTCTAAAAAAATTAAGTTTAAGTTTTTCAATTAGCCTTTTGTTAATAGACGGTGAGATTTGTATCTTATCACCTTAAGTTAGATACTAAATCTTAAAACTTATTAAGTCATAATCACCAACAAATTTTAATCTAGTGAAAAGTGTTAATTTTTATAGAAGGAATCTAGGAACAAAAGTAAAGTATCCTTAGCATTTTCCAAAAAGTAAATAATGTCGTTATAAAAAACGGTGAGCTTTGGATCTCAATCAACCATATTTTCATGATAGCCACCTTACACATTTTCTCGCATGCCCTACAATTTTACCAAAATACTCTCATCCGTTATTTAAGTAGCGGATATCCCCAAAATACTCTACCATTATAACGTCTGTTACTTAAGTAATGGATGACAATTTTCAAAAATTACTCATTCTTATATCATTTGTTACTTAAGTAGCGGAGGTAGGGTAAAATGGAAAATGTGTAGGGCATGTTATTAACCTGTAGGTACCAAAAGTAATTTTTCTATTTTCATTAGCCTTGGTATTGACATATCAAAATATAGCCCAATTGTTGCATGGACCACCATGATGTACATACAATATATCTATTATCTATTTCTATTAACTATACTAAAAGTAGAACATGCTAGCTACTATTCCAATCCTAAAACCCTAATTGCTTATGTAATCTATTATGTATGCGTGATGTCATAATTTTATGTGGACCAATAGCATGCCAACATCTTTCATGTTAGGGCACACGTGGAATCCACCTTGGCCCTAATTTAGCTTTGGCCAATGCATATGTTGGATGTGGAATCCACATAAGCCCTATTTTTTCATTTGGCCAATAGTTAAGTTACATGTAATTAATTTGGAATCCACATCAATTTCCACTCAACCCACATGTAACCCTAAACTTCACATATTTCTCACGATCACATGCCATATTCTTTCAATAGTCACATGATGCCATCATTACTTCTCTATCATGATTACCCCTATTATATTCCTGTCATGATTACACCTATTAATTCATATCATGATTACATCTACTCTTCATTATTCATGTGCTAAGTGAGGCACATGCATTGGCCAAATTTCTCCACCTCACTTTCAACCATCCTATATAAACCCTCTCCACCTCACCAGCATTTCTCATCTCACCCATCTCCACCTCACTCACGTTTCTAAGTTCAATTTCCTCTCTTTCAATTTCTAATCTTTACACAGTGAATAAATTCATCTATTTGAGTTTATAAATTGGGATCCAAAATCAGAATTAAAAGAGGCATTTTTTCTAACAATTTTCTCTCTTCTCTATTAATTTACCTTCATTCTCTTATCTCCCACTTTCAACAATTTATTTATTTTTTGCATTGCATTTGTTTGATGCTAATTCTTCTTACTGCAATTTATTTTCTTTTAATATGTTATATAATATTATTAACAAATGTTGTGTTTTTTTTCCAGGATGCATAAAAACAAAGAACTCTGTATACAAAAGAAAATAAATAAAAACTCTGTATAACCAAGAAAATAAGACCTCTGTCAAAACAGAAAGAACAAAAGATGGGTTGAGAAGTCATTACAAAGAAGTATAGAAGAAGAAGTCACTACAAAAAAGAAGTATATACATCACTGTATTTTTTCGATAGCATGAATAAAGGATGATGGAAAGAATGGCTACAAATATTCTACTATACAATTTTTTATTTTCTTCTTTTATGGATTTGTTTTCCTGTATATGCAACATTGGAATTCATGTTTTCCAATTTACATGTATTCTCTTCTAAATTTATTAAATCCCAAAATGTAACAAACCATTCCAGAAAAATATAATAAACATTTGAAATCATGTTTTGTACCTTTTCATTTTACCCATCTTGAATAAATTACTAGAAGATGGGATGAAATAAATTAAATTAGACCAAAAAGTTGTCCTCCTAATTCAGATTAAAAATAAAAATAAAATGAACAAAAATAATAAATTATTAGACCTAGAAAATCCTCCTAATTCAGAATAAAAATAAAAATAAAATGAACAAAAATAATAAATTATTAGACTAAGAAAACTAGAACCAAATTAAACATGCATGAAACAAACTTAACTTCATGAAAATGCAGGTAAGGATAAAGTCTCTTCTACAATCCAAAAGCCAAACTTATTTTACAACTAATTAATAAATTTAGACAATTAAACAAACACAAATAAGAATGTCAACTAGATAATTGCAGTGAGCTAACAAATGAAATTCCAATTTGTCTCTTCTCCTAGATCTCCAATTTCCACATGTTTTCTATTTTAATATTTAAATGAATGGTTATACCTCTTAAATCTCTATCCAATCCACATTTTGCATTGCTTAGGGGATTTGTTCCACATTATTCTCCTCTAAATTCTTCTTTAAATTGTCACACGTTCGTTTCAATATTTAATATCAGTAACTATCCAATTCAATTTGATAAGGCATGAAATTAACACCACTACCGTTTCATAAGATTAAAAAAAAATAAGAAATTAACACCACTAATGTTAGCCTAAAAATAAAATAAATCAAAATTTATAAGATTAAAAAAAATCGCAAATCACAAAAGTCCAGCAAATAAATAATAAATAAAAATAATATCAAATAGAAATTATACAAAATTTTAGATCTAGAAAAAAAAAACTTCAGTCAAAAAACGGAAGAAAAAAAAATACACAAACTGATTTAAAATTAAAGGAGGATTTTACATCATTGTTTTAAATAAAAGAAAGTCTGGAATACAAATAATACAGTAGAACATAAATCCTAAATTACTTCTCTTTGCCTCCCAATCAAAAATAGCACTTGCATCAAAGAAAGAATAAACAGTCAGAAAAAGGAAAAAAAACAAAAAACATAATAAACAAGAAAAGAGAAAAAAAAACTTACTCTTGAACCCTTTTATATTGATTCCTTTAGGCATCGTTTGAATGTATTTTTGTTGATTCTCTATGCATGATTATGTGAAGATTGAGTTTGGTTCTGATACGTGTTGGTTTGTTATGTTTTTGCTTAAAAAAGTGTTGTTCATAGTAGATCTAGAGTTTTTGGGGTTTTGAAATTTTTTGTCTAATTTTGGTTTTTGGATGTTTGATTTGTGTTTAAAAGGGATAAACAAGTGTTTTAAAGTTAATATGGATAATTTTTCGGTGATTTTAGAAAATCTGGAAAATTTGGGGTTGAAGAACATATGAATATATGAACATGTTCTTGGAGAAGAGAGAGATCGGTTTGAGAGAGAAAGAAGGGAGAAGAGAGAGAGAGAGAGAGAGAGAGAGAATGAAAAATGAATAAAATTCTGATAGGTTAGTAATTTATAACCGTGTGTTCCAATGAGCGCGCGTGCATCATATCCTGACCATCTGATCCAATCAGACAACTCACCATCAACCCTCTTCTATTACACTGACGCCGTCTGATTAATCAGACTGCTACAATCAATTCCCTATTTTTTGTTTGTCCTTAGGCTTTTCTGCTGGGCTAGGCCCTGTTTTTGTCATTTCCACCTCGATTATTTCCATATGCACCCCCTCTGGTCCTTTTATTATTACTATTATTATTATTTTATTTTTTAAATTTCTTTAATTATTTTTTCATTTATTTATTTTAATTAATCTATTTTAATATTCAATCTAAACCTAATATAAAGAAAATAAAAAATAAATAAAATAAATAAAAAATAATAAAACTTAAAAATGTCCATTCTAATTTTGTTTCTTTTAAATCAATAATTGACATTAAATACATTGTTGTTAATAAATTTGGATTCTCGAATGATCGCTGATGAAAGTTTTAAAATCACTATTACAAGTTATTATTGATAAAAAATTATAATTGACAGGGAGATGACAATTTTTATCATTGCTAAATGTTTTAAAATCATTATTACAAGTTATTACTTATAAAAATTTATAATTGACGGGGAGATGAAGTATTTTATCGATGATAAAAGTTTTAAAATCACAATTATAAATTATTGTTGATCAAAATTTATAATTCATGGGGAGATGATAATTTTTTTCGCTGATAAATTTTTTTAAATCGTTATTATAAGTTATTACTAATAGAAATTTATAATTCACGGGAATGTGACATATATATTTTATCGCTAACATAATTTTTAAAATCACTATTATAAGTACTACTGATAAAAACTTATAATTAACGGGGAGATGAAAAATTTATCTTTGATAAACGTTTTAAAATCGCTATTACAAGTTATTACTGATAAAAATTTATAATTGATGTGGAAATATTAATGATCTTTTTATAATTGACCGGGAAGTTATTTATAATTCACGGGCATATGACAATTTTTTCCGCTAATAAAAGTTTTAAAATCAATATGACAAATTATTACTCATAAAAATTTAAAATAACGGGGAGATGACGTATTTTATCGCAGATAAAAGTTTTAAAATCTCTACAAGTTATTACTCAAAATTTTATAATTCACATGTAGAAGATAATTTCTATCGATGATAAAAGTTTGTGCAAAATATATGCGACGTTCCATAAAACCGGTGACCCATGCAATAATTATATGAATGATTTTTAATTTCATCATGATCTTAACATACTACTCATGAGAAAATTTGACCAACTTAGTTTATATTATTTGGGATGCACACCTAAACATGAGAAAATTAGATTAAGAGTGCTCTTAGGCAAAAATTAAATTTTATAGTTATCGCATATTCTAATATTTTCGTAGAGGATTGGTTTGGGTTTATGTGGAGCTATCTCAATGTCATACAACATACAAAAAAAAAAAATATTTACATGAAAATAACATGTTCACAGCAAAAAATATTTAAAAATCAAACATACATGAGATATAAACACTAGAAATATTTTTATAATTTATCAAAATCTAGATTGAAAATAGTTAGTACCATTACTATACTACAAAAAAATCATCTCCAAATACTTGGGGATTTATAGCTTGATTTATATGGCTTGGCGATCCGTCAGACCCGTGCGAAGCACGGGCAGCCGACTAGTTATAGTATTATTTTTGTCATACTATGTCCCATCGTACATAAAATCCACTTACAAAATCATGATCTATTTATGTATTTATAAACCATAAAATGAGAGGTAGGAAGAGAGGGATCATAGCCAACAACTATCCAAAGAATAAATTAATAAGGGCACTACCTTATGTGAAGATGAAGAAGCTGGCATGCACCAAATACATAAGCCTTTCTAACTGTACTCAATAATAAGAATAAGAATTAATAACAGTATCTTACTATTTTGTAAGATAAGGATTGAGAGACACATACACTATTTTTGGTTCCAATTGGTGACTTAAGTTACAAAGGTCCATGACCTTATCTCACCTCAGAAAATTTGTGCCAACCTCACATCATCAATATGATCTGTAGATTATCAGTAATAATGAGATGTTTGGTTGGCCAAAACTTTAATATATTATTTGTAATTTTCTCTACAAATTTTCATGCATAATATAATAGTAAGATATAGGACCATATATACACCAAGGTATATCTTTCTAAGAAAAGAAAAGAAACCAATGTCTAGTCTCATTTCCATCTTTGGCCCATCCAATATTAAAATTAAAATTACTATTCCTTTCCAAGCACAAAAAAGATGAGAAATGATATTTGTACATCCAAAAAGTGGACAACTTTGGACAACTCTCTCTCTCTTACCCTCATTATATTCTTACTCTCTCTCTCCATCTCTCACTTTATTTTTTTGTTGCAAAGAAAAGAGAAAGGTTGTCCCAAAGTTGTCAACTTTTTGATGTCCAAATAACACTACTCAAAAAGATTCACCTAAAAGAGTAAATTTCCATTTTGATTCTTGAATGTTTAAGTAGCTCACTATAGCATCAAAATGTATCAAAGTTACAAAAATATATATAAACTTGTATATTGTTAGTCAGTTTTTTGATCATTGTAGAATGTGTATTTATTACTTTAGTCACCAGATATATCTTCTTTTAATTAACGTGTCCATGAAATTAGAAATCTAAAGACACGCTTAAAGACTTTCTACAATTTCAATCCATTCAGAAACAATAATATCATTGTCTCGCTATGAAGCACCAACACTCCTCGAATTAGGCTTGTCCGTGACACCGACACTTATAATCACATTGAATTGTTTCATTTTTTTAAATTATTATCGATATCGACGTGTCAGTGTCCATATCGTGTTCGGTGTCCGTGCTTCATAGCTATCTCGCACATTTAAACATCATGGTGAATATTTATTTATGTCATAACTCATAACAGAGAAAAGGAAAATATTGTAGGATAGTGTGAAATGCAATGTCCAAAAATGATGACTTTTTTCAAAACTTACCATCAAAAGCAAATAACAAAGCATGAGTAGTACCTTTGACTTCTGTAACCAAATCCATTTATGTACTATATTTTATATTTATATAACTTCTTCTAAAATCTTCAGTGGGTCTCAAGTCACTGTCTCTACACCTCTCTTGTCTTTTTTGTTGCAGTTTTGTTCATTCCTCTCTTTAGTATCCTTTCAAACTCTTCATGAGTACATGAAATTTCTCATCACACTCTTCAAGGAACCAAAAAAACCAAACACTTCATTCATGGAAACACAAAACCTTATCCTTTTAATCTTTCTGTTCTTTCTACCTTGTTCATTTTCCTTTGTTCCTATAGACAACTACTTAATTAACTGTGGATCACACAACAATGTTTCTCAAGTCAATAGAGTTTTCATTAGTGATTCTATCAAACCAGGTTCCACTTTTCTCTCTTCAGATGATTCCATTTCTCTCACAGATAAAAACCCATCTCAGAGTTTGCAAGCTTTGTATCACACAGCTAGAGTTTTCATTTCCACTGGAAGATACAGGTTCAACATGAAGAAAAATGGTACCCACTTGGTTCGTTTTCATTTCTTTCCCTTTAAAGCTCAAAGTTTTGATTTGAAATCTGCAAAATTTAGTGTCTTGGTCAATGGAGTTTCAGTTTTAAGTGAGTTTAGGCCATCTAATGATGTGGTTCTCAAAGAGTTTATTTTGAAGATTGAATCAAATTTGCTTGAAATTTTGTTTAGACCCTTTAAATCAGGTTTTGGATTTGTAAATGCTGTGGAAGTGTTTACTGCTCCTGAAGATTTTGTTATAGATTATGGAACAAGGTTGATTGGTCCTTCTGGTGTGGAAGAATACAAAAACCTTTCTTCTCAGGTTTTAGAAACTATTCATAGGATTAATGTTGGAGGTATGAAAATAACTCCTTTCAATGATACCCTTTGGAGGACTTGGATTCCTGATGAGGATTTTTTGGTTTTTAAGGAAGCGGCTAAGCATGCAGTAAGCACTGATATACCTAATTATCAACAAGGAGGTGCAACTCGAGAGATCGCGCCTGAGAATGTTTACATGACTGCTCAGCAGATGAATAGGGAAAACTCAAGTTTAGCTTCAAGATTCAACATAACATGGAACTTTCCTGTTGCTCGTGACGGCGTTTTGCACTTGATTCGGTTACATTTTTGTGATATTGTTAGTCCTTCTGTTAATTTGCTTTACTTTGATGTGTATATTAATGGATACATTGCATATAAGGATCTTGATTTGTCAGCACTTACATTCCACACTCTTGCATCACCAGTCTATGTGGATTTTGTTGTTCATTCGGACGAATCTGGTGTTATTCAAATAAGTGTTGGTCCTTCTGACTTGAGTAGTTCTATAAGGATTAATGCCATATTGAATGGTGCTGAGATAATGAAGATGGTCAACGATGTCGATAATACCAAGACTGTGCACAGGAGGAAGCAATTGTGGGAGTTGCTGTGTTTAATTGTTGGAGGAATTGTTGTCTTGTTTATTGCTGTAACTGTTTTTCTACTTGCTACCAAATGCAGGAAGAGGGAATCAAAAGAAAGTACAGCGGAAAGTGTCGGATGGACGCCTTTGCGTATGTTTGGAGGGAGTTCCCTTAGTAGAACATCTGAACATGGTTCTTATGGATATCTTGGAATGAAGATCCCTTTTGCTGATGTACAATCAGCAACAAACAATTTTGATAAAAATTTGATTATAGGTTCTGGTGGATTTGGTATGGTCTACAAAGGAGTACTTAGAGACAATGTGAAGGTTGCTGTCAAGAGAGGTATGCCTGGTTCAAGACAAGGGCTTCCAGAATTCCATACTGAAATAAGTGTTTTATCCAAAATCCGTCATCGTCATCTTGTTTCATTAGTCGGTTTCTGTGAAGAAAATTCAGAAATGATACTTGTCTATGAGTATGTGGAAAAGGGTCCACTCAAAAAGCATTTATATGGTTCGTCGAGACAATCACCTCTCAACTGGAAGCAGCGGCTTGAGATATGCATTGGTGCGGCTAGAGGTCTACATTATCTTCACACCGGTTTTGCTCAAGGAATCATCCACCGTGACATTAAATCGACCAACATATTGATCGATGAAGATTATGTGGCAAAGGTTGCTGATTTCGGTCTTTCGAGATCAGGGCCGTGCATCAATGAAACGCATGTGAGTACCGGTGTGAAAGGTAGTTTCGGTTATCTTGATCCCGAGTATTACCGGAGGCAACAGCTGACTGATAAATCAGATGTGTATTCGTTCGGAGTTGTGCTTTTTGAGGTTCTTTGTGGACGACCTGCTGTTGATCCACAACTGACTAGAGAACAGGTGAATTTAGCAGAATGGGCAATTGAATGGCTGCAGAAGGGAATGCTGGACCATATCGTTGATCCTAATCTTGTTGGCGACATTAAACCAAGATCATTGAAGAAATTTGGTGAAACAGCAGAGAAATGTTTGGCTGAATACGGTGTCGATAGACCAACTATGGGTGATGTTTTGTGGAATTTGGAATATGCACTTCAGCTGCAAGAAAGTGCTGGTGAAGCAGTTAATGAAACATCAACAATTATTCCTGAAAATTCTAGAAGATTAGAGAGAAATTATGATAATGATTATTCAGACATAAGTACTAGCCGAGTGTTTTCCCAGCTAATGAATAATGAAGGCAGATGAAGTTTGGCTGGAATAATCATTGGTCAGACTTTACTTACTTACCTTAAGGTCGAGTTTTGGATTACCAAGATCTCTTTGTGCCGGGAACCAAAGAGTTATTAAAATATAATCAAGGCAGATAGAGAGAGGTGAATACTGCAAATATAAGCATTTCATTTTTCTGATGTAATAAAGAAATCACCATTGCCAAGGCTTTCATTTTTTTTTTCTCCATATAAATATATACATATTAGATTCATCTGTTCTTCTAAAGAAATTTCATTACCAACATTTACTGTCAAAATGCTGCTTTAGGCTCCTTATATAGCACTAGTTCAGGATTAGTTTCTTACAAATGTTTAAATATCTTTGTTTTTGATATTGAAAATATGCTTCAAATTTGTTGCAGTAGTATGATAAATTCATGTTATGCAGCCACACTATTAATTCTAGAACTGATTCAGTCATAGGTTTGTTTAAGGTCTGTTTTGATGATATAATTGGAATTAGTATTTGAGCTAAAAATAACTTTTTAGCATAATTTTTCACCATAGAGCACTTGCTGAACAAGTGCTCATTGTTTAATAACTCTAATTGATATTGCATGTGTACATAACAAAGGGTAAAAAATATTTATAAAAATAAGCTAAGAGTAAGTTAATAAATTTATAATTAAGTGGAGGATATGTAATAAGTGACCATTATATATTATGTTTGTGATAATCTAAGAAATCAGATTCTTAGTGGTCAAGTGGGGACTAATGAAGAAAATGGAGATGCCTTTTTGCTACCTTAGGTGATATGAATATATTGGGATCCAACCAAAAAGAAGCTGTGTGCAATTCTAAAACTTGTGGGGCAACAGAATTAGGCGCACTAAAATAGCACTTATGGAATCTGCTGTCAACTTTTTTTTCTATTTGTGACCAATGTTTTTTAAAAAAATCCATAGCACATCGAATCGGCAAGACCACTTGGATCGAAAAAGAAACTGCGACCGAACAGCTCACGGTTCAACTGGTTGAATTCTCCGGTTCGGCTTTTAAAACAATATTAATTGTGACATGCTTCTCATTGCTTGCTTATATATTTCACCAAACACTCAACTTAAATATTGTGACATTGGTCCATAGACTTGGACTTTACATTTAACTGCAATATATTGTTTGTTTCTTTATTATAAAATAAAAATTCTCATGGTGTTGCAAAATCCCTCACCTACTGCAAATAATTGTAGCAAAAAGAACACATCCAAGCGGCTAACAAAGAAAAAAGACATTGAATTAATCAAATGAATAGAACATAGGTCCTATTCCATAGTGTGAATATTTTATTATGGAATAGAACAAAATATTGATAGTTATTTATGAAGATATATAATGGAATTGATGTCATCATTTTCAATTCTATTCCACCATTTTAAAAATTTTCCAAACAATATAATACTATACTGTTTCACTATATTCTACCAATCCAAACATATACTAAGAGAAGGAAATGTTACAGTAATATGTCACTATGTGAATAAGTACATTTTGTAATCAATTAATGTGTTAGTTTTAGTTGACAGTTAGTTGGTAATTCTGTTATGACAATTACTAGTATGTTAGAGTTAGTTAAATTAGTCATAGTTTAATTTTCAAGAAACATTTTTTTCCTCAGATAATAGCAAAGATAGAAATTATAATGAAGGGTTCTTGCTGCAGAATCTCACTCTGATTCTAACCTCGGATACATATAGTTTAAGAATCTCACTTTGATTTTTGTTGAAGATGGCGAAAGTAACACTTCATGTGTATGACTTGACCAATGGATCGGAGAAGATGAACAGCACTGTTGTTCACATCAACAAGATCTTCAAGAATGGTATTGGTCTTGGTGGTATCTTCCACTGTGCTGTTCAGGTATTAATCCATGTCTCTCTTCTCTCTTTAGGCGTAGAATATAGAAATGTGTTATTGTTTTTGTCGTTTGATAATTGTAACTGTGAATTGAGTCTTGAATCTCCCTCATACTAATTATAGATTAGTAGTAACAATAACAGAAACAAATGTGTTAAATTTCGCTACATGTCATTAAGGAAAAAAAATAGAATCAATCGATAGATAGATAAATAGTTTGAAGATTACGCAAAGATTAAGCGTAGAATCGCTATATAGAAGAAAAATAAGACAGAAAACTTTGCCATATGCTATGAAGCACGACACATGTTGACATCTGTATTAATTTGAGAAATTGGAATAATCAAATGTGACCGCATGTGTCGATGTTAGACATGCCTTCAACTTGAAGTAACAGTGCTAAATCGTTCGAAATTCATTAGCGGGAAATACTTATATGCGTATTGAAGTATTGATTTAATTGTATATATTGCTACATATTAGGATGATTGAGTTGTGGTACTGTGACAGGTTTATGGAGATGATGAATGGTCATTTGGATTCTGTGAGGAAGGTACTGGAGTTTTTAGTTGCCCTTCAAGGAAGAATGCAATGTTTACATATAGAAAATCCCTTGTTCTAGGGAAAACAAACTACAATATTTTCAAGGTCAATCAAATATTAAGAGAACTTAGTAGAGAGTGGCCTGGAAATTCTTATGATCTTTTCTCCAAAAACTGCAACCACTTCTGTGATGAATTTTGTCTAAGACTAGGTGTTCCAAAACCTCCAGGTAAATAAATGTTGTTTTTGTTACCTACATTCTCTTTCTAAACAATGAGTTAAAGAGTAAATATATATGATTTTATGATGAATTATTGCTTCTTTTTTTTATGACAGGTTGGATTAACAGGTTTGCTAATGTTGTTGATACTGCTATGGAAGTGGTTGGGAATACAGCATCACTATTCCGGCAAGCGAAAATAGAGATTGTATCAGCAAGCAAAGCAGCATACAGATTCCTGTTTTGTGTTACAAATAATGTTAAAACTGATATGGATGATTACCCTAGCCATTCAGATAGAGGAGAATCTCCAAATAGAGTTCAAGTTGCTTTGTTGAAAAATGTTTTTACTAATGGTGTGAAACCATCTACTTCTAGTAGTTCAGAAGCTGAGAATCCCATGAGAGGTTAAGCCACAACAATAAATGGTAATGGAAGCCAGCATAGGTTTACTATATGTACATTTTAAGTTGGAAAGTAAATGCAATTTTTACATGTTATTCATTCTTTATACTAATAAAATGTGCAGTTATAATTTTCTGTTTAGTGAAAAATTTGTCGGATTTTTCGGCCTAATCCGACTTGATTTTAAGCCGATTGGAGACAAATCCTGTGGTGATTGAATTTGGTGTTTTGCAGTTAACAAAGCATACTATATAAGCTTTTCAGCAAATATACTTAGAGCTTGCAGTAAAATCTTAATACAAATACTACATGGATGAGAAATATTAATGATCATAGCATATGATAGGTAGAGAGATAACTGAATTTATAACAGTATGTTAAAAAGCCTCTATAGTGTCTGAGTCAGAAGAGGTATTCTGCATTGGCTCACATACAATACAAGTCATAAATCACTCTAAGACAGTCTTTCCAGTTTCCACCCACCAACTCAAGTGTTTTAACGTTATTAGGTCAGCTTATGCAAGTACAGTAGTATCTCATTTGCCACTTTGACCTGCCTCTAATCACACGGCATTACAAAAACAGATAAGCCATGAGGTAATGTGGATCACTTTGCTGATTATCAAAATTCCAAAAGTTAAAAGGAGTGACGTTTAACTCCATTTGCATAAAAGGAAGAATTCTAGGATGTACTTTCAATGCTAACATCTTCACAAGATTAACAAAAAAGCACATATAGAATATAATATATGAGAAATGTAATGCATAATTCAAAAGTGCGCAACTATAATGTAAATCATGAGGCCTCCACTCATATTATTGCCACTGATAATCAGCTCAAAAAAGTATAGTTCCCTACAATACTTAAGAGTATGAAAGTCATCACTCCACACAGAAAATTAGCAGCTCCACATACAGGTAAAACCAAATCAGAATAAAACATGGTGACACTGCCAACACGTTCAATCATAGCTGAAGCAGAATGTGGTGTTGTTTGACAAACACAAGACTCGCAATATATAATATAATATAGTTATATACACATGAAAGACCTCCAATAAAACAACAAAAGACTCAAATAACCAGCAAAGACACGATTAATCCGGCGACATTCGAGCATCCGATTAGAAGAGTATCCTATCCTCATCTGCATTCTCTGCAATTTGGAGTGATCTAACTGCTTGTGCTGCTATAAGATCAACAGAGAATCTTGTAGCATCCCATCCTGCTTCTTCGTAAATTGGTTCGTGCACATTGTTTTCAAAAGGCCCGGACGAGATAGACCACTTGCCATTTTCGGCAGTGACGGACCATGTGCCACCATCTAGATTCGGAAAGCGAGCTCTTTTCCCACCCATGAAGAACTCAAGGTTACGATTATAATCATCCCAGGTCTTGCAGTCAACCTTATATGAATCATCTGCGTCTTCACCGAGTAGAACATGTAGAGCGACAGCTTCCGCAATTGCAGCACCTTCTTCATCAAGTCTCTGTTGTTCTTCTTTCTTCTTCTGTTTCTTTTTTTCCAGTTCCGATATGATGGCAGCAGAAGTAGCTAGAGCTTTTTCCAACCGTCTCTTTTTCTTTTCAGCCTGTTTAAGACGATCCAGCTCATCTTTGACCTGCTTCTTCTTTGCCTTCCTCACATGTTGCACTTTATTACATGCCATGTTATCCATTGAACTTACCAACGACATAAATACTTAAAAATGATTGTTCTGAAACCCTATCCTTCAAGAGAAATCCTTTAGAGTAGTATAAATTTTCCTATAACTTTTTCACCTAAAAACTATTATGCTAATAATAAATTCTAATTAGTTGAAGTATCAAGACTAGTACTAATGAAAAGTTCCAACAACTACACCCACTCAGGTCTGTAGGAATACCTCATTTTACGCACTATGCAGTCCCAAAAAGAAACGACAGGAGACAACATCAAAGAAAATTCATATGCACTCTTAGATCCGTCCCTTGGCCCCATTCTTCCTAACTTCCCACAACACTTGCATTCGCCCATCCCGAAAAGGCCAACAGGTCTGCAATACTGTTAATAAATCTGCACCGAGAAGCTACACTCTGACTCCAGTACACCCTTCCCAACTGCAGTTTAAGGCAAAATACAGCAAAATCATCAAAAAACTGAAAGTGCTCACAAATATAAAGAGACATGATTCATTTACAAGTAGATAGTATGCAAATACACAATGACAGGAATTAAAATATCTCATCAATCACCATAAATTCTGTTATAAGTATCCAACTAGTGACATGTAAGTGTACACAGTCATGAGAATAGACAGTATTGAGGAATCCAATTGTTATACAGATACTGCTACAATAATTGTTCAAGTTTTAGTAACCTAACATTAAATTAGTTTTATTTCAAAACTCTAGAAGCAAAAGCAATACATCACATTCTCAAGTCAAGTGGGTAAGTTAACTTTGAAAACTGAAAAGTACATGGAAAGGAAATTGTAAGGCAAAAAGTCATACGATACATCTGTATATTATTAGTCCTAAACTACAAAAATTATTCAAAAACAAGCAAGCACTCTTCTTTTAATGATTGAGGAACACAAGGGACATAAATCTGTGAAAGAATCATAATAAAAACTTGATAAATCAAACTAAGACTTGATCAACAAGAGAAACAGATAAGTTCTACCCACATCATCAAATCAACACTGGTTTAACCAAACATTATGCTAACTTCCTAAGTATTAACTGATCAATTAAAATTTGAACCATCTACAAATATCACACCCACCTATCAATAATTATAAAAACTGAATATCAATCACTTGAAATTGAAGTCCTTCGTTCAATAACTTATACTCCCTCTATCCCAAAATAAATGACATGTTTGATCACCGTCACGTTTGCCAATACACAACTTTAATCATTAATATCTTTAATTATCTATTATTAAAAATTATAAAAATTATATATCTTGAAAGTACTCGTCGAGACAAATCAAACAACATCTCATTTGCTAATATTTACATGTATTTATTAGTAGAAAAATAAGGTCAAAGTAGATCGTATGAATAGTACACGAAGTCAAATTTAGGTTATTAATTTTGGGACGGAGGGAGTATAATGAATAAATAGATTAATTATCATTGCCTCAACAGAATACCCATCAAACTTGAAGCGAATTATATTTATTAAGCTTAATTCGATGTTTAATCAATAACACAAAAGACCTGATTTTCCATCCTACAAACTCAATTTACAACAAAAAAAACCCTAAAAAGAACAAAATCATCATAACCCTAATCAGATCCACCGAATTTATCAGAAACCAATTCAATTAACTCAATTCAGGTATAATTCATGCACCCCCAATTACAAAAATCACAAGATCTACTCAACCCCAATTATAAAAACCTCAATTTTCCCCAAATTGAATCACTCCAATAACAAATCAATACCAGATCCAAATATCAATCAAATCAAAATTGAATACAAAATAATTAAAAATAAAACAACCAATCATCAGCAAAACATAAAAAGGCAAAAATTGTAGAGAGATCAAACCTGAGGGAATGGCATAGAGAGAGAAAAAGGGGATCAATTGAAGCGATGAATTTGGGAAGGTAGAAGAATGAAGAATAGATAAAGAAGAAGTGATTGTTGGTAACGGAAGTGGTTGGATCTAGAGATGAAAACGTAGTAGGGTAGGAAGAAAAATATAAAGTGATGGAAACTGAAAAGACATGAGAGAGAAAGAGAGAGAAAGAGAAAGAAAATTGAGAGGATATATAAGAAGAAGAAGTAACTAACCGATAACATGATGAGAAAGGAAACAACAACGGTGTCATTCTCGAATGATGTTGGGACACGTGTGAGATGATAAAGGGTATTCTAGAAAAATAAAATTATCTCACTGACGATTCTTCTTTTTTGTGCAGTGATATTTCGTGTTTGTTTCGGATCCAACGGACACGTGGCCCCGTTATTGTTTCCGTGGGACCCACCTATAGGGTTCGTGGGTGGGTGGGCCTTGCCCTACCCGAGTTATTGCCCATCTTTTCTGCCATTTGTGTCGATGGGTGGGTCACGGGGGCGGTTCGGATTTTATTTCATTTTTTTACGAGTATCCCTTCTTTCTTTCTTATTGTTTTATTTTTTTCTTATGTTCTTCTTTTTAATAGTACTGTAGTTTTTTTTTTCTTTTATAAAATATAGGGACTAAGTTAAAAAATATTACATAGAAACTAGTTTGAACACAGTTTTTCATCACATTCGATATAAATAAATGACAAATTTAAATTAGGAAGACTAAAAAATCATAGAATCAATCAAACTTTGTGGTTCCGTATCGGATGCGAGCGTTAGACCATTGAAAGGACATTTCCTTAGTATGAGAGAACTGAATAGGACGCACCTTTGATGTGCTAATTATCGATTGAAAGCACCGAAGTATTAAATCCACCCCAAGATAAGTGCTCTCCTATTCCAACTTTCCCAAAGCCTCCGATATCACGGCCGGGGTTTTAATTTGGATTGACTTGATTTCAATTTAAAAAAAAAAAACAAAACTAGTTATTATACAAAAAAAAGTTGGTTAAAAAATTATAGAAATCTTAAATAGATGTATTCAAATCAATACACCATGTGATTTTCACCTCATTGGTCCATGATGAAAAAATATGAAGTCTCTTGCATTCTATACAAATTTGAAAATATTTTCTTCAAATTTTAGAACTCAAGGGATATATTGTTTATTTTGTAATCTAAAAATTAAATTGGAGAAAAAACACATTTGAATTCATGCATGAATGTTGTAAATTTTAAAACTCCAATTCAAATTATAGAATTTGATTCGAATATTTTTTAGTTCAAAGGGCACGCGAAAGGCTTAAGGTGAGAGAAGATGAATATGAATGGTGTTGTTTTCTCCTATTTCAAGTTCTAGAACTTGAAATAAGCAAAACACCCCCAAAATTTTAATACTGGAGTGGAAGATTTTTAAGTTTTCAAAGAGACTAAGGTGGAAGAAGAATGATTCGAATTATGTTTTTTGGAGTTTCAAGATCTAGAACTTGAACTAAGAAAAACATCCCTAAAATACTAAATCTCGACTTAGCGGAGTATTTTTGTGTTTTTTTCCTGTTGTGTTTTTTTTAAGTGATGGTTCAATGGGCTCACCAATCTATGGGGGCTAAGAATTTAGCAACTTGTGTGAAGATTTCTTTTTCCACCCCCACGTTTCTTTTTCACCCCCTTGATTTCCATTTATGCCCTTAAAACCATTTCTTTTGAAAAATTCGGAAAATAAACGGCTGAAACACTTGCTTTCCTATATCGGAAAATTTTGGTAAATAGAAACTGAAGTTTTCAAAAATTCAATTCGTATTTACGGAAGTTTTGGGGGGTAAAATTAGATTTTTTGGGAGTTAAAAAGATACACGGGAGGTGGGGAAAAAAATCTTCACTTGTGATCCTTCCATTGTCCAGAAGAGGAGGTGTTTTTCTCCCCATGTGTTCTCATCCCTCCATAGTCCATAGTAATCGGATGATATTGAAAAAATGGTGAATTTTTAGGGTACAAAAATAAATGGAAATGGAATAAGACAAGGTTGGAAAGAACACCACACAAAGACAAAGGGTTAAGGTTTCTGTTACCGCATCCATCCAGCTAAATATTTTCCAACATACTAAGGAAAGGTTATATGTGAAGAATTGGATATAGACTCTCATCAATCCCTCATAGTCTGTGGTGATTGGAATGTACCATGGAGACTTCAAATTCCTCCTAAAATAAAATCATTCATGTGGAGACTTTGTCACAATGGCCCTCTAGAAATCGTTACACAACTTTTTTTATATAAACTGAATATCATTGGCGCGCAACTTGTTTATTTGTAACTTTTATTTTTATAAATGTAACTTGTTATTCTCTTATCCGGCAGTGATGTGTAATAGAAAAATTTCCCTTCTACCCCTACAATTTTATCTTCACCTCTACATACTACTCAATATTCCAATTTTACCATGTACGATTATTACCAAAACTGTACACGGCTACACATTTCAAATCATTTCATTCATTAATCGAATCGAATTGCTCTCTACACTCACAATTCTATAAAACAGTTCTAGTACTAGTTGTTTTGTCTTGCCATGATTCATGAGCTGGTATATGATCTTGTTCTTCTACTTATCTCTTTCTCTAGCTCTTCCAACCCTCCCACTTCTTCAACTTCCTGCACCATATTTTGTGACACAATGTGTTATTAGCACCCACAGAAAGCATTTATAGTTTAAATACTATTTATCTAAATTACTTACTTTTTTTTTTACAATTCTAAAATACTTAGTTTATGTATATGAATGATCGGTTAATTTGACAAAATCGTGGTAATTCTATCAATTTTACCGCGAATCATAACATGCACTTATATGAACAAAAAAACTAGGAAAAGAGAACATAAATGTGGCTGACCTTAGGTCCTAAAAAGAGCCCATATGGCACCCCTTTGAATTTGTCCGAATGGTGGAGCTACATACAAAATCAAAGACACCAAATCAGATCCTATATTTCCACAAGAAACAGAAACACACACATGCTACTTCTATTTTCCATAGTTTATTTTACTAAACAAATGTGAAAATATACTTAGCAGTAGCACTAATAGTACTTCACTAATTAATAGTAATTCTTAATTACTTGGTGAGCAGCAGCAACTCTTGTGAAATAGGGCACATTGGCAATGGGACCCACAGGGAATCTCTTATGAACCAATCCATCATGGACAAACATATATGCAATCCCAAACACTGTGATTCCAAGACCCTGTTACAAATATGAGGATAAGGATGTCATTTCATAGAAAATGTAAGGGTATTATTGTGAAATTGCTATCATTATTATAATTTCATTAAACAGATCCCAATGAAACCGTTAATTAAGGGATTAATTAAAAATTAGATTGTGAAAGATACACTTACTGCACCAAAACAGAGTCCAGGAAGCAATCCCTTGTTAAAAAAACCGAATGAGAGAAGTGCAATTGCAGGGACAGCATTAATTATTGCAAAAACATCATTAAGCTCAAATGGACCTTCTCTTGGTCGATGGTGTGACTGCAACAATTCAAGTTCATCTTTCATTCAATAATAATAATCAACACTAATTCATTGGTAGTAATGTAACAGAAATTAAAAAGAAAAAAAATTAGCAATTGATTGAAACATGACATCTATAAAGCACGGACACAGACATCAGACACAGATACTAACATCGACGACAATAATAATTCGAGAAAATCACATGATTTAATGTAATTATAAGTGTCGTGTCAGAATTGTGTCCGTGTCACTATCGTGTCTGAGACGAGAAGTGTCCGTACTTCATAGCATTGCCTGTGAAAAAAAAAAAGTGAAGAATTGGAAGCAAACCTCGTGCATATGCCACAAGGAAGCATGCCATAGAGCCCTATGAGCCCATCTTGCCCAAAACTCCATACCTACCTGTAAAATCAAACATACCCACATGAATTTAATCTCCAAATATACCAAATTTCATTTTCGATTGTTGAATTGGAAAAAAGGTCAAAACTTACAGCAGCACCCACTGAGAGGGCAAATGTACCAAACATTTCAGACCAAGGAACCTCTCCACCACCCTATAATTAGCATAAAAACCCAAAATTAATCGAAAACCAATGTTAAAATAACTAATTAAGCTACTCCCTCCGCTCACATTTATAAACAAAAATCATTTTTTTTTTAGATTCATTGTCTTTGTGATTTCGTCAAATACACCGCACAATTAAAAAATTATTATATATTGTATGTACTATGTACCTCCATTTGCCATGAGAATCTATAATAAACAGCTAAAATTGCCATAGAAGTAACACCACAGCTAGACATTACAGCAGCAACAAGGTAAGTGAACCTTTGTGACTTTTTTCTAGCCAATTTTTGTGCAACTAAGAAATGAGGGTTGGGTTTATCATTGGGAGGTTCTGATTTTTCCTCTGTTTTGATTTGGGTGCTGTTTTTCGGATCCTCTGTGATAACACAAACGGTGAAACGCTTCTTAGTTGTTCTTGTTTGTGTTTGAAGGATTTTGCTATGACGAAAGCCTCTTAAAGGGGTGAAGAACAACAGTGTTGAGGTTGTTTTAGGGGAAGTTGAGGTTTGGAGGAGAGTGTTGGGTTTTAAGGTTGTGGCGGTGGAAAATTCTACCGCCATTGATTGATCGAGTTGTACGATGAAACAGCAACAACACAGTTTTAAGGGTTTTTTTTTTTTTTTTTTTGAGAGAGAGATGTGTGTGGGAATGGGAAATGGAGGAAAGTGTGAGACACACCAATGGGTGAAAGAAGGAATGGGATGGATAGATATATAAACCACAACTTTGTGGTGTGTTCATGATAGTCTCCTATTCCTATATATAAAAAGAAATTCCCATTTTTATTTGTCGTAGAACTGATGCATCTAGACTATATTATAATATAGATACATAAATTTTATATATAGGAAAAAAATTAATTTTAGATTTATTTTAAAATTTATGAATATAGACTATATTATAATTTAGATACATCAATTTTACATATATGAAAGAGTTTATCTTTTAGATTTATTTTAAAATTAATATATCTAGACTGTTCTATAGTCTAGATGCATCATTCTAAAATGAATCAAAAAAGAAATCTTTTCTATGAATAAAACTAGAGGGAGTAATAGAACAATGAAAATTATGAATGAAATAAGAGGAGGAGAGGAGGAGGAGGTGTGGAGGTAGATTTATTTTCAAATTAAAAAAAAAAAAATAATAATAATAAGAAACTGGTGGAAGGAACAATTAACAATCTTTCAAGTGTTTTGCTGGAATGAACATTGTATGTAATATGCAGGACCCAAATTCAAATTTTAGTGCTCACATTTATTTATTTTAAAAGGTAAAATTTTTGTCACTAAATTACTCGATAAAAAAATTCAAGTCTTTTTAGACATTTCCCATTACATTTTCAAAATATAACATAATGAAAATCGAGATGATAAAATGATGGGAAACAGTTATTTTGGTCTTTGAATCCGCAGCTTGTTGTCAAACTAATTTCTGACTCAAATAAAAACACAACAATTTATGGCTCTACAATCTGTTGATCATTTTACCCCATAATAAATTCCAAAGATATTGTCATATTTGTGGACCATTATAGAGTATTATGCACAATTGCTCTCCTCTTAACTTTTTCCTCTCTAGCTAAAACTCACTCCATCTTAAGGGTGAAATTTCTAGCCACTAAGTTGCTTGACAAAAAAACTCGCTTCAAATTCCGTAAGTTCATATTTTCTGCAAAGCCAAAGATATCAAATGAAATTTGGAAAATAAAACAAACAATCAAGCAAAGGAAGCTATAAGTTTGTTTTTTTTCGAAACTCGGTATCTAAAGAAGGGATGTTGTTGATGGTTGTTGCTCGTGAGAATAGCAATATGTTTCCCATCAATAAAAAGTGTATATAATAATCCAGAAAATGGTTGAAAAGATCGTCCATCAAGACATATGTATTGTGTTTGACACATCGCACAAAATTTTACGAGGGAGTTCAAATTTAGAGATCTTCGAAAAAAGTTAACAATATGGATAATGATCTTAATCATATTATTACAATATTTACGTTTTTTTTCTCTAACATCATATTTGACTTTAATTTTTTGCCGTTTATTGATTTTTTTGGTAAATATTTTTTTACTTTTATTATATTGAACATAATCTCAATTGGTTTGTTAATGTAGCACAAACTTAAAAAATCATATTTCTAAAGTTAAACAAAAATAATTAAATAAGTTTTTTATCTCTATAAATATTTTAATTTTTTTTAATACTGTAAAAAAAATCAAAATTAAAATTGTGTTCCCTAAATATTTTTCATTTCACTTTTTTTTTTGTTACAAAAGAGGGCTGAGCCCCAACAAGAACCTAAACGACATTTTTAGGCATACAAATCCCAGAAATATCGTCAAAGATGAGTTTATGGAGCTCATTTAGAGGAGTCTTCATTGTAGTACAAACTGAGAGTCTAAAGTTAGCCAGTCAATCAGCACAACGATTGTCCTCCCTCCTTGTATGACGAAATTGAACACGCCAATCTAAAGCCAAAATGTTTCGAATACGCTGCATTTTTTGCTTGAGTTATTGTATTCAATTTTATAATATTGTAAGAATCCCTCCAACAAATATTATTATTTTTAAAAAAAGAAAATTAAATATGAATTTTTAATAATACATCACAATGTTGATCCGCTGCGTCCTCTTATTGATTTTGTTTATCCAAATATAATGCAGGACATGACTATTGAATTTTTTCCTAAGGACGTTGTATACATAGGCAGAGCCATGAATATTAGAGAATCTGGACAAAATTTTAACCGCAAGTGAAAAATTCACATATGACATGATATATAAATAGTCATAAATTGAAGTAAAAGAGACTTGTCATTTTGTCAACAAAAATACAATTTGGAATAAGAGGGATGAAATATAACATATAATAATTTTTTTCAATAAATAAATTAAATATAAAAATTATATTGCATATAAAAATATAAGTCATGAAAAACACAAAAACTTATCTAATAATATTTTTTCATGAGCTTATAGTTTATTTATTTTGATAAGTTAATTCAGTTAGCTTATAGCTTAATATTTTTTTTATTTTAATTTTCCCCCTATTAGCTCACTTAAAAACTTAAATATTAATAAGCATAATTCTTTATGGTATTTTACCTAATAATATAAATTCAATTTGTTATCTGTTATTTTTTGACAAAAAAGTCAAAGTTTATTATTATTATTATTATAAAAATAGATTGTGTAACTTAAAAAAATATTCTACGTATATATGTCGTGACGTGAAATCATCAATAATAGACTATAAACCAATATTTGCACTAATCCTTAGAACTAATATGTGTGCCGAGTTCCTTATAGTCATTAATAATAAACTTAAAATTAATATTTACATTATTATTGGTACAAATACATATACATAATTACTTAAAATAATTTATAATATAATTAAATTAATATTCTACCAAAAACAATAGGATTGGGCCAAGCCCGGGCACGTGCCCAATCAAACCGGCCGGACGATATCTCTGTCAGTGGTTGTATACTAACTCCCACTTTAGAGTTGGAAAAGTTAACAGCACAATATTTATACTCGTGCTTGGCACATGCTCCTTGCTAATTAAACCACAAAAGTGCATTCTTAATCGAAATTATGTGTTGTATTTGAACGATAATATTAGGTCTAAGACCATCTACAATGGTCACAAAACTCAATATCCACTTTATTTATTTTTTACACTCCACATCATCTTCTTTTTCTTCCATCTACTTATTTAACATTCATTCAACTTTTACCATCTCCAATGGTTTTTCATTCAACACTCTACCCCACCACTTTTTATTTCATATTCTTATTTAAATTTAAATTTAAATTTTTATGATTACATAAAAATACAATTATCGATTAAAATTTAAATTTAAATTATACGATACAAATCATCGATTAAAATTATAATAAAAATTATCGATAAAAATTAAATTAAACTCCCGATTGCAATTAAAATAAAAACAAAATTTATTTAAATAATTGATACGATACAATCATCTTAACTTAATTTAAAATACGACACACAAGTAATGTAGTTAAAACGATACAAATAATTTAACATGCAATAATACACACAAGCAACGTAATTAGTACGATACAAATAATTTAAAATGCAATACAACACACAAGCAACGTAAGAAATACGATACAAATCATCTTCAACCACGTTCCATTCCATTACTCATTTATCATTAGTACGATACATATCATAAGCACCAACCCATTTACCAATTATTTTGTTCATACAATTAAAACGGTTTCGGCATGCAGATGCATCACGCGGAGGATCGAATGAGCAATGCTCATTACAATACTCAGCAATTTTACCCCAATATGTTTCACCTTTCTGGTTTTTACCAACAATATTGTTTGTTCCAAATTTAATCCACCCACTAATTAACACCAATTTTTGTTCAGTGTTCTATGCTGGTTGCTGGTTTTTTCGGCTTTTAGGAGTTGATTCCTCTGAATTTGGAGTGACTTCATTAGCAGCTGTCATTCCACCAATGGTCATTTGTGTTGAAAATCCAGGAAATTCAGGTGCACCACCACTCGGAAAATTTTCATTAACCATCGGCATATAACCATTAAACAGGGGTGTTTGAGATGGATTTCCCATCATAGATCCATAATATGGATGAAAATTTGGAGGATGTTGGTTGGAAAATTGATTTGGATTTTGATAATAATTGGGATTTTGATAATTGTTGGGATTTTGATAATTGTTGGGATTATTAGAAGAATTTTGGGTGTTGAAATTATTATTGGGTTCCATTTCACTAAACAAAGACTAAAACTTAAAAATAAACACTAATAGAAAAATAATAATAAAATTAAAAGAGTGAAAAACTTGGTTTTCTGTGTCCAAATGAAATGAACCAAATCTCTATTTATAGAGAAAAAAAAATCATGAATTTTGGTATAAAAATAAAAAAATAAAAAATTAATTTGCAATGAAATAATTGAGTTTAAAGATAAAATGAGATAAAAATCCGGACAACCAATCACAAGGTGACACATGTCACTGTCTATCCAAAACCAATTATCTCTCTCCGCGTTTTGCTGTCCTTACTCGCCCCAGAGCGCGTGTAAATCGCCCAACAGAAGCCTTACGCGTGTCCCTGTGTAGCAACATTCAACTGAGTTGAAAGAGTTCAACTCCTCTCTCCTCCATGTCATTTTCAACAGCATGCAACAATGGTTTCAACATGTTGAATGTGATTCAACTGCATAATAAAGCAACCATTGTAGTTGGTCTAAGTGGTATGACACCTAGAGTATTTAAATATGTGGTCAAAAGTTTGATTTGTGATTTCTATGTATAAAAAAATTCGATTAGAAGAAACATAATTCACTTTGTATGCCTCTTAGGTTTTTTTATACAGATCTCAGTCTAAATGACGATGGAAACTTTATATCAACTTCATTGGTAACTAAAAAAAATAAAAAATACTATATTTGAATAATTTTTTTTACAATGCATTTAAATAATAGTTAATAGTCTTCTTTATGCAATAAATCAAATTTAACTTGGTCAACAAAAAAAACTTTTTAGATAAAGGAGCAAAAACGAATAGCCAACCCAGATCTTTCTTTTGTGTTTTTTGTGGGATTTCGTCGTCTCAGTGCGACGTTGTTTGATATCCCGTCTTGGTGCGGTGTTTATTTGTTGTCCCATTTTATTGTGGTGTTTGTTTGATTGAATCGGCAGGTCAACTTCAGTCAACTACCGATTTACACATTGATTAAGTTCGTCAACAATGCAGATCTGGAGGCATATGTATTCCGGTTACTTTGATTTAATCACATTATTTGTAGGCATGAGTATGCTATTTTATGTTATTAACTTGGATGATGTGAGCTGGTTCGCAGATTGATCCTTTTCGTTTTTAGCGGTACTGAATTTGTACTTGAATCTTGTGTACTCTACCGATTTGAATATGAATATCTTTTATTTTAGTCAAAAAAAACTTGGTCAACAAAAAAAAAAAATCAAATTCAACTTGGTAAACTAATAAGTTAGAGGCATAAAAGATAATAATGTTGATTGAAAACTTCCTTAACTGTTCATATTTTCATATTATGCAATAGAAAATACATTTTTTTAGTCATAATCCTCTATATATATCGACCATATACCTGTGTTTTCTCTTCAACAACAAGTGCCATGTCTCATCAATACATTACGAATCCAAGATTCCAAAATTTCTATGTAATTTTTTTTATAACTTTATACATTTTTTTCCCCTCTTGATTTTTACCATCTTATTAACCAAATTTTAGTTTGTGTATTGTATTAGTACATATACTTGTTCTATGTCACTTTCTCAATAGTTTTATACTGCATTTTTTTTGTCTAAGAAAATAAACGTTACATGTGAAGATTATTATTTTTTGTGTATGTAGGTTATTGGTGTGATCTCTACAGTTCTTATATATGGATCACTAGTAGAATGCAGAGTACCAAGTAGTTCTAAATTGAACAATTTTGATTACACTGCAATCAAATGCAGAAAACATAGTGCAGTTTTGACAGATTTTGGTGCTGTTGGTGATGGAAAAACTCTTAACACAAAGGCATTTAATTCAGCAATAACAAAACTTAGCCAATATGCAAATGATGGTGGTTCAATGCTTATTGTTCCACCAGGTAAATGGTTAACCGGAAGTTTCAATCTCACGAGCCATTTCACTCTTTTTCTGCAAAAAGATGCTGTCATTCTTGGATCTCAGGTATATATTAATATAATCACTCTTTTATTTTGTAACAACTTATATTTTTATAAAAAATTAAATGGTCATTTTTATGACGCAGGATGAATCGGAATGGCCTCAACTTCCTGTATTACCGTCTTATGGACGAGGAAGAGATGCAGCCGGTGGAAGGTTTAGTAGTCTCATTTTTGGAACTCATCTCACTAATGTTATAATTACTGGTAACTATATAGGTCAAGTATATGCTAATTAATTTTATAGTAAAATGGAAAGTAATATAAAAAATTGACCTATATGAATTTGTTGATAAGGTAACAATGGGACAATTGATGGACAAGGATCTTATTGGTGGGACAAGTTCAAAAAGGATCAATTGAAACTCACTAGGCCATACTTGATTGAGATTATGTATTCTCATCACATTCAAATATCAAATCTCACTTTGATCAACTCTCCATCTTGGCATGTCCATCCAATTTACAGCAGGTTTGATAATGTTCCATATTTAATATTCTAAACTTAATGTTATACATTATTTCATTATTCTAATTAAATTTATATCTTCAGTAACATAGTTATAAATGGACTTACCATTCTTGCACCAGTAGACTCTCCAAACACAGATGGCATAAACCCAGGTAATGTATTCTTATAGATTATTATAATATATACTTTATATTTAATTTTAAGTAATTAAAATTATTGCATTCATATGAAAAAAAGTTCAATCACAATGTCTAAATTACTAACCACATTTTGTTTTCTTAACAGATTCATCTACAAATGTTAGGATTGAAGACAACTACATTGTATCTGGTGATGATTGTATTGCAATAAAAAGTGGATGGGATGAGTATGGAATCAAATTCGGAAAGCCATCGCAACATATCATCATAAGAAGGCTAACATGTATATCTCCTGATAGTGCTATGATTGCATTAGGCAGTGAAATGTCAGGTGGAATCCGAGATGTTAGAGCTGAAGACTTAACTGCCATCAACACCGAATCGGCTGTTAGAATCAAATCAGCGGTCGGTAGAGGTGGATTTGTGAAGGACATTTTTGTAAAAGGATTGAATTTGAACACAATGAAATATGTGTTTTGGATGACAGGTTCTTATGGACAACACCCTGATACCAAATTTGATCCAAAAGCATTGCCTAATGTTACTGGAATAAACTATAGAGATATTACAGCTAAGAATGTGACGATTGCGGGACAACTAGAAGGAATTTCTAATGACCCTTATACAGGAATATGTATTTCTAATGTGATGATTGAAATGAGTAGTGTAGAAAAGGTAGAGAAGGTACCAAAGAAGAAGCTTCCATGGAATTGCACTGATGTTTCTGGAGTTACAAGTAATGTGGTTCCTCAACCATGTGAATTGTTGCCAGAGAAGAAGGTGGATTGTCCCTTTCCAACTGATAAACTGCCCATTGAAAGTGTTAAGTTCAAGACTTGTTCCTTCAAAAGTTAGTGTTATCTGATAATTATATGAATGTAAAATTTAAAGTTTAAAGCTATTATATAGTATTGTTGTTATGGCAACAAAGGTTCTTTTCTTCTATAAAGGATATGTTTACATGTGAATATGTCCAAAGGAATGAACATAGGCAACCATTGTACTGTACTGATATCCTATAAAATTTATAGGTTCATATATACCTTTGGATGAAATGAAAAATAAGAGGAAAATATGCTATGAGATGGAATGAATTTCATTTTATTCCATATCACTCCATCCATTTTTTAAAAATCCAAACAATGGAATCTAATTTTATGCCACTACATTTCATTCCACTCCATCCATTTTTTAAAATCTAACTTTATGCCACTACATTTCATTCTAATCAATCATATTTCATCAATCCAAACATAGCTTAAGAGTGTGAATCCTAATTCAATATAATAATAATAATATTTTGTACCAAATATAATAATAAATCTAATTCTTATAAAATAAATAAATAGTAAATATAATATTGTGTATGCCATCGACTACTATTGATACTTTTCCTTAGACAGACATTTAACATGTCCCTTTTTTAGAAGCTAAATTAGTCCACCTAAATTAGCATAAGAGAGAATCGAACCTGAGACCTTAAGGAGAAGCTTACTCCCAGGGCCCAACTCAATACCACCAGACTAACCCAAATCTCAACATTTAATCTTCTTCTTTTATCATTCACAAATCTCAACATTTAATTTTTAAAGCAAATATTTTATTTTTACCCAAGAAATTTAAATACTCCACTTAAAAGTGCATTCTTATTCTAAAAGGGATTTGAGCCCTTTAAATATATAGTTAGAGGTTCAATTTCTGATTTTTATGTATAGAAAAAATTCGGTTGAAAGGGAGAAAACTCATTTTGATTTGTATGACTCATAAGTTTCATGACAGATATTTGTCACCGTCTAAACATCGTTGAAAACTTCATACAATATTATGACAAAAAATACTATATTTAAATAATCTTTTAATATTTTGTAAAAAAAAAAACTTTTAATATAGTCTTACCTGTACAATAAATCAAATTTAAACCAGTCCAAGAAAAAAGTTCAACTTGTTAAACTAATAAATTGCGTCAAAAAAAAAAACTAATAATAAATTATAGCCATAAAAGATAATAATGTTGATTGAAAACTTCCTTATTATAATTCATTTTTTTAGTCATAATAATCCTCTTTATCTATCGACCATATACCTGTGTTTTCTCTCTTAAACTAAAAGTGCCATGTCTCAACAAAACATAAAGAGTCCAAGATTCCAAAATTTCTATGTAACTTTCTTAATTTCATACATTTTTTTTCTTCTCTTGATTAACCAAATTTTGGTTTGTGTATTGTTCATATACTTATTCTATACTACTTTCTCAATAGTTTTATGTTGCATATTTTTTGTTTAACAAAATAAACGTTACATGTGGTGATTATTATTATTTTGTGTATGTAGGTTATTGGTGTGATCTCTGCAGTTCTTATATTTGGGTCATTAGCAGAATGCAGAGTAAAAGTAGTTATAATTCGAACAAATTAGATTACACCGCTATCAATTGCAGAAAACACAGTGCAATTTTGACAGATTTTGGTGCTGTTGGCGATGGAAAAACCCTTAACACAAAGGTATTTAATACAGCAATAACAAAACTTAGCGAATATGCAAAAGATGGTGGTGCATTACTTATTGTTCCACCAGGTAAATGGTTAACCGGAAGCTTCAATCTCACTAGCCATTTCACTCTTTTTCTCCAAAAGGGTGCTATTATTCTTGCATCTCAGGTATATTTAGTAACTCTTTTATTTTGTAATAATTTTTATTTTAATAAAAAAATTCAAGGGTCGTTTTTATGACATAGGATGAATCAGAATGGCCTCAATTTCCGGTATTACCGTCTTATGGAAAAGGAAGTGATGCAGCTGATGGAAGGTTTAGTAGTCTCATTTTTGGAACTCATCTCACTGATGTTATAATTACTGGTAATTACTTAGTTGATAATGTAATGATTAGGCCATCATTAAACATTTTGTTATGTTTATATTGTTTTTGACCTATTGGAATTTGTTGATAAGGTAACAATGGGACAATTGATGGACAAGGATCTGTTTGGTGGGAGAAGTTCAAAAAGGGTCAATTGAAAATCACTAGGCCATACTTGATTGAAATTATGTACTCTGATCAAATCCAAATATCAAATCTCACTTTGATCAACTCTCCATCTTGGCATGTCCATCCAATTTACAGCAGGTTTGATAATGTACCATATTTAATTTTCTAAACATAATGTTATACATTATTTCATTATTCTGATTAATCTTTATATCTTCAGTAACATAATTGTAAATGGACTTACCATTCGTGCACCATTGGATGTTCCGAACACAGATGGCATCAACCCAGGTAATGTATTTATGTGGCGTTCATATATCGAAATCGAACAAAAGATACAATTACAAGGACTAAAGCACTAACTACTACTTTTTTTTGTTTTTTTTTTCTTAACAGATTCGTCTACAAATGTTAGAATTGAAGACAACTACATCGAATCCGGTGATGATTGTATTGCGATTAAAAGTGGATGGGATGAGTATGGAATAAAATTCGGAAAGCCATCGGAACATATCATCATAAGAAGGGTAACATGTATATCTCCTAAAAGTGCTATGATTGCAATAGGCAGTGAAATGTCAGGTGGAGTCCAAGATGTTCGAGCCGAGGACTTAACAGCCATCAACACAGAATCAGCTATTAGAATCAAATCAGCTGTCGGTAGAGGTGGCTTCGTGAAGGACATTTTTGTTAAAGGATTGAATTTGAACACAATGAAATATGTGTTTTGGATGACAGGTTCTTATGGAACACACCCTGATACCAAATTTGATCCAAAAGCATTGCCTAAGATTAATGGAATAAATTATAAAGATGTTACTGCTAAGAATGTGACGATTGCGGGAAAACTAGAAGGAATTTCTAATGACCCTTTTACAGGAATATGTATTTCTAACGCGACTATTGAAATGTTGGTGAAAAAAGATGAAGATATTGAAATGGGTGTACATAAGGTGAAGCTTCCATGGAATTGCACTGATGTTTCTGGAGTAACAAGTAATGTGGTTCCTCAACCATGTGCATTGCTGCCAGAGAAAGAGAAATTGGAATGTCCTTATCCAAGTGACAAACTAGCCATTGAAAGTGTTAAGTTCAAAACTTGTTCCTTCAAAAATTAGTGTTAGCTGATAATTATATGGATGTAGAATTTTGGACTATAAAGCTATTATATAGTATTATTGTTATGGGAAAAAAAGGTTATTTTCTTCCATAATGGATATGTTTGCATGTGAATATTTCAAAAGGAATGAGTAGTATATGTTTAGTTCTCTCTCGTCCCTCTAGCCGGTGGAGCTTATTCCTGCTTTAGCAGAGAGGTTGCCTTGCCGCCCTATCCCTCTCCCTTTCGTCTCGTATATAGACAACCATTGGACTGTACTGATATCACTATATCACCACCAATTCTGGAAGAATTGTAATAATAACTCCTCAATTTTGATTAATGTCATATCTAAGGATACATCATTAACAAGCATGATGAACTTATAAGTTAGTATCACTCAATTATAAAAACTGAGTGAAGAGTGAGAGAGAGAGTTGAGGAAGGAAGAACTTGTGGGGAAATGAAGCAGATCAAGAAAACTCTTTTATTTTGGCCTGAAAAATAGATTTACCAAAAATCTAAATTAAAACAACTTAGGATGAGGCGATGAGTGAACTACTATGCTTTGGTCGCCTAGACTTATTTATCAGTGTCCATAGACTTATATTTTATTATTATTTTTTTAAATAAAGCATAGAAGCATGAGTTTGTGTTGCCTTATGTTTGGTCGCACCCTGGAAAATATCTATGAAGCATGAACACAGACACGGACACCGGATATAATATGGACACTGAAATGTCGACATCAATAGTAATTTTAAAAAATAACATAATTCAATGTAATTATAAGTGTCAGTGTCGTGTCGGTGTCCGATACTCACCTGTGTCCGACACCGGAACACGCCTAATACGAGAATTGTCCGTGCTTTTTAGATAAATATTATTATTATTACAAAAAAGTTAAATAAAGCTTTGGTTCCGATAAATATATCATATTTCATTTTTAGTCTCTGTAAATATTTTTTTAAGCAATTATCTTCAAATGTTTTCAGTCAGCAATTTTTGTCCCTACTTTTAAAGTCTGCTCATGGTGCTATCTATGGTGGTCTGTTTCGGGATTCCGATGATCATTGATTGAAGGGTTTTTCTCGCAAATGTGATTTTAATCGTTCATAGTAGAGAGTGACTTCAAAATTTCATTGATATTGTAATATAGGGAATTGCAAACCGAATAAAAACATTCTTATTCGAGTTCCTATAACCTGCGATCTTACCAACTTGCAATTACACGTTCTTTTCAAACACACTTAGCATGAAGGAAATCGATGTGATGATTGGTTTGCAAGTTTTAATCTGAATTAGAGTTCTTCCTTTTTTTTTGTTTGGTAGGATTGTGTGGAACTATTTCTAAACACATACAAATGGTTGTGATAACCTCATGGTTTACGTACCACATTGATCAATTTTATCTACTCAATATGGGACATCTAACATTAGAAAACCCTTTTAAGAGTCGACTTTCAATTTTATTCTATCGGCAATGATCATAGATAGCTCTTTCCATTTTTAACAACTTCAATCATTTATCTGTCGGTATTCAAGAATGAGTATTAATCCAACTATAGAGAGTTCAAGACACTTAAAATATATATAGGCATGACAAGAGGGCAGTGTGGGGATGAGTTTTGTTTGCCCCAAACCCGATAAGACTCGGGTATCCCATATCCTCTCCTATTTTCTACAGGGATAAAAAATAGATCTCCAAACTCATACAAAACCGAGTTCGGGTATCTCCATCCCGCTAATAGATGAATGAAATTTAAGAATTTGTTGCAGAATTTTTAAGTTAAGAAAGGTAAATAAAATATAATGTTGATACAAATAGGGAGAGGGAAGACTTACTAGGGCACAAACCCAAATAAAAAATGTATAGGAACACTACATAAATTAAAAAAAATAATTGAAAAATAATTTAGTCACATCATATTATCTTTTGAATATTTTACTTTTTACATTATTGTGTGTGTGTGTCTAAACACTATTGATTTGTGATTGTGCCTATATACAAGTATTTCACGAGGAGTAATGATAAATCCAATCAAATCACGACATGTAGGTATTTGTTGAGATATTTTAGGAACAAATCTACTAAAGTGACACTATGATGTGATTTGATTGGATCCATTACACTGTCAGAGCATAGCAATTAATCTCTTATTAAAATACTCTCAAAATTTGAAATTATCAAATACGTCAAATTAATCTTGATTTTTTTTTCTTTTATCACTGAAAAAACATACTCCAAGATGTAGGGGTGTAAGCGGATCAGAAAAATCCAATTGAACCGATGATCCAAACCAATCCAAACCGAAAAAAACCGATGTTTATGGTTCGGATCAAAAACCGAACCGAACCAATAGAAAACCGAAGTGGTTTGGTTCGGTTCTCGGTTCCAGTTTTCAGATCCAATGGACAAACCGAACCAAACCAATATATAGTATATATGTTAGATTATTTTTTTAGGAAGCCCATATCCTTCAAAAACTACAACTAGCCCAACTACTTCTAAAAAATAAAATAAAATCTGTCTCACTTAGAAACTTTAACTTAAAAACACAAACTTATAAATACTCACAACCGCAAACGCAAACTCAGAAACGCTGCTCTCATCTCACTTCACCATCATCCTCAAGCTGATCTCAACATTATGCAAACAACACTCTCACGTCACGCTACTGCTCTCATCTCAAATCCACAGAACGATAACTTCTCAAGCGTTGTTTTATTTTTATTTTTTTCGATTTAAGTGGGTATAGACTTGAAGTTTTATTTTTATTGCATTTTATTATTCGAAGAACTTATGAACTTAATTTCAATATGGTTGTATTTTGTATTTGATGAATTTATGAATTTAATTTCAATATGGTTGTATTATGTATTTGATGAACTTAAGCGAAAAGAATTGCATTTTGTATTAGTTTCCAATATGGTTGTATTATGTATATGGATTTGATGAACTTATGGGAAAAGAATTGTATTTTGTATTTAATGAGCTTATGGGAAAAGAAAATATCGAGAAAAAAAATAATAGCATGGAATACATCGGAAAAAACCGATAAAAGTATCCGAACCAAACCGAACCAAACTGATGAGTTTGATTCGGATTCATTTTTGAAAAACACTAAAAACCGAACCAAACTTAACCAATCGAGGATTAATTGGTTCGGACATCGGATTCACTCAAAACCGATCCAAACCGATCCAATTACACCGCTACCAACATGGATATTTCAGATTTTCAGTCAAACAATAAATAAAATTCCAAGATCGATTTAAATACTAAGCCACTAAATTTATTCCAATTTTAATTGAAATCAACGCATTTTGAATGATTTTAGCATTGGCCATTTAATAATTTTTATTATCGGTACAGTGAATCAAATTCAACATAGTAAACTAGGAAATTGTATTAACAAAGAATAATATTCATAATCTTCTCTCTATATATATCGACCATATGTGTGTGTTTTATCAACAAGTCACATGTCTCATCAAAACATGAAGAGTCCAAAATTACAAAATTCTTACGTAATTTTATTTGTCCATAGTTTTTATGTATACATTGTTCATATTCATATATAATAATGTTGCTTATTTTTTGTCCCAGAAAATAAACGTTACATGTAGTGATTATTATTATTATTATTATGTGCAGATTATTGGTGTGATCTCTGCAGTTCTTATATTTGGATCATTAGCAGAATGCAGAGTACAAAGTAGTTATAATTCGAACAAATTTGATTACACTGCTATCAATTGTAGAAAACATAGTGCAATTTTGACAGATTTTGGTGCTGTTGGTGATGGAAAAACCCTTAACACAAAGGCATTTAATACTGCAATAACAAAACTTAGCCAATATTCAAATGATGGTGGTGCATTACTTATTGTTCCACCAGGTAAATGGTTAACTGGTAGCTTCAATCTCACAAGCCATTTCACTCTTTTTCTCCAAAAGGATGCAATCATTCTTGCATCTCAGGTATATAATTTAGTGACTCTTTTCTCTATTTCATTTGCATTGAATTTTTTCATGTTTTATAATTTAGTAAAGGGTCATTTTCATTGAATTATACAGGATGAAGCAGATTGGCCTCCACTTCCTGTATTACCGTCTTACGGAAGAGGAAGAGAGGCGCCTGATGGAAGATTTAGTAGTCTGATTTTTGGAACTAATCTCACTGATGTTATAATTACTGGTAATTATATAGATAATTCAATAGTTAGGCCATCATTAAACATTTCGTTAAGTTTACATTTTTTTTCTGACCTATTGAAATTTGTTAATAAGGTAACAATGGGACAATTGATGGACACGGATCTGTTTGGTGGGAGAAGTTCAAAAAGGGTCAGTTGAAACTCACTAGACCATACTTGATTGAGATTATGTATTCTGATCAAATCCAAATATCAAATATCACTTTGATCAACTCTCCATCTTGGCATGTCCATCCAATTTACAGCAGGTTCGATAATGTTCGATATTTTATTTTCTAAACTTAATGTTATACATTATTTCATTATTCTAATTAAATTTATATCTTCAGTAACATAATTGTAAATGGAATTACCATTCGTGCACCATTGGATGTTCCGAACACAGATGGCATCAACCCAGGTAATGTATTTATGTTGCGTTCATATATCGAAATTGAACAAAAGATACAATTACAAGGAATAAAACATATATCAAACATTACAAGGATTAAAATACTAACTAACCTACCACTACTTTTTTCCGTATTTGTTTTCTTAACAGATTCATCTACAAATGTTAGAATTGAAGACAACTACATTGAGTCCGGTGATGATTGTATTGCGATTAAAAGTGGATGGGATGAGTATGGAATAAAATTCGGAAAGCCATCGGAACATATTATCATAAGAAGGGTAACTTGTATATCTCCTAAAAGTGCTATGATTGCAATAGGCAGTGAAATGTCAGGTGGAGTCCAAGATGTTCGAGCCGAGGACTTAACAGCCATCAACACAGAATCAGCTGTTAGAATCAAATCTGCTGTGGGTAGAGGCACGTTTGTGAAGGACATTTTTGTAAAAGGATTGAATTTGAACACAATGAAATATGTGTTTTGGATGACAGGTTCTTATGGAGAACACCCTGATGACAAGTTTGATCCAAAAGCATTGCCTAATGTTACTGGAATAAATTATAGAGATGTCACTGCTAAGAATGTGACGATTGCGGGGAAACTTGAAGGAATTTCTAATGATCCTTTTACAGGAATATGTATTTCTAACGCGACTATTGAAATGGTTGTAAAAAAAGATTCAGATAATGAAATCGGTGAACTTGGTAAGAAGCTTCCATGGAATTGCACTGATGTATCTGGAGTTACAAGTAATGTTGTTCCTCAGCCATGTGAATTGCTGCCAGAGAAGAAGGTGGATTGTCCTTTTCCAACTGATAAACTGCCCATTGAAGATGTTCAGTTCAAGACTTGTTCCATCTAAAGTCATTGTCTTCTGATTATATGGATGATGTATTTGAACTCTAACTTATTTAATATTGTTGTTATGGCAACAATAAGGATATGTTTGCAACTGAGTAACAATTTTGATATGAATGAATAACAAATTTTTGGTTCTTCACATATAAAATCATTTTAATCTCGGTACGAGAGCGATGGTAATTTGACGCCACATTAACGATAAAATGTAGTTGAAGTTTTTTTTTTAGTATGCAATAGAGGCAATGAAGATTGAACTTAAGACATTATGATTAATGTCGAAACTCATTCCATACTAAACCGAAACGTAGTGGCTTAGTGTTGAACTCTATATATGTAACTCTATATATGTAACTGATAAAGTTTCATGGCTATAAGTTAAAAATATGCGAGTTATCTTCTCGTCTCGTGAGCTGTCTTACCCTAATTTTCTCTGTTCTTTCCGACTTCTGATTCGCTAGGCCATTGGTCTGCTTGCCTAGAGAGTTTCTTCAGTTTCTAGATTTGATGATCCAAGAATAACATTTTCTTGTGTGTTTTCCTAAAAAAAGTATGGAAAAAAGTCCTAGAAACCATTATCATAACTAAAACCTAACTAATCTAATATATACAATAAGTCGAGGTTTTTATCACAGTTTCTTGTAAAACAAATCAACAGGTGCCCTAATTATTATAGTATGGAAAATCATTTAACTTGGGCACTTATCAGTTGTGGTGGTCTGCTTCGAGATTCAGATGGCCATTGGCTGAAAGGGTTTCCTCAAAGGTTTGGTGCTTATGATGCCCTTTATGCCGAAATGTGAGGAATGTACATGGCTCGTAAACATGAATTTTCTTGTCGTGGTAGAAAGTGATTCAAAGTTTCTGATTGATATGGTAACAAAGAATTGCAAGCCGAACGGAAACATCACAATCTTAGTTCGTAGAATTTGTGCTCATACCATACCAATTTGCAATGATGAGTTCTTTTCCTTTCAAGCATACCTGGTGTGAAGAAAATTGTTGTGCCGGTTGATTAACCAATTTTAGTCTATATGATTTAGAGTTTTATAATCCTTGTGGAGACTCCTCTTAGAGAGCTTTATAATCTCCTTTTTTATTCGATACATGGGATTTGCATTCCTAATAATGTTCATGTAGTTGATTTATGTTTCAGGCTTTGCTTTGCTTTCGTTAAAATAAAATAAAACATATCGTTAGATTTTACTATCTGAAACTATTTCTAAAGTGAAACATACAAATGGTTGCGATTTCTCGACTGTATACTTTATGACCTAAGCGGCTAAGCCTATGAGAAGATTTGAACCCAAAAGATTGGTACTTTAAGTGAAAAAGTCTCGGGATTTAAGTACCACATTGATCATTTTTATCTATCATATGTTGGACTTCTAACATTTCCAAACCCTGTAAGAGCCTACAACTTTAAGTCTATCATCAATGACTCTTCAACTTTAGCGGCTTCACTCATTTATCAGTCACGGTTCACAAATCACGAGTATTAAACCTGACTATAGAAGGTTCAAGACACTTGAGAATTGAGATATATACAGATATATACAAGAGTAGAGTGATCATATTATTGCATAGGTTAAATAAATTTGTAATCTTCAAAAAATTACAAAATTGCATGCATAAAAATTCTGAATAATTATTCTGCAGATAAGTTTAAAACAATAGAAACTAAAATTGTGTGCATAACCAATCGTTAGTTGGTTCAGTGGTGATTGGCGCTGAACTTGGTAGGAGGACCACGGTTCGATCCCCCGCAACTGCGATCGGGAGGGGGCTGGAACCACTTGATGCCAGAACTGACCCCCGAACCAGATTCAACTGGTGGTGAAAACCAAAAAAAAAAAAAAAAAAATTGTGTGCATAAAATTCTTTTATAAACGAAAAACGCCATTTTTATAGGAACGAAAAATAAAATTTTATAGTAACTTTTTTAGAGAAGGAAAACTTATTTAACCCTTCTTTCATCTCTAGTTTATGTATGGTATTCGTTCACTAAGCTTTAGTTTTCTCTATCCTTCTATATTTTATTTATATTTTTGCTTTGACAACTACTATTTTTTTTTGACAACCTGCTTTGACAACTATTAAAATACACTTTTTGTCAAAAAAAAAAAACTATTAAAATACACTTAAAAATTTAAAATATGAAATTATCAAATACTACAAATTAATCTTGAAGATTTCTATTTCTCTTTTTGTGATTCTTTCATCATCACCCACAAATTATAGGATTTAATTTTTAAACTAAATATTTTCGTTAGTTTTTTTTTTATAACATACTTTAGTTTTTTTTTTTTTTTGATGAATACTTTAGTTTGTTTTTAAAGATGGACATTTCAGATTTTTTAGTCAAACAATAAATAAAAATCCAAGATGGACATTTATAGCACTTAAATTTAGTCCATATAATCAAAATCAACGCATCAATAAATCATCATTATAATTCTTATTTTCGGTGCAGTGAATCAAATTCAATTTGGTAAACTAGGAAATTGTATAATTATAAAAAAACAATAGTAACCGTTCCCTTGACCAAAAAAAGAAAAGCTTGACCATAAAATAAAAAATAGTAACCGTTCGTTGAAAAATACAGTAACCAATGAGGCAATG
The DNA here is from genome assembly GCA_030408175.1 of Trifolium repens. Lineage (NCBI taxonomy): Eukaryota > Viridiplantae > Streptophyta > Magnoliopsida > Fabales > Fabaceae > Trifolium > Trifolium repens. The sequence goes on along the minus strand of CP125837.1, from coordinate 58,550,452 downwards.
ACCTTAATAAGCAATTTGTATTCATAATCCTCTCTATATATATCGACCATATATGTGTTTTTATCAACAAGTCACATGTCTCATCAAAACATGAAGAGTCCAACATTCCATTCCTATGTAATTTTTTTGTCCATAGTTTTTATGTATATATATTTGTTCATATTCATATATATATTTATGTTGCTTATTTTTTGTCCAAGAAAATAAACGTTACATGTAGTGATTATTATTATTATTTTGTGCAGATTATTGGTGTGATCTCTGCAGTTCTTATATTTGGATCACTAGCAGAATGCAGAGTACAAAGTAGTTATAATTCGAACAAATTCGATTACACTGCTATCAATTGCAGAAAACATAGTGCAATTTTGACAGATTTTGGTGCTGTTGGTGATGGAAAAACTCTTAACACAAAGGCATTTAATTCAGCAATAAAAAAACTTAGCGAATATGCAAATGATGGTGGTGCATTACTTATTGTTCCACCAGGTAAATGGTTAACTGGTAGTTTCAATCTCACAAGCCATTTCACTCTTTTTCTCCAAAAGGGTGCTATTATTCTTGCATCTCAGGTACATTTAGTGACTCTTTTTTTCTTCTTAATTTTGTAACATTTGAATGATTTTATAATGTACCAAAGGATCATTTTTTATTTATTAAATAGGATGAAGCAGATTGGCCTCAACTTCCTGTATTACCGTCTTATGGACGAGGAAGAGATGCACCAGGTGGAAGATATAGTAGTCTCATTTTTGGAACTCATCTCACTGATGTTATAATCACTGGTAATTATTTAGATAATGTAATGATTAGAATATCAATTAACATTTTTTATGTTTATATTGTTTTTGACCTATTGGAATTTGTTCATAAGGTAACAATGGAACAATTGATGGACAAGGATCTGTTTGGTGGGAGAAATTCAAAAAGGGTCAATTGAAACTCACTAGGCCATATTTGATTGAACTAATGTACTCTGATCAAATCCAAATATCAAATCTCAATTTGGTCAATTCCCCTTATTGGTTTATCCATCCAATTTATAGCAGGTTTGATCAAATTTCTCAACCTTAATTAATGCAATATTTTTCTCTATATATACATTATTTCATTCTTCTGATTAATCTTTTATTCTTTAGTAACATAATTGTGAATGGACTTACCATTCGTGCTCCATTGGATGTTCCGAACACAGATGGCATCAACCCAGGTAATGTATTTTTGTGGCGTTCATATTTGTGCAATTGTAAGGACTAAAACACTAACTACTACTTTTTTTTGTATTTGTTTTCTTAACAGATTCATCTACAAATGTTAGAATTGAAGACAACTACATTGAATCCGGTGATGATTGTATTGCGATTAAAAGTGGATGGGATGAGTATGGAATCAAATTCGGAAAGCCATCGGAACATATCATCATAAGAAGACTAACATGTATATCTCCTAAAAGTGCTATGATTGCAATAGGCAGTGAAATGTCAGGTGGAGTCCAAGATGTTAGAGCTGAAGACTTAACTGCCATCAACACAGAATCAGCTGTTAGAATCAAATCAGCGATCGGTAGAGGTGGATTCGTGAAGGACATTTTTGTAAAAGGATTGAATTTGAACACAATGAAATATGTGTTTTGGATGACAGGTTCTTATGGAGAACACCCTGATAAAAAATTTGATCCAAAAGCATTGCCTAAGATTAATGGAATAAATTATAGCGATGTTACTGCTAAGAATGTGACGATTGCGGGGAAACTTGAAGGAATTTCTAATGATCCTTTTACAGGAATATGTATTTCTAACACGACTATTGAAACGAAGGTAAAAAAAGATGTAGATATCGAAATGGGCGAACTTGGTAAGAAGCTTCCATGGAATTGCACTGATGTTTCTGGAGTTACAAGTAATGTTGTTCCTCAACCATGTGAATTGCTGCCAGAGAAGAAGGTGGATTGTCCATTTCCAACTGATAAGCTGCCCATTGAAAGTGTTCAGTTCAAGACTTGTTCCATCTAATTGTTATAGCTTCTTTTGATGATGATAATAATTGGAATGATGTATTTGAACTTTAACTTATATGTTTGCAACTGAGTAACAATTTTGAAAGGGAATGAATATATTTTTAGTTCTTCATAGATTATCATTTTTAGTTCCGAAATTCATTTTAGATATTAGTATTAATCAAAGTGATATTAACGATAAATTCATGACGGATTCTAGCGTACGAGGCCAAAACATATCCCCTACCAGTAGGAGACTTGATTTTATCCACAAGATATGTGGAAAATGCATTGAACGGTGTGGATCAACCACCAGGAACCTTTTGCTACAGTTCAGTAGTAAGTTTTGAATAAAAAGGATATAGTAATAAATGTTTTCCACCAGGAACCTTTTGCTCAAATTCAAACCAATCCATATAAAAACCGCAGACCAAACCAAAAAAACTGAAAATTGCAAAAAATCGAATATTTTTTTATGTGTTTGGATGTTCTTTTTGTGAAAACCACTGGATCGGATTTTGGATTGATTTTTCAAAACCGATCCAACCCGAACCAAAGCGCATATATATTTTTTAATATTTATTTAACTTTTTATTAGTATGATATATTGCATTAATATATTAATTATTGATTTTTATTTTCTCAATAATACTTATTAGTTCAATTTAATGTATTTATTTTTACTATTTCATAGATTTCATATATAATTGATAATTTTTTTTGCCAAATATTAATTTTTAACATATTATATATTGTGTTTTACATTAAATATATTATTTTACCGTGTCCTTATAATATTATTATTTAGTTAAAAAATTTCAATTTGTAATTTGGGTATCCAAAAACCGCACAAAATTGGATTGGATCGAATTTTTTTTAATTAGTCATCCAAAACCGAACTGAACCGCAAGTAATATAAACTTTGGATCGGATAGATTTTTGCCTCAAAACCGATATAAACCGGACTGCGAGCACCCCTAGTATCTGGTCAATAATATATACTAAATAAATTGAAATCTTAATGGATAGACAGATTGTAACAAGAGTGTCCACTAAAAGTAACAATCTAACTAGTTTGACCGATACCAGCGACATCGACTGCATAAAACGAATCTTAACAATCCGACCGTTCAATATCACCTAATGGGACAGAGAAACTTTTGAGTATCAGAATTTTTAACCCGGTAAGGGTAAAATATTTATTATTAGTCGGAATCTCAAGATAGTTTAACCCGTTAAGGGTAAAATATTTATTATTAGTCGGAATCTCGTGATAGTTTAATCCGGTAAGAGTAGAATAGTTATTTTTAGTGGGATTCTCGATAACTTTTAACCTGGTAAGAGTAGAATAGTTATTTTTAATGGGATTCTCGATAACTTTTAAGCCGGTAAGATTAGAATAGTTATTTTTAGTCGGAATCTTGAGAACTTTTAACCCGGTAAGAGTAGAATAGTTATTTTTAGTGGGATTCTCGATAACTTTTAACCTTGTAAGAGTAGAATAGTTATTTTTAATGGGATTCTCGATAACTTTTAACCCGGTAAGATTAGAATAGTTATTTTTAGTCGGAATCTTGAGAACTTTTAACCCGGTAAGAGTAGAGTAGTTATTTTTAGTGGGATTCTCGATAACTTTTAACCCGGTAAGAGTAGAATAGTTATTTTTAATGGGATTCTCGATAACTTTTAACCCAGTAAGTTTAGAATAGTTATTTTTAGTGGGATTCTCGATAACTTTTAGTGGGTCTTTTGTGCCGAGATCTCGGAGATACTTCACTGCACCACATGAATCAGAATAGAGTTGTTTACGCTGTTTGCCAACTTGGTTATACAGATCCTTCTTAACAAATCCAACCTTGTGGAAACCACCAGATGTATTAGCCATCGAACCATATACCTGATATGGTCTTATCCCTGCCGTACGGTTGCGCTCAATCTCATCTATATCACCTTGAGACATTTTCCTATAGGCTGGTAAAAATGCACACATAGTTCCATTCAACAGCTCATGGTTGTGTTCAAATTCAAATACAGTTACATACCATCTTCTAGAGATAATGTCTATGTGCACTCTACATTTTGCCATACACCCACATCTTGTTGTGTTCTTTTGTTGACGTTGTCGTTCTTCTGCAGTTAAACCCCTCTCATGCCTAAATCCTTCACGGGAACATAAAAAGGTTTGCTGTAAAACATGCCTTTCCCGATTCCTAATAACATGACCTTTGCGAACAGCGAACCCAGACATTTTGGCATACCAACAGTAAAACATGTAGGCAACATCCAAGCTCACAAATTCGTATTTGGTTATATCTGCTATGGGAAAATTGTCTGCAGCAAGCTTCTTTATATCTGTCATGTCTCTAACAACAACAATTTCTTCTTCAGCTGCATTTTGACTTTCATATTCATTTGAATTTCCACAAGAACTTGACATGTTACTACCGTCGCTTACATCGTCCTGTATTATGGGATACTTTTAGGGGAAGACTAAAATTATTTAATTGGAATTGAAACTGAAAATTAAACCTATATAGACTTAAATTATTTAATTGAAATTGAAATTGAAATTGAAATTGAAATTGAAATTGAAATTGAAATTGAAAATTAAACCTATATTTACAACTTGCTGTTTCCAGATCGAAGTTCGTAAGCTCTGGATTTTCACTGAATGCTTCTCCCTCCATTATCTCAAATCCTAAATACCTATAGATAATCGAAACAGATTTAATCGAACCAGATCTAATCATTTACATACAGTTCTTAATGTCATTAAACAATAATTAACAAGCCAAGGTTGAAAACAATATACTTACGATTATAGATTGTTGACTTGCAGGCGAGCTTGCTCTTCTATGGTGTTTTGTTAAAGCAAGAAGGTGAGATGAAGTTTTTTTTTTTGACAAAAGGTGAGTAGAAGTTTTGAACGGAGGTAAATAATGAGGTTCTTTATTTGGGTTAAAGAATAGCAATTTTTAACTTTGAATTTTTGTAAATAAGGTTTTGTATTTATTAAATATATTTGTATTTAAAGTGTAGAATTTAAAAAGGTATGTGTATTAAATCAAATTAATATTTCCTATTACCGGTTCCACCTATTATAACAGGTATTTTGGTCTCCTATTGGTAGGGGATATGTTCTGGCCTCGTACGCTAGAATCCGTCTAAATTCATATAGTATAGCCATCCGGGCTCATTCTACTGTACGAGAGCAAAATAGGTCATGTACGGTGCGAGAGCAAAATAACCCAATTTTATATGTATAATTGTACTGTGCTTGAGGTAATAGGTTCTGACACTTTTAATTACTTCATTTAAAAATAAAAAATTGTTAAAAGTGTAGAGCAAAAACACAGGGTCAACATCGGTATTTCATCAAATAACATAAGAATTTTATTTTAAATATTGAATAGAGTATTTAATATATTTTTATTATATATGTATATATATATAAGATAATTACACTTGAATAGAAGATAAATTAGCAATAAGCTGAGTCGCTAGGGATGCTCAAATCCAAATCAATTCAAATAAAAACCGCAAACCGATCTAAAAATATCGAAAATTGAAAAAAAAAATCGGATGTGTTTAGATGTCCTTTTGTGAAAACCGCTGGTCGGATTTTGGATTGAATTTAAACTATTATTTTATAATATTATAATTTATACTTTGAGTATCCAAAAATCGATCCAAATTAAACCGCATAAAATTGGATCGGATCAGATTAGATTTTTTTAATTTGTCATCCAAAACCGAACCAAACCGCAAATAACTTTATTTTTGGATCGGGTGGGTTTTTGCCTCAAAACTAATCAAAAACGAACCGCGAACACCCCTATGCGTCGCTAATCATTTTTGGATGGTTAATTTAGTATTCAAAGAAATTTGATTTAACGAACGAGGATGATCTTATACGATGTGAAAAGCTAAACAAAGTCAGTGTAAAAAGTAAAATAATTGATACCATAAACTTAGAACTTGTATCTTAATTATTTTTATAAAAAGTTAAATCGAAATATTGAAAGAAATTTGATCTAACGAAATAGGATAATCTCTTATGGTGTAAAGAATTAAATCAAGTCCGTGTAAAAAATAAAGCAATTGAGATTATAATTTTAAGCTCCACATCTTAATTATTTTTGTCCTACATCTTAATTATTTTAGTAAAGAGTTCAATTAAAATTTCAAGAGGGGTTTAATCTAAATAAAACCCGTATATAAAGTAAAGTAATTTGGACTATAATTTTAAGTCTCACATCTTAATTATTTTAATTACAATGTTCAGTTAAAATATCCAAAGAGAACTAATCTAACATAAGATGGTAATCCCTTATGGCTTGAAGAACTAAATAAATCTCATGTAAGTAAATGAGTACACAATCTTAAACCTTGTACTTAATTATTTTTTGTAAAAAGTTCAATGAAAATATTCAAAAACATACGATTTAATGAAATAGGGTATGTAATCTTTTACGGCCGGTGTGAAAAACTAAATCAAGTCGGTGTAAAGTGTAAAACAATTGAGATCTTAGGCCTCAAATCTTAATTATTTTTATAAAAAGTTCAATAAAAATATAAAAAGGGTTTGATCTAAAAGAAGTGGGTAATCTCTTAGGTTTTCACAACTGTTTTGATCTAGAAGAGATTACCCACTTGGATACAACGCGGGGTCTAAGATTATACAGACTTGATTTAGTTCTTCATACCATAAAAGATTATCCTATTTCGTTAGATAATTATTTTTTAAATGTTTCGATTTAACTTTTTATAAAAATGATTAAGATACAAGTTCTAAGTTTGTGATATCAATTGTTTTACTTTTTACAGTGACTTTGTTTAGCTTTTCGCATCGTATGAGATTATCCTCTTTCGTTAAATCAAATTTCTTTGAATAATAAATTAACTATCCAAAAATGATTAGTGAAAGGGGTGCTCGCGGTTCGGTTTGGATTAGTTTTGAAGCAAAAACTCATTCGATCCAAAAATAATTAAGATGTAGGAATGACAATTATAATTTGGATCGATTTTTGGATATCCGAATTATAAATTATAATATTATAAAATAATAGTTTAACTTCTTTGACGAAATAAATATTAAGTTTGATTTAAAATATAACATATAATATATTAATAATTAATATTTTGGAATGACAATTATCAATTATACTTGAAACATGTAAAAAACTAAAAATTAGATTAAATTAAACTGAAAAATAGTATTAACAAAATTTAAAATAAACAAAAAATAGATTAATGCAATATATTATCATACTAATAAAAAGATTAATAAGTATTAAAATATATGTATGTGGTTTGGTTCGGTTTGAATTGGTTTTGAAAAATCAATCCAAAATCCGATCCAAAATCAGACCAACGAGTTTTACAAAAGGACATCCAAACACATCCATTTTTTTATGTTTTTTTTTGTAATTTTCGATATTTTTAGATCGGTTTGTGGTTTTTATTTGAATTGATTTGGATTTGAGCACCCCTAGCGACTCAGCTTATTGTCCGTTTATCTTCTATTCAAGTGTAATTATCTTTTATATATATATATATATATATATATATATATATATATAATATTCTATTAAATATTTAAAATAAATTTATTATTTTAATTGATGAAATACCGATGTTGACCTTGTATTTTTGCTCTACACTTTTAACAATTTTTTTTTATTTTTAAATAAAGTAAATAAAAGTGTCAGAATCTATTACACAATTAGTACATATAAAATTGGGTTATCTTCCTCTCGCACGGTATATGGCCTATTTTGCTATCCTACAGTAGACGGAGCCGTATATCCGATGAGATTAACTCACGAGAGCAATGATAATTTCACCTTACGTTAATTAGTGTTAGGGCGCCTTACGTTAATTAGTGCCCCATGATTCTTTCCTACCATGCCAATGGTCATATTTTAACGTGGGGTTAGTCTCCAAGGCACATACACTTGTGAACGTGTGTTTAATTGATGAGCATAGGTTGACCTCCCTCTCCATGTATTTGGATATAATTCAGTTTTGGAATGGAATGCCTTTGGGTCAATTAGGCCTTTTGGAATTACTACTAAAAAAATTAATTATAACCATTTTAAAATATTTTTGTAGTTACAAACGCAACAATAGTACCTAATAATAATAACTAATAACTAGTTTTGAGACCCGTCCAACGCACGGGTCTATTGACTTTTATTAATAAAATATTGTTAAAATATAAATTAAGTCATTGTGTTCTTTTTTGTAGAATTTATTAAATTAATAATTTTTTTATTAAAGTAATTGTCTCGTGTATGATTTTTGTGTAATAAATTATATTTAATAATAACAAATATTTATTATTCAATTCCTTTTTTAATTAAAGCAACTGTCCCATGTATGATTAAAAAAATTTTATTAAAGTAATTGTTCCGTGTATGAATTTTTTATTCAATTCCTTTTATGTATTAGTGATAAATATTTTGTCTTGTGTTTTTTTATATTTATTATTGATGAGAATTTATTCTTCTGTTGTTTAAAAAAAAACTATCTGTGAAAGTTCATGTCCATTATTTTTTTTTATATTTAAGAATGATATTATACTAAAGTATAAAATTTATTTAGAATAAAATATTTAGGAAAATGTTATAAAATATTATTAAATTATAAGTGACGTCATTGTGCTTATTCTTGTAAAATTCATTAAATTAATATTTTTTGATTAAAGCAATTGTCCGTGTATGATTTTTGTATAATAAATTAAAATTAAAATTAATAAATATTTATTATTCAATTCCTCTTTTTTATTAAATCAATTGTCCCGTGTATGATTAAAAAATTTATTAAAGCAATTGTCCCGTGTTAATTGGTAAGCTTTTTTGACGCATGTTAATTCATAAATTTTTACTAACAAAAAACATATCTTTATAAACTTTTTTCATAAACTACCTTATAAAACTTATAATAAGTCAATCCAAATGGGTTCATTTTGTGTAATAAATTAAAATTAATAAATATTTATTATTCAATTACTTTTTTTTATTAAATCAATTGTCCCGTGTATGATTAATTTTTTTATTAAAGCAATTGTTCCGTGTAAATTCGTAACTTTTTTTATGCATGTTAATTCATAAGTTTTCACTAACAAATTTTTTATCTTTATAAACGTTTTTCATAAACTACCTTATAAAACTTATAATAAGTCAATCTAAATGGATTCATTGTGTTTTTATTTCCATTTTTATGTTCTTTTATTTTTAAGCTCATAAATAAGTATCTTCTTTTATTATGTTATTCTATTTTTATTTTTTATATATAAGTTGTCATATGTTAGATTGAGTTATCATTTATCATTAAAAAAAAAAGTGCTATTTTTTCATTAAAAAAAGTTTGCACTATTTTTTATGTGTATCTTTTATATTGATTTTTGTTCCTTTTTTTAATTAATTTTTTTTGTTAAATATATTTGATTAATATCTTTTTTTAGAAGTGGTTTCCGATGCTATTTTTATGGAAAGATTTATTGATGCTTATCTTTTTTTTCTTCCTATTTTTGTTTTGTATCTTTTTTTTAGTTTAGAGTTAAAATTACATTTAAAGGCATAAACTCTGAAATATTATTAAATTTGATTGGACAAATTTGATATTTTAGTAGTAGTTCCTTTTAATATATTGTAAGTAGATAATAATAATAATAATTTATTATAAAAAAAATGCTATCAAACAAATTCTTGTGAGTTTATAAAAATAACTAATTTATTTTCATCAAAAATAAAATTCTAGTAATTAAAAAAAAGGTAGTGTAAAAAAAAAAGTGAGTCAAAAAAACAACAACAAATATCTGAATCAAATATTTGAACCAATAGACACACAGGGTC